>CM033448.1:10021515-11258390 GCA_019425775.1 Rafetus swinhoei | reverse complement strand
GGACAGGGAACTCCCATCTGACGGGAAGTCTCCCCCGGCTCTGGGAGGGGTGTGGAGGCTAGTGGGTAGAGGGGGGGAGCTGGAAGCCGGGACTCCTGGGTTCTCTTCCAGGCTCTAGGAGGGCAGAAGGGACTGGTGGATTAGAGGAGGTGGAGCTTTAAATGTGTGTGGGGGGGAAAGGGGGGCTTGCCCTGGCATCCTTATCTAGTGGCCTCAAAAATCCTGCTTTAATAGACGAGCCCCTCCTTATTTCAAGGAAATTTATTGGGGGGCACAGGATGGGGGGACTTATAGATCCCTTGGACACCCCCTTTCCCTTAGCGAGGCATGAATTAACGGAACCCCCCCTTCCTAGAGGCTATTAAATTTCCCCTCCCCCATATTTCCTGCCTTTGTAACGTTCCCCCTTCTCTTTTCCTTTCCTTCCCCTGTTTCACTCCTGTCTCTCTCTCCCCGGCCTGGAACCGGTTCGGTCAGTCCTGGGGCCTCGCCCTGCGGCTCAAACCCGGGACAAAGGGCGGCATGAATGGAGCTACCCCCTTCCCCCTCTCCTGGGCCTCCACCCTCCGCACGCAGGTGGACTCTGCTTGCACCTGTATGGTGTGTGTGGGGAGGCCCTGCCCTCTTCCTTTGGGTGAATTTCCGGGGATCAAAGTCCCAGCCCAACAGGGAAAACAGTGCTGAAGGGTCCCCACTCCCATTCACCCCTCCTCCTTTTTTCTCTCCCCTCCAACTTTCAAGAAAAACTGAATCATAGAAGCCAAAATGACTTTTCAGACCACAGGGGAGCCTGGGAGGTGACAAGGGAAACACAAAGGGGAAGTGGGGGGGTTTGTGGTTGTCCCAGGACTGTGGCAGGACTGCTGGGTTCTCTGCCTGGCTGCGGGAGGGTCATGGGTGCTGGTGGGCCAGAGCAGGAGAGGACTGGGAGCCAGGACTCTTGGGTTAGAGCCCAGCAAATCTTTGGGTATCTGCACCCACAGATCATTTTTGTTGATATGGATGCGGAGCGGGATACAAATGTGTCCACGCAAGGCTCTGTCCTGGGTTCTCTCTGGCTCTAGGAAGGGAATAGGGGCTGGTGGGTTGGAGCAGGAGGGCTGGGAGCCAGGGCTCCTGGGTTCTTTCCCTGGCTCTGGGCAGGGAGTTTATAAACAGTTCTCAGTTACAATCCAGCTGCATTAATCTTATCGAGCTGTTTTATTTGGGAAAACAAACTCCCTTCATTGAGGTCAAGATAGGAGACTTAATCACAACCACAGAGGTCACAGGGCCAGAGCCCTGCCAGATGGGAGTCTACGGCCCCATCTCTTCACCACTCCTCCTCAGGGAAATGTTAAATCATCTCTTGGGTTGGGTTCTCTCCCTGGCTCTGGGAGGACAGTGGGGGCTGGCTATCTGCTTGTGTCAATTGCTCCATGGGGCTGGGGCTGCAGGAGATGGAGAGGAGGGAGATTGGTGGCATAGCTGTGTCCTGGGGCACAGCATGGTGATGGGAGGGGGGAGGGGTTGCTGACATGGGAGCAGGCTCCCTCAGGGAAGTAATGGTTGGAAGGTAAACACCACACCCAAGTTATTTCAGTCTTCTCCTCTACCTAGACTAGAGCTTCAGGATGTTTATTGAAACTGAGGGTCACCCCCCTTCCAGAGCAGGGGGGAGAGAACCCAAGAGTTCTGGCTCCCAGACTCCTTTACTCTAACCACTAGCCCCCATACCCCTCACAGAGCCAGGGGCAGAACTAAGGTGTCCTGGCTCCCTGCACACTACTTGCACTCTAACTCACCATCCCCCTTCCTCTCCCAGAGCTGGGGAGAGAAACCTGGAGTCCTGGCTCCCAGCCCACACCCATGAGGAAAGAACCCAGGAGTCTGGGCGCCTGCTCTAACTACTATACACCACTCCCCTCTCAAAGAGATTTCTGTCAGTTTCACTGAAACTCCCTGGCTTTTGCGGCCTTCTGGCCATTTACACCTGTCTCCAGGGAGGGGCCTTGAAAGGTGAGGCTGGGCAGGGAGGGAGAATTGAGATCTGACTGGTTCTGAGTCACCCTGGGCTGGGGTGGGGGAAAGAGGGGAATCAGTGGCTGGCAGGAAGCAGGAGCTAGGGTGTTTGTTTTTAAATTCCTGCCCCTGGGCACCATGGGGGCAAAGTCCCCTTCTCTCCCCCTTCCCCCACCTCACCGCATCTAGGTGATGAGACACAAGGGAGAAGGAGGATTTAACCATTCTGGCTGATCTACTCACCCTGTGTTTTTATAGCTGAGAGAGTGAGAGGGAGGGGTACAGCTTAGGAGTCCTGCCCCCAGTTGCTCTCACCCATTACTAAACCCCCCTCCCCTCCTGGAACCAGGGAGAGAACCCAGGAATCCTGTCTCTCAGCCCCCAATTTACTCTAATCTTAGATTTTCCTCTAAGGCAAATTTACATGAGATGGAATGAGGCTAGTTACCCAGGTTGTAATGAACTCCGAGCTCTCTAGCTGTAGGATATTACAGATGGCAAATGGTTTGCAAAGTCATCTAGGTTTATAGAGAGAGTGGGGTCCAGTGGTTAGAGTGGGGGGGAAGGGTTGGGAGCCAGGATTCCTGGGTTCTCTCTCTGGCTCTGGGAAGGGAATAGGGTCTAGTGGTTAGAGCTGGGAGGACTGGGGCACCAGGACTCCAGGGTTCCTTCCCCAGCTTTGACTCTGAATGCATATAACAGCAGGTTACAAAGTCCACCCACCCTCCTAAGAGAAGGCAGCAATAAAACCACAGTGAATTTAACCCCTCAATACCTGGAGTACAGGAGGCCTGCCTGCCTCTAGATGGCTTGGTCACTTGGCCTCCCCTGCCCCCAGGCTCTGGGACAGGAGTGGGGGCTGGTGAGTTAGAGCAGGGGGACTGGGAGACAGGATTCATAAAAATGGCCAGTCTAGGTCAGACGAATGGTCCATCTAGTCCAGTATCTGTCTTCTGACAGTGGCCGATACCAGGTGCATCAGAGGGAATGAACAGAACAGGCCAGTTCTCAAGTGATTCCTCCCCTGGCATCCACTCCCTGCATCTGGCTCTGAGTGCCAAGAACTCCCACAGCATGGGGTTACATCCCTGGCCATCTTGGCTAAGGGCCATTGTTGGGCCTGTCTTCTGGACTTCTCCAGTTCTGTGTAGAACCCAGTTATATTTTTGGCCTTTCCCCATGTCCCCTGGTGAGGAGTTCCACAGGTTGGCTGTGCATTGGGTGAAGAAATACTACTCTTGGTATGTTTTTAACCTGCTGCCTGTTCATTTCATCAGGTCACTCCTTGTTCTTGTGTTACATGAAAACGTAAAAAACTCATTAGTCACTTTCTTTCTCCACATGTCATGGTTTTATAACTCTATCATATTCCCACCGAGCCATCTATTTTCCAAGCTGAGAAGTCCTGGTTTTAATTAATCTTTCCTCATACAGCAGCCACTCCATCGCCCTAGTAATTTCTTTTGCCCTTTTCTGTACCTTTTCCAATTTTAATATAACGTTTGTGAGCTGGAGAAACCAGAACTACCCATTTATTTAAAGTATGGATGTACCATGGATTTATATAGAGGCTATGAGCATTGCTTGGGTCCTTAAATCAAGTATTTTTAAATAAAAGGAAAATGTACACACTTTATTGAAATGATTGTATTTTTTGAAAAATACAATATTATCTTAGTATTTTTTTTTTAAATGGGAATTCCATCGTGTTTTTTCTTCATCCCTATAAACTGATATCATTAGATGTGTTTTAATAAAAAAGGGTTATAGTCAATTTGGTTTCCAATAACATTTTCTAGTTGTCTAACCTTAAGCATTGATTTAGCTATGCCAAAATAGAGCACTACTTCACATTTCTCCATTTTATCTCTTTTCTGGAAGGTTTATTGCGAAGCAATCGTATTCCAGGATCATCCTATTTTTCTGGCTCATCTTGGTTCAGTCTTTCAACATTTGCTCAGTTATGTCAATTTTGAGGACTGTACTTGCTTTGGTGATTCCGTCTTTTTTCTGTGTGGTTTTGAGAAGCAATCCCACGGCAGGCACATTCTGTTTTCCTGGCACACCATAGAATCATAGGACTGGAAGAGACCTCGGGAGGTCATCGAGTCCAACCCTCTGCCCAAAGCAGGACCAATCCCAACTAAATCAACCCAGCCAGGGCTTTGTCAAGCTGGGACTTAAACCTCTGGGGATGGAGATTCCACCCCCTCCCTAGGGAACCCATTCCAGTGCTTCACCACCCTCCTAGTGAACTAGGTTTTCCTAATATCCAGCTTAGACCTTTTCCCACTGCAACTTGAGACCATTGCTTCTCGTTCTGTCATCTGTCACCACTGAGAACAGCCTCTCTCCATCCTCTTTGGAACCTCCCTTCAGGAAGTTGAAGGCTGCTATCAAATCCCCACTCACTTCACTTCTGCAGACTAAACAAGCCCAAATCCTCCAGCCTCTCCTTATAGGTGATGTGCTCCAGCCCCCTAATCAATGAAACCCTGACCTTGCTTTGTTATAATAAGAAAAAGCTGCATAATTTGGTGGTCCTAACTCTCACCGTTTAGGAGGAGTTCTTGATCAAACAGACAAACTCTCTACAATATAGAATAGACACAATATTTTGTCTTATTCTCTCTGTTCCTTAATGGTTCCCAACCCTTTTTTCACTGCTGCTGCACATTGAGTGGATGTTTGCAGAGAACCATCCACAATGAATGCAGAGATCTTTCCTGAGCAGTGACAGCTAATTTAGCCCTGCCTTTCTATGTCTTTGTTGGGATTATGTTGTCTAATATGCACGACTTTGCGTGGGCTGGTGCTGGATTGCCTCTGCCATTTTGTGGGCCACTCACCCGGTTTTGTGAGAGCCTTTCTCTTTGCTTCAGGCTGTCATGAGCTGAGTAATTAGTGTCTTTAACTAGCCTGAGTAATTTAGTATCTTTAAACTTTGCCACCTCAGCACATGTTCCTCTGAGCAGGTAGTGGATGAACATGTTACACAGCCCTAGTCCCAGTGTGAGTCCCCAGGGAACTCCTCTAGTGACCTCTTGCCAGTGGGAAAACTGGCCATTTATGCCTATGCTTTTTTCTATTTTATAATCCATTACTGATTCCAGGGCTGCAGAGCTGGGGCTAGGGGGGGAGGGGGATTGGAACCAGGATTCCTGGGTTCTCTCCCTGGTTCTGGGGGGGGAGTGGGGGCTGGTGGGTTAGAGCAGAGGATGGCGGGGGGGAGGGGAACTGAGAGCCAGGACTCCTGGGTTTCACTCAACACTAGGGGGAAGACCCAGTACCCTGACCAATGTTCCCTCTAACTTTTTCCATCCATGTGGCCAATAAATTTTATATGCTGCAATGCATGTGCAGGTGTGCACCACCACTAGAAACAAAACCCTACCTGTGGATGCCAGGGTCATAGTCACAGGTTTGTTTGAGTAGGCCAAGGCCCACTCACTTTTCACTAAGGCCCACCACTCTCCAGCCTGCCCAGTGAACTAGCCAGGGAAAGGGGCTGGGCTTGCCCCACTCAGCCCCGCACTCTGGACAGGGAGCAGGGCTTTGAATTCCTTATCCCTCCTTACCCATTTCCTCTGCCCCTCCCTCCCCCTGTTTTGCTCACCCACCTGAAGTCAGGGCCCACCCAAATGGGCCCTTCTGGCTACATGACTGGTGGGTGCTGCGCTAACCAGCTGGGTGGCACTGGAATCCTGGGTGGCCACCCAAGCCCCCAGCTTACAGGGAACGCTGCTGCTGACCCAGTTTTTCTCCCTGCTACAGCTGCTCTCCAGGCCACGCGGGCGCTCATGGTTGTCTCCATTGTGCTGTGCATTGTTGGCATGGGCATTGCCACTATGGGCATGAAATGCACCCGCTGTGGGGGGGACAACAAGGTCCAAAAGGCACGCATCGCCATGACCGGGGGGCTCACCTTTGTGGTGGGAGGTAAGTCGGGGAAGGGACTGGGTGTGGGCAGCTTGTTCTAGGGTCCCCCTCCCGTTCCTGGGGCTGCTAGCTAAGACCTGAGTAATTCATGATCTACATCAGTGGTCCCCAATGCGGTGCCCATGGTGCCCGCCAGGGCATTTATGTGCGCCCGCCTAGTCAGGGTTACGATGCGGGATGGCCGGGGAAGGACGGGCTGCACACGCTGCGGGGCCGAACTCATGCCGTGACGGGGCATGGGGAAGTGCCGGTGGCGGGAGAACCTGCCGGGGAGCGTGGCGGGGAAGCTGGAGGAGCAGGGCGGCTGGTCCGGAGCGGCGAAATGGCCGCGGTGGGGGGGGTCTGGCGCCGGCACAGGCACAGTTGGCACGGGGCCGGCCAGCCGGGCGACGCAGCGGGATGACGTCACCCACTGGTGCGGTGCCCACCACACAAAGGTTGGGGACCACTGAATACGGAGCTGGGTGGCATTTGGAAGCCTGTTTCTCTCCTGCCCAGGTTTAGCAGCGCTGATCGCCTGTTCCTGGTACGGAAACCAGATCGTCCGAGATTTCTATGATGTCATGGTGCCTATAAACACCAAGTGAGTTGGGCCACATGTGGGAGAAGGCCCCTGCCTAGAGGGTATGGTGGGGCAGGGGCTCAGCAAGGGGCGCTCTCCCTTGGCAAGCAGGGCTGACTCCAGCATGGTGTTGGGGTGGCGCTGTGGGGCAGGGGCTTAGCAGGGGGCGCTCTCCCCTGGCAGGCAGGGCTGGCTACAGTGGGCTATAAGGCTACTGGGGTAAATCAAGCCAGAACATTGAACTCAGACCTCCCACCCCACCATGTCCCTGCTTCCTGGTGTGTGCCCCAGTATTCAGGGAAGTCTCCAGGGATGGCATATGGAATTCCCAGGCTCAGTCCTTCTGTAGTTTTCACTGGATACTTTGGGATTTTCCTCATCCTCTGGTCCCAAGTTCCTGTGTGGTTTTGCTGTGTAGTTGTTAAATAGCGCCCCCCCCCCCAAGTAGCTGCATATCAGCACCAAGCGAGGGATCTCTGTGTAAACAGCTGCCCCCCCACCCCAGAGGAGCCTGCCTCTAAGGTTTCCTGATTAGAGGGATAAGGGGGGGTGGCTAAGTGGAAAGAGGTGGGGCTTTACAGAACAAGGTGGGGCTATGTGGGAAAGGGGCAGGCCTACAACTGATCAGTCTACTCCACCGCTCTGTTTTTCAGGTATGAATTTGGATCTGCGATCTTTATTGGCTGGGCTGGGTCTGCCCTGGTGCTGCTGGGTGGGGGCCTGCTCTCCTGTTCCTGCCCTGGGAAATCAGGGTACAACAAGCAGTACCCCAAGAGCAAAGCAACCTCTCGGACCCCTACAAACAAGGAATACGTCTAGCACCCTGATCTGAAGCCAGCTGTTGGCCCCAATCCCTTTCTGCCTTCTATGTCCTGGAGCCCAGGACATGTTAACTCCTTGCATTACGGGATGAGGGGGGGTCTCCCAATCTAGGAATGTAGGGGTACCCCTGAACTCTGTACAGATGTTTTTAACAGCTTTCTTGCCCATTGAGATTGCACTCCCAAAATGTGGGAAGGTAAAAAAACAAAGTGGGGGGGCTGTGTACTTGGGGGAGGGAGAACTGAATAAGGATGTCCCCCTAAATTTTGTTTGGTGTGTCTTTGGATTGGGATTTTAAGAGCATTTCAAAATAGGATATACCCCCCGGTGCATTTATTTTGGAAGGGCATGTCCATGCATAACTTAAGGAGAAATAGTTTATTTCAACTTTGGCGCTCTCTATATAGCAGTTATTTTGAGATAGTGCACTCTTTTCCCGACTTCCCTTACTCCTTGTAAAATGAGGGTTACAGGAGTTGGAGTAAAAAGTCCTCCGGCTGGACATTGTCAAAATAACTGCTTATTGTGTAGACGCGGACTTTGTTATTTCAGAATATCATCAGTTATTCTAAAATAACCTGCTGTGTAGACATAGCTGGAGTGTATTGTAGCAAAAGGCCCACAATTTTTGAACCTACATCCCCTTAGACACTGGGAGATTTTTTGATGGCCTATTATTGGGTGACCATTTTACCATATGTTGGAGAAACCAGCTTGGAGGTTTTTCATTAGCCAGAATGAACCTCATCTTATTAGCAGACCAATAGAATTGCCCCGCTCTCTTTCAAGAGGGGATCCCTCCCATAAATCTTACACTCTGTCATTAAAATCCCCCAATCGCTGTGGTGGAAAGGGTTTTTTGGGGAGTGGGAGGAGGACCAGGGCTAGAGGGGAGGTAGGGTTCACAGAAAATGGCCAGTGTCTTTATTTAAAAGTGCTTCTGCTTGTTAGGGGTTTTTAATGAATTGTCTGTGTACGTCTGGGATTTGTGTGGATCCTCCCCTTCTTTTGTACAGAAATAAAAGGAATGGTGTGTTTTGGAAATGTGTGTGGGTACTGCCCCCTACTGGAGAGATCTGTCTGTTGGGTGACCCCTGGGGGTTGGGGTGGGGTTCCCCTAGAGGGGAGATCAGCGTGTGCACACACTGCCCTTTGCAGGAGAGGAGTTGTCTGTTTCAGAGATCTGATTCAGTGGCTCTCAGTCTTTCCAGACCATGCACTTGGTGAGGGGTCCCTGTGTAACCAGCCACCCCACCCCAGAGGTGGCTGCATCTCAGCACCAAGCCCCCCCAAGCTTATTCCCTCTCCCATCCACCCTTTATTTCAGGGGATCCCGCATACTCTCCCAGCCTCCTCACCGCCCTGCCCAATGCTTCCTTCCTCCAGTTCCCACATCTCCCTCCTCCCCCACTCCCAGGCCAGATTTAGGGGACTGGTTTTGGGGGCACTGGGCTGGGGGTGCAAGTTGTGTTCACAGTGACAAAAAGAGGGAAGGAATCCTCTCCCAGTGAGTGGGGATAACTCACAAGTGCAGGTTGTACAGCGAAGCCATGAAATGGGCTACAGCCACAGTAAAAAAAGTATTCAAAAATGTAATAAAGGGGAGCTTTGGTCTAGGACTGCTCCTGTCCCCCTCCTGCAGGCTGCCTCCCCATACTACTACTTCCCTCTGTGCGCCTCCCCCCACAAGCCAGGGGTGCTGGCCTATGTGTGTACATTTCACTCAGAATTTCTAGGGGCAGAACAAAACTGACCCTGTCTCTGTCTGGGGAGGGGGCAGCAGAAGAGGCAGCTGTCTTCTCTGGTGACCCCCCCCAGCTTAAAACTGCTTCCCTTCCTGCACCAGGCCTTTCTTCGGACGCACAAGCCTCTTAGTGAGCCAGATGGTTCATGGCATTCCATGGTGATCAGCTAGAGCCGAAAGAACTTGTGGCCGGGGGCAGGAGACGCTGGCTGGCATATCTGCAGCTCCCCTTCCTTGGCACCCAAATAAGGTGACAGCCCAGAAGGATAAGAGGGACAGGAGACCCAGAAATAGAAGGTATCCAAAGTCAGTGCAGGTGTAGGGGAGGAATGGAAGAAGCCCCAGGGAACACAATGAGCTTTTGCAGATACACACAAACCAGATGGAGGGTCCCAGAGGTGCAGTCACTGGACAGAACCCCTTGACTGAGATCAAGTCCACTCCACCCTACCCGGAGTTGTACAGACACATGGTCAGAGACCGTACTTGTGTGTCTATGGTGGCAGGGGAAACTGAGGCAATGAAGGGCCATAACATCTAATGTTACCCAAGAGTCCAGCCTCCAAACTCCCTGCTGTAACCGCTAGACCTCCCCCAGGCACTAGGTCCCTAGGCCCTAAACAGCAGCCCTCATTTCCTCCTAATGTCCTGGCTGCAGCAAGGGCTGGATGTGTTTGGAGTGACATGATGCCAACCCCAGTCCCTAGTGCTCATCTGGGACTCCAGCTACCCTGCATTGCTCTGCACCCCTGCTCTTCCTTAGCCTCCTTTGCAATTGCCCCTTCCCACAGGGCTGCTTTGGTCTCTGGCCCAGGGTTCACCCCACTCTGAAGTGTTAATTGCTTGGGTCAGGTAGGAACAGACCCTGGGTATAAGAGAATACCCACCCTTGATTGCTGTAGTTGCAAGATGGGAGCTTGGCTCTGTCTGCTGCTGGCCTGGGTGATGATTGAGTTGCCCTGTCCATCCACCTGGGTCTTTGCTAGGCTCGCAGGTGTGACTTTCGCTCCCACCCAGCACTGCATGTTGGCTGCTGCCTGCCCCCTTTCTTGGCTTCCCACTAGCATCCTGCAACCAGCGAGGAAACAATGCCAAGTCGCCCAGTTGGAGGCAAAGAAGCATGGGGCTCTCTCATCCCTTGGCCCTCGTGTCCCTATGGTACAGTCCTCTGGGTGGTGGCTCTAGCTCAACCCGGTACAAAGGTATGTTTGGGCTTCTCTGACTTCCTATAAGTTCTGGAGCCAGATCTCAAAAACTTTTAGTCTCTTGTGTTGGTGCAACTATATTGGTGGTCCTTTTTAATCATGAGATCACTTTTTGAATTTAAGTGCAATCCAAGATCTACCTCAAATATAAATACCCTTGCCCCACCTCCTTCCTTCCCTGTCTCAGGCCCCGCCCTGGCTTAGTCCATCTTCCCTCTCTTGCCCATCCTCCCTCACTTTCATCAGGATGGGGGCAGAGGGTTGGGGTGCAGGCTCTGGTCTTGGATTAAGGGTTCTGGAGTGTGAGCAGGGCTCTGAGCTGCTCTTGGGACAGGCAGTTCGGCTGTAGGAGGGAGTTCTAGGTGCAGGCTCTGAGATGGTTTGGATGGCAGGGATGCTCAGGGCTGTGGCAGGGGCTTGGGGTACAGAAAGGGGTTCATGACTGGGGCAAGAGTTTGGGATGTGGGCTCCAGTTGGGCCCTGCTTACCTCAGGTGGCCCCTGGGTGGTGGTACAGTGGGGCTAAGGCTGGCTCACCCCTGACCTGGCCCTGCACCACTCCCAAAAGCAGCCAGAAAACTCCATTCCAAGCCCTGTTGTACCCCCTTTCTACTTTGTGGAGAAAGGATACAGAGTGGGAGGGGGCACCTTGACATCAGCGCCCCTCCTCTCCCTCTCCTGCCCTGCACAGAAAGCAGGAGGCTCCCCAGCAGGAGGGGCAGCTCCAAGGCAAAGGGCAGGAGAGGAACAGCGGTGGGGGGAGGGGTCAGCTGAAGTGCTAGCACTTGATCGCCTCTTGGCCAAACCAGTCAGGATCACCTGTGAGAGGCTCAAAGATCTACCAGTAGATCCCGATCAACTGGCTGGTGACCACTGAACTACATAGTCTTTTGCCCGCTGTGTCTCTTTCTGCCCCTTGGTGCCTGCCCTGTTGCCTGCTTGATCACAGGGTCTTTTGGCCACCAACTAATACTCACTGTTGAGGCATCTGTGTCACCTTGCAGTGTGTCCCTTGGTTTGTCACTCATCACTTACCTCCATGACCTTGGCCAAGAATTCCCAGTCACTAAGACATCTTGGGGGGTCTATCAGGAAGCTGGGAATTTCCAGGGGGAATTTTGATGCCTTGGATTAGCTATTTCTTTTTGTTTTGACTGGGAACAAAAAAAAGGAGAATTTTTGCATTTCCTTGTAAAATGCAAATTGATCTGTGATCATTTGAATTGACTTGTTTTCACTTCTCTTGATTTCAGCTCTTCTACTGAGGTTTGGCTGAACTCAGTTTTGAGGATTTTGAGTGTTTTATGAGATGACATCCGCATTTATTTGGAAGCTTCCCCCCCCCCCATTTGAATTTTCACAGCAGTGCAAAATCACAGTGGGGGATTAGACAAGCATTAGATAGGTGCTGAGATTCAAAAAGGGAAAGCCGTTAAAGCGAAAATTGTCAACTTTGCAAAATCAAACACTAATACTTTCCAAGTGGTCCTGTTCTTGCAGTAGAAACTCAGGGTTATGAATGCCTCAAGAATGGAGGTTGTTTGTAATCCTGACATACTCGTAACACTAAACCAAACATAATGGCCATTCTTTCAAAAGTCTGCAACATTGACTTCATACAGCTTTGAAACTTAACTACACAGAAGCAAAACGTTGCTTTTAACCACCTTAATTTCACAGAATATGGGAACTGGAAGGAACCTCAAGAGGTCATCAAATCCAGTCGCCTGTCCTCATGGCAGGAAGGAGCACCACCTAGACCATCCCTGACAAGCATTTGTCTCACCTGCTCTTAAATATCTTCAGTGATACAGAATTCCAAAACCTTCCTGGGCAATTTATTCCAGTGCTTAACCACCCCAACAGGAAGTTTTTCCTAATGTCCAACCTAAACCTCCCTTGCTGCAACGTAAGCCCATTGCTTCTTGTCCTAGCCTCAAAGGATAAGTAGAACAGCGTTTCTCTTCCCTCCTTGTAACAACCATTTAGAGTGGGGTGGGGAACCTTTTTTGGGTGGGGGGGCTGCTGACCCACAGAAAAATCAGTCAGGGGCCACGCACAAGAGAAGCAAAGTGAGAAGTTCTTGACTGAGAAGGAAATAGACACTCCTCACATTCCCCTTGCACACCAGAGACTAGGGGGGGCCAGGTTAGTAGATTCTGTATGCTCCAGCCTTGTGGGTGAGTGGGTGGGTGGGTGGCAGGGGGCCTGGAATGCCAGTGTGGGCTCCCCAATGTGGGGGGGATCCCTGAGCCTTGAGGGCCGGATCCAGGCAAGATGAGGGCCACATTTGGCCCCTGGGCCTGAGGTTCCCCACCTGTTTTAGATACTTGAAAGCTGTTATCCTGTTGCATACAGTCTTCTCTTTTCTAGACTAAACAACTCAGTTCTTGCAATCTTCTTTCCTAGTTCATGTTTTCTAGACCTTTCATCATTTTGGCTGCTCTTCTCTGGACCTTCTCCAAATCTCTCCTGAAATGTGGTGTCCAGAACTGGATGCAATATTACAATTGAGGCCTAATCATTGCAGAGTAGAGGTGAAGAACGACTTCTCGTTTCTTGCTCACAACATTCCTTTTTATGCAGCTCAGAATCATGTTTGGTTTTTTTTGCAAGTGGCCACACTGTTGACTCATATTCAGCTTGTGGTTCACTATGGCCCCCAGATCCCTTTCTGCTGTACTCCTTCTCAGGCAATCACTTCCCATTTTGTATGTGTGCAACTGATTGTTCCTTCCTAAGTGAACTTTGCTTTTGTCTTTTCTGAATTTTGTCCTATTTACTTTAGACCATTTCTCCAGTTTGTCCAGATAATTTTGAACTACAATTCTATCCTCCAAAACACCTCCCAGCTTGGTATCATCTGCAAACTTAATAAGCATACTCTCTATGACATGAGTTCCCAAAGTGGGGGGGGTGTGAAGAAATTCCAGGGGGGGCACGAGGCGACCCAGCCCCCTCCCCCCCCGCCAATCTCCCCCCCTAAGTTTTGCTATTTTTGTTTTTTGGCCCCGGTCAGTTCCTTTTGCTCTTTTTTGCTCAACAAGTTTTGATGCTTTGTGGGAGGGCATGAGGGTTTCTCAAAAATCAAAAAGGAGGGGGTGTGATGCCAAAAAGTTTGGGAACCACTGCTCTATGCCATCGTCTAAATAGTTGATGAAGACCTTGAACAGCACCAGTCCCAAAATTGACCCTTGCAGAAAGTCACTTCTTACACCCTTCCAGCATGATGGCAAACCACTGATAACTACTCTCTGAGAGTAGTTATCTAACCAATTATGCACCCATCTTCTAGTAACCCCATCTAGCTTGTATTTCCTTAGTTTATAAGAAGATCATGCAAGACTATATCAAATGCTTTAATAAAGTCTAGGAATATGACTTCCCCCTTATCCGCAAGACTTGTTAGCTTTCTTTGATAGGATATCAGGTTATTTTGATGTGAGTTCTTTACAAATCCATGCTGTTACTTATCACCTTATTATCATTCAGATGTTTGCAGATGGATTTCTTAATTATTTGCTCCATTATCTTTCTTGGTACAGAAGTTAATCTAATTTAAATGACAGAAGCACAGAAACAGCTTTACCTTGTCAAGTCTTTTTTCCCCCCCAAACTTCCCCTCTTTTAGTAGTTTACGTTTAACACAGTACTTTAATAAAAATGAAGAAAGATCTAGAAAACATGCCCTATGAGGGAAGACTGAAAGAATTGGGTTCGTTTTTAGTCTGGAAAAGAGAAGATGGAGAGGGGATATGGTAACAGCTTTCAAGTACCTAAAAGGTTGTTACAAGGAGGGAGAAAAATCTGAGGACAGGACAAGCAGCCATGGGCTTAAATTGCAGCAAAGGAAGTTTAGGTTGGACATTAGGAAAAACTTCCTGTCTGGGTGGTTAAACACTGGAATAAATTGCCTAGCAAGGTTGTGGCATCTCCATCATTGGAGATTTTTTTAAGAGCAGGTTAGACTAACACCTGTTGGGGCTGGTCAAGCGGGTACTTGTTTCTGTCATGAATGCAGGGACCTCTTGAGGTCCTTTCTAGTTCTATGATTCTATGTACCATTTTCACTTTTCTTTTTGTGGTGTTTGCTGCTTCCTGATGGTGTATTTCCCATTCCAAATGTGTGCAGTTCTACAGTGCTTTGTCTATTGGCAAATTCCTGCTATTGTTGATGGAAATATTTTTTCCATTGAGGTGTGTGTGTGTATGATGAAATTGACATGTATCAGTATTTGCCAATTAAAATATCCAAGCCTGCACATTTTAAAAATAATTTTTATATGGATATCTAATACTGGATAGTAGATATTACATATAATGAAGCCTAAACATAATTTGTTAAAATGATTTGTTCACACTGTTTTCCAATGAAATGTTTTGATTCTGAAAAGAGTGACATTAGTGGATGGTTCTACACCTGTGTTGTTGCCCTCCCTCCCACTTTGCTGTAGCTGAGAGCCCCTTCTCTTCTAGAGAAGTCTTGGTGGGAGAAGTGGGATTGGTGCACTTTCACTCCAGCAGTTGGGTGCCTTTGCTGGGGTACCCAGGCAGGTGTACTATGTTTATCTACTAGCTCAGTGGCTTTCAAACTTTTTTTCTCATGTTGAAGAAAATTGTTGAAGCTCGCGACCCAACATAATTTGACTAACCTTTGGGCTCTAGAGTAGGGCTTAGGATGAGAGATTCAGCTGTGGGGGCGGGGGTCAGGGCTGGGGCAGGAGGGACTTTCTTTGAGCAGCTCCCAGTTAGCGGTGCAGTGAGAGTGCTAAGGCAGCTACCTGCCTGTCCTGTCACTGCAGACCATGCTGTGCCCCAGAAGCAGCCAGCAGCAGGTTCTAGTCAATGGGAGTGCAGAGCTAGTGCTCAGGGCAGGAGCAGTGCGCACACCTCTGTGTTTAATTCTGCCCCTCCACCCCCACCCCAGGAGCCAGGCCTGCTGCTGGCCACTTCTGGGGCGCAGTGCAGTCTGCAGTGCCAGGACAGGCAGGAAGCCTGTCTTAGCATCCCCACTGATCACCCTGCAGCAATGAGACCCAGTGCCCAACATTCCATGACCCAGTACTGGGTCATGACCTGTAGTTTGAAAACCACTGCTCTTGCTGGTGACCCTCCTGGAGGTGGGGCAGAAAATTAACATCCCATAGGAGATCTAAGGACAGACCTGTCTGACACCTTCACACATGCTACCTGAGGCTTTCTGCAGACTCAGGCAGAGTTGCTGGGTTAGTTACACCTAAGGCAGCTCCCCCCCCAAGTGCACGAGCTATACATGTATAACTTTTTTAAAATGCCACCTGAGATGGTGCCACCGTACTGTACTTCCCTGAGCTGGGTACCTAGCTATGGGCTGATAGGTCTGGGACTAAATCCAACCCAGGCTACATAGCCAATCACAATAGCTGGGGCGGGGAACAATGCTGGTTAATTCCAATGCCTGATTCCTTCCAGGAGACACCAGACTCCTTGGTCTATGGCACTACCCTCTCTTATATGGGTGCCACCAGCCACCCACGTACCATCAGAACCAGCCCAGGTGTGTTCCGTGTTGAGTGTTGCTATCCCAGGTGAGTCTATAAAGGGGCTCTCCTTCCTAGAACTTGTTCTCCAATCTAGGGGTCCCTGCATGATGTGATAGCAGACAATCAATGATGGTGAGAGGGGCCTACAGGTCAGTTTCCCCTTGGATGACAAATCAATGTTTCTCAAAGGTATTTTAGAGGCCTAACATTGATTTCATTTCAATAGGCACTAGGTGTTCCCTGGTAAAGTTTGTGGCTGACTCCCAAAAGTGTGGTGTGGAGTGGTAAATAATGCACAGAGAGAGGGTGCAAACATCAGGGATTTCTTAAATATGGCTACAGGAAAACACAGACAGTGAGCTTCCAGGAAGGCAGGTCAACTTCATGGGAGAGGGAAGCTGGGGCTCTGAAAAAATTTTGGGCATCATAGAGGGAAATCAACTAAGCATGAGTTCTGAGGTTGTGGTCAAAATAGCCCCTGTGATGCTGGGATGGAGAAACAGGAATTAGAATCAGACTTGTAGAATACTAGAACTGGAAGGGACCTTGAGAGATCATCAAGTCCAGTCCCCTGCCCCCATGGCAGGACCGTCTAGAATAGATCATCCCTGATAGATGTCTGTCCAACCTGCTCTTAAATATCTCCAGTGATGGAGATTCCACAACCTCCCTAGGCAATTTATTCCAGTGTTTAACCACCCTGACAGTTAGGAAATTTTTCCTAATGTCGAACCTAAACCTCCCTTGCTGCAATTTAAGCCCATTGTTGCTGGTTCTACCATCAGAGGCCAAGGAGAACAATTTTGCTCCCTGCTCCTTGTAACACGCTTTTAGATACTTAAACTGCTATCATGTCCCCTTCTCTAAACTAAACAAGCCCAATTCTTTCAATCTTCCCTAGGCCTTTAATAATTTTTGTTGCTGTTCTCTGGACCTTCTCCAATTTCTCTACATCTTTCTTGAAGTGTGGTGCCCAGAACTAGACACAATGCTCCAACTGAAGCCTAATCAGTGCAGTTGCTCACAACACTCCTGTTAATGCAGCCCAGAATCATGTTTGCTTTTCTTTTTGCAACAGTGTCACACCATTGACTCATATTTAGCTTGTGGTCCACTATGACCCCTTTCTGCAGTACTCCTTCCTATACAGTCACTTCCATTCTGTATGTGTGAAATGGATTGTTCCTTCCTAAGTGGAGTACTTTGCATTTGTCCTTCTTAAACTTCATCCTATTTACCTCAGACCATTTCTCTAGTTTGTCCAGATCATTTTGAATTAAGACCCTATCCTCCAAAGCACTTGCAACGCCTCCCAGCTTGGTATGCTCTGCAAACTTTATAAGCGTACTCTCTATGCCATCATCTAAATGGATGATGAAGATAATGAACAAAACTGATCCCAAAACAGATATTAACCATGGAGTATCCATGATATGAGACAGAAGTGTGGACAGCTTGGGATGTTGCACATGACCGTGGTACTGGGAGATTGTCAGGATCCAGAGGTAGAGCTAAGGGGTCCAGTCTCATAGACTCAACAGAATGGAGAACAATGCTGGAGAGACCACGCTGGTGCTACAAGAATCATGCAGGCATGAGCCTGTTTGATCATATATAACAGTTTAGAGAGTAGAGAAATTGGAGAATGCGAGCCAAGGACTTCTCAATACCAACTGTAAAATGGCTTTCAAGATCTGGGTATATCGGTTGAGCACAGGATGTCATATGTAGGGCTGTCAATTGACCTGCGTTAACGCCTGCGATTAACACAGGACAGGATTAATGCGTTAATCACAGGCGTTAATGCTGTGCTGTCCCTTTGAAGTGCTGTTTTAGCGCTTTAAAGGTGCAGCGCAAGCGGAGCCGGGGATCAGCTGGAGTGCCCAGCTGATTCCAGGCTCCTAATATGCTGCCCTTTGGAAATGCCACCATGGTGCTTCCAAGGGGAGTGCAGCATTTCAAAGGGGAGGTGTGCTCGATTAATTGCAATTACATTTTTTTAGTTGCTTGACAAACCTAGTCATATGTGATGCGGTGGTGAAAAAAGCATAATGCAACCCTAAAATGCATCAAGCAAGATATTTCCAATAAGGATAGGGAAGTGTTATTGCCTTTATACAATGCACTGGTGACACCTCATCTGGAATTGGGTGTGCAATTCTGGTCTCCAATGTTTAAGAAAGCTGGACTCTAATTAGAACAGATCCAAAAAAATGATCAGAGGAAGGGAGACTCTACCTCATCAGAGTGGACTCCTAGAGCCTGGCTTGTGTAGACTAACCAAGGGCAATGGGGAGATATGACTGTTCTCTATAAAACAGATCAGAGGGATAAGTACTAGAGAAGGAGAGGAGTTATGTAAGATAAGACCTGAAATTACCTATCTCATAGAACTGGAAGGGACCTTGAGAGGTCATTGAAATTAAGTCAGTGTTTCTAACCATCAAAGGAACAAAGATCTGGAACAACTTTCCAAGGGGGGCAAAAAACCTAAATGGCTTTGAGATTGATGCTGATAAATTTATGGAGGGTCTGGCCTATAATGGCATGACCCATCTGTGACTACAATGCCTGGAGATGGGATAGTAGATGGGAAGGACTCTGGGGGTGTGTCTAGACTACAGGGTTTTTTCCAAAAAAGTAAATCGAAAGAACGTGGCAGTTTTTTCAACCACAGAAAACCTAGTTTTACGAGGAATAATGCCTTTTTTTGAAAGTGCTCTTTCAGAAAAAGGCACTATGTAATGCAAACTGTGCTTTTTCGAAAGAGAGCATCCAGACTGCCTGGGTACTCTCTTTCGAAAAAGCAGCTTGCTTTTTCAAAAATACTGGTTGTAGTCTAGACGCTCTTTTTTGAAAGAGGTTTTTTCCAAAGTATCTTTCGAAAAAGCCTCTTTTGAAAAAGGCTTGCAGTCTAGACGTAGCCTAAGATACTACAAAGAGTTCTTTCCCAGCTGTCTGGCTGGTGGGTGTTGCCAAAATGCTCAGGGTTCAACTGTACAGACCTACGTAGACACACAATTTATATTTGTATCTGCAAATATGAGCTGAAGTTATTCATATCAACATCTGCGGATGTGGATGCCCACAGTTAAAAAGCTGATATCTATACATTTGCAGAGTTCTAGATACCAAATTTGTATGTGCATCCATATCAGCAATAATGAGCTGTAGATATCTGCAACCCTATCCGCTGATACAGATACCCACAATCTGTGGACTTGTAGAGCTCTATTCAACTGATTGCCTAGTGTATTTGGAGTTAGGAAGGAATTTTCCCCAAGGTCAGACTGGCAAATAGGCAACAAAATGTTGGGTTTCTCTTCAACATAGGGCACAAATTACTTGCAGTTTTAAACTAAAGTAAATTTTGGATTTACTGTAATTTTACATCTGAAAATCATGATTTGACAACTTCAGTAGTTCAGCCAGAGTTTATGACTATATTATAGGAAGAGATGAGTGATGTGCTGGATGATACAGACAGATTTTATGATCTCTGAAGTTGGCTCCTGCTGGATCCTGGGTCCAGGTCTGGTGTCCACAATTTAAGAAGGATGAGGATAAACTGGAGGGGGGTTGAAGAAGAGACACAAGAAAGGTTAAAGGTTTATAAAACCTTATAGTGAGAGATGCATGGTCTCAATTGAGCGACCTTCCCAAAGAGATGGTTACAGGATGACTTGCTTATGTAAAATACCAACATGGGAAACAAATATTTGACAACCAGGCTCTTCAGTCTAGAAGTGGGAAGACTTACACAATCCAGCAGCGGCAAGCTGAAACCAGATGATTCAAACTAGCAATAAAGCAGAGAATTTTAACAGGGTGTGATTCACCATTGGGCTGATTTACCAAGGTTCATGGGCAATGTTTCCTCCAATCTTTTCCATCCATGTGCGGACTTTTTCCATGCATGTGCAGAATAATTTGTATGTGCACTGAGGCAGGTGTGAATGTGCACCACCAGGAGACACTCGGCTAATCAGTTTACAGGGAACACTGACTGCAATGGATTCTCTGGGACTGATCATTTTAAAATCCAGACTGGATGTTTTTCTACAAGGAATTATTTCAGGGCAGTTCTCTAGCCTGTATTATCCATGAGGTCAGATGAAATCAGTGCCTCTCAGCCTTTCCAGATGACTGTATCCCCTTTCAGAGGGTTGGTTTCTCTTGCCTACCCCAAATGTCACCTCCCTTAAAAATGACTTGCTCACAACATCAAAGATAATAACACAGAAGTGTCCCAGCCATGCTGTGACTGAACATTTACACCCGAGAGCATTTTTATCCTATCCTTCTAAAATAAACCAATGGAACTATAAACACTGTGCTTATGTTTCCTTGTGGACTCTAGAGAGCAGTATAAACAACTTGCATACATGAAGCTTTCGTTTGGATCAACTTCGCTGGTGCTTTTTCTGAAGCCAGTTGTAAAACTAGGCAAATATTTAGCTGAGTTAACGTACTCCTTGGAAGACCTCTGTGTATAACCACAATCTGGTCACAATCGGGGGAGCCCATATGGTCCCATTACTTGTAAACCAGCCATAAGAGCAAACGATGGAAGGAGGGGGCAGAGAGGAGTGAAGAGGGGTAGGACCTTGAGGGAAGGGGCCTCAGAGCGAACGGGGGACAGGTGGCCAGGGAGTGGAACAAAGTTCAGGAACCACTTTTAGGGAGCTTCCACTGCTTCCGAGTCTCTTTTGGTGTTGGGATCTATGAATTTTGATGACCAGTGCTGAGTCTCCTTCCTTCTCCATGTAGCAAGGAGAGTGAGAGCAGGACTCTACTCCCATATACGGCACCAGTGAACTGCTCATCAGAACACCGTGGCCTCTTCTGCTACCTGAAGGAACTTGATTTATACTGCTTCTTGAAAAGAACCAAGCTGATGGTGGGACATCCTCTGCACTGGCAAAAGGCCGAACAAGGACCATGATGGTTGCAAAACCGAGATGCCATCTCACAAAGGAAGCACTGAGTTTTGGGGCTCTGGATCCAGGCTGGATACCATTTGTAGAAAACACCTTCGTTCAACATGCTTTTGCTTTAGGCTTAATACAGAAGGTGAGACTTAATGCCCTGTGATATAGAAGAAGGCAGGAAATATACTTCCATTTGTTTGCTTTAAACCTGCTGCTTCTTAATTTAATTGGGTGAGCCCTCGTTCTTGTGTGTGATGTGAAGTGGTAATCATAGAACACTAGAACTGGAAGGGACCTCAAAAGATCATCGAATCCAGTCCCCTGCCCTCACGGCAGGACCCAGTACCGTCTAGACCATCCCAGAAAGATGTCTGTCTAACCTGCTCTTAAATATCTCCAGAGATGGAGATTCCACAACCTCCCTAGGCAATTTATTCCAGTGTTCAACCACCCCTGACAGTTAGGAAGTTTTTCCTAACTTTAGTCCAGCCTAAACCTCCCTTGCTGCAGTTTCAGCCCATTGCTGCTTGTCCTATCCTCAAAGGCCAAGGAGAACAATTTTCCTCCCTGCTCCTGGTAACACCCTTTTAGATACCTGAAAACTGCTATCATGTTCCCTCTGTTTCCTCCTTTCCAAACTAAACAAGTCCAATTTTTTCAGTCTTCCTTCATAGGTCATGTTCTCTAGACCGTTAATCATTCTTGTTGCTCTTCTCTGGACCTTCTCCAATTTCTCCATATCTTTCTTGAAATGTAGTGTCCAGATCTGGGCATAATACTCCAATTGAGGCCTGATCAGCGCAGAGTAGAGCGGAAGAATGACTTCTTGTGTCTTGCTCACAACAGTCCTGTTAATGCAGCCCAGAATCCTATTTGCTTTTTTTGTAACAGCATCACACTTTTGACTCCTATTTAGCTTGTGGTCCACTATGACCCCTAGATCCCTTTCTGCAGTAACACTTCTTATTCCGTTTCCTTACACTGTTCGTGGTTTTTTTTAGACCTCTATCATATCCCACTTAGTTGTCTCTCTTCCTAGCTGAAAAATCCTAGTCTTATTAATCTCTCCTCATGTGGCAGCCGTTCCAGATCCCTTGTCATTTTGTTGCCCTTTTCTGTAATTTTTCCAATTCCAATATATAATTTTGTCCTGAGGCGATTACATCTGCACAGAATATTCAAGATGTGGGTGTACCATGGATTTATATAGAGGCAATAAGATATTCTCTGTCTTATTCTCTATCCCTTTCCTAATGATTCCCAACACCAGGGCTGGCCTTACCATGAGGCGAACTGAGGCGGCCGCCTCAGGTGCCAGACTTTGGGGGGGCGCCACTAGGACCCAGAGTGTATAAAATTGTGTCTGCTGCTGGTGCATCTGTATTCTCTATGCTCTAGATGCACAGAGATGGTGGAGTGCTGTGCTGGAGGAAGGAGGGCACAAGAGACATAACAGGCAGGCAGGAGAAAAGGGGGGAGGGGGCGTCATTTGAGCTCCACGCCTCAGGTGCCAAAATGTTGTGGGCCGGCCCTGCCCAACACTCTGTTTGCTTTTCTGACAGCCACTGCACATTGAATGGCTGTTTTTCAGAGAACTATCCACAATGACTCCAAGATCTCACTCAGAGTGGCAACAGCTAGTTTAGATGTATAGTTGGGATTATGTTTTCCAATGTGCATTACTTTGCATTTATCATCATTGAATTTAATCTGCCATTTTGTTACCCAGTTTTGTGAGATCCCTTTGTAACACTTCGCAGTCTGCTTTGGACTTAACTGTCCTGAGTCATTTTGTATCTTCTGCAAATTTTGCTACCTCACTCAAATCTACGAAAACTTGTCTGCTTAGGCTATGCACATAGTCCTTAAACAGAGGTGGATTCAAATGGCACATCATACAAAAGTCTTGGCTCAAACTCTGGGGTATTTCTACTCCAAGAACAGATTGTAATTACAAAGATCAAAATAGTCTTCCATGGCTTTCCCAAAAAAAGTTTGTTGTGCAAGGGAAAAAAAACCTATATTGTCTGTCTTCCAAGACTGAACACTTGCTCACATGCTGGGAAAAAAAACATGCCAGGCTGTTTGAGAGCCACCTGGTGTCACCTGTGTGCTACCAATCTATTTAGCTAGTGGAAAAACAGGTCATGAGGTAACTTGATCACTATATAGAATTACCTTAGGCTTAGAGAGGAGAAATGAGATAGCAGGAGGCCTTCTTCATCTGAGCGGCAAAGGCCGAGTGAGATTGATGAAGCCCGAGAAGTTCAGACCTGAAATGAGGCTTTGAGCAGTGTCTGGGTCTTAGATCAAGTGTGTTCCTTTGTGGCAGATTTGGATACTCTTTGATCAGTTGGTACCTGAAATCCAATTTGCAGCGGTGAGTAACCGACCTCTCTGTATAACACCCGCTGGAGCATCTCTGAATTAATTTCTCTTGGAAGGTCTCTTAGAAAAACATCCATGCTTCAGTTAAATTCCAATGAGGGAGATCCTGCCCCCAGACATCCTTGGTAAATTCTGCCAAAGGTGAACAATCCCTTCCTTTGCCCATGGATTAAAAATTTGCACCTTATTTCTGGACTGAGTTTGTTCAGCCATCGGGTTATGTGACCTTTGGCTGTTTGAGCTCTGCTTAGCATCACTCCAACCTTGGTTCTTTAAGAGTACTGCTTTCTTTGTGTGTTCTTTTCAAGCCAGGGACGCGCTTTGTCCCCTGGGAGACATAGAGCATGCTAATCCCTGTGACAGGGACAAGAGATGTCTCAGATCTTGGATTTCCTGAACATTATGGGCCAGGCAAGGCTAAGGCTGGCAGAAGTGCGAGGAGTTTAGGAAGCTGGACAGCCCAGTGTGGAAGGGGCCAACATGTGATTCAAGTGCCAGCTCAAGTGCCAATATTAGGAAAAACTATTTCCCCAGGAGGGTGGTGAAGTACGGGAATGGGTTCTCTAGAGAGGTGGTGGAATCTCCATCCCTGGAGGCTTTTAAATCCCAGCTTGACAAGGCCCTGGCTGGGATGAATTAGTTGGGATTGGTCCTGCTTTTAGCAGAGGGTTGGACCTGATGGCCTCCCGAGGCCTCTTCCAACCCTAGGATTCTATGATTTTGAACCTGGGGTAGTCAGGGTCCATGGACCAATAGCTCGGTCCCTATGTAAGATCCTGACCTGGCTTCAGAGCTGTCCCATCCATAGAGAGTACACGGTGTCTGCCCTGGACCCTGTGCTTTGGTGGGTCACCTAGGGGACTATCCAAGGCTTCTAGTGTTGCCATTAGGGGTCAGGCCTGGCCCCATACTCCCCAGCAGGAGCCACAGGAAGTGGACTGACCCAGCCCCAGCCTGCTCCTATCTGCCATCTCCCAGCCAGGTCGTTCGGCTTCTCTGAGTGGCAGCAGGAAGCACAGCGACCTGGTTACAGACAACTGCACTCCCACAGTGAGTGTGGGCTGGGCCTGATCCCTGTTGCCAGTGCCAGGACCCCAAGTAATCCCTCAGGTTGTGTTGCTTGGGGTGCAATGGGAGTGGAGCGGGGCAGGCTGGGGTGGGGCAGGACTCAGGGGAAGGATTGGAATGACAATGGGGTGGGGCACAGCAGGGGCAGGAAGTAGGAATGTAAGCGACTAGTCACTCTCCCCCTTGCTGTCTCTATCAAAGAGGCAGCAAGGGGAGGGGGAAGAGGAGAGGGTGCTGGGGGAAGCTGACTTAAAAGCTGGTTCCCCCTGCTCCAGCTCTGTGGGATGGGACAAGGGCTCAGTGGCACCGTTCCAACTTTGAAATGTACAAGAGTCCCCGCTGGGGTTCGCATACATTTCAAAAGCGGAACGCTGCACTAGTCCTTATCGACCAATCAAATAGTCTATGGAAATCCCATCGACTATTCGATTAGTTAATTGAAACTAACATCCCTAGCAGGAAGGGGCAGGGCATGAGGCAAAGGGGAGTTGTCCTGGGCCCTGCCCCCTCCAAGGGCTGGCCCTGCCCCCTCCAAGGACTGGCCCTGCCCAGCTTGACTCCTGGCTTCTCACATGTTTCTTGGTTTTTAGTTTGTCTCTTGCCTCTCTCCCCACATCAGGGCCGGCTTTAGGTTTTTTGCCGCCCCAAGCAAAAAAATTGTTGGCCGCCCCCCCACCCCTTTTTTTTGTCTGGGGAGATTGCGCGCACAAATGCAGTTTGTGTGGCTTGCTGGGGATGCGCGCACAAATGTAGCTTGTGCAGCTTCCTGGGGGGTAGGGTGTGTGCTCCAGGGGCAATCCAAACCCTGGGGCACTTTCATCTCCTAGGACAGCGCCAGGGACTCCCCACGAGAGGACAATGGGAGGGCAGGTTCATCCACAGCAAGTCAGTTAAAGACTTCCAAAGCATGCAGCTGTTCACATCACCTAGTGCTGGAGTCCCGTTCCCACTCATCACTCTGCAGAGGGATTTTATTATTAGAAGCCTTATAATCAGACTCCAACCCCAACACATAAGCTGTCCAACTCTTGGTGTCCATGAACAAGAATCAGCCTCACTATACAATGAGACTGTTCAAAAGGATTAAGAGAATTTTTGTTTCAACTCCCCAGTTCAACTGTCCAGAACAAGACAGGCACCAGACAACAAAACCCCACTAGCCTAGGACCTATTCCATGAGCGCAGGCCTGTGCTTTCTCCTTCAGGGACGGACCAAACAGCCTCTGAAGCAGGGTGACTTGATTTAAATAGCTTTGATTTAAATCTCTAATTTTAATCATGAGTTAAACCGGCAAGCAGAAAACCTTGGTTTAAATGAGCAATTAATCATTTAAATTATACTTTTAAAATTTTCCTAAAGGATGGTTGAGTCTTATTAATTAGCAACCTTTAAAACATGTTGATTTACAACTAAATATAACCTTTTTGCCAAATTTGGTGCTTCTATTTACTAACCAGGAGAATACACCCAGTACAGCTACCAACTAAATAAATGCCCAAATAATTGTGTAATTTACATGTAATCAGATTCTTAATTTTTACGATTTTATTCTTTTACAAATGGTGTATAATAGGAACACGTAGACAGGTTTTACCCCATTTATTATTTGATAAGTGGTGGCTACTTTTTTTAAAACATAAGATTTGCACCTACTTCTGTCTGGACGGAAATTCAATTTAAAATGAACAAAACCAGCATTTAATTTTTGTATGAAATAAAACTACCTTAAATGTGAAGGACACATAACAAAAAAGTATCCAAACACATTTTGCATCTAAAATTCATTTATTAAACAAAGGAAATATCCTTAGTGAATTTAACAGATCGAATCTAGTCATCATGTTCTTCGAGATGTTAGAACGCTCTCATAACCAGTTTTTTACTGAGAGAAGAGGGAAAACAAGTTTTTTCTGCTTCGTCAATTCTCGGTTTTGCCACGGTGAATGAACTAATCATTTAATTGAACTAGCTGAATAAACCAAAGTGATAAAAACATTCTCTCTTCACCTGCAGAAGAAGCTATTGCTGATGTAAACACTGGTTCTGGGTGCTACACAGCAGCTTACACTAGTGAACTGGTACAATTTCTTTAAAAGTTGACAGGAGACATGTTCTATTTAATTTTTAAAATTACTTCATAAGTTATTTAAATAGGTTATGATAAATTTAGGCCATAACAATTTTTAATTTAATTTTAAAGGTATATTATTTAAAACAAAGCCTATTTAAACGGGATCACAATTCCAATTTTAATAAAGCTCTCCAGCCCCAGACAGGAAGGGATTTGGGGACATGGGCACTGGGAACACCAGAGTTCTCCTTCCTCAGCCAAAGGGGGGAGGGAGAATCACCTGGGTCCCAGGCAGGGGTGAGGTGGTCAGGACACAGCACAAGGGGGCTGGGTTCGTGGTGGGGTGCGGGGAGAAGGGTTCGTGGTGGGGCAGAGGGAGAAGGGCAGGGAGAGAAGGGCCCCGAGAGTGGGGTGGTGGTGGGGGAATGTTTAGAGGGGACAGACAGGAGAAAGGGAAGAAGAGGCCACTGGGCTCAGCAGCAGCAGCAGCTGCGGCTGCCCCGCGCAGCTCTCCAGGAAGCGCCCCAGCAGGGGCCGGGGCTTGGGACTGCCTGCACAGAGCTCCCAGGGCCAGGCGCAGGCTCCGAGCAGCCGGGCACAGGGCTCCCAGCTCGGGGCAGCCTCCGCGGGGCTCCCTGCCTGCTCCTCCTCTGGCCAGAATGTGGCCCCTGGAAATGTGCCGCCCCAAGCACCTGCTTGTTTTGCTGGTGCCTAGAGCCAGCCCTGTCCCCCATATGCTAAACTGGCTTGAGTCTGGTTCCTGACTCATGACTCTGAGCTCTGGCTTGTCCCCCAATTCCAACCCCTTGCCAATCCCCGAATCCTGTCTCATGACTGCGGACTCCTGCTCCAACTGGTCTGGCCGCCCATGACCCAGCCCGGCCACTCTCCCATTGAGGCAGAGAAGGAATACAGTGGCTTACAGTTCTGGGCACCCTGAGCCAGCTGTTGCCACAGATGCTCTGAGCAAAGGTTATCCCTTCCCCAAAGATGGCATAACATCTGGGGGAGGACTGTAGGTTACTGCCCTCTCTTCTCTAGCAGCTTGCCTTTGATAAAAGGCTTTAGAGGCATGTGCCGGTGCTGTGAGGGCAGGAACTGCGGGTCATTTAGAGGATTCTCCAAGGAAATCTGCCCCGGACACAGATCTGTGACACGACGCTAGAAAAGGCATCTTCCTCCATGGCCAGGTAGGTTCCAAACTCTATGGGTTGAGTCAAACCTCTATAAATCAGGCAAGGAGGGGGGACAGCAGCCACCTTTTGAGGTCTTGCAGTCAGTGTGGCTAGTTCCCTGAAGATGGCCACTCAATGCACAGCAGGAATCAAAAAAGCAAACAGATTGCTGGGGCCCATTAGAAGAGGGATAGATATAAGACAGAAAATACCATATTGCCTCTATATAAATCCATTGTATGCCCTCATCTTGAATTCTACATGCAGATGTGGTCACTGCAGCTGAAAAAATGAGCTTCCATATGAGAGATTAAAAAATCTGAGAGTTGTCATCTTGGAAAAGAAACCACTAAGGGGAGTGTAACGGGGACGCTACGGAGCCACGCTGTCCCCGGCACTGTGGGGAGAGGCGGCTCTCCGGCCGTGTCCCCGGCCCTGCCGAGCATGTGCCCAGGCCATGCTGGGCCGAACGCCGGAGACTTCAGCCCCAACGCACGGAACGCAGCGTCGGCTGGCTGCGCCGGTGGAGGGGCGAGTGGAGCCGGCGTGGGGAGGCCGGGTGACGGGCCAGCTACGGCCGCCCGTCATGGACGCGCCCACCCAGCAGCGGCTGAGGATTGGGAGCGCGGCCGCCCCGCCCCCCCCCGTCAGACGCTGAGCCGGCGGGACAATTAAAAAGGGCACCGCTGGCTGGAAGAAAGAAAGAGATGGCAGAAGAGACTCCCGAGGCCGCTAGGCTGGGATACGGCCGGGGAGTGGACGGCTGACCGAGGGAGGTAGGAAGCGACCCAGGGCGTGGCAGAGAATGCCCGTGGATTGGTGCGTTTCGGGTAACTAACCCCCACCAACCAAACCGTAGGAGTTAGATCCCTTTGGTTTTTAGGGCCCTGGGTCGGGGATCGCAGTGGGAGTGGGCCCGAGCCCCCCTACTCTCCCCCTCGCCCGAGGCGCCGGCAAGGCGACCAGTTAAGGACTCAATCCATGCAGGATCCCGTTTAAGGAACTGACTTCACGCTTAATGGCACATCACACCGAAGGGTGGTGGGCACCATCTCGCCCGGGAGGGTGGAACGACCCTGGGAAAAGGGGACTGGGGAGGGTCACGACCAGGCAGGGGAGGGACTGTCACCGCCTGGTCACAGGGAGATAGGCTAGAGGTCTATAAAATCACGACCGTTGTGAAGAAAGGAGTGTCATGTACTCCTTCCCATAACACAACTAGGGGTCAACCAATGAAATTAATAGGCAGGAGGTTTAAAACAAACAAAAGAAAGCATTTCTTCACACAACACACAGTCAACCTGTGGAACTCCTTGCCAGAGGATGTCATGAAGACTAGGATTTTAAGAAAATTAAAAAAAAAACTACATCAGTCAATGTCAGATATGTGGGCAGGGATGATGTCCCTAGCCTCTATTTGTCAGAAGCTGGAAATGGGCTGCCTCTTCTGTAATATATGCCAACACTGAGATGTTGGATGCACATTCAATAGGGGTACTTCTTGTTTGCATATCCTCACCTTCCTCCTTTAGGAGCCTCCTTTCCCTATAGGTTACTTACAGCCACGACCTTCCCTCATTTATCATACATTATGGCCTTTTTGTGGTTAGTTATCCGTGACTGTTGCTCATGTATCTCTTACATACGTCACTTTGTTGTTCTTGTGGTTGGATTGTTCCCATGAGCAGAAATTCCCCTGCAAGGCTCTATTTTCAGCTCCCCGACACTTGGGGTTTTGTTGAGTCATTTAGCTGCTCAAAGATCAGAGGCTTTGAGCCTTAGACTAATTCACTCAAGCTAAGGTCTTCCATTCCTGCTGAATACAATGCAAAGCAGAATATAAGGCCAGGTCTACACAAGATCTAGAACATAGGCTTGAGGTCGGCAACTAACCTTAAGCTGAGCTTGGCGCCATCCCCACTATGTGAGGCCCTCAGATTTAGCAGGTCTAGTGCAGACCCTTAATCGAACGCTAATGCCAGAACATTGATCTCTAATGTGGTGAGTGAAGACAAGCTAGCCCTACGGGCTACACGTTAAGTACAGCCAGGTGGTATGTGCAGGGATGTCCCTAGGGGTGTGTGGGGCAAGGAGCAACCCCCTCTTCCCTAGGCCCCATCCCTGCTCCGCCCAATAATGTCCCTTCTCCAAGCCCCACCCATGCTCCATCCCACCTCGCCTCTTCACACCCCTGCTCTGCCCCTCCACTGAGAGATGCAGCAGGAGATTACGAGGGCAGGGGGCTGCAGCAGGTGTCCGTACACTCACTGCAGTGGCAAGATCTGTGGGAACTGGAGCCATGCAGCAGCCTTCTCCACTCCACTGTCCATCTCCCAGCTGGGTTGTTCCATTTTGCTGCAGTGGGGGGAAGTGGAGTGCCCCTGTCCCAGCCTGCTCCTGCAAGCTGCATCGCTCGGGAGAGAGGGCGAGGGCTGGGGTTGGCCTGCTCCACTTCCAGCCACAGCAACAAAACAGAGCAACCTGGCTAGGAGATGATGGAGCAGGCTGCTGCATTGCTCTGTTTCTCAGGACTCTTGTCGCTGTGGTGAATGCAGGGGTGCCTGACCCCTGCTGCTGGCCCTAGGCCCCAGGGCCATTCTTGGGATTGATGGGGCCCTATGCAGGACAATTAAACTGGTGCCATTATGCCCAATGGCAGCTGGGGGTGTGCGTGCAATTTTATGATCTTCAGCAACACTAATGAAATATTTTAAACTAAGCTCCTGTTGACTAACACAGTAAATTCAGAAGTGGACAATATATTCCTGGCAAATGCCTGTTAAATGGCTTCAGTACCCCTTGAAAGCTCTTTCATAGGTTCTGCTAATAGCTCCGGCAGGATTTTTCACAGAACAGGGATAAGGAAGAGGCAGCTGGGTGGGCCCTAAGATCCAGTGGTGCCCCAAATTTTCAGGTGCCCTATGCCGCTGTGTGTTCTGCATATGGGTAATGATGGCCCTGCTGGGCCCCATGGCTAACATCAATATGGGGGACTGTTCCATTCATAGGACAGTTGAGGCAGTGGCTGCAGGCCCCCCAAAGCGTGGGGTCTGGGGCAGCTACCCCAAACTCTCCTCTGGACAGGACGGCTCTAGTAATGCACAGCTGCCAGTGAGAGCCCTTTGGGAGAAAGCAAAATCCAGCCACTGGCTCTTAGGCACCCTGGCTCGCTGAGGGCCTGTTGAAAGACAGAACTGTGCAAGCTAAAGAGAACGCTAATGAGAAGGTTGAGCACCATAGGTCTTTGTCCAAGAGGTGATGGGTGAGAACTGAAGCCCATGGGTAGAAGTGATAAATAACTGTTTATAGTAGGGGAGGACATATTTTGAATGCACTTTGTTGTTCAGGAGCTGGTTGGTGGCTGGTTAACCCTGTCTTAGCCCCAAAGACAGCAGAGGTTGGGATACTTGCACCAAAGTTGAGCTTAAATCTCCTGTCTTGAAGGAGTGACCTGCAGAACCTACCCAAAGGTGAAAGCAAGAGGCCTGAGGTAAAAGTGGGAGGAAATCAATGGTGGGAACTGTGATGTGGCACTTACTTGGGTGGTGGCTTATACTGCATAAAGGGGGCTTAACTGCTCCTTCTGTTCACCCTGAGGGAAGAATGACACAATCCATCAACTTTTAAGCAGGTTTGCAATTATCCGTCAATCAAAGACCTACCTGCTGGTAGCCATTCCCACCTTCTAGCCTAATACCTCTAGTGTCACTGAAGCTTGCTCTTTGAAATTTTCTTTTGCATCTTCTCCCCTCTAGGCAATTCCTCTGTGGTAGAAGTAGAGACCGATGGCACGGTAGGCCCTTCACTGAGCCATGAGGCAGCTCCAAGGTCCAGGGACCAGGTGGCAGTGGTGAAGATGACTTCTAAAGGTAAGGGGGAAATCCAGTGATTTACAGTAATCTGGAAATAACTTAGGATGTACAGGGCCATCCCTGATGACAGCCTAGGGGGAAGGGTGTCATTTTTTTAGAGATGTGATTTTTATAATCTGTAGAAACACACTAATGAAATAGTTTAAAATTTGCATTAAGAATAAGGCCCTGTGACTAACACAGTAAATTTAAAAAACAAGTAGTCCTGTGGCATCTTAGAAACTAACCAAAATATATAGAATCATGATTTTTTGTAGGTAAAATCCACTTCATCAGATGAACTGCAGTGGAAATAACAGAAACCAGTAAGTTCAGAAACAGACAGCATATACCTGGGGTTAGCAAATGTTGATTAAGGGGCTTCGTTGTCACTGGAATGGCTCTTTCACAGGTTCTGCTCATGGGTCTGTCAGACTGTCACTTTTAAATTAACTGGATCAGTGGTACCCAACTGCCGGTCCACGGACTGACACCAGCCATGCCCATGCCTCGATGATTGGCTTGGCACAACTCTAGAGCAAGACCCAGTCTGCCCAGAAACTCCCCTTCTCCTCTCCCCAGGATTGTCTCTTCTCCCTGTGCCCAGCTGTGTTGCCTTCTCTGCATGACACTGCCTTGATGCAGGGGATGCTGCCTGAGTCCAGGGGTGGGAGGTCCCCCAAGGGCAGGGGTTGCAGTGCAGCAGATTGCTCGCTAGGACCCAGCAGCAGTGGGCAGGGGCTCTGGTTGCCAGAGTTGGGCTTGGGCCCCGCAGCAGAAAGCGACTCGCAGCCGCTGCTCATGGTGACTCTGGGGCCAGGCTCTGGGCCGGATCCCTGAGTCCCGGTGGGGGCTGCTGCTGAGCCCCTGGAGCCTGGGCTGCAGCCAGGATGGGGAGGTCTAGGTTGGATATTAGGAAAAACTATTTCACTAGGAGGGTGGTGAAGCACTGGGATGGGTTCCCTAGGGAGGTGGTGGAATCTCCATCCCTAGAGGTTTTTAAGTCTCGGCTTGAAAAAGCCCTGGCTGGGTTGATTTAGTTGGGATTGGTCCTGTTTTGGGTAGGGGGCTGGACTTGACCTCCTGAGGTGTCTTCCAGCCCTAGGATTCTATGAATCTCCAGCACGGCCAGTCCCACTGCTCCCCAGGATCCTCTCCCAGGGCAGCACCCCTAGCCTGGCCAACCCTTGCCTCAGGGCAGGCAGCGCTTGGGGGGCAGGTAAGAGAGACCCTCCTCCCTCCTGGGAGTGGTGTTCTGGGGTACAGGGAGAGGGTTTGGCCCCAGGCTGCTCCCAGCGGAGCTGGCTGCGATCCCTGCCATCACCCTCCCAAACTTCATCCTTTCCCTCAGTTAGGGCTTCAGCCTGACCAACTGCAACCTGCTCCAGAGAAACATTGTCCTGGACACTGATTTCTTAGGGTGCTTGATCCAGTTCTCTTCTCAGACATTAGACAGACATTCAGAAACCTCATTCACAGTAGGGATGTAAAATCCGGTTTAATTAGTGAACCAATTAAATGTTAGTTTAACCAGTTAACTGAATAAATGGGGCCAGGGAGCAGGGGGATCTCCAGCTCACTATGCTGAAGCACCCCGCTAAGCTGCCAAGACCAGGTTGGAGCTGCCCCTGTGCTGCAGGCAGAGACTGCTCCAGCCCGGCTGCTTCCAAGCCCCACTGGGCTGCCAGCTCCCAGCCCACATGGGCTCACCTGGCGGGCAGCCTCGCAGGGCGGAAGGGAGCCAGCAGCTCCCCCCTACCAACAAGGCTCTGATCCCACAGTAACAGCACTCACACAAAAGGTGGGAGTGTTGGGTTAAAATTGATCACACACATGTAAGCGGGGGAATGATGCCACTATTGTGGGGAACTTTCCTGGCTTCTATACTACCCCGGTGAAATGGACCAGGGAAAGGATCTGAGTCCCTGCTCCCACTTCCTTTACCCAATGGCCTCCATGACCCTGAGGGCTCCCCTGACACTCTCCTGAGTAGCAGAATCCTTGAAATCCCAACAAGGCTGGGCCCAGGTTTCCTGGGGCTTAATCCCCGACCTTGTAGTTACTTGGGGCTGGGGCTAGGGAGTCCCCACTCCGGGGTGCTCTCTTCACACTGCATGCTTTCTTGACTCAGTGATCATTTCATACAGTTCAAAGCAAATACAATTTATTAAAAAGGAAAGAATAAGAAAAAATGAGAAACTGGTTTCTAGGACCGGTTTTGTTCAATATCTTTATTAATGACCTGGATGAGGGGATAGATTGCACCCTCAGCAAGTTTGCAGAAGACACTAAGCTAGGGGGAGAGGTAGATATGCTTGAGGGAAGAGATAGGGTCCAGAGTGACTTAGACAAATTGGAGGATTGGGCCACAAGAAATCTGATGAGGTTCAACAAGGACAAGTGCAGAGTCCTGCACTTGGGATGGAAGAATCCCAAGCATTGTTACAGGCTGGGGACTGAATGGCTAAGTAACAGTTCTGCAGAAAAGGACCTGGGGATTACAGGGGATGAGAAGCTGGATATGAGTCCACAGTGTGCCCTTGTAGCCAAGAAGGCTAATGGCATATTAGGTTGCATTAAGAGGAGCATTGCCAGCAGATCCAGAGATGTCATTATTCTCCTTTATTCGGCTCTGCTCAGGCCACATCTGGAGTATTGTCCAGTTCTGGACCCCCCACTACAAAAAGGATGTGGTCGCATTGGAGAGGGTTCAGCGGAGGGCAACCAAAATGATTAGGGGGCTGGAGCATATGACCTATGAGGAGAGGCTGAGGGAGTTGGGTCTGTTTAGTCTGCAGAAGCAAAGAGTGAGGGGGGATTTGATAGCAGCCTTCAACTTCCTGAAGGGAGGTTCCAAAGAGGATGGAGAAAGGCTGTTCTCAGTAGTGACAGATGGCAGAACAAGGAGCAATGGTCTCAAGTTGTGGTGTGGGAGAGGTCCAGGTTGGATATTAGGAGAAACTGTTTCACTAGGAGAGTGGTGAAGCACTGGAATGGGTTACCTAGGGAAGTAGTGGAGACTCCATCCCTAGCAGTGTTTAAGTCTCGGCTTGACAAAGCCCTGGCTGGGTTTATTTAGTAGGGATTGGTCCTGCCTAGAGCAGGGGGCTGGACTTGATGACCTTCATGGGATAACATGATCTTGGCAACTGACCTTTCACTATCAGTGGTAAATAGGCCAATGGTGGGATGATAGGAGTTACTATAGAGAACTTTTTCCTGGGTGACTGGCTGGTGAGTCTTGCCCACATGCTCAGGCTTCAGCTGATTGCCATATTTGGGGTCGGGAAGGAATTTTTCTCCAGGGTAGATTGGCAGAGGCCCTGGAGGTTTTTCACCTTCCTCTGTAGCTTGGGGCACGGATCACTTGCTGGAGGATTCTCTGCATCTTGGGGTCCTTAAACCATTTGAGGGCTTCAATATCTGAGATATAGGTGAGAGGATTATTCTAGGAGAGGGTGGGTGAGATTCTGTTGCCTGCATTGTGCAGGGGGTCAGACTAGATTATCATGATGGTCCCTTCTGACCTTAAAGTCTATGGCTGCGTCTAGACTGGCATGATTTTCCGCAAATGCTTTTAACGGAAAAGTTTTTCTGTTAAAAGCATTTGCAAGCGTCTAGATTAGCACGGATGCTTTTGCGCAAAAGCATCCGTGGCCAATCTAGGACAGCGATTTCTTAAAAAGCCCCGATCGCCATTTTCGCCGGGGCTTTTTGCAAAAGCAATTCTCAGTTGTCTACACTGGCCCTCTTGCGCCAAAAGCTTTTGCACAGAGGGCTTTTTCAGTGGGAGAGTCATTGTATTTGCGCAAGAACACTGACAATCGTACATTAGATCGTCGGTGTTCTTGCGCAAATTCAAGCGGCTAGTGTAGACAGCTGGCAAGTTTTTGTGCAAAAGCAGCGCTTTTGCGCAAAAACTTGCCAGTCTAGATGCAGCCTATGAGTCTGAGAGAGGTTAAATGAGAACACAGAGTCCTGCTCTGTAGCATGGGGACATCACAAACAGCAGTCAGCAGAGTGTAAGGACAGTTCACAGTCTGTTCCTTATAGGTCCCAGGGCTCTCTCTCAGGCCGTGGCTGTGCTGCAGGGGGGCTGCAGGCTGGACACGCTTGCTCTGGCAGTGATCACATGGCCTCAGGCTCTAGGTGGCAGGACCCCTCTCCCAGTCTGGCCTGGTGGTGTCTCCCTGCCCAGAGCCTCTCCCCCCACTTTGCTGGTCCCAGCTGCTCACCACACCCAGCTGCAGACTGCTGCTTTGCCAGTCCACAGCTCCTTGTGTTGCTTCTCTGTCCCCTTTGGCTCTCTGATCACTGCAAGTCTGTTGCTCAACACAGGGTCTGCGCTCCTTTGGCTGTGTGTGCCTGGCTCTGTTGCTGCAGGACTGCACTTTAGCACAGGGTCTGGGCTCCTTGGGCTCTGGCACTGCAGGTCTCTCTCTCCACAGAGCTTGCTCTTCTTAGCTCTCTCTGCTTTCTCTCAGAGAGACCCAGAAAATCCTAGCTCACACGGAGGATGGGATCTGGCCTCTTAATTTCCTCACTGGCCTGCCCAACCTGTCAATCAGGCTGAGCTGGAGTATTGGCTGCTTTCCATTGTCTCTGGGGTCTGTCCGTCTCAGGGCCCTGATTTCTCATGGACCCTTCCCTTTTGGTACTGGCCAATCAAAAACTCCCACTGAGTTTTAGTAAGGGGCTAACAGTCCCCTTGCACACAGACAACTGCCCAGAGCCCCTTTTCTCTCCCCTCCCTCCTTTGGGACTGGGTTATGACATTAGCCTGATTATGCATATCTAGGGTTGCTAGGTGTCTGGTTTTCCTCCGGACAGTCCGATATTTGCGCCCTCTTTCTGAGTTTTTCTACCAGACAATACTGGACATGTGCAATGTCCAGAATTTTCTGAATTTCGGGCTGGGCGCCGGACGGAAGCCTGGTGGGGGCGGGGGAGCGACTGGGAGGCGGGGCCACGATTGGCGCTGGGAGCCCTGTGGTTGCATGCAAAAGCCAGGCGGGGCGGGGGCAGTGGCTGGGATTCCCAGCCCCTCCCCCTGCCCAGCTTCTGCACACAACCAGAGGCTCCCAGCACCAATCGCGGCCCCGCCTCCCAGCTGGGAGCCACTGGTTGCGTGCAGAAACTGGGCGGGGGAAGACTCCCTCCGTCCCCGCCCGGCTTCTACTTGCAACTAGAGGGAGTGCCTGCCGGGGGCATGGCCTGTTGGACACTCCGGCTGCGGCCAGTGGCTGCACCCTCCACCCCTGCCAGCTCTGCTTCCCGCCCCCCTCCCTCCGGCCCCCTCCTACCGTCCAGCCCCCGGCCCCCAATCCCCCAGCTCTGCTTCCGCCCCCTTCCTCCCAGACAGCCCCGCGGCCCCTGACCCCGCCCCTCCGCCAGCCCTGCCTCCTGACCCCCTTCCTCCCGGCCGGCCCTGCGCCCCCACCCTCCGGTCAAGTGTGTCTGGTTTTTTGGGGGGGGTCTACCTGGTAACCCTACGCATATCTGCTCCACTACTGTCAGACCACTTACCAACACTGTTATAAATTGGACTTCTAGAGGATACTGTCTCTGCTGTTCTTCTCTTTCTTTCCTGATCTGGAGTTTAAAACTGGCAACTTTCTCTGCAGTTCACCTGGTTCTCTCTGCAGCTTGCTTGGCTCTCTCTTCAGCAGCCAATCATTTCATTTGTCTTGGCTGGGTTTCTTTCTCCCTTTCAGCAGCATCTCTCTCCATTTTAGCCATCCTTTCTGTAGCTTCTCTTTCTACATTAGCTATTCTTGGATCAGTCAGCAGATGCATCTCTGCAAGTTCTTGTTCATAATTAAGTTGTAGTTTTTTCAATGTCCCCTACATTCTAATTGATTTCACAGACTCTCCTGCCACTAACAAAGATCTCAGTTAATAGCTTTCTTTCTCAAGGCAATTTCTTTTTCTGAGCACAAATCTTCCAGGTCTTTATTACTAAGATCCTCATGTTGTTGCTGACTCATTGCAACTGCTCTTTAACCAACAAAAATTTCAATCCCAAAATTCAAATTTGGAATTGCATGGGGTCCTGATCCAAAGTTTAATTGACCTGGTTCTGTAGATCCAAGCACAACTATGCCACTGTAATATAACAGGTTCTGAAGGCACCACTGAGAGGTCAAATCAGGGCAATTTGCTTAGAAACAGGGCTACTTACAGCCCAAGACTGAGAGTCCTCCTCTATGGGGGTATGTCTACACTACAAAGTTAATTTGAACTAACAGCCATTAGTTCGAATTAACTTTAATAGCGGCTATACATGCAAACTGCTATTTCAAATTTAATTCGAAATAGCGGAGCACTTAATTCGAACTAGGTAAACCTCATTCTATGAGGAGTAACGCCTAGTTCGAATTAAGTAGTTTGAATTAAGGGTTGTGTAGCCACTTAATTCGAACTAGCTGGAGGCTAGCTCTTCCCAGGTTGCCCTGGTGGCCACTCTGGGCCAAACCAGGGAAACTTTTCTGCCCCCCTCCCAGCCCCGGAGCCCTTAAAGGGGCACGGTCTGGCTACAGTGCTTTTGCCAGTTGCAAGCCTGCCAGCACCCAGCCAGCAGACCCTGCACCTGGCACGCCATGAGCCAGCCACCCGCTGCCACCCAGCCCTCCACCTCTTTCCAGGACCAGGCTGGCGGCTCACAGGAGCCTGTCCGGGGCCGCAAGAGGCAGGCGCCCGCCTGGTCTAGTGCGGAGATCGTGGACCTCATCGAGGTTTGGGGGGAGACCTTCAACGTCCACGATCTCCGCACTAGGCACAGGAACTCGGCCGTCTACAGCCTGGCCACCAGAGGCCACATGCGGACCCAGGAGCAGGTCCGCTGCAAAATAAAGGACCTGCGGCAGGCCTACTCCAGGGCCTCCTAGCCAGGGGCCGACCCGGAGGCCTGCCCTCATTATGAGGCCCTGGACCGCATCCTGGGGGCTCACGCAGTCCATGCCCCTCGGGTGGTGATCGACCCCGGGGCAGAGGGCCCTGTCCCTGACACGGAGAAGGAGGACGCCAAGAGCCAGGAGCCTGCAGGGAGCCTGCCCAGGATCCAGGACCCCCGAGGCATCCCACAGAGCCCATCTGCTGTGTCGTCTGAGGCCGGGGAGGGCTCCACATGTGAGTGCCATCATGCTCCCCTTATGTGTATGGGGGTGGGTGGAGAGGGAGCCCAGGGACCGTGCACCTGGGCCTTGCCCACCATGGAGCAGCAGCTGGGTGTCATGCAGGGGCCCTGGCCTGTTCCCCACACACCGACCTCGCCTTGCAGAGGGGGACTGGGTTTCACCCACTGTGTCCCCAGGGAGAACTGACCACTGCTCTTGTTTCACCACAGCTGCAGCACCTGGGCCTGCAGGACGCACCACCCCGCCTGGAACAGCCACCCGCACCCGGGCCAGCAGGCGTACCTGCAACCAGGAGGAGTACCAGCGGCGGCACCTGCGGGTACTGGAGCAGCAGCTCCGCACCCGAGGACCCCTCCAGACCCTGGTGGAGAGGTTCCTGCCTCCTCCTGCTCCAGCCCCTGCGGCCGCCCCAGCTCTCGCTCCTCCTCCCACCCCTTCTCTCCCTCCCACTTCCTCTGCACCTCCCGTCCCTCCTGCCCCACCCTCCACACCCACTCCCCCCCGATGCCCCCGCACCCGCAGTGCTGCGAGATGGGAGAGCCAGCAGGGCCCTGAGCTTTCCCTTCCTTCCTCCTCCCAGCTTTCCTCCTCCCCTCTCCCACCCTCATTCCTCCCTCCCCACCCCAGTTATGTAAAATAAAAGAGATTTTGTTGCCAAAACAGGTGTCTTTATTTGACATTAGGAAGGGGGTTAGGGAGAGAAAGGAAAGGAGGGGACGGTGGAAGAAGGCCCCAGTGGGGCATGCAGGGAGAGTTCAGTCCTCCTCCACCAGGAAGCTCTCCCGCAGGGCTTCCCGGATCTGGATGGCCCCCCGTTGGGCCTCCCAGATGGCGGCGGTGCGGGGCTACGCGTACTGGCCAGCCATGCGGTTAGCCTCAGCCACCCAGGCTGGCAGGAAAGCCTCCCCCTTCCGCTCACATAAATTGTGCAGCACACAACATGCTGCCACCATGGGAGGGATATTGTGCTCGGCGAGGTCGAGGCTGGTGAGGAGGCACCTAAAGTGTGCTTTCAGTCGGCTGAAGGCCCCCTCGACCACGATGCGGGCCCTGGTGAGCCTGGCATTGAAGGCCTGCTGGGAGGGGTTGAGGTGTCCCGTGTAGGGCTTCATGAGCCAGGGCTGTAGGGGGTAGGCCGCATCCCCCACCAGGCAGACGGGCATGTCCACGTCCCGACCCTGATGTGGCGGTCGGGAAGAAGGTCCCGGCGTGCAGCCTCTGGCACACGGAGGAGTTGTGAAACACCCTGGCGTCGTGTGCCCTGCCGGACCAGCCCACATTAATGTCCGTGAACTGGCCCCGGTGGTCAGACACGGCCTGCAGGATCATGGAGAAGTAACCCTTGCGGTTAATGTAGAGGGAGGCCTGGTGTTCTGGGGCATGGATGGGGATGTGCGTCCCGTCGATGGCCCCCCCCGCAGTTGGGGAAGCTGAGGGCGCCGAACCCCTGGATGACCGCGTCTGGGTCGGCGAGGCGGACCACCCTGCAGAGCAGCACCCGGTTGATGGCCTTGACCACCTGCAGAGAGACACCAAACCGCAAATCACTGGGGTGCCCGGGTGGCTGGAAGTGTTCGTTCCCTGGCACTGCCCCGCACCCCACTCCCAGAAGCAACCCCCGCTGCGATCCTGGCTGCCGCGGGTGGCGTGTAGTATGGCCGGAACAGACCGAACCCTCCCGGGCGGGGCACTTTCGCCTCCTCCCCCCACCCCCGTTTTCCCTGGGGCGGCCCATCCCCTCCTTGCAGCCTCCCTCCCCCCGCCCCAGCCCAGTGGCCGGTGAGTGCTGCACCTGCATGAGCACTGCTCCGACGGTGGATTTCCCCACGCCGAACTGGTTCCCGACGGATCGGTAGCTGTCCGGCGTGGAGAGCTTCCACAGGGCCATGGCCACACGCTTCTGGAGGGGGATGGTGGGCCTCATGCGAGTGTCCCGTTGCCACAGAGCAGGGGCGAGCCACTCGCAGAGCTCCAGGAAGGTGTCCTTCTTCATCCTGAAGTTCTGGGTCCACTGTTGGTCTCCCCAGTGCTCCAGGACGATGCGGTCCCACCAGTAGCTGCTGGTGTCCTGATGCCAGATGCAGCGGGGCACGCTGGCGTCCAGGCGCTGCTGTGGCTCCTCCACGGCCCCCAAGGAGGCCAGGGGGAGGGGCAGGGGGCTGACCTGCACCAGATGGTGCCAGGCAGCCTCCAGCCATTGCTGGCAGGCTTGCAGCAGCAAGTCCAAAAACTGGAGCAGAATGCCCAGGGCGAGCTCTGGCTCCGTGGTGCCAACTGCGGTGGCGTCCCCAATGGGAACCACCAACACAGGCAGGCAGAGAGGAAAATGCTTTGCTGTCCCTTGGCGAGGTAGGCAAGCAAGCGAAAAAGCAGAGAACCGGCTGTCCGGGGGGTTCCTTTAAGCACAAGCCTCAGATAGCCTCATACAGCAGCCACACAAAGCAACTACTGACTTGATGCCCTGCCGGAACCGGTTTCAGCTGCCCTTAAAAGCGACCCAGCATCCAATCAGTGTGGACGTGCTATTCCGAATTAGCAAAACGCTAATTCGAATTAGTTCTTGGGTCTAGATGCGTTATTTCGAATTAGCTTATTTAGAATTAACTAATTTGAAATAAGTTAGTTAGAATTAGTGCTGTAGTGTAATACCCTCAGGTACTAACCCTAGTCATAAAGAGCACTTCTGTTTGCTACACTAGCCAGCAAGAAGTCACATAAGCAATCCCCTAGACACTCCAGCTTCTCCTGTGCCACAATCAGCACCACTCCTTACACAGACAAGAGGTTATGAAAACCAGCCTCATCAAATCTGAACAGGTTCTCCTGATCCCTAAGGACCAGTCACATTCCTAGGTCACCTTATACATCAAATATTTATCCAAAAGAGCACACTGCGTCAATCCTTTAGAATCTAAAAACTGAAAAGTTGAGAGAAATTATTAAAGGAAACAAATTACATACCCCGATTGTGAAGTTCTTGGTACAGGCTTGTAGCAGAGATGGAATAAACTGCTGTCTTGGGTCTCTGGAATACATCCTCTGTTAGGATGGTTCATCAGTCCTTTCAGGCTCAGTTCATAGCAAAGATGCTCCTGTAAGGATGAGCTGGAGTGAAGACAAAGTTGGATGAGCTCCCAGGGCCCTTGTTCTACCCTTGCCCATGCGGAGGGAATCCCACTGCTCTCCTGGTGTGAAAGTACCTCCTGAAATGGAGTTTGTCACGTGACTCATGAGCTAGTCACTGTCCATGTCTGACTCAGGCCTTAGCAGCCATCACTCACAGGCTGGTCTGAATGTTCACAGCAAAGTTCCTCAGCTGTGGATCGGCACCACTGAAGGCCCATTGCCAGCCAAGTACTGCTAGTCACTTGACTAGCCACCCTTACACAATAGGTGGGCAAAGCCTGTTGATATCTCCCAGAAGCAAACATGTGAAATAAAAGTACAGAGCCAATACTTATAACTTCAAATACAAAAATATGTGCAGTATAAACAGAATCCTAAGCTTTCTATAGACATCTCATTTGGCCCTCTTTGCACACAATTTGGTGGAAACATATAACAATGGTTGCAACAATGTTTTGCATATTCATATCAGAATCCAATAATGTTAGCCACCCAATGCAGTTCATAGGCAGCAGTTTTAAAAGAAGCAAAAGGCAGTATTTCCCATCCAATGTACAGGGAGCATGTGGAACTCCCTGCCAGAGAATGTTGTGAAGGCCAAGACTAGAACAGGGTTGGCCAATGTGCAACCAGAGAGGACTTCACTAGCAAATAACATAGGTTTTAATGTCTTCCAGACTGGAAGAAACATTAGTCCAACACGAGTGGGATCAACACAGGGGGGAAAGGCCACTGCATTTCACTCAGTGCCAGACAGCAAGTCAGATGGGACCATCCAGTGGTTTTGTCAACTCTGCGAAAGTTCTTGGTGACAATTCTGACTCTCTGGTCTCTTCCACACAGGGGCTGTGAAGGATCCCTGGGCAGCTTTGGCACTGAGCATGTTAGCGGCAGCCATCTCCATTGCCGTCCTCGCTGGGGGAGCTCTCCTGGCACATCAGAGGTGTGGCAACGCTGCTGTCTGACTTGTTTTAGAAGCATATATTTTTGTATGTCCATGCAATAAATGGTACAATGGGGTTCTGGTGTCAGTGACTTAATGGATAATGGGGAGGAGAGCTCCTGGCATGGCTGGGGGGGATGTCCCTGCATCAAACTTCACTTTTTTTTAATCTAAGGCCATTCCTGGACATTCTGGAAGGGTTGGGGCTATTTTGCTTGCTCTTCAATGGGTTGGGTTGATAGTTGAGTTTGTTAATAGCGTTTTTGGCCAGAAACATTGTGATGGGGCAGGGGTGCCAGAATGGGGGGGAACCAATGGGTCATGGCCCCATCACTTTTTACCAGCTGTATGAGTGAGCGATTAGGGAGTGGAGAGGAGCAAGCAGGGGAGGGGGGGCTGTCAGGGGTGTGATGAAGTGGGTATTGTATTCACTCTGTTCACTTTGTTATGTTGCATGTGATTCTACTGTCCCATAGTAACCCCATGTGCACGCCTCAGTTTCCCTGGGCACTGTACCACCTACATCAGGGCTACTCAACTTTGGAAGTCCTGGGGCCCACAACGATATTTGCAGCACATGCCAAGGGCCGCAACTTAAGTGTGGTTGCATATACATGCAAATAGCTTCTTTCACACTGACGGGTGTGAATACAAAGATTAAGGCAAGACTACACAACACACAGGCCCCATTTAAGTCAGTTCTACATAAAATGCAATATTTACCTGGCATATCCACCCATATGACAGCACTTTTAATGAAAAATGGCAGTCTAGGAATTTAACTTCTAAAATGCATATTAACAGAAGACCATTATATTTACTACTTTTTTGTTTTGGCTCCCACCCGCAGGCCATGTGTTGAGCCCCGGTAAACCCAAACTGTACTGCGGACCACAAAGAAACGGGCCACAGACCACAAGCAGCCCATGGACCGCATGCATGTTGAGTAGTCCTGCCTTACATGGAGATGGGAATTTCACTGTGAGTGTCTCCCTCACTTGACAATGGCTGATGCTTTCTGTAACCTGAGCCTGAGAGGAGGTGTAACCAACAGGAAGCTGGACAAAGGCTAGAGATGGAGCCTCTAAAGGCTGGGGCAGGCTGAGTGTGTGATTTAGTCTCTGGCGTGGGGGTGCAGAGATGAGGGTGAGTGGTTCTGGTTTCTGCACTGATAAGTCTGTTCTACTCTGTGTCTCTGACAACTAATAAGTTTCAACCTGCTGCCTGAGAGTCACTTCTGACTGCAGATGGCGGTGCAGGGCCTGGTGACTCCCCACACCTCGCTGACAGGGCAGGGGCAGGATAGCACAGGATGTGGGCATTGAAAGAAGGGGTAGTGTGGGACGTGCCCTTGGAAGGGATGGTGCAGGGGGGAGAACTTTTAGAGAGCTGTTGCTACTCCTGATTCTTAACAACCATTCAACCCCTGGATCAATGTTTTTTAATATTTAACCTAAATTACTCCTTGGCTTACTTCTAGTGGACTTGGAGAACAATTGACCCCTGTTCTATTTAAAACAGCCCTTCTCATAGTTGAAGACTGTTCTGAGTTCCCCCTTCCCTCTTTTTTCAAGATGAAACACACCCAGCTTTGGGGTTTTTTTGGTTTTTTTAAACTTTTCCTCATGTGTTAGCTTTTCCTAAATCTTTGCTCCTTTCTGCTGCTTTCCTCTGGCCTCTTGCCAGTTTTGGCCACATCTTTTTGAAAGGGCGAGTCTGAGAATTGGACATCGTACTCCAGTTGAGGACTGAGCAAGGCCAGAGCAGAGTTGAACAACACCCTTCTTGTTTTGTGTAGAACATTCCTGTTAATACACCCCAGAATTAGCCTCGACTGCGTCATGCTGTCTTTTCTTTACCCCCCACCTCCCACACTTAACTTGTGGAACTCCTTGCCAAAGGCTGTTATGAAGGCTAAGACTATAGTAAGGTTCAAAAAATAATTAGATAATTCCTGGAGGATAGGTCCATCAATGGCTATTAGCCAGGATGGACAGGGAGGGTGTCCCTAATCTCTATTTTCCAGAAGTTGGGACTGGATGATCAGAGATGGATCCCTTGATGATTACCCATTTTGTTCATTCCAGGTGGGGCACCGGGCATTGGTCACTGTCAGAAGAGAGCTGGGCTAGATGGACTAACAGATGCCGGCTCATTCTCTGGTCCCCTGCCGGGTCTCAGGACAACTCTCAAGCTGCCACTCTGCATTTTTAAGAGACACAGCAGTGGCAGCCACCCCCTCTCATCTCCCTCACACTGCCCCTGTACACTTTTAAAGGGACACAGCAGTGGCAGCCGGCTTGTGCTGAGACAGACAAGCAGACAGGCTGCTGCTGCTGTGTCCCTTTAAAAATTCAGAGTGGCAGTGTGAGGGTTGTCCTGAGACACAGTGGGGGGGGGGGACACAAGAGAATGAGCCAACATCTTTGCATGCTGGTTCGTCTCTGTCCCTTTAAGAGTGCAGTGCGGCCGGGGGAAGGGAGGGAAGAGGGAGTGATCGAGTAGTTGATAGTACTATAGGATAAGTTCCTGCTTATGGGGTAGTCAACTACTCGACTACTCCTTCACATCCCTAAAATGGACCTTTGGTCTGACACAGTATAATTTGTGTTTTATTCTTATGTCTTCTACTTGACCTCTCCAACCAGGGATGAAAAGAAATTCTGAAATGTCAAAAATTCCCAGTAGATTGATTTTTTTGTTAACCAGTTCTGTGTTTGGCCTAGATAACCTTGCAAGCAGTGTTCCCTGTAAGCTGGGTGTTTGTACAGCTGCTCAGGAGTGATTCAAAGGGCGCCTAGCTGATTAGCAGAGCTGCCACCAGTAAGTTTAGTGTTTCTACTGGTAGTGCACATGCACTCCTTAGTGCACATTAAAGATTATTCTGCACATGGCTGGAACAGATTAGAGGGAACAGTGCTTGTGAGCCCCTTGCAATGCTACCACTCTGAATGTGGCTCCAAAGGGAGCTCTCAAAGGGTATGTCTACACAGCAAAGTTATTTTGGGATCCCTCTGGAATCCCAAAATAGCTACTCCACATTGTTTCGGGTGCTGTGTAGATGCACCCAAAAGGGGCTGATAGGACTCAGAAAAGTCCTCCTTTGGCTGTAAACGAAAACTGAGCAGTTCATCTAACTGCAGCAGTCTAGGAATTTAGCATGAGCAGTGGAGATGCTGGGGTAGGGAAAGAGGCCTTGAGACAGGCGCGAGGTGAGGGCCAGTGGAAGATTTGACCCCGGGAGATGGGGCGGGGTTGGCTGGGGGCGGGGAGCTCAGACAGTGGGCGGGGCGGGGCGGGCGGGGCGGGCACCCTGGTGCCCTTACGGGCAGCACAGCGGATTGCGCGCCTAACAGGAGGGGCGGGGATAGGAACCGGAAAGGGGCCTTGGCCAGGGCTCAGCGCAACCAATGCGGCTTCAGTCTGATCCTTAAGCCCGCCCCGAATCCCCCGAGGTGGCAGAGGTGTGGCTGATGCAGGGGCAAGCGGCAGCTCCGAGGCGCATGCTCAGTGCCTGACAACATCCCCCCCCACATGACACCGCAAAACGGATAGAAAGGCGCTCGCCCCTCCCCTCCACGCAGTGTGTCGTTAGGAGCTGTCTGGCCCTCTGTGCCGCACCCCGTTTAGCATTAATCCGGCAGTTCGTTGGACGCCTACTGCTCAACATGGCGGATGGAGGGCCCTTCCCCGCCCGCACATGCCCGGCACTGTCCGTACGGTGATGTCATGGGGAGGAGCCGGCATAGAGGGGCGGGAGGGATGTTGGGGGAGCTGGTGGCTGGGGCAGCGGGTGGGCTCGTGCTCATCCAGGGTGAGGGGGGGAGCAGTGGGCGGAGCCTGGGAGAGAGGGCGGCTGGGGGAAGTGGGCCGAGCAATGCGGGGAGGGGGATGTTGCGAGAGGGGGCAGCCTGAGGGGAAAGCTCAGGGTGGTGCTGAGGAGGATGGGGGTGCAGGGAGAGCTGGGGGGGGGACTTGTGTGGAGCTGGAAGGGAAAGGGAGCTGGAGAGGGTGGGGTGGGTTTTGTTTGAGGGGCGGGAAAGGGAGCGGGGGGGCTGATTCTGTAGGGAGGGTGTCCCTGTCTCTCACCAGCCCTGGGGCCTTTTCCTACAGACACTGTCGATTGCGATGGCCGCAGCCTGCTCAAGACCTTTGTGGCGGCTTCAGCGCGCAGGTGGGTGTGGTGCCCCGTAGCACCCACCCTGACAGCCCCCTCCGAACCATGGGGCAGTTGAGAGATGCATGCCCCCTGCTGGCGCGCTGCACATTGTCTCCCGGCCTCCCCTGTGGGAGAGATGCTGCTTGCCCTCTTCATAACCCACAACTGCCGCCTTGATCTCCAGCACCCCCTAGTGGTCCGGGGCTCGTTCACGTTCTTGGCTTAACCCCCTCTCTCTTGTGGTGCCTCCAGGGGGGAATCTGTCCATGTTTTTGGCTTTGAAATTGCCGAGGAAGAGTTCCGGGCTGGCTTTGACCCTGATGTGGCTGCACAGTGAGTTTTCCTGCCCCCCATCCCAGGAGCCTCCCCCAGCTGCATCCTCCTCCCCACAGCTTCACTTCTTCTCCATCCCCACTCCCCCCGGACCAACATAGCATGGCCCTTACAACTCCCGTCTCCCCTTCACCAATCCTTTGCCTTCCCCTGACTTGGAGGGCAGGTCTCTGCCCCATCTTTTCCGGGAGGGGGTATTCTTGCCTCCCCAGGAGCTGAGATGTGTCAGCTTTGTCTGCCTGCACTCCTCCCCTACTCCAGCCCCAGGCAGAATCCCTCTGCTGGGGTGGAGTGGGCAGGGACCCCTAGTAAGTGGGGCCAGAGACATGGGATAACTGCTAGCTTTTGAAGCAACAGACTCAGGCTCTCTGCAGACTCAATCAGTGTCAAGATGGTACTCTGGGGCAGATTCCCCTCTTCATGCTGGCCCATCCCCAGGGGTTGACTTTTGACCTTTTCTCCCCTCTCTTCCCCCCCCCTCCCCCCAGGTTGCTATATCAGGATGGGTTTACAGATCCCCTATGCTGGAACGGGAAGACAGGGGGATTCAGGGTGGAGGAGTTCTCAGCACTGGGGGTGGTGACGCGCTTGCAAGCAACGAGGACCTGTGGGACATGCCACCATCATCCTGGACTCACTCAGTTGGCTTCTGCTGCGCCGGCCTGTGCCAGCCATGTGCCAGACACTTGCACAGATCCCAAGGGCTGCTGCCAATGCAGGTCTGGACTTCTGGGGGTGCTGGGAGCCAGATTTCTTGGGTTCTCTCCCCAGCTCTGGGAGGGGAGAGGAGTGGAGGCTCGTGATTAGAGCGAGGGGGCTGGGAGCCAGGACTCCTGGGTTCTCTCTCCTGCTCTGGGGCAGGTGGGTTAGAGCAGGGGGGCTGGGAGCCAGGACTTTTGGGTTCCCTCCCTGCTCTGGGCAGCGCAGGTAGGGGTTTGATCTTTCCCTTCTCTCTCTGCTCAGGCCTGCGTGTGACGAGGATCCTGGTCTTGCTGCACGGGGACCTGCACCCCCTGGGCCTGGTGGACACACTCCACTCCCTAGCCCGAGCTGTAGTGTGGGTGGGGCCAGCCCCGGAGGGCATGAGGAGCAAGGGGGATGCCCACCAACTAGCCTCCATGCTGCAGCGCAAGGGGAGCGGGAAAGTTGTTAAGAAGGTGGTGTTGGGGGGGCCACAGGAAGATCAGGGGGTGATTGGGATGGAGGAAAGCATGGGACGGAGGGAGATTATGGATTGGGGTATAGGCAGGTGAGGGGTGTATGTTGGGGGGCAGAGATGCGCCTAGATCTTGGATGTGTGGGGAGGTGTTATGGAGAGGAGAGGCTTTTGAATGGGTCAGGGTAACTTAGCAGCTGGGATGGGCAGGGGAGTAAGGAAGATGTGGGAGGAGTATGTGGCAGGGGAGGCTGCCCCTTTTGAGTCGGGGGTTTTGGGGTGATTTGGGGCAGCAGTGGGAGGCCGGGATTGTCAGTTTTTGGGGGGTTGGCTTTGTCTCGTTGTACTTAAAAGTACTGCCCGGGATCTTTTCAGGGGGAAAAGGCAAAGTGCCACATTTGTTGTTAATACTCATATAGCAATCAACACTTATATGCATATGATACATCATGCGCGCGCGCACACCCACCCACACACCCCCTCTGTCTTGTTGTTACCAATAGTTGCTCCCCCTAACTGCTCTGGCCAGGTGAGTTAAGTGGTGGAGGGGTGGAGCCGGGCTTCTGCTGATCCGGATAGATGCTCCCATGTTGACAAGATGAAACCCGGGGTTCCCCTACAAGATGTCTAAGATTTATAGTGTCTTCCCTCTCATGTAGATCTACACCAGTTAGTGATCACATGCATATGCATAATCTGTGAGTTGTCGTATGCATATGAAAAGCTTCAGAGGGGTAGCCCAGTTAGTTTGTAAAGGAAAAAATTAAAAAACAAATAATCTAGTAGCACCTTAAAGATTAACAATATGTAGATGGTATGATGAGCTTTCGTAGGCATAACCCACTTCTTCAGATGACAGGAGTATTAGAAGGCCCACTCCAAGAACATACGCATATGAAGTTAGACATCTGTGGTGCCTTCTGGGTGGTGTCTCAATGCTGCCATATTCACCTTCAAAGAGGGAGCTTCCAAAAGCAGGCACTTGCTGCTGACTCCCAAGGTGTCCATGGCTACGTCTACACTGGCATGATGTTGCGCAAAAACTCTTTAGCGCAAGAGTTCTTGCGTTAAAGTCATTGTGTAAGAGAGCGTCTACACTGGCATGCGCTTTTGCGCAACAGCATCCATGCCAGTGTAGACGCTCTCTTGCGCAAGAAAGCTCTGATGGCCATTTTAACCATAGGGCTTTCTTGCGCAAGAAATTCATGTTGTCTGTCTACACTGGCCTCTTGCGCAAGAACAGTTGTGCAAAAGGGCTTATTCCTGAGTGGGAGCATCATAGTTCTTGCGCAAGAAGCCCTGATTTCATACAGTAGAATGTCAGTTTACTTGCGCAAGAACACACGGCCAGTGTAGACAGGCAGCAAGTTTTTGCGCAAGACCAGCTGCTTTGGCGCAAGATCGCGCCAGTGTGTAGACAGCCCATATGTTCAGTCTTCTTTCAATGAGCCCACTTCACAGGTCCCATTATTCATCTCATTATTCTTGGATCTGGCTTCCATCCCCTCTCCAATAGTTGCAACTGCCCTGAGGTGCTCATTTTTTTTTAGCCTTATCCATTCATACCTCGTTCACTCAATAGGGACATTCTCTTACCTTACTCATTCATAGGGACTATTCTACCAAGACTTAATACAAAAGACTTAGTTTTTATGTTCTATATTTAAAAAAGTACAAAGTTTCTATGTAAAAGGACTTGTTACCAATTTTAAAATTTCAATTAAAAAATAATACCGAGATTTATGATTGATACATAGATTTATCTAAATCATCTTTTCCCTTTTCCCTGCCAGGAGGAATATTTCTCCATCCTGACTGGCTTCACCCTGAAAGCCTTTGGAGAGCCCACCAGGAACACACCCCCACATGAGGATGCTGACCCCCACTCTGCGGTAGGGTCCCTTTCCTCAGGAGCTGGGGGACCCCGATTACAGAGCATGGACTCTGAAGGAGGCCAGGGTGGGATCAGTAGGGGCTGGTTGGGGAAGCTTGGTTTGGGGTGCTGGATATATTGGGGGGCTGTCTGGGAGGAGTGGGGGGAATCTGGGGGCCTGGGGAGCACTCCTATCTCCCCTGTGACCCTCTAGGGCAGCTTTTCCAGATGGGGACCCATTTTGACAATTCAGGAAGACTTGATGACCCAAGGCAATTAAAAAATGGGGCGGGAGGGGAGGGGGGCAGTGCCGTAGCTAGCTAATTTTGCACCTGAGGCAAGAATATAAAATTGTCTCCCTTCCTGTTTATATATTCATAGTAGTTATTCATAGAAAAACTGAGAATACATTAATAACAAAATAACAACACTACATTTGAGTTGTGGTGGGGGAAAGACACTCATCTCCAAACTGCTCTCCCCCCCCCCAATCTCAGCTTAACCCCACACTCAGAGGTTGGAGGGGATGGAGGAGTCACATTCAGGGGCTGGGGAGCTGGAGGGCCTGAGAGTCACACTCAGGGGCTCAGAGTCCCACAGTCAGAGGGGCACCTTCACTCAGGGGCCTGAGAGTCACACTCTGGGGCTGGGAGTCACACTCAAGGGCTGGAGGGGCTGGGAGTGGGGGGGGGGGGGGGGCGGTGGCGCACACTGAACCTGTGAGTCTCACACAGGTGTTACAAATTATAAAAATACACATTCCAAAAAAAAAAAAAAGTAAAATTTAGTATTTTACCAAACAGTTTCACCTGAACTTAAATTAATGTGATGGTTGAGCTTGCATTTGCTTTGCTAACTGTTGTATCCTCAGAATTGTTGTGGCACCCCCGCAGCACAGTCCCCCAGGCTCCCAAACACAGTCCCATCCCCTACCCCGGTCCCCCTTGGCTGCAAGCCGGCCAGGACTCTTCTCTGGCCGGCCAACGGGAACCCTAGCTGGGGTGGCTGGAAACCTCTCAACTGGACACCCAGACACCTGAGCTCCCTACCCCCACCTTCCTGAGTTGGGTGCTGCTGCTTCTCTGCATTCCCTAGCCTTCTAACTTCTTTCCCCCCATGTCCAGGGATATTTCCTTACTACTCTGCTCTGAGTCAGTGAAATGGTATTCAATTAAATTGATTAGTTTAACTGCCTGAAGGTTGTTAAACCAATTAAGTTGAGTACCACTTCAGGTGAATGGCTCCTTAAAACTAAGCCAGCTGTGGAGCTGGGAGGGGGAAGGGGGTACCTTTTCAAATGTGTGAATGGCTCCTTAAGAGCACCACCTGGGGAGACACTTGGTGACCCTTTTGAAATGTAATGGCAACCCATATTTGGGTCCCAACTCATAGGTTGGGAAACCCTGCTCTAGGATGACTCATACTGGGAGAGTTGGAGGCTTGCCCCTGGGCAGTCTGATAGGGAGGTAAGTGACTAACTGACTAGTCAACTATCTGATAAGCAAAAGCTTATTGGATAGTCAACACACTAGGGCTGCGTCTACAATGGCACGTTCTCACGCAAAAACTCTTTTGCGGAAGAGTTCTTCTGCAAAAACTCTTCCAGAAGAGAGCGTCTACACTGGCATGCGCTTTTGTGCAACAGCATCCATGCCAGTCTAGACGCTCTCTTGCGCAAGAAAGCTCTGATGGCCATTTTAACCTTAGGGCTTTCTTGCGCAAGAAATTCATGTTGCCTGTCTACACTAGCCTCTTGCGCAAGAACAGTTGCGCAAAAGGGCTTATTCCTGAGCAGGAGCATCAGAGTTCTGGCGCAAGAAGCCCTGATTTCATACATTAGAACATCAGTTTACTTGCGCAAGAACACGCGGCCAGTGTAGACAGGCAGCAAGTGTTTGCGCAAGAGCGGCCGCTTTTGCACAAGATCGCACCAGTGTAGACACAGCCTAGTCCACTAGTCACTTCCCCCCCCTTGCTGCCTCTATCGCAAAAAGAGGCAGCAAAGCGGGGGAACAAGAGGGGTGCTGGAGGGAGCCATCTTAAAAGCCGGTTCAGTCCAGCTCCATAGGAGGGGGCAGGGGTGCACCAGCACCACATGGAGCCCGGGGTTTGCAGGCTCCATGCGGGCGCTTCCTCTTTGAAATGCACAACAGCCCCCACTGGAGCTCTTTGCTTTCAAAGCAGAAGTGCCCTTGTGGAGCCCAGGATCAGCAGGACTCCCTGCTGGCTCCATGCCGCATTCCAACTTTGAAATGCACCAGAGCTCCTGCTGGGACTCTTGTGCATTTCAAAGGCAGAACGTGGATGTTCTTGTTGACTAAGCGAATAGTCAATGGAGATCCCATTGATTATTTAGTTAGTTAATTAATTGAAATTTAACATCCCTAGTCTGATGACATCTGTACCCCCAGGTGGACACCGCCGCCTACCTGACCTTCAACCTGCAGCTGTCGGACACAGAGCGCCAGGCTCGGGACAGGGTGCCGCTGCCTTTCCATTTCAGTGCCCAAAAGTGAGTGTAGCTCACTCCCTTGGGGGAAACAGCCCCCTAGAAACTTTCCCTGCCTGATCTGCACCCTCTCCTGGATGCCTTCCCTGCCTCTGTTTTGCACCCCCTGTGGGGAGATGCTCCCTGTCTTTGCACCTCTGAACAACCAGTGTCCCCATCTATGCCCCCTTGACTCCTCACAAATTAAATCGGCCTCTGCCTTGCCCCTTCCCAGCTCACCCCCAGCCTCTGCCTCCCCAAATACTCATGATACGCATCCTGCCCTCCCATATTGTGTTCCATGGGAGCTGACTCCCCGCTTCGTCCCCATGCTAGGAAGTCATCTCTGCTTGAGGCCTCGGCTGGAACTGGGAAGATCTATTATGAACCGGATGCCACAGATGACCTGGACGAAGAGGATCCGGACGATGACCTGGATGTGTGAGAGCCGAGGGGTGTGTGTGAGGCCTCTTCAGCTTTGATGGAGCCCCAGATCTCTGCCTGGGATGGAGCCCAGCTCTGGTGCTGCTGTGTCTGGGATGGGGCAATACCCAGGAGTGCACTGCTGGCCCCTGCTTAGGGGCAGAGAAAGGGTGGTTGTTTTTGTGAGGTCACGTGGTGCCATCAGACTTTTGACTGGAGTTAGTATCCGACTAGGAGTGGGGCTGAGTTGTGGCCCCCTCCCCACTTTCCCCACAAAGCCCCCCTATCATTCTGTTGTCACTCACATCTCTACCACTGCCCCTCGTGGCATGGGAATGGACTTCCATAAAGGACCTGGAGTTGGATGGGAACTGGCACCCCGTAGAGGGAATGGGCCCTGTGGCCCATTCCCTCCCCTTCTGAGCCAGCTGGGATTGGGGACCACCTTCTGCCGTCTCCATATTTATCCTTAATTCCTCTCTGTTTGTAGAGGTAGGACTCATCCTGCTTCAGTAGAGAGAAGGCTCCCCCTGTGCTCTTAAAACAAGCTGATTCCCTTTTTTGGTAGAATGTACAAAAAAACTCAACAATGTCCATTGCTGCTGCCTCTACCAGACCCCCGTGTTGTTCCCTTGTTTGTATAAACCATGTGCCTTGTTCAGCAATTAAATGAAACAGATGCGTCTTTAATATCAGAACACTGGGGAAGGGTTCAGCACTGCTGGAACACTGGGTGGGAGTGAAGTGGGGTCTAGTGATTAGAGCCTGGGGAAGGCAGTACTCCTAGGTCTGTCCCCTGCTCTGGGAGGGAAGTGAGGGGCTGGTGGGCTAGAGCAGGGGATGGTTGGAGTCAGGACTCCTAGGTTCTACATCCATTCTGTCCCTAGGACAGGGTGCCCCAATCCAGTGCAGAGCGAAGCTCCATCAATCCCCAGTACAGTAGGGGGTGTGTACCCCCAGAATATTTCCTCTCGTATAAATGGGTGACATGCTGGAACTGTTTGGATGGGTACAGCTCTGGGGGAGAGGGGAGGCAAGGCTGGTCTAGGAAGTAGGTGGTGAGTATGTGGTTGGCAGTGGTGGTCACTGGTTAGAAGGGTGCCCCCTTCTGATGACCTCTCCCAAGTCTCTGGACTCACCCCCTTTGCCTGGCTCCTCCCACTTTGTCCTCCTTGAAGACGTGCTACTTTCTGATGGCCCCGCCCACTTGCTTCTCTGGACACACTGCCCCTTTTGCTCTTCCTAACTGCTTCTCTGGCCCTACCCCCTTTTCTTTGACTCACTTTTATTTGTCAGGCTACGCCCCTTTCTGGCAATCCCCGCCCCTTTAACTTCGGAATAGCTTGTCTCAGGCACTCCCCCCTTTTCTACCCCCTTTGCTGTGGCTCCTCCCTGTTTGTCAGTCAGCAGCCCTGTCCCTTTCCGGTGGCCACGCCTACTTGTCACCGGAAGCCCCGGCCCTCCTGGCCATTCCCATCCGCTTTCCCCATCCACTTTGGCTCCTGTTTTGTCCATCCTTAGGCCCCGCCCACTAGCCTCCTCAAAATTCCGCCCTTCTTGACGGTTCCCAACCGCTTGCCTCTGGCCCCGCCCCCTTTGCCTTTTCTTCCTTTCAGCCGGCGCTTTTTCTCTTGCGGACCACACTGGGCTCTGGGCCCCGCCCCTTTCCCTGGGTCCGTCCTCAGGCCTCGCCCCTTTCCGGGGGAATGTTGGCGCATGCGCACCGCGGCTGTAGCTGCCGCGCAGCTCGAGGTGTCCTCCTTGCGCGCTCAACTTCCGCCGCCCCCAGCGACCCGGAAGCGGTTGGAGCGGAAACGACCCGCCGCCACCGCCGCCGCCGGCGGAGGGAGCGAGGCGGAGCGGAGGCTGGCGGAGCTGGGGCGGACGGCGGGCGGCGGGGCCGGGACGATGCGGACGCAGTGCCTGCTGGGGCTGCGCGCCTCCCTGGCCTTCGCCGCCCGCCTCTGGAGCTTCCTGCTCTACGTGCTGCGGCGCCAGGTCCGCACCGTGAGTGCCGGGACGGGGGCAAGTGGGGAGCGGGCTGGGGGGGCTGCGGCCGACGGGCGAGGCTCGGGGAGTGAGGCCGTGGGGCGCACGGGTTGGGCTGGGGGGCTTGGCGGGGGGCAACAGGGAGAACAGCTGGGGAGTAGGGCTGGGGGACTTGTGGGGCCAACTGGGGGGAGAGGCTGGGGGGCCGGGATGGGGGCAGCCTGGCTGCGGGGCCGGGCGGCTGGCCTAGCGGGCAGCCGGGGATCATCTAGGGAGCAAGGCTCGGAGGCAGAACCCAGGGAGCTGGGTGGGAATGGGGCTGGGGAGAATTGGGGGCCAACTGCAGAGCGAGGTGGAGGGAACTTGGTGGGAATGAGCAGTAGAGGAAACGGGCTGGGGTGGGGGCTGTGGAGGCTCAGGGGGTTGGGTTGGGGCAGATGGGCCCCTGTGGGGCAACTGGGCAGACAGCTAAATAGTAGAGCTGGGGTGACTTGCAAAGGGCCCAGAGGGACAAGTAGGGGAACTGGGGGGCCAGTTGCAAGAGAGGTTGGAAAGGGGATGGGGGGGCTGTGAGGTTGGGGGTGTCATGGGGCAGGGCTAGGAAGGACTTGGGGAGCTGGCATAGGATTTTGGGGGCTGTTGGGGATACAGATATAAAAGTGTAGTCAATTAACCGATAAGCAAAATCTGATAGGTTGATGCTATAGACTACGTGCATTTCTCCCACCCCAACCCCTGCGGCCAGCAACCTGGCTCAGTCCTGGCTTGCGATGGGTCTGGGACCTACCCCCACTGCGGCTCTGCATTTTAAGTGTATTAGGAGCTGGGAGGGCAGGCAGCCCAGCTAAGTTCTGGCTTGCACTGGGTCCGGCGCTCAGACCAGTCCCTAGACAGAGGCTGCTGCCACCCTGCGCCACTGCCTCTTTGTCAGAGGCAGCTGCATAAGGTTATGGGGAGCTGGTTTTTAAACTGGCTCCTCTTGTGGATCAGCTCCCACCTGGCACCCCATGCTGCTGTCTCGGATACAGTAGCAGGGAGTGGCAGGGATCTTCTCAGGAACGAGGCTGGAGCGCACTGGCTGCCAGTCTCTGGGGGCAGGGCCATAGAATAGTCAACTAACCGATAAGAATTCATGAGGTTACTCAACTATTCAATTAACCGATATTTAAATTCCTAGTTGGGGAGAGTGCAAGATCTGGGACGACAACTAGGTGACTGGTAGAGGGAGTCTGGAGGATTAGGAGGGTGCCTGGTACTGATTGTGGGAGGTTCTAGGGAGCTGGCATGTGCGAAGAGCTGGATGAAGGTGGGGCTGGGTGGGGAGCTCTGGGGAGGCAAAGGGTATTTAAGACAGGGAGGTAGTTAAGGCACAGGTAGAGGGTAAGAGGGGAGGTAGACAAGGAGGTTCTGAGGGTGATTGGCCCCTAGGAGCAGTCTTGGGGGGGGCCCTATGGTTAGGGGCTAGTGATGACTTGGAGGTGTCTGAGGGGGACCGTAGTGCGTAGCTTGTGCATATAAGATGCCCCACATACCCAGCATCACACCCTTTTGGGAAGGGGGGTGGGGCTATAGCTTGAATGCCCCCTTCCAATCTGGGCACTGTTGATTCCACAGCTTGTTGCCTTTAGTGTAGCCCCTAAGTCTTGCCAAACCCTGGAGTCCTGCATCTGTTCTGGAAACTGTTATTTAACTCTCCCCTCCATGCCTGTGGCTGCCTGGAGCCCATCAAGAGAACCTGGCTAGTCCTCAGGCAGGTGATGTCCAGGTCTTCAAAAGAAGCAAAAATCCAACAACCCATAAAGCAAGTAGAAAACCTCAAGTGGCTTTTGGGGTTGACCCACCTCCCCCATTCCACCACAAAGCTGATAGCTTCCGGATTGATGCAGGATGCCCAAGGGGAAGGAAACTAACTGTGGAATGTACTGGTAACTTTCCTGCCTGAGTGCTGTAAAAGAGCAAGAGGAGGCTAACTCAGCAGCCCCCACTTCCCTCCCAGAACTGGGGAGAGAACCCAGGAGTGCTGACTCCCAGCCCCTCTCTGCTCTAACCACTTGGAAATTAAGTGCATCAAACCTCTGCTCTCTGAGTTCTGCCATGTTTAAAGGGGTCCCTCACGTTAGATCTCTTTCCTCTACATGTTGTGTATCTGTCACAGGAACACCTGTATGATCAGAACAGCAGGAAATTTACTCTTGGCATTCTGCTGCTTGTCGACTAATTTTCACCCTCAGGTGGAAGTTCCCAGAGGGGATCAGAGTAATTCCTTATAATCCTGGAAAGGTAGATCTGGATTCTGAGACATCTGGATCCAGCTAATATGTCTCCCTCTGTAATCTTGGGCAAAATTGCTTTTCAGTGCCTCGGTTTCTCTGTCTTGAAACCAGGGATAAATGAACCTTGGCAGTTAGCTTGGAAATTCCTCAAGGCAGGGACTGTGTCTTGTGTGTCTGTGGTGCCTGGCAGAGGCCCCCCAAATTTTGGGTGGGATGAGTTGTGTGTGACCCCTGATCTTGGGTGGGCGTCTCTGTGTGGTGCCTGGCACAGTGGGGAGGCCATGATCTCAGTCCATGTTGGTCTGTGTGGCATACTAAGAAATGTGGGGAATTTTTTTTGGTGGGGTTAGTTGTGCAGTATCTGGTGCAATGGTGGGTTGTTCTGTTCTTGCTGTGTGCGGGAAGTCTTTACCGTGCCTTGGTAACTCCAGTCTCAATGGGGGGGGGGCCTCTTAGGCTGGCAGTTTCCCTTCACTCCAGTATAAGAGTCATGTGGACATGGGATGGAATTTAATTTGCAGCTTCAGTCTCCTTTATGCACGTACACGGTCTCCTCAGATTGAAGTCTTCTCCCTTCCCCATCTGAGATGGGGATCTGGTTAGAGACCTGGTCTGGAAAGCCTCAGCTTCAGATCCAAGCTCTTAGGGAAACCTAGACCCAGAGAGTTTATAAAAAAAAAATGGGTGGCCTACCTTAAAGTGGGAGGCACTCAGATACCGGGGGATGGGCTCTGGTCAGTTTCTTGTGGATTACAGGACAGCATAATAACCCCTAGTGCGTTTGGGTCATAGATTTCGAGGTGTTTTCCAAAGGCAGGTGGGATTGTAGGAGCAGGGAAATTGAGGCATGAAACGGGTCCATGCCCAAGGTCACCCAGCATGATGAGAACAAAATCCAGGCATCCAGACACAGCACCCTCCTTCCAGGTCCCCATGGCATTGCTGTTTCTTAGCCTAGCTGTGCCATGCTGCCTGTCTAGAGTTTGCCATTACTTTGGTGAGATGGTCTCTCTGCACTTCTCTGCCAGGTGCAGTGCCCAGCTCGGTGGGACCGAGAGCTCTTCGTGGGGGTGGGGCACAGGGCCTCTATCCTCCAGGTGACACTGGCTCTGACTGGGGTCTAAACTCCTGTGTTCCTCTGGCCTCTGCCACAAGTGGCTCTCAGTTCTCAGCTCTAGAACCCGTTTGCCTGTTGGAGCTGAGCAGGCACCAAGCTTTGCCCAGTGAGGTGTGGGGTAGATGGGACCTAGGCATCCTGGCACTGTTACGGAGTGCATGTCAGGTGGGACCCCAGGCATCCTGGCACCATCTGGGTGGTGGGTCCACAGTGGAACCCAGGTGTCCTAACTCCATCCAGGGTGGGGTGTGATAAGAAAGGGACCCAGGCTGTAGGTATTATGTTGGCGTCCCTAATTCTTAGGATAGCTGCTAGCAGGGATGGTTGAAATGCTGTCCAGTACCAACCCCAGACACCACCTCCAGGCAGAGAGTGGGCAGGCTACGGTGGATGCAAGGGCCAGGCTGCTGCTTCTCTTCCTGGGGTGGTCGGATGTGGATTAGAGGCTGGCATTGGCCCTGATTTTAACCTGGGGGGGGACCCTCACCCATGGGGTTGGCATTGCTGGGAGTGGGGTCCGAGCCACATTGCTCTGTTCCCCTGAGCTGCTAACCCCCCATGCAAGTGCTTTTCCACGATTGCCTGGCATGCCCAGGAGAGCCTCACTTTCCCACAATGCACTGGGCTACTGCAGAAGCTCAGTGCAGAGCATCCTGGGAGGTCTAGTGGCCATAGTGTCTAGGGCCATTTGTGTCGGGCTGATCCATAGGGGGCCCCACTGTTTTTGGTGTTGTGGTAGGGACCCCGATCTCCCCCTGATGTGCCAGGTGCTGTGTGGATGCATGATGGCCCCTTCCTGCCCCCACAAGCTAGCCAGTCCTTGCCTTGGGGTCAGGTGGGAGCCAGTGCCCCCTAGCAGGGACGGGCCCAATGCCCCACCTCCTGAGCCAGCCAGTCCCCGCCATAGGCCCTATTTCCCTGGGCCAACCCATATCCACATCTCCACAGGTGCTCCTGCTGTGTTGGTTGCAGTAGGGAGTAGGGGTGTAAGAGTGTAGCCATTTAAGCAGTCAGGCTTATCAGTTACCCAAATGGCTACACTCAGTTCCTGCTCTGGCACAGTTGGCTCCTCGGCAGCAGGGTGGTAGGCAGGAGCTGGCTTAAAAGCTGGCTCCCAATGTGCACTGGCTCCTGGGAAGCTGACTGCCACCCCTCATGTAATTGTGAAACCATTGCGATTTTCAGCAGTTACACTATTAGCCAATTAGATGCATTTTAACATCCCTAAGGAGGTGGGTAGGAAGCTGCCACTGGCTGCCTCCCATGTGTTTTCCAGCTGCCTTGTGCCCGAGGTGAGATGGGGGCTGAGTAAGCTCTGGCATTGCTGCAACCCGGCATCAGAGCCTAGTTCAAAGGGAGCTCTCTTCCATGGGCAGGGAATGCCCGTTCCCTGCTCAGACCTGTATGTATTTGTGTGTGTGGTGGGGAGAGGTGGGGAGAGTCCACTGGATTCCAGGGTGAATCAGCTGAGAAGTGAATTCTGGGAGGAGGCCCTTGTGGCTGGCCCTGGAGTCACGTCTTGGTGTTCCCCCCAGAGCTGGTGTAGAAGCTGGCCAAGCTGTGCGTAACCCGTGGGGCTGGGGGATTCTCGACGTTGCTAAGGGACAACAGGTGCCGAAGGCCGTGACTTGGGTGCAGCTTGAAATGGGGAAGCAGGTGGGTGGTTAAAATAGAGCAGGGAGGGTGAGGGTGGGAAAAGGTCCTGGCCAGTCCTCTTGGTCTGGGGAGGGGGCTGGAGGGGAGGCTGGATTTGCCTTGGCCAATCTAATCTGGGATTCTGCAGTGCAGGCAGGTATCTGTTACAGGAGCTGTGGCACGTGATAGGGCAGGGTGGATGGGGGCCAGAAAGACATGACTGGGGGGGGTGGGTCTGGTGGGTTAGATGGGGCATAGAGCCAGAACTCCTGGGTTCTTTTCCCAGCTCTGGGAGGGGAAGGGGGCTGGTAGGTTAGAGTTCAGGGAGAGGGCAGGGTGCCAGGACACCTGGGTGCTGTCCCTGGCTCTGGGAGGGGCATGGGGGCTAGTGGTTAGAATAAGGGAGGCTGGGAACTAGGACTCCTGGGTTCTCTCCCTGGGTCTGGGAGGGGAGTGAGGACTGGTGAGTTAGAACTGGCAAGGGTGCAGTGGGGGAGCCAGGACTCCTGGGTTTTGTCTCCAGTGCTTAGAGCTGGACAGGAGCATAAACACAGTGGGGAAATAACTTTCCCCTTGCAAGGCAGGACTGAGTCTGTGGTGGAGTCAGTCTGGGATAGAACTCCGGATGCCTGCTGGTAGGAGTTGCTGTTACCCTCCATTGACAGAGGGAACAACACAGCCAGGGTCTGCCAAGCACTCAGTGCACTTCCTCTTCCTCCTGGTTCTTCACCTGAGGTGAGGAAGTGGGAGGGAGGTCTGTGTGATCCCCACCACAGGGCCTGTGCACAGGTCTCACTCCCTGGTTAGTTTCACTTTCAGGGCTGCCTTGCTTGATTCCGATTTAGGTGGATTGTCTTAAAAAATTCCCTTGAGTGAGATCCAAGGCAAGGGGAGAACCGGGGGGGAGGGGGGGAGAGGCGCTTGGGCAGGGGGCTTAAAGGGTGGCTGGTGGGGAAAGGAAAACAGGGTGAATGTTTTCAGTCTCTTGAGTTGCAGTGTCTAGAGGCTTTGACTGGGGGCGGAGTGTGGGGCTGGGCTCTGTCATAGTGCAGGTTGTTCCCTGCCCTTCAAGTCTCACTAGACCAGTTTATTGCCCTGTGTCTCAGATAGGGAAACTGAGGCACGGGGAATGACAGCTTCTTCCAGTGTTAGCTAGACTTTTTCCTGCCTCCCAGAGCTCCCCACTCTTACCACCAACTCCCACTCCTCTCCCAGAGCCAGGAGAGAACCTGTTCAGGCTCTCAGCCCATCCTCCGCTCTAATGCTTTACAGGGCAGGGCAACACAGAGCTCCTGGCATAGGGATGGGAGAGACAGAGCACATGGTATGAACGGAGTAGGGGGAAGGTGAATGGGGGGGGGAAGGGGAAGATTAGTGGGGATGAAGGGGATACCTGAAGTAGAAGTTGGCCACACATGGAGTTTGTGGGAGGCCCCCTTCCTGTGTGTCTGTGTGGGGCTGTGCTGGGGCCTGGGATTATCAGGGGATGGGGAGCGGGGGGAGGGTTAGCAGTTGGGCTCTCCTCCCGGCTATGACAGCCTGTCCCGCTTTGCTCTTGTGGCAGGTGATCCAGTACCAGACGGTGCGCTACGACGTCCTCCCCCTCTCTCCTGCCTCACGGAACCGGCTCAGTAAGTCTCCCTGCCAAAGGTGAAAGGAAGCTGGTGTGCCCCAGTGTGGCTGGGGCACTTGGCTGCTGGGGGAGGGGTGGGGCTCAGCAGCAGGCAGCTTACAGGGGCTGGCTGGAGGTGACCGACCCTCCTCGGCTATCCCAACCCGGAGTCCCAGAGGTCAAACGCAGCAGGCTCTGCACTTTCCCTTCACTCCCTAGTCACAGCAAACAGGAAAAAACACATGCAGTCTCCCCCTCTTCCCCCTGAATTGTGATAGGAGAGTACTTGTAAAAAATTTGTTACTTTAACCTCTGATCCCTGCCCCTTGACTGCAAGGGGTCCCTGAGGCTGGGCCCCCTGGGTGGCGCAGGGCTGCTGGTGGGGAGATGGCCGTTGGAGTGGGAAGAGATGGGAGGGTTAGTGGAGAAAGCTCAGATTTCTGGGTTCTGGTCCCTGCTTTGGTAATGACGCTGCCAGGGAGAGAATCCAGGAGTCCTGGCGCTTAGCACTAGACCCTGCTCCCCTCCCAGAGCCACAGAGCAGTAGGGATTCCCTAGATTTCATGAGTTACGGGGTGTCTGCCCTGGAATGGCTGCATCTAAACCATGCCAAAGATTAGGGGAAGTTTAAATACATTTGTTTGTGTAAACATGTAACAGCTGTGTTTTTCAGTGGTTAAATGTTTACATGCGGGGGGTTGGGGAGAGGGGAAGGAGCCAGTGCTTGTGGGGGGAGGAAGCCGGAGCTGGTGCTTGCGGGGAGGGTATGCCTGCTCCTCCCCCCATACTGCTTCCTCTGTATCAGAGGCAGCGTATGTCTGTGTGTATGCGTGCTTGTAACTGTGAGGGTTAACCAATGAACCCAGGCTCATTGGTCAACCCTGCACTAGGGTACATGCTCACATCCCTACCACAGGTAAGTCTAATGGTGGGGCAGCCCTGCCAGGGGGCTGCCTGTTACTCAGGGCTGACTTTGATTGGGTGGAGGCCCCCCCTCTGACAGCTGTCCTCCCCCTTCCCCTCCCCCCAGACCAGGTGAAGAGGAAGATACTGGTCCTCGACCTGGATGAGACGTTGATTCACTCCCACCATGACGGGGTGCTGCGACCCACAGTGCGGCCAGGGACGCCTCCCGACTTTATCCTCAAGGTAAGCCAGGGCCAGCAATGAGGAGTTCACTGTCTGGCCAGTGGGGGGAGGTCCAAGGGGGTGGGAAAATGGCCTCTTGGCATGAATGAGATTCAGTCCCCGAGCACTGTGCAACCCCCTAAGCCAGTGGTCACCAACCAGTAGATCGGGATCTACTGGTAGATCTTGGAGCCTCTGACAGGGGATCCTGTCTGGTTTGGCCAAGAGGCTATCAAGTGCCAGCACTTCAGCTGCCCCTCCCCACACTGCTGTACATCTCCTGCCCTTTGCCTTGGAGCTGTCCCCTCAGGAGCCTCCTGCTTTCTGTGCAGGGCAGGGGTGGGAGAGGAGAGGTACTGATGTCAGGGTGCCCCCTCCCACTCTATATCGTTTTTCCACAAAGCAAAGAGGGGGCACAAAAAGACTTGGGATGGAGTTTGCTGGCTGTTTTAGGGAGTGGTGCAGGGCCAGGGCAGGAGTGAGCCTGCCTTAGCCCCACTGTACCACCACTCAGGAGCCACCTGAGGTAATCAGTGCCCAGCTGGAGCTCACATCCCAAAATCCTACCCCAGTCATGAACCCCCTCCTGCACCCCAAGCCCCTGCCCCAGTCCCAAGCACCCCCGCATCCAAATACCCTCCCAGAGCCTGCACCTAGAACTCCTCCTACATCCCAACTGCCTGCCCCAGGCTCAGCTCAGGCTCAGATCATACACTCTACACTGCATTCCTCTTTCGAGAGGGCGCCACTTTTTTGAAATACCCTATTTCGAGAAAAAACCCTGCTGTGTAGACGTGGTTATTTTGAAAGAAAACCCTTCTTTTGAAATTACCTTACTCCTTATAAAATGAGGTTTAAGGGTTATTTCGAAAGAAGGGTTTTCTTTTGAAATAACCGCATCTACACAGCGTTTCTTTTTTCGAAATAGGGTATTTCAAAATGGAAGTCAGACATGATTATGCAAATGAAGCACGGGAAATTCAAATCCATGCTTCATTTGCAATTTCGCTCAGCTGCATTTGCATTCCTCTCTCGAAAGAGGAATGCAGTGTAGACAGACCCTCACACTCCAAATCCCTTAATCCAAGACCAGAGCCTGCGCCCCAACCGTCTGCTCCAGCCTGGTGAAAGGGAGGGAGGATGGAGTAAGTAGGGGCGGGGCCTTGGAGAAGGGGCAGGAAGGAGGGGAGGCAAGGCTATTTATATTTGAGGTAGATCTTGGATTGCATTTAAATTCAAAAAGTGATCTCATGCTTACAAAAGTTGGAGACCACTGCCCTAAGCCATCCTTTTCGTGCATATGGCCCCCTTTTCAATCTATTGAAATTTTACAGACCTCCCCAAACAGTTTAGCTGTTTTCAAACCTTCCATTACTTGAGAATCATTTGAAATGTATAATAGTTCATGTTATCTAAACAAATATAGTAGCACTGAGAGAGAATGCAGGGTGTCCACATAGAAATGTAACAACTTTGAAGTGCTTTATTTTTTTTTATTGAATAACATTTTATTGGATCCACTGATCCATTTTTTCTAGCTGCCCAACTAAACCCTTCAAGCTGCTCTTACAGCTTTTGAACGGTTAGAGTAGGGTGACGTATTCACATAACATGATCGTTTCAAAAGAGAAAACATGGTAAAAGGTGACTGACCCATTTCTAAGCCGACTCCAGAGGACAGTGCGGGTGAGGGACATGTGGACTGCAGGGCATGGAGCTTCTCGGCTCCCATTGGCTGCTGTTTGCTGTTCACAGCCAATGGGAGCTGAGAGGCTCTGTGCCTGCAAGCAAACAAACCCAGACTCTGCAAGCAAACAAGTGTCCCAGCAGAGTCCACAGCATGTCCCAGGGTTGCTGCCCAGCCCAGCAAGGCAAACCGCTGGCGCATCCAGACTTTTTATCCATGTGGTGCGTCTGCAGGCTTGGAGCCTGTCAGTTTCCAGTCCCTGCCTTTCACCATTCTGGGTCAAGGGAAGCAGCAGCCAGCATGTCCCTTGGGCAGAAGCTGAGGAAGCAGCACAGGCCATCCATGGAGGATATGGTGAGGGGGCTCTCGTGGCCAAAGGCAGCTCCTGCCCCGGCACTCCACCCTTGGCTGGGCACGGAGCCCTGGGGGAGGAAAAAAAAGAAAAGGGAAAGAAAAGTGTAAATGACAGTGCAGCTTCAGTGGGAGGGCGGGTGGTCATGAACGGTGAGTCGTAGGTGAGAATTGCCTGGTGGAAAGCCCCAGTTCCTCAGTGGGCCTGATCAGTGTTCCCTGTAAGCTGTGGGGGCAGCCCTACCCAGTCAGAAGCTCAGGGCTCAGTGCAGAGATGACTGGGTGGGGCTGATGAATCACCTGTGAAGCTGGGCTGATCACTTCTCCTCTTCTCCCCCCCCCCCCCCCCCTTGAACTCCACTCCACTCCCTTAGTTTACAGGGAACACTTTTAAACTTTCTGGAGACCCCCTACAGTATTGTCACAGACCACCAGGGGGCCGTGGACCACAGGTTGGGAACCACTGCCCTAAGTAAATAATGGAGGTCCTACACTGAGCCCCCACCATGGCCACATCCTTCAGAAGCTTAGCTCTCTCTGGGTTTGTGGGGTGCCTATGCCCAAAGTCAAACTGTCTAGGGCCTTTCCCCTCTAGGAGGCACTGGCTCCCACCTGACTCCAGGGCAGAGGTTGTCTGGCTCGGGAGCCCAGGGAATGGGGCAGGGGACCTGTCCCATCCATGGGACACTGACTTCCATCTGGTCCCAGGGCAAAGAATGGCAGGTTCTGGGAGGCAAGGAATGGGACACAGGACCTGTCCTCTCGGGGGGCGGCAGTGCTGTCTGTAAAAAGAGATGGGGTAAATCTGGCAGAGTTGGGGGTGTATGGTTAGCTCGTGCCAGTGTCAGGCAGCTCTGGGGTCTCAGCATTTGCCCAGGACCCTGCTATACCCATCTTCTCTCTGATCTGCAGGTTGTCATAGACAAACACCCCGTCCGCTTTTTTGTACATAAGAGGCCGCACGTGGATTTCTTCCTAGAAGTGGTAAGTAGACAGCCCTGGTGTCTTGTTTTCCTCAGGGGGTGGAGGTGTGTGTGCAAACCCACCTAAACCAGATCCCAAACCCCAGAACTTGCAGAGGTACCCCCCCCTTCTCCTCCTACCCCCTCAGCTATTATCCAGATCCTAGTGAAATTTGGCTGGCCTGACAATCCCCTGCAGAGCCCCAGTTGGGTTCCTAGGTTTGCCGCCGCCGACTCCTTCTATGGAATCTCGGTGGGTCGTGTCCTTGGATCAGCTACTGCTAGTTGTTATGGGCAAACCTGGCCCAGTTGCCTGGCTAGTGCATCTTGCACTCAGGGCCCAGCCGTATAGGGTTGGGAAGGCACCTCCCTCCCTGCTCAGCTCAACATAGACCTTCCGGGTGGTCTGCCTTCCCCTGCTGCATGTGGTGGTGGGTCCCAGACTGGACACATCTTGACTAGTTCATTCCCTTCCCTTGCAGGGGTACTGGGGTCACCTTGATCCCTCCTGTTTCCTGCTGCTTCTGTCCCGTGAGGGCTGAAACGCTTTGGTCTATCTCTAGGCATGATACAAGGGGGGTCTGGGAAAACTCAACAACCTGTGATCTATCATAGCCTGAGGAGTGAACCCAGGAATCCTGGCTCCCAATCCTTCCCCCCACTCCACCACTATAACTCACCAGCCCCCAGTCCCCTCCCAGAGCCAGGAGAGAACCTTGGTTCCCAGCCCCCCTGCTCCCCCCTCCTAGAGTCCAAGAGAGAACCCAGGAATCCTGGCTTTCTGCCAGCTTTTGGTTCTATGAATAGCAGAAGAGAGTTCTCTCTGAACTTCTGCTTGGCATCCAGCGTCGGTCAAAAAGGCGACCATGACATTAGGGACCATTAGCAAAAGGGTAGGAGATAAAACTGAAAAGATCACAGTGCTGCTATTTAACTCCATCTTGCGCCCAGCCCCGGCATACTGCATCTGGTTCTGGTCATCCCATCTTGTCAAGCAGGGTTGGGGAACCTTTTTTGGTGTGGGGCCACTGACCCACAGAGAAATCAGCTGGAGGCCGCACACAACTGAGAAGCAAAGTGAGAAGCCCTTGACTTAGCAGGAGAAAGACACTCCTCACATTCCCCTTGCACACCAGAGCCTGGAGGGCCCATGCTAGTAGAGTTTGTGTGCTCCAGCCCTGTGAGTGGGTTTCTGGGGGGCAGGAGCACCAGCGTGGGCTCCCCACTGCTGAGTTTTAGGGGCTTGATCCAGGCACGCTGGGGACCCACATCCAGCCCCTGAGCCTGAGGTTCCCTACCCTGTCGTAAAGGGTCTAGTGGAACCAGAAGAGGTTCAGAGACGGGTCTGCACAGATGAGTGAGGGGTGGGGACGCATCTATTCATTTTTAGTCTCAGCAGCTTATAAACAGGCGGAGGGGAGAGCTGACAGAGCTATACATTCATGCATGGTGTGGAGAGCACTCTTAGGGTATGTCTAGACATGGCTCCGTCGACGGAGCCATGTAGATGAGTTTATTAGACATAGAAATGAAGTGGCGATTTAAATAATCGCCGCCATTACATCAAAATGGCTGCCGCTGTGTTGATCAGCTGTTTGGCACAGCGGGCAGCCTGGACATGCACGTTAAAGGGAAGCCTTTGTCGATCGCTTCCAGTAAACCTCATTTCATGAGGCATACCAAAGCAGTCGACAAAGGCTTCCCTTGTCGACTGTGGCAAGTCCAGACTGCCCCGCTGTGTCGCCAAACAGCTGATCGGCGCAGCGTGGTGGCCATTTTGATGTAAATGAAGCGGCGATTATTTAAATCGCCGCTTCATTTTCCTATGTCTAGTAAACTCATCTACATGGCTCCATCGACGGAGCCATGTAGTCTAGACAAACCCTTACAGAGCAGGATAGAAAAAACCCAGGGTCACCTGATGAAACGAAAAGGCAGTAGTCTGAATGCAAATGAAAGGTACTCCTTTCCTGCACGATGCCCCATTACTTTGGGACTCCTCATCAGGAGTGGCTCACTTGAAAAGAAAATAACTGGATAAGTTCTGGGAGGCTAGGTCCATTGGTGGCTATTAGCCGTGTTAGTCAAGGATGCAGCCCTGTGCTCCGGGAATTGCTCCAACTGCCCTGGTCAGTATGTTCTCCCTGAAGCTCTGGGATGGACCGCTGTCAGAGACAATACAGGGCTAGATGGATCATTGGTCTGATCCTTTGTGGCAGCTTCTATGCTTTCAAAGATTTTTGTCTGTTTCCCCTCTGCAGCTTAAGGGCCGCTGTGCTTAAGTAGCTCTGGTAGCTCTCCATGGCATGCCCACCACTTGAACACTGTGTGCTGCTCTGGTCGCACCATCTAAAAAAGATCTGTTGGAAATGGAAAAGGTTCAGAGAAGGGTGACCAAAATGATAAGTGGCCATGAAACAGCTTCCATATGAGGAGAAATTAAAAACTTGGGCTTGGGAAAGACATGACTAAGGCTGGACATGATTTTATAGCTATAAAATCATGACTTGTGTGGAGACTCATGGAGGAAATGTTATTTACTCATAACAAAAGAACTTAAGAGCACCAAATAGGTAACAGATTTAAAACAGACACAAGGAAGCATTTATTCGCACAATGCACAGTCAACCTGTGGAACTCCTTGCCAGAGGATGTCTCCCACCTGGGCAGTCTGCTTCTCCAGCTGGGTTCCCTCCCAGTTAACCCCGCGAGGTCTTGGTTTGCTCAACCAGTCCTGGAACTTAGGGCACTGGGCCCACTTGTGGCCTCTTTGCTCACAGTAATGACAGGTCAGGTCCTGTTGGTTCCATTGCGTAGGTTGGTCTGCCCTGGTATAGTCTGTTCTAGGGATGTAATAATTTAGTTGATTAACTGATAAGCAAAATTTTATAGGCTAATGCTATAGACTACATGCATATTCCCCCCGCCCCAGAATTACATTTTTTAGCAGGCAGGCCAGCAGCATGGCTCAGTGCCGGCCTGCGCTGGGTCCGGGGCCTACCCCCACTGTGGCTCTGCATTTAAAGTGTATTAGGAGCAGCCTGGCTTGTGCTGGGTCTGGGAGCTCAGAGCCCACCCCCGGACAGGGGCTGCTGCTACCAATGCAGCGTGGCAGGCAGCTGGGCCGTGAGGGGAACTGTTTTTTAAACTGTCTCCCTGCGTGGACCAGCTCCCACCTGGCACCCCGTGCTGCTGCTTCTGGTAGAGAGTCAGCAATGCGGAGTGGCAGGGGGCTCCCCGGAAGTGGGGCTGGAGTGCACTGGCCGCCCCCAGGGACTCTAGAATAGCCAACTGACCAATAAGAATTCATGAGGTTAATCGACTTCAGTTAACCGACATTTAACATCCCTAGTCTGTTCCCTCCGGGAGGAGTTTGCCTGAGTCCCCCTTCTGGGACCCCCAGATGACTCCCCTTCTGCACGGTTATGAGCCAGTCCCTCCGGGATTCCCCTCCATGCCCGGAGTGGCTGTGTGTAAACTCCTCAGCCAGCCGCCCTGTACTGGGCACGTCTTTCGGCTTCTTGTCCACCAGCCACAGTCACAGGTTGGGGGGCAGCATTCATACAGCTGCTCCAGCACCATCAGTTCAACCAGGTCCTCCTTGGTCTGGGCTGCAGCCCCGTCTGCCCATTTGCAGGCGTATCGCCCCATGCGGAGGGCCAGCTCCAGGTAGGCCTCCCCAGGGCCTTCTGTGAACTCCAGAATCTTTTCCTGTTTGCCTTGGGGGGTCAGCCCACACCTGTGCAGCAGGGCCTGTCTGAACAGCTCAGAGTGCCTTGTCTCTACCCCGTCCATCTGGCTGAGTGTCCTTTTGGGCTGGGATCCCGTAAGGGGATGAGCTGCCAGAGCCTGTCTGCTGGGTTTGCCCGGCGCAGATCGCAGGCGCTCTCACAGGCAGTGAGGAAGGCGTCTGTCTCCTCCCCTTCCCCTGAAATTGGGACAGCATGTTCAGATCAAAGTTCCATGCAGTCCTGAGTCCTCGGGGCTCCTCCTCACTCACTGCAGCAGGGATGTTTCTGCCTCAGCTTCATCATGGTCAGCTAGTGCTGCCGCTGTCTCTCCTGACCCTCCAGTTCTTTTAGCCGTAGTTCATAGGTGGATTTCCAGCTGAGACAGCTTCACTAAGGGGGAATCCAAACTGCTGCTGGTCGAGTGGGTGCTAGTGGCCCCTGGGTTTGCCTGGTTGCCTTCAGCCACTTCAGACCTCACCTGGCTAAGGACGGGGTGTGAAGTGCCCTCAGGGGCTGTCTGGTGGTGCCCAGTTGGGACAGGAACCAGTTCTGTGGTGCGATCATTCTCTTCCAACTGACAGTTAGCTGGGCTTTGGTCAGTTGGTTAGTTTGCAGCCTTCTCTCCTTGCATAGCTCAACAATGTTCTCCTTAATGAGACAGTTCTAGTCCCTCTCCCTGCTGTTCCCCAGGGACAGTGCTTGCAGTGCCCCACAGTTCCCCAGGAAGAACCCCTTCAGTGTGCCAGTCCCCTTGAGGGTCACAGCTCCTCCTATGGGTTAGGCTGTAGGCTCTTCTGACTTCTGGGACCAATTCCCATGGTCCCCAGGAGGAGCCCTTTCTTGGGTGTGACACCCCCTTCTTGGGAACCACACTCTTAGGTTAGGCTGTAGGCTTCTTGGACCTGCACCTTGCTCACCTTCAGCACACCTGGCTCTTGCTAGTTCTCCTTCTTCCTATTGTGCCCTTGTCACTTACTGCTGGATGCTCCATCCACAGGTGTAGTGCATCCCATCTCTGCCACCAGTGTCACCAAGGTGTGGGGGAGTCACCGGGCCCTGCACCCCCATCAGCACTGAAAGGAGACTCAGCTAGCAAGTAGAACAGAGGGTTTATTAGTCGACTGGGACACAGCGTAGAACAGACTTGTGAGCACAAACTCAGAAGCAATCCATCTTGGGGAGGGAGGAGTCTAGAGCCAGCATCCTGCACCCCAAGCCAGCAGAGACTGACTAACTGCCACTGCCACCCCCCACGGCAGCCTAGCCCCAACCCCCTCATCTGCACTTTGATCTCCTTTCTGGGCAAAGGGTGTCACCTGGCCACACACCCCCCTTCTCCACCCCCCCTCCCCAGTTCAAGTTATGGCCATTGTGCAAATGCTGTGGCTAGAGTAGCCTCCCTTAGTGAGTATCACACCCAAAATTCTCACCATTGTCTGTTGGTGCTGTGCCCCGGGAAACTGAGGCACCCATGTAGTTACTATAGGACAGTAGAACTCCCATACAACATATAACAAATATAATCCCCACTTTGTCAGAGTTGTGAAGGCCAAAAAAAGAGCTAGATAAATTCAGGGAGGATAGGTCCATTCATGGCTGTTAGGACGGGCAGGGATGGTGTCTCTAGCCACGGTTTGTCAGAAGCTGGGAATGGGTAACAGAGAAGTTCTGCTGTAGCTAATAGTTTTGTAATAGCTGCAGCCAGTCCTTTTTTAATACGGAGGAGTGAGGCTGGGATTTCCCAGACTCAGTGTGTTTCAGTAATGGACACACAGCAAGGATCCCTACACAATTTTTGCACATTTTAACAGGACAGTGATAGCAGATGATGACTTTTCCAATGATGCCTCATGAAGCAGACTGGCAGGATGTTATGCACGCAGATAGATGGGGCCTTCCCCAAAGAAATCAGTCTAGGCCAACTGTGTGCATGGAAACTGAGGCACAGAGTGGCAGGGACTTATCCAAGCAAGCCGATGACAAGGCCAAGGGATGGAACACAGGAGTTCTGTCTGCCAGCCCCCTTGTTCTAACCTAGTCACCCCTGCACGTCCCCAGATTGACCTCTGTAACAATGCATGCACGCCCACAGGTAGTGCCATTCTCTCAGGTGGCCATGGGCATCACTGGCTGGGAGCTCTTGTCCCAGGAGGAGGCTGAGGTCTCTATCCTCTCTCTGCTCTACCCTCTACCCAGGTGAGCCAATGGTACGAGCTGGTGGTGTTTACAGCCAGCATGGAGATCTATGGCTCTGCCGTGGCCGACAAGTTGGACAATAACCGGAGTATCCTAGGGAGGAGGTATTACCGGCAGGTGAGTGAGGGGCAGGGTGTGGGAAGCAGGATTACGAAAGGTAGCAGAGTAGAAGGGAAGGGGAAGAAAAGGTGGGGCTTGGAGCAGGAGGTAGGGCTTTGAAGACCAGAGTGGGGTAAGTTTGGGGCGGAGCTTAGAGGGAGCTAGGAGCATTACTTTGGAGGGCAGAGTTGGAGGAGTTCAGGGGAAGGGCTTAGGGGAGCTGGGGGCAAGGCTTTGGAGAGCAGAGTAGGGGGAGCGGGATGGTGGCCTCCCCCCCTTGCCTCCTCCCGGCAGAAATGCTGGGGGCTAACTGGACAGCAGGTTGCTGGGCTAGGGGAGGCCGGCCAGCTGGCTGGGAGGAGGCAGGAAGAGGCAGCTGGGAGGAATGCAGGCTGGGGCACTAGGGGTGGGGGAGGAGGAGGAGGTGGAGGCAGGGGATCCCAGCTGCTCACCCCTTCCCTGTGCTCCCCTCCAGCATTGCACTTTGGAGCTGGGAAGCTACATTAAGGACCTCTCAGTCGTACATAGCGACCTGTCCAGCATTGTCATCCTGGACAACTCACCAGGCGCCTACAGAAGCCATCCAGGTAGGAGTCCGCTCCTGCTGTAACTGCTAGTCCCCAGCCCCTCCTGGGGCTGAGACAGAACCCAGAGCTCCTAGCTCCTGGACTCCCCTGCCTGTAACCTACCAGCACCCACTCCCCTGCCAGGCTGGGGGAGAACCCAGAAGTCATGGCCCACAACCCCCCAGCTCCAACCCATTGGACCCCACTCACTCCCCTCTGGGAGCCAGTCATTTTGGGGTGCGGCCCTCTTGTTTGGGAGACGGTCTCCCCTTTCCACTCTGATTCCATGGACTCATGTCCTGACTGAAGGGAAGTGGCTCCCCTCATACAGGTGCAAAGAAGCTAATGAGCCATGGAAACTCCCCCCTGCACCTGGGGAGGGGGTTGTGCTTGGGCACAGGGAACTGCATGTAAGTGTGTGGTACTGACTGGTCATGGGGCAGAGTGGGGGGGCCAAACCTACATCTCCCCTTCCCCAGCTCGACTGCAGTGCACTGCCGTTTTAAGAGGTGTCTGTTCATCCATTCCTACTGGTGTCTCACCAGCATCGGTCTCTCTCTCTTAGACAATGCCATCCCCATCAAGTCATGGTTCAGTGACCCAAGCGACACCGCACTGCTCAACCTGCTGCCCATGCTGGACGCCTTGAGGTACTTGTTGTCAGAGGCTGGGAGCCAGGACTCCTGGTTTCTCTGCCTGGTTCTGGCGGGGAGGAGTGGTGGCTGGTGGGTTAGAGCAGGGACATGGCCAGACCAAGCCTTTGTGCAAACTGGCTTAGGATGGGCAGTGCACACGTGCTGGATGTCACGCAATGGAGTTAATGTGGGAATGGCCAGAGTGGGTTAGAGCAGGGGCCTGTCTCGCTCTGAAGCCTGTCTTCTGAGGGCAGCTGCTGGAGAGGGAAATAACAGGACGGGGCATTTCTCGAGCACTCAGCTTGTGGCAGTCAGAGATTTAGAGCTGCATCCCTGACCATAATGCTTATTAGCTAGCTGTTCAAGGACCTACCCTCCAGGGACTCTTTTTTTTTTCAGCTCTGTTATGAAGATACCCTGGCAAGGAGTTCCACAGGTAAACTAGGCAGCGATCCAATCCAGGGGATCCCTTGAAACCTATGTAGTCCTTGTGCCCTCTGCCAATACCTTAGGGTTCCATAGGTCAAAGGGAGTAGTTGGTTAGAGCAGGAGGGCTGGGATTCAGGACTCCTGGGTTCTATTCTAACATTTCCTTTTCCTCTCCTCCTCCCACCCCAGATTCACAGCTGATGTGCGATCAGTGCTGAGCCGGAACCTCCATCAGCACCGCCTCTGGTGATGTCAACACCTCCTTTCTTCTGGCGTTGGCCCATGACTGCCGCCTTATCCCACCGCTGCCACCGCCACTCCCCATTCTCCTGCAATGTGGACTCCGCAACTGTTGGTGAACTCTGGAGAGCAGAGTGGAGGGCCAGGGGATGTTAATGCAACACCCCTCCATTTCCCCACCAACAAACAACCCCCTTTTCCCCCCCAAAATGGGCGGGGACTGACTTGGAGGGGGATGGAGCATATCTGGCAGCTGGACAAAGAAAGGGGGTGTGAAATTTCTGGAGCTGGATGGACATGTCTGATCAGGCTGGGTCTGGTTTTACAAGACCCTTTCGGCCTTGTACAAAGACCACCTTCTTTCTTTTAGTTTATTTTTTCGTTCTGTTCTTCCCTCTCTGTGTCCCGGGCTGAACAGGAGCCTGCCTTTCACTGGCTCCCTTTTGAGTTTAGCAACCTGAAGCCATCTGATTGTTTTGGTCCACTCCCTAGGGGTGGGTCTTGGCTCTGGGATCTGTACCCCAGGGGTGACCTCCTCTGTTTCTTTTCTCAGACTCTGGGGGAAATGAAAACCCAGGAGACAAATTATAGCCGCTAAGCAAGGCCAGAAATGGAGCCGTGTTCAGAGAGTTCTTACAGGGGGGGAGGGTTCATGGCCCCCCCCCAACCAGTTACACTTGTTCAACAGTTGGACTCTAGTGATGGAAGCCAGGTGTCCTGGGTCCTGCCCCAGCTCTGGGTGGGGAGTGGGATCCAGTGTTTGGGGGTGGGGTTTTGGAAGTCAGAATGCTTGGGTTCTTTCCCTAGCTCTGGGAGGGGAATGGGGGCTGGTGAGTTAGAGCAGAGGTCTGGGAGCCAGGACTCCTCTTTTGTCTTCCTGGCTCTTTGAAGGGAGTGGGGAATAGCAGTTAGAGCAAGGGGAAGCAGGGCTGGGATCCAGGAGTCCTGGGTTCTCTTCCTGTTTCTAGCGGACTGTGGTGGAAGAATTTGGGGTGAGAGGAAGCTGCAACCAGAGGGGTGAGGATGGCTGGATTCAGTCCCAATTTTGCTCACAAGCGGCAGGGCTTGGATCTGTGCCTCAGTTTCCCTCACTGATCTGCCAGGGCTGCAGGGCCTCTGGGCTTGCTACAGTTCGGTGACAATAGGAAGCAGGAGAGCCCTCAGAGGGCCATCTGGGTGCTGGATGGGGTGTGGGGAGATGGGTGAAGTGTTTGAGGAGCAGCTGAGATCACTGCATTGTAAGCCCCACCTGTGCAGGATGGAACCCTTACAGGTCCCAATTCTACATGGGACGGGGCCTCTGTACCCCTCTCCCTGTGCTGTGGGTCTGAAGAAATGCCCCTTCTCATCCAGAGGTGGGCATAGATGCCTCTTGTAGTCAGCAAACAGAAGAGGCCGACCCTCCTGAGCTGCAGGGTGGGGGCTCAGCAGATGGTGCTCTTCCTTGGCAGGTAGGACTGACCCCAGAGCGGAGTAGGGGGTAAGGATGTTAAGTATCGAGTAAATGACTACAATTTGTATCAAGTACATGATTAGTTGATAACTGCAAAGCCACAGCAGCCCCTTTAAATGTAGTAGGAGCCGGGTATGCAGGCAGCTCAGCTCCTACTACATTTAAACTGCAGATCTACAGTGGGAGTAGGTCTGGGACCTGTGCTGTGCCTCTGCCTTTTAAATGTAGTAAGAGCCAGGTGGCTCTTCCTACATTTAAAAGGCAGAGCTGCAGTGCCAGTGCCTCTGCCTCCCCCCCGCTCCCTCCCTTCTCTCTTCCCCCCCTCACCCCCCCGCATAGCTGGGGCTTGGGGAACCGGTTTTTAAGCTGGCTCCTCCCCCCCCCCACACACACTGCCTGGCTGCCTCTGATATGGAGGTAGCAAGGGGGAGGAATGTGAATAGTGAATTCTGACTATCCAATAAACCTAGGCCAGTGTTGCTTTTAAAGTGTGCTGCAGCCCAGCATCACAGCTGATATCTCTCTTTCTCTCACACACACACCCGCATCCTGCATGGACCTGACTGACTGGGTGGGGCTAATGAATCACGTGTACAGCTTAGAGAGAACACTGGCCTTGGCTTATGAGAGAGTTGACTATTCTTTTACATCCCTAGTAGGGGGTACTGTGGGGCAGGGTGGCTCTCCCCTGCCTACCAGAGGATTGGTCCTAGGGTGGCATGAAGGGATGCTGTGGGGCAGGGCACATCCCCTTTTTTTTAGTTGAAGTATAAAATGGCAAGAGTAAAAAGGCCATGTAACACTCAGATATCTGCCAGCAAAGGGGGAACCTGTTCTGCTTTCAGGCATTTCCTGCAGTCCCCTGCCACAGTAGGCTGCATTATGGGACTGTCTCTTCTTTGCTGTGTGGGCAGCTGTGTACTATTTGTTGGATGTTAACTATAGTGAGCTGTGTAACTACAGCTTGGTGTGGAGAAAGGTGTCCCTGTGTAACCAGTTGCCCTGCTGGGTGAGGGGTCCCTGTATAACTAGCCACCCCACCCTGGAACTGCCCATCTCTCTCTGCCATGCAAGGGCTCTCTATATGGCTGCAGCCACACCCCACAGGTGGTCATGTAGTGCTGGGTAAGGGGCCCTTGTGTGACTGGCCACCCTACTGCAGAAGTGGCTGCATCTCAGTGTCAGTTTCAAGCCAAGCCAAGCCAGCCCTGCTGCAGGGGCAGGACCATAGTGAATGTCTATCCTTCTGGTGACTCACCTCAGTGCAGTCTGAAGACAGCTGGGTTTGTCCTGGGGCTGTGGGACACCAATAAAGGGAATCTGGCCTGGGGGGAGGGGCTGGTGCTTTGGCCCCTTGGGAAGGAGGGGCGCTCGGGAGAGCCTCTCACCTCAAGTTGGCAGTATTTTCCTTTCCTCCCTGCCAACTCCATGCAGTGGCCATGAGCAGCAGGGATGTGAATGGCTAATTAGGGGGGGCGGCAGCAGCCCTGACGCCTCCATTTAAGAAGTTCACGGATTAAACAAAATTTTAGATCCCTACGAAGCTGCCCCCGTTGGCTGCAGGGGCCCATCCCCAGGTGCCAGACTTAAGGGGGGGGGGCGGATACTCCGCTCTGTCCACTGCACCCCCCCCGCGCCAGGGCGTGCTGGCTCCCAGCCCTTCCCCCAGTGGTTTCACCCGCTTCCCCAACTTGCCAGAGCGCTGACCCTGTGGTATGTTCCACAATCTCTCGCATCTCCCCCCTTCGTTGCTATGCTCCTCCCTGATTGGTCACGGCCACTCTGCGTCGGATTTGTCCGCCATTGGTCTCGGTCTCTCTGTGGGTCACGTGGCAGTGTTGCGTACCAACCCCCTGCAAACCAGGGGTTTCCCGTGATCACGTGGCAATGCCCTCAGCGTTGTACGTCACGTGAAACTGCCCCCCCCCCCCCGCAGGATCCTTCCGCTATCCTTTCCCTGCGGGCCCCCCTACGCGAGGCCTGACTCTCTCTCTCTCTCCCCTCCCCCACCCCCCCGTGGCCACACCCTCCTCGGGGCGCTGCCTCCCCGCACTATTTTGTTTTGGTGTCGCACTGCCACGCAGGTGGCGTATCTCTGTGAATTCCGGGTTTGCGTAGCTGCCCGGGGAGGAGTGCGTTTCCGAAATGGGTCGACCAGGAAGGCCTCTTATTGGCAGGGGGGAGTTACGTAAACCTCGCAGCGTCGCTCCCTGCCGAGGAAGTGGTACGCCACTAGCGTGGGAGTACGCAACTGGAGGAGTTCATGATACGCAAACAATACAAAGCTTGGGAAGCCGCAGCTTCGGCAGTTAACGTACGCAGCTGCCACGGGAAGCAGTGAGGTAATTCTACCTTTACGCTATTTGCATAGTGTTTCTTGGCGGGTGTAGCTGGAGTCAGCTGCGTTAGTGACGAAGCCTAATAAACGCTTGTTTCGTAGCGCGGGAGGGGAGACACGAGTTACGTGCTCCAGCGGAGCAACTAATCAGTGAGGTGCAGAGCGAAGGCCATTAAACTAGTAGCGCACGGGGTCGGTTGCCTTAGAGGCGCAGGGAGCTGACGTAGGGCGGGCGGTGGTTACGCTAGTTGCGCGAGCAAATGGCACAGGGAGGGTGTTGGTTACACAAGGCAGGGGCACTTACGCAGGCGGCGTACGGAAGGTGATGATACACTTTTGATAAATAGGACTGCCCTGTTGGCACAGGGAGTTACGCTGCTTGCGTTCGGAGCCGATGTAGCACGGGAAATGGTTACGCAGGCAGAGCAGGGCGGACGGGGGATTCGCTGGTGTCGCAGGGAGTTGACATAGCTCGTCGCTGTTTACGCTACTGGCGCCCGCTCCGTGCGCAGAGGTTATGCAGGTGGTGTAGCAAGAGGACGTAGGAGGGTCGCTGGTTACGCAGCCCGCGCAGGGCGGGCGGGGGTTACGCTGGTGACGCAGCCGGCCCGCCATGAAGTTCCTGTACAAGGAGGAGCAGCCCTTCGAGCGCCGCCGCTGCGAGGGCGAGAAAATCCGCAAGAAATACCCGGACCGCGTCCCGGTGAGAGACCCGAGCCCTCCCCGCCCCGCCGGGAAGACCCTGGCCCCCATCGGCCGCGCCCTGCCAGGCTCTGCCCCTCCCTTGCGTGTGAAGCTTGGTCCGGCCGGACCCACCGTGCGGGGGGGGGTACTTCGCTCCCCCCTTACTGGGCTGAGGGGTACCACAGCTGCTACCATCCCACAAAGATACTGGGGGCCCCTTCAGCCCCCCACCTCTTCCCAGAGCCCAGCCTTGATATGGCTCTTGAGCTGGTTCCTCTCTGGACTCGCTCCCCCATGGGTGGCTGACCAAGCTCCATCCCAGTTCTACTTTGGGGTGTTATACGCCCCCTGGGGTGTGCTCCAAGCCCCCCAAATGCTGGGGGGGGGGTCCCGGCTGACCCACGGCATTTCCTCCCTCCTTTTTCCCCAGGTGATTGTGGAGAAAGCCCCCAAAGCCCGGATAGGAGACCTGGATAAGAAGAAATACCTGGTGCCGTCGGACCTCACCGGTGGGTGCTGTCCCCAGGGTGTGCCATGCTGAGGATGGGGGCAGCAGCCGCGGTGGGCTGCATGGGCAGTGCGGGGGGAGGTGTTGGAGGAGTTATCTGTGGGAGCTGTTAGAGGAGGGAGTGGGGAGGGCAATATACCCTTAAAGGGGACAGGTGGGGATTTCTGGAGTGTGGGGGGAAGGGATACTGGAAGGCTCCCTCAAGCCTGGCAGTAGGGCTAGATAAACTGGGGGGTGCCCCATACAGGGAATGCTCCACTCTCTGTAGTCCCCCCACATACATGGGGAGGCAGCATTGTGACAACTGCAGGGTCCTGGATGGGGAAAGGGGAGTGGAGTAAATGAATTGTGGATTTGCACAAGGGAGGAATTTCCCTCTCTCATCCTGACCCCCTCTTTCTCCTCCCTCAGTTGGACAGTTCTACTTCCTCATCCGGAAGCGAATCCACTTACGGGCTGAGGACGCCTTGTTCTTCTTTGTCAACAACGTCATCCCACCAACCAGTGCCACCATGGGCCAGCTGTACCAGGTGGGGCGTGAGGGGGCGCTGTGGGGCAGAGAGCAGTGTGGGGACTCAGCAGGGGTGCTTTCCTTTGACAGGCAGGGTCAGCCTCAGGGTGGCGCTAGAGACTAGTGTGGGGCAGGGGCACAGCACAGGGTGTTTTCCATGGTAGTCATTGGTGCTATCCTGTTACCCCCTGTTGGCTCTCCCTGGTACTGACATCTTCCTTTCTTTCCTTTTCCAGGAACACCATGAGGAAGATTTCTTCCTGTACATCGCTTACAGTGATGAGAGCGTCTATGGCATGTGAGACGCCATCCTCCCTGGCTACCAGGGTGCCCTCCTCCCCAGCTGGACCTGCACTTTCTCTTATTGGTTGATCTCTATAAGAACCTTTTTTTTTTTTTTTTTTTCTGACACCCCCCAACTGCCTAATTACAGCCCTCCATGTAACTGCCCCTCCCCACTCTGCCTGGGTTTCCTTGGCTAATCTCCCTCTCTGATTTGTGGCCATGAAGGGTTTTTCTAACATCCCCCCTGCATTCTTCAAATTGCTGACTTCTCATCCCCAGCAGGGCCTGACCTGTCACCAGGGGGTCCTGTCTGGCAAGTCTCTTAACATGGTGTGTAGAGGGGTCTGGGGCATAATAAAATGAGAAGGGAAACCCTGATTGTGGTATGGATTTTTATTTCTGTAGTGGGGCGTGAGGTGAGTGGAGGGGGTGGCCAGGGGATCCCTTTGTGGTGGATCAAGGGCGTTTGCTGTATGATGGCTGATCACAGGGTGCTTGTAAGATGGATGGGGAGGAAGTGTAGATAAAGCACATGAGGGTTTAGGACCTCTTCCTAAGGACAGCTTGGGGGTCAGGAATCCCCTGGGAAGGATCAGAGTAGTGTTTTCTATAAACTGTGCACTTGTGCCATGCAGGAGAGATTCAAATGCCACCAAATTAGTTAGCAGACCTAGCTCAGCTAGGTTTTGTATTTTTACCTCTTGGTGCACATAAATATATTACCAGGGCTCGCCAAGCAGCAGTGAGCCCTGCTTGCCAGCCGCGCGGAAGCACACGCTGCGCATGCACAGACTGCGCTGCTCATGCGCTGAGCGTGCTGCACGGCCCTGCCGGGCTAAAATCTACTCACTACAGGCGAGTAGATTGCCTAATTTGTTGAGAGCCTGTATATTACATACATGGATGGAAAAGATTAGAGCAGGGCTGGGGAGCGTTTTTTGGGTCGGGTCTAATGACCCACAGAAAAACCATTCAGGAGCTGCGCACAAGTGGGAGGGGGGACACAAAACCCTCACTCTGACCCCTGACTGAGAAGTAGGAAGACATTGCCCTTGCACACCAGAGCCTGGGGAGGGGGGCCAGTTTAGTAGATTTTTGTGTGCTCTAGACCTGGGGGAGGCAGCAGTGGGATGGAAGCACCAGACCAGCCTGGGCTCTCCAGTGCTGGGGGAGCGCCCTTAGCCTCAGGGTCTCAATCCAGGCACATACAGGCTACATCCGGCCCCTGGGCCTGAGGCTTCCCTTCCCAGATTAGAAGGAACATGGGACAGATGGTCAGGCTATGTCTCCAGGAAGTGGATGTGTGAGACTAGCCCTAAGTGCCTATGCCACTGATGCCCCCTCTCTGTATAAGAATCAGGCAAGGGTAGTGCTAGGGATGTAACCTTCCCCTTCCACAAACCATTGGTGAGCCTGGGCCCTTCCTGCAGCCAGGGTGAGAACCCAGGAGTCCTGGCTCGGCTCCACTCCCCTCTCAGGTGGGGAGAGAACACAAGGGTCCTGCACCTTCCCTAATTCTCTGGGTCGGGGTTATGGTGGTTACAGGGTCTGTGGCCAATCAGCGCTACGCCTGCTTCGTGGGCGGGGTCAGAATCAGCGACGTCAGGGCCCGTAGAACTACGGCTACCGGCACCCTTTGGGGCGAAAGTACGTTACCGCGCAAGGCGGGTAGTGCTGCCGCTCAGACTGCATCTCCCGGCGTGCCTCACGGGGTCGGGGATGGGCGGGAGAAGGCGAGTGCGCAGTCGCGGCTCGGGGGCCGACGGGAGTTGGAGTCCCGATCCTCCCGCGCGCGAGCGGAGAGGGGCGCTACGGACTCCAAGTCCCGTCGAGCCGCGCGACGGCGGGGTAGAAGGGGGAAGGGGAGCGGAGCGGAGCGGAGGGGGCGGCCGGGTGGGGCGGGGAGTCGGGCGGCACCGGACGGAGGCAGAGAGCGGCCCGGGGTGCGAGCCCCGCGCGGGCGGCCATGGCGGAGCCCAGCCCCGAAGGTGCGCGGGGGGTGTTGCTGGGGGAGCACGGCGGGGTGTGTAGAGGAGACCAGCCTTGGGGGGTACAGTGAGGGGAGGGAGCTAAAGGAAAGCAGCCTGGGGGGTAGCTGGGGAGACCAGCCTTAGATGGGCACAGCGGGGGGGGTCGCTGGTGGAGAGCAGCTCTTGTAGGGGCACAGCGGGGATCTGTGGACTTCGGGGGCTCAGCAGGGGAGGGGTGCTGGGGAGACCAGCCCTTGGGGGGCACCGCGGTGGGGTAGGTGGGAGAGAGAACTCCTTGGAGGGGCACAGCGGAGGAGAGCTGGGGGGCACCGCGGCGGGGGGGAGCCGGGGCTGGGGAAGACTAGCGAGCGGGCAGGAGGCGGGGTTTGGGGATAAAAAGGGGGGAGCCGGGAGGCGGGGGGGGCTGGCCTGTGGAGGGAAAGGTTGGAGGGGAGGAGTTAGGGGAGATCCGGGGGGCCGGGAGAGGGGAGATCGAGGGGTTGTTGGGCACAGCCGTGGGAGTGAGAGCTGGGAGCTCTGGGGGGCCGGAGGATGCAGGAGGAGTAAGCTCAAGCTGGGAGGTGCACCGCAGTGGGGGAGGACGGGGTGGTGGTTCAAGGCAGCATGCGGGGGAAAGCGAGGGACGGGAGGGAGGCACTGGGAGAGGCGAGTTGGGGAGGGAGACCGGACCCTAGGAAGTGGTGGGACTCGGAGGAGCTGTGGAAGGAGGGGGATGGGTGCTTCGGGAGATCTGGCCATGGGGGGGTTGCAAGAAAATGGGTAAGGAGAGAGGGAATAGACACTGGGGAAGGGGGTAAAGGAAATCTGGGGGGGAACCGGGAGGGGGCAGGATGGGGAAGGTGGAGGACGGTCAGAGGGAAGCCACCTGGCCTGAGTGGGAGAAGAGGTGAGGGGGCTACTATGGGGAATGGGAGATTGTTTAGGGAGCTACAAACTGAAGTGGACACAGGGTAAGAGTTATAGGGTGCTGTCTGGAGGAAGGGGCACCTAGAGACGGGTGTGTGGGGAAGGGGAGATTGGGGAGAGGGGTGGCTGGCGTCTGCGTGTGGGGGGAGGCTGGGGTGCAGAAGCAGCTTGGGGTGTATGTGGAAAATTAACTATGGAGAGCTGAAGCCGGGTGGGGGCTGAAAGCCAGGAGACTGAGCTGTGTGGGGGAGAGGGTGGCTTCTTGGGGAGGAAGTTGTCAGTGAAGGTGGGGTAATTGGGGAGGAGCTGGGGAAGAGAGGCTGGGGTATGGGGCATGTGGAGGAGGTAGGTTGGGGAGTGGCTGGAGCCAGTGTGTGTGTGTGGGGGAGAGGCTGGGGTGGAAAATTATAGATAGGAGCTTGGGGTGGGGGAAGCCAGGAGACTGGGCTGTAGGGGAAGGGATGGCTGGCTAGCCTGGAGGGGGGAGGAGTTGTCAGTTAAGGGCAGGGTAATGGTGGAGGAGGAAGGAGGAGGAGCTGGCAATGGAAAGGGTGGGGAGACTGGGGAAAGGGGCAGCTGGGAGGAGGGAAGGAGGCTGAGGGAAGGGGCAGCTGGAGGGGTGAGTGAGGGGAAGGGATAGCAGGAGTGGAGAGAGACTGGGGAAAGTGGAGTTGGAGAGGTAAAAATTAAGTATGGAGGCTGGGTGGGGACTGGGATTGAGCTGTGGGGGAAGTTGTCAGTGAGGGTGGGGTAGTGGTGGAGGAGAAAGGAGAAGCTGGCAGTGAAAGGGGTGGGGAGCTGACGGAGGGGCAGTCCCTATAAAGAGTGGGGAGGACCTCGGGAGGAGCTTGGGGAAGGCAGATCTGGGAAGGAGCCAGGCCACACCCTGAGCTCCTAGCTGGGGGTGGGGGAGTGCAGGTTCCTTTCCCCATGGACATTTTCTCTCTTCAGCCTTCTCCCATATCTGGGGTGTCTACGCGGGGGGGGGCTGCACAGGGAGGAATGCAGGGGCTGAGATGGATAGACTGGTGTGGGGAGTAAATGGTGTCCCCTCCATGGGGCAGGCTCAGTCTGGGGGGAGAGAGGAAATGCTGGGGAGTCTCTCCTTCAGAGTGGACAGTGGTCTCAGGGTGATGGATTGTATGTGAACTGAAGTCAGGGAAATGAGGGTTAGCTCCTCCTCTTGAATGGGAATGGGGGGGGAGGAATAAAGGCCCAGGCCCCCAAGTGGGTAGAGGCTCCCAGAAACCAGGGAACTGGGAGGGCAGTGGGGGGAGAGGGAAAGGGGAGGAAGGCTGCTGCCCTCAGATGAGGGAAGGGGTTAGAGCCCTCCAAACTTACCCACCCATTATTTTCCAGACCCACCTCCGAGCCTCAAAGCGGAGACGCAGGTGAGTCCTGGTTCTCCCCACCCACCCCCATCTGGGGTCCCACAATGAACAGAGGGGGACTGATGCCCCTCACACTTTTGGGAATGGCTACTGGGTGGGGTAGCTGTGGAGGTTGGGATGGGATGTGGTTGCAACAGAACAAACGCTTTGGCTTGTGGCCATCCAGAGCTGCTGCAACCCCTCCTGGCTCTGACCCACCAGCCCCCATTCTCCACCCAGAGCCGGGGAGAAAATACAGGAGTCCTGGCTTCCAGACCACCTGCTCTAACCCACCAGCTCCTACTCCCCTCCCAGAGCTGGGGAGAGAACCCATAAGTCCTGGCTCCCAGCTCCTCCACTCTAACCCACCAGCCCCCCATGCCTCTCCCAGAACCAGGGACAGAACCCGGAAATCCTGGCTCCCAGCTCAGGGTGGGGAATGGGCTCTAATGGTTAGTAGTGGGAGCAGGGCTGGGAGCCAGGACACTCAGGTTCTAACTCTGGTTTGGCTTTGCTGTGTGATATTTCAGACAAGCCCTGACCTCTCTCCATGCCTCCTGAGTTCTCCTGGTATGTTGGGGTGCAGTTAACCCCAGGAGGCCTTGAAGTAAGAACAGGTGGGGCGGCTCTGTGGGTGGGTGGGAGAATGCATTTCACTCGCCCTAACAAGTCTCTGTTATCAGCCCCCTGAGAAGCGGCGGCGAACGATTGAGGACTTCAATAAATTTTGCAGCTTCGTTCTGGCCTACGCCGGCTACATCCCGTCCACTAAGGAGGTGAGCCCCAGGAGATGTCATTCATGTGGGACGTATCTAGTCCCAAGCCAGGGATCATCTGGATCAGGGAGGTCCTCTAGGGAGCGCTGGTTCTCATCTGATCCCAGGATGGTGACTGGCTGGCTAAGGAGGGACAGGGAATGGTGCATGGGGCCTCCCCTTTACAGGGTGCCAACTTCCATCCAGCCCCAGGATGGGGACTGGCTCGCTCAGTCTCGCCCAGAGTTGACCATTTAACACAGGAGTGGGGAACCTAAGGCCCAGGGGCCAGATGCAGCCCCCCGGTTTGCCTGGATCCAGCACCCAAGGCTCAGGGTCTCTCCAGCACTGGGGAGCCCACGTTCCAGCCCCCCCTCCCGTTGCCCCACCACGGGGCTGGTGCACACAAAATCTACTAGGCTTGTTGGGAGAGGGCTCTGGTGCGTGAGGGGACTGTGAAGTTTCTTCCCCCTTCTCAGTCAGGGGGACACATCAGTGAGGATTTGTAGTTTTTTTGCTTCTCACTTGTGTGTGGCCCCCAATTGATTTTTCTGTGGACCCAAAATAGGTTCCCCACCTGATTTAACAACACAAGAGGGTCCAGCCAGTTCCCAGCCTGACATGTCCCATTGTGGGCCACTACATGTCCCAGCATGCCCTTCTTGGTGCTTTCCCCCCCCCCAGAGGATTCTGGGGTTTGTAGGCTTTTCCTCTTGCCCCCCCTTTTGCTTTGGCCTCAGAAAACTACATGTCCCAGCATGCTTTGCAACCCAGCCATTTAGCTGAGAAGCTGGAGCATGGCACCATGGGAGCTGTAGTGTTTTAAGCTCAGCTGCCCAGACATGTCTGCACAGGCAGCGCGTCCCTCAAAGCATTGCATGGTGGGACTTGTAGTCTCTCTGGCAACCCTGACAAACAGAGATTTATACATCCCAGCAGGCTGTAGGCCTAGCTGGTGGGAGCATTGCATGCTGGGAAGTGTTTTGGTGGCATGTTTTTGTCTGCAAGGCATGGGAGTGGAAATAGGGGGTGGCTGAGGCTACCAATCCCATAATGCATCGTTCTGCTCCTGAGGCTTCCATCCAGCTCCCAGCCCAAGTGGTATGATGGGAGGTGTCATCTAGGTAGTCTAGGGACTTCCTCCTACCATCCCATGAGTTTGGGTCTTCTGCGTTCAGAGAGCGGCCAACACCTTCTCCTGACCTGGACTCTACTGAATGTTGGGAGAGCAGCCAATGTCCGTTCCCCCTTCACTGACAGCCTGGATCCCACTTCTTGATGGACAGGCAGCCCAGGAACCACACCAGAGGCTAACTCCACTTCTCCCTGCCAACCCTTTTCTAATCTCCGTCCACCAGGAGAGTGATTGGACTCCATCGGGCTCCAGCTCCCCCCTGCGCCCAGAGAGCGTGGCGGACAGTGACGGCTGGGAGTCGACTCACTCGGACCTGCACACCATTGAGACCTTTGTCAAGAAGGCCAAGTCCTCCAAGAAGAAGGCCTTCCGCCGTCTGAAGGCGGACAACTCTTTGCTGGAGAAGATGAAGCTCAAGGACTCGCTCTTTGACCTGGATCCCACTGCCCGGCAGCTGCCAGCACCCAAGGCCGGTTCTCCGGGGGACAAAAAGAAGGAGAAACGGAACCGGCGGGCAGTCCCCGAAGCAGCCAGGCGCAGTCGGGGGGACTCGGCGGGTGAGAAACGCTCGCGTATCAAAAAGAGCAAGAAACGGAAGTTGAAAAAGGCCGAGAGGAAGCTCAAGGCCTCCCTGAGCGAGACGGACTCAGAAGAGGAGGAGGCAGTGGCGCCGCCTGGGGCAGGACTGGGCCTGGGTGAGGAGGAGGCGCCCTCCCCGGAGGAGCTGTTGCCTGAAGGTGGCTTCCTGGAGCCCAAACTGGGGGGAGGGGATGGTGGGGAGGGCAAGGAGTGCGGCAGCACTGAGACCAGCCAGGACGGGGATGGCAGTTCCAGCGAGGGCGAGATGCGGGTCATGGATGAAGACATCATGGTGGAGTCAGGTGAGAGGCTGGGGTGAGGGAGGATCCTGCCCGGTTTGGCCTGTGTCATGTGTTCTCCCACGATTCACTGGGCCTGGTAGCTTCCCTAGCATCTGGGACCCTGCCATCCCAGACTTCGGTCTTCCATAGAGATGTCTGGGCAAACAATGCCTGATAGTTTTTCTCCAAGGGGGAAGATCTGAAAGAACCCTGCAGCCCAGCTCTGTGTCATGAGCTAGCTCGAGCTATTGAAATGGGCTTTTGAAACATTCCTGTCTAGCTCAACCATCAGATAGGGGCTGGGGATTGGCAAGAGCCATACCATTTCTGAATGTCTTGTGTCGTCCGTTCCCAGAAGAGGCTCTCACTTATCTTTTTCTTATCTTTTTCCGTTCTACTTCATCTATCCCCATTTCATATTGCACTAACCCCACCAAACCCACTCCCTTCTGAGAACACAAGGAGAGAATCCAGGAGTTGTGGCTCCAAGTCTGTGTTTTTTAATCTGTCCCCTGCTGTCTTAACACCCATCAGCAATGGGAACCTGGCATTGAAGCATGGAGCTGAGGTGGGAGGGGTCTCTGTGCCTTAGCCTGGGGTGTCAGTCACATCCTGGGGCAGCTGGGGCTGTCATGCCCTGCTGGCTGGGGGAGCTTGATACCTATGAGGCAGGACTAGGCTAGTTGGGAGGGTAAAGGGATGGGGCTAGGAGAACTGTGATGCCAATAGGACAGGGCTAGGCCAGGCATGGGGGTGAAGAGGCAGAGCTAGGAGAAAGCTGTGTGTTTGCAATGAGACAAGTTTGGGGGGAGCTATGAGGGCAATGGTGTGGGGCTAATGTCATCAGATGAGGCTAGGGTAGCTATGGCAGTAAAGGGAGGAGGCTGTGGGAGCTACTTAGCCAATAGGGTGAAGCTAGGCTAGGTATGGGGTTGAAGGGAGGCCAGGGGAACTGTGTTTGCAATGGAGCAGGGCTATGGGAGCTGCGATGCCAATGTGGTGGGACTAGGCTAGGTATAGTGGTGAGAGAGGGGACTGAGGGAACTGTTTGCAATAGGGCAGGGCTGAGGGAGCTCTGATGCCAATGAGAGCAGGGCTATTATAGGTATGGAGGAGCTTGGATGTCAGTGGGGCAGGGTTAGAGGGGAAGCTGTGTCTCTAGAATTCTCCACTCTAAGCCCTGACCCCCAGGTTGTCTCTGCTGCCCCCCCCAGGGGATGACTCGTGGGACTTGATCACTTGCTACTGCCAGAAACCTTTCGCCGGGCGGCCCATGATCGAGTGCAACCAGTGCGGCACCTGGATCCATCTTTCCTGTGCCAAGATCAAAAAGACCAACGTCCCGGACATCTTCTACTGCCAGAAGTGCAAAGAGAGCTCACGGAAAGCTGCGCCAGCTCCCCGGGGCGGGGGAGAGCCCTAGAGACTTGGCCCCACTCTCCTCCTTCCACCAGCCCCCATGGGGGGCTGCTGTGTGGAGCCCAGCTGGACTGTCATTTCTTCCCCCCCAATTGCCCCTAGGGGTTCAAAGCTCCCTCTATAGTAGAGGGGAGAAAGGAGACACTCAGCCATGCAGTCTCCCCTTCACTCCAAGTACTGTGTATTCACTGGATCTCCACTTGCTGGTGGGGGGAAGGGTGAAACTGATAGATGGAAGGGTGAAATTAAGAGCTGCTGTTCTTTCCAACCCCAATGGATGGGGAGAGAGATTGAGGAGGATGAAAAGGGGGGGGTCCCCCCTCGACTGTAAATAGAAGGAAAGTGGGGGGGTTTATTTTGAGTGTTTTTTTTTTTAATCTCACCCCTTCTTCCCTCCTTGTTTTCTGTTTGAAAATGGAGACTTTTATTCCTGCTCCCACCCCCCACAATATTGAGGAAGTGGGGTTTGGCAAGAGGAGGGAGCCAGATCAACAAAAGGGGGGTGGCAAAGTTCCCCTTGAGAGTGTTTTTCTGGCTAGAAAGAAAGGGGTTATAAGTTCAAAACATTCTCCCTCCAAGCAGTGAAGGGGTGTTGCCTGCCGCTGTGCGGCTGTCACCAGTGGAGGGGGATACAGCCCCGTGGTGGGGATACTCTAAGGAGGGGGTCTTTGAACAGAGGGGTGCAGATTGAAGAGCAGGGAGTCCAAATGCTGCAAAGGTGGCTGGGCTGTGGATGGCCAGAATAAAATGGTGGGGGAGGAGCATCGGGCCTTGCTTCCCCCCCCCCATCCCCTTTAGACTGTTCTTTAATCTGTTTCTTTTTGAGTGGGTGGGGTGCAATTCCTACCCCCCCTTTGTTTAATAATATTTTGCAGCTTGAATGTAAATAAATAATGTGGACCCTTTTGCGTTTGTACAGAACGGAGCTGCCCTCTTTTCTGTATCAGGCAAACAGTCTCTGAAAGACCCTGTCCCCCAACTTGGTGGTGGGTGACAGGACCTACAGGGCCTGTCCCCTCTAGGGGATGCTGGCTCCCATCTGGCCTCAGCACAGGGACTGGCTGGCTCAGCGAGTGAGAAATGGAGCATGGGTCTCCCCCACCCAGGGATGCTTACTCCCATAGCTTAACCCCTCTAGAAAGGAGCAGATGGGGATGGAGGAGGCTGCCCTAGAGCACACACAAAGTGGGCAGGGGAGTTGGTACTACTCAGGGAGGCATTAGTGATGGGGCTATGGTGGTGATTGTCACCGGGTCCCTAGATTGGGAAAAGGTGAGGTTGGATCTCTAATGGAGAAAGTCAGGATCAAGGTTTTTGTAGGGCCTGCTGTAAACACCCCATTCCTTTCTTTGCCACAGCTCACAGTTCTTCCCAAGTTTGGGAGGAATCATTTTGGGGTCAGCTGCAACATCAGCTGATAAGTGCTGCTGAAATATAAATAATAAACAATTAAGACAAGTGTGTGTGGAGGGGGGAGTTCCCTAAGCAGTGTCCACACAAAACCAAAATAATCCCCATTCTCTTGGGGACCCAGACATCTGGCAGCTTTTATCAGTGCTAGAGCTCCACTGGGAGGTGGTGGATATCTCCGTATGAGCAGGGGAAACTAAAACATGAGGGAGGGAGGGATATTTTGCCCAAGGCCAATAAGGGCTAGAAGCTACTGGTCCTGGGTCACAAGTCAAGGTGCCAGACTGCCCTAAAGAGCAACCAAGTGTACAAGGGATTTTGAGTCCCAAAACTGCCACAGGCTGCCTGAGGGAGGGTGCGGAAGTCATGTGCCCACTCCCTGCCTCAGTTTCCCCTTGTGAAAAGGGGTGTTGTAGCCGTACCTGGGGTCCGCAGGAAGCTGTAACAGGTGATCAAACTCCTCCGTGCTCTGACTTTGTCCTGCCTGCAGCCATGGAGGGGGGGAAAGCAGCTCGGGTCTTGCTGCCCCTCCCTTCCTCCCAATCCCACTTAGTGGGCTGTGACCGATACGCGCAGCTTCCACCAGCGCTGCCCTCTGCCCCCACCCCCGCCTAGCCGCCGATTTCCTCGTTTCTGACTCCCATAGGCGCCCCCTTTACCTCCCATTCTGACCCACATCCCTTCCTCCCCTCCGGCCCCGCCCCGCCTTGGCGGTCCCCTCACTGCCCTGCAGCTCCCTCCCCCCCCCCCGTAACGGCAGCTTGCAGCTGCGCGAGCGAGGCGCGCTGACATCAGCCCGCTGCGTTCGACGGCAGGCAGGGCGCGACGGAAGCACCCCCCCTCCCCCCATACACGCTCCCCACCTCTGGCGTCATCTCCGTCACGTGACGGGGGAAGGCAAAGGCGTCCCCTTAGTCTCGCGCGCGCGTCGCGGCGCTGACGCCCGCACGCCGTGCGTGGCGGCGGCCCGCGGGTAGCGTCAGGAGCCGCGAGCCGAGAGTAAAGCAGGGGGAGGGGCGCGTCGTGTGCGCCGGGGCTGCTGCCGCCGCCGCCGCTGCTGCGCAGGGTTGATTCGCTCCCGTCTGGCTCTGTCTGCGCAGGGGCGCGGGTCCCGGCCGTACCATGGCGGCGGGGGGAGCAGGCGAGACCAAAGTGATCTACCACCTGGACGAGGAGGAGACTCCGTACCTGGTGAAGATCCCGGTGCCCGCCGAGCGCATCACGTTGGGCCACGTCAAGGCGGCGCTCAGCCGGCCCGGCGCCAAGTACTTCTTCAAGAGCATGGACCAGGACTTCGGGTGCGGGACCCAGGCGTCCGGAGAGCCCCTCCCCCTAACCCCCTCTCCTGGGGGGGGGCCATGCGTCTGGGGAGCTCCACCCCTTTCTCCGGGGGCGGCAGGCGTCCGGGGAGCCCCGCCCTCTTACTCTCTTTTCTGGGGGGTGCCTCTGGGGAGTCCCGCCCCCTTCTCCGGGTGGGGGCAGGCGTCTGGGGAATCACCACCCCACCCCGGGAAAGGAAGTGTCCGGGGTGTCCTGCCTTCTCCCTCACCTTCCCCTGGGGCGCCTCCTGTCTCACACCTCTGCTCGGGTGGGGAGCAAATCACCACTGTGCCCGGGGACCCCTGTCCAGGACTTCCCCTTTTCCTTGGTCCTCACAGGTGTCTCAGCCGTAGGGAGGGATCTCGGCTGCTCCCACCCCACCCAATGCAGGTATAGGATAGCATGACAGCAGGGGGGCAAGGGGTGTCGTCCATAGATGAGCTGTATCTGGACCACCCGGTGCTCTCGATTGGACCCCACCATCTTTATTTCAATCACTGTTGTGAAGACGGTTATGCTTTTAATTTTCTTCTTGACCAAAAATAATTGACTACACTGTTGAGGGGGTATGGGATGGTCTTAAATATCCATAGAGGCCAGTTCATGGTTAATATGATTACCCAGTGGAGCTGGAAAAGAGAAGACGATGTCAGGATGGTGGTGTAAATTGATAACACTCCCAACTAAAAAGTATTATCAATAACATCAACTAGGCACTGGCGTGGGCACCATAAGAACCCACAGTGGGTCTGGCCACCCATAAATAGTGGGGGCTGAATAACAGTGTTGATTAATTGTAATTCAAAATTGTCATTAACCTATGCAAGTGTCAAGGCTTGACACTTCTGTATAAACGCACAGTAACATCCCTGTCTTGAGCTATGACTAAAGTAGTTGTGGGGATAAGTGCTATTTAGCTTTGGGGTTATAATGGACAGCATAAATGGTAAATAATGCAATATGAGGTACTGAATTATATGTACATGCAAATATGGTATAAATAGGATTGGCAAAATGTGATTATTTTGTGTAATTATTTTAAAGTCCTACCCTTGATTTATATCAAATTTTTAATTTTCATCATGTGCACAAAATTACAAAGTTGCAATGTTTTTGTGGATATGGATGCAGATACACATTTTGTATATAGAACCTTGCAAATTTGCAGATATCCGTGTTATAGCTGCGGGTATCCACATCCGTGGATGCCTCTGGATATCTGTGACTCATTTTTGTGGATACAGCTGTGAATACAAATCTTATATGTGCGTAGGTCTCTAATTATAACCAGATATGGATTTTGTTGTAAATACTGTATATATAGATGATTATTAATAATCAAGCATAGCTCTTAAAGTATAAATAACAATTGAGATGTTGCTCTGTGCATAAATAGTATTCTCTATAGCAGCGTTTCCCAAATAATGCTTCACGGAACCCTGGGGTTCTACGAAGTGAAAGTAAGGGTTGCGTGAGAACCCGATCACTCCCTCCTCCCAACGCCCCACCCAGGAGCCAGTCTTAGGGGTGGGTGAGCCAGGCCGCCCCCCGGGGCTGCCTGCTCCTTTTTTTTTTTTTTTTTGTCGACAAGTTTCCCCATTTTTTTAAAGGGTTCCATGGCCAAATAAAATTGGGAAACACTACTCTATAGAATCATAGAATACTAGAACTGGAAGGGACCTCAAGAGGTCATCAAGTCCAGTCCCCTGCCCTCATGGTGGGACGAAGCATCATCTACATCAGGGCAACTCAACACATGGCCCGTGGGTCGCATGTGGCCCGTGGCCCATTTGTTTGCAGCCTATGGCCTGTTTGTTTGCAGCCTGCGGTGCAGTTTGGATTTACGTGGGGCTCAACATGTGGCCCGGATGAGAACCAAAATAAAAAAGTAGTCAAATCAGGAAATCAGGGTGGAAATCAGAATGGGGCCTGTGTTGTATAGTCTTGCCTTAATCTTTGCATTCATGCCCGTTAGTGTAAAAGAAGCTATTTGCATGTATATTTGCATGTGTATGCAACCACACTTAAGTTGAAGCCCTCAGCATGTGCTGTGAGTATCATTGTGGGCTCTGGGGCTTCCAAAGTTGAGTAGCCCTGATCTACATCATCCCTGACAGATGTTTATCTAGCCTTCTCTTAAATATCTCCAATGGTGGAGATTCCACAACCTCCCTAGTCAATTTATTCCAGTGCTTAACCACTCTTGACAGGAAGTTTTTCCAAATGTACAAACTAAACCTCATTTGCTACAGTTTAAAACCATTGCTTCTTGGGCTATCCTCAGAGATTAATAATTTTTCTCTCTTCTCCTTGTAACACCCCTTGTTAGGTGCTGAAAAGCTGCTATCTGGTTTCCTCCCAGTCTTCTCTTTTCCAAACCCAATTCTTTCAGTCTTCCCTCATAGGTTATGTTTTATAGACTTTTAATCATTTTTGTTGCTCTTCTATGGACCCTCTTCATGTTCTTCACATCTTTCCTGAAATGTGGTGCCCAGAACTGAACACAATACTCCAGTTGAGGCTTATCAATGCATAGTAGAGGAGAAGAATTATTTCTCGTGTCCTGCTTACAATCATCCTGTTAATACTAAGGATGTAAAAATGTGGTTAAAAAGATAACTGTGTAACCACTAAAAATTATAGCAATTATGCATGCATTTAAATAAGCTTTATACTGCAGAGCTTGCAGCAAAGCCACCTCCCAAGGAGCAGGGCGGGCAATAGGGATGTTAAAAAGCTTATAATTTAAGGATGTTAAGAGATGGGTAATTGGTTAATCATATAGTCGATGCAATTTGTATCGACTATACGATTAGTCGATAAGGGAAGGTGCTCTGTTCCGGCTTGCGCCAGTCCAGGAGCCACCCCTACTGCGGTTCTGCAGTTTAAATATAGTAGGAGCCAGGTGCTCAAGCAGCCCAGCTCCTACTACATTTAAACTGCAGAGTTGCAGTCGGGGTAGGTCTCCGACTGGTACAAGCTAGGCCCAGCAGCCCCTTTGCGCAGCAGCCCTGGCTGGCTGCGGACAGGGGCTGCTTTGTGGCAGCAGCCTATGTCCACAGGCAGTCCAGCTCCCCGCTGGGACCCCCAGTGGCCAGGGGCTGCTGGCGGAGCAGCCTGTCTGCGGCAAGCCTTGGCTTCATAGAAGCCTCCTGCACTCCACCTCCCTGCCCACTGCTGCCTCTGATAGAAGCAGCAGCGGGGAGAAGTGCTGGTAGCAATTGGCTTTTAAGCCGGCTTCCCCCAACACTGGCTCCTGTTCTCCCCCCACCACCACCCTGTTGCCTCTCATACAGAGGCAGCAATGGGGGTTGGGGAGCGAGTAGTTGAGTACTCCACTACCTGATAGGCTTAAGCTTATCGGGTAATTGACTACTTGCTTGCATCCTTTGTATAATTTGTTAATCTTGTGGTCGACAAACATTTTGTTGGTTACACGATTAATCAATTGGGGTTAGCATTGCAAGCACTCAGTCACGGCTGGAGCTGGATCCCATCAAGTACCCCGCTGTGGCTCTGCACTAGGAGCACTTTCAAAGCCAGCGGGCAGGCATGTTGCCTCAGGTCTGGCTTGTGCCAGGTCCAGCAGCTACCCCTGCTGCAACTCTGCATAGAAAGGATTTTCAGAGCTAGCGGGCAGGCATGCTGGCAGTCCTGGCTTGCGCCATGTCCTCCAGCACCCCTTCTGCAGCTTTGCATAGAAAGGGCAATGTGGGGGGTTGCATGTAGTGAGGCTTACTGATTAACCAGTTAACCTTTTACATCCCTAGTTAATGCAGCCCAGAAATGATGTCTGCTTGTTTTGGTTTTTTGAGGTGGTTGGGTGGTTGTTGGGTTTTTTTGGCAACAATATCAGTTATACATTTGGACTTATGGGTCACTAAGAACACTGAAAGTACAGACATTGGATTATAAAGGAAAGTCATTATAATAGTTAAAATAGATACAGAATTGAAATAGTCTTGAAAATAGAAGTTCCATAGAATTTTTAACAGAATGAATAACTAAAAAAATGGAAAGCGTAAATCTTTTTATTCATTGAGGGTATGTCTACACTTGCACCCTCTTTTGAGAGAGGGATGCAAATGAAGACATTCGAAATTGCAAATGAAGCCGGGATTTAAATATCCCGTGCTTCATTTGCACATTTGCATTATGGCACTATTTTGAAATAAGTGTCTTATTTCGAAATAGCGCTAAAATGCGATTATTTCGAGAGAAAACCCTTCTCTCGAAATAACTGGTAAACCTCATTGTATGAGGAATAAGGGTTATTTCGAGAGAAGGGTTTTCTCTCAAAATAACCGCGTCTTAACAGTTATTTCGAAATAGCGCCATAACACGAATATGCAAATGTAGCACGGGATAGTTAAAGCCCGGCTTCATTTGCAATTTCGAAAGTCTTCATTTGCATCCCTCTCTCAAAAGAGGGTGCAAGTGCAGATATACCCTTTGTGAGCAATTCTAAATTCACTTTCCTCCTGTTTAAAACATTTACCCCAATTTGTGGTAATCTGAATTTGAGCTACTCATGTATGCTGATTAAAATATCCAGACCCATCAGAGGATGGTAAATCCTTTGGTGGTATTTTCCATGACCCTCAAAATTGTTTGTAAGGATTTGAACTCCGATGTCTTGGCTGAATTTCCAGCCAAGTTTATTCCATTGAGCTTTTCTAAATTTCCTCTGCATATCCATGAGTGTTATTGTAATTATTTGTATGCTTCAGGTGCCAGGGCCTGAGATCTCATTGTGCTAGGTGCTGTACAAACAGAACAGTCCTTTAAATTGTTGTGTGATGTGTCTGTTAAATGGCTCTAGTGCCCCACCCCAGAGGCAGCTGCATCTCTGCGCCAAGTGAGGGATCTCTGTATAAACAGCCAGTTCTGTCCCCAGAGGTGGCAGCATCTCTGCACTAGGCGAGGGATGCCTGGATACACTGCTGCTCTAACCTGTTCCTATTTCTCAATAGGGTTGTCAAAGAGGAGATTTCAGATGACAATGCAAAGCTGCCCTGTTTCAACGGGAGAGTCGTTTCATGGGTATGAATGCGTGGGTCATTCTCCTCATTAGAGGAAGTTGAGTTGTAGAAATCCCCAGCACTGATTAAGCTCATGTGGGTCTATTTAGCCCAGAATCCTGCCCCCCTTCCCCAGTGAGGTCCGTGGGGCTATCTAGCTTGGTATCTCACCTGCCTCTTCTCTCTTCCCCACCACCGCACGCTCACGCACACGCACACAGAGACAGTATGGTCATTTCCCTCACACAAATTAGACTATCCCCAGGAAGGGGAAATGGTGTTTCTGGCTCAGGAATCATGGTTCAGTCCAAGGCTCCTCACATATCCGTATTCCCCCACCCTCCAAAGCTGGTGTCTTCAGAGACCCCCCAGCCCGAGCCAGTGCTGACGCCTGCAGAGACCCGACCGGAGTCCTCACCCCCGCCACCTCCCCTGCCCCCGCTGCCTGTGGAGAGGACCAGTGGCATCGGTGACTCCCGGCCCCCTTCCTTCCAGTGAGTATCAAGGAGAGAGAAAAATCCCAGTACTCAGTACTGAGGGGTGGAAGAGTCCACATGCAGTTCTGAGGGGATGTTTAAATCTATGAGGTGGAGGAATCTTAACTGCCAGTATGGTGCGGGGGGGGGGGGTGTAGTTAAACTTTATGCATTGGGGAGTGGAAGAGTCCAATTGCCAGTAATGGGAAGACCCTACCTGCAGTACTGGCGAGAGAATTAAGTCCCGTGTATTAAAGGAGTGGGGGAGGTAGAAGAGCTCACCTGGGAGACTGGTGTTGACTTGCCAGTATGGGGGGTTAAATCCTGTGCATTGGGTGGTGGAAGAGCACGCTTGCATTACTGAGGGGGTGAAAGAGTCCACCTGCCAGCACTGGGGTTGAAGGGAGAAAATCCTCGGCGGGGGAGGGTGAAACAAGGGTAGAAGAGTCCACCCTCCATAAGTAGAGTGGAGCGGTAGGATCCAGTTGCCAGTAATAGGGAACCACTCATCTCCAGGGGAGGGGTGGAAGGGTCCACGTGCCAGTATGGGGTGGGGAGTGGAGCATAATCCTGCATAACCACTAGTAGGGAGGTGAAATCCCATTTAATTGATTAACCGGTTAACTGATTAAAGGGTGGGGGGGGCGTAGTCAGGATGAAGTGGCCTCCCTGCCTGCAACAAGCCCTAGCATATCATGAACAGGGGCTGCTCTGGCTGTCCGCGGCCCCTGTTTGAGGTGGGCCACACAGGGCTGAAGTAGCCCTCTGTGCGCAGTGGGTGAGGAGCTGCTCCAGCCCCCACCAGTTAGCCAGAACTGGTAAGCATCACACGTTAAGGTTAACCGGTTAGCTTTTCATATCCCTAGACCCATTTGCAATAGGTCAGATTGGAAGAGTCCACTGATTAAGCAGAGGAGGTTTAAGGGGCCATCTGCAAGTTGCAGAGGAGAGGGAGAGTCCACAAATGGAAGGTGGAAGGGACCATCTGCTCCTGTTTGGAGGGATGGCAGCCATGGACCCCAAGTGTAACCAGCTGTGGATCTTTATAGCCCCAATGTCTCAGGCAGCCGGGAGAATCTGGACCATGAGACAGAGACGGAATCAGTCGTAACGCTTCGGAGGGAGAGGCCGCGGCGCCGGGAGAGCACGGAGCATGGTGGTGAGAGGCCCCAAACCAGCCAGGACTCCTGGGTTCTCTCCCCGTCTCTGGAAAGGCAGTGGGGGCTGGGAGCCGGGATTTCTGGGTTCTCTCCCTGGCTCTGGGGGGAATGGGGGCTGGTGCCTTAGAGCGGGGGGGCTGGGAACCAGGGTGCCTGGGTTCTGTCCCCAGCTCTAGGAGGGCAGTGGGACCATCACTCAGTCTCCTGACTCTGCCCAGGTGGGCACCGACTAAACGGGCAGTCGCGGCTGCAGCGGCACCTGGCTGGGTATGAGAGCTCATCCACCCTCCTGACCAGCGAGATTGAGACCACCAGCCTGTGTGACTCCGATGACGACGACACCATGAGCAGGTCAGGTCAGGGGAGGGGAAGGAGCATGTGTGGGGGCATGAGACACAAATCTATGGCTATCCCTGATGGAGGGATGGATTCCTGGATGGAATTGAGGAGCACCCCTAGTTGGAGCGGGGGAAGGGGTAAATTAGCAGAGTTCCCCTGGTGGAGGGAAGGAAGTTGGGGGGTGTCATCCTAGTGGATGGGAGAGAGAGGGGTAGAATAATTTAGTTGGGTGCTGCTAGTTGGGAGCCAAGAATTAGAGGGTTCCCATCATGGTGGGGGATTGGGAGGCAGGGTAACCCATAGGGGCATGAAAGATAAACTGGTAAGCATCACTCTTAATTGGTGATGCTTACCAGTTCTGGTTATCTGGTGGGGGCTAGAGTAGCTTCCCACCTGCTAAAGACAGGGGCTGCTTGGGGTATCAGGAGCAGCCCCTGTCTGTGGCAGCCCAGGCACATCACAGGCAGGGACTGCTCCAGCCCAGCTGTGGGGAGGAGAGAGGGATGCTCCAGCCCATTGGTTAACCAGTTAAACTTTACATTTAACCAGTTTATCAATTAAACGGGATTTTACATCCCTAGTTAACCCACTGGAGTGCTGCTGGTGCAGGGCAAGAAATTGGGGAGTCCCCATGGTGCAAGGAACTTAAGATGGGCTCAGGGTGGAACAAACCTGCTGGGAGGCAGGGCTGGAAGATATGGTCCTAGGAGGAAGTGGTTAGAGGCAGCCAACTCTCCTCTCCCCCTGCCTCTGGCAGGCTTAAGAGCCTTCTCCCTCGCAGTCCCAGCTATGACCCTTGTTACCCTCTCCCCAAAGGTTCAGCAGCTCCACGGAGCAGAGCAGTGCCTCCCGCCTCCTGAAACGCCACCGGAGACGGCGGAAGCAGCGTCCCCCACGCCTGGAGCGGGTAAGGGTCCAGCCCCATTCCAGGCAGGAAGGAGATGGGATGGGGGGGTTATTGCTTGTGGTACACTGACTACTGTACTCCCACCTCCGTTTCAGACGTCTTCCTTCAGCAGCGTCACTGACTCCACCATGTCGCTCAACATCATCACGGTGACACTCAACATGGGTAAGTGATGGGGGGGGAGGACAGGAGGCCATGGTCCATGGCTGAGGGAACTGGGTAAGGGCTGGGGGGGAAACAGGGCTGGCTGGGGCGTGGGATTAGGAGGGCAGGGCTGGGAGGATAGGGCCCAGTGACAGAGTGGGGGGCAGAGGCTAGGGTGGAGCAGGGACAAGATCCTTGGTGGAGGGAGTCACGGTCAGGTTGGGGGCAGGAGAGGGGCCAAGGGCTGTAGCTGTGGGGGTAGGGCAGGGGAGGGGAGGTGAGGTGGGGAATGAGGGGAAGATTCCAAGTAAGTTTGGGGGACTGAGTGGAAGAGTCCAAGAAGAGGCGGAGTCTCCCCTTGTCGATCCCACCCTCCCGTTTTTCTCTGGGCAGAAAAGTACAACTTCCTGGGCATCTCCATTGTTGGGCAGAGCAATGAACGGGGCGATGGTGGCATCTACATTGGCTCCATCATGAAGGGGGGCGCTGTGGCAGCTGACGGGCGCATCGAGCCAGGGGACATGCTGCTCCAGGTGAGGTGCCCTCTCCCTCCGGTCCCCCTACTCTAACCTCCAGACTCCCTGCTCTAATTAACCAGTCTTAATTCCCCTCCCAGAGCCAGCAAGAGAACCCAGGAGTCTTGTCTCCCAGTCCCCCCTGCTCTAACCCATAAGCCCCCAGTTTCCTCCTAGAGCCAGGTAGAGAACCCAGGACTCCAGATTCCCAGCAACCCTCCCGCTTCCTGCTCTAACTACCCAGTTTCCACTCTCCCCGGGAGTCCTGGTTCCCTGCCCTCCCTGCTCTAACCCACCAGCTTCCACTCCCCTGCTGGACCCAGAACCAAACCCAGGCATCTGGGCTCCACTGTACCCCTCCCTAGGAAAGGGTCAGCTCAGTTTGGATTGTCTTTCCCCACAGGTGAACGACATTAACTTTGAGAACATGAGCAATGACGATGCTGTCAGAGTCCTGAGGGAGATTGTCCACAAGCCAGGGTGAGTGTGTGTGTGGGGGGGGAGGGGGGGGGGGAACCTGCCCTATATGTGGGTGCGGGGGAGGGGTGTGAGACCCACGACCTGTGTTCCTTCTAAGCTGCAGAACAGCACAGCCTCACGAGTGGTTTATCAGCCCTGCCTAGTCAGTCAGCTCCATGGAACCCTGAGCCTCTGACTGGGCGGAGCTGATTAATCACCTGTGAAGCTGTGCTACTGCACAGTTTAGAGGAAACACTGTCCAGGACCTAAGTTCCCTCTAAGCTGCGTGACTGCAGCTATTTTCTGAGCCCTGCTCAAGAGATTCAAAGCTCCCGCACAGGCAGGGAGCTCAGCTGACCCGCAGGGGGCAGGGCTTCTGTAAGCAGCAACTAAACGGAGCTGCTGTGCGCTGAACTGAAGAGCTCCCAGAGCAGATAAGCAGGCGAGATATGGACGGAATAAGTGTCGGGGGCCGGGACGACGACTGTGTGAGTAATGAATTAATTGGCTTGAGGGAAGTCAGAAGTGAGGGGAGTTTGGAGAGTCTTGTCTGGCCAAGAAGAGAGAGAGAGGGGCAGAAACCCACCAGTTTCTTCAGCCCTCCTGGGCTGGGAAGGGGGAAGTAAGGGGCTGACTGCATAGAGTAGGTGGGGGTAAAAGGGGGGTGGTTGGTGCTGGCATCTGTGCAAAGAGGTGAAGGCAGAGGGCAGTTTGTTTGGGGTGTCCTGACTCACTTGCTGCAGGCTGTATGTGGAGTTTGTGTGCCCAAAGCACATTTGCATAATTATATTTCAAACTAAATTTACATAGGTGTTAATGACTTAAAAGAATATTTTTTCTTTCTTAACAGATTTTTTTTCAAAGTGTTGCGGATATCTAAAACTCTGAACTTAATTTTTTTTTTTTTTTAAATCCGGTGTAAATCCGGTGTTACTAAATTAATACATGGTAAATTGTATGGCGTTAAAGCCAGATCTTTTCTATGTGGTAGAGTTGTGGCTCTTATGAGTCAGAAGAAGCAAGTACTAGGTGTGATGCTAGTTGTTTTGTAGGCTGAAGCCTTATTTGCAAGCTCTTTGAAACATGCATCTGTCTACAAACCCTGAAGCAATGTGTTAGTTTGTTCTGGGGTTTCTACTCTTCCTTGAGTGGAAGAAGGCTAATTCCCTATCTTTGTACAGCACCTTTGTAGTCACAGCAACTACACACAGGTGTCTTTTTTTAATATATTTTCTTTCACACATATGGACTGCTTAAAATGTGTGTGTGAGATTAATGTTTGTTTTGGTAGTGCACATCCACACACATACGTTGCACATAAGAAAATTCAACCTGCCCAAGGATAGAAAATGTTAAAGGGAACACTGCCCAGGACCCTTGATAGAGACAAGGGCCATGTCAGAGGTCCATTACAAGGTCACTTGTTGGTGGAAGGGCCTAACCTAAGATTGCCTGGCAGGGTATTATCCCAGGAAACGGGAACGGTAGAAGATCTAAGTCTGGTCCTAGGGGGCCAGTCCCTTGATGTCTTGTCTTAAAACCACTGTGAGGACAAGTACTGGGAGGATGTTAATGTTCACATCCATCCTCTATCTCTTGCAGCCCAATCGTGCTGACAGTGGCCAAGTGTTGGGACCCGTCTCCTCAGGGGTACTTTACGCTGCCCAGGAGTAAGTATTGATGCCTGAAAACCATGAAGTGCCAGCTCTTTACACCTGTGTCTTACCCTAGTTTGGGGGTGAATGGGTTGCTGCCTCTGAAGTTTGCAGGTCTCTGTCACACGGTGCAGCCATCATCTCTGGGGGTCCCTAGCCCTTGGGGTGGCAGTATCTTCCCAAGTTTGGCTGTGGTGGGCTGATGGTGTGGGAATAGAATTGGGGGAGATAATGAGAGAATTGGGGATGTGCGGAGTCCTTCTCTGCCTAGTCTCCCCATGGGGTATCCCATCTCTGTGGATGGGTGTAGCATGGGGCTGCCCCAGTAGCACTCCGTCTCTGAGTTACATGTCACATGGGGGACATTTTGTTGAATTCCGGAGGTAATGGGGGTGCTCGCACCATGCACCCATCTCTAGGAGCTGTATGTATCCAGGGTGATGCTGGGTTTGGGGATGTTGCAGGATGCGATGGGGGGACATGAGCGGGGGAGGGCACTTGCTTTCAAAAGCCAATACACCCTTTCCTCCATGCTCCCAGACGAACCCATCCAACCCATTGACCCAGCTGCCTGGGTCTCCCACTCAGCCGCCTTGACCGGCGCCTTCGCAGCCTACCCCGGGAGCAGCTCCATGAGCACCATCACCTCCGGAAGTTCTGTTGCCGAGACCGAGCGTGAGTATCAGCACCCGCTAGCGAGGACAGGCTCCTGCCCCCCTGAGCCAGCCAGACCCTGCCTTAGGGCCGAATGGGAGATGGCACCCCCTAGCAGGGATGGGCTACATGGCCCATACCCTGGCTCAGGGGAGTGGGGAATGTCTACACTGCAGACCTTTTTTGGAAAAACAGCCGTTTTTCCAAAGAAACTTCACTTACATCCACACTGCAATCATGTTCTTTTGGGGAAAAAAAATCGAAAGAACAGAGGGGTTTTTTCGAAATGGGTAAACTTCTTTTTACGAGGAAGAAGCCTTTTTCCGAAAGAGCTCTTTTTACGAGGAAGAGAGGTTTTTTTTGCAAGAAGAGGAAAGAGGGAAAAGCACAGGTGCTCTGGTGGCCATTCGTCCATAGTAATCACAGCTTACATGCGAGATAGCATCCATTCACTGAATGGATGCTATCTTTTGAAAAAGCAGATTGCTTTTTTTGATGCACTTTTGCTGTGTGAATGCTCTCTTTTGGAAGAAGTTTTTTCGGAAGATCTCTTCTGGAAAAGCTTCCTCCGAAAGAAGCCTGCAGTCTAGACACAGCCCCAGGCAGTCCCTGCCCTGGGCCTGGGTGCAAGCCAGAGTGCGTTCCCCTCCCCCCCAAAGTCCTCATCGGTGGCTCCTTTTTCCACAGGTTTTGATGACTTCAATCTGTCGGTCCACACAGACATGGCGTCCGTCACCAAGGCCATGGCCTCCCCCGAGTCGGGGCTGGAGGTCCGTGACCGCATGTGGCTAAAAATCACCATTCCCAACGCCTTCCTCGGTACGTGTTGGGCGTGTCAGCCACTGGGAAGTGCCACTCAGCCAGGCTGAGGAGCAGTGTCAAGAGGCCACATGGGGGCCAGCCCTGCCTGCCAAGGGAGAGCACCCCCTTCTGAGCCCCACCTGACTCCTGCTTGCCAGGGGAGAGCACCCCCTAGCAATTGCTAACCCTGTTCCCCCTTCCCCCCAGGCTCGGATGTTGTAGACTGGCTGTATCACCACGTTGAGGGCTTCCAGGATCGGCGTGAGGCGCGGAAATATGCCAGCAACCTGCTGAAGGCCGGCTTTATCCGGCACACTGTGAACAAGATCACCTTCTCCGAACAGTGCTACTATGTCTTTGGGGACCTCCGTGGCTGTGAGAACTGTGAGCCACCCCTTCTCCTCCTCACCTGCCCATATTCCTGGGGACTGAACCAGCAGACTGGAGTTCCAGGCTGGGGTGCCCTACTAAGAAATGAGGGGCCTGTCCTGATTTTGGTGGGGACGGGGGTGATGGATGCTGAGCTCACCAGATTAAGCATCAGATTGGGGTGCTTAAATGGGAAGATCCCCTATTACTTGCTGCTGTCTCTCCTGGCTTGGGATGTCAGTCCCAGCACACCCAGGTAGTAGGTTCTGATCACCCCTCACCTGTAGCTCCATGTCTCTGGGATCAGTGATGGAGCTGGAAGGGAAGGACAGGAGCCAGGACTCCTGGGTTCTTTTCTCAGCTCTTTTCCCAACAAGATCATCAGACCACTGGCCTTGGGTGGGATGGATCTGATGCCGCCTAAAGGAGAGAGGCCCTGTGCCCCATTCCCTCTCTCCCCCTCCGCCCCTGAGTCTGCCAGTCTTTGCCCTGGTGCCAGGTGGGAGCCAGCGCCCTCTGGAGGCCCCTGTACCCTGACTGGGGAGGAATGCAGTTGGTCTGTATGACTGACTCTTCTGCTCTTCCTTCCAGACATGGCCAACCTGTCCCTCAACGACAATGACGGCTCAAGTGGGGCATCGGACCAGGACACTCTGGCCCCTCTCCCACTGCCTGGGGCCACACCCTGGCCTCTAATGCCCACCTTCTCCTACCAGTACCCAGCCCCACACCCCTACAGCAGCCAGCCCCCGCCCTACCATGAGCTCTCCTCCTACAGCTATGGCATGGGCAGTGCCGGCAGCCAGCACAGCGAGGGTGAGTGACTATGCAATCACCCGGATACCTGGGTTCTATCCTTTGGCAGGGGACAGGGATGGGGGCGGGAGGGGGTGTAGTAGGTTAGAGCAGGGGCACTAGGAGCCAGGACTCCTACGCTCTCTCCCTGGCTGTGGGAGGGGAGCAGGGGGCTGGTTGTTAAAGCTGGGGAGGCTGGGAGCCAGGACTCCTGAGTTCTCTACAGTTCTGTGAGGAGAGATGGGGGGCTGGTGTGTTGCAAGAAGGCCTGGGATGCCAGGATTCACTCTGTAACAGGGCAGGAGGGGGGGCTTCCTGAGGATTTTAGGGTCACTAACCTCTGCCCTGGTCTTGTTGCAGGGAGCCGGAGCAGTGGGTCGAATCGTAGCGATGGTGGTGGTGGGAGCCGGGGGAAGGCCAAGGATGAGAAGGGGGCCCCCGAGTCCAAGTCAGGAAGCGGCAGCGAATCGGAGTACTCAACTCGCAGCAGCCTGCGGCGGGCAGAGCCAGGGGCCGTGGTTGGTGGAGGAGGCTCCACCCCTGCAGTGGGTGCATCTGAGGCAGGTGGAGTTCCCCAGCGCAGCCACCACAGCCTGGTCAGCAGCATGCGCTCCCACCACTCCCTCCACTCCTATGGGCCCCCTGGCATGCCCCTACCCTACAACCCCATGATGGTTATGATGATGCCCCCTACTCCTCCTAGTGCCAGTCCCGCCTCCGTGCAGCCTCCTGGTGCCCCTCCAGTACGTGACCTGGCTTCAGTGCCCCCTGAGCTCACCGCTAGCCGCCAGTCCTTCCACATGGCCATGGGCAACCCTAGCGAATTCTTCGTTGATGTCATGTGACCGCCTGCCTGCCGATAGTTGTGACACAGTCTTCACGTTATGTGACCTCCGCTGTCAGAAGCTGTGTGACCAACCCATGGCCATGTGACACAATTGGTAGCTGCCTTGATGTCATGTGACTGACCTCCTGGCCATGTGACTTCCCCGAGATCATGTGACCTCCACTCATGGAGCCATTGGATGCCAAGTGATCACTCCAGCCTTGTCTCGCAACTAGACTCTACCTTTGAGTGTGTCATGTGATCCAGGCCATAAGCACCTCAACCTCATGTGATCTTCTTTGGAGCCTTCTTTGGAGCCATGGGATTGGCTTGGCGCCTTGAGGTCATGTGATCTGCCATCCATATGCCTTCTAATGCCATGTGACCAACTAGTATCATGTGACTCCATCCACACAGCCTGGGGTGTCGTGATGCAGCCTTGACCTTACCTGACCTCTAGCCATACTGCCTTCTGGGTTCATGTGACCCACTAGCCACTTCTTGTCCTATCATTCAACCTTTAGCATCCTCAACATCACCTGATGTCTGTCCACAGAGCCTTCTGGCATCATGTGACTGACTGCTTGGCCACCTGTGGTCACTAGGAGAGAACCTGGATATCACATGAGCAAAACACTACCACCTGGTTCCCTGTGATCATGTAACACCCCCCCATTCTTGACATTGACCAAGTCTTCTACTGTCATATCATTTGTGGTCCATGTGACTAGTCTTCCTATGCACTAGCTGCCTTGATATTACATGACCAACACATAGTCAGGTGGCAGTTTTCCTAAGCCACCTGACCCCCTTTTCACATCCTCAATTGCCATCTTTTGTCATGTGATAACCTTCCTGTGTCATAGGGCCATGCCTTTCTTAATGTCATATGACTGGGCCCTGTGATCACATGACCCACCCTGGTAAGCGAAGCTAGGTACTGTCCCCAAACATCCTCCCCCTGTTGGTACAGACCCCTTAGTACCACCCCCGTCTCATGACGGAGCACAGCACCGGTGTGGATGAAGTGACTAGATCTTTTATCCTTCCAAGAAGATCCTTTTTGTATAACTTTTTTATTATCGATTTTAAAAAACACGTTTTTGAGACATTTTTATAAATGTTCTTTGTATTAAAAATGGACAGTTTTTGAAAGGTCATTTTCACTATTCTCCCCCCCCCAAAACCTACATAATGGGGGGTCTGAAATGGGGGTGTTCCCCTCCCTCCCCCCTGCAACTCATGGTCTCAGCCTCTCCATCAGACTCAATTACGACCTCCCACAACACCTTCCTTCTGATGATCCCCTCCTTGCAGTTGGGAGGCACCTCTTCCCTCCTACACACCCTGCTGACATTAGGGTACTTAGTGGGAGTTGTAAAAGGGAAGGAAAGACCATGCTCTGGGATAGTTTGTGGGCTGTTCCTGATTCACCCTGTTTGCTTGGGGTACTCCGAGTTGACTCAGATCACCCCCAAGGGGTGGCAGTTGTGTTCCCTCAACACACAGCCTAGGTACAATGAACAAAGCTGGGGGATCCCCTTTTTCCTCTTGTCCTTACAAATGGGTGGAGGTGCCCCACTTTTTCCAACCTCCCACATGTACTACCTACCACTCATAACTGGGGCTTGGGGATCCTCATTTCTCTAGTTCCCCACATTGGGTACATACCCCCATAAATAGGGCTGGGGGTGCCACATTTCTTTAGTAGCACCCCCAACCTCTGTGGGGGGGGGGCACCATGGTAGCAGAATCCTATTTTGAATAATGTATTTATTTTTTAGCTCTGTGTATGGGGGGGAAGTATTAAATAAAAACAAAATAAAGCAAACAGCTCAAAAAAGAAACAGGGCGGCTTCTGAACTGCTTGGTTGGCCAGTAGTCCAGTTCTGGCCCTACTTGGTCTTAGCTGGTGGCAGTCACCCTGTTGTCTGTGCACCTGTTTTTACTGGAGTTTGCGCCACAATCAACAGATGGGGAAACTGAGGCAGAAAGTGGCACTGCAACTTGCTCAAGGGCTATGTTATAGGCTCCTTTAGGCCACCCCAAGGCAAGCGACTTGGGAACAGAGCCCCAGGACTTAGGGTGCAAACACCATAGCCTTGAGATGGGAACACTGTCCTCTGGGGGCTTCCCTATGGATTTTTGGTCCAAGGCTGGGGCTTGGGTCCAGACCCTCAGAGGTATTTCAGGGCCTAACTCCCCTTTCAGGATCTGGGACTTTGTATTTCATGAGCTGGGTCTAAGGTATTATGGAAGCCTAGGAGGGAGACTACAGGTGATTACCTTTTGGCCCAGTGGAGAGGGGAAAGAGTGTAGTAGGTTAGACCAGGGGAGGCTGGGAGTCAGGACTCTGGGATTCTCGCCCCAGCTTTGAGAGGGGAATGGGGTCTAGTTAGGGTTGCCAGATGGTTTCAACAAAAATACCGGACACACTTGACATTACATCACAATCTACATTACATCTTATTTAGAAAATACCAGATATATTTTCTCATTTATATTTTCTGAATTTGTTTCCTGAACAGAAAGCTCAAATACTGGACTGTCCGGTTCAAAACTGGACACCTGGCAACCCTAGGTGTAGTGGTTAGGGAAGAGGGCCCTTGGAGCCAGAACTACTGTGCTGTATTGTATCCTTACGTTTGTGGGTGCTAGTGGGTTTGAGGCTGGGAGCCAGGATGCCTGCATTCCAAAGGGGGGGGCCTGTTAATACCAGATGCGTTGCTGGCCCATTGACTCCAGGGGAGCTATGGGGTTCAGGAGCTGGTGGCAGGCAATTCAGGGCCTTTTTTGCTTGCTGGGGCTCCTGTCTCCCAGTGGGGTAGGATTGATGGGGGCTCAGTTAATATGGTGATACAATGGGAACAAGTTGCCTGCAGGCATACTCTAAAGTCTAAACAATGGCAGGAGGCAGCCATGTTCCCTGAAGGAAGCCTGCCTTCAGGCCTAGAGAAAGCAAGGGGAAGAGACAGCCATTTTAGGTAAGGGCTGCTTGCCTCCTCTTTCTCCTCCCCATTTGTAGAAACAATTTCAGGAATCAACTAGTGAGAGAATCTGCAGAACTAACCTTCATATTGCAAATTTGATACTATCTCTCAGGGCCTGAACAAAGACATTAACTGTATAGATCATAATTAGGGTTGCCAGGTGTCCTGTATAGCGAACGGGACAGTCTGGTATTTGCGCCTTCTGTCCGGTAAAGAAATATAAAATGTCCGGTATTTTCTGCTTTTCCTGTCTTGGCGCCCGACGGACATACGGTGGCGGTAGGGGAAGTGGCAGGGGAGCGGCCCGGAAATTAAAGGGGCCGCGACTGGATTTCAGTGGCCCAGCACTTTTTTTCCCCTCAACAAAATGTTCCCAGGGGTGGGGCTTTTTTTGGGGGGGGGGGAGGGGTCCGGTATTTTTGGTGAAACCATCTGGCAACCCTAGCCATAATATTGGACACCCAAATGACATCAAAAGCTAAGTATCAGGCACATACAGCCTACTCGATTAGCCTCATTTAGCACACAGTTTTAAGTGGCAGGTTTTTCCGTTTCTCCTCCCCCTCTCCCCTCATTCTGCTTTCTTTATATTTCAAACTCTGTGCCCCTTGTTCCATATTTATCATCTGAAGAAGTAGGTTGTGTCCACAAAAGCTCATAACGCTAGGTATATTTGTTAGTCTCTAAGATATTACAGGATCATTGTTCTTTTTTTTAAGTTTTTAGGTGAGGGCCCTCTGGCTTCTGCCCCATTCCCTAATGCTGTGGTTACCAACCCGTCGATCATGATCGACTGGTCGATCGGGAGGGTTCGACCAGTTGATCACGAGGCATTCGGGGCCCCCCCATTTCTCCCCACCCCCAAGAAGCCCCACTACCTACCTCCAGTGACAATGAAGGTAGTGCCAGCTTCCTGCAGGATAGAAGGAAGCCCAGCAGCTGTGTGCCACTTGTGGGGTTTCAGGAAGTGCTCTGGCTGCTCCCCCTCCCTCAAACAGCTGGCACAGTACCAGACCCAGGTCTGTGGTGCACCTGCTGCGTGGAGCGGGGAAGGGGGGTAGGAGTCCCCAGAGGAGGCACGTGCCGGGGCTTCCCTTTTCTGGAGGAGGAGGCGGGGGAGGAGTCTTGGGAGGAGGCATGCACCAGGGCTACCCTCCTCTGTGGGAGGGGGAAGGGGAGGAGTCCCGGGAGGAGGCGCATGCTGGGGCTTCCTTCCTCTGCTGCAAGGGGCGGAGCTGGGAGGAGTCCACGGAACAGGCACGTGCTGGAGCTTCCCTCCTCTGCAACAGGGGGGTGGAGTCCTTGGAGGAGGCGTGTGCCGGGGCTTCCCTTCTCTGGGGGGGGTGCGTGCTGGGGACCCCCTGCCCCCACCAACACCCTGCCCTCTGCCCCCACTGGCACCCTGTCCCCTGCCCCAGCACCTACTAGCACCCTGTCCCCTGTTCCCACTGGCATCCTGTCCCCTGCCGCAGAACCCCATCCCCTGCCCCAACACCCACTGGCACCCTGTCCCCTGCCCCTACCAACAGCCTATCCCCTGCCCCCACTCGCACCCTGTCCCCTGCCCCTGCTCCCACTGGCAGCCTGTCCCCTGCCCCAGCACCCACTAGCACCCTTCCCCAGAACCATGTCTCTGCTCCCATCAGGACAGTTGGGGCCACATTAGTGATGTTTGGGGGGGGAGGGGGGGAGTTGGAGGAGTCATTTTTTTGCATCTCACTTGTGTGGCCGCAACTGACTTTTCTGTGGGTCAGTGACCCCTGACTTAAAACAGGTTCCCCACCCTTCTCATAAATAAAGACAATGCTGAAACTTTTTGTGTTTAATGTAATATTTTATTTAAAAATGAAGCGTGGCCAACAAACCCCCAATTGGGGCCAAGGCCCCATCTGTCCGCAGCATCATAATGCTCCTGCACCACCCCACCTCCCAACTTTAGATCTGAGCCTATCATACACTGGAACCCCCTGTCCTGAGCCTTTCATATCCCCAAACTCCTGTACCCCCACATCCTCAGTCTTCTGCCACAACACTTCTGCACCATCCACACATTGAAAATCTGTCCCCTGAGCCCATCATACTCCCAACCTCCCTGCCCTGAGCCCCTCTCATACCTCAACCCAAACTCCTGCACCCTCACATCCACAAGCCTGTGGTTTGCTCAGTACCCCAATCCTCCACTTGACCTCAACACTCCCAGCCTGGAGCCCCCTTCCCGAGTCAGCGTCCCCTTCACCTCCTCCTGCATCCAAATTCCCTCCCAGATCTTGCACCTCTCACCCCTTCCCACATCCAAATCCCTCATTCCCACCCCAGAGCCCATACATCCTGTCTCAACCCAATGAGGGCACGGCTAGATTGCAGGGTTATGTCTACAAGCTTGTGCAGTAATATGTAAATGAGGCTAAGCTGGAATATCGCCGAGCCTCATTTGCATACCTAATGAGCCACCATTTTTTCAGAAGAGGCTCTGCAAGAAGGAGCGTTACACTGCCCCTTCTTGCGCAAGTAAAACCTTCTTGCGCAATGCCGTTACACCTATTACTTGAGAGGAAGAACGGCATTGCGCAAGAGGATTTTTCTTGCGCAAGAAGGGGCAGTGTAGACGCTCCTTCTTGCACAAGAGCCTCTTCTGAAAAAAATGTGGCTCATTAGGTATGCAAATGAGGCTCGGCAATATTCCACGCTTAGCCTCATTTGCATATTACTTGCGCAAGAAGCTGCGAGTGTTGACATAGCCCAGGAGTTTTTCTGGGGTTCCAGAGGTATCCCAGAAAAAGTCTTCCGCGTCCAGGGATGCGTTTGTTCTTCTGCTTTTCTTAGCGGAAGAGCAAACATGCTGTTTCGGTAACCTCTGTATTCCTCGTTCCCCGAGGAATAAGGGGGCTTCCGAAAGAAGGGTTTTTTCTGACATTTGGCCCAGTCTAGACAGGTCAAATGTTGGAAAAACCTCTTCCTACAGAAGAATTAAAAAAAAAAGCGGCAGTGTAGCTGTACCCTGAGAGTGTATAAGGGCTGGGGATAGCAAGTGATGGAGAGGAGGCGAACAGAGAGGGCAGGGCTTCAAAGAAGGGGTGGGGTCTTGGGGGAAGGATGGGGCAGTAGATCTTGTCTTGTTCTGACATTTAAAAAGTGATCTTTGGCGTAAAAAGGTTGGAGACCACTGCCCTAATGGGAGGAGGTGGCCATTTTAGGTAAGGGCAGCCTGACAAGTATACTAATAGCAGGGAGGCGTGGCAGTCATTTTAGGGGAGGGCAGGCTGGCTTCAGATCCCTTAAGAGTAATGGGAGCTGGCGGCCATATTGCCTAAGGGCAGCCTGGTCTGTGGCTCATTGAGTTCAAAGGGCAGTGAGATGGGGGGGAGTATAGTCAGGTCCCCAAGCCCTGGTGGTCAAAGCACAGATGGAGACCATCAGTCTGCTCTGCCACTATTGGCCCATGTACATCTTGGGGGCTAACTTGCATGAATTTAAAATAAAATTTGCATACAAGTCAGGGAGAGCAGGAGGTACTTGGGGCGCGTGGAAACCCATAGAGGGCAGGGCTGTGAGCGAAGAGGTGGGAATAGGACGTAGGGGGATCTCTGCGTGTGATGGGGCTGTGAGCGGGGTGATGATGGTGTGTCCCTTATGACATCAACCGTCCCCCACCCCGAACTGCATTTCCCAGGGTTCCCCGCCCTTTTTCTTGGCAAGCAGGCGCCGCCCGCCCCCGAGTCATTGGTGGGGGCGGGGCCCGGGCCGGTGACCTTGCGGGACTGGGGGGAGGGGCGCAGAGACTGACGCGGGACAGACCGGACCGGCCATGCAGGGAGCCCGAGCGGCCCCCGCGCTCTGCCTGCGGCTCCTGCGCCCGCCCCCGCGGCAGTGCGTGGGTGGCTGGGGAGGGGCTAGGAAGCGGGGGCTGGTGGGCTAGGAAATGGGGAGTTGGGGTGGTGGGCTGAGGAGGCGATAGGAAGTGGGGGGAGGGGAGAGCTGAGATGGGGTAGAGAGGAGGAAGGGGATGGAGGGGAGGCAAGTAGGAGAATGATGGTGGTAGTGGGGACATTGTGAGGGTGGGGGAGGGAAGAGAGTGGTGGGAAGTGGTGGAGGAGGGTTAGACCTGGGGGAGGGGAAGCAGAGCAGCAGAGGAAGGGACTTCTCCCTCTCCGTAGGGCCCCAACGCTAACTAATTCCCATGTCTCCCCAGCTACAGGGGGGCCCCAGCCCCAGCACACCCCACCTTCCTGTCCTGCAGCAGCTGTCTATACAGCACCCATGCTGCTGAGGTAAGCACTTGGGGGCTCAGTAGGGGGTGCTGTCTTGCAAGGAGTGGGCATGAGGAGAGACTGGCAGCTTGCAGCTAACCCCCACCCTACCCCCAAAGCGAGCGCATCTCAGTGCTGGGCCAGGGGGTCTTTTTGTAACCTGCCACCCCGCCACAGAGATGGCCATATTCCTATTTTGTCCTGGTATCATCTGGAATTTGGTCTCCACAGGGAATCTGGGTGAAAGGTTTTATTATTGTGGGATGAATCACAGGACATGAATATTTAGGGCAAAGGTGACAGGGCTAGCTTGGGGCCTAGGGTGAAGGCAGCCTAATTCTGGTCTGATTCCCTGGAGAAAGAGTACCAGCTCAGGGTTCCCCCAGCTCTGTTGGTGCCCCCTTACTCCTGACATGTAGCCCCTGCCAATCCAGCCCTGGGCTGCCCCCAAACCTTCCAGTGCCCCTCTCTCCTGACCCACAGCCCCTTGCTGATGCTTTCTGTCTTCTCCTCTCCACAGGCTGTGCTGAATAAGGCTGGGGCAGGGACTGCCTCACAGACCATATCCAAGACTAAGTTCCCCCCACAGGTATGTCCACTGCCCCCCAAACCCTGCTATTAACCCCCAGTATCCTGGGAGGGGGAAGGGGAACTGTTTGTGGGTGTGGTTTCTCTTTTGATTCCTGCACCCCCATTGGATGGGGATTGAGGGGAAGGGCAGATCCCTATTTCCCTCCTGTTTTTGGAGGGATCAGACCCCAATTTTCCTCCCAGTGCAAAGGAGGATCAGAGAGTGTGGTGGCTCCCTATTCCTTCCCTGATTAGAGGGGTATCAAGAGTCTTTTGGGAGGGGTCAGAGCCCCAGTTCCCCTGTGGGTGGAGAGGAATTGGTGGGGCCTGATGGTGTATGGCGGAATGTCAGAGAGTCTGGGAGGGACACCAGACCCCAATTAGCCCCCTTTTTTCTGTTGCTCCTCCCCAGGAGTCAAAGTCTTTCGCCATGGGGATGTTCCAGGGTCGGATCAGCACGGAGCAGGTCTTCCCCTACCCCTCAGGTAAGGGAGAGCTGGGTGGGAGGTGGCGGGTATGGGGGAGGACTGCCCTACTGGCTTGGGTGTGACTCCAAGGAGAGTAATGGGGAAGTTGGGGCAGGGAGGTGGAATCCCCACATATCTGTGAGGGCTCCCCACACTCACTATCTGCCCCTCCTCTGTAGTGCTGACAGAAGAGCAGGCCCAGTTTCTGAAGGAGCTTGTGGGACCCGTCAGCCGCTTCTTCCAGGTAAGTAGGGGATGAGTTGGGAGGGGCTGGGCCAGGGGAGATGAGTGGGAGGGAAGTGAGTTTTGGAGGCCTGGGAGAGATGTGGGAGGAGGGGCTGAGTTTGGGGGGCTCTGGCTGAAAGGCCAGTGGGAGAGCAGATGAGGCTTGAGTTCGGGGGAGGTTTGGTGTGTATTGGGGGTGACTGCACATGGAGGGGGGGCAGCATGTAGGGTGGATCCCTCACTCAGACTCCCTTGCCCTGGCCAGGAGGTGAATGATCCGGCAGCCAACGACTCACTGGAACGGGTGGAAGACCGTACCCTGCAGGGGCTGAAGGAGTTGGGGGCCTTCGGGCTGCAGATCCCACCCGAGCTGGGGGGGCTGGGGCTGAGTAACACCCAGGTGAGACCCATTCCCCCTTCTCTGCGCCCCCGACCCTGCTGGAAGTCCCTAGCAGAGAGTATCTCAGCTGGCCTTGCATTCACCCATATCCCTACAGTATGCCCGGCTGGTGGAGATCGTGGGGATGCATGACCTGGGTGTAGGGATCACGCTGGGGGCCCATCAGTCCATTGGCTTCAAGGGGCTGCTGCTTTATGGCACCCCCCAGCAGAAGGAGAAGTACCTGCCCCGCTTGGCCACAGGTGAGGAGTGCCAGTGAGGGGGTGTGCGTCGAGACAGGCTGGATTGGCGAGGTGTGAAGGAACAGTGGGCATAGCGGGGGAGTACAGTATAATGGGGACAGGGAGGAGGAACCAGGGGATAGTGGGAGGTATGGAAGGAGGGAGGCAGGAAGAAGTGGTGGGGCTGGAGGGCAGGGCAAAGGACACAGGAGAGTTTGGGGGGAGGGCCTAATGGCTGGGAGGGGCTGTAGATGGAAATTGTGTAACCCAGGGGTTCTTAAACTTTGTGATACCGTGACCCCCCTCTAAGTTGCTCGCAACCCCCCAAGGGATCGGGACCCACAGTTTGAGAAATGCGGGTGTAACCCTTTCCCCCCACCCCCAAGGAGAGACAATCGCTGCCTTCTGCCTGACTGAGCCGGCCAGTGGCTCAGATGCTGCCTCCATCCGCACCATGGCCCGGCCCAGCCCCCTGCGGCTCCTACTACACCCTGGACGGTGGCAAGATCTGGATCAGGTGTGTGCTGGCCTGAGTGGGCCTCAGCAGAGGGCACTCTACCTTGGCAGGCAGGGTTGACTCCAGGGCAGTGCTAGGGGGCACTATAAGCTGGGGGCTCAGCAGGGAGTGCTCTCCCCTGGCAGGAAAGGTTGGCCCAAGGGTGGTGCTAGGGGGTGCTGTGGGGCAAGGTGGCTCAGCAGAAGGCTGTCCCTGAGTGTACCCTACTTTCCTTACCTCCCCATTTGTGCTCCTCCACAGTAATGGGGGGCTGGCTGACCTCTTCACCGTCTTTGCCAAGACCCCTGTGAAGGACGAGGTGACGGGTGAGGTGAAGGAAAAGATTACAGCCTTCATTGTGGAGCGAGCATTTGGGGGGGTCACCCAGTGAGTACTGCAAACCCAGCCTGGTGGGAGGGCACAGATCTGGGAGGTGGGGAACATCTTGGGGCACTATGGCAGAGCTAGGAGGTGTCTAAATGAAATTAGGGCATGTTTTGGAGGACAGGTACCTGGTGTTGGAACACCATGAGGTGTTTGTTGTGGGGTATAGATCAGCGGTGATATATCTGCGACATTGGGGGAATTAGAACTTTGGGGCATGTTTTAGGGGCATTCACAGAGAGGTTGTTTCTGGGTTGTATTTTTGGGAGTGTTCGTGGTGGGGTGTATTTAGGGGGTGGGATACACTGGGGGCATTCCAGGGCATACAGTTTGGGCAGCAGGCAGTATTTCAGGATGCACATTCAAAGGGCTGCGTTTCGGGGAATACGATATGAGGAGGTTTGCAGTGGCCTATATAACAGAGGTGCAGGACTGTGATTTGGGGCTCATGTTCAAGGGTGCTGTTTTGGAGCCTACAATATCGGGCTATTGGTGGGGGTCTGTGTTTTGGGATGCATGTTCGGGGAGGCTGTTCTGGGTTGTCAGCGCCCCCTATACTCCTACCCTTTGCAGTGGCCCCCCCGGAAAGAAGATGGGGATCAAGGCATCAAACACAGCTGAGGTGCACTTTGAGGGTGTGCGAGTGCCGACAGAGAATGTACTGGGACCACTAGGTGCCGGGTTCAAGGTGGCCATGAACATCCTGAACAATGGGCGGTTTGGCATGGCGGCCGCCATGGCTGGCACCATGAGGGGCATCCTTGGCAAGGCTGTGAGTCCTGTTCCCCCTCCTCCCCAGCCCCATTCTAGGCCGCATTGTGGGATTTCTGCCCCCTCTCCTATAGCCGCCCCATTGGATTGTAGGATTGTTTATCCCTCCCCTATAGCCACCCTGCTGCACTCTGGGATTTCTTCCCCCCATGCCCACACCTCTGCACTTTGGAAATTCAGCCTCCCTCACACTGCTTTGTGGGATTTCCATCCTCCCACCCACTGCATTGTGGGATATCCGACACCCCACCTCTAGTCACCTGCTGCATTGTGGGATTTCCCCTTTGCTAGCCTAGACACCCTCCTTCCCCCACTCTGAGAGCCCCAGCCACCACATTGCACTTTGAGAGTTTGGTACCCCTTACAGTTGGGCTATTCCCCCAACCCCCAGGTGGAGTATGCAGCCAATCGCACCCAGTTTGGGGACAAGATCCACAATTTTGGAACCATTCAGGAGAAATTGGCACGTATGGCCATGCTGCACTACGTCACTGAGGTGAGCCTGCCACTAGGGGGCACTGTGACATGCTAACAGGTGAAAGGTCCCTGTGTAACCAGCCCTCATACCCCAGAGGTGGCTGCATCTCAGCACTGGTCGAGGGGTCCCTGTGTAACTAGCCACCCTGCTCCAGAGGTGGGACCGTCTCAACCATTCTTTCTCCGCAGTCCATGGCGTATATGATCAGCGCTAACATGGATCAAGGGGCGACCGATTTCCAGACCGAGGCAGCCATCAGCAAAATCTTTGGCTCGGTGAGACCCCATTGGGTGGTGTGGGGGCGGACAGGAGCAGCTCCTAGGTGCTCTAGCTTCTCCCTACAGGGGGAATTGTGGGGTGGATTATGTTACCATGAGGCTGTGGTTTTGTTTTGTTTTGTTTTTGTTTTTCACCTTCCCTTTGCCCCCCAGGAAGCCGCCTGGACGGTGACAGACGAGTGTATTCAGATCATGGGAGGCATGGGCTTCATGAAGGTGAGTGTAGACATCCCCCCGGTGCTGGGATCCATCGGGCAACCTCCCTGCATCTGTCCGGCACCGGGATCCCCCCTCCCAAGCTGATTTTCCCCCCCTCCCCCCAGGCCTATCTCCTCCCCCATTCCCCAGTGCCAGGATTGCCCTACCCCCATTCCCAGCCAATCCCCCCAACCCTCTTCCAGTGCTCAGATTTGTCCCTCCCAGCCAATCTCCCCCTCCCCCTCCCCCTCCCCTCCTCCCATGCAGGGACCCCCTTGGCTAACTACCTCCCCCCCGCTCAGGACGCTGGCGTGGAGCGGGTGATGCGGGATCTCCGGGTCTTCCGGATCTTCGAGGGCACCAATGACATCTTGCGACTCTTTGTGGCTCTGAATGGCTTCCAGGTTGGGGGCACAGGGCCGATGGGGGGATCTGGGGAGGATGTGGGGCGATTCGGGAGCCCAGACTTGGGAAGGAAGAGAGCATGTGAGGGTTAGTTAGGGGCTGTGATGGGGTGAGTATATGGGGTGGATCTTGAAGGGGGGCTTGTGGGGAGGAGGAGATCTCGGGAGTGGATCTCAAAAAGGAGCCGTGGGGGAGGGAGATTTGAGGGTGGAAGAGGGTGTATGGGGCTGGACCTCAAAAGGAGGCTGCGTGGGAGAAGGATATGGGGTTGTTGGGAACTGGGTTGTGGGGGGGGCAAGGATCTCATTGGGGAGAGGACGAGCTGATCTGGGGGTGCATCTTGCAGGAGAGTGGAGTTGCCATGGAGGGGTCAGCAGACCTTGGCAGTAGGAGGCTATTGCAAACCTGGCACAGGGTGGGGGAGGCTTTGATTCTTTTCCCTAGAAAGCACTGACTCAACCCCTCTCCTCCCGGCAGAGCACTGGGAACCGGCTGCGGGGGCTGCAGAGGGCCCTGAAAACCCCCCTTGGGAATGTAGCACTGCTGTCCCGGGAGGCTGCCAGCCGCTTGCGCAGGTACCAGGGGAGGGGCTGCACGCTGGATTTCCAGAGGAGTCGATTCTCTGGGAGGTGGGGGGTTGTCTGGGAGGTTTCCAAGTGGGATTAATTCTCTGGGGAGCCTCATGGGGGGTGGTTTCTAGGAGGGTTCTTTCTGCAGGAGGGCTCCTTGGGGGATGGGGGGTTCATTCTCCAGGGAGTGGGGAGCTCTGGGCAGGAATTTCTGGAGGGGCTCTCTGGGTTTTTTTTGGTCTCTCAGAAGATCTTTCTGGAGGGTCCCTGGGTGGGGCAGTTCTGCTCCTTGGAGGGGCGCAGCAGGACACTTGTGTGGGGGGGTGTCCCTCATGCCCTGTGTGGTACCCCCCAGGACAGCTGGACTGGGCTCTGGACTCACCCTGAAGGATGTGGTGCACCCCGATTTGGACCCCAGTGCCAAGCAGGTGAGTCTAACCCTAAGCCGCACCTTCTGATGCCCCCAGTTCATCCTGACTCCATTAGGTTTCTGATTTTGGGGTGGGTAGGGGATATTTGGGGGTCTGTCTGGTCCCCCATAATCCTGTCCCGCTTTCTGTGCCTCCCCCCAGCTGGTGCACGCTGTCGATCTCTTTGGGGCCACAGTGGAGAGGCAGCTGCTCAAATATGGCAAGAAGATAATTGGTGAGAGTATTTTGGAGATATGGGGCTAACTGGGAAAGAGGGAGTCCCAGCTCATCGCCCCCCTGTTCTCTATGGGGTGCAGAACACAGTGGTGTTGAGGGGAGTACCCCCAGGGCAATGAGGAGTTGCTGTCTGGAAGGTTGTGGGGGGGTGTCCTGTGGCTGTGGGGATCAGTGCATCAGGGAAAGAGTCAAAGGGGAGTTGTTTCGGGGGGGGGACAGGGCTGGCTCTGTGCTGATCCCTCCTCCCCCTTATCCCCAGACGAGCAGTTCGTGCTGATGCAGGTGGCAGACGCAGCCATCGATCTCTACACCATGGCCGTGCTGCTCTCCAGGTGCCACTTCGGGATGGGTGCTGCAGAGGGGAGGGGAGAGTTGATGTCAGGGAAGGAGGACTTTGAGGGGGATAACTGGGGGTAATTGGGGGTGCGGGGTTCCCCTACATCCCAGGAGCAGTGTTCCCAGTGAGCTAAGCACTTAGGTGGCCTCCCAGGAGAGATTCAGATGCCTCCCAGATGATTGGCAGAGCACTCACAGCAACCACAGCTGGCAGCATCTGTGTACTGGTGGTGCACACAAGTACATACCTCAGTGCATATAACACATATAACCGTGCATATAACACAATTTATTCTGCACATTGATGGAAAAAATTAGAGGGAATGTTACCCAGGAGGCCTTTGCGGGGAGGGGAATACCCAAGGCTGGGGCAGCCTGGGGAGGGAATAGGTCAGAAAAGTTTCTTGGTCCCAAATTTGGGTTTTCCCCCCTTTCTCCTGCCCCTCCTGTTCTAATGGATTATGTGTTCCCCCCCACTCAGGGCATCACGCTCCCTGGCCCAGGCCCACCCCACTGCCCAGCATGAGAAGCTGCTCTGTGAGACCTGGTGCGATGAGGTGAGAGGGGGCAGCCAGATCCATAGTTCCCTCCGTCCATCCATCGTATATACCTCTCTGTCCATTCCTCTGTGAGCCTATGGTCTGTGCCCTCCATCCCTTTGTCCATCCATTCCCATCCCTAGCCCTCCTCCTCTCACTATCCTCCATGCCTGTGTCCTCCATTTCTCTCTCTCCCTCCCTCCATCCCACTGGTTGCTAGTTGGGGGATGGGTAGGATTTGGGGTGGGGGGAGCCTCTATGCCCATCTCTCACACCTCCCCTTACACTCTCTCTCCATCTTGCTCCAGGCCTACAAGCGTCTCACAACCTCCCTGAGTACGCTGAGCACGGATGGCGCCCGGCAGACCTTCCGGAATCTGCGGGGCATCTCCCGGGCTGTGGTGGAAAACGGTGGTGTGGTCTCTCCCAACCCATTGGGCTTCTGAGCCTTGACACTGCTCTGGCAGAGGCAGGAGGTGCATCTTGGAAACTCTGATCCCAAACTGCCCCCTCCCCATGCTTCCCAGCATACACCTCTGCACCCTCCCCAGAATGTCTGGGAATGTGGGGGAGGTCAAATAGTGGGGCACCGTACCTTTTTTCCTACCCCTAATGAGCTCTGCCTAATATGCTACCTGCAGGACATAGCTCTTCTTTGGAAATGCCTTAATGTGTCCCTGTTGAAGGAGGGGAGAAATGTTTGTTTTGAGGCTCCCTAGGACAGCGGGGAAATACTTGTTTTGAGGCTGCCCTGGTGCAAGTGGGAAAAAAATTGCCTTGTAGCAGAAGAGAAATGTCTGTTTTGAGGTTACCCTGGAGGAGCGGGGAAACTGTTCTGAGAGGTGGAATGTCTGTTTCAAGGTTCCCCAAGGAGGAAATTATGAGGCTCCCTTCTCCCCCAGGGAGAGAGCTGAACTTTAACCAGACATGATTGCTTTATGTTCCCCCTATGACCAGTTGGTTTTGGGGTAGAAGGGTGTGCCAGGCTACAGTGTGGGGTTGCCTACAAATCTTGCACCTGTGGGAGAAAATCAGAGACCCTGGATACTGCCTTCCAAGCAAGGGTGCCCCTGGAAATGGGACGACACTGATTCCAGCCAGCATCAGCCATACAAGGGGAAACCTGCCCAGCTGCCCTCTGCACCCACAATGTTTCCTTGTCAGTAAACACAATATTTTGGATGACTGGATGCCCTAGAGCTTTCCCTGTGCTGCTGCTTTGGGAAATGGGCGGGGAGGGGCAGATATGGGGATCCTCTGGGACTCAAACTCTTGGGTAAAGTTCTGTGGTGGGGTCAGTAAACCCTTTGAGAGGGGTCTATGAACAGAACAGTGTTCCGATCCCCTGGGGATATGCTCCACTCTTCCCAGATGGAGCTGCCCCTGTCCAATGCATGAAGGGGTCTAGAGGGCGGAAAGGAACTGTTGCTTGCATATTTGCATGATGCAGCCATGTGGCAGGGAGTTTCCCTGGCTGCCAATACCTGGAGGATTCTGTGGAGGGGCAGGGAGCTGGGATGGAAACGCAGCAGAAATGGGCCATACATCACATTCTTTCTCCCCTACCCCTGTTCCTCGTTATTTGGTCCTGGATATTTAATTGGATTGAAGGTTAATCCAAGGTTCTCATGCTCTATAAGCATCCCACTGTTGGCCCTGCTTGTCATCATGTGGCAGGAAGTCTTGTGAGCTAACAGCCCCTCTCAGTTCCCCATGCCACCTTCTTGGGCTTGGGCATAATCACGTGGTGGAAAGTTGCTGTTAAGCAACACATAGGCTACGTCTAGACTGGCATGATTTTCCCGGAAATGCTTTTAACGGAAAAGTTTTCTGTTAAAAGCATTTTCGGAAAAGAGTGTCTAGATTGGCACGGACGCTTTTCCGCAAAAGCACTTTTTGCGGAAAAGTGTCCGTGGCCAATCTAGATGCGCTTTTGGGCAAAAAAGCCCCGATCGCCATTTTCGCGATCGGGGCTTTTTTGCACAAAACAAATCTCAGCTGTCTACACTGGCCCTTTTGCGCAAAACTTTTGCAGGAAGTCAGTGCTTTTTGCGGAAATTCAAGCGGCCAGTGTAGACAGCTGGCCAGTTTTTCCGGAAAAGTGGCTGATTTTCCAGAAAAACTGGCCAGTCTAGACACAGCCACCGAGAAATGGTTTCCCTGGCTATAGCAATCCTACAGTGCCTACAATGTCATGTAGCAGGAAGTTCCACAGATTATCAGGTTTCCTTCATGGCCTAAGTGAGATGAGCTTGCAATTTGTTCCTGTATATGGCATCTGTGAGCTTGATACTGGCGTCCAGTTCAGCTGTGTGCTGCTAAAAGTGGCGGTGCAGGAGAGGATACAGAGGGCTGGATAAAAACACCTTCTAGCACATTGGATACTTAGGCTATAACAAGTACATACAATATCTTAATATAAACGTAACTTGTACATTTAATATCTGTATATTTTCATATATATGGAACAACAATACATCCACGTAATATGTAATACTAGCAGTTTTACTGGTCATTGCTCAGGTCCTTAATTTAGGTTTTTGGGTGGGTTTGGAAAATAAAAAATGATTAAAAACAAGTAGTCCTGTGGCACCTTTAGTGACTAACAAATCTATTATGTTATGAGGTTTCATGGGTAAAACCCACTTCATCAGATGAGTATCCATGAAAGCTCTATCCATAATAGATTTGTTAGCCTCTAAGGTACCACCAGCCTGCTCATTGTTTTTAATGTTACAAACTATTTAAATGCCTGTATTTTTCAAAAACTAAGGCAAAAAGTTTATTAATAAAATAATTAAAGTGATTAAAATAGAGCACGACAACTGTCTCCATTTTATCTCTGTTCTGTAAGGTTTATTGAGAAGCGATCCTAATCCAGGGTCATTTCGTGTTTCTGGATCATCTTGGTTCAGTCTCAACATTTGCTCACTGGCCAGGATTGTACTTGATTTGGGGTTCTTTCTCTTCTCTGTGGTTTTGGGAAAAGCAAGCACATCCCATTTTCCAGGCACTACCAAACCTGACCTTGCTTTAAGTTAGGATAAGAGGAAGCTTCATACTGAATTTGATGGCCTTAGCTCTTACCATTTAGTCATTCTTGAACAAACTCTCTAAATATATAGTAGAAAATCTCTCTCTATATAAAAAAATTCCTGTGGAATGACAGTGTGACATCATCTGTATCCTCATACTGCCACCCACCTCCATCCTCAGCTGCTTGCTGTGGCCATCCTTGGCGCCATCCCCTCTGGGCATGGACTGTTCTAGCTCTGATTTCCACTTCATACCCCGGGGGCTGCATCACTGTGGAGGAGCTGCTGGGGCTGGGTCCTCTCCCCCATCTGAGCCCAACCACCCCCCCGACGGCACTGGGTCCCCTCCACCATCTGAGCCCGACACACACCCACCCACCCTGGGCTGCCCCATGTCCCCTCAAGCCCAACACCCTGCCCTGGATGTGCCAAGTGTCCCCTCCACCATCCGAGCCTGACTCCCCCACCCCCAGCCACTGTGCATCCTCTTTGCAATCCAAGCCTGACCCCCACCCTCCAGCCATGTTGGGTCCCCTCTGCTATCTGAGCCCCCCCCCCCAAACCTCCCTCACCCCTTGTGCCAAGAACCTGCTCCCCCAGCCTGCTTCTACCCTGTGCCCCCAGCCAGACACCCTGCTCCCAGCCCACTCCTGCCCCCTTCTCCCTGGCCAGACACCTACCCGCAATGAGAGGGGGGTTGGTGAGCATAGCAAGCAGGGGGCACAGCACCCTAGTAATACACATTTGTATTTTGAATACCTATGTATATAATATGGTAGATGTAAAGAAAATATAAGATAGTAATTAAGATAGTAAGCAGTTGTATGTTGCATTTAATATTACAGACATTTAATTAAGGACAATACATCTTTATCATTAATATATGTAAAGATAATCTATAATAAATGGTATGTTACATCTAATATTATAGTCAGCCAATATATGTAAAGGTAATACATATTTCTAATTTAAAATAAACAGTTGTAGGTTATATATAATACAAGAACATAAGAATGGCCATACTGGGTCAGACCAAAGGTCCATCTAGCCCATTATGCTGTCTTCCGACAGTGGTCAATATCAGGTGCCCCAGAAGGTGTGGACCAAAGACAATGATCAAGCAATTTGTCTCCTGCCATCCTTCTCCAGCCTTTGACAAACAGAGGCCAGGGGCACCATTCCTTACCCCCTGGCTAATATCCTTTTATGGACCTAACCTCCATGAATTTATCTAGCTCTTTTTAAAAGTTATAGTCATAGCCTTCACAGCCTCCTCTGGTAAGGAGTTCCACAGGTTGACTGCGCTGTGTGAAGAAGAACTTTCTTTTATTAGTTTAAAACCTGCTACCCATTAATTTCATTTGGTGTCATTTGGTAAGAAAACTTACCTGGCATTGCACAAGGTGGAGGGGGCTATGTGACATACCCAGCGGCTTCTCTCCAGGGCTGGTTCAGGGTGAAGGTGGGGCACGTGACCTGGTCGGTAGCTGCTTCCCGGGGAACATCAGGGGGCTGCCTGCACAGGCTTGCACTAGGATAAAACACATATATTCAAAATTACCTTGTAACATTTTAATATAATCAACAAGAAGCATTAAAATTAGTCTAAACATTTTTAGAGTCCTGAATTAAAATGTTTCTAAACTTTTGTTATGCTGGAACAATTCCCCCCTAATATTAGCTAGGTGGCCAGACCAGATAAGGTAATGGTCAAACTGATCTTAAACTCTATGAATTAGTGGTAAGAAACTCATGTGGCAGGATAACCACTCATTGAGGTCGGATAATCGTATAGCAGGGAGTTCTAAAGGCGAACTGAGATTTAAATTCATTGTCTTTCCCTTTCTTTGCTCTTTTATTGCAGAAGACAAATATGAACATCACTACTTCAATTATTGTCACATAATCTCATGATTTTGAAGCTAACCTCATGATTTTTGGTGTACCTGACTCAGGATCTTTGAACACTTGGGGCTGGCACATACTGTGAAAGTGACTTAAGTGTCAGTTTCACTTCTGTTTATAAAGTCACTAGTCCATTATTGGCAGTAGTTGTAACATCCCTAGAACTGTGGGCCACACCACAGTATAAACTCAGAAGGCCTTGCCCTGGCATGTTTCCAAAAGTTAAATTATCTATTCCAATTTTGGCAAACTACAGAAAGTAAGTAGCCTCTGGAATCGTATTTAAAGGCCCCCATCTGAAATGGCACATCTGTCCCCAACCCCCCTCTCTGGGGCAAACTCCCCACCTCTGCTCTATTGCGACTCCTCTTCCTTCTTCTCTACTGCCCCCCATACTTTCCCAGGGCCTCTCTGCTGGCCTTTGCTTCCTTCCCCCACGGGGCTAGAGGTCTGTTTGCCTCTTCCAGGCCCTTCCCCCAAGGCTGTGTCTTGGTGGGGCACTTTGGGGAGAAGCAAATTAAGAGGGCTGGTTTTGGAGGGCAGGGAAGGAGGCAGAGGAGTAGTGGCGGGAGCATGGGGGGAGACCCTCTTGTGGGGTGTGTTACTCATGCCAACTTTCTGTGGATTTTTTGGGAGGTGATTTATCACTTTGAGGGAGCACCCCCATGCCCTGGGGCGAAACTACACTACCCAAAATCCTACTGGTCTTCCAATCTTTTAAACCAGCAGCTGTCGGGAAGGCAGATTATGGGATTAGTGTGCGTCCTTTCCCCCACACCCACACCCACACCAGGCGCTGCAATGCCAAGGAAACGGAAAGGTAGGGCCCCCCCACAGATAACCCCTAACCAAGCATCTCTGGGATAGCTCTGAGGGGAGCATAGAAGTATCCCCAATTACCCTCAAACACAGTAACTGTGGGAGTCCTGGGTATAAGCCATCTAGGGTGGGTGGGGGGAGAGTGGGCAATAGGGTTTTTTCTCCATGAGCTTATTGGGGTTATTGTGTCACACAGGGCAGAGCTGGTGGTGGTCTGCAAGAGAAGTGCGTTTGTGTGTTGTGTCAGAGCTGTGGTGTAAGAGAAAGTGTGTGAGTAGGGATGGCAAGGGGCAGCCTGTAAGGAGGGAGGTGCCCGTACGGGAGTGTGTGGGGTGGTGGTGTGGGGTAGGATGGGGATAGGGGTGTGTATGGAGGTGTGTGTGTGAGGTTGGATAGGAAAGAGGCAGGCATTTGTGTGGGATATTGTGGGGTTGGATGGAGAGAGGTGTGGCATGTGGGAGTTTGTATAATGTTGTGGGGTTGGATGAGGGATAGGTAGGCCTTTGTATAGTGTTGTGGGATTGGAAGTGGGTGCAAAACTGTGGGAGTTTGTGTGTTGTGGGCTCACCTGAGTGACAGATGTGTGTGCACATGGCATGTGTGAAGGCATGAGCATTCGTGTGCTCTGTGCAATTGTGGGGTTGCATGAGAGCATGGCAGGTGCGGAGGCTGTGTAGAGGTGTGTGTGTTGCATACAGTGGTGTGTGTGTCATAGGAATTTGGGCTGTATCCTTTGGGGTTTATGAGCTGGGGTCATGTGTGAGAGTGATCTAGGCCAGTTTATGTGTGTGTGTGTGTGTGTGTGTGTGTGTAGGATAGGGTTTGTGGGAGCCCGCAGGTGTATGTGGGACTAATAATGAATTTTGTGTGTGTGTGTAGGATGTGGGGGTGTTGTAGTGTCAGGTTTTGAGTGTGTTCAGTTAGGTAGGGGTTTGTGTGTGTGAGAGAGTTCATGGGTGCCGGTGTGTGTATTTGGGGGTAATGATGAGGGGTGTGTATCTGCACTCTCCACCACTTGGTCCCCCCTCTGTGGTGCCGCGTCCCAACACCTGCCCCCCAAAATGTGCTCCACCCTGGAGCCCTGAAAACATCCCCTCTTGTGCACCCTCCTTCTGGAAATTCACCCCCTTTCTGGACTCCTGTCCCAGGGGCTGCCCCCCAATGTGAATGTGTTTCCCTCAACCCAGGGCTGCTCCAGAAATACACCCCACAGGGGGGTGCCCTAGAAATGCCTCCCTCGCCCAGGTGCTTGCCTCTGACTTGTAGTTCTCTGCATCCTATCTCCGGGGGGGACTCCAGAAAGGCTCCCCCCCATGCCCATCCTGACCCCAACTCCTCCTCCTCCTTCCCCCCCAGAGGCCCAGGCTGCCCTGCGCCTCATGGAGGAGATGCCAGACCAGAGCTTTCGCCAGAAGGCCCAGACACTGCTCAGCATCTTCCAGAGTCAGCTCTTCCAGGCTCTGCTGGGTAGGTGCAGGGTTGGGGTGGGGCTTATGGGCTGGAGGTAGGGCAGCCACAGGAGGGAAGGGGTGGAGGGGCTATGGGAGGGGTTGACAGATATGGGGCAGGTTTTACAGACTGTGGCGGGGCTGATCAATCAGGGTGGGGCTGATCAATCAGGGTGGGGCTTCAGGACTGGGGGGCTAACAATGGGGTGGGGCTGGGGGACTGGGGAACTGGACAGCTGAAGCAGGCCATAAGGGCTGGTGGCTGACACAGTAGAGGCTGGACTGACATATCAGGGGCAGGGTTTAGGGATGGGGAAAGGCTAGGACTTAAGGATATGGTGGTAGTTTAGAGATCGTGTAGAGAGGGGTCTTAGGGACTTTGCTGGGAGGGGCTGACAGATCAGGGTTGGGTTTAAGGATGGGGAATTAATAGCAGGGGTGGGGCTTATTGGCTGGGGAGGGGTTGACAGATCAGGGGCGGGGCTTAGAAATGGAGAAAGGACAGGATTTAAGGATAGGGTGTGGGGAGGGGCTTAGGGATTGGGGAGGGACTGACTGAGTGGGGGCAGGGCTCACAGATTATGGGGGGAGGGTTCATAGAGCAGGGGAGGAGCTTAGGGGCCAAGAAGGGGAGGGTTTACACAGCAGATGACTAGGGGCGTAGGAGCGGAGCTTAAGTCATGGAGAGACACTTGACCCTAACAAATTCTCCTGGCTGAGCTGGGTGGCCTGGTGGCATGCACGGATGTGGGGCAGACCCTGCATGTGGACAGCAGAGGCTGCAGTGGGACTGGGCAAAGGGGGGGGCAGGGCTATAATTAGGGTTTAATCTGCCTTGTTTAGCTCTGACCTGGGTGGGGGCAGGGGTGGAGACTGAGGGCTGGCCCTTAAGGAGCTTTCAGACAAAGTGGCTCTGTTAAGCAGGCAGCCGCTGTGAGAGCACAGCTTAGCCAGCCTGCCCCAGCGTCCCACCCCCATCCTGCCCCCATGGATGGGTCAGCACCTTGGGCCCCTCTGTGCCAGCATCCCAACCCCGCCCTGCCCCTGTGGCCCAGGTCCAGCTTTCCAGCCTCATAGAGCTATCCCAGGCCCAGGCTCTCCCAGCAACGAGCACTGTGTGGGGCAGGGCAGGGATGCTGGGGAAATACCCTTCCCCAGGGAAGTCAATTCTCATTGCCATCCCTCCCCAGACATCCAAGAGGTCTATGAAGCGACCCTGACGGACACGCAGCCCCTGACTGCGCACAGGGCTCGGGCCAAGGTAAACGGAACATCGGGGGAGCCATCTGTCCCTGTCACAGCTGTCTGTCTGTTCATTCATCCATCTGTCCATCTGTCCCCAGACATGTCTGTCTGTCCATCAGTCCATCCATGCCTGTACACTGTTATCCATCCATCCATCCCCAGACACAGATATCCCTCCGTCTATCCATCTGTCCATCCCCATACACAGCTATCCATCCATTTATCCCCATACACACCTATCCATCTGTGCATCCCCCCATCCCCATATACAGCTATCCATCCCTCTGTCCATCCATTCCCATACTCAGCTATCTATTAGTCCATCTGTCCATCCATTCCAGCCATCCATCAGTCTGTCCGTACGTTCCCATACATAGCTATCCTTCCATCTAAGGCTATGTGTACACTGCACCGTAGTTTGAAATAAGATACGTAATTTGAGCTAGGCAAATTGCACATCTTATTTCAATCTTCTTTTGAAAAAGCTTATTTCGTAATTTGGTGCTGTCTACACAGCTCCAAATTTCAAAATAACCCACTATTCTGAAATGTCCTTTACTCCTCATGGAATGAGGTGTACAGGGACGTTGGAATAGTGAGCCAGAAACAACATGCTTGCTGTTAAGATGCAGGATAGCTATTTTGGATACTCCAAGTATCCCGAAATAGCATTGCAGTGTAGATGTAGCCTATCTGTCCATAAGTCCCCATACACAGCTATCTGTCCGTCCATTCCCATACACAACTATCTATCCATCCATTTGTCCATTTGTATACACAGTTATCCATCCATCTGGCCTTCCATCCATTCATCCCCATATACAGCTGTCCATCTGTCCATTGATCTGTCCATCTCCATACATATCTGTCCATCTGCCTGTTGATCTGTCCATCCCCATACACAGCTGTCCATCTGTCTGTCGATTTGTCCATCTCCATACACAGCTGTCCATTTGTCTGTCCATCCATCCCCATACACAGCTGTCCATACATCCATTCATTCATCCCCAAACATAACTATCCATCTGTCCGACCATCCATCCATCCCCATGTACAGCTTGTCCATCCATCAATCCCCATGCACAACCATCCTTTTACACAGCTGTCCATCAGTTGGTCTGTCATGCCGCTTTCCACTCCCCATTTGGGCAGCATATTCAGCAACTCCATATCGCTCTGTCTGTGACTTGCTCATTGGCCACTGTAGTGCATGGACACTAACTTATCCTTCCCCAAAGTCTTTTCTACCAAAAATGCTTCTCAGACTCATTATAAAGGGAACCCTCGCCTGGTGCTGAGATGCAGCCACTCTGGGGTGTGGCAGCAGATTCAATGCAATGCTAATGAAGAGTAGGGTGGAAGGAGCAGGCAACTGGGCCATGGATTACAAAAGAAGGGGGATTAAAGACACATCATGGAGTTACTTGTCATGGGAGTGACCCAGGGCTCCTGGGTTCCCACCCCAACGTCAGGGCTGGGGTTGTGGAGGCTGAGAGGTCTAAGGGATCTTTCATGGCCAAGAGCTTTTGGCTTATTTCCTGTCTGAAAAATTCTCTCTAGCTCTGCTCTGGATCTGATCCTGCCTGCCAAGGCAGAGTGCTCCCTGCTGAGTCCCTGCCCCACTCTCTGTCCCAGAGCGCCCCCTAGAACTGCCACAGGGCAGCCCTGCCTGTTAGGGGAGCGCCCCCCTGTTGAGCCCCTTCTCCACAACCACTCAGGGATTTGTGTCAGTACTGGGATGTACCAATTGCGTGCAGGAAGGGGGTGATGTGGGGCAGACTGTACCAGTGAGAGGGTGGTAGATACTAATGGGGGGTCAGTACTAATGGGTGCTGCGGAGGAGGAAGGTATCGACTGGTGCAGGGAAAGAGCGCAGCTAGAATAATCATTTCTGCCATGGTGCCGTGGGGCAGGGTCCCATTGCAGTGTGAGCCAGGCAGTGGGGGAAGTGCGTGTAGGGGCTCCTAGGGGGCCATGCATTAGATGTTCGATGGAGATTAATCTGAGCCTTGCCCCATGTGGAGAGAGACGGGGGAGTGCGGGGGATGGGGCCCTGGGGCCTGTCCCGTCGAGGGGACGCCGGCTGCCAGAGACTGGCTGGCTGGGGGGAGGGCGGGGAATGGGGCAGGGGGGCCGTGCCCTCTAGGGGCGGCGAGAAGTCGGTGGTGTCTCCAGCCCGCTGCAGGCCTGGGCGCGAGACTGTGTGTGGCTGGGGGGCCGGGGTTGCGGGTCGCTGACCAGCTCGTTGGCTCACCCTGATTGTGTGTTGCACACACGCGGGCTGCGTGTCTCACCCCCGCCGCTCGTGCCGCTGTCGCACCTCCGCGCTGCCCGAGGCTCTGTTGTGTGGCTCGCTCGCTTTTCCCGCTCCGCCAACGGGCCTGGGGCACCCTCAGAGCCCAGCTCAGCCCGGTCCTGCCCGGCACGCCGGGGGTTAACCCGCCCTTCTCCCCCCTCTCGCCAGCAGGCCACCCCCACTGCTCTGACTCGCTGCCAGGACCCGGCTGGGCGCGCGGGGCGGGTGCCCGGCTCTGCCCGGCCCTGCCCGCTACTCTCCGATCCCCTACCCCGGCCCCCAGGACCCCCAGCGCGGCGCAGGCTCCCCTATCTCTCCTTCCACCGCACCCCCAGAGAGCTCGCTCCTTCCCTCTTCCTCCTCCTGCCTCTCCCCATCCCATCCCCTTCCTCCTCCTGCACCTCCCCATCCCTCCTTCCTACCCCCTCTTCCTTCTCCTGCCCCTCCCACCTCCATTTCCCCATCCCTCCTTCCTCTTCCTCCTTCTGCCCATCCCCACCCCTCCTTCCTATCCCTTTCTTTCTCCTCCTCCCTCCTCTTCCTCCTTCTGCCCATCCCACCCCTCCTTCCTATCCCCTTCCTCCTCCTGCACTTCCCCATCCCTCCTTCCTACCCCCTCTTCCTTCTCCTGCCCCTCCCACCCTCCTTCCTCTTCCTCCTCCTGCCCTTCCCCATCCCTCCTTTCTTCCTCCTCCTGCCCCTCCCACTCCTCCCTACCCCCTCTTCTTCCTCCTGCCCTTCCCCACCCCTCCTTCCTTCCTCCCCATCCCTCCTTTCTTTCTCCCCTGTCCTTCCCCACCTCTCCTTCCTTCCTCCTCCTGCCCTTCCCACCCTCCTTCCTTCCCCTTCTCTTCTTTCTCCTGCCCTTTTCCACCCCTCCTTCCTTCCCCTCCTCTTCCTCACCTCTCCTTCCTTCCCCTCCTCATCCTCCTCCTGCCCTTTCCCACCCCTCCTTCCTTCCCTTCTATTCCTCTGCCTGCCCCTTCCCACACCTCCTTCCTTCCCCTCCTCTTCCTCCTCCTGCCCTTTCCCACCCCTTCTTCCTTCCTCCTCCTCCTGCCCTTTCCCACACCTCCTTCCTTCCTCACCCCTCCTTTCTTCCTCCCTCTTCCTCCTCCTGTCCTTCCCCACCCTGCCTTCCTTCCTTTTCTATTCCTCTGCCTGCCCATCCCCATCCCTCCTTCCTTCCGCCTTCTCTTCCCTATCTGTCATTTCTTTTCCTTTTTCTCCTCCACTTGCTGCTTTCTCCATCCCTCTTTCCCTCCACTGCCTTTGTCAAACCCGCCTTCCTTCCCCTTCTATTCCTCCACCTGCCCATCCCCATCCCTCCTTCCTCCTGCCTTCTATTTCTCCACCTGTTGCCTTCTCCAATCCCTCTTTTCTTCTGCCTTCCCTAATCTCCTCCACTTGCTGACTTCCCTAATCCTTCCTTCCGTCCGCCTTCTATTCCTTCTCTTGTCCCTTCCCCAATCTTTCCTTTCTTTGGCCTGCTATTCCTCTGCCTGTCCCTTCATCATCCATTCTTCCTTTCGCCTTCCCCATCCATCCCTCCTTCCTTCTTTTCATCTTCTATTCCTCTGCCTGCCCCTTCCCCATCCATCCCTCCTTCTACCTTCCCCACCCCTCCTTCCTTTCTTCCGCCTTCTATTCCTCCGCTTGCCGCCTTTCCCAATCCCTCCTTTCTTCCGCATTCTATTCCTCCTCCAGCCCCTTCTCCATCCCTCCTTCCTTCCGCCTTCTCTTCCCCATCTGTCATTCCTTCTGACTTTTCTCCTCCACTTGTCGCCTTCCCCATCACTCCTTCCCTCCACTTTCCCTCCTCCACCTGCCGCCTTTCCAAACCCTCCTTCCTTCCGCCTTCTTTCTCCACTTGCCATTTTCCCTTTCCTCCACGTTCGATTCCTCCTCTTCCCCTTCCCCATCCCTCCTTCCTTCCGCCTTCTATTCCTCCGCCTGCCCCTTCCCCATCCCTCCTTCCTCCCCCCGCGCCTGCTCCCCCTCCCCGCTCTCTCCGCTCCATCCCTCCATCCCTCCGGCAGCCCCGCCGCCCCTGCACCTGGGGGGGAGCAGGCAGCGGCGCGGCGCTGGGGAGCGGGGGGGCAGGAGCCTGCGTGCTGAGCAGGAGGAGGGGGGCAATTGGAGCCGAGTAGGGGCAATTAATTCCCCGGCCCCCCGGAATATCTGATGTGCTGCAGATCCGCCCCGGCCAGCGGCTCCGTCCTCCCCAGCCATGGATTGTCTCTGCATAGTCACCACCAAGGTAAGGGGTTGAGGGGTTACACCGTGGGGCTGGGGAGGTGCGGGGGTGTCCGCGGGACTGGGGGTTCATGCAGGGGTGTCCTTGGTGCTGGGGGGGGATCTCCGTGGGCCTGGGGGCTCTCCGTGGTGCTGGGGTCTGGGGTTTGTGTGGTGCTGTGTGGGGCTGGGAGGTGTCCGTGGGCCTGGAGAGGTTTCTGTGGTGCTGGGAGAGGCTGGGAGGTGTCCGTGGGCCTGGAGGGGTCTCTGTGGTGCTGAGGGGTTCTGGGGTCTCTGTGGTGCTGGGAGGAGTGGAAGTCTCTGTCATGCTGGGGGGGGGGGTCTCCGTGGTGCTGGGGGGGTCTGAGATCTCTGTGATGCTGGGGAGTCTCCGAGGTAATGTGGGGGGGCTGGGGTCTCCATGGTGATGTTGGGGGTGGGCCTGGGGATCTCCGTGATGCTGTGGGGAGCTGGGGTCTCCATGGTGATGTTGGGAGTGGGCTTGGGGGGTCTCCGTGGTGCTTGAGGGTCTGGGGTCTCCATGGTGATGTTGGGGGCTGGGAGTCTCCATGGTATTGGGACCGGGGGGGTCCCTATGGTGCTGGGGTGTTCCAGGGGCTTTCTGTAAGGCTGAGGAGGCCTGGGTCTCTCTGTGGGGCAGGGAGTGTCCATGAAACTGTTGGGGGGCTGGGGCTCTCCACGGAGTTGGGGGCAGGCTAGAGGTCTCCATGGGACTGTGTATGGGAGGGCTGGGAGTTTCCATCTGATGTGCCTGGGGGGCTCCATGGTATTGGTTTGGGGGGAGATCTCTATGGGACTGGGGAGGCTGGTGGGATCTCTGTTTCTGAGGTGGGCTAGGGACTTTCTTTGGCACTGGATATGGGAGGGAGCAGAGACTCGCTATGGGGCTGGGAGGGAATGCAAGGGGATTGCCTGTGGGGCTGGCTCTGTGGGTCAGGGTTGGGGCTCTCTATGGCTCTGAGGGAACCTGGGGCTCTCTATAGTTATGCTCTATAGGACTGTGTAGGAGTGTGGTGCTTGGATGCTGTCTTTGGGGTTTGTGGGTCTCTCAGAGGCTGGGGTGGAGGCTGGAGGTCTCGAGGTGCCTAGCCTGGCTTCTCACATTCACTACCTCTGTACATGCTGCCCCTGCTGGCTGGAGGCTGGGAGGGCCTGGTGTGTGTGTGTCACCCCTCCACCCCCTTGATTTGGGGGCAACTGGGGGGGGGGCTCACTCTTCCAAATACCCCACCTCCATCAAGGCATAGGAAGAGGGGCCAGGGCTGTCTGCTAAAAATCCACCTGGCATGTGGACTCTCCTGGCTGTCCACGTGGGGGTGGGGGTGAAATTCTGTGTCTGTGCACAATGTGTGCATGCAGGTGTGTGTGTCTGCAGAGTGTGTGCATGCGCTTGTACAGTGTGTGTACTCAGTGTGTGTGTATTGATGTGTGCAGAGTGTATTTGTGAATTTGTGTGCTGTGAGGCTATTTTTTTGTGCAGTGTGTATCCTCAGGAGTGTCTGTGTGCACGCACAGTGTGTGTATGTGTGTGTGAATCTGTGTGCATATGTGCCACTGCTTTTGTGTTTGGTGTGTCTGCATGTGCTTGACATGTGTTTTCACAACAGCACAGCTTGCACACAACTATTTTTGTGTGTGCGTGGTATATTTGTGAGTACATGTGCATAGTGCGTGGGAAGAGGGATGCAGCTAAGGGTGTGTGGCCATATGTATGCACGTGTTGTAGGATGTGTATATGTGTGTGTGTTGCTGTGCTGCCCCTTACAGGTGTGTATATGTGTGTGTGAAGACAGATGGCCTGTGGCAGCAAAGACATCTGATGGGTAGAAGATAGAGGAGTGTGGGGGGGGAGCTATTCTGAGCACATGGTTGGGGATCCCCCTGGGTGGTGCCCGGACCTCACCCCAGGCAGTCTTTCACACCTGACTCCTGGACATTTCGGCCAGGCAGATGATGGGTGGGGGAGTGGAATAGGGCACAGGTGGGGTGGGGGAGGGAGGGAGGGCGGGCATGAACTAAGCTGGGAGCCTCATGTGTTACAGCCCAAGCTGCCACTAGTAGGTGTGTGTCAACAGGACAGGGTGTTAATGAAGGTGCAGGGAGAGTTAGTGGGTGTGTAGGTGTTTGCCTGGGTATGGTTGGGGGAGGCTCAATGTGGTGTGTGTGTGGACAAATGGGTGTGCAAATGGGTGTGCAAATGGTTGTGTGGAAGGATCTGGCTGTGTGGGGATCTGGCTGTGTGTATATGGTGGCAGATCAGACTGTGTGGATGGCTGTGTTTGTTGTCAGTTGTATTTATGGCCTTGGCAATGTGTGTGTGGATGTCTGGGTGTGTGTATGGTTGTATGAACAGTTGTGGCTTTGTGTATGGATGACTCTGTGTGTGGATGGCTGTATGCATGGCTATGGCTGCATGGACAGCTATGGCTGTGTGTGCTAACTGTGTGTGTGGCTGTGTGTGTGGCTGACTGTATGGATGGCTGTGGCTGTGTGGATGATTGTGGCTGTGTGGGTGGGCAGCTGTGACAGTGTGTGTGGATGGCTATGTGTGTGTGGCTGTGTATGTGAATAGCTGTGGGGGGGCTGTATGGATGACTGTGTGTGGACGACTGTGTGTAGGCAGCTGCGGCTGTGTGTCTGGATGGCTATGTGGACAGTTGTGGCCGAGTTTGTACAGGTGCTGTGTCCCCTCAGTAGTGTGTAACTAACAGTGCATCTCCAACCTAGGTAGGCCAGATCCTAACCTTGCTGTTGGTGCTCCCAGTGGGGGCCAGGCCTGGTAATGAATGGGAGGTGAGAGAGGGCGCAGAGGAGTGGGTGGCTAGATTAACGCATAATCCCCCTTTCATTTCACCCCAGAAAAAGTTCCCACTCTTTCTCTGTGTAGTGAATTCAGTGCTGGTCATTGTGTGTGTGAGCACCTGGGGGTTGAGGCTAAGGTCTGCATTATTTTGGAGGGCAGGGAAGGTGGTCTGAGGGCTGAATGGATTTGGGGACAGAGGGCACTGGGGGGAAGAAGGGGTGATGGGTGAAGATATGGAGGTTTATTCTGAAGGAGGCTTGGACCACTGACATGGATATCTGGAGGTACATTTTGCAAAAGGGTTACTGGTGGGTGGAAATCTGGGGTTACATTCTGGAGAGAGATCAGTGGTGGATGAGGATTTGGGGGGCATATTCTGGAGAAATGTCTCTGGGCAGCTGGGGATCTTGGGGTGTGTTTTGAACATGGGCCTTTGGTGGAGGGGAGCTCTGAAGGTTCATTTTGAAGAGGGGACAATAGAAGTTGGGGGATCTGGAGGTGCATTCTGGAGAGATATCAATAGTGAATACCAGCTATAGAGGTATGTTCTGGAGAAGAGTCATTGGTAGACAGGGAGATTTTGAAGTATGTTCTTGAGAGGGATCAGTGGCAGATTAGGATCTGGAGGCAAGTTCTGGAGAGGGATCAGTGGTAGACAGTGATATGGAGGGACATTCTGGAGAATGGCCATTGGTGAAAGTGGCCTCTGGAGGTATGTTCTGGAAAAGGAACCCTGTTGGATGTGGGAGCTGGAGGTATGTTCTGGAGAGGGGTCAATGTTGGATGGAAGATCTACATGTCTGTTCTGGAGAGGGACCACTGCAGCATGGGGATGTAGAGATATGTTTTGGAGAAGGATTACTGAAGGATCTATAAGCACCTTCTGGAGAGGGTTCACTAATGGATGTGGATCTGAATATTCATTCTAGAGAGGGGTAACTTGTGGTTGGGGATCTGGAGATATGTTCTGGAGATAGGTTAGTGGTGCATGTGGGTGTGGAAATGTGTTCTGGAAAGGGGTAACTTATGGTTGGGGCTTTAGATATACACTCTGGAGAGGGATCAGTGGTGGATGATAATTCTAGAAGTACATTTTGGAGCGGGGTCACTGGTGGATTGGGGATCTGGAGGTAAGTTCAGGAGATAAGTGGTGGATGGGAGATCTGGACATCAATTCTGGAGAGGGGTCACTGCTGCATGGGCATTTGGAGATACGTTCTGGAGAAGGATAACTGGAGGATGTGGGATCTATAGGTGCATTTTAGAGAGGGGACATAGTGATTGGGGATCTAAAGGTACATTCTGGAGAATGGTATGTGGTCAGTGGGGATCTGGAGGAATGTTTTGGAGAGGGATCACTCGGTGGTCACTGGGGGGTGTAGGTTCTGGAGGTATGTTCTGGAGAGGGGTCACTGGCAGATGGGGGATCTGGTGGTACAGTTTGGAGAAGGATCAGTGGTGGATGGGGGATCTAGAGGCACTTTCTGAGGAGTTATCAGTGAAGGTAAATTCTGGATGAGTCTCTGGTCAGATGGGGATCTGGAGATGCATTCTGGAAAGGGGTCCCTTGTGAATGTGGGATCTGGCAGTGTGTTCTGGAGAGGGGTCAGCATGGATGGGGATCTAAAGGTGCATTCTGGGAAAGAATGACTGGTTGACTGGGATCTGGATGTATGTTCTGGAGAGGGCTCTCTAGTGGATGCGGGATCTGGTGGTACGTTCTCTAGACAGGTCAGCAAGGTTGGGAATCTAGACATTCATTCTGGAGTGGGGTCTCTGGGTGCATGGAACTCTGGAGGCACTTTCTGGAGCGCGGTCATGGGTATATGGGGATCAGGAGGTCTGTTCTGAACAAGAGTCACTGGTGGAGGTTATCTGGAGGTACATTTAAGAGAGGGGTTAGTAGTGGGTGGAGGATCTAGAGGTACTTTTTAGAGAGGGGTCACTGATGGATAGGGGTATGGAGGTACAATCTGGAAAGGGGTCTCTAGTGAATGTGTATTCTGGAGAGGGATCATTTGTAGATGTGGATGTACATTCTGGAGAGAGGTCAGTGGTGGATGGAGATCTGGAGTAATGGTCTGCAGGGGTGTCAATGGTGGATGGGAATTTGGGGATATATTCTGGAGAAAGGTCTCTGGCCAAATGAGGATCGGGGGTATGTTCTGGCGAGGGGTCACTGAAGGATGGGGTCTGAATATGCATTCTGGAAAGGAGTGACTTGTGGTTGGGGATCTGGAGATTTATTCTGGAGATGGGTTAGTGGTGGATGGACATCTGTGGGTGCATTCTGGAGAGGAGTCACTCATGGATTGGGATTTGGAGATGTGTTCTGAAGAGGGATCAGTGGTGGATGCTAACTCTAGAGGTAAGTTCTGGAGAAGTGTCATTGGTGGATGAGAGATACTGAGGTCTGTTTTGGAGAGGTGTCACTGGTGGAGGGAGGATCTGGAGGTTCATTTTGGAGATGGGATCACTGGTGGATGTGAGGTCTGGAAATCTGTTCTGGGGAGGAGATAGTGGTGGTTGGGGAGTCTGGAGGCGCATTCTGGAGAGGGGTCACTGGTGGATGGGGATCTGGAGCTACATTCTGGACTGGAATCCCTGTTGGGTGTGTCTTGAAGAGGGGACAATAACAGATGAGGGATCTGGAGGTACATTTTGGACAGGGTTCAATAGTGGAAGGGAGATCTAGAGGTACTTTCTGAAGAACTATGACTAGTGATTGGGAATCTGGAGGTGCCTTCTATAGAATCATAGAATCATAGAACCATAGAGCTGGGAGACCTCAGAAGGTCATCAAGTCCAGCCCCCTGCTCTAGGCAGGACCAATCCCAACTAAATCAACACACCTAGGGCTTTGTCAAGCCGAGACTTAAACACCTCTAGGGATGGAGACTCCACTACTTCCCTAGGTAACCCATTCCAGTGCTTCACCACTCTCCTAGTGAAATAATTGTTCCTAATATCCAACCTGGACCTCTCCGACCACAACCTGAGACCATTTCTCCTTGTTCTGCCATCTGTCACTACTGAGAACAGCCTTTCTCCATCCTCTTTGGAGCCTCCCTTCAGGAAGTTGAAGGCTGCTATCAAATCCCCCCTCACTCTTCACTTCTGCAGACTAAACAGACCCAACTACCTCAGCCTCTCCTCATAGGTCATATGCTCCAGCCCCCTAATCATTTTGGTTGCCCTCCGCTGGACCCTCTCCAATATGTCCACATCCTTTTTGTAGTGGGGGGCCCAGAACGGGACACAATGCTCCAGATGTGGCCTCACCAGAGCTGAATAAAGGGGAATAATCACTTCTCTGGATCTGCTGGCAATGCTCCTCTTAATGCAACCTAATATGCCATTAGCCTTCTTGGCTACAAGGGCACACTGTTGACTCATATCCAGCTTCTCATCCACTGTAACCCCCCAGGTCCTTTTCTGCAGAACTACTACTTAGCTGGTTGGTCCCCAGCCTGTAACAATGCTTGGGATTCTTTCGTCCCAAGTGCAGGACTCTGCACTTGTCCTTGTTGAACCTCATCAGATTTCTTGTGGCCCAATCCTCCAATTTGTCTAAGTCACTCTGGACCCTATCTCTGCCCTCAAGCGTATCTACCTCTCCCCCCTGCAAACTTGCTGAAGGTGCAATCCATCCCCTCATCCAGGTCATTAATAAAGATATTGAACAAAACCGGTCCTAGAACTGAACCTTGGGGCACTCCACTAGAAACCGACCGCAATCCTGACATCGAGCCATTGATCACTACCTGCTGGGCCCAGCCTTCTAGCCATCTTTCTATCTATCTTACCGTCCATTTAGCCAATCCACATTCCCTTAACTTGCTGGCAAGAATATTGTGGGAGACCGTATCAAAAGCCTTGCTAAAGTCAAGGTATAGCACATCCACTGACTTTCCCATGTCCACAGAGCCAGTTACCTCATCATAGAAGCTAATCAGATTGGTCAGGCATGACTTGCCCTTCGTGAATCCATGCTGACTATTCCTGATCACTTTCCTCTCTTCCAAGTGCCTCAAAATGGATTCCTTAAGGATCCCTTCCATGATTTTTCCAGGAACTGAGGTAAGACTGACCGGCCTATAGTTCCCTGGATCGTCCTTCTTCCCTTTTTGAAGATGGGCACTACATTTGCCTTTTTCCAATCATCCAGGATCTCTCCCGATCTCCACAACTTTTAAAAGATAATGGCCAAAGGCTCCTCAATGACATTTGCCAATTCCCTCTGTACCCTCAGTGGCATAGAGGGGTCACTGGTATATGGGGATCTGGAGGCGTGTTCTGGAGAGGGGTCACTGGAGGATGGGGTTCTAGAGGTTTTTTCTGGATGGAGAGGTGGCTGGGCCAGTTTTGAGCGAATGGTGTTGCAACCTAGTGCCAGGATTGCCACACCTGAAGGAAGAACCCATGGGAGATGGGGCCAATATTTAGTCCTGAAAGCATTTGCCCCTTGGGGATCCCTTGAGCACCGCTATGGGACGTGGCAGCCATAGCCAGCAGCGACCAGAGGTCTCTTGGGGATGATTAATTGAATGAGGTGGCATTTGAGGAGATTTTCTAGACTACGGAAAGTTGAGGGGATGCAGGGAGATGCTGGAGGGCAGCAGCTGCTGGGAAAAGCCATAGCTGCTAGCCAAGGGCTGTGTGGCCAGGCAAGTCTCTGTGACTCATGGAGGAGGGAGTCCATCTGGGGACCAACTGAGTCAGTTCCAGAGCCAGACCCACTTCTGCCCACAATGGAGGGGCGGTTGGTTTTCTGAGGGAACCAGGGGTCTGTTATACCCAGGAGATGGAAATCTTCACCCTGTCTCCGACCCCTAAACCTGACTGGAACCCCTAGCCCAGAGTCTAATGCAAACCCTGACCATCTCACTTACAATCTTGGGGAGCCTCATGGTACACAGGACTCCTGGGTTGTGTTCCTGCCAAGTGACCTTGGGCAAAGCCCGCTACCCCTTCCTGCTCAGTTTCCCCATCTTCCCAAGGGGGAAAATCCACTGAGCCCCTTTGGGAAGTGCTTTGGGGCCCATTGGTTGAAAGTGCTGTAGAGGGTGTGTGTTTTTTTTGGGGGGGTAATGGACATCCTGCCTTGGACTGGGTCTGGACAAAGTCATCCCCAAACTTGGACATCCCCCACCTGAACCTAAATCTCACCCCAAACCCTGACCTCTAACCCCACCTGACCCTAAAATCTCCCTCTGACCCCAAACTGGAGCTCTGATCTTTAACCCTGACCTTAAAATCTCCCTCCAGACCAGACCCCAAGCTCCCACCCTAGCCCTCTGGCTCCACAGTGAGCCACTGTTGTGCCCCTAAAACAACTCCAATCATACCCACCCCCACACTTGCCCTTACTCCTTAGGCTGCTTGGCCCTGCATCTGGGGTCTCAGTGCATATGTACCAGACATGGGGGTTCTGGACAGTGCCCAGCACAAGGAGCTGTGATCTCGATTGGGAAGTGTCTCTTCATTTCCACCATCCCTCCTTCCAGCTTCCCTCTCTCCATCACTCCCCTTTCACATTCCTTTCTTTCCCCCCCATCGCCCCCACTCCCCCATGCCTGAAACTCAGCCCCCCCTTTCCGTCATCCATCGCTGTGTCACAGCTGCCATGGCAACCAGGGATAACTGGTTACACGTCTCTTGATCAAGGAATTATTTAAGGAAATGCAGAACGTGAAGCTGCCTTCCCATCATGCCTGGCCTAGCACCCCCATCCGCTGCCAGCATCCAGAGGGGGCTCCCTGTGGGTGCTGTCCCCTGGCAGGCCATGCTGGGCTCAAAGGAGCATTAGGGGGCATTGCGGGGCAGGGAGCGAGGTTGAGTGTTCAACAGGGGCCTCTCTCCCTTGGCAGGCAGGACTGGCCCCACAGTGGTGTTAGGGGGTGCTGGGCTGTTCACTCTCCCCCTGATTGTGGCTCCCGACACTTGTGGCTTAGTATCCCTGAAATAACCCTGTATCTGTCTGGTCTGGATACCTGAGGACTGGCTTGTCTCCTGCTGGGCGGCTGGGGAGGGACAGCTCCAGGAAACTCTATAGGGAAAGAGATGGGGCAGAGGGTCAGGAGAAATATAGAGGGGGGTGTATGGATGGACTGAGAGAGGGATTGAGAGGTACATGGAGTTCAGTGGCTGGGTAGAGGGGCATCCATGGGTGGACGGATAGAAGGATACCATACAAGTGAATGGAGGATGCATGTGGGTGGGCAGATGGATGGATCGAGTGGCACACACAGATGGATGGATGGATGGATGGATGGAGGGAGAGAGCGAGGGAGAGAGCGAGGGAGAGAAGGGTGCAGATGGATGGATGGATGGAGATGGATGGATGGACGGATGGGTGTATGGATGGATGGGTGCAGATGGATGGATAGGCAGATTGATGGAGGGGTGCAAATGGATGGATGGACGGATGGATGGATGGAGGAGTGCAGATGGACGGTTGGTCAGAGGGGTGTGCACAGATGAACAAAGGAATGTGCACAGATTTACAGACGGATGGAGGAGCTGTGTACAGATGGATGGAGGGGATGAGTAGAGATGGATGGACAGATGAAGGGAACACATACAAATGGACAGACAGCGAGATGGAGGGGGGGGATGTACTGACAAATGGATGGGACATGTACAGACAGGTGGACGGATGGAGTGGGCGCATATAGATGGATGGACGGAGAGAGCATGTACAGACAGACGGAGGAATGGAGGGGGTGCGCGTAGGGCTGGCTGGAGGGGAGGGGCACATATGGCTGGAGGGAGGGATGCATCTAGGGGACGGATGGACAGAGGGGGTGCATACAAATGGACAGATGGGGCATGTTCAGATGGACAGATAGAAGGGCACATATGGACAGAAGGGGTGTGTACAGATGAAGAGAGAGGTGGGTACAGACATAGATGGAAGGGGCACATATGAACAAATGGATCGACAGACTGAAGGGGTGTATATGGATGGATGGACAGACGGATGTAAAGGACATGTACAGATGGACTGAGGACATGGATGGATGGATGGAACGGGTGCATACTAATGGATGGACAGGTGGAAGGGGTATGTACTGATGGATGAAATGGGCATGTACTAATGGATGGACAGATGGAAAGGGTGCATACAGATGGATGGAAGGAGCTGTACAAATGGGAGGATGGACAGGAAGAGGCGCATACAGACTAATGGATGGGACACGGATGGACAGATGGAGGTGGTGCATACAGATAGGAGGGGGCATGTACAGTCAGAGAGTGAGGTGCATACACGGGGATGAACAAATGGAGGAGGCACGACAAATGGATGGATGGAAGCGGGTGTATGGATAGACTAATGGAAGGGGCACATACAGATGGATAGATGGACGGAGCGTGGAAGGACAGACAGAAGGGGCTCGTGGGGATGGGTGAGGCATGTAATACTGTGACGCTGCCTTGTTTCACTCTTGGCAGCCACCTTCAGTTTACAGCCAGCGCCTGCACCCCCTACTCTCTAACACACCTATCTCCCTTCTTCCCTTCACCACCACTCCCTCCCTGTGCTCAGCCAGCAGCCCAGGGGATGAACATGAGGGAATGATTCCCTGCTCCAGGGCAGCACCTTATGCTGTGTGAAAGGGACCCCCATGGGGCTGCCTGGAGAAGCCCCTAGAGGTGGAACGGGAAAGTTCAGAGGGCAGAGATGTAACTGGGCTCTTCACCTGTGGTTTGGGCTGGATCCAAGTATCAGTTCTGGTGCCAGTGCCAGGTCAGATCCCGGTTCTGGACCCAGTCAGGTTGGACTAAGGGTGTGGTATTGGTTCTGGTGCCAGTGCCAGGGCAGATCCCAGTTCTGGGCCCAGTTGAGTCAGACTCAGGGTCTGGGGTCAGTTCTAGGGTTAGTGCTGGGTGGTGCTGGGTCAGATCCCGGTTCTGGACCTAGTCGGGACAGACTCAGGGTGTGGTGTTGGCTCTAGTACCAGTGCTGGGTCAGATCCTGGTTCTGGGCCTGGTTGGGTCGGGTTCAGAGTCTGGTGTCAGTTCTGGTACCAGGTCAGATCCCAGTTCTGGGTCTGGTTCTGGGTTAGGCTGGCTCTGGGTCTGAGGCCAGTTCTGGGTGTCAGGCCAGCTCTGATGTCGCTGATCCCTATGCCTGGTTTAGGCTCAGTCTGGTTCCAATATGGGGCCTGTTTCTGGTTCTGTGGCCCTGTGCTGTCAGGGTGGGGGTGGGGCAGTGAAGTTTAAAGATATAAATGGAAAGTTCTGCCTGCATCTAATGGGTCTGGGGGGGGTGTTGTGCATGTGACTCTGTTGGTATGTGTCAGATGAGTGTGCGCGAACACACGTGTGTCGGTGGGTGTGTGAGAGGTGACACTGAGTGTGTGAGAGACAACACAGCTGTCTCTGTCCTGGTGTGGGAGAGAGTGTGTGTGTGTGGGGGGGGCATCAGTGTGAGGTGGGTGTGAGCCCATTTGTGTGTGTGGCTGTGTGCGTCTTTCTCACCCTGGCGTCACACTCACTCCTATGACAAGAGGTCACATGGGAGCGAGTGTATGACACATTGGAAGTGAGTGACTATGATCCACTCTAAAGAAAGGGATGAGACCACCAGGGACAACTGGCACTGGGGAACCCCCCAGCTCTGCCAGTGCCCCTTACTCCTGACCCACAGCACCTGGTAGACTGGTCCTGGTCTCTGCCCACACCTCCTAGCCCCCAGCTGAGGGGCTAGAATTGTTGAGGTCCCATTTTGTCAGGCTGGCTGTAGCACAGAGGCCTGGGACATCCGTGGTTCCTACCCTCCCTACTGCATGGAGAAGGGCTAGGACCCATGGCTGGCTGACCCCTGTGTCTGGCATGACAGGCCCCGATCTCAGTCAGAGGGGGCAGGTCTGCGCAGCACTATGCAATAGCTACATAATGTGCTAACAGGAAGGTTTGTCCTCTTCTGACCCACAGGTCCCTCGGCTGCTTGTCCCCTGACTCCCCCCACCATCTGTTTGGGTGGAAGAATGGGGCAGTGACTGGGCATGGTGGGGGCGGGGGCAGGGGCGGGAGGAGGGGGCTGGCTTGTAAGAGGCAGGATGGCAAATGGCTGCAGAGCTGCATGTGCCCAGCAGGGGTCAGTGTTTGTAGTTGCCAAGTCATGTGTCACACATAAATATAGTGAGATGCAGCCGCCTCTGGGGTGGGGCAGCTGGTTACACAGGAACCCCTCTCACCTAGCACTGAGATGCAGCCACCTCTTGGGTGGGGCGGCTGGTTACACAGGGACCCCTTGCCCGTGACTGAGATGCGGCCACCTCTGGGGCAGGGCTGCTGGCTCCATTCCCTCAGCCCCTTTTCATTCCCCAAGCTGCCCCTCCCCCACCCAGTATGTCCCTCTCCCTGCCCCCCCACCCCCAACCCCTATCGCCAGCGCTCGGGAACCCGTCGTCATGACAACTCCCGGGCCCCCATGGCTCGGTTGCTAAGCGACCAGCAGATGGTGAAGCAGGGATGGAGGAGGTGGGATGGGGGGGGTAGGGGAGATGGATCCCGGCTCACAGGAAATCCCTCCCCCAATGCCTGCCCCCAATCTCCCTCCTCAGTGCCCCCCCACCTCTCCTCCCGCCCAGATCCCCTGCCCCCAGACTCCCTCCCCTGAGCTCCCCACTTTCTCTGCTCCCTGGACTCACTTTCTGAGGCTGAGCCCCCAATCTCGTGCCCCCGAAGTCCCTCCCTTGAGCCCCACAAACTTCTGCCCCAATCTCCTCACTGCAAGCTCTGTCCCCTGAGTCCCCATCCCCAGAGCTCCCGCACGATAACAGTGACCCCCACAGATGTCCCTCCCCAGATCCTCCTTGCCCCCACCCCATAGACACCCCACAAAGCTCCCCCTTTCATGAGATACCTTCATGTCTCCTGCCCCCTCTCTGCAGCGCCCCCTGCTGGGCGAGGCCAGGAAAAGGGGGATTATTTGTGGGGGGGGGCGTGGTGTGAAACACACGCACGCTCGTGTGTGCCGCATCCACCTCCCTCCCCCTCCTCCACCCTTTCACGCTCCTCCGCCTGTCGTGACTAGCCGCCCCCTTTTCATTTCCTCTCCCGCCCCCGTGCGGTTTCCCCATCCACGCCACCCCGCGCTGCCCCCGCCCCAGCCGCTCTCATGAAGGGCAGGACCAAGCTGTCATCGATGTGTCTCTGCGTGGTAGGTGCCACCTCCCCATATCTCAGCTTCCCCCCGCATCTCAGCCCCCTCCCGCATCTTAGCCCCCATCGCAGCCCCTCCCCAAGCTCCATCGCCCTGCATCTGCCATGGCTACAGGTTCGGGGTGCAGAATGTGGGGCTGCGCCAGGAGACATCCCCTCCCCCCGCCGCTGGGCTTGATTTGTGGAGGGGGGGCTGCGGGAGGAGGCGGGATAGGGCGGGGGTCCTGGGTTTGCGGCTCGGCGGGGCGGGGCCGGAGGAGGAGGAGGAAGGGGCGAGGAAAACCCGGCAACGCTACGTGATTTTGGCGTCCCAGCCCCCTCCCCTCGCGACACCCGGCTGCATCCGCTTCCCCTGTATTCCCTGCCCCCCGGCTCTCTCCGCTGCTGCATCCCTGCCCCCCAGAGCCCTCCGCTGTATCCCTGAATCTCCTGCACCCCCCTGCTGCATCCTTGCCCCATTGGAGCTCCTTGCTGTATCCCTTTCCCCCTTCCCCTCTCGACCTGCTGCATCCCTGCCCCATGGATCCTCCCACTGCATCCCTGCCCCACGCATTCCCACACTGTATCGCTGCCCTCCGGGTCCCCCTATTGCATCTCTACCCCTGGGTCCTCCCATACTTTGATTCCCCTATCCCCACTGCATCCCTGCCCCCAGTTTCCCAACTGCATCTGTCCTCCCTGCTATATCCCTGCCTCCCTGCTGTATCCCTCCCTGATGCTGCCCTCCGGGTCTGCCCAGTACATCCCTGCCCCTGGTCCCCCTGCTGTATCCCTACCCCTGGTCTCCCCACTGTATCCCTGCCCCTCAGGTACCCCACTGTACCCTGCCCTCCCAGGTTGCCCCACTGCATCCCTGCCTCCTGTGTTCCCCCACTGCATCCCTCACCCCTCGATCCTCTCAGCTGTGTCCCTAGCCCCTTACACACTCCATTGTCTCCCATTGTATCCCAGCCTCCCAGGGACCACCTCCCCCCACCGCTAAGCCCTAGCCCCTTGACCTCCTGCCTTGAGCCGCAGCCCTTCCCCATTCCCATTATAGCTCAGCCCCATGCCCTGAGGGGCAGTCCATATGCTAGATGGATCTGTATTGGAGGGCTTGCCGTCATGGCATTTCTTTGGTCAATATTGGGGGGCAGGTTTCTCAGGAGGAGAGAGTAGGACTGGCACCTTAAACACCCCTCATTACCCTGCCCCTTTGGCTCACAGAATCCTTTGAAGCACCCCCTACTGGAGTGGGGCAAGCAGACGTCCAGATGTTATACTATAGGGAGTGTCCCGCTGTCAGGGATTTTGTCTAATATAGGCACCTATGCCCAGCCCCCGGGTCCTGATTCTTCACACTTGAATCTGCTCACTCTCTCCCAGACCCACTCGGGTCCCGTGTCATGCACCCCTGACTCTGAGGGATCCATCAGGCCCTGTCTGGGAATCAAGCTGGGCCAGCATGGCCTGCTGGCTAATGCCACTTTCTGACAGAGATCTCCGTGATCAGGTGGCTCGTGCCAATTCCTCGTCTGACCGCAGCGCTGAATGAGTGCCGGATGGCACTGAGTAATTTATATAAACCAAGGCCTTCGGTTTGCCTTTTGGCTGGCACAATATTTTGGGTTGCACACCGTTGAATAGGTTCTGCAATAAAAGTGGTTGATTTGCTTTATTAGGAGTAATATTTATTCATCCATTTTCGGCTCACTACTAATAATTATTGCATTCTATCATTGGCACAATTTAGCTTTGCATTTTGCAATTATCAGCAATTTCTCTTTGCCTTCTGCTTTTCGGGATCAATAATGTGTATTCTTCCACTCTCCTGTTCCTTATCGTGCATAACAATGTACAGATTCTGCTGTGTTATCAATAACCGTTTTACTGAATGCAGCAAGCTATTATGAATAAATATGATTACTTCCTATGTACTATGATTAATAATCCCTGTGGTCTTCTGTTTATAATAATTGGTTGCATTCAGTTATTTCTGATTGATAACATTTTATTGACTTCCATTAGTTATCTTCTTCTTCTTCTTACTATATATTTTAGAAATGTGCATCTGTCTGTCTGTCCATCTGTGAGTCCGTTTGTTCAAGAACTCCTCCTAAACGGAAAGAGCTAGGATCACCAAATTTGGTAGGCAGCTTCCTCTTCTCATAACTTAAAGCAAGGTCAGGGTTTGGTTGTGCCAGGAAAATGGAATGTGTGTGTGTCACCAAGTCCTGTGGAGTCACCAGGTCCTACATACCCATCCGCAGTCAGCTGTGACTCTCAGACAGCAGGTAGAAACAGAAGGTTTATTAGTCAACAGGGACACAGCATAGAACAGACTTGTCAGCACAGTAATCAGAAGCAGCCTGCACCATCCATCTTGGGGAGAGGGGGCTCAGGGCTAAGGGTCCTGGTTCCCATTTTCACACCCTAAGCCACCAAGACTATCTCACCCACTCTGAAGCCCACCCTGCTCCTCCAACTAGCCTTGCATCTGGGCCGGCCTGTGTCCAGCTTTTCAGGCAAAAGGTTTCACCTAGTTACATCCCCTTCCCAGACTCAGGTTACAGAAAATATCAGCCATTGTGTATGTGTGGGAAACTATCGCACTGAAATTCCCATCTAGGGAATCTGAGGCACACACAGGGAGTTATTGCAGGACAGTAGAAATCACATGCAGCATAACAAAGTGAACAGAGTGAATACAATCCCCACTTTGTCGCAGTGTGCAATTCGATTGTTTCTCATAAAATGGAAAGGGAGGGGTCTGGCAGGAGGGACAGTTACACTGCAGAATGATCACAGGAGGGTAGCAAGGGACCAGAGACAGCTATAACCCCATTGAGCTAGCAGGGGGCAGAGGTAGAGAAAGAGACAGATACCTACTATATATCTCAGAGAGTTTGTGTGTCTGTGTGTGTGTGTCTGTCCCCCAGTTGGGGAACATGCACCCCTTCCCCAGCTGTGCCCTCTGCAGCTGTCATGGCCAAGAAGAGGCTCTTCTCACCTGGCCCCAAGCTGTTGTGATGAGAGATGGCTGGGGTTGTCCTCTCTCCTCTGGGCAGCCTGCATACTGAACCCCTCATCCCCAGACCCACCCCAAAACTATAATTGAAATGAAGAAAAACAAAACTTATTTGAGTTTAGGACCAGAGCAACACCTGGTAAATCTTCTAATCTAGCTGTATATTTTAGAAATGTGCATCTGTCTGTCTGTCTGTGAGTCAATTTGTTCAAGAACTCCCTCTAAACAGTAAGAACTAGGACCATCAAATTTGGTCTGAGGTTTCCTCTTCTCCTAACTTAAAGCAAGTTCAGGGTTTGGTAATGCCAGGGAAACTGGAAGTGCCGGGAATGGGACTGTGTTGCATAATATGGAAAGGGAGGGGCTGTTCAGAGGGACACCATACTCAGAGTGACCATGAGGAGCAGTAAATGTAAGGGAAAGATGTACTGCAGAGTGACCACTGCAGACAGCTGCACCACCGACAGTATGACCAGCAGGGTTGGGGCTTGCCATCTTGCCAGCCACCAGACTGTATAAGTGGGGCCCCCCCCGCCTGGGAGACAGCCTATGCCGTTCCCATCCCTTCCCTATGAGGGGACAGGGGGAGGGAGGAAGCCCCCACTGGCCCCCCTTCCCGCACCATCCCCCCCACATCTGGCCAGGGGAGGAGAGAGAAAGCCCCTGTGAACCCCCCCACCTTGGGCCAGGGGAGGGAGAAAGCCTCACTGGCCCCCAGCAGGCAGTGTGCAGTCTCCACTGGCCTGGGCTAACTCCAGGGAGAAGCCAGTGGTCACCCCCACCCTCTGCCCTGAGCCCCCTTCTCCCAAATTCCTGCCCTGAGTCCATCCTCACCCCCTGCCCTGACTCCTGTACCCCCACTTCCTGCCCTGAGCCCCTCCTCACCCCAAACCTCACTCTTGCACTGCCCACATCCCTATCCCTCTGTTCTGAGCCCCTCCTCAATCCCTGCCCTGACTCCTGCACCCCCGTTCCCCTGACCACCCCTCCACACACACATCCCAAAGGCCCTGCCCTGATTCCAGCACTCCCCACACCACCATCCCCCCTGGCCTGAAGAACCTGGGCAACTCTGAGTAAGTCTTCTAGCCTATATATATAACGTTAAAGTCTGTCTGTCTGTGAGTCCATTTGTTCAAGAACTCTTTCTAAACAGCAAGAGGTAGGGCCACCAAATTTGGTATACAGCTTCCTCTTATCCTAACTTAAAGCAAGGTCAGGGTTTTCTTGTGCCAGGAAAACAGGAAGTTCCTGGAATGGGACTGTTTTCCATAACATGGAAAGGGAAGGGGCAGAGAGGAGGGACGCAATATTCACAGTGGCCACTGGGGGGTAGCGAGTGCAGGGGAAAGCTATTTGCAGAGGGTGCATCTACACAGCGGCGCTAGCTCAAAATAAGCTATGCAATTTGAGTTACTCAAATTACGTAGCTTATTTCGAGGTTATTTCAATAGTCTATTTCAAAATTTGGTGCTGTCTACACAGTGCCAAATTTCAAAATAGACCACTATTCCAACAAGTCCCTTAATTCTTGTGGAATGAGGTTTACTGGGATGTCGGAATAGCAAGCCCGTTATTTTGATTGCATTCCAAAATAATGGGCATGCTGTTAAGATGTGGAAAAGGCTGTTTCAGGATACCGGACCGGACATATCCTGAAATAGCGCTGCTGTCTAGATGTACCCAGAGTGACCACTGGGAGCAACCACACCACCCAGAGAGTGGCTAGCTGGGGCTGGGGCTCTGTCATCTTGCCTGCCACCAGACTGGGGAAGTAGCCCCCCTGTCCCAAACCCTTTCCCCTGCCCAAGCCTTTGGCCACAACCTGGGGGGGGTGGGGGTGGCGAAAGCCCTGTCAGATGGAGGGGGGGCAGGCTCCTGCTGGCCAAAGGGGCTGGGAGAAGAGAAAAGGTCCCTGGCAGCCAGAGGGCTGTGGTGAGAGAGAAGGCACCTGCTGGCTGCGGGGGCGGGGGGAGGGCCCGAGGAAAGAGATAAGGCCCCTGCCAGCCGGGGAGGGGGGAGCTGGGGAAGAGAAAAGCCCCCATGCTGGCCAGGTGGGCTGGGGAGAGAAAAGCTCCTGCTGGCCAGGGTGGGAAAGAAAGCCTGGGGTGGGGGGAAGCTGTCTGGGGGGAGAGATGAGACCCCATGCTGAGCCCCTTCTCACCCCTCAACCCTCACTCTCTCATGCCCCCCCCACACACATCCCCAGCCCCCTGCCCTGAGGCCATCCTCAACCTCCCACTTGGACTTCTGCACCCTCCATGTCCCAGTCTCCTGCCCTGCCCCTCCACACACACATCTTCAAGGCCCTGCCCTGACTCTTGCACACTTCCCCCACCATCCACCTGCCCCTGAAGGACCCAGGCAATGCTGGGTAAGTCTTCTAGATTACTATATATTTGAGAGAGTCTGCACATCCATCTGTGCATCTATTTGTTCAAGAACACCTCACAAATGACAAGACCTAGGACCACCAAATCTGTTATGCAGCTTCCTCTGCTCATAACTTAAAGCAAGGCCAGGGTTTGGTTATCCCAGGACAATGGGATGTGCCTAGAACTTGATTGTTTCTCATAAAACGAAAAGAGAAGGAACTAGTGGGAGAGACAGTTATACTGTAGAATGACCACAGGGAGGCAGCAAGGGGCCAGAGATGGGGCCTGGACAGCTATAACCCCATTGGGGCAGGAGGGTACAGGGGTGGAGAAAGGGACAGCTTCCTACTTTATATTTCAGAGAATTTGTCTGTTTGTGTGTGTGCCTGTTTGTCGATGTGTCCCTCTGTCTCTCAGCTGGGAAACATGCAGTCCTCCCCCAACTGGGCCCACTGCAGCTGTAGTGGCCATAGAGAGGTGCTTCTTATTTGGCCCCAAGCTGCTACAGTGAGAGAGGGCTGGGAGTTGCCTTCTCTCCCTGAGGCAGCCTGCATCCTGAACCCCCTAATCCCCAGCCCCACCCCAGAGTAATGCTTGAAATGAAGAAAAAAAATGAATTTGAGTTAAGGACCCGAGCAATGCCAGGTAAATCTTTTAGTTACTGTATATTATTTCTATACATAGATATAGAAATTGATAATACATAAAATGTATTATTTTACTAGCACATTTACCCGGCATTGCTCGGGTCTTTTAACTCAATTATGTTTTTTTTAATAAAAGAAAAATGTACATGCACTATTGAAATAATTGTGGTTTTCAAAAATAGTGTTATTTTTATGAAGTTAATTTTTTTCGGATATCTTAAATAAAGGGATTGTTAATTTTTTTCTGTTTAACTGTTTTTAGTAAACTTTTTAAAATGAGAATTCCATCAAGTGTATTTTTTGCCTTCATCCCTATAAACTCTTGTCATCTTCCCAGCTAGAGTGAGGAATGCAGCAAACTGTGCACTTTCCCCTTGCTCCCTGATGAAGGGGAACAGCCAGCAACATTCCTGTATTAATTGGGGGGAGGGAGAGCTTCAGCTGCTCACTCTATCTACAGGGTACCTAGGAGAATGAGAGTCTCAGTGCTGGACAGGGTAGGGGACACACCCCAGCCAGCCCTTTCTACCTGTCTGGTGATTCTCTCTCTTTTCTGTGGGGTTTTATCAGAAGCAGTCTCATTCCAGGCACATCCTGTTTTCCTGGTACAATCAAACCCTGACCTTGCTTTAAGTTAGAAGATGAGGGAACTGTATACTGAATTTGATGGCCTGCACTCTTACTGTTTAGGAGAAATTATTGAACAAACAGACAGACAAGCAATATTTATTGATCTGTTTGACAATGTATTATTGGCTCCTTCCATTGATTAGCAATAATTGTGATTGCCTTTGATGGAATCTCATAATTGCCTTAGTCCTATTAATTGCAATTGTCCTCATCATATTTATTCACACATTCAGATTTCTTTGTGCATATTTTGCCAAAATAGACATAAAGCTACCTGGTGATTGGCACTTATTATGATAAATAGTATTTATCCTTGTGCTCTCATCCTTGTCCAGATGTCATGATCAGTATCTGCGAAGTCGGGAGCTAGCTAGCAATGGACGCTGGCAGTGACAAAAATGTTTCAAAACATCCAAGAAGGCTTTCCATGTGGCTGTACTCATTTCCAGTGGCTGATATATCTTGCGTACTGGCCAAGTTGTATCTCACTTCAAAAGTGCTTGCTTACAAAATCAGGCATAAGAATACAAAAGTGTCACAGCACACTATGACTGAGAAGTGTTTCTCACTTTTGCTGTAGCATTATAAGAAAAATCAATTGGATTATACACAAATACACTTATGTTGCAGTGTATGGAGTACAGAGTGGTCTAAACAAGTCATTGTGTGAAATTTGAGTTGGCACTGACTTCACTAGTGCTTTGTACGTAGCCTGTTGCAAAAGTAAGCAAACAGCTAGATGAGTTGATGAAACTCCTGAAGATCTCTGTATACCCCTGGCTGAGAACCCCTGTGTTAAAGCATTCCAATAGCTGTACAACATGGTTCAAGGATGCAGTTTGGTCAAATTATTTGAGGGGGACATTAGATGTGATAGATGGACTGGTCTCAGTGACCCAGATGGTCTCTTCGAGGTATATATTCTCCACCAGAAATAGGTAGACAAAGGATTTTTGGGTTTACTTTGGAAATGCTGAAAAATCAAAACATTTTTGAAATTATTCCCAATTATCTGTGGATCAGAAAGCGATCTTTTGAAATATTTTTGTTGAAATGATTCAATTGCAAGAGAGTTTAATTATTTTTTAAAATTAAAACAATTGAAGAAAAATGGAATAAAACTGAAAAACCAAAGTGTTTCAAGTTGATCGGAATCTGTTTGCTTTTGCTTTCTGAAACCATCTGGTAAAGCCAACAGGAATTTTCAAAACTTTATGATATAGCAAAGTCTGTATTTTGAGCTAAATAAGTTGAGCCAAAATATTTTTCCTAGCTCTGTTTCCATCCATGTTAATATTCACATATGCATTCTGCTATTAATTATCAATAATATGTATCAATGCATCTTGTTAGCCATTTACTTATTATTGCATTTGTCATATTTGATATTCTTTCAATCTATTATTTATTAGTGTTCATTTTTACTATTTCAGCCTGCTATTTATCAATAATATTTATGTATGCAGTCTATTTATTATTGCATTCTGTTTTACTATATTTAATATTCTTGCAATCTCTTATTTATTAGCACTCATACTGTTTATTGCATCCTGCTATTTGCTGTCAATATTTACTACAGGTTAAACCTCTCTAGTCTGGAACCCTTGGGACCTGACCGGTTCTGAACGAGAAATTTTCTGGACCACGGGAGGTCAATATTGTCTAGCAGCATTACCAACACTTCCAATGTTTACTGGGCTGTTAGAGGACATTTAGGGGTAACTTAGAATTAAATAACAGCACAAAACACTGAAAGCTAGGACTGGTGGCTATAAACAAACTTTATGGGACCATGGGAAACTTGGCCACACCCATGAAAAGTGGACATCCAGCTAACTAAAATCATTCCGGACAATGGATGTTTCTGGACAAGAGAATTCTAGATTAGAGAATTCTAGATTACAATTCAACCTGTATTGCATTATATTGTCATTTATTGCATTTTGCTGTTTTTATAGTTTATATTATTTTAGTCTAATAGCGTTTATATTTTTATTTCATTTAACTATTTATTATTAATAATATTTATTGCTGCATTCTAATTTTAAATCTGTATGATTGCATTAGTTTTATTATATTTAATATTTTTGCAATCTACCATTTATTAACATGCATATTGATTATTGCATGCTGCAATATGCTCCGTGTTTATTATTGCATAATATTTATGATAATTTTTACTACAGATGCAATATTCTAGCAGTCTATTAGCAGGCTGATGCATTATTATTATTCTGCTGTTTATTATTTATAATATTAATGCATTCCATTATTTATTAGTGTTCATAGATATTATTTCATTCTGCTACTTCTTGATAACATTGGGCTCATTTTTCAATATATTGATCATTCTGTTATGTCTTAGCATTCATATTTATTAATGCTTTCTGCTGGATGTTATCTATGTATATTATTGCATTTGATTTATCATTGCATTCAGTTTTTATTGTATGAATATTCTTGCTCTCTATTAACTTTCATATTGGTCAGTGCATCCTACCATTTATTATACATACTAGCATTACCCATCCCATTGTGACAGTAGACGTACACGTGGCCTCCTTCCTCCCTGCTGCTCCCGGGGGTGGAGGGGGGCAGGTTGGGGTCATGTGTCCTCTTCCCTCCTCACTGCTCTGGAGATGCTGGGGCGCGTGTGCACTTCCCCTCCCCATGGTGATGTTGGAGGGCACGTGTGCACTTGGCACACTGCTCTTCCTCCTCTCCTCCCTGTGGTGGGGGCAGGATCTCAGCATAGGGGACGGGGCTGTAGGTGGGGCTGGGGGCCGGGCTCCCCCAATAAACTTCTCAAGTCTTTTCAAATGTTCTCTGTGACAAACGGCATGATGGACACTTCTCCTTTTATAATAGTATAGATTTATTACTAGAAGATTTACCCAGCATTGCTTGGATCCTTCAGGACAGGGGGCTGGTGGTGTGTGGGGGAGAGTGCAGGAGTCAGGGCAGGGCCTTAGGAATGTGTGGAGCACGGGGCAGGAGGCTGAGGGTGTTGGGAGTGCAGGAGTCAGGGTGGAAGTCATGCAGGGGCTCAGGTCCTGGGGATGTGGGATTGCACAAGGGAGGGCGGGCAGGGGGAGAAGAGGGTCAGGGGAAAGGGGAGGGGAGGCCACTGGCTTCTCCCCAGGGTTGACCTAGGGTGGCAGGGACCATGCACCGCACCCTCTGACTTCTCCCAGGACCGACTTGGGATGGGTTAGGTGCTACCCACTCACTGACTTGTCCCAGGGGACCAGGCCAGCACTCCCCTGGGTGGAGGGGGCAGCCATGCTGGTTGGTGCTCCTCCGGACTGGTCCAGGGGTCCGGGATGGGGCGCGCAGGCCATCCTCGGTGGCAATCTCTGGGCTAGGCCCAGAGGAGGAAGGGTGTGCAGATCCTGGGGGAGATAGGAGCTATGGGCTGTGGTTCCTCCAGGGTGTGATGAGGTTGTTGGCTTTCTACCCCTGGCCCACCCCCCCCCAGACCCCACCCTGCCGCTGCAGCAAGGCCCAGAGGGATGGAGTTTGGGACAGGGGGCCAATCAGGCTGTGTCTAGACTACAGGGTTTTTTCGCAAAAAGTAGCCTTTTTTCACAAAAACTTCACCTGCGTCTAGACTGCAGCCTCGTTCTTTAAAAAGTAAATCGAAAGAACATGGCAGTTTTTTCGATTGCTGTAAACCTCATTTTATGAGGAATAACACCTTTTTTTGAAAGTACTCTTTCAAAAAAAGGTGCTATTGAATGCAAATTGTGCTTTTTCGAAAGAAAGTGTCTAGACTCTCTTTCCAAAAAGTGGCTCACTTTAAAAAAAAATCTGCTTGTAATCTAGATGCGCTCTTTCAAAAGAGGCTTGTAATCTAGACGTAGCCTCACCTGGTTTAGTAGCTGGCAAAATGGCGAGCCCTGGTCCCAGCTGGCTACTCTCCTGCTGGTGTGGCTGTCCCCAGTGATCACTCTGCAGTATCGCTTTCCCTCCAATCAGCTCCCTTCCTTTCCATGGAAACAGTTCCATTCCAGGCAGTTCCATTCCATTCCTAACACAACCAAACCCTGCCCTTGTTTTAAATTAGAAGAAAGAGGAAGCTGCACACCAAATTTGGTGATACAATCTCTTACCATTTATGAGTTCTTGAACAAACAGACTCACAGACTGATGGACAGACAGACAGATGCATGTATCTAAAATATATAGCTAGACTAGATGATTTACCCAGTGTTACTCAGGTCTAGTTGATTTACCCAGTGAAGCTCAGGGCAGAGGATGGGGTGAGGCCCTCCCACACCTGGTTAGTGTCTTACTGGTGCGCATGCCCCCCTTTGGTCATTCCTGAGTATCACTGTCCCTGCTATCACTCCCCTTCCTTAGTCTTTTATGAGAAACAATCCCATTCCAGGCAAAACTCATTTTCCTGGTACAACCAAACCCTGACCATACTTCAGGTTAGGATAAGAGGAAGCTGCCTACCAAATTTGGTGGTCTTAGCTCATATTGTTTAGGAGGAGTTCTTGAACAAATGGACTCACAGATGGATGGATCTGTGACACATAGACACAGAAACTCTCTCATATATATAATAGATTGTATTCTGCTTATTATCATGCATTTATTATTGTGTTAGTTCCTCTTCTATTCATATCCTTCTAGTCTCAGAACACTGGTATTTATTGTTGCATTATGCCATGTCTTGTCAATAATATTTAGTAGTGTATTCTATTTATGATCATGTATAGTTGCATGCATTTTTTTGCTACATTGGCAATCTCTCATCTGTTATCCTGCATATTTATTATTGCATTCTCTTATATATTATTGCTAATTTTGCTGACCACAGAGTGGCATTTCTCACTAGTCCATATACATCATGCAATATCACAAAGACCTCCAACCAGATTAGGTTTGAATTCAATCAATCCGCTCCTGCCCTTTGAAGCTCCGGGCTTTGATTTGTTGGTGCCTATGAATTCTGTGTATTGTCACAGAGCGCACAACTGCCTCCATCTGCATCTGAGGTCAAGGCCCGGTTTGTGCCGGCGCTGCGCAGACACATAGTACATTGCTCCATGGAAGGTAATAGGGCCAGATCGAAGCTGGGGTCAATGGGCCATAGTCAGTGGGGCTGGATCACAGCTCTTGGTACCTGGCCATATATTATGGCTTGTCTTTTGTTCCAAGAGCTAAATGGCTCCAGGGCGATTTTTGCACGTGGCTAAAACCTGTTTTCTTCCCGGCTCAGTCCAAATCCGGTAACTTAAACCTGAATCCCAGTGGGTGGGATAAGCCAATCAAAATGGATTTTCCCCTTGGCTGGCAGGACTAGGACCAATGCATCAGGGTGGCACTAGAGGGTGTTGTGGGACAGGGAGCAGGGCAGGGGCCGCTTTCCCTTGACAGACAGGTTTGGCACGGGGGCAGTGCTAGGGGCACTGTGGGGAAGGGAGAGAGGCTGGGGCTCAGCAGGTGGGCTCTCACTTGGCAGGCAGGACTGGCCCCAGAGATGCAATCTTTAGAGTTAACTTAGCCCTTCTCTCTGAAGCTGGGTTATATTGATGTGCAGATTGTAAACAGCTTTAGTGATAGATGGTATCATGAGCTTTTGTGGGCACAACCACTTCTTCAGATGACATGCCTGTCATCTGAAGAAGTGGGCTGTGCCCACGAAAGCTCATGATACCATCTACATGTTTCGTTAGTCTTTAAAGTGCTACCAGACCATTTGTTGTTTTTTAAGTTTTTCCTGCACAGACTAACTCGCCTACCCCTCTGAAGCGTTTGAGCTTTAGTGATATTTGTCTTGGGTTTGAAAAGTCTGGATTCCTTGGTTCTCTACCTGGCTCTGGGAGAGGAATGGAGGATGGTGGATTAGAGTAGGGGGGCTGGGAGCCTGGATTCCTGGGTTCTCTCCCCATTTTTATCGTGACTCACTGTGTGAAACTTCTCTCTGAGTTTCAGAAGCCTAAGGTATGAAGCAAGGAAATAAGATCTATTTACCTACCTCTTCCAATTGATGTATGTGTCAGTAGGCGAGGTTGTCTATTGCTGTGGGAACAATCAACATTTTCCCCACGGTAAATATTATTTTGCAGAAATGCACTATGCCACCAGAAACTATTTTTCCCAAGGCAACAAACAAATAAACAAACATTTCCACATTTTTTTGGGGGGGGGCATTGTTTTTCCAAAAAAGACAATAGTTTTGGTGATTTTTTTTTGTTACCCAGATGTGAATTTAAAATCCCATTTTGCTTTGATCTTTTGCCTCTACTTTTCCATGGAATTAAAGGCACAAAAGCAGGTGAAAGTTTGGAAAAAAAGAGACTTTTTCTGTTCTACTTTAGTTGCTTTTTTCTGCTTGAGAAATTGAGTGTAAAGTTACAGGAATGGCATTTAATAGATACATAAATATCCAGAGTACAATGGACCATTAGTCCGTTACTCTGATCCCCTGTATAAACAAGCGAGATCATTCTCCCACATTGTCAGTCCTGAAGTACAGAGTTTGACCCAGTTTTCTCTATTGATCTCTTTGGCCTTAAAATCTAAGATGCAAGGAATCTATGACCAGTTCTATTCTAACATGGCACATTAGACATTGGAAGGCAAAGGTCATTTCCACGAAGAACCAAAATTTTGTCTTCATGGAGGAAATTAATCTGGATTAACCTGAGTAGCTGTGGCCACGCATTCAGCTGAGTTTGCTTCACTTCCAAAGCAGAGGAATTCTAGAAACATAAAATTGATTGAAACAATGAGGAATCCTGTGGTACTTTAAAGACTAACAAGTTCATTATGGACTAAGCTTTCCTGATTGTGATTTCAAGGATGGCACATCTGCTTGGGGAGATGGTTTCTGCCACAAGCAGTGAGATAATGTATGGTTTCACTGTTGAGGAAAAGAATTGAGATGTTCACTCTGCAATATTGCATTCTGTTCCCTTGGAAATGGGACCTAAAAGAAGGTGGGAAGAAATTAAAAGAAAGCACTTGTTGCACTATGCAAGTTTTACATGGGGAAAAATGCAAATAAATTCACTGATGTGTAGATTTCATGGAAACTTTGTGATCATCTTCTAGTCAGACCTCCTGAGCAACACAGGAAAACTTCCATGAATTCATTCCTCAAACATATCTCTTAGGAAACCATTTAAATTTAAATTGGTTTAAATCTTGCCTGTGATGACAAATCCACCACAACCCTTGCCACTCAACCAATTTTTAACTGGAAATATAGCTGAGTGAGTGAGTTTAAGTGACGAAGGGCCAGCTGAAGCTTTTAGGCTGAATTCTTTTTCTGCGAAAAATACAGATTCTTTGATGCTGAATGGTTTTGTGGCTAAGTTTAGCTGAATTGTTTTGGATGTAAAAAAGAAAAGACAACAAACCAAGCCTAGACACAAATTCATGGAGAGGGGAGAATCTGCAAAAGGAAAAGAAATAAAAATAGCACAAAAAATCTCCCAAAATAAAAAGATTTTCTTAACAAAAGCAGCAAAATAAATTCAAAAATAAAATGAAATAAGTAAATTAAAAATCAACAAAAATTAAAATGTAACATATAGAAATGTTGTGACTTAATCTGGAAGTATAATAAAACAAAAAAAATCCCACCAAATACATGAATTCTGTAAAAAAGGTGTAAAAAAAGAGAACAAAATAAATAAAATAAGTTTTAAAAATCTGCAAAAATACAATGGGAGAAATAAATATGTGTCTAAAAATGAAATTAGAACTTAAATAAAAAATTCTGCAAAAGTAAAAAGGTCTGCAGAAATAAATGCTGTACATAAAGAAAAAGTAGGCAAAAATAAACGAATACACCAGTAAAAAATTGCAACCATAAAATAATCATTCAGCCAAAAAGAAAGCCAGCAAACAGGAAATAAAATACAAATAACAAAAATAAATAAGTCAGCAAAAATAAAGTCAATGAATTAATTTTAAAAAATCTGCAAATATATATATATAAAATAAAAATACAAAATTCTGCTAAACACCCTGCAGAACATTTTTTAAACATTTTTTAAATGTTTAGGTTTTTTGCGTCAGCCTTACTTTGTGCCCATCAGATCCTTTAGTTGGAAGTTTGCAAAACAATTAAAAAAAAATTAAAATGGTGAAACAGTTGTGAAATGATTTTTTCCCAACTTTTTGATTTACCAAAAGTTTATAATCATTTCATTTTCAATCCCAAATTAATTTCCTCCATTACCTCCCCCATATACACATACTTTCCTGGCTTGCTAATGAACCTGAGCTACCTTTTTTTGTCTAGCTGTCAATAGACAGAATAGTAGCAGTGTGAGACTGCAAGGGACCTTGAGAGGTCATCTAGTCTAGTGTTTCTCAACCTTTTTTTTTATAAAGTACCCCTTTTTAAAAAAATACCCCAGTACCTACAGTTTTCAGACACACACAATTTTTTTCTACTATTGCAACACATTTGTTTAAACAACTTAATCGTAGCCAGGCTGGCGATGAAATTTCTGGGTGTAAAAAGTACAGAAATAATAAAGCACTGTAAAACTTAAAACAAAAATTCAGTTTTCTCCAAAATTCAGTTATGTTGACATACCCCCCAGACTTCTCTCGAGTACCCCTAAGGGTACTTGTACCACTGGTTGAGAAACACTGATCTGGTCCAGTCTCCTGCATTTATGGTAGGACCAAGCACAATCTAGGCCATCCCTGACAGGTGTGTGTCTAACTTGCTCTTAAAAATCACCAATGATGGAGATTTCACAACCTCTGTTGGCAATTTATTCCAGTGCTTAACCAACCTGACAGGAAGTTTTTCTTAACATCCAACCTAAACCTTCCTTGCTGCAATTTAAGCCCATTGCTCCTTGTCCTATCATCAGACGTTAAGGAGAACAATTTTTCTCCCTCCTTCTTGTAACAACCTTTTATGGACTTGAAAACTGTTATCATGTCCCCTCTCTATCTTCTCTTCTCCAGACTAATCAAATCCAAATTTGTTCATCTTCCCTCATAGGCAGTGTTCCCTCCAGGTGACTCAGTCAGCTCCATGCACTGAGCCCTGGGCCTCTGACTAGGCAGGGTTAATTAATCACCTGTTAAACTGGGCTGCTGCACAGCTTAGAGGGAACACTGCTCATAGGTCATGTTTTGTTGATCTTTCATCATTTTTGTTCTTTTCCAGTGTTTCTCCAATTTCTCCACATCATTCCTGAAATGTGGTGCCCAGAACTGGACACAATACTCCAACTGAGGCCTAATCAGCGCAGAGTAGAGCGGAAGAATGACTTCTCGTGTCTTGCTTAGTGTTGCCAGATGGTTTCAACAAAAATACCGCACACACTTGTCATTACCTCACAATCTACATTATATCTTATTTAGAAAATACCGGACATTTATATTTTCTCATTTATATTTTCTCAATTTGTTTCCCAAACAGAGAGCTAAAATACTGGATTGTCTGGTTCAAAACCAGACACCTGGCAACCCTAGTCTTGCTCACAACACTCCTGTTAGTGCATCCCAGAATCATGTTTGCTCTCTCTCTCTCTCTCTTTTTTTTTTAAAGCAACAAGGTCATACTGTTGACATATTTAGCTTATGGTTCACTATGGCCCCAAGATCCCTTTCCACAGTTCTCCTTCCAAATCAGTCATTTCCCATTCTGTATGTATGCAACTGATTGTTCCTAAGTGGAACACTTTGCATTTGCCGTTACTGAATTTCATCCTAGTTATCTCGGACCATTTCTCTAGTTTGTCCAGAATGCAGATCATTTTGAGTTTTAATCCTTGCAACCCCTCCCAGATGGAATTATCCACAAAGTCTTTGTCTTCTCTGTGCCATTATCTAAATCATGGATTAAGTTACTGAACAGAACTGGACTCAGAACTGCTCCCTGCAGAACCCCACTGGTTATGCCCTTCCAGTGTGACCATGACCCATTGATAACTCCTCTCAGGGACCAGTTTTGCAAACAGTTCTTCACCCACTTTCTATTAGCTCCATCTAGCTTGTATTTCCCTCGTTTGTTTATGAGACAGTCATGTAAGATGGTATCAAAAGCCTTACTAAAGTCAAGATAGGCCACATAGACGACTTCCCCCATTGCAGGGTTATGATTTCTTGTTTCTGGCATGGTAGCTTTGGAAATTTCACACACCAGGGCTCAGCTGCGCTAGGAGCTGTACGTGGCAACGTTGTGTTAACTCCCTGATTACAGGAGGAAATTGCCTGTCGTCACTGTGTATGTGGACACTCCTTGGAAATTTTTCTGCTTTGGAAGTGAATTGTACTAATCTGAATAATGGAAATGTTGTCCATATGGGCAGGTTTTAGCCCAAATTAAATTCAAACCTTCTGATAATCCATATTATTTTCTCATTTTTTGTTAATATGGGTTAATTCCCCACTTGCTGTTGATCCAGATTCACTCCACACTTTCCATTAATCTGGATTAAATTCCACTCTTCCTTCAATCTGCATTCAGTTATGACATTCTGAACAGATTCAATATCCACTTTCTGTTCATATGGATTCAATTCCCACCCACTGATAATTAGGTCTCATTTATCATCATTTAATAATCCAGATTAAGACCCCACAATCAGTTAATCTGGAGTCATCTCCCACTTTCTATTAATCTGGATTTACTTCCACCTTTCCATTCATATGGATTCAATTCCCACCTGCTCATAATTTGAATTAAATTCCCACCTTCTATGAATCCATAGTAAATGTCTAATGTCCGTTCATTTGGAATAAATACTTATTTTCCAGTAATCTGAATTTCTTTCCCACTTTCTACTAATCTGGATTAATTTTCCATGTAGACAAACCATTTAATGAATTAATTGATATAGCCAGTTAACAAAATAGATTCATTTGGCCACCCCCCTCTTTAAGGGACCAAACAGATGTAATGTGGATTAGATTGGTAAATTTAGTAGGGGGGAAGGATAAGTGGTGAGCAGCCCTAAACCAAGGTGTAGTTTTGTTTCCCTGAAGTGGCTCCATCATGCATTAGGTCAGGGCTACTAAACACGTGCCCACGGGAGGGATCCTTTGAACATGGCCTCCATTGGGAACATGCTCCATAAAGGCAAGTCAATATAATGGTCTTCAGTTGATATGCGTTCAGTAGTTAAATTCCTGGACTGTCATTGCTCATTAAAAATGTTGTCATATGGATGGAAATTGGGTAACTATTGCATTTGATTAATACCAGCAGAACTGACTTAAATGGGGACTGCATGTTGTGTTATTTTGCCTTAATCTTTGTATTCATGCTCATCAGTGTGAAATAAGATATTTGCATATATTTGCATATAAATTTGCATGTATATGTAACCACACTTAAATTGTGGCCCTCAGCATGTGCTGTGAGTATCACTGTGGCCCCCCGGGGCTTCCAAAGTTGAGTAGCCCTGCATTAGGTGGTCTCTGTTGGTGGAATAGTTTCTTTGGCTCAGGTTCTAGGGAATGGTGGTGAGGGACTCAAAGGTTGCTGGTTTTTAAAAGGCTTGCATTTAATCTGGATTAAGACATGCCTTTGTGGACAACATTCCCATTAATTTGGATTAGTGCAATTCACTTCCAAAGCAGAAGAATTTCAGAAGAGTGTCCACATAGACGGTGACAGCTTGCAATTTCCTTCTGTAATCAGGGAATTAACTCACCATTGCCATGTACTGCTAATTCTATGGCCGGAGAGAACTGGGAGAGGACCCCACACTTTGGGGCATGGGATGGTGCCATGATCAGCACCCATCGGTTCTCAACTGTGGGGGCACAGGGTCAGATGGAGCAGGCGTCCTCAGATGCAACTCCAGGAGGCTGCTTCTTGGAGGTGTTGTGTGCCCTGCTCTGCGGAAGGAGGGATGTGTTGGGAGGGGTCTATGCATGTGCTGTGTGTGGGAGTATCTCAGGGTGGCAGTATAATATTGTGTTGGGCTTTGTGTGTGCATGTGTGTATACCTGGGCCCGAGTTAGCGTGTGTATGTGCGTGTGGGCATCTGGAGCCTTCCTGGGCACCTAAATATTTGGGATTCCCCTTAAAATTGCCCCTTACCCTGGAGTCCATATGGATGGGAGCCGGTGCCCCCTAGAGGGGAAAGGCTCCATGCCTCATTCCCTGCCTTCCTGCCCCAGCCAGTCCCTGCCCTGGGGCCAGGTGGAAGCCGCTGCCCACTAGAGAGGAAAGAAGTGAGGGGAGAAGTGAAATGGGGAGGGAAGGAGAAGGGGAGGAGGAGGCAGGAGGGAGCAAGGGGAAGGATGGAGCAGCAGGGGGAAGAGTTGGAGGGGAGGAGAGGCGAGGGGAGAGAAAGCAGCGGGAGGGGAGCGATGGAGCTGGAGGAGGGGCGGGAGGAGGAGGGATGGAGCAGGAGGGAGGGAGGGGAGGGGAGAGACGGAGGAAGGAGGGGCAGCCGGCCGGCCGGACGGAGGGGGCGAAGATCACTCCAAGGACGCGGCGCCCCGGCTGGCAGGAGGGTTCGCGGCCGGTGGCCGGAGGAGGATGGGGGCCCCACCGCACGGGCGTGGGGGGAGGGGGCGATAGGGGGCGCTGGGGAGAGCCATGGGGCTGAACGGCGTGTCCCCCCCCTTCAGGAAGCTGAGCTGCTTCCCCCCCGTCATGTGCCAGTGCAAAGTGATTTGCAGCAACCGGACCCTGTCCCTGATGTTCGGGTGCAAGGTACCGCGGGGGGGGGTTAGACCCAGTGTCGGGGAGGGGGGTGGATTGGGGGGATTCGCATCTGGCTGTAGCTGGGGGTGAGACGGGAGAGGGGTTGGGGCAGTGTGAGGTGACACATGGTCCCGGGGAGATGTGCTGACACCGCCATTCTGATCCGGTGGGTTCGGGGTCTGGTTCTGGCGTGGCCCGGTGCAGCCCAGGGGTCTGGCGTTGGTCCGCTTGGCACAGACGGATCCAGTCCTGATTGGGCAAGGGCCTGGCATGTCCTGGGCTCGGTTCTGGTACCAGCTGGGCAGCCTGGGGCTCTGGTACCGGCTGAGGTGGTTCTGGTGCTGGGATGGGAGCGGGGCTGCAGGACCTGTGGGACAGAGGGAGGGGGCTATAGGTCTCGGAGAGCAGGGTGGGTCTGGAGGGATCTGTGGGGCTGGGTTAGGAGTCTCTGGGGGCTGGAGGACTCAGTGCGGCTGGGTTGGGGGCTGTGGTGGTTGGAGGCTTCTGCAGGGCTGGGTTGGGGGCAGGGCAGTTTCCAAGCCCTGTTCAGTCTCAGCTTCATGTCCTTAGGCTGTCCTGGAGGCCCGCGCATTGGGGATTAGGGGAATTAATCTGCTGAGACCAGTGAAGCTGGGTGGAGAACAACAGAGGGCAGGTCAGCCTTGGGGGGGGGGACTACTCACCATCCCCAACCAGAGCCCCCCAGCTCTGCCTGTGTCCCTCATGCCAGACCTGCAGCCCCCCCTTCTCCTTCTACAGACTGTCCCCTTCTCCGTCTGATCTGGCAGCAGATCAAAGATGGAAGAGTGTGAAGGAAGGGGAGCAGCTCATCGGCAGCATGTGCATTGGGGATATTATGAAGTCTAGGGGTTAGAGCAGGGGGGCTCGGAGCCAGGACTTCCTGGTTCTGGGAGGGGAGGGAGTCTGGGGAGGGGGGGTTAGGACCTTTAAGTCCAATTCCTGGTTCTGTCCTGACCTGCTGCGTGCCCTTTGACATGGCCTGGCTCTCTACCTCAGTTTTCCCCTCCAGCCCTTTGTGTGGTTAAACTGTTGCTTACTTTGTGTGGTGCCTGACCCAAGGGACCGTGAGCTGGGAATATGGATGAACTCAATAGTCCCGAAGAGTCAAAGGTGTTAACATGACCCCGAAACTGTCCACCACTCAGTTGCAAAGAAGGTTTGGGGGGGCCTGGAGACCCCAGACTATGTATTCTCAAGGCAAATGCCCTTTATTCATGATCTCAGAAAGCAGTTGAAACACTGGCAATGTGGAGCATTAAGTAAGGTTTTAATTTTACCAACATCCCATGTTCCCTGTCCCCTTTAGCCGGACAAATCTCTTGTCCGACTGTCTTTTAGCTGGGATTAAAGATGGTAATAACTGTCCTTTTGGAGGGAAGTGCAGAAGATAAAGCTGGTCTGGCACTGTTGCTGCTGCTGTTACAGTCCAATCTCATTTCCTGTGAGGTCAAAACAAGACAAAGACTGGGGGGGGGGGAGGAAGTCAGCAAAGAGAGAAAATGTTTCTTGCTTGTAGCCGGAATTAAACAAACAAAAGGCTGTATTTCTTCACACAGCACAGTCAACCTGTGGAACTCCTTGCCAGAGGATGCTGTGAAGACCAAGACTATACAAGGGTTCAAAAAAAAGAACTAGATACATTCATGGATATAGGTCCATCAATGGCTATTTATCAAGACAGGCAGAGATGGTGTTCCTAGTCTCTATTTGCCAGAAACTGGAAATGGGTGACAGGATTGGGATCATTGGGTGATTACTAGTGTTCCCTGTAAAATGAGCACTTGGATGGCCACCCAGGAGAGATTCAAATGTTGCCCTGCTAATCAGCAGAGTCCCCACAACTGGCAGCATGTGTTTCTACTGGTGGTGCACATCCGCACATACCTTGGGAGCACATAACAAAATGTATTCTGCACATGGATGAAAAAAATAAGAGGGAACATTGGTGATTCCTTGTTCTGTTCATTCCCTCTGAGTCATCTGGCATCTAGGCTAGATCAGTGGTGCGCAACCTGTGGGTTGCGACCTCCAAGGGGGTCGCGGCTGTCTTCCTGGGGGATCTCAGCGCTTTGATCCGGCTGACCAGGGGCTGGGCCCGGCCACGCACGGCGCTTTGATCCAGCTGGCTGGGGGCTGGGCCCGGCTGTAGGCAGCCGCATGGCGTGGCACTTTGATCTGGCTGGCTGGGAGCTGGGCCCGGCCGTTGGCGGCCCCCGCAGCGTGGGGGTTGCGAATGAAAAAAGGTTACACACCACTGGGCTAGATGGACCTTTGATCTGACCGAGACTGTCCATTCTTATGTTACAGGCCCAGCTGGTCATTCTGAAACCTGTCAAGCTTGTGCAAGGGTTGGGCTGGTTAGGACCATGCTGCCAGTGGCAGCTTAGAACAGAATTGCCAAGTGTACATTCTTGGCCTGTTGAGCCAGACTCTGATTAGACAGATGGCAAAAGGAGAGGAGGAGGAAAAAGAAGAAATAAGGTGGGAAAGGAAAAGGACACACGAGCTGGGAGGAGGGCGAAAAAGTTTCACAGCCCCAGTTTTTCGGGATTCAGCCAGAGCCAGTGGAGGTGGTGACGGTAGCTGGATCCATCTCTTGGCCCAGTTGCATCAGGACAGCTCAGGATCAGGGTGATGTGTTGGCAGTTTCTCTTGGATGCCCTTTGCCTTGAGTGGTAGTCTGGGGAGCAGAGTCAGTTGGTGTATTTGTGCAGCTTTCTTCATTCTGATCTCGCAGGCCCAGTGGTGTCATGGGAGATCTTGGGGTTGCAGTAGCAGTGGGTGTTGCATCGGGTCATCTCTGTGTTGGGTTGTCTTTTTGTTGGTTGTTTGCATTGAGTAATCTTTGCATTTGGTGGCAATCTGGGGGAGAGGATCAACTAGTCTGTTTGTGTGGTTTTCTTCACTGTGATCTTGCAGGCCTAATGGTGTTATGGGTAGATTTTGGAGACCCAGGAGACATAGGGGGTTGTCTTGGGTCATTTTTGTTTTGGGTCTTTGCGTTGGGTTATCTTTCTGTTAGTTCGTCTTTGCTTTGGGCCATCCTTATGTTGGGTTGTCCATGGGTTGGGTTATCCTTGCATTGGGTCTTCCTTGATTGAGTAATCTTTGCATTTGGTCTTTATGTTGGGTCGTTTTTGTGTAGGTCATCTTAGCATTGGGTTGTCTGTGTGTTGGGTCATGCTCATGTTGGGTCTTTGCGCTGGATCATCTTTGCATTGGGCCATTCTTACATTGGGTCATTGTGTTGGACTGTCCTTAGGTTGGGTCATCCTTGAGTTGGGTTGCAGCTTGGGGAATGGGGTCACATAGTCTGTTTGTGTGTTTTTCTTCACTCTGGTCTTCCAGACCCAGTGGTGTTAGGGTAGATCCCAGAGTCCCACGAGATGATGGGGATGGCACCCATGATGGTGAAGTTTACTGCAGTGGTTGTTGGAAGACAGCTTCTGCTTCTGCTGATTTCTCCCTAAAAGTCTTTTATTTTAAGAACCCCTAGAGGGCATGATGGGTGGAACAGCCCAAGGCTTCATTATCTTGTCCACAAATTAGATCTCAGAGGCGTAGTTGTGTTAGTCTGTATCTGAAAAAACAACCAGGAGTCCTGTGGCACCTGAGAAACTGACAGATTTATTAGGGTATAAGCTTTAATGGGAAAAACCCATTTCATCAGATGAATTGGAGTAGAAGTTACAGAAGCAGGGGTATATATAAGGAAGCAACTCTTCCTTATATATACCCCTGCTTCTGTAAATCCCACTCCAATTCATCTGATAAGGTGGGTTTTTCCCATGAGAACTTATGCCCTAATAAATCTTTTAGGGTACGTCTACACTACAGCGTTATTTTGAAATAGTTATTTCGAAATAAGATATTTTGAAATAACGCGTCTACACACAAAATGCATTTCAAAATAGCATTTGGCTATTTCGAAATAGCACGTCCACACTGAGTGGATGCTGAATCGCATTTAAGGCCGGCCGGAACCAGGTCCAACGGCATCAGGTCAGGAGTTACTTTGTGTGGCTGCTGCCTGAGGCTATCTGAGGCCTGTGCTTAAAGGGACCTCCTTTGGACAGTCGGTTCTCAGCTTTCCCTGCTTGCTTGCCTACCTTGATGAGGGACAGCAAAGCATTTTGTCTCTGCATGCTCTGGTTGCCCTCACTCGGGACACCACAGCACTCTGAAGAATGGAGCCAAAGCTGCCCCTGAGCACTCTGGTGCTTCTCGTGGATGTGTTGCTGTGAGCCTGGCTGCGCTTTCTGCAGGCTGCCGTCCGGGAGGTCCATCGGGGGGCTGTCAGTATCCAGGAGACCCTGCGGGAGAGCTTCCACCCTGAGGAGCACTAAGAGCCTCCCTGGTCTGCCCCACTGGGGGCTTGTGCCTCATTCCTCCCTCATGTCCTTCCACTTACCCCTTCCTAACCCCCCTTCCTGATGTAAAATAAAATACATGTATTTTCATGAACACAAACTCTCTTTATTTAACAAAACTGGGAATGAAACTCTGGTGAGACTGGGGAAAGGAGGCGGGAGAGGGGAGGAGAGAGGGTGGGAGAGGGGAGGGGGAAACCTGGGAGGAGGGAGCTGGAAGGGGGAAGCAAGAGGAAGAAGGGGGAGGGGAAGCTCAGGGCTCAGGGTTAGGGGTCTCGCCAGACCAACTTGATTTTCATGCAAACCTGCTCCTGGGTTCTCATGTGACCTTTGGTGGCCAGGCTGGCAGCTATTCTGCCATAGACGGCCACGTTCCCCTGTCTAGTGCGGAGATCATGGACGTTGGGGGCATCCCCCCAAACCTGAATAAGGTCCATGATCTCCGCCCTTGACCAGGAAGGAGCCCATCTTCTCTAGGCCCTGTCAGGCTCCTGAGAGCTGGCAGATTGCTCCTGGGGAGCGGTGGAGGGCTGGCTGCCAGTGGCTTGCTGGCTCATGTTTTGGGGCCACTGGGTCAGGGGCAGTGACTGCTGGCTCTGGGCTGGCAGGCTTGGAGCTGGCACAGGCACTGTGGCCAGAGTCTACCCCTTTAAGGGCTCTGGGGTGCGGGGGAGGGAGAGGAGTGTTCTTGATTGAGGCCAGAGTGGCCACCAGGGCACCCTGGGAAGGGCTGGAGGCCCTCTATTTCGAAATAAGTGTCTACACAGCACTTATTTCGAAATAGCAATTTCAAAATTGGCATTATTCCTCGTGGAATGAGGTTTACCAATTTCAAAATAAGCTCTCTGCTATTTCAATTTAATTTCGAAATAGCGGTTGGCTTGTGTAGATGCTAGGAAAGTTATCATATATATAGAAGCCCAATGTCTGTGACTCTGTAACGCTGAAATGCTGGCTGTTCCCCTCTGGGCGGCGCTGTTGCCTGAGTCACGTCCTTCGCCTCCCACCATGGCGCTCGGCTGACTTCTGCGCCACTCAGCTGGGCCGCCGTGAGGGAGCAAGCGAAGCAAGCGGCCGTTTGGGCTCCCCTGCGGTGGCCCGGCTGAGAGGCGCAGAAATCAGCCGAGCGCCACGGCAGGAGGTGAAGGGGTGTGGGGCGGCAGCTCCAGGCCCCGCCCCCTGTCCGTGAACATCACCGCCCCGCCCCCCTTCGCCTCCCGCAGTGGCGCTCGTCTGACTTCTGCGCCGCTCAGCCGGGCCGCCGCGTGGGAGCAAGTGGCACAAGCGATCATTTGGGCTCCGTGCTCCCCATGCAGCACAAGGAGCGCGGAGCCCAAACGGCCGTTTGGGCTCCGCGGTCCCCCGTGTGAGAGGCAGGAGGGGGAGGAGAAGAGAAAGAGAGAGACAGAGAGAGAGGCAGGAGGCGGAGGAGAGCTGAAAGAGAGAGGGGGGGAGGCAGGAGGAGGAGAGAGAGAGAGAGAGAGAGAGAGAGAGATGGAGCAAGAGACCAGAGGCTCAGGAGAGAAGACCGACGTGGAGGAGAGATCTGAAAATCCCATCTTATGACGGCTAATTGGCTAGTTTCAAAATAACAGCTGTTATTTCGAAATAACTTTGATGTGTAGACATACCCTTAGTCTCTAAGGTGCCACAAAACTCCTTGTTTTTTCACCAATTAGGTGGAATTTCCAACAGATCAATTGTAGTCTGTTGATTTGGGGTCCCACACTTCTCTTGTATATTGGGCATGGCCTTACCACAGTCCTTGCGTTATATCAGGAATTTTTTCTGTGTGGATCATTCAGTTTTTCTGTTTCCCTTTGATACCTGTTTTCCTATCTACATTTCTTGTTGTGACACTTCATAAACTTTCATTCACTTCATAAACTTTCAAAACTTGTATATTGGGCATGGCCTTACCACAGTCCTTGCGTTATATCAGGAATTTTTTCTGTGTGGAGCATTCAGTTTTTCTGTTTCCCTTTGATACCTGTTTTCCTATCTACATTTCTTGTTGTGACACTTCATAAACTTGTTGTGACACCATAAACTTTTTATGGTGGAGTTCACATTTAAGGTAAAGTTGGAGGCCCAGTTATTACAACTGAAGTGCAAAGCATGTGGCCCAATAGGGCCTCAATCTTAGTTGGGGAGAGGGGTCTTTGAAGAACAATGAGACTGTGACCTCAGGCTGAAAAATCATGCCATCAGTTCAATTCAGAAACACTTCCTTCGAGTCATCTGTAAGATGACTCATGCTCCTATCATCCTCTATAGCCTCTCCTCTTGTGCTGGATACAACTCCCATAATGCATCACAGTTCCCAATCTTTCTGTGCCACCGTGGAGAGTCCCTGGCTGTGATGCATCATGGGAGAAACAGCCCAGTAGGGGAACCCCAGAATCAGGCATAAGAACTCCAGCTGTCCATTTTGGTGGCCTTTCCAGGCAGAATTTTGTTCCCACCAATATTTTCAGATTTTGGACACTCAGTTTTTTGATAAAATATTGAGCTTCCCCATGAAACGCATCCTTCAGGGGGCAGGTGGGGAAAAGATTTGTCACAATCTCTTAGGCAGGGCATTTGGGTGAGCCTTGCATTATCTTTCCATTGGGTCTTTGTGCCGATTGGTTTTTGTTCTGTGTCACCTTTGTATTGGGTTGTCTTTGTGATGGTTCTGCATTGCATGATTATTGTGTTATCTTTTCACTGGGTCTTTTTGTTGGCTTGATTTTGTAGTGAGTCACCTTTGCATTGGATCATCTTTTTTTCCCTTGGTCTCTGAGTTGCATGGTCATTGTATTATCTTTGCATTGGGTTGTTGTTCTGGGTGGCCTTTGTGCTAAGTCACTGTCACATTAGGGTTGTTGCAGTGGATGGTCTTTGTGTTGTGTCATCTTTATGTTGGTCTGGAGAGTCAAAAGATGCTCCAACTGCTGATGGGGTGGGAAGCAAAGAAGGATCCAATTTACAGAGCAATTTAGATTGGAAGGTAAGGTGGGCAGTTGCAAAGAACAGGTGTTGTGATCTGGCCATGTGAAGGGTTGGAAGGGATGTCAAGAAGAGCCAGGAAAAATGATCAGAGGGTTGGAAATTATCTCGTAGATTGAAGGCACTTCATCTGTTTAGCTTTTCTGAAAGATGATTGAGTCCAAGTTAACTTTTAACTTGATTACAGGATCAAAACCCAAAGTATTAAAGTGCTCTTGAATGTTCTGAAGACAAGCAGAACAAGTTAAAGCCTGACATTCAAACATGGAAGATGGCACTAGTTTTTAACGGTCAGGGACAGTAGCCTTTGGAACCAATTCCCAAGGGAAGTGGTGGCTTCTCCATCTCTTGATGGCTTCCAGTGATGCTCTTTTTGGAAGATGCTTTAGCTGAACACAAGTTATTAGGCTCAATATGGGGGGAAAATGGGGGAAAGTCAATGGGGTACATTACATAGGAGATCAGACTAGATTATGTAATGGTGTCTTCAGACCTATGGAACAATGAATTCCCCATCATTTTCTTTCAGATCAGTGACAGTGATGTTGACTAGCATTGGATACATTGAACTCTGTAATTTCAAGCTTCCACCCATTCATTGGTTGATCATCTTTGTATTAAGATGTCTTTGCATTGGGTCTTCTTTGTGTTGGGTCTTCTCTGTGATGAACCAGACTTTTGTCAAATCATTGCTCTGGTTCTTCTTCATGTCAGGTTGCCTTTCTGGTGGGTCATCTTTGGATTGAGTGGTCTTTGTGGAGGGTGGTGGCTTGCCAGATGGGCTCAGTTGGTCTATTTGTGTGGTTTTTCTCTTTTAACTTTTTGGATGTCTGATTTGTGTTGAAATGTTTGGAGCTGGAATTTCTGAAGGACACAGCTCTCTCTTAGGCACCAAACGTTAGCAATTAGCTTCTCAAAGACCTCAGGATATTGGGGGGAGTCTGATAAAGGGCACCCTTCCTTTCTTACAAAAGGCATGTATACTCTATCCTTCTATTCAGTCTTCTCTAACGGGACAATGACCATTGCAAAGTAGAATTCAGTTATGATGCACTCTGCTAATTATTTTTCTCCTCTTATGTTAACGAGCCAAATAATTAGCTAGCTCCAAGGAGACCGTAGAGCACTTGCTAGAATCAGATTTCTGTTTCTCTATTGTACAGAGTTTTTAAGGTAAATATGTTAAAAAATAGTGAAAATCAATCCGATTTGGAAAATCTATCCATTATCTTAGCCCCCCAGTTTCAAATGAAGGAACCATTTCTGGGGGCAGCTGGCTGGCTTGTATCCTGGTCCTAAATCACTAAAAATTGGTTGACTTGTTGGTCTTTGTGTGGGAGGACTTGGTTATAAAAAAGAGCACTAATTATTTTCCCCTCTTCTTGTTAATTAACAAACTTGCTAGCTAACTATAGAGAGTTTCACTAGAGACAAATTTATGCTTCTCCACTGCGTACAGCTTTTATGCTAGTGAGGTAAAAAAAATTGTGCGACCTGATATTGCAGGACTAGCAAAATCCATGTGCCATTTTGGCCTCCAAAGTTGTGTGTGGAGAAAATTAAAGAGGGTGGAGGGCAGGGTGGCATCCCATCCTGCAAATGGTGCAAACAAGTTTTATTGATTCATTGTGTAGGGAAGTTTTGCGGTGAGGAACAATGTTAATTATTTGATTCTCATGTGCTTAATTAACAAAATAATGAGCAAAGGCTGAAACAATCCCTGAGCTCCTGCGAGGAATAAATGCCTGGCTCTCTATTGTGCAATGTTGTTTATTTGGAGGTATTTGAAAATGGGGGAGACTTAGAATTGTGTGGCCAGGGATTTCCCTGTTTCCCTGCCTCAGTTTCCCCTCTCTCCGACTGTCTGTTTAGACTGTGAGCTGTTTAGGGTAGGGACTGTCTTTCACTCTGTGCAGCACCAGGCACTGGAGGGGGGTAGTTGTGAACCTAGACACAGCAGCTGAACCTCACTATTGTACGTGCGGAACAGAGGTGGGGAGGATCTCCTCCCCTTGGTGAAAGGGCACTGGGTGGGGAAGCAGGCCAAGAGCTAGTGATTTGAGGGGGGCAGTGAGGGGTGGAGGGAAGGAGGTTTGTAGCTGGGAAGTTGGGGTGTTTTATTGCTACAGACTGGGTATTTAGAGCATCTGGGAGTACGGGATATGGTGGGGGACTATGTGGGGCGCTGTCCCTTGAGTCAGTGCTGAACACCTTGATGCTAGGGGGGCACTGTATGGTGGGGAACCCAATATGGGGCGCCATGAGGCAAGAGGTAGAATTGGCTGTGGGGCAGAAGGGGGCCATCAGGGGGCACCAAGAATCTGAGGGGTGCCAGAAGGAAGCATTGTGTAGTGATGGGCAGAATGTGGGGGGTGCACTAGGCAGCAGGTATCAGCAGGGGGCACTGTGTGGTACAGGGACAGAAGGGCCCCATGGGGGTGCAGGGTAGAAGAGTGAACCAGCAGGAGATGCTGTGTGGTAAGGGACAGAGGGGAGAAGGGTGCGCCATAGGGCAGAGAGGCTAGCAGGGGGTGCTATATGGTGGGAGTAGAAGGGCCCCACAGGGCACCGAGAAGAGGTACCAACCAGCAGGGGACAAGGTGGGGCAGAAGGGACCAGTAGAGGGCGCCACAGGGCAGAGGGAGCCAGCAGGGGCACCACAGGGCAGAGGGGCCAGCAGGGGGTACTGTGTGGCGCGGGTGGGGAGGCCTTATGGTGGTACTGTGTGTAGAGGGACCTGCAGGGGGTGTCACAAGGCAGAAGGGGCCAACAGGGGGTGCTGTGGGACAGCAGGGGATGCTGTGGGGCAGAGGAGACAGCAGGGGGCGCTCACCATGTGCCTCTCATCCCTTAGAAATATCGCTACCAAGATGAGGACAGCCCGCCCCTGGAGCAGAGCCCGGCACATCTCCCCAACCAGGTAAAGGCCCCCGAGCTGGTCCACGTCTCGGAGAAGAACTTGTCCCAGATCGAGAGCATCCACGGCTACGTGTCCCACTCCCACGTCTCCCCCATGAAGGTAGGAAGGGGGGCAGGGGGCGCCCGGCCAGCAAAGGGGGTCACCGGCCCAGCCCTGCTGCCCCCCACACACCCACCTCCCCACCCCCTCTATTGTGCGTGTGTTGTGGGTGGGGGGATTGCTGGCTCTTCGGGTGTGGTCCTCAGTGCATCTGGGTGTGTCTCTTGTGTATGTGTGTGTGTTAGGGTGTGCATTTCAGTAATTTTCTGGGGGTGTGTTTCAGTGCATCTGGCTGTGTCATGTATGTGTATGATTGTGTGTGTGTGTATGTATGTGCGTATGTCAGGGTGTACATATCACTAGCTCTCTGGGAGTATATGTCTGTGGATCTATGTGTGTGTGTCAGTATGTGCATAACAGTAGCTCCCCTAGGAGTGGGTGTTGGTGGATCTGGGTGTGTCAAAGGTGTGTGTGTGTTAGGGTGTGTGTATTACTAGCTCCCTGGAAATCTGTGTCAGTGGATCTGGATGTGTCATGTGTGTGATTATGTGTGTATCAGGGGATCTGTTGGTGCATGTGTGCCTGTGTGTGTGTCAGGGTGTGCATATCAATAGCTCTTGGGGGGGGACATCAGGGGGGCTTGAGTGTGGGACATTGTATGAGACAATGTGTGTATCCCTAGCTCTTTGGGAGTGTGCATCACTGGATCTGTATGTGTGGGAGTTCAGTGTGTGCCTGGACGTGTGTTTGTCAGTCTCCATGTGTGTGTTAGTGGAGCAGTGCATGTGTGAGTGTTGGTCAGTATGTGTGTCAGAGGATGTGCCTGAGCATGTTGGGGTTGTCAGTGTGTATCATGGGGGGGGATGGTGAGTGTACACGTGCACCACTGTGTGTCTTAGAGTGAGTGTCTAATGTTGTGTGCACATCAGTGGAATCTGTACATTCTGAGGTGTGGGTCTAGGTGTGCAATGCAGAGCGTGTGTATTAGTCATGGTGTGTCAGCAAAGGGTGTCAATGGATGTGAGTCAGGGCCTGTGTGTGTATGTGTCAGTGGGTTCTGTGTGTCAATTTTAGCATGTTCCTGACACTGTCCATGTGTGTGTGCAAGAATGTACGCACTTGTGTGTTTCAATATGCGTCAATCATTGTGTGTGTATTATCAGATCCATGAATGTGTCCATTTCAGCATGTGAATGTGTATCTGTGTATGTGTGAGAGTGTGGCGTTATGTGTATCTTAGTGTATGTCTGAGATGTGCCATAAGTGTATCTGAGTGTGCAGCATTATGTGTGTCAGCCTGTACCTTGGTGCCAGTGTGGGTAGCGCACTGTGAATGTGAGTGTCTCATTCTTTGTGTGTCAGGGGATCTCTGTAGGTATCAGATTCAGCATGTGTGGCTGTGTGTATCCTGGGTGTGTGTGTGCATCTGTCAATGTGTGTCCAAGTGTGTCACAGCCTGGCTGTCAGTGGGCATAACTGTGGGTGTATGTGTGCACTCACATGTTTGTATAGGGGCCCTTCACACACAGCATGATTTACTAGTCAGCAGGAGGAAATAAGCAGCCAGGACTCCTGGGTTCTCTCCCTGCCTCTGGGAGGGGAGTGGGGGCTGGTGGGTCAGAGCAGGGGAGCTGGAAGCCAGGACTCCTGGGTTCTGTTGCTGGACCCAACCCGGCCATTGTGACAAGGTGGAGAACCCCAGAGCCCATTCCCCCCTGGCAGGCAGTGTGGCAATGACCCGGGCAGTCCCGTATTCCTGTCCCTGCTCTGCCCGCAGCTACCCTGTGCAGCTGCCCTGCTATGTCATTGTCTGGCCCGGAGTGAGCGTCACTCAGCCACTAGGGGCAGTAATTAGGGCGGGCAAATACATCCATGAACAGGACTTGGCAGGATGAGGGCAAGGTGAGGTCCGCCTTGGGAGAGTGGTGTTTGCACGTGTGTACATATGTATGTAGCTGTGTGAAGACATGGTGTATGTGATGGCTAGCTATGAGTAGTGTGTACTGTGTGTACATTGTGTGTATGTATCTGTATGTATACATGGTGTGTGTGTGTACTTTATGCATCTCTACGTGTGTGTGTGTCTAGCTGTGTGTGAACGTTGGGTGTGTGTGTCTGGGGTGTGTGTGTCTGGGAGTGTGTCTCTTTCTAGCTCTGTATCCCTCTCTTCTCCCTTCCCCCCACTCCCATGCACGACCCCTGCGCCCCCCCGCCACCCCTCCCTGCGCAACTTGCACTCCGCCCCATGGCGAGGTATTTATTACTTGGTGCGGGGAGCACACATGCTAGCTGTGCAGAGGGTGGCATGTGGGGGACACAAGACAGGGTGGAGGTTGAGATTTGGGGGGGGGGGGATTTCTTCACTGGCATCTCAGTCCCAAAGAGAGGTTTGTGAGTGCAAGGGGGCAGCTCAGCTAGTGGCTCCGTTTGGGGGGTGCAATGTGCTTGGGGGCAAAGGTTGTAGAATGCATGAGGGGATCAGTCTGGGCCTAGGAGCAAACGTTGGGGGGACTGGGAGAAAGCTGAGGGGGCACAGTGCACCACATGCCACTTGGAGGGTGTGATAATAAATCTGGGGGTGGATGCTGGAGGACATTTGAAGGGTGCTGCGCGAGAGGCAAGGAAGCTTTGGGGTGCGGTATAGGGCGCAGGTTAAACCCTTAGGAGGCTTGCAGTGACACAAGGGATCTGATTTTGGAGGATTCTAGGGGGCATGGAATGAACTTTGGAGTTTCAGTTTTACAGAGCAAACCCTTTCCGGCTTGGATCAGGGCACTTCTCGAGCTTGTTTTGAGGCGAGAGGTTGGAAATGTCGGGGTACAGAGTGATGGTGGCCTGGAGAAGCAGGAAGCAAGAGGGGGCCTTGCGGAACAGCTCAGGATTTCAGGGGCTTCTTTTTGGGGGGGTCTGGATTGCAGAAGACACGTCCTAGCTTATTTGCCCCCAGCCAGCTGTGATGCAACATTGGGGGGGTTGCCTCCTTGTGCCTTGATTATGGATTTGGGGTGTTGCATTAATGACAACAACCCAGGAGGCACTCAGCCTATTGGGGGTCAGCAGGGATGGGGGTGCCCAGGGCTGAACTGGTAGGGGCTGCGAGTTGGGAGTGAGGGGTACTGGTAGGGCAGACGGGAAGTATTCTCACACGTCCTTTCTGATCCCCTTATGTAGCTGTCCCAGCCTCCCAAAGCGGCTTTAATCCCTTCCTGCCACAATCCAATTAACAGGCCTGCGGAACCTGCCCAGACAAGGGCTAGCAAAGGGCAAGACACTGACACAGCCCCTTAGGGGCGCTTTGGGACAGGGGCTGAGCAGGGGGTGCTCTCCCCTGGCAGGCAGGGCTGTTGGGTGGGGGGAGGAGATAAGACAGCCTCTCCCCCTGCCCTGGCCCCGAATTTCTTTCTTCCGTGCTGGTTACATACTTTCCCTTATTCCTTCATTAGTTCTGTGCTTCAACTTTCAGCCAGTTCCATCTCCTCGCACCATTCCTCCAGTCCTTCCTTTGCTCCCTCTCTCATTTTCTCCTTCCATTACCACCCCTTTTTGTCCCTTACTGTTACCCCTGTTGGTGTTACCCATGTTGGTGTTACCCCTGTCCATGTTATCCACCATCGATATTACCCCCATCACTGTTATCCCCATCAGTGTTACCCCCATCCGTGTTATCCTCTTCAATGTTACCCCGGTTGCTGTTATCCCATCCGTGTTATCCCCTGGCGTTGTTATCCCCGATGGTTTTATCCCCATCTGTGCTGGTATTCTCCCCCGTCTGAGTTATCCCCATCGGTGTAACCCCGTCAGTATTACTGTTATCCCTGTTGGTGTTACTCCTGTCATTCTCCCTACGGGTGTTACCCCATCTGTGTTATCCTCTGTCAGCATTCTCCCCATCGGTGTTGTCCCCATTGGTGTTATCTCCGTCAGCATTACCCCTTGTCGGTGTTCTCCCTATCAACATTATCCCCATTGGTGTTACCCTCGTCATCGTTATCCCTCATCGGCATTACCCCTGTCAGTGTTATTCCACATCAGTGTTACCCCCCGTCAGTGTTATTCCTCATCAGTGTTACCCCGTCAGCGTTATCCCTAATCAGTGTTATCCCGTCAGCATCATCCCCATCAGTGTTACCTCCTGTCAGTGTTATCCCTCATCAGTATTACCAACAGTCAGCATTATCCCCATCAGTGTTACCCCCTTGTCAGCATTATTCCGTTTGTTATCCCTGTTGGTGTTACCCCCTGTCAGCGTTATCCCCATCAGCGTTAACCCTTGTCAGCATTATCCCTCATTGGTATTACCCCCTGTCAGTGTTATCCTTGTTGGCATTATTCCTCGTTGGTGTTACCCCATCAGCATTATCCCCTGTTGGTGTTACCCTTGTCAGCGCTATCCCCGTCAGTGTTACCCCCTGTCAGTGTCATCCCTGTTGGCGTTATTCCTCGTTGGTGTTACCCCTGTTGATGTTACCCCCTATCAGCATTACCCCTGTTGGTGTCTTTCCATACCCTTATCTGACAGTGCTTTCCTCTTTCCTTGTGTTTATCATCCCCCAGCCATTCATGCTTTGGCTGCTTCTTCCCTGTTTTATTGATGGTTCTGTTCCTTCTTTCATTCCTCTGTTCCTCCTTCCTGCCCCCTGAATCAAAGGCTTCTTTTGGCCCTTATTTCTGCTTTCACTTTGTCATTTCCCAGGCCTCTTCTTTCCATTCCTGTAGTCATACTTTTCTTTCTCTCTTTCTCCCCTTCCCTTTTCTGTCTTTCCCTCTTCTCCCACCCCACCTCTGTCCCCGCCCATCATTCACAGCCTCCCTAGCTGGCGCCCTGCCCCTCCCCCCAAAGTACACGACACCTGTGCCTTTAAGACTCTGTGTGAAATGGTGCGGTGCCGGAAGCAGCCACCTGCAGGACTTTGGCGCCACCGCGTGGCCTCGTCTGAGTACGACACCTTGACTCCCCCCGCCAGTGGATAGGGTTAAACACCGTGGCCGTGTTACAGGGGGGAAACTGAGGCACATGTAGAAGACTAGAACCCAGGAGCTGTGGCTCCCAGCCCCTGCTCTAATTCACCTGCCCCCACTCTCCTCCCAGAGCTGGGGAGAGAACTCAGGAGTCCTGGCTCCCTGCCCCCATTGCTCTTACTGAGCACTTGTCCTGTGAGGTGCACTGTAGCTTCAGTTAATGTCCCCAGGACCCCGGTGTTCGGGCTTTATTCCCCCATTGGTCAGATTGTTCTGACTTGTCCCCCTCCCTTCTGTGTCAGTGGGAGACAGAACCATCCTTCATTCCTGTCCCAAATAATCTGGCAGCAGTGCTGGGGGCTGTTAAACATGTATGGCGCCCCACTACGGACGTGCTTGCATCTCAGCGGTGGGGGGAGGGAGCTCTGAAATTGCAGCGTGGGGCTGCGGATCGCCGGCAGGGCTGGGAGAGCCCAGGGCTGGGCTGGCAGGGGCTGCGGGTAGGGAGTGAGGGGCACCGGCAGAGCTGGGGAGGGCCAGGGCTGACATGGGGCTGCAGGTCGGGAGTGAGGGGCACCGGCAGGGTGGGGGGCGACCTAGGCTGTGATTCTTCCTTAGCGGGAGGGGAAGGGTGGCCGTGGTGTGGGGGGAGGGGGGAGCGGCCTCCCTTCCCCGCCCGCTCCGTCGCCCAATCCTGCGCCCGGCTCGTGTCTCCGTCAGACGCGGGGGGACGATTCCTGCGCGATCCGCGGCTCGCTCCGGCCCCCGGCTGGGACTCGGGATGGGGGAAGGGGCCTCGGAGTTGGGGGGGAAGCCTCGGCCGCTGGTGGTGGAGGGATGAAAAATCGCTTCCTCCTCGGAGCGATTGTCCCTGTCCGCTGATCGGGGGAGGGGAAGCAGCGGGGAAGCCCTGCAGCAGCGGGAGGCAATTGGGGGGAGGGCTACAGTGGGGGGGAATCCTGCCTTTCGAGGGCAGCAGCAGGAGGTCCCTGCAGCGCGGGGGGAAACGGGGGGGGGGGAGCCGGTAGAGGCGGGAAGATCTAGCTCCCCTCCCCCGCTCTTTTGCCCCTCGGGGAGCCGGGCTGCAGCGGGCCGGGGCCATGTTCGTGTCGGTCTGGTACGCCAAGAAGATGGGCCGGCGGCTGCTGAACAACGTGCGGCGGGGCCAGCGGCTGCGGGGCCGGGCCACGGTACGGGGGGGGGCGGGGAAGGGGGGGCAGATGGAATAAGGAAGAGACGAGCTGGCAGGAAAGGGGCAGGGACGGGACTGGCTGATGGCTGGGGGCAGGGAGATGGGGGGACAGACACGGGATGTGGGGTTAAGGCAGAACAGAGGCTAGAGTGGGGCGCAGGAGGCAGGAAAAGTTTGGGGGGAAAGTAGGGAGGTGGGAGGACCATGAGGTCCCGGGGAAGTAGAGGTGGGTGGTAATTGGGGGGGGCTGCAACTGAGAGGCACCGGCGGAGATGGGGGGCGCCCAGAGCTGGGCTAGCAGGGGTTGTGGGTCGGGAGTGAGGAGTAATGAATGGAGCAGAAGCGGGGCGTCAGTCATGACGTAATGGGGAATGGATACCTGACGCCACTGTTCCTGTTGATGAATGGAAGCGGGGGGCGGGGCTCCATGTGTGTACGATTCATTATTCAAGGGTTAACTATTGTAGCTGGTGGTGGAGAGGGGGAGATTTGGCCCGGACGCTTGGGTTCATGGCCTGGGGCGAGCACCCCCCACTGAGCTCCCGCGCCGCTCCCTGCCCCCATAGCGCCCCCTAGTGCCGCCCTATAGCCAGCCCTGCCTGCCAGAGGAGAGTGCCCCCTGCTGAGCCCCTACCCCGCTCCCTGCCCCACAGCACCCCCCTGCAGTTGTTCTTGCATCCAAAACCTGAATGCAGGTAGCACTACAGACTCCCTGCCCCCAGCTCCAGATATGTGGCCCTCTGGGACCCTGCAGCCCAGCTGTCCCATTTAGCTGATTAAAGGCTCTTAATTGCCTCACTACAGGAACTGGTGGGGGAATTGAGGCGCACTGTCAGAGCTCGGGAGAGCCCAGGGCTGGGCTAGCAGGGGCTGTGGGTGGGAGTGAGGGCCACTGGTAGAACTCAGGAAGTCTTACTCTGGACTGAAATGCAGCCACCTCTGGGGTGGTGCTAAAGTATTTTTAGCTGCTTTACCAGATAAAAGCTGCTTGGTTGGAGAGCAACAAGGCAGAATCATTAGCAGTGCTGAATAATTGATATGAAACCTCCATTAGGAACATCATGCATTTAAAATTTCTTCTCTCTCTTCTACTTGGAGCTTCAAAATGCAGCCTCCTGCAGGGAGGGACTGCAGATATGAAGGGAAGTAGAGACTAGTAGTTAGAGCGGGAGAGGGGCTGGACAGAACAGACAGAAATTGAGGACAGGGCCTCAGGCAAAAGGTTGGGGTTGCCAGGTGTGGGAGGCTGATAAAATCTATTGTGCAAGTTTCCCAGCATCCTCTGTTCCTCCAGCAAAATTGCCTATACATTGAGGGCAGGAAATATTGAAAAGGAAAAAAATTTAATCTTCCAGGGAAGCCCAGTTGACGCAAGGCAGCTCTCAGAGGGCTGGCAGCTGGCCAAACTTTGGCACCAGGAAACCTGGGACTGGGCTAGCAGGGGCTGTGGGTTGGGAGTGAGAGGCAATCTGCAAGTTGGCCAGTCTCTGCTCTGGGGTGGGTGGGACCCAGCACCCTCTAGAGGGGATGAGCCCTGTGCTCTATCCTTCCATCCCCTGAAAAACTGGCCTTTTTGATCAGTGGACACAACCACCAGACCGGAGCATCAGGAAGTGTAGCAGTTCCCTTTGTTGCCAGGACAACGGCCTCCCCCTGCGGTACTTGGTCCCAGTTCCCTGCCATCACCATGGTTACCGTTGCCGAGGCAGACAGCAGGGTGGGGGATGCTGAGAGAGTCGCTAAGGAACAAAAGTGGCCATTTCCCCCTCCCTTGGACCAAGATGCAGACACCTCTGGGGTGAGGTGACCCTTTATACAGAGTGATAGTGCTAGCCCAGCCCTGCCCCCATCCCAGACAGTGCCCCTCAGTCCAGACCCACTGCTATGAGATGAAATGCAATGTTCGAGTTTTAGCTTGAAGTGTAGCGGTTGTCAAGTTTGGGGCATTAGAGGGTGTCTTGAGGTTGTCAGTTTAGTGTCGTGGAATTTGGGGTGCTGCTGGGGTGCTGGTTTAGGAGTTCAGGTGAATATTTGGGGTGATGCTTTGGCAGAGACAGATATGCAGGAGGGTCACAAATTTTGAGTGTGCTGTTTTTGTATTGTGATTTAGGGGTTCCCTTGGCATTCATGGGGGGAAACCTCAGGTACTTTAGGGCTGCTGTATCGTTTTGGGGGTGACATTTAAGAGGGTCCCATTTTGGGGGCTCAATGGGTTTCATTATTGGGGAGACTGGGTCTCTTTCAGAGTTTGGTTGAACATGCTGGGGTGCTGCCACCATCTGCCATGGGGCCCCCAGCCCTGCAGGTGTGAGGCTACTTTTGGGGCTCAGCATAAATTTAGGGGAATCTTCCTTCTCTGCCCAAAGGCCCCCATGTTTCACCCAGCCATTTTTGGGGGACAGGAAGTGCTGGCTCACCGTGAATAGAAGGCCAAATGGGAGTGGGGAGGAGGGAAGACATGGGCTCCTGTCCACGGGTATCTCACCTCCATGGGGAGAGCTGTTATTTCATGGGGCTGATGGTCCATCCCGGGGTGGTGCCATGGGAAAGTTGCTTAGCTGCCTCCAGTCTCATGCTGGGGTCACCTGTTTTTGTCTCCTCCTCCTCTGTAGGCGAATTCTCCTCCTGTCATCGTCAATACGGACACACTGGAGGCACCGGCATATGTGAGTAGCCAAATGTGGGGGGAGGCAGAGGGTTTTGGAGAGCTGTGGGGAGGCACCTCATTTCTGAATGGATGCAGCTTCTTCCCAGATGTACGTTGATCACTGGGAGCCATCTCCCCAAATCCCCCCACATCTTCTGCTCTCCCCAAGTCACCCCAATCCCCCAACCTTCCCCCTGCCCACCCCAAACTCTCCCCCAATCTTTCCCTTCCCCCAAACTTCTTCCCCTCCAGCCCTCCATCTGACCCCCTTGAAACATCCCCCCAAATTCACCTCCAACCCCACTTTTGCTGAGCAGAGACTCCTGTCTGGAGTTTTCACTCCATTTTCCAGGTTGCAGGGGGGCTCTGTGTGGCAGAAGATCCCCACAGAGCCCCCTTGGGGGGTGAATCTAGGGGGATGACCTTAGTTCTTGTGTGATACAGGCAAATAAATCTGGGTCTCTCTTGGGTTCTTTCTTTTATTCTATCTTTTCACTGAAGCTTTGCATTTATTTCTTCATCTCTCTTATGTTTGCCAGTTCTTTTCTTTCTCTCCATTCATCCTTTTGTGCTTTGTCCTTTGTTCTGCCATGTGGGGCCCTCTTCTCACATGCCTCTCCCCCTGCCTCTTTACATCTAGGTAAACGGGACAGAGGGGGAGATGGAATATGAAGAAATCACGTTGGAACGGGTGAGGCTCCGCGGTTCCATCTTCTTGTGGGTGAATTTCAGTGTAACGCAGCCCAGAGGCAGACACCGCCTTGCTTCTTCCCCATCTGTGCTGGCGGCCTTCACTCCTGACCTGCAGCCCCTGCTAGCCCAGCCCTGTGTTCCCCCAGCCCTTCCAGTGCTCCTCACTCCTGACCTGTAACCCCTCCCAGCTCAGCCCTGGGCTTCCCCCCAGTGCTGTTGGTGACCCTCACACAGCTTCTGCCAGCCCAGCCGTGGGCTCCCCCAGCCCTGTTGGTGCCCCTCACTCCCAACCCACAGCCCCTGCTAGCCCAGTTCTGGGCTCCCTGCAGTTTTGCTGGTGCCCCTCGCTCCCAACTTACTGCCCCTGCCAGTCCGGCCCTGGGTTCCCTCCAGCACTGCTGGTGCCCTTCACTCCTGACCCGCATCCCCTGCTAGCCCAGACTGGGGGACTGACAGGTTTTGGGGGTGTCTCCTGCAGGGTAATTCCGGGCTGGGGTTCAGCATTGCTGGGGGGACGGACAACCCTCACATTGGGGATGACCCCAGCATCTTCATCACCAAAATCATCCCAGGGGGAGCAGCGGCTCAGGATGGCCGGCTCAGGTACTTGTGGGGGGGGAGAGGGTCAGAGCTAGGCAATGGGGAAGGAAGGGGAGTGGGGAAGGCAATGAGCAATTATGTAAGTGATTGTGAGCCTGTACACTCAGTATGTAAGGCAGGGGTGGGCAATAATTTTTTGCTGGGGGCCACTTCAGAAATGTTTGAAGTGGCCCCAGGCCGCACCGGAAGGGGCAGGGCCTCAAAAGGAAGGGGTGGGGCCAGGATGCTTCACGCTTCCCCATCCGCAGACCATGATTGATCTGGGGGTGGAGGAGTCCCTTTGGCCCTCCCCTTCCCACTAAGCACCATGCCCATGGAGGTGGGAGGAGACTTCCTGTGCTCCCCCACCCTCAAGCCAATAAGGGCCTGGGGGCCGGGGAGCATGCAAAGCCTCCTCCCACCCTGCCAGGAGCGAGTGGCACTTCAAAGCGCTGCATGTTCCTGGCAGAGCGGAGGAAGCTTTGTGCACCTCCCCCCGTCCCCAGGCCCTAATTGGCCTGGGGCAGGGTAGCGGCAGGGCCTCCACAGGCGGGATCAACCCACTTGGCGGGCCGGATCCAGCCCGCGGAGGCCCTTTTGCACACCCCTGATGTAAGGTCATGTGCACAAAAGAGTGCACACTTGCTCACACAATCTTTCATTGAATGTCTTCACTACTTGTACTAATCCTGGGACATGTACACAAACACACACCTTATTGCTCCCACAGTGGTTTACTGAACACATGCACACCACCTCTTGTACAGTCACATTCCATTGTGCTCAGAACAACATGTACAATGGTAGTACATGTGCACAATCATTTTCACAATTGCACATGTGCAAACCGATTTGCTAAATGTTCTTTGCGCATGCTCAAAATGACATGCACAATCAGTCCTTGCATGAGCTCACAATTGCCTCTTGCACATTGGTCCTTGCATGCTCACAGCTGTTCATTGCTTGTGCTCCCAGTGGCTTGTAGCACAATCACACACTGCACACACTCAGTCTCTTGTTGCACACTTGCTTATTGCACACTTATTAAACAGTCACTCATGGCAGGCACACAAGCATTTGTTGCACAATCACTCATCCCACACTCTTTACACATGCTCACAGTCACTCATTGCACAATTAACTGTTTATGGCACATGCTCACCACTGTTTATTGCACAGTCACTCACCCTAAACTCACTTATAGCAGATGCTCACAATTTCTCGGTGCACAATTGCTCATTTGTAAATGCACACAGTTGCTCACTACACAGTCCCTCATTGCAGAATCACTGGTGGCACATGCTCACAATCCCTCATAGCATACTTGCTCATTGCAGACTCTCACAATCCTTTGCTGCACAATCTGTCATTGCATAGTCACTCCTTGCACACTGATTACATCAGTACTCATGGCAAATGTTAGCATTGCAGAGAATCAGCAATCCCTCACTGCACAAGCACCAGCCCTCGTTGCACACTCGTTACAAAGTTGCTCACAGCACACACCTACAATTGTGCAGTCACTCATTGCAGATGTTCAAAACAATGCATTACACAATCAATCATCTCACACTCGTTGCCCATGATCACAATGCTCCTGGCACGTGCTCACACTCGTTCTTTGCTCATTTACTCATTTTGGACCGTCCTTCGTCATTCTTTACAGAGTCACTCATTGCTGATGCTCACAGTCATTTGTTGCATAATCTTTCATTGCCTGTTGGTCATTGCACACTCTACTCGGACTCTTGTGGCACCACTCACAGTTATTCATTGCACTGTTTCTCAGTGCTCACTCATCTTAGTCACTCCTGGCATATGCTCACAGTCATCTGCTGTACAACAGCTTATTGCATGCTCATCTCATGGAACATACAGTAATTTTGCACTATCATTCATTGCGCACTGGTTACACAAACACCCATCACACACTTGCTAACTGTATAGTCACCTTTTGCACACTCATTCCCCACTTCATGGCATTCATGCACACTCATTGCATGAGGCCACAATTGTTCACGGCTCACTCATTACACAATCACTCATTGTAGACACTCACAACAGCTCATTGCACAAGTGCTCATTGCAGAGGCTTACAAGCACTTATTGCACAATCACTTGCTGTACAGTCACTCCTTGCACACTCATTGCCCCAGTCACTCGTGACACACACACACACACACAAGGTGCTCCTTGCACAGTCATTCTTTTCTCCCCTGTTGCACAATCCTCCATTGCAGATGCTCCCAGTAGCTCATTGTACAATCCCTCCTTGCACGTGCACTCTTGGTGCACTTGTCACAGTCACTTGCAGTACACATGTTGCATGCTTGTACTCTCCCATCTGTGCCCCAGTTTGTGCCATGACCACCTCAGCTCCTGAGTTCACCCTGTTTCTGTGTGCCAGGGTGAACGATAGCATCCTGTTTGTGAATGACGTGGATGTGCGGGAGGTGACGCACAGCACGGCGGTGGAGGCGCTGAAGGAAGCTGGCTCCATTGTGCGTCTCTACGTCATGCGGCGCAAGGCCCTGGCCGAAAAGGTCATGGAGGTGAAGCTCATCAAGGGGCCAAAAGGTCAGAGGCGGCCGGGGAGCCCCTTTAAACCATCCTGGGACATCCCCATATCCCAAACAGCTCTCTGAAGCTCCCCAGGGCTGGGATACACCAGAAAGCTCCCCCCCCCCCCCCCAAGTTTCGTGGAAAGACCCTTCCTCAGAGAGACCTCTCATGGCTGGGGATGTCAATACAGCCCCCGTCTTCCTTGGAGAGACACCCATAACGGTGGGTCACATTCATCTCCTGTCCCACCAGTCACCCCCATAGCCCAGGCATCCTCCAGACTCCCTCCTGCTTCCATCCTCAGGGGCCTCCCCAGAACCAGGGACTCCATTGTGCACCCCCCCGCTCTCCTTCTGAGGCACCCTCAAAGCAAACCCCTTAATGACCCCTGCTCCCCCACATTGAGAGACCCCCCCCCCCCACCTGGGTACCTGTCTTGGACCAACTCACCCCAGAGCCAGAGGTCCCCCTGAACTCCCCTCCCTAGTGGGCCCTACCATACACTCTATGCTCCCCCTGACAGCCCCCACTTTTCCCACAGACACTCCCTCTCACGAATGCAGAGGTCCCTCATTTCTTTCCTGACATTCCTCCGAACCCCATCATCTCCCCACAGGGGTCACCCAGATCTCCCCCCACCTTTCTTTCTGCCTCTCCCCAAATCCACTTGCTCCTTCCCCCCAGCAAATCTCCGTCTCTGAATCTCTTTTCCCCCCATGCACTGAAGGTCTGGGATTCAGCATCGCAGGGGGTGTGGGCAACCAGCATATCCCCGGGGACAACAGCATCTACGTCACCAAGATCATCGAGGGGGGGGCCGCTCACAAGGATGGACGCCTCCAAATTGGGGACAAGATCCTGGCGGTGAGTCCCCCCCAGCCAGGCAGAGGTTAATGGAGACCCTGGGGGTGGGGCCCTGGAGGGAGGGTGCTGAGAGGGGAGGGGCTTAGTGGAGGTGGAGCGGCCTACATGAGGGAAAAAGCTAAGTGAGAGGGGCTTCACTGAGTGAAGTGAGCTGGGGAGGGCCTGATGGAAGGGAAGGAGCTGAGGGAGGAGAGGTTTAGCAGAGTGGGATGGAATAAGCAGAGGGAGGAGCTTGATTGAGTGGGAGAAGCCTAAGAGGGGGAAAGTTGAGTGGGAAGGGCTCAGCAGAGAGGAGGTATCTAAGTGGGCTGGGCCTACCTGAGGGTAGGATACTGAATGGGAGGCACTTATTGGCGGAGTGAGGAGTGCTGAGCTGGTTGAGGGTGTCCCCAGGACAGAATTTTCCTGTGAGACTCCCTGCCACTGGATATTGCCAAAGCCAGCAGGCCAGTCAGGGCATGGAGAGTAGATGGGTCTGACCTTGCGTCCCCACTGTCCCTGCCTCACAGGTAAACAATGTCAGCCTGGAGGATGTGATGCATGAGGATGCAGTGGCCGCGCTGAAGAACACGTATGATGTCGTCTACCTGAAAGTGGCGAAACCCACCAACATGTACCTCAATGACTCCTATGCCCCGCCCGACATCACCACCTGTGAGAGCTACCAGGAGTGTTGTGCTGCAGGGAGTGGGGAGGCTCAGCAGGGGTTGTTCTCCCCTGCCAGACAGGGCTGGCCCCAGGAGGGAGCTAGGGGGCGCTGTAGGGCAGGGAGTGGGATGGGGGCTCAGCAGGGGGCGCTCTCCCCTTGCAAGTAGGGTGCAGGAAGGGGTGTGGAGTCTGAGAGGGACCTTGGGTGAAGAAGAGGATTGTAATCTGGGGCAGGGTCTAGGTGGAGGATTCTGTCCTGAGGGAGGGCTGTAGGAGGGGGTACAGTGTCTGGGAGGGAGTTGTGACCTGGGAGAAGGGGGTGCAGAAGGTTTGGGTGGTGGACTGGGGCAGGTAGTCTGGGGGAGAAGAGGGAGTGAGTGCCAGAGGCAGGCTCTGGCTGGGAGGAGCTTACTTAGGTGGCTTCCAACCAGAAGCCCTGCAGGAACCTGAGCTGCAGTCGCAGGCTGCTCCACATGGCTCTGCTCTGGGCAGGGTTGGGATGGGAGGACACTTCAATGACTGCCCCTACCTCCAGCAAAATTTTTCAACTCCTGTTAGCCAGAAACTGGCCAATGGAGCTGAGAGATTTTGCTGGGGGGCAGGACAGCACACAAAGCCTCCCTCCTTGCTCCCCAGCATCCAGAGCATAGAGCAGCCGCCTTTAAAGTGGCTGCAGCTGGACTGTGCTTAAGGGTCTCAGCGAGGCAGCCGTGGGCCGGATCTAGTGGCTTGGCAGGCTGGATCTAGCCCACTAGCCACCTCTTGCCCACCCACCCCTGCTCTAGGGGTGCTGTACTGCAAGGAGCTGGGCAGGTTCCTGCACCAGAGGTGGCTTCATCTGAGGTGTTAACACTGCACCTTTTCACTCCCCACCACAGCGTACTCCCAGCACCTGGACAATGAAATCAGCCACCAGAGTTACCTGGGGACTGACTACCCACAAGCCATGACCCCCACCTCTCCCCGGCGCTACTCCCCCATACCCAAGGAGATGATGGGGGAAGAGGACATACCCAGGTGAGCAAAACCCCTGCCCATCCCCTGAGGGCTGATGGCTACCCCCTAGGGCAGGCCATATCTGTCCTGCTGAGTCACTGGATCAGGCCTGCAGACACAGCAAGGAGCCTCAGGCAGACTCTCCTCCTTGCCCTGCCCCCACACGCTGCTCAGAAAAGTGGCTTCTGGGTTGTTTGTTTTTCACAAACGGGGGGGAGTGGTGCTTCATGAGCTGCTCCCGCCCCCAGCACAATCCCATTGGCCAGTTTCTGGCCAATGGGAGCTGTCTGTTTCAAGAACAGGCAGCGCACAAAGCATCCCTCTCTCCTCTCCCCTCAGGCTCTTATTCACAGAGCACACGGCCCTGCAGCCTGTGCAGGGGTGGGGTAGACTCCTGCCTCAGAAACGTGCAGGGCTGCTGGCCGGGAGTCTCACTGGTAAGTCTCCCGGCCAGAGTCCACCTCTGGCACCTGAGCCCCTCCCTCTGCCCCCTTCCTGAGCCCATACCCCCTCCCAGATGCTGCACCCCAGTCCTCTGCCCCAGATCACAATCCCCTACTACCCTAGGTCACAACCCAAACTCCTACACCCCATTCCTCTGCCCTAGGTCACAATCCCCTCCTGCCCTAGGTCACAGCCCAAACCCCTGCATCCCAATCCCATGCCCCAGGTCACAACTGCCACCTTCCCAACCTCACAGGTCCTCCTGCACCTGGACAATGAAATCTCTTACCCCAACCTCCCTTCTGCACCCAACCTCCATCCCAGACCCCACACCTCCTCCATTAATATCATGGAAGAGTGCAGCCCTCAACCACTTTGCAAAATCTTGGAGTGGCCCCACATCAAAAATTATTGCTCACCCCTGCCTAGGGAGGAAGGCAACAGACAAGAAGTGGGGGTGTGATTTGCAGCAATCACTTCCTTTGTGTCCTCTTTTTGGCATTTATCTGCCAAGGCTGCACATGGGTGTCCAGGTGAAGTGCAGGCACCTGATGGACAGGTGAAGACAAAATATAGAGGTGTACATGCCACAGGTGCCCAAGTAATGGACAGCCACACACTGACAGATGACAGGTGCACAGGTAACATACAACCACTTTCCATGACACACAGGCATACAGGTTACATACAGCCATACATCATAACACACAGGCATACAGGTAATGCACAGCCACATGCCATAAGAGACGGGCACACAGGTAATGTGCAGCCACATAAGCATATAAACGACACACAGGTGCACAAATAACAGGCAGGCATCCATCTGATATAGGGCATCCACATAAAATACAGACGCTTTCGTGACATACAGAGGGCACATAATGAACAGGCAACTATGTGAGGTACAGGTGCTCATGTGCTGTGTAGGTGTTTGCAGAATATACAGCCGCATATGGAATATACAGGCAGACATTTAACATACAGCCACACATATGACCTACCTGCTACCATGTAATGTTCAAGTATCCACATGATGTACAGGTTTTCAAACCAGAGTGCGTGTCAATGTATATGAGACCACATCCTGTAAGCAGTACCTGTAGAGGCTACAAGCATGTAGATAAGCTACAGGTATGCTGCTCGTCCGTGTAGCTCTTACAGCTTCGTGCTAAAGGACAAGTGCACCAGCTTATCTGCATTTTTAGGTGTACACATCGCCTACATGCGAACAGGTGTACCAGCAAATGTGCACAGGTGCTTGTGCAAGCTACAGGTTATGGAGGTCCAAGAGTGCATTACTCCTGGCTAGCTTGCCAAAATCTGTTAATGGGGTTGTCAGAACCTCCATAAGGGGCATCTGAACTATTTCATTCCAGGTTGGTATAAGGAATAAATCTATAGGAACTTAGCAATTCTGTTTGATCAAGGAGTAATGCAAAGTAAGCATGCATGAGGCAAACGCATACTAAGTTGCAGCAGTGCACCAGCATACAGCCGCACGGGTAAGCTATCGGCCCCTACAAGACGTACAGCTGCATACTGTAAGCTACAGTGTCCATACAGTGAGGCCTCAAACATCTTATCATCCTGGGCATCTTCCTCTCCTACTGTGGATGCTGGTTGATGGGGTATTGCAGGATTCTGTTAGTGACTGCCCCCTATCCAGCAGAGTTTCTGACCTCTCTATCCCCACACCACCCCCCAAGGAACCCCGCAGGATCATCATCCACCGTGGCTCGACCGGCCTAGGATTCAATATTGTTGGGGGAGAGGATGGCGAGGGAATCTTCATCTCCTTCATCCTAGCTGGGGGGCCGGCTGACCTGAGTGGGGAGCTGCGGAAAGGGGACCAGATCCTCTCGGTAAGGATCCTTTTGCCCCCTCTGAGCCAACTAGTCCCTGCCCTGGGGCCAATGGGAGCTAGCACCCCTAGATTGTACAGGCCCAATCCCCCACCCCTCTGAGCCAGCCAGTCCCTGCCCTGGGGCCAGATGGGAGCTGGCACCGCATAGATGGGACAGGCCCCTGTGCCTCATTCCCCACCCTGCTGACATGGGTTCCCTCTTCCTGCAGGTGAATGGTGTGGATCTCAGGAATGCAACCCATGAACAGGCTGCCATCGCACTGAAAAATGCTGGCCAGACGGTGACTATCATCGCCCAGTATAAACCTGATGGTGAGTCCCAGCAGGGTGGGGGGAGGCAGCATTGGAGGCATGTCCCACATATGGGGGCTCTGGAGGGAGCAGTAGGCTTCAGATGGGGAGACGAATAGGTCTGGAGTGAATGGGTGGGCATTGGAAGGATGAAGGGCTGCATGAAGGTTGGCTGGCCACGTAGTGGGATGGAAGGGGGGTTGAATGGATGGGGGATAGCAGTTCTGTGGGTGGAGGATGGAGGGGTTTGGTGGATAGATGGACAGAGTCTGGGGATGAAAGTTGCGTGGGTGTATGGAGAGTTGGGATGTTTGTTGGGTGTACGGATGGAGGTTGGGCAGGAGGATGGATACATGTCACATTGAGTGGGGGATGATGGAGGGTGAGGATAGAGCTGTAGGGGGATGGATAGACGGGTTAGGTGGGTGGATGACTGGAGGGTGGAGATGGAGGCTGGGTTGGTGGGTGGATAGTTGGGGCACTGGGTGGGTGGATAGTTGGGGCACTGGGTGGGTGGATGGATGGAGGGTGAGGATGGAAGTTGGGTGGGTGGATGGATAGTTGGGGCATTGGGTGGGTGGGTGGAGGGTGAGGATGGAGATTAGGTGGATGGGTGGATAGTTGGTGCATTGGGTGGGTGGATGGATAGTTGGGGTGTTGGGTGGGTGGATGGATGGAGGGTGAGGATGGAGGTTGGGCGGGTGGATGAATAGTTGGGGCATTGGGTGGGTGGATGGAGGGTGAGGATGGAGGCTGGGCAGGTGGATGAATAGTTGAGGCAGTGGGTGGGTGGATGGATGGATGATGGGAAGGGATGAAACTTGTGCAGGAGGATGGATAGTTGGGGCATTGGGTGGGTGAATGGATGGAGGGAGAGGATGAAGGGTTGGCTGGGTGGACGTATAGTTGGGGCATTGGGTGGGTGGATGGAGGGTGAGGATGGAAGTTGGGCAGGGGATGGGTAGTTGATGTTTGGCGGGTGAGTGGCTGAATGGAGGGTGAGGATTAAATTAGGTGGGCGGATGGATAGTTGGAGCGTTGGGTGGGTGGATGGGTAGTTGGGGTGTTGGGTAGGCGGATGGATAGTTGTGGCATTGGGTAGATGGATAAAGGGTAGGGATGGAGGTTGGGCAGGTAGATGGATAGTTGAGGCGTTGGGCGGGTGGATGGATGGAGGGTGAGGATGAAATTGAGCAGGTGGATGGATAGTTGGGGCATTGGGTGGGTGGATGGGTAGTTGGGGTGTTGGGTGGTGGATGGATGAAGGGTGAGGATGGAGGTAGGGCAGATGGATGGATAGTTGGGGTACTGGGTGGGTGGATGGAGGGTGAGGATGGAAGTTGGGCAGATGGATGCATGGAGGGTAGAGATGAAAGTTGGGCGGGCAGATGGATAGTTGGGCGGGTGGATGGATAGTTGGGCAGGCGGATGGATAGTTGGGGTATTGGGCGGGCGGATGGATAATCAGGGCATTGGGTGGGCGGATGGAGGGTGGGAGAACGGTGGTTGTAGCTGGAGGGACAGAGCGAGGGAGGGCACACGGGAGGACAGCCGTGTTCTCTCTAATATTTATGTGCAGAATGGCTTTCGTTATGTGCACTATGGAGGTGATGAGTCTCATAATGAAAGTCACTCTGCGCACAGAGTGTGTGGTGGGGTGGGTCTGAGAGGTTGGGTGAGATCTCTAAATGGGGGCTCAGAACTTGGGATGGTAGATGGGGTGCGGGAGGAGCTGAGGGCTCTGGACTGTGTGGTGAGGCTGGGGATGAGGGTTTGGGGTGCAGGAAGGGGCTCGGGTGAGGACAAGAAGCTCCACAGCATGTAGTGTAGCGGGAACATAGGAGGATGGGCTAGCGGTGCCAGCGGCTGGTGTCTCGCTGGCCAGGGTGGACAGGAACATTTGCGAGGGGGGAGGACCAAGGTGTTGCCTGATACCCCCATCCCCTCTCCAGAGTACAGTCGCTTCGAGGCCAAAATCCACGACCTGCGGGAGCAGCTCATGAACAGCAGCCTGGGGTCTGGCACCGCCTCACTGCGCAGCAACCCCAAGCGGGGCCTTTATATCCGGTGAGTGACCCTCCGGGCCCCCAGAAAGCCCCTCTGAGCCCCTACTGGCCTCCACAGACCTCCCTATGGAGCCCCCTGAATCTCTTCTCCCCTCTAGCCCCCACAGACCTCCTTATGGAGTCCCAGCCCTCTATGGGGTCTTCCTACAGAGCCCCAGCCCCCACAGACTCTCTGAGTTCCTAATGGACCCCTCTGCAGAGCTCCCCTCCCTACTGGCCCCCCCATGGACTCCCCTGGCCTCCCACAAACCTCCAACCCTACAGAATCCCCAGAGACCCTCTATCTCCCACAGACTGGGGCTGTATCTGGTTTAGCAGATGGGGTCTCTGAATGCGGGGGAAGGAAAAGAATATTTTTTGCATAGAAATATTGTCTGCCTGTCTACCCAGTTGTTTCACACTGTGGCTGTATATATGCATACAGCCATAGTGATTCTACGGGAGGGGGGGAGGAGGGAAGGGCTGTGCCAGGACTCCTGGGTTCTCTCCCTGGCTCTGGGAGGGGAGTAGGGCTAGTGGGTTAGAGCAGGGGGGCTGGGAGCCAGGACTCCTGGGTTGTCTGACCCACCACTCCACCCCCACAGGGCGCTGTTTGACTATGACAAGACAAAGGACTGTGGGTTCCTGAGCCAGGCGCTGAGCTTCCGCTTCCGGGACGTGCTGCATGTGGTCGATGCCTCGGACGATGAGTGGTGGCAGGCACGGCGGGTGCACCCTGACAGTGAAGGCGATGAGATCGGCTTCGTGCCCAGCAAGAGACGGTATGGGGAGGGCATTGTAGGAAGGGGGAAAGGTGCCAGGGCAGGAGGGGTGGGTTGGGGAAAGGGGATGGGGCTGCCAAGGAGTGGGGGAAGGACCAGCGGGGAAGGGGTGGAGCTTTGCGAAGGGGACAGGGCTGTAGAACAGAGGGAAGGGCCACAGGAGAAAGGTTGTGGGAAGGGGTTGGAGCAGGTCTATGGAAGAGAGATGGGCAGCAAATGAGTGAGGGAGGAATATAAGAACAGCCATACTGGGTCAAACCAAAGGTTCATGTAGCCCAGTGTCCTGTCTTCTGACGGCCAATGTTAGGTGCCCTCAGAGGGAATGAACAGAACAGGGAATCATCAAATGATCCCTCCCCTGTTACCCATGTCCCAAACAGATGCTTGGGACACCATCCCTACCCATCCTGACTAACAGCCATTGATGGACCTATCCTCCATGAATTTATCTAGCTCCTTTTTTAAACCCTGTTAAAGTCCTGGTCTTCACAACATCCTCTGGCAAGGAGTTCCACAGATTGACAGTGTGTTGGGTGAAGAAAAACTTCCTTTTGTTCGTTTTAAACCTGCTACCTATTAATTTAATTTGGTGACCCCTAGTTCTTATGTTATGGGAATAAGTAAATAACTTTTTTTATTTACTTTCTCGATACCTGTCATGATTTTATAGACCTCTATCATATCCCCCCCCTTAGTCTCCTCTTTTTCTAAGCTCTTTTTCTAAGAGGAGGGGTGGAGCTTTCGGGGTGGGGCTGCAGAGCAAGGTAAAGGGCCACAGGGGAGAAGTTGTGGGGAGGGGTTGGGTAGAGCTTTGGGAAGGGGGTGAGGCTGCAGAGCAGTGGGGTCAGAGCCATAGGAGGCTGGGCTGCCTCTAAATTTCCCTCTCCCTGTAGGGTGGAGCGCCGGGAGTGGACGCGATTAAAGGCCAAGGTGAGTGACTCCCCCCCACGCCCCCGACACACCTGGCGGGGTTAGAGCTGAGCATGCCAAGCTAGAGTCAGTCCTGGCAGTGAGTGTACAAGGCTGGGGCGCTCTGTCTTTGGGCGTCAGCCCATGACTACACACATCCCCCCCATGGGCACCTCCACACATGTGCCACGGCTGGGTCAGTGCACGTGGCTGCATGTACAAGCCTGCCTGTTTGCCTCAGCTGGCTTGGGACAGAGCTCTGGTGTGTGCATATGCACACTTGCCTAGAATGCACATTTGCATTCCCAAGTGGCCCGTGTGTGCACTATCCCTGGGAGTGCAATTGCGTGTCGCCTGCCTAAACCAGCCTAGGCTGGAGAACAGGTGCTCGCACACTTGTCTTGCACAACCCTTTCCATGTCTGCATACTAGCACCTCTGGTTGCATTGCCACCCACCCTCCCGCAGGTCTCCTGTGGCCACTTCCCCCTCATTCCTCACATACATGTACACAAGTGTGTATTGTGCATGCCCCTCCCTTTGCACAACCATGGAGTGGCAACCCACAAGGAGTCAGGGCTGCTCCCACCAGACCCTCAGGGGTGCTATGGGAAACAGCTTCCACAGCAGGCACTGGAGCTGGGACTGATGCCAGGGATGGAGGGAATCTTTGGGGAGAGGGGTTATTCTCGGGGAGGGGCTTTGGGATATTGGGGGTGGGAATGGAATGGGAGGGATGAGAAACAGGCTGGATTGGATCTCCTCGTGGATAGAGAAAGGGAAGGTGACATGAGCAATTGATTATGTATCAATCCATCCATCCCCACCCATCCTCTCTATCTATCTATCTATCTATCTATTCATCCATCCCCACCCACCCCCTTTATTTATCTATCTATCCTCACACACACCCTTTCTCTCTCTGATTGTCTGTCTGTCCCTCCTCCTCTATCTATCCCTCCACACACCCTTTCTCTCTCTGTCTGTCCTTGTCTGTCTCACTCTGGTTTTCTTTCTCTCTCTCGCTCTTTCTCTCTGCCCCCCACTCCAGGATCGGGTTCCAGGATCGGGCTCTCAAGGTGGGTTCCTCTCCTGCTGTCATCTCCTCCTTCTGTTTCCAGCTGTCCCTTTATTTCCTACCTCTCCTTCCTGTAGGATAAAAGTGTCCTGTCCGTGGAAACCCCTCACCCCAGCCCTGCCAGTGCCTGCAGCCCCTGCCAGCCCAGTCCTGGGCTCCCCCAACCCTGCCGGTGCCCTCACTCCCGACCCACCGCCCCTGCCAGCCCAGCCCTGGGCTCCCCCAGCCCTGATGGTGCCCCTGACTCCCAACGCGCAGCCCCTGTCAGCTCAGCCGTGCCTGCCAATCCCTGCCAGTGCCCCTCACTCCCGACCCACAGCCCCCGCCAGCCCAGCCCTGGGCTCCCTCCAGCCCTGCCAGTGCCCCTCACTCCCGACCCACAGCCCCCGCCAGCCCAGCCCTGGGCTCCCTCCAGCCCTGCTGGTGCCCCTCACTCCCAACCCACAGCCCCTGCTCGATGACTCTTTGGGATTCTCACCCTACAGGTCGTGAGGACTCAGTCCTGAGCTACGAGACTGTCATGCAAATGGAAGGTGAGAATATGGCTGGCTGCCAGCACGGGGTGCTGGGGGGGCGTTCCCAGCAGGAAGCATTGTCTGTGTATAGGGGGAATTCCTAGCAGGGGGATTTGGGGGGGTTCCCATAGGGAGCATTGTAGGGGGACAGAGAGTCACTTTCTCCACTCTATCTCCCCCTCTCCCTCCAGTGCACTACGCTCGCCCCATCATTATTCTGGGGCCTACCAAGGACCGAGCCAATGACGACTTGCTCTCTGAATTCCCCGACAAATTCGGATCCTGCGTCCCACGTGAGTCCTCCCAAGGGGCACTGTGCTGTGGGGGAGGGGCAGGGGCACTATGCGGTAGGGGGTGCTGCAGGGGGCATGGTAAGGGGCAGTGCAGGGGGCACCATGCTGCCAGGCCAAGCTATGACCCTGCCCCCTCTCCCTGCTCCCCAGACACCACGCGGCCAAAGCGGGAGTATGAGGTGGACGGGAGGGACTACCACTTCGTGGCCTCGCGGGAGAAGATGGAGAAGGACATCCAGAGCCACAAGTTCATCGAGGCCGGGCAGTACAATAGCCACCTCTATGGAACCAGCGTCCAGTCCGTCCGTGAGGTGGCCGAGCAGGTACTGGACTGGGAGGGAAGCAGCCAGGTCATCACTGGGGGATGGCTTCCAGACCTGAGTGGTGGATGACAGCAGAGGGGAGGAAGCGAGGGAACAATGAGGGGGGGCATCCATGTCTGGTTTCTGAACTTCTCTCCCACTGCCCCAGGGCAAACACTGCATCCTGGACGTGTCGGCCAATGCCGTGCGGCGGCTCCAGGCTGCCCAGCTCCACCCTATCGCCATCTTCATCCGGCCCCGGTCGCTGGAGAACATCCTGTGAGTACAACCCCCACCTCCACCATGGGCACAGAGGTGGGGTCTAGGTGGGCTGTGGGAGGTCTGAGATGATCGGGGGGGTCTATGTGGGACAAGCGGACAGGATCTGCGATGGTCAGGGGGTCTGTGTGGGATGAAGGGACAGGGTCTAGGTGAGATAAGGGGTAAGGACTGAGCTGGTTGGGGGCAGAGTCTAGGTGGGTTGAGCATGCACCTTCCCTCCAGGGGTCAGGCCCAGCCACTGCGGCAAGTGGATGCGTCCCAGGCAGGTGCCCACACGCGTCCTGCAGTCTGTGTGTTGGTGGCATGCAGCCATCGGGTAGAACCGAGCTTCCCAAGGCCTTTAATTGCTCTTCTTGGGCGCGGGGCAGGCGGGAGCGAAGTCTGACCAGCCGCTGAGCGTGTCTCCATCTCCTCCCCTGCAGAGAAATCAGCAAGCGGATAACGGAGGAGCAGGCGCGGAAAGCCTTCGATCGAGCTGTCAAGCTGGAGCAAGAATTCACAGAGTGTTTCTCCGGTAGGTTTCCCCACCAGTCCATCCTGGGGCCACTGGACACAGGCAATGCTTGGGGGTGCACCCCCCCCCAAGGTGGGAGGGACTGGGGGCACGGTGCAGCCCCGCCTTTCTCTCCACTCACTGGCAGTGGGGAAGGTGCAAGCCAGGCAGCTAGCACGGCACCACTTCCCAGCTGTGCCAAAGAGGCATTGTGGGGAAGTGGAGGCAGAGCAAGGGGGCAGGGAGAGCCGGTGCCCTCCTTCTTCTTCTGTCACCAGTTGCCGCTGCTCCTGGGACCAGGCAGCCAGCTCCAATGGTACTCACCAGAACCTTAATTCTAATGCCAGGAGCCGCAGCTGGCATGTCCTGGGAAAATTCTTCCTGCCAGTCGCTCGGCTGGCACGTCTCACTCCCGCGTCACCCTGGGTGTCCCCAGATCTGGGGCTGGGAAGGGATTTTGCCTTTGGGGGCTTTTCCAGCCTTGGTGGCTTCTCCATCACCAGCTGGGTCTCCCAAAATATCTGCCCAGAGTTTCCCCTTCTTGCCTGTGACCCTGTGCCATCCTTCCCCAGCCATCGTCGAAGGTGATAGCTTCGAGGAGATCTACCACAAAATCAAACGGATTATTGAAGAGCTCTCCGGGCCATACATATGGATACCAGCCCGCGAGAGACTTTAGGAAACCAGCTTGTGGGGACTCCAGAGCACCGGGACCTGCCGCCCAGCGGCCTGACCCAGGAGAACAAAACAACGGAATTGAGCCGTTTGGTTGCTTTTTGGGGAGGAGGTTTCGGGGTGGGGATGGGATCTGGTCTATTTCTTTCTTCTCCGTTCTTGTTTTCTCTCGCCTGGCTCCCCACCCACCCCAGCTCCGCTCCGAGCCAAGATCTGCTCCCATCTCTTTGCAACCAGCCCATCCGCTTTGAGGAAAGCGCTCTCTGCATGCTTGTATTTTTTCAGGAGATGTTGGCTTGTGACGTCTGCGCTTCTTCTGGCAATTTGCTTCCCCACCTCCCACCCCTGGGATCCGGACCTGGGATCCAATCAAGGAGATGCGCAAAGAATGAAAAGCGGGGAATTTGGGGGGAGAGCAGGGGAAATTAAAGGACTGAAACACGTGAAGCAAAGAGAGGGGTGGACGAAAATTCCTCTCCACAGGCAGGAAAATGAAGGGAACCGGAGGATTTATTGGTCTAAAATATTCCACCTGCTGTTTCAGACAGAGATCAAATTAGACCCTGTTTATTTTTAGACCAAAACAGGTGAAATCCATACCAGATCTGTTGCATTATTTTGATGATCACCATGGGGAAAAAACAAACTAACGGAGTGGAAGGAAAAATGCAGGGAAACCAGATTTAAAAAAAAACCCTCTCGAGCCTTCTTTTTTTTTTTTTTTTTTTTTTTGCTTTCTTGGCTGGGGACACAGGAGAAAACACTCCACTATCCTCCTTTATCTTTCTACCAACCAGAAGGGAAACTTTCTTTTTAAACTAATGCGGGAGGGAACAGTGGCTCTGTGGAGCGAGAAAGAGACATGGTCTGGCCGATTATTTTTTCCCGGACATTTCCAAATGGAGCGGACCCTTTCTTTTACATTCCCTTTATTTCTTGATATGGTCAAGCTCCTTCCTTTTCGGCGCATGGTGAACGATGTGGCTTTAAAAACAAAATCAACAGGAAAATATGACAAAAAAAAAAAAAAGAAATAGCATTTTGCTGGGTCAGCAATTTATATTTTTCTTTCCGGGCCTGGGTGGGTGGACAAGAGACTTAGGGAGGGAACGAAACAAATGGAATTTTTGACGTTCTGTGAATATTTTTTTCGGGGTCATATCAAGTATTTTGGTGCGGCTGTGCGTGATTGTATGAAACTGGGGGGAGGGATGGGGGGGAGGGGAGGGAGATGTCAGACAGTCCTTTCATTTCTTGTTACTGGCATTTTCTTTGGGACATATTCTTAATGCTGACAATGCTTATTTATTTATTTTATTTTTTGTATATAAAGTCAAGCAGGCTGCTGGGATCCTTGCTAGAAAAAAAGACCTATCTTCTGCATCTGGCCTGAGTAGCTAATTCAGCTAGTGATGAATTTTCCCTCCTGCCCCAGAGAGTGGGAGAGAGATGGGGAGAAGGAAGGGAGTGAGCAGTGGGGACCCCATATTTCAGATCAGAGGCACAATTAGTGCACAGAGCAGAACCATCTGATCCTGCCACCTTCTCCATCAGATCAACGTATGCCCCAGTATGCGGCCTCTCCAAGGACTGAGAATAGCTGAGTATCGTGGGGAGAACAAGTGGGGCTGGGAGCCAAGATTTCTGGGTTCTGTCCCCAGCTCAGGAAGGAGAGTAGGATCTAGTGGTTTCAGCAGATGGGGCTGCAACAGGAGCTAGGACTCCTGGATTCTGTCCCCAAAATGAACTTTCTCAGCCTTTGCAATGACCATAACCTGCCAGAAGGGCAGCGCTGTCGGCAGGTAATACCCCGGGACAGCCAGCTGCCACCCCCTCTCCTCCAGTGCTGCCATGCCAGGAAGGGTTTGGGAGTGGAGTGGGGGGAATCACCCCACGGCACAGAACTGTTTCAGGTTTGCCGAATGGGGTCTCTTTCCTATGGGGGGACGTGGGAGGGGGGAAAAAATACTATTTTGCATAGAAATATTATTGCCATTGGCAGAGAATTAAAACAGACTATATATATATATATATATATATATAGACCCAATTGTTTCACACTGTGACTGTATTTGCATACAGAGATAAACATCTGGATATGATTCGGGTGGGCGGCGGAGGTGGGGGGGACTCAGAGCCAGTTCTCTCTCTGGCTCTGGGAAGGGAGTGAGGGCTGGTGATTGGAGCAGGGTGGGGCTGGGCACCAGGACTCCTGGGTCCTATTCCTGGCACTCTGCCAGCCATATCCCATGGCCTGCTGCCCCTTTAATAGATGAGTAGCAGTGTCACATGAGAGCCAGTGCTAAGATCCAGGGCCCAGTTGGCCCCTAGGGGTCTGTGCCAGATGGAAGCTTAGCTCCCCTGAGGTCTGTGCCAGGTTTGGGATGCTCTATGACCTCTTCTCTTCCCCCCCGCCCCCCGCTTGTCTCATCTCTCTGTGTCTGTCCTTCGGGGGGACCTGTATAGTTCCTGGCATTCCCTTTGTTGGGGCTCTCGGGGGCTGGTGGCCTAGGTGCCCCCCTTCCTGCTGGTCAAGGATGAAAGGTTGGGAGAATAGCTATGTTTGGCAGGCAATGAGTGGCCGGGGGCACAGAACTAATGAGTGGGCATGGAGGGGCGTGGCACCAGTTGGAGGAAGTTGGGTGCAGGTGGGGGGCTCCACATAGCCCACTGGCCTCAGTTGGGAAGGCAGTGTAGACACCAATGGGAGGGGCTTGGGAGTATCATGTGGCACCAGTGTGGCTCCCCTTCCTCACCACCTTGAAATGGAGTCCAATCTGGAGTGTGGTGGGGGGCTAAACCCCCATCTCTTCTCACAGACCTTTAAACCTGTTAATGCTTAACCCTCAGCTCTCACCTTAGGCCCTGCCCCAAATGCTGTAACCGCTGCCCGGTAACCCAACAGCCCTGCCCTGCCCTGCCCATAACCTCAACAGCCTGCCCTGTCCTGCCTGCCCTCTGCTTGTCCCCCTAAAAGCCTACCCTGCCCTGCCTGTAACCTCTCAGCCAGCTATGCCCATACCCCCAACAGTCAACCCTGCCCTGCCTGTAACCCCAACAGCCCACTCTGCCCTGTCCCCTGCCCTGCCTGTAACCTCTCAAGAAGCCCTGCCCTGTGCCCGCCCATACTCCCAATAGCCAGCTGTCCTGCCCCCTGCCTGTACCCCAACAGCCAACCCTGCCCTACCCCCTGCCCACTCCACCCATAACCCCAACAGTCCGCTCTGCCCTATGCTTGCCCATACCCCAACAGCCAGTCCTGCCCTGTGCTCTGCTCCCTGCACTTACCCACAAAGCCAGCCCTGCCCTACTCCCTGCCTGCCCCTCCTGTAACCCCAACAGCCAACCCTGCCCACCCCACCTGTAACCCCAACAGCCAGCTCTGCCTTGTGCCCTGCTCTGTGCCAAGCCAAGCCCTGCCCTTCCCCCTGCCTGTAATCCAACAGCCAGCCCTGGCCTGCAGTGCCACTATCTGTCTGTGGGTTCTTTGGGCCTCCCATGAAATCTGGGATTGATGCAACAGAACAACTCGTCTTCCCCCACCCCAAGGAGATGCTGGCTTCCCAAATTATCCCCCCAACACCCATATTGAGTTAGCACCTCCCTTAGGTGCAGCCAAAGGGCCTCTTGGGACAGAGTAAGGAGCTGAGATTCTTTGCCCAGCTCTGGCCAAGCAGTGGGGGTTGGCTAGTTACAGCAGCAGGGGTTGGGAGCCAGGATGCTGGGGTTCTCTCCCTGGCTCTCGGAGGGGAATGGGAGCTAATGGCTGGGGGGCAGGGGTGGGGTGTTAGAACTGATAATTATTCTGTTGCATTTTTACTCCATCCCCCAAAAGAGATGTTACTTTATTTTAAAGAATCACAGAAACTTTATTAAACTGAACAAATAAACAAACTACAGCAGGCGACACAAAGAGACGAAGAGATTATTTTAAAGAAATGTTTAAAAAAATTTTAAAATTAAAATTAAAGCAACCCGGAGTTTACAATCTGTTTCTGTACAGCTATTTATTGAAACCTTCCCTCCCTCACGACAGACTCCCATCTTCCCAGCCCCACAGTGCCCCCTAGCACCGCCCTGGGATCGGACCAGCCCTGCCTTCCAGGGGAGAGCACCCCCTGCTGAGCTGCTGCCCTCCTCCCTGCCCCACAGTGCCACCCTGGGACCAGCCCTGCCTGCTAGGGGGAAGCACCCCCCTGCTATCTTGTCCATGCCTTGTAAGTGGGGTGATGGTATCTCTCTGCAGTACCCTGAGGGTGACAAATGACATGGCTTAGGTAACTCCCCCGGGCCGTGACCCCACCGTGGGGCCTGGCCAGGAATCAGTCACTTATTAATAATGTTTTGTACCTTGCTGGAAGTGACCACCCTCTGCGATGGGGGCGGAGGAGCACCTCAACAGCAAAGCGGGCATTGGGCCACACGGCTAGACGGGGTGGGCAGGGCAGCAGAGGGTAGATAACACACAGGACACTTGCTTCTTCTTACAGGACAGAAAGGCACCTGAACTGAAACAGAAAATAGAAGGTTGCTGGTTCCGAACCAGCGCAGGACAGGGACTGACTGGCTCGGAGAGGGGACAAGGAATAGGAGGGGGACACAACTGACTACTGAGTGCCCCCAGCTCTGCTCCCTGCCCCACAGTACTCCTTTATGTTGCCCTGAGTACCCCCTGCTGAGGCCTTGCCCCGCTCCCTGCCCCACAGCGCCCCCTAGTGCCACCCTGGGGCCAGCCCTGCCTGCCAGGGGAGAGTGCCCCCTGCTGAGCCCTCGCTCCTTCCCCGCAGCACAGTGCCCCATCTCACCCAGGCACTGACTGGCTGTGACCCTGCTGAGCCCAGGCAGCAGCGCTAAGGCAGGGCAGTGAAGGTGTTCCCAAGGCCCTGACTCACTTCCCATTTTCCCCTTGGAGCGCTGAGCCAAGCCTGACACTGGTTTCACCAGAAAGGGGAACCTCGTCCAGCTGCATCCGTTCTGAGCCAGCAGCATAGCTTCCGTGGGAGGAGAGATTCCAGTGAGCAGCAGAGGGAGAAATCGCCATATTTTGTGGGTGCACCGTAGCTGGTAGGTTCGCTCCAGCGATGTGGCTTCCCCAGATCCCGGCCACCAGTTGCCGGAGCCTAAGGGTGGCAACTCCATTGACTGGGGAAAGAGCAACAGTAACATCGTGCCTCAGCTCAGAACCAGGGGGCCATCTAGCCCGGCATCCCACCTGCTCCCTGGGATCAATCTGGGAGGGGAGTGGGGGCTGGTGGGTCAGAGCAGTGGGGCTGGGAGCCAGGATGCCTGGGTTCTTGCCTCAGCTCTTTGATCCATCAGAGGTCACCCTGGGCCTGTTTTGTCCCAATTCAATACAGGAGGAATATTTACAGATCAAAGTGCTGCTGAAGGGGCCGAGGGAGCCAGTCTCCAGCGGGGTAGAGGCCTCCTGTGCTGTGGACTAAGCAGAAAAGAGACCACAACAGGGAAAGAGGTAAAGAGCCCCAGAGTGAAGGAACGAGGCAATGGAGGTATAGCAATCCCGCACCGTGATGGGGAGAGTGAGGGAATGGGCATGGGGGTCCGGAGCCCCATAGTGTTCTGCAAGGAGGAAAAAGGGAAATGAGCCCCTATGGCTGGGAAACTGAGAGGGAATGGAGCGCAGAATGGGGGAACGAGGAGACAGAAGAGCAAGGTGTGGAATGAGGGAACAAAGAGAGGGAGGAGCTGAGGTATGGAATGGGGGATGGAGGAGGTAAGGTGTGGAACAAGGGAATGGGGGATGGAGGAGGTAAGGTGTGGAACAAGGGAACGGGGAGATGGAGGTGTAGAGGTGTGGAACAAGGGAACGGGGAGATGGAGGAGGTAAGGTGTGGAACAAGGGAACGGGGAGATGGAGGTGTAGAGGTGTGGAACAAGGGAACGGGAGATGGAGGTGTAGAGGTGTGGAACAAGGGAATGGGGATGGAGGAGGTAAGGTGTGGAACAAGGAACGGGAGATGGAGGTGTAGAGGTGTGGAACAAGGGAACGGGAGATGGAGGAGGTAAGGTGTGGAACAAGGGAACGGGGAGATGGAGGTGTAGAGGTGTGGAACAAGGGAACGGGGAGATGGAGGAGTAAAGGTGTGGAACGTGGGAACAGAGGGAATGAGAGAATGGAGGAGCAGAGATCTGGAACAAGGGAACAGGGAATGCAGTAGAGGTGTGGAATGAGGGAGCAGAGAGAGGCAAGAGTAGAGGTTTGGAAACAACGGAACGACAAAATAGGGATGGAGGAGTAGATGTGTGGAACGAGGGAATGGGGGATAGAAGAGCAGAGGTGTGGAACGAGGGAACAGGAGGATGCATGCTTCATCTGTGGAACAAGGGAATGGGGAATGCAGAAGTGGAGGTGTTCAGGGAAGGAGCAGGGAATGGAGGAGTAGAGCTGTGGAACAAGGGAACGGGGGGAGGGAGAAGTAGAGGTGGAGAACAAGAGAACGGGGGGATGGAGGGAGGAATGGAGGGAGGGAACAAGGGAATGGGGCAACGGAGGAGTGGAGGTGTTGAACAAGGAAACAAGGGACAGGACAGGCAGAGGAGTAGAGCTGTGGGAATGGGGGAACGGGGAGATCAATGAGTAGAGGTGGAGTACTTACGAGCTAGGCTGGGCAAGGATGGTGTCCCAGCCTCTGTTTGTCAGGGGCTGGAAATGGGTGACAGGAGAGGGATCACTTGATGATTCCCTGTTCTGTTCACTCTCTCTGGGGCATCTGGCATTGGCCACCATCAGAAGACAGGACACTGGGCTAGCTGGACCTTTGCTCTGACCCAATGTAGCCGTTCTTATTGCGTGTGGAACGAGGGAGGTGTACAGGTGTGAAACAAGAGAAGGAGGACAGAGGTGTGCAATGAGTTCAGAGGGAGAGGGAAGAGTGGAGGTGTGGAAGGAGGGAATGGGGGATTGGAATAAAGGTGTGTAACGAGGGAATGAGAGGATGCACAAACAAGTGTAGAACGAGAGGATGCAGGAGTAGAGGTGTGGAATGAGGGACTGGGGGATAGAGGCATAGATGTGTGGAACAAGGGAATGGGAAGCTAGAGGAGTGTAAGTTTGGAATGAGGAATAAGGGAGCGGGGTGATGGAGGAGTAAAGGTGTGGAGCGAGGGAACGGGGTGACGGAGGCATAAAGGTGTGGAGCGAGGGAGTGGGGTGACGGAGGAGTAAAGGTGTGTGGAACAAGGGAGCAGGATGATGGAGGAGTAAAGGTGTGGAGCGAGAGAACGGGATGACAGAGGAGTAAAGGTGTGGAGCGAGGGAGTGGGGTGACGGAGGAGTAAAGGTGTGGAGCGAGGGAACGGGGTGACGGAGGCATAAAAGTGTGGAGCAAGGGAGTGGGGTGACGGAGGAGTAAAGGTGTGTGGAACAAGGGAGCGGGATGACGGAGGAGTAAAGGTGTGGAGCGAGAGAACGGGATGACAGAGGAGTAAAGGTGTGGAGCGAGGGAGCGGGGTGACGGAGGAGTAAAGGTGTGGAGCGAGGTGACGGAGGTGTAAAGGTGTGGAGCGAGGGAATGGGGTGACGGAGGAGTAAAGGTGTGGAGCGAGGGAGCGGGGTGACGGAGGAGTAAAGGTATGGAGCGAGGGAGCGGGGTGACGGAGGTGTAAAGGTGTGGAGCGAGGGAACGAGGCGACAGAGACGTAAAGGTGTAGAGAGAGGGAGCGGGGTGATGGAGTATGCCCCTTTCTCCCTACTCCTGCTGCCATGTCCCCACACTGATATATCCCCTCCCACAGCCCCCCTTCCCGCCCCTTTGCCATGGCCAAGGACTACGAAGATTTCCAGGCTTTGGATGTGGAAGAGGAGAGCGGTGTCCCCCACAGTAAAGGTATGAGGTGGAGAGACTGGAGAAGGCAGGTGATTGAGGGGTGGGCAGAGCTGGGGTACAGAAGGAGTGTGGGGGAGCAGAGAGGAGCAGGCAGGTCTGTGTGCAATCCTGGCCAAGAGAAAAGGGGGTGAGGTGATGGGGTGACACCCCATAGGTCCCCCCACTGGCATCCTCAGACTCCTGGGTCCCTGCCCATCCCCCACCATACTCCTGGGTCTCAGTTTCCCTGAGTCCTTTGTTCATGTTCCCCCGGACTCCTGAGTCCCTGTCCCATCCTCCTCTGGACTCCTGGGTGCCTGTCTCCCCCCACCCCCAACGGCTGGGTCCCTGGACTCCTGGGGAAAGAGGACTGGAAGGGGGGGTATGCAGGAAGGAGAGGAAGGGGTGGTGGCTGAGCCCTGGTGATGGTTTCTCTCCCACCCACAGTGTTTCTCCCCCAGTTCACGGGCTGGCAGCGTCTTTGTGTCTCCCCCTGGTCTGTCTGCGCCCTGCTTGCCCTGGGCCTGGGGCTCACCTTTGGGACCATCGCGCTGGCTGTCAGCAGTGAGTGCAAGGGACATGTGCAATGGGGGGCTGGGTATGGAACCCAGGGGGTGAGCACGTGAGACAGGCAGGTGGTGAGAAAGCAGGTGTGAGTGTGTAAATATGAGGGGCACAAGCCTGGGGCATAAGATGAAAGGTCAGGGCGGGTGTGCAAGGCTGGGGCTGTATGTTCAAGACTGGGGCATAGGCTGAAATGTCATAGTGTAAATGGTGAAGGTGACTGGGCAAGTCCAGGGATGGGTGTGCAAGGCGAGAATCAAGTGTGCAAGCCAGGCAGTGTTAATGGATGTCAGGGATGTGCAAGGCTGGAGGGGTGTGTGCGAGGCAGGCTAAAGTTCTCCATTTGCACATCACTGTCATGGGCTCTTGTGTATTCACAAGGGTGGAGCGTGTGCAAGCCCCACCTCTGGTGGGGGATGCAGGGCCAGCTCTAGCACCAGCAAATCAGGCAGGTGCTTGGGGCAGCACTTTGCCAGGGGCAGCATTTCAGGTAAGCAGCCAGTGCTGCCCCCAGCAATGCCTAGCCCCGCCCCGCCGATTTTAAAGGGCCATGGCCCAGGAAACACCGTGGCTGCGCAGCCAGCTGGCTGCCCCGTCTCCTCTCCTACTCCTCCCCGGCGGTTGCTAAGCAGCCAACGCCTCCCACGGCAATGCCCAGCCCCACCCTGCCGATTTTAAAGGGCCGCGGGAGACGCCGCGGCTGCTCAGCCAGCACTGGCACCATGTGCGCCCGGCCCTGGAGACTGCTGGCTGGCCCTGTCTCCTGAGTCCTGCTCCTCCCCGGCGGCTGCTACCTCCTCCAAGAGCCTCTCCACTCCAAGCGGAGGCTCCGCTCCGCCAGACCCGCAGCCTGCACCTGGCCATCAGTCACCCCTCCGCCTACATCTTGTGGAAATTCCAGGTAGGACACCCCCTTCCTGCCTAGGGTTGCCAGGTGTCCAGTATTTAGGGTTGCCAGGTGTCCGGTATCCACCCGGACAGTCCGGGATTTTTTGCCTCCTGTCCGGTAAAAAAAATTCAGAGAATACCAGACACCTGAGATGTCCGGTATTTTCTGATTTTTTTTCCCCCGGCCAGCAGGCGAAAAGGCCGGGCACCTGGCAACCCTACAAACACTCAGCGCCTGGCCTCCCCACCAGCCCGAACCGCCCCCCGGTCCCCAACCACCCCAGCCCCCCCGCAACCCCAGCCCCCATGCTTACCTGGTTCCACAAAATGGCTGCCGGCCAAAGGACCTAGGAGAAACAATGCTTCCCCTGGGTCTTAGTGCTCAACTTCTCCCGTTCCTATCCCTGCACTCACTCTTAAAGGGGACATGCTGTTTTAATGCTGTTTTATTTTAAAATTTTTTTTTTTTGGCTTAAGTCTTGGATTTTTTTTTTTCTCAACAACTTCGGTCTCCCCCCTTTTTTTTCCCTTCAACAGAATTTTTTCCTGGTGTTTTGTTTGGGGGGGTGGAGGGTAGCCAAACATTTTTTTGCTTGGGGCAGCAAAAAACCTAGAGCCAGCCCTGGGGGGGGATGCCATGGGAGGCGGGGCAGGCAGAGGGGATGGGGGACACAGAGAGACCTAGGGGGCAGGACTGGGACCATCTCTCCCTCTTCCCCTTCCAGGCTCCCGGCAGGGCGCGGAGCAGCGGGATCTGCAGGGGGCGCTGGGCAGCCTGAACCACAGCCTGAGCTCGGAGCTTATGGCGCTTGCCCGGAATGGTGAGTGGGGGGAATGGGGGAGGGGCTGGTAGGGAGGGGAGAGACTAATGGGAGGGGGCTGGCGGGGGAGTGGGCTGCCAGAGAGGGAGGGGCACAGGGGCACCTGAGGGGGGAGGGGCACAGGGGCACCCCCTCACACCCCTTTCCTCCTTGCCCCATAGTGCACACCCTGGAGGACAAACTCACCCAGGTGGCCAGCTCCCCTGGATCAAGCAAAGGAAAATTCAATCCAAGGTGATTAAGGGCGTTGCCAGGGGCGCTCTGTGTGTGTGTGTGTCTGTGTGTATCCCAGCAAGGGGTGCTGTGGGGGGGGGTTCCCCAAGAGGAAACATGGTGTGTGAGTGGGTTCTCAGCATGGGTTGCTCTGTGTGTATGCATCCCAGCAAGGGGCATGGTGTGTGGGAGTTCCCAGCAGGAGGTGCTGTGTGGGGATCCCAGCAGGAGGTGCTGTATGTGTGAGTTCCCAGCAGGGGGCACTTTGTGTGGGTGGGTGGGTTGCCCAGGAGAAGGTGCCGCAGGGGGTTTCCCAGCAGGTGCTGTGGGAGAGGGGTCCCCAGCAGGGGCTCTGTGTGTGTGAGAAGGTTTCCCAGCAGGGGGTGCTGTGTGTGTATGTGGGAAGGGTATGTTCCCAGCAGGGAGTGCTCTGTGTGTGTGTGTGTGTGTGTGTGTGTGTGTCCGTCCCAACAAGAGGTACTATGGGGGGGAATGTCTCCCAGCAGGGTCTCTATGTATGTGAGGGGATTTCCCATTGGGGGGCGCTGTGTGTGCGGAGGGGGTTCCCAGCAGGGAACATCGTGTGTGGGGATTTTCCCAGCAGGGAGCGCTGTGGGGGCATTTCCAGGAAGGGGCACTGTGTGTGTGGGATTCTCAAGCAGGGAGCACTGTGTGTGGGGGTTTCCAGGAGGGGGTGCTGTGGGAGGGTTCCCCAGTAGGGGGCACTGTCTGTGCATGTGTTGCTGGGGTGCTATGTAATACACCCCATTTCCTCCCTCCCCCAGCTCAACAACGGCTGGAGGAGCAGGTGGGGATTCTCCGAGACAGTCTGAACTCACTCAACTGTGACTTGCTTGAAATGAAATCCAACGGTGAGTGGTGGCCACTCCCAGCAGGGGGTGGCTGTGTGGGGGCAGAGTGGTGACCTGGCTTTGGGTAGTGGATAATTACGGCCCCCACTGACCCTCCTCTGTCCTCCAGAGAGCCAGCCTGGCTGCTGTCCCCGGGACTGGGAGCGCTTTGGGGAGAGCTGCTACTGGTTCTCCAAGGATCAGAAGACCTGGGATGAATCCAATCTCTACTGCAAAGCCCAGGACTCTCACCTTGTCATCATCAACACACGGGCGGAGCAGGTAGGTGCCATGAGTTGGCTGGGCTCATCTTCCAGCTCCTTTCCCAGCAGGTGGCACTGTAGGGGGCAGGGCAGAGGGGCTGGCTGTTGGGGAGCTGCCAACTACCCCCCAGTCCCAGCCTCTCCCTGCAGTGGGAGGCAGGTAGGGGGAGGCAAGTAGGGGAGCTGGCTCTGGGGGGAGGTTCCCAGCAGGGGGTACCTGGTCCCCTGCGCCCTAAATAACCCCCTGGCCATTTTTTTCTATTGCAGCTCTATGTGCAGCGCCGCACGGTCCCATTGTATACCTGGATTGGCTTGACTGATACAAGCGGCCAGTGGAGATGGGTGGATGGTACCATTTACACCATGAATTCACGGTGAGTGGCACAGATCAGCCCCCTCTCCCAATGTGTCTGTGTGTGTGTTCATCCTGGGGACACCCCGATTGTCTCTGATGAATCTTTAATCCAAATTAATGTTGGTATTTGCTCAACTCATTCCATCGGTCCCAAAATCAGGTGGTAAGAAATTGATCTTAATAAATCAACCTTAACTCATAGAGTAGACGTGGCCTAGTTATCAAATATAACCTCCTTCAAGTTCTCCATTATTTCCATAATCTCATCCAGTATCTACCCTAATCTAAAATATTAATCCTTCTAATGAAATCTGCTCCAACTGTATCTAGCTGAGATTATATTTATATTTTAATCTCCTGTCATCTAATTTAATCTGTCCTCAGATACTTTATTGCCTTTCTTATCTAATTAACCCAATCAAATCTAATTTTATTATTCATGTAGTCCAATGTGTTATAGTCTATTCCCTTGTAAACTCTTCTATTCAAATTGACTCTAATAATCTCTTTACCAGGCATGTCAAACTGGCATTTGGAGGGCCACATGCGGCCCGATCAAAATTTTTTGCGGCCCACCAGAACATTTTTATAAAAGAATGAAGTGTGGCCTGCTGCCTGCTCGGAGCACGTGGCCGAGTGCCTGCTCACAGCTGGCCGGGCTGCTCTGCGCATGCACTCACGGCTGGCTGGGCACTCTGCTCTGGGTGCTCCAGCAGGCACGCACGCACAGCTGGCTGGGCCGCTCTGCGCACCTGCTCATGGCCAGCTGGGTGCTCTGCACGGGGCACTCCAGCAGGTGCTCACAGCTGGCCACTGTGCTCATGCCACCCCAGCGCCTCAGGCGGCAATGTTGACTCCGGGACCCAGGCATTAGGTGGGGGGGGAGGAGAGGGCGGGGCTGGGAGAGCCTGGCTCTGGGGGAGAAGAGGCATTAGGTTGGGGGTGCCTGGCTCTGGGGGAGTGGAGGGGGATTGGGTTAGAACAGGAGTATGGGAGTGTCTGGCTCTGGGGGAGAGGAAAGGGTTATTTGGTTAATATTTTCGTTTTTATTTATTTATTCCCAAATAAAATTACAAAATGTATATTAATTTTATATCAATAAACGTGTCATTTTTTTTTGCAATTGGATGAATAATTATATCTTTATGCAATATCTCAGACTTACAAAGTATCTGAAATTTTCACAGAAGCCTGTTCTATTTGATTAACCATGATCTATACTTGTTTTTATTTCAACAAAACAAGTTACGTATCATATACAAAATTTAAAGGTACCTTAAATTTATATTTAAATTAAAAATTATGTAAAATTAATTTAAAAATTATTTAATATGAGCAAATAATTTTACACATCAAATTATTGTAATATTATAAAATATACCTAAAAGCCAGGTGTCCAGTATTGGTGCCATCTGCCTGGCACCTAAAATAATAATTATTATATTATTATTATTATTTTTTTGCTTGACAGGAACCCTAAGTGGCCCTGAAAGCTATCAGTTTTCATTTGTGCGGCCCCTCAGTTGGCTTCGAGTTTGACATGCCTGCTCTTTACTACCCATAATCTAATCCAATATCCATTTTAATCCAATGTATAATTCCTTTTAAAATTATCTATTCCAACCTAATCTAAATTATCCATTTAATCTCAGAAAATCTTCCCTGTCATCTAATTTAATCTAACCTATAATCACTTATTTTACTGTTCTTCTAATTCATTCTGTTATCTGATGAAATATAATCTATTCCAAACTAAATGGAAATCTCCTCCAAACAAATCTAATAACTCCATCTACTCTGATCTAAACTGATGTGTGCTCTAATGTAATTTAATAAACCGTCTAATATCTCTCTATATATTTTAGAGGTTTGTGCGTTCATCCCTGAGTCCGTCTGTCTGTCTGTGTGTCTGTCTGCAAGTCTGTTTGTTCAAGAACTCCCCCTGAACGGTAAGAATTAGGACCACCAAATTTTATTTGCTATAATCAGCACTAATATTAATATAATAATTGCTGTAATTTAATAATTGTATCAAATCTAATTTGTCCTCTAAAATATCTAATAAATTGTCTAATCTCTTTCAGTCTAAAGTATTATCTCTAATATAATTTAATCATTGATCAATATAATCTGTTTCAATCTAATCCCAATTAATGTAACCTAATAATCTTCCTAAAATCATCAGTTCCAATATTTAATCTAATCTAACCAATTGCTATATGAACTCATATCTAATCTAGCCTAGCCTAATGTAATTTCTTCTATAATTGGATTCATTCCAATTTAATCTAATACCCTGTATAATCAAATTCATTCCACTCCCAATTCCTCCATAATTTATTATTTTCACCATAAATCCTATAATATAAAAGGTATGTAATTAATCTAATCTCTTCCAGTGTGTTCTATCATATCAATCTAATCCTTTATACAGATTATCTGACCCATAATCTGGTATACATTTTAACCCAGTCTAAACCTTTAAACCAAGCTCATTTTATAAACTAACTAGACAACTTTCTTAGTGTTGACTGGCTCCTTCAGGGCAGGGGGCTAGTGGTGGTGTTGGGAGGAGTTAGAGAAGGGCCTTGGGGATGGGGTGAGGGCAGGGCAGAGGCTGGAGACATGGGGGAGTGCAAGAGAGAGAGTTGGGGGTGAGGAGCAGCTCAAGGCAGGGGGTCCCATCTTCTTGCTGGAGTTTTCTCTACCTAGGGTTGCCAGATGGTTTCAACAAAAATACTGAACACACTTGACATTACATCACAATCTACATTACATCTTATTTAGAAAATACCGGACATTTATATTTTCTCAATTTTTTTCCCTGGACAGAAAGCTCAAATACTGGACTGTCCGGTTCAAAACCGGACACCTGGCAACCCTATCTCTACCCTCCCCCACAGCTAGCAGAACCTTTTCTCCTCCCCACAACCTCTCCAGCCAGCAAAGGCTTTCCCTCCACCCTGAACCTCCCTGACTGGCCTTCTCTCTCCATTCACCCTCCCCCCCACTCCGAGTCGGCAGGGGCCTTTTCTCTCTGGTGCTGTGGCCAAAGGTCAGGGGAAAGGGTTTGGGCTGGGGAGGGTACTTACGTGTGTGCTGTCAGGCAAGACGGTTGAGCCCCTGCCCTGCTGGCCACTCTCTTGATGGTGCAGTTGCCCCCAGTGGTCTCTGTCTACAGTTTTCTGTACCTGGAAAAACTTAAAAAACAACGAATAATCATAGGATCATAGAGCTGGAAGAGACCTCAGAAGGTCATCAAGTCCAGCCCCCTGCTCTAGGCAGGACCAATCCCAGCTAAATCGACCAGCACCTTGAAGACTAACAAAACATGGAGATGTTAGTCTTTAAGGTGCTGCAAAAACTATTAGTTGTTTTTAAGTCTCTCTACAGCAAGGCTACTCAACACATGGCCCATGGGCCACATGAGGACCATGGCCCGTTTGTTTGCGGCCCGTGGGAGGTTTGGGTTTACATGGGGCTCAACACACGGCCTGAAGGTTGGAGCCAAAACAAAAAAAGTAGTCAATATAATGATCTTCTGTTGATATGCGTTTTAGTAGTGAAATTCCTGGACTGTCATTGCTCATTAAAAGTGCTGTCATATGGGTGGAAATTGGTAAATATTGCATTTTATTAATATCAGCAGAACTGACTTAAATCAGGCCTATGTGTTGTGTAGTCTTGCCCGTCAGTGTGAAAGAATCTATTTGCATATATTTGCATATATATTAGCATGTATATGCAACCACACTTAAGTTGCGGCCCTGGGCATGTGCTGTGAGTATCATTGTGGCCCCTCTGGGACTTCCAAAGTTGAGTAGCCCTGCTCTACAGTGTAGCTCTCCCCCTTCACTTCTTGTCCCCAGTGGCCACTCTCAGTATCGCGCATCCCTCCTTTCCAAGCTATGGAAAACAGTCCCATTCCTGGCATTTCCAGTTTTCTTGGCACAACCAAACCCTGACCTTGCTTTAAGTTAGGATAAGAGGAAGCTGCCTACCAAATTTGGTGGTCCTAGCTCTTACCATTTAGGAAAAGTTCTTGAACGACTCACAGAAGGACAGCCAGCCAGACAGCTGCACATTTCTAAAATCTCTCTCTCCATATATAAAAAATGTATTCCTGTGGGACGACAGAGTGATGTCATCACATCACTCTTCATCCACAGGAGCCAACCCCTACTCACTTCCAGTAAAAACATTCAGAAAATACCAGACACCTAAAACGTCCGGTATTTTCTGGGGTTTTTTCCCTGCCAGGAGGCAAAAATGCCAGACACCTGGCAACCCTACGACACACTCAGCCCCCCGGGCCCCGGGCCCCCTGCTTACTTGGTTCCGCAGGGAAGCTCCCTTCTGGCTTGACCAAGAAAACAATATGGCCGCTGGCAAAAAAGCCTAAAAACCTGAGCAAGGGGAAGCGATTCCTTCCCTGGGTCTTAGTGCTCACCCTCTCCTCTTCCTATCCCTATTCTGACTCTGCACGCACTTAAAGGGGCCATGCTGTTTTAATGCTGTTTATTTTATTTTATTTGCTTAATAACTCTTGGGGTCTTTTTTTTTTTTTTTCTCAACAACTTTGGTCTCCCCCCTTTTTCCCCCCCTCAACAGAATTTTTCCCCTGGTGTTTTTTTTTTTTTTTGGGGGGGGGGGTATTTGGTATTTTTGGTTAAACCATCTGGCAACCCTAAGGGTGGGGGAAGAGCCAGGGCTGGGGTGGCCTTGGCCCTAGACCCTCTCCAGCAAAGAGGGGGCCTCCTGGTAGCCAGAGGAAGAGAGCTGGGCTGGCTGCGGCCTCGGTCTTGGCCCAACCCCCCAGCGGCTGGAGGGAGAGAGCACTGGGCCTGGTGTGGCATCAGCCTAACCTCCCAGCGACCAGAGGGAGAGAGCTGGGCCTAGCATGGCTTTAGCCCAGCCCCTCCAGCAGCCTGACAGAGAGAGCAGGGCCTGCTGCAGATTCTGCATGGCCCAACCCACCAGCAGCTGAGGGGAGAGAGCCAGGGCAGGCTAGGGCTGCCCCGCCTCGGACTGGCTCTCCCTGGCCTAGCCCCAGAGAGCGGGGGGTTGGCGAGCGTAGCAAGCAAGGGGCACAGCCCCCTAGTATAGATAGATTTTTATTTTCTCTGGTTCAGTCCAAAAATAAGGTGATTGGAATTCAAAACCCTTGGAGTTTATTGAGTTCAGTCAACCCCAGTGTATCTCATCCAGTCATTCCATGTATCTATTTTAATATTCATCTTAAAAGTGGATTACAGATGGAATATTATATTAAATCAGACTAGAGTAACTGTTGTTTAGATTAAGGGGAACAGTAGGCTAGACAGGATTAGGAATTTTAGATAGTATTTCCATGTATATAATCTAATATTCCACATAATTTAATGTAATCTGGTATAATCTTCACATATACAATCCTGATCTCAGTCCCAATCTAGATAAAATCCTGATTCAATTTTGATCTAGATTCAATCCTATTTCTAATCCAATTCTGATTGAGATCCACTCGCAATCTACTTTGAATCTTGACACAGTTTTGATTACGATCCTGATTAGGGTTGCCAGGTGTCCAGTATTTGTGCCTTCTGTCCAGTAAAGAAATTGAGAAAATATAAAATGTCCGGTATTTTCTGCTTTTCCTGGCTCAGCGCCCGACGGACATGCAGTGGCGGTGGGGGGAATGGCAGGGTAGTGGCCCGACAATTAAAGGAGCCACGACTGCATTTTGGCAGCCCAGCACTTTTTTTTTTTTTTTTTTTTTGGGGGGTTGGGGAGAGAGGGGAAGGGAGTCCAGTATTTTTGGTGAAAGCATCTGGCAACCCTAATCCTGATCCAATCCTGATTCCAATCCAATCCTGCTTCACTCTAAATCCAACATTTATCTCAAACCATATCTAATCCTGACCAAATCCCAATATCAAACCAAATCCGGATCTAGTCTTGATTCAAGCCAGATCCCAATCCAAATACTGATCCTGTTCCCAATCTCTCTCCTGACGTAGTCCTGATCCATATCTCAGTCCAAATCCCAATCAAGATCCATTCCCAATCTCAGGGTGTGTCTACACTACAGTTTTTGTCAGAAAAACAGCCATTTTTCCAACAAAACTTGAGGAACGTCCACACTGCAATTGCGTTTTTCCGCAAGAAAATTGAAAGAACAGAGGGGGTTTTCCAGCATTGGTAATCCTCATTCTATGAGGAAAAAGCCTTTTTGTGAAAGAGCTCTTTCACAAAAAGGCGTGTGTGGACGGGGGAAGAGGGAGTTCTTTCGGAAGAAGAGGAAAGAGGGAAAAGCACAGGTCCTGGTGGCCATTCCATCCATAGCTATCACAGTTCATATGCAAGAGAGTGTCCCTTCACACTAGATGCTCTCTTTTGCAGTCTGGACGTGCTCTTTCAGAAGAAGTTTTTTCAGAAGATCTCCCCCAGCTCTGCAGGCCAGGATTTCATTGCTCCTCCCCCATTCTGCTCTTGTTTCAGGGACTGGAGCCCGGGGCAGCCTGATGACTATACTGAGCATGGACTGGGGGGCCGGGAGGACTGTGTCATGTACCATTATGACGGACGGTGGAATGACGACCACTGCTCCCGCCTTTACCACTGGGCATGTGAGCGGCCATTGCATGGCTAATCCTGGAGGAGGAGAGGCAGAGGAGAGGCAGAGCCTGGCCCACAAAGCCCCGCCCCAAATGGGAGGCATGGCTCACTGAGACTAGCTCTCATGTCATCTCAGTTCCCTCCCAATCTAACCCATTTTAGTCATTAATCTAATCCACAACCAATGTGGCCTCAAGGGGGGAGCACTGAGCCTCCTTAGGGGCTGGATCCAGGCAAGATGGGGCCACTTCCAGCACCCGGGCTTCAGGTTCTCTACTCCTGATCTAATCCATCCCTCAATAAATCCTGTATAATCCGGACATCTAATCCACACCCCACCAAGCCTCGGCTAGCCCAGTGCAGTCCAAGTCATGCAAGCCTCACCCAACGCCACCTCCACTCATTCACCCTGACCTCACCCATGGCATGCTAATCCAGTCATGGCCTGTCATGTCAAATTGTGATGTCACGCCACATCACGTCCCCTCACGGGGTGGGGCAGCTGGTTACCCAGGGACCCCTCAATGAGATGCAGCCTCCTCTAGGGTAGGGCAGCACATGATCCTGTGTAACCAAGTAGCCCCAGTGTATTTAGGTAGCTAGCTGGGAACAAGAGATTTCATTTAAAATGTCTTCTGACCAGACCCTACCCTTCCAAAAATCTTAATCCAAAGTAATCCTACCTGATCTAATCTGATCTAATCTGCTCTAATCTCACTGCCTCTAACCCAATCTAGCCCCTCCCCCCCCCCCGGGCTCTCTCCTAGGCCCCCAGGATCTCTGCCCAAAGGGATCCCTCCCCCAACATCCCCTCCTTGCCTACTCCCAACTCACCTTGCCCGTGCCCGCGGTTGTGCTGTCATTGCAGGGACTGGAGGGCAGGCCAGCCTGATGAATACCGTGGCCATGGACTCGGGGGCGGGGAGGATTGCGCGCACCTGCATGACGACGGGTTGTGGAATGATGAACACTGCACCCGGCGCTACCGCTGGGTGTGCGAGAAGGAGCTAAAGCGTTAAGGCTGGCTGGGGGGCAGAGCCATTTGGGGCAGGAAGGGCGGGGCTTGTTTTAGTACCACCCAATCAAGTGTGTGGAGCTAGTCAATAAACAAATTCATCATTGATGCAGTAGCATCAGATGCGGCCACCTCTGGTGGGGGGCGGCGGGGGGGCAGCCGGTTGCACAGGGGGTCCCTTGCCTGGTGCTCAGATGGGGCCACCTCTGGGGTGGGGCAGTTGTTTCCCCAGTCTGGCTGTTACACCTTCAAGTAACATGGGTTCCTGAGGATGCCATCATGCCCTGACCTCCCACCCCTCCTCTCAGCTTGATTTAGCAGCTTTCTGATCCTGGCTGCTGGCCTTGTCTGGAATCTGAGTTGCTGATTAAATGGCACAGTAGAATCACGGAGCTGGAAGAGACCTCAGGAGGTCATCAAGTCCAGCCCCCTGCCCAAGGCAGGACCAATCCCAACTAAATCAACCCAGCCAGGGCTTTGTCAAGATGACAGTTAAAAACCTCTAGGGACGGAGATTCCACCACCTTCCTAGGTAACCCATTCCAGTGCTTCACCACCCTCCTAGTGAAATAGTTTTTCCTAATGTCCAACCTAGACCTCTCCTACCGCAACTTGAGACCATTGATCCTTGTTCTGCCATCCCTCACTATGAAGAACAGCCTCCCTCCAGCCTCTTTGGAACCTCCCTTCAGGAGGTTAAAGGCCACTATCAAATTCCCCCTCACTCTTTTCTTCTGCAGACTAAACAAACCCAAATCCCTCAGTCTCTCCTCATAGGTCATGCGCTCCAGACCCCTAATTATTTTGGTCACCCTCCGCTGGACCCTCTCCAATGCATCCACATCTTTTCTATAGTGGAAGGGGCTGGGAGCCAGGACTCCTGGATTCTCAAGGCTGGTTCTGTTGCTGCCCTGTTTCCCTGCGTGGGGGTTAGTTTGCTGCAGAGCCGGTTTGCAGACTAATACTGGGTGGCGCCCCAGCTAATTAACAGCGGGGCTAATTATGCTGATGACAGCGGCACTGGGTGTAGTGGCTACACCCCATAGTGGGTGTGTGCGCTTGGTGAGGTGGAGGAGTCAACTTCTGGCTGTGGAAGTTTTGGGTTTTGGCGCAATTAAAACCACAACTCACCCTAGCTAGAGAAAATCCACGTGAACCCACATGTCCTGGGGAGAACCCAGGCGTCCGGGAGGGAGTGAACCCCAAAGTCTGGGGGAGAGAATCCAGGCGTCCGGGAGGAAGTGAACCTCAAGGTCGGGGGTGGCGGGGGAAGAACCCAGGCGTCCGGGAGGGAGTGAACCCCACAGTCTGGGGGAGAGAACCCAGGCGTCCGGGAGGGAGTGAACCCCAAAGTTTGGGGGGGAGATCCCAGGCGTCCAGGCACCCGACAGACACAGCAGTCGCCCCCACACGTGTCACGCGGGTGAGGCGCTGCGGGGGGAGCAAGGACACTCCCCACAGCCCGAACCCTAAGCTGAGATCCACGGCCCCCCGGCCCGGTCGGCGCCGCCGCGGAAGGGACGTGTGGACGCCGCAGGGAAGGCCACGTTCGGACAGGCTGGCCGAAGCGCAGATCGCCCCGCAAAACTGGGAGGCGCAAGCCGGGCCGGGCCGGGAAGGGAGGACGCGGGCGAAGGAGCAGATCGGGGCGATGAGCGCCCGGCAGAACAAGGAGCGCCGGCGGGAGGCGGATAAAGGGGCGGCAGAGTGGGACCGAACGGGCGGGGCGCAGGGGCCGGCCCCGCCCCGCCTCCACCAGCTGCTCCCTCCCTATAAAGGGGCCGGGCTCGGCCCAGCCCCCCGGTAGCTTCACTTCCTGTGGGCGGTTAGGCGGGCGCTGCCTTCCTGGGACAGGTAGTAGCGGCTTGGTGGGAGGCGCTGCGGCGGGTAGTGGGAGAGACCCCCGGTGTCCGGGCAGGAGAGAGCTACCGTGTCCGGGAGAGAAACCAGGCGTCTAAGGGACAGGGGAGGGACCCTAAGCAGCCGGAGGGAAATAAATCCCAGGAACGCACCCGAGAACCCAGGTATCTGGGCGGGAGAGAGGAACCCCTCCATCTACGGTGGGGGAGGAGTCCCACCCTGTGCTCTCTTTAAACCCCCTCTGGGTGCCTGGATGGGGGAGGAAGAGGAGAACAAGAGGAAGATGCCAACTGGTACAGGAGACCACCCATTGCCTGCCCGTGCTGTTGTGGGGCTACCTGTGGGCCCCATCACCTTGAATGTGGGGGGTAAGTTCTACACCACCACGCTGGAGACTCTGACCCGCTTCCCTGACTCCATGTTGGGTGCCATGTTCCGGGGTCCCCGGCCGGCCAGCACTGACCAGCGGGGCCACTACTTCATCGACCGGGATGGCAAAGCTTTCCGGCACATTCTCAACTTCCTGCGCCTGGGCCGGCTGGACCTGCCTGTGGGCTACTCGGAACTAGCTCTCCTGCGGGCTGAGGCAGATTTCTACCAGATCCGGCCCCTGCTGGCTGAGCTGAGCCAGCTGGCAGCTGAGTGCCAGCGCCGCCAGACCCACGCCGTGCTTCACACCGATGTCGACTGCCGGGAGCGGTTGCTGCATTTCACTGTGCGGCATGGGCCACAGAATTACGGCCTCAGTACCTCTCCGCTCCGCATCTTCACTGCCAATGTCTTCTGCACGGATGGGCACTTCCTGGAGCTATTGAGAGACAGGCTGGGCCAAGCCAGTGACGGTGCCAGCACCGAATCTGATCACCAGCTGGGCCCATTGGGTGCTGCCAGGGATGGGGAGTCCAGTGACACTGAAGAGGAGGGATCTGGTCACAAGCTGCTCCAATATAGCCTCACAGAGGAGAAGGGGGAAACCCGGAGTCAGCACCACCTGCATCTGGAATGGGCTCCGCGGCCTCCAGACCTGCCCGAGGTGGAGTATGCCAAGCAGAAAGTGAGGTCCCTCTGGACGGCAGCACCAGATGGGCGGGAGCTCAGCACGGCAGCGGATTTTTTGGAGGAGGTGCTGAAGGCTGCCCTGGATCAAGGCTTTCGGGTGGATTCAGTCTTCCCCGACCCAGCAGACATCCTCAACTCACGCTCGCTGCGCTTTGTCCGCCACTAATCATGGAGGGGGCAAGGGAAGAAAGAACCAGCCAGGGAGTGTGGAGGGTTGGGCTTGCTCTTACCTGACCGTGGTGGTGGGCGCAGGTAAGACACTGGGAAGAGATGGTGGTGTTAACAAGGGTATAGAGGGAAAGGGTGGGTGGGTGGATGTCATTGGTCCCACTGGTCTGTCATGGGACATGCTGGGGCAGGAGGGGAGATTATGGGATGGGAAAGGCTACTATGGGCAGAACCTGAAACGATTGGTGGCAGAAAGGGGATTCTGAGGATTTGGAAGAAACCATTTGAGATGGGCTAGAGAATAGGGAAGCGGGCTGGGGGTGGTGGCTAAGTGGCAAGCAGGGGTAAAAATGGCAGATGCTGGGGGAGGAAGGTGAATTGGTGACTGAAAGGGAAGGAAGGTGCAGTATGGGAGTAGGTGAGAGCTGGGGTGGACTTAGTGGATGTTGGTGTATGAAAGAGGATCATGCTGGTGGCAGAAGGGGAGAGCAAGGTTTGTGAGGTGGGGAACACCGAAGGAAAGAGGCAGATTAGCTAAAAGGTTGTTGAGAAGAGGAAATAACTGCTGGTGATAGGCAGGAGATGGGATGGAGGCAGAGAGGGTGGCTTCTGAGATGGGGCAAGCAGGGAGGCAGGACTGGTGGCAGGGAATGGCTGGAGTGGGCGGGGGGGAGGGAGGAATATGGGCAGAGCTACGTTTGTGGGATACTATTTTTTGGAAGTATGGGCATTGTGGAAAGAGCATCTCCAACTCCCTGAATGGCCACTGGGGGCACTTGGGATTGGCAACTCATAACCACACACCCCAAACCCAGGTTTTTTTTGGGGGGGGGGCTGAGGAGGGTGTGATTTGGGGTACATGGCTGTCCTTCATTTACCTCCAAACACTTGGGTACTCCTGGATATTTCTGGGGGGGGAGGTCCTTGGGTTTATTCTAAGGAGGTGAGGGTTCCTTAAGTATTGTGAAAAGGCTCTGGTTACATGGATAATTGTATATTTTGGGGAGTAGGCAAAGGTGTCCTTTATTTTGGTAGGGTCACCTTCATCTCATGGGTGGATTGTGGTATCCTGGGGATGGGAACGGTTGTTTCTGCAGGGGATGAATGGCTCCTGCCCCAGATTCAAGGTGTTTAGGGGTGAGGGAGTCCCTGGTGCCTGGGGGAAGGAAGCAAGATTGAATCTCAGCCTCTCACTGCAGACTGCCCAGGATACAAAGCTGGCTCTGTACCCTGGCATGCCCGCCCTGCCTGGTATAATAATGCCCTGCTTTGTAATGGGGCTGGATTGAGGAGTGGAGTCCAGAGGTGACAATAGGAAGGGCTGGAAGCCAGGACTTCTGGGTTCTCTCCTTGGCTCTGGGAGGGAAGTGGGTGCTGGGGTGGGGGGGAGGATAGCTGCATTTTACTCCTCACCAGCTCCCCTCTCTCTTTCTCTCCTGGCTCCTTTTCAGAACAGATTCTCTCTGCCTCACAATGGATCCTTCATCCCTTTCAATGCCTTGGGCTCTGGGGAGCAGTGCCTGGTTGGACTCTGACCTGCTTTCTCTGCAACAGGGAAATGAAGACCCTGGGATCAGAACCAGCACCATTGATCAGGGATCACAAGGGTCTCCCGGCTCCTCAGCCTGGAGCTCCATCTGCTGCTTGGGGGAAGGGGAGGAAGAGGCAAGGACGGTCACATTTTGGGGGCACTTTTGAATGCCTGTATCTGCACTTTAAGGCTGTGCTGTTACTGTAATTCCCCCCACACACACACACCCCACCCCACCCCCCGCCACACACACACTCTGCCCCAGTGGCCCTACCTCCCCTCTACTGCACATAAAGCAGGGCTAGGAACCAGGACTCCTGGGTTCCATCCCTGGCTTTCTGAGGGGGGTTAGGGTGGGGGTTAGTGGGTTAGAACAGGGGCCTGGGATCCAGTATCACACCTTTAGCATTCCAGTGATCTCTGCTGGGTGGTAAGGGGTGGGGAAGGGTAGATCACTTCCTTCCCCCATCTCTGGCAAGGACAAGTAAGTCACTGGCATGTGGGGTGGGATTTGAGCTGTGCTGTCCCTTTAAGAGGGAGGCTTTCCAGTTGGGATTAGGCCTAGAAAGCACCACCTGCTGGATGCAGGGGGAATTGTAAGGTCATGGTCCTGGCATGAGCGGTGTGCCCTAGTGTAGTTGGACCCTAGTCTCTGCACAAGCCTGGCTTTGCTGTGCAACTGCACACATCTGCATGGGACATTGCCAAGAGGGCTTCTGTACATTTGCACAAGTGGTTTTGCACACCCATCTAGAGTGGGCTAAAAGAATTGGGGAAGAGGGGGTTGAGTGTGATGTGGATGGGGCCAAGTGGACTGCACATTGGTATGTAACTGTGCAAACTTGTGTGGAACAGAGGAACATTCTGAAGTGGTCGGTTGGAATTGGCTTTTTTTGAGGTGTGGGTGGGGGTGTCTCTAGTGTCCTCTACAACAAGCAGATTGCTTTAGTGCCACCTGCAGGTGGTCACCTCCTGCAACCTAATGACTTCTCTGCACATAGAGAGGACACCTGCTGCTGCTTTCATGCTGATCAACTGCTGCAGCCAGGGTCTCTGTGTGCACACACTACATCTCACACAGATCCTGTGCTGAGCTGCACACTTGCACAGAGGACCTGCCCCATGCCATGCCCCAGGGCTCTCTACCCACATTGAGTGACAGGTGCACTTGTGGGGGAGGTATCTGTCCATATGCTGCTGTCTGTGTACAGAGATCTAGCCACATATGATGCTGTGTGTGTGCAGGTGTTGCACCTGGAGAATGTGGCACACCTTCTGCCCGCCCGCCCAGAGCCTTACACTGGTGCACCAGACAAGAACCACTTGAGGGGTGTGTAAAGATTGTGTGCACAGAGACCTACACATCTCTATGTGGGGGTTGACTAGCCACCTGGGGCCAGAGCAAACGAGGGGGTCCCTCCCCACCCCTTTCTCCTGTGGCCCTGCCCACAGCCCCATCTCTTGTATCCCTTCCCCAGCCCACCCCTGCTTCACTGAGGGTTCCCCTCCTATTCTTCCTATGGGTCTGTAGGTTGCTGTTGCCTGGCACAAGGATTTTTTTTTGGGGGGGGGGGCAGTTGGCTGGGGGGCCTTGTGCACAGGGCCCTTTGTTCCAGTGTCTAAACCACCACTGTTTCTATGTATACACACATACCTACACCCTTTGCTGTGTGTGTGCAGAGACAGCAGTGTTGTCGGGGGGGAGGGCACTGGTGAGCTCACGCTGTATAGCAACCTCCCTCCCCATGCATACAGGAAACCATAAGCCCTCCCACAAGGGCCACAGGTGGAGGGGGCCGGGCTTGTAAGATATCAAACTAAGGGGCTCTTGTATTCATTCAAATCCTTCCCCCCCCCCCCCCCCCATTCCTGGTCTGGTTGGAAGAGAGAAGCTCCGCCCCTAAATACCTTTTTCTCCTGGTGGGTGACCCTTTAAGAGCAGCATGTTGAGACACTCGGTGGTGCTGTTGCCATGGGGACGGTGGTGGGTCCCGAAGAGTGGCGGGGGGGGGGTGAAACCTCCCGCCTGCGGCCCCTTTAACAGCAGCATTCGTCGGCCCGAGAGTGGGGGGCGAAGCCTTCAGAACGTCAGGCGATAAAGCCACACCCCCCTCCCTTCGCCGGAGCGTCGCCCCTTTAAGAGCCTCTCGCCGTCGGGGCGGGGCGTTTGAAACGCCGGGACAAACAACTGGACACACCGCGTTCTAAAGCGCCTTCTTCCTGACTGGCGCCCCCGCTATTAGCGGTTCTCCCGCCCCCGCAATACACTTGGCTGCCCTTTCGCCTGGCCCTAGGGGAAACCTGACCACAATCTCCCTATGGGCCTGGCCCCTGCTACCCTCCTACCCATGGCGCCAGGCTGGGGAACCGGTGCCCTCCAGCAGGACCTGGCAGCCACCCTCTTGGCTCTGTTCATCCGCCCCCCCCAACTGGCTGCCCCCCTGCTGCTGGCCCTACTTCTCCTGGCCCCACCAGCCGGGGGTTGTGTGCAGTGCTCCATGAGAAACAAAAACATCCCAGCCCGGTTCACCCAGCTCTGTACCCGCTACCACCAAATTCAGGGCCGCCCGGGCTGCCCCAGCCACCCCTGGGGCCCGGAGTCCTTCAAGGCCTTTGCCCTGGGTAGGGGTCCCTGGCTCTGGGAGCTAGGACGCCTAGGTTGTCTCAGGCTCTAGCAGGGGATGGATGGGCTGGAAGCTTGGACTCCTTGGCTCTTTACTCAGCTCTGGTAGGGGAGTGGGTCTGGTGGTTAGAGCAGGGGGGGCAGGAAGCCAGGACTCCTGGGTTCTCTTGCTGGCTCTGGGAGGAGGGTGATGGGTTGGTGTGTTAGAGCAAGGGAAGCTTGAAGCCAGGATTCCTAGGTTCTTCTAATAACCTTCATAGTGTGAAGTGCTTGGCCATACAGGTGGGGTTTGTGGCCTGCCCTGACTGCCTCAAATTGGGCCATTATTCTGGTCCCTACTAATGGCCGTTCTGTTTCCTGGTCACATGAGCTGGTTGTCCTGCCTGCAACATTTACCCGAGGGTGCCAGACTGTCCCTGCTGCCACCCGGAGCTGTGTATGGCCCAGAGATTAGCTCCAGGAGTCCCCTAGTCTGTACCCCTTCTGCAAATCTTCCCTTTTCTCTTCCAGATGAGCAAGCCATGGATGCGGTGACTGAGAAAACCCACCGAGTCTTACGTCTTATTGGTAATTCTCCCCACCCCCGGAGAAGGCGGACTAGTCTGATGGGGATTATCCTGTACCCAGGGGGTCTGGATGGCATCAAACGGGCAGTGTCACGTGTCTCCACAGAGATCAATCGGACTTTTTCGGACCTGCCCAGGTTCTGGACCTGGCTGCATGAAGTGAAGCTACTGGAATACAGCAAAGAGGGTACAGAGCTGCTGGGGGAGGGCACGCCATGTGATTGCCCAGCATATTCCGTGTTCTAACATGTCGGAGATCACACACAGCCAAGTTGGTACCTGTATAGGACTGGCTAACCACCTACCCTGACACACACCCTGTGGTTGTGCCCAGCATTGCAATCTACTCCCCCCCCATATGCCACCAGTATATAAGCCAGGGCTATGCTCTCTGCGCCCCCAAAGACAGACAGTACCTGGGTTTAGGGCCCGCAGCCCAGCACCACTGCCCAGAGACCTGTGCCCAGCCCCACATCTCGCCTGTTCTCCCCAACCCCATCGCCCAGAGGCCTATGCCCAGCCCCGCACCTTGTCTGTTCTCTCCCCCATTGCCCAGAGACCTGTGCCCGGCCCCGCACCTCTCTCTCTCCCTCCTCCCCCACCCCAAATTTATCTGGGCCTAGTACTTTCCCTCATGTCAGTCAGCTGGTGCCTTTGCCCCCGACCTGTCTGGCTTCTGTCCTTGGCCCCACTGCCTCCCTTGCTGGTACCAACCCTAGTACCTGCTCCGCCTCTTTCCCACCCAGGCTCCCATGTAGCGGCTGTGGCCCTGGCCCGGGCTGCCAGAGCAGCTTCCTGCCACCCGCCACGTGGCTCCTCTGGCCCCGGCCTCAGGAGCAGCTTCCTGCCACATGGCTCCTCCGGCCCCGGCCGCTGGAGCAGCCTCCTGCCACCCACCACATGGCTCATGGCTCTGCGTTGGAGGTGGGCAGGGTGGACATTTTTTCTGCACACCTGCACAAGTATGCAGCTTAGAGGGAACCCTGCTTGGGGTATCGCTCTTGTTCCCCAACCCCCGGCGACCCTCTTGGGGAGTCATTCCTAAACCCCAGCCCTCAAAGCCCTATTACAGTGTCTGCCCAGCCCCTCTACCGTTCCCTGTTATTGAGGTGCCCACCTATGTGCCCCACAGCTGGTTTCAGGGTGCATCTGCAGCTAAGAACCCTCCCTGTCCCATCAGCTAAACATTCAGAGAGGGGGCAGGTTGGGATATGGCCTGCAGGGGGGCTACCCCTGTGCATAGTCCATACTGACCACACTATCTCTCTCTCTCTCTGACCCCCACAGTTCTGTGCCCCCCAGCTTGCCGTAAGTACTGACCCTCCAGAGATGGGTACTATGAAGGGTGACCCCAAAACTGCAGTATTGGGAGTATAAAAACAATTCTGGGGCCCCTGTATCTTCCCACAAGACGTGGTCCAGTCAGACCCTTCCTAATCCCATTCTGGCCTGTTCAGGCTTGGTACTTGGGTGCGGGCTCAGCAGAGGTCGCTCTCCTGGGACCAGCCCTGCCTGCCAGAGGGTGGTGCTAGGGAATGTTGGGGGCAGGGAATGGGGTGGGGGCTCAGCAGGGGGCGCTCACCCCTTGCAGGCAGGGCTGGGCCTAGGATGGTACTAGGGGGTGCTGTACCACAGGGGGCTCAGTAGAGAGTGCCCACCCCAGAGGTGGCTGCATTTTAATGGTCACAGGATTCCAGAGGCAGAGGGGGAGCAGGTGTGCGGGGGGGTCACCTCTTGGTCAGTCTCAACCTGTGGCCTCCCCATATACTTCCCCCACTGAGCAAATAGTCCCCCCTTTGCAGCATCCCAGCTGACCACTGGCCCCGCCCCCCCAAGCTGACCCTGGCCTCTCTCCCTTTTCAGGGGACTCGGCCTTGGCCATCAACTGTTCCAGCTGCAAGAAAGGGAAAGTCACCTGCTGGTCCCTGAAGAAATGTTACTCTGGTGGGCCCCACCCCCATGGCCTGCCCTCTATGGCCTGAGTCCTTCCCCAGGGGATCGGCCTGGCCTTCCTTCTGCCATCTGCCCCCTTCCTCTGCTCCAGTGCTGGCCTCCCTCCCCTCATGGTCCCCTTTGCCATGCCTGGGGTACCTCCTCATCACACTCCTGCCCCCTCCTCACTCCCTGGTTTAGCCCTTTCCTTACCAGACCAACCCCCTATCTCTCTGCCCCTCCCCAGGGCATGGGGATCTCCAGGACTCGGTGATTCTACTGAGCATCTTGTCGGCCTCCAGCTTGGTCATGGGGTTCATCACCTGTGCCCTGGAGTGAGTGGAGGAGGGCAGGAGGTGGGGTCAAGGCTGGAGAAGAGGGCAGGGCCTGGGCTGGAGAGGGGGTGTGGATAAGGGAGGGGGCGGGACCTGACCTGAGGCAAGGGGCGGGGCATGAAATGGGAAAAGAGGGGATGGATGGGGTATAGTGGGATCTGAGGGGGGCATATGCTGGGGAAAAGGGAAGGCAGGTCAGGGAGGGAGGTTGGGGGGTAGAGGGAGAGGAGGAGGTGAAATGGGAGCAGGGGTTATGGAGGAGGGGGAAGGGAAATGGGGAGGGTAGAGTAATGAGGGACCCCATGTCGGGGTGACCCATGGAGCTGGCATCTGGACTTTCTCTCAGCAGGTTCTGGTTCTGCCCAGTGCCCGAATGACCCTGAGTGTCGGGATCCACAATAAATGGGCTTCCCCACCAGGCCTTGTCCTGGCAGCAGCAGTCTCTAGGGGTGTGCATGAGGGCATCTGAGGGTGTGGGGTGCAGGGTGGTGGGCATGTGAGGATGTCGGAGCAGACTGGTGCGTGTGCGAGGGTGTTGGAGCAGACTGGTGGGCATGCGAGGGTGTAGGGGGCAGGGTTGTAGGTATGTGAGGTGTAGGAGCAGAGCGGTGGGTGTGCAAGGATGTGGGGGGGCAGGGCAGTAGGCGTGCGAGGGAGCAGACTGGTGGGCATGCGAAGGTGTCGGAGCAGATGTGGGCATGTGAGACTGTGGGGTGCCGGGGGCATGGTGGTGGACATGCGAGGGCACAGGGGCACGGTAGTGGCCATGCCAGGCCATGCAAGTGCATGTTGTGCATGGCCCCCACACCGCACGTGCACGTTGTGTCCAGCTCCACCTGTGCCATTGTCCCAGCCATATGTGTGAAAGGGCCGTGGGCCTGTGGCTGGGGCTGGGTGCAAGCAGGATCTTATGGGCTGGGAGTGGGTGCTGCAGGCAGACCTGTGCATGCCGGTCACGTGCGTGTGCCAGCCCAAGTGTGTGAATCTTATTGTCGACATTCTGGCTGGGGCCTCCTCTTGGTCCTGCCTGAGGCACGCTTTTTGGGTTGGGCATTCCTTGTGAAACACGTTCACGGGTTAGAACATACTATGACATGGGTTGGGCTGCTGCCATCCATGTGGTGGACCCATGCATAACATGCGATGGGCCAGTTGCTCATGTAACAAATAATATGTGATGGCCCCATGTCACCCATGTTCTGCCATATTGCATGACAACTCCCATGTAACGTGGTGAACCAATATTGTGGCATGTTGGAAGGCAGCTTCATGCAACATGTTATAACGTAATCACGCCCTTACAATCTGTGGGATAACATGTTAGGGACCACACACAACATGTGATAAGCTGGTCTCACCTGCGTTCTAGTCTGTAGGAAGGGGGCACAGCATGTAAGATGTGATAGTATGTGATGGCCCCACATAATCCATGTTGTAACATGTTAGAGACCCTCCCCCCATGTCACATGACCACCCAGTATTCTCTGTGTTCTGTGGGGAGGAGTGTGATATACAACATGTTATCACATATGCTGAACCTCTGCTGTAATCTGCTGCATGACGACACATGATGTTCCGTGTTGTCACACATCGGGGCAATACATTATAAGTGATGGTTCATCTTGTCACATGTCGATGATGCTACACACCATGTGATTGCCCAGCATATTCCATGTTCTAACATGTCGGAGATCACACACATGGGATAGCCCCACAGGCTCCGTGTGCAAACCTGTCAGAAGGGTGCCATCTCTTACACACATCTTGCCCATATCCTGGCATGTCAGAAAGGCACAACATGTTGAGAATGTGTGATACGGCATGGCAGACTGTGTTAACCCTCCCCCACCCCATGATTTTGTGTAACACCCCAGCCCTCCCGAACCATTACAGGTCTGACTAATGCATGTCCTCTCCCCCATGTGTTCTAACATGTCCCAGGCATGTTGTGAGCCACATGACAGCCAGGGGGTGGCGCCTGCCTAGCCAGGTGTCCCATGGGGCTGGCCAGGCCCTGCCCAGGTGTGTGTGGGAAAGGAAGAGGCTGGGTGCTGGGGCACTATTGGTGCTGGCAGTGGGATGGGAGGAGCTGCTGGAGTGGGAGGGAGAAAAACTACAGGAAGGAGCCTTGGGAAACAGGCAGCAGAGAGAGATTGAGTAAGGGGACTTCCCCTTCCCCTGCCAGGTGAGCCAAAGACCTCCCCCCACCTTTCCTTCTGCCTCTCCTTCCTATTGTCCTCCCCACCTTTTCTTTTCTTTTCTTTTCTTTTCTTTTCTTTTCTTTTCTTTTCTTTTCTTTTCTACAGTTCCCTCTTTCCCCACCTCCCTGTATCCTTCCTCTTCTGCCCTCTGCCCCTGCTGGCAAGGAACATGTCTCCCAGCCTAGCCCGACTGAATGTATTTACCCTTGGGGTCCCAGATGTGACACCTCATAGAGGGGGCAGGCCTTGTGCCCCATGCCCCACCAGGCAGTCCATGCCCTGGAGCTGAGTTGGAGCTAGTACCCCCTAGAGGAGACAGGCCCTGTGCCACATTCCTTGTTCCTCCTGAGACAGCCAGTTCCTGCCCTGGGGTTGGGTGGGAACCAGTGTCCCCTAGAGGGCCTGTTTCTAAGGGGAAGGAGCCTCAGTGAGGTGGGTCCCTGTATCTCACACCCACCTGTGTCAATATTTGTCCATCGCCCTGAACTCTGCCCTGTATGCTCATTTAGCGAGAGAGGAAAGGAATCAACCCATGAAGCCAGGAAAAGGTTAACAGCCTCCAAACAAGGGGGCACCCCCGACTCCCCTCCTCATCTTCCCCCTGATCACCCTGACCCCCCGGAACTTGCTGCCAAAACTCCCCGACTTTCATCCTAAAAATTCACCTGCTTCTTCCCAGCCCCTGGCTTTTCAGATGGGTTCTGAGGGCAGGTCTGGGCCTGCTTTCAGTTCAAGTTTTTTAAGCCTTGGGTGATTATCTCAGTAGGCTTGTGCCACCCCTGGGTAGCAGGGGCAGTGAGTTGGAAGCTGGTTTACACATGTTTTGGGCTGCTCCCCTTCCAAAGCTGGGGATAGAAACCAGGAGCCCTGGCTCCCAGCCCCCCTGCTCTAACCCACCAGCCCCCATTCCCCTTCCGGAGCTGAGGAGAGAACCCAGGAGTCCTGGCTCCCAGCCCTGCCTATTCTAATCCACTAGACGTCCCCAGGCTGAGTGGTGCGTGCGTCTCTGTGTGTGTGGTCTGGGTGCGGCTTGTGTGTGTGTTCTCCTGGGGCTCAGGCAGAGCAGTCGGGCAGGTTAGCACAGTGGCAGAGATTCCCACAGGCCATGGGTGGGTGTGGGAAGGGAAGACCAATGAGGCCTCCTATAGAGCAGGAGGAAAATAACGCAGGGAATCCTGGCTCCTGCGGGCTGACACAGCAGAACCTGCAGAGACGCTCTGACCTGCAGGGCGGGGGTGAGGCTAGGAGCGGCTCTGGGCCTTGGTTTCCCCACCTTTGTATTGAGGTTCACAATCCTTCTTCCTCTGTTTAGATTGTAACAGGGCAGGGATGTGTGTCCCTTGATTCTGTGGTGTGAGGGGCCCCGATCTCATTCAAGGGGTCTGGGCAGTGCCCGGCACCCCAATCTCACAGCTGTGTCTTGTGGGGAAGCCCAGGGTGCCATCTCACCCGGCTGTGCTCAGAGCGGGTGCCCAATGGCCCCAGATGATGGCAGCGACTGGCTCCTGGCGCTTCTCACTGAAATCCAGCTGGAGCAATTTTACCACAAGATCCGGGATGAGCTACATGTCACCCGCCTAGCCCACTTTGACTATGTCAAACCCTCCGACTTGGATCAGATCGGCTTGGGACGACCCGGTAGGTGTAGGGGGGAGTCCAGGGCTGGGCTGTGGGTTGGGAGTGAGGGGCACCGGGTGGGGGGCAGGCCCGGGGCTGGGCTGGCAGGGGCTGTGGGTTGGGAGTGAGGGGCACTGGCTGGGGGGCAGGCCCGGGGCTGGGCTGGCACGGGCTGCGGGTTGGAAGCGAGGGGCACCAGTAGGGGTCCCCGTTTCTAACCACCAACCCCCCATTTAGGGCAGCGGCGGCTGGAAGATGCCATCAAGCGCAGGAAGCAGCAGGGATTACGCCCCAAATCTTGGATTTACAAGGTTTGGATTCACAAACATTCCCCCATCCACCCCAACTGTTCCTCCCATCCCCCATTGTCACAGGAGCCCTAATGTCCAGGCGTGGAAAATCTGAGCCCCCATCTGACAGCCAGGTATTTTAAGAGATTACTGGATTTCATTCCTCGCTGTGCAGAGGGCTGGGAGCCAGGATGCCTGGATTTCCACACACTCCCAGCTCTGGGACGGGAGTGGGGACTGATGGGTTAGGGCAGGGTGCAGAGGCTGGCAGCCAGGACTCCTGGGTTTGCTGGCAGTTAGGCCCTGTGCACATCTCTCTCTCTCTCAGATGATCGGTGGTGCAAAGATCCAGGAGTCTGGGGAGGGGCTGTCCCACCCTCCTCCTCCCCGCCTGGACTCAGACGGCTCCCTGAAGTGTCTGATCACGGAGTGGGACTTGCGCCTGCGTGAACGGCTGGGCGATGGGTGCTTTGGCGTAGTACATCGCGGCGAGTGGAGCCCACCCGGCGGGGGCACCGTGAGTTACCTGGGGAAAGGGACTGCAAGTCCGTCCAGGGCTTCACAGGGTGGAGGATGCAGTTGTACCCGACCTGCCTTTCAGACAGCGCCAGCCAGGCTGCAAAATCTTCAAGGAATGGCCAGGAACCCGCACAGGATTTGGGCACCATTGGATGGGGAGGTTGCAGGGGGAATTGGGTGGAATCTGCTCTGAAGGGGGTGAGTTCTAAGGGAGGCATCATGAAAAATCATGAGCTCTAGCTGGAAGAGTTGACGTATGATTAGGGGGCTGGAGCGCATGACCTATGAGGAGAGGCTGAGGGATTTGGGTTTGTTTAGTCTGCAGAAGAGAAGAGTGAGGGGGGATAGCAGCCTTCAGCTTCCTGAAGGGAGGTTCCAAAGAGGGTGGAGAGAGGCTGTTCTCAGTAGTGAGGGATGGCAGAACAAGGAGCAATGGTCTCAAGTTACAATGGGGGAGGTCTGCGTTGGATATTAGGAAAAACTATTTCACTAGGAGGGTGGTGAAGCACTGGGATGGGTTCCCTAGGGAGGGGGTGGAATCTCCATCCCTAGAGGTTTTTAAGTCTCGGCTTGACAAAGCCCTGGCTGGGTTGATTTAGTTGGGATTGGTCCTGCCTTGGCAGGGGGCTGGACTTGATGACCTCCTGAGGTCTCTTCCAGCTCTATGATTCTATGAAGAGTCAGCCCTGTGAAGGTCAGAGGATTTAGCTCTGAGTCGCACCCAAATCTGCTACTTTTTGGGAGGTGTGATTTCCAGAGCCAGATGGGCTCCAGACACTCAGGAGATGGGCTCTGGAAATGACAAACTGTATTCTGGCTCTGGGAATCGGCTCTTGAAAAAAATGGTGGGGTTTGTTGCTGGTGATCAGGAGATCATAGGTTCATTTGAATCTCAAGGCCTGTGTCTCCGCCCCCCTCCATGAATACTGGGGCCTCGCTTTATTAGAAAGGGGCCCAGACTGTCTCCTGGCTGTGCTGGAAATGGGACACCAGCCCTGATCCCCAGCTGAGCTCCTGGGGCCTGAGAACAAGGGGGAAAGGTTTGGGAGTCACCAGTTCAATTCCCCCCTCCCAACCACAATAGCAGTGACGGCAGAAAGAGAAATTGGAAAGGGAACACGGATGGACAGTGCATGGCAAAAGGAGAATTTGGATAGGGGGATGTGGGGGTAGGGCTGGACAAATCTGTTCTAACTTCTCCCTTCTTCTCTAGCAGCTCTGTCTCCTGTACCTCTCCCCCTCTGGCCCCACGTGCCCCCTCCTCCCAGTGCTCACAGATACCCCCACAGGAACTGACTTTACCCTGTCCCCCCCAGATCTCCGTGGCAGTGAAATCTCTCCGCTCCGACATCTGCACTGACCCCGGCGCCCTTGTTGATTTCCTCAATGAAGTGAACGCTATGAGTGGGCTGGACCATCCCCACCTCCTGCGGCTCTATGGGGTCGTGCTCACCCAGCCACTCAAGATGGTGCGTGGGCTCAGATGCCTGGGTTCTCTCCCTGGCTCTGGGAGAGGTGTAGGGGCTGGTGGGTCAGAGCAGGGAGGGCTGGGAGTCAGGACTCCTGGGTTCTCTCTGCTAGATTATTACCAGGTTCTCTGGGCAGGTGACGGAGCTGGCCCCACTGGGCTCCCTGTATGACCACCTGCGGCCACCCTACCCCCTGCACCGGCTCTGGCTCTACGCCCTGCAGGTGGCCCAGGGCATGGCTTACCTGGAGTCCAAACTCTTCATCCACCGTGACCTGGCGGCCCGCAACGTCCTGCTGGCCTCAGAGGAGCATGCCAAGATTGGGGACTTTGGCCTCACGAGGGCACTCTCAAGCAAGGGGGACCGATACATCATGTCCACGCACCGCAAAATCCCTTTTGCCTGGTGAGATCCTCTGCCCCACAGCGCTCCCTGCTGGGAGCAGTCTGTCTGGGGCACAGGGAACAGGGCAGGGGCTCAGCAGGGGGCGCTCACCCCTGGCAGGCAAGACTGGTCCCTGGGGGTGCTGTGCTGCAGATTTCTGACCACCTTTTCCTGGCTCCCAGGTGCGCCCCCGAGAGCTTGCGCTCTGGAGCCTTCTCCCATGCCTCCGATGTCTGGATGTTCGGGGTCACCCTCTGGGAGATGTTCTCCTACTGTGAGGAGCCCTGGATGGGGCTCTCAGGGCGACAGGTGAGCCTGGGGTGGGGGTGACAACGAGGCATGGGGGAGTCACTGGGCCCTGCACTCCCATCCGCAGCCAGACACGACTCTCAGCCAGCATAGGGAAGACTTGTCAGCACGGTAACCAGAAGCGGGCAGTGCATTCCATCTTGGGGAGAGGAGGCCCAGAGCCAGTGCCCTGGCCCACCCCCTGCCACCTCAAGAAGGCTAAGACTGACACACACCCAAGAGCCCCGTCCCCCAGGCTCCTCAGCCTGGATCCTCCTCCAGCCTTTGTCTTGCTTCTCAGCAAAACAAAGGGTCACCTAGTCTCACACACCCCGTGGACTCAGGTTACAAAGGGCCTTGGCCATTGTGTACGTGGGGGAAGCTGTCACACTGAAATTCCATCACCATCTAGTATTGGTGCAGTGCCCAGGGAAACTGAGGCAACACATGGGGTTACCTCAGGACAGTGGAAATCACATGCAACAAGGGGAACAAAATCCCCATCTCGTCACAGGGGGTTGGAACAAAATCCAGGAGTCCTGGGTCCAGCCCCCCCCTGTTCTAACCACCAGCCCCCATGCCCTATCCCCCTATGATCAGAGAAGGCCTCAAAGCTCCCTCCAGTTGTTGCCACTGGTGATGCAGCCCGGGGGGGCTGCCGTGGTTCAACCCTCCAGAAGAGGGCATCAAGCAGCTGCAAACTCAGTGTCTGGATCTGTGACCTTCCTCCCTCCCCCCCGGGCAGATCATGCTGAAGGTGGAACGGGAGGGCGCACGGCTGGAGCGCCCAGAGGACTGTCCCCGCGGCCTGTACGCCCTGCAGCTCCAATGCTGGACCCCCCACCCTGAGGAGCGACCCCGCTTCCGGGATATCATCAGCCTGCTGCATGAGGTGAGAGTCCTGCAGCGCCACCTGCTGGGGCCTGCCAGCATTGCTCCTGTCCTACCCCCACACACACACACAGTGCCCCCTGCAGGGGCTCCTCAACAGTGCTCCTGCCCCCCCATAACACCCCCTGCTGCTGCCCCCAACAGCGCTCCTGTCCCACTCTCCACAGCACCCCCTCTTGGGGCCAACCAACAGTTCCTGCCCCTCTCATAGCACCCCCTGCTTGGAGCCCACAACAGTGCATCTGTCCACCCTACATTGCCCCCTGCTGGTGCCCCCTGGATACTGCTCCTGCCCCACCCCCCCCCATGGCACACCCTGCTGGTGCTCCCCAGCAGCGCTTCTACCCCACCCACACGGCACCCCCTTCTGGTGCCTCCAGCCACACTCCTGCCCTGCTCCTCACACTGCTCCAGACAGTATTTGTGCCCTGCTCCCACAGCACCCCCTGCTGGGAGAGGCCAGCACTGGCATGGCCATGAGCTCCCCTCAGGCTAGGAATGGGATTAACCTGTTCCCTTCCATTCTCAGCTCCGGCCTCGGGAGGTGAGAGCCATTCAGGACTTCAATGAACCAGGGAGGCTCAGGCTAGAAACCAATGACCTCATCACCATCATTGAGGGCAGGTGAGCCTGGATGCCTGGGTTCTCTCCCCAGCTCTGATGGGGAGCGGGGGTTGCTGGTTAGAGCAGGGGGGCTGGGAGCCAGGACTCCTAGGTTCTCACCAGTTCCTGCCCCTCCCCTGCAGCCCCGAGTCCTCAACCTGGCGGGGCCAGAACAGGCGGACACTGCAGGTCGGTGTCTTCCCAGCCTCAGTGGCGAGCGCAGAGGAAGCAACCCCAACTGGTACGCCGCGAATCAGCCTCCCTGTGCGCAGTAGCTTCCAGCACATGGGGCACGGTGACCTGGACCCCGGCCGCAGCTGGGGGGCCCCTGACAGCATGGAGGAGTGAGTGTAGGGGGAGAGGCGGGGAGGGGGTGTGGCCTTTGCAAATGGGAATGCTTCTAGAATGGGAGGGAGGGGTAACTGAGGGGACGTGGGGGTGTCTCTAAGGGAGGAGAGTGATTGCGTGGAAGGGGGTGTGGGCTGAGGGTGTGATTCTGGGGAAGTAGACCTGGCTGAGGGAAGCGGGTATCTTTTTGAGCGAAGCGACGTGTCTGTGGGGACAAGGGGGTGGCTGAGGGCGAGGCATATCTCTGGGGAAAGGGGCATGGCAGAAGGGAAGGGGCGTGGTTGAGTGGAGGGGGTTTGGCTGAGGGAAAGGGGTGACTGTTGAGGGGTGTGGCTATGATGGTGGGGGTGGCTAAGGCGGGGAGATGCATTTCTGTATTAGGAGGGTTGGGACCTGGCTGGCTCAGAGTCAGGGCCTGTAGCAGGGGGAGGGGCTCTCCATTGCCCGCTCCCCACAAGAGTTTATATGCAACGCCTTAGATGACAGATAGAAGGGGACCCCTCCCCATGGGCCCTGCACAAGAGGCGATCAGAGAAGTAGCCGCCCAGGGTATTAACCCCCCTTCTCGCTGCGCCTCCCTCCCCCACAGCCGGAAGGGGAAGCCCCGGGACTCTAAAGAATCTGCTGGAATCAAGCCGGGAGGCCAGCAGCTTCTGCGGCTCACACGTGAGTATCTGGTCATCCAGGCAGAGATGGGCTGGCACTAGAGCCTGAAAGAATCAGGGAGAACCCAGGAGTCCTGGCTCTCAGCCCCCCTGTTCTATAACCCACCAGCCTCCAGTCCCCTCTCAGAGCTGAGGAAAGAACCCAGCCAGCCAGCCCTAACACAGTTTCCCTTCTCTCCTCCCTAGGTCTCTCTAAAAGTCTGGAGTCGGTCTCAGATTTCAGCGTCCTTCGGACGAAACCCAGGCGTCTGGGTGATGAGCTCGCCTTCCTGCCTCATCCCCCCGGCAACCCCCCATCACGCATGCCCTGGGAAGTGGGGCTCCGGCCCTTGGAGACGCCCCTGAAATCACGGCCAGGCCCTCGGCCCAGCCAACCCCTCCGAATAGAACCTCCCCTGCAGCAGCCTGGGGCCAGGGACAGGAGGGAAACAGGGGGGGTGAAGGCCCCTGGGGGAGCCCCCAGGGGCACAGCAGGGGTCATGGGATCCTCATCTGTGGGGCAGAAGGGCAACAGTGATGTGGAACGGAAAATCAAGGAGGTGAGTGATCGAGAAAAGAAAGCAGGAGTCCTGGCTCCCAACTCCCCGCCATCCCCTCCCCCCCGCTCTAATCTACCAGTCCTCTCCCTTCCCAGAGCTGGGGAGAGAACTCAGGAGTCCTGACACACTGTACCTCTCCCAGACATTGTGGGGGGTCTAGGGGTCTGCAGTGGCAGCTGTGAGGCTGGTGCCCTATAACCGAGTCTCAGCCTCTCTTGTCTGCTTGTCCTGACACAGGTGGAGGGGAAGGTCCACGGGGTGACGGTGGAGGAATGTCGTGAGGCACTGAGGCTGCACAGCTGGGATACGCAGAGAGCTGTTGAGGTGTTGAAGGTGAGCTACGCCTGTCCCCCCGCCAGCCAGTCCCTGCCCTGGGGCCGGGTGGGAGCCAGTGTCCCCTAGAGGGGACAGGCCCCCACGCACCATTCCCTGGCCCCTGTGTGGCCAGATCAGAGCCAGTGCCCCCTAACGAGGACAGGCCCGTGACCTGCCCCTCTCTCTGGCAGGTTGACCAGCTGTTCCACATCAGCCCACACTCCCGGGATGAGTGCCGGCGCATCCTGGAGAAACACCGCTGGAACCTTGCCATGGCTTCTCGCTACGTCCTGAGCCGTGGCCTCCGGGCCTGAAGGGGACATCATCCCAGCTGGGCTTAGGGACTGACTGCATTCCCGTGTCTACCTGGCCACACTGGAGCCCCACTTCTCGCCATAGGCTGGGACTTTGCGGCAGCCCAGAGCCAGGGAGAGAACCCAGGAGACCTGGTGGTGCCTTGCTTGTATTTAGGGAGAGACATGAGGGTACGTTTGTTGTATGAAAATGGGCGTGATTGTGCATGTCAACCTTTATGTGTGTCCCCACATATGTAGTGGGTGTGGCTGTAGACCTTGTGTCAGGGAGTGTAGCTTATACAGTTGTGTGCATATTTTGTGGGGAGGCACGCTTTTTGTTCTAGGGTGTGTGTGTGTCCATCTCACACTCACAACTTGGGAGCGGCTTATGCAAACATTGTGTGTGACTGTGTCCATCATCTTCCCAGGATGTGGGATTTTTCACCAGACTTGTGCATGGAGGGAGATGCATGCAGGTGTGATTATCAGGGTGTGTGCAAAGTGTGTGAGATGGCCTGTGACTTACAAAATGGTGGGGGGGTGAGTGGTGGGGCATTGTGGCTGCAAGCCAGGCTGTGTGTACCTACTGTACAGTCGTCATTACGGGTGTTGTACTTTGTTGTATATATATTGTGCAAAGCAATAAAAGTGTTAAGAATGCCATCTAGCATGGATGGACCTTCCTCCCATGCCCCTCCAAATGGGACCTCTGGCACCTCGTCCCCTCACCTGGAATCGGCCCACCCTGAAGTGGGGCAGGAGATGGGTGGGAGAGGAGAGGTGTTGTGGAGGGACTGGGGATGGGGGGCGCAGGAGAGGCGAGGGTGGAAGGAAGTTGTGGGAGGCAGATGGAACTGGATTTGGGGGAGAATCAGAGGTGAAGAAAGGGGCAGAGAGTAAAAGGAGAGTTGCAGAGCTGCTGGAGAGGTAGCATGAGAAGGGGGCTTATGAGCAAGTAGCTAAGACAGAGGACACTTGTGCAGCCAGAGTCTAGCCTTTTATTTTCTATTTCTCATGGAGAAACGCCTAGGCTGCCCCATGGCCTATGCCTGTGGCGCACAAGCCAAACCACCAGTCAGGATAGAAGGCCCAGTCCCATCTTCTTCTGGGCCTGGCGAAGTTTGCCCTTCCACTCCTTTCCTCTCACTTTCCCTCCAGTCTCCTCCCCTATCCACTCAGCCCAGGAAGGCCATCCATCCCCAGTTCAGGCAAAAAGACACTATGGAATTGTCCAAGGTTGTCTTCTTTTGTGTTGGCCAATGTGCCTCCATTGTGGCAGGTTTCAATCCACCATGGCCAACAGCCATGGCTTTGATCCATCATAAACAATGGCTCACCATCATTGGTTGGCTTCAATCCATCATGACCAATGAATGGGTTGGCTCGACTCCCTTGTGACCCACATGACTCCACTGTGGGTTGGACTCCACTGGCCCCAGCTCCTCTGTGGGTCAAGCCAACCCAACATTCCTCCCCCGTGAGTTGACTCTCCTCTCCCAGAATCAGGAATTCAGAGGAAGCAGGGGATGGGGGGAGGAAGCCTCATTAAAAAGCACCAGGTTGCTCCCCTACCCCCAACACTCCCTTTAAGGTTCAGCGCAAGACACTTTGGTATAAGTGATAAATACATAAAATACAGAATGAGCAAAAACATCAGGCAGAGATTTGGCTGCAAGATCTTCCTACTGCTGGCTTGGTGTTGAAGAGACCCCCACCTAACAGGGAGGGGCTCCTGGCATGGGGGGGCAGGGGTACGTAGGCCCCAGGAATTTGGTGACCAGTGGAGGCTGGTTTCCTGTGTGGGTGAAAGTCCTAAAGGTGCCTTGGTGAGAGAGGCCCAGGGCTCTTCAAATATAACCAGAAGAGCTGTCCTTTGGTGCACAAACTGCTCACCCACACCCATACCCACAGGCCTCTTGGCCACCTCTGCAAACAGTTTCAATGCCCTAACACCTGCCCTAGCCCTGCCAGTGCAAAAACACACTGTCCATTCACAGAGAACCCATCGTTGGTGTTAGCGGTGAGATGAGGGCCCCTGTAGGTGGGAGGAGGTGCCTTTAGCTGCTCAGCACGGTACTCCTCTGACCAGTATGGCCCGCCTTCTCGAAGAACATATAGTCCTGGGGAGGGGAGAGAGGAACAGGGTTGGAAATGGATACAGAGTCCAGTGCTCTCCAATTGGCAGATCTGCAATCTTGGGGTTGCAAGAAAATGGTAATGACTCCCTAAACCCTGAGGGGTCCAGCTAGGAGAAGGGGAGGTTGGGTGATAGTGAAATGGAGGAAGAGGGCAGGTGAGTTGCTGGGGTGAAAGGTGGGATGGGAGGAGTTGGAGTGACGTGGCTGGTGGTAGAGGTGAGATGGCCATTCGTTGGAGACAGCAGTGGGATGAGGACAGCAAACAGGCACAAAATGGCTGTTGATGTGAGCAATGAAAAGGATAGGTTAGGTTGGCTGGTGACAGGCGGGGCATTCACTGGTGGTACCAATGGGAGGGGGGGCGTGTTCATTGGTGGAGATTGAGGGCAGAGATCAATGGGTGGCAAAAAAGTAAAAAGTAACTCATTTGCCAATGGAAGCAGTGGGATGTGGAGGTTGGCTTGACTGGTGACAACAATGGGATGTGGGATAGGCGCTTGCTTGAGGCAGCAATGGGATGGGGGTTTTTGCTCACTGGTGAAAGAGGTGGGAAGGGGGAGTGTTTGCTGGTGGCAGCACTTGAATGGCAGGTGGGCACTTATGGTGGCAGATGAAAAATGGATTAGTGCTTGCTGGTGGCAGAGTGGGATTGGGGATTTCGTGCTCACCAGTGCCAGCGATGGGATATGGGATGGGTGGTCCCTGGTGCCTGTGGTGGGAATGAGGTAAGTGCTCGCTGGTGGCAACAGTGGGAAGGGGACGAGCACTTTCTGGTGGCAGAAGTGGGATAGGAGGTGTGCACTTACGATGAGGAAGCAGGCCCCCAGCAGCACAGCCTTCATCTTGACATCCAGGTCTATGGGGAACTGGATGCCGAAGGTGTCGGTATCAGTGAAGACCTCCTTGAGCAGCCCCCCCCCCCCACTGCTTACTGATCCGACCAACACCCCGCGACTCGTCGCTCGTCTTCACCTGCAGGAGGAGCAGCCCAGAACGTGAATCGGACACTGCATGGGGCCCAGAAGAGACAATTACCTTCCCCCCTGAGCCAATGCCCTTTGGGGAGTGCCCAATGAAGGAAGTCCCTCCCCCTAGGCCAGGGGTAGGCAAAAGGGACTCCATGGGCAGGATCTGGCCCGCCAAGTGGGTGGATCCGGCCTACGGAGGCCCTGCTGCTCCCCTGCGCCCAGGCCAATTTGGGGCCTAGGAGCAGGGCAGCGCAGGAAGCCTCCTCCTGCCCTGCGAGGAGCACGTGGCACTTTGAAGTGCTGCGGGCTCCTCGCAGGGCCAGGACGGGGCGAAGGAAGCTTCTCGCAGCTCCCCCACCCCAGGCCCTGATTGGCCTGAGGGCGGGAGTGCGCAAAGCCTCCTCCTCTGCTCACCCCCCCGCTCTGTGAGCAGCGTGCGGCACTTCTAAGCGCCACGTGCTCCTGGCAGGGCAGGAAGAGGCTTTGCGCGCTCGCCCACCCCCAGGCCAATTAAGCGAGCAGCACGCGGTGCTTTGAAGGCGCAGGGCGGGGGCAGAGCAGAGAAGGCTTCGCGCACTCCTCCACTCCCAGGCCTTAATTGGGCTGGGGGGGGGGAGCAGCAGGATCTGGCCCACAGAGGCCTTTTTGCTCACCCCTGTCTAAGGGACACAGACACACACACATGTGCAGATCCACCCCCAAGGCGCTGCTCGCAGGGCGGGGGCAGAGTGGAGAAAGCTTCATGTGCTTCTCCGCCCCCAGGCCTTAATTGGCCTGGGTGTGGGGGAGCGCGGGAAGACTCCTCCCACCCTGCCAGGAGCATGTGGCGCTTTGAAGCACTGCACGCTGCTCACAGGACTGGGGGGGGGGGAAGAGTGGAGGAGGCTTCGTGTGCTCCCCCGGCCCCAGGCCCTGATTGGCCTGGGGGTGGGGGAGCGTGCCAAGCCTCTTCCAGAGTATGAGTGCCCAGTAGAAAGGGGAGGGCAAAGGGGCTCCTCTACCCCCAGACCAATCACGGCCTGGGGGTTGGGGCCCCACCCCTTCCTGTTTAGGCCCATCTCTTCTTGTTTAGGCCCCGCCCATTCCGGGGTGGCCTGGGGCTACTTCAAAAATTTTTAAGTGGCCGCCGGGGCAAAAATTATTGCCCACCCCTGCCCTAGGCTGTGCCTGATCAGGAAGTGCCTCAGATACCAATCCTTCCTTTCCCAACCCCTGTAGTCCCTCCTTTGTGCTCTGTTCCCAGTACAGGAGGCCCCCGCTTGCGACGGCCCGATTTATGACCCCCCCCCGCACTTATGACCTTTCCGTAAGTGCGGAAGGGGCCGAAATCCCCCAACTTACATCCTCGGCCCTCCATTTACGACAGGCGTACGACGCCTGTCATAAATGCGGACTCAAGTTATGACACCCCCGACTTCCGATGCTATCCCCGGAACTGATCGCATCGCAAGTCGGGGACAACCTGTATAGGAAGTCCTCCCATAGTTCCTGTCCCTCGGTGGCACCAATACAGGAAGTTCCTACATAGCTCCTCCCCTGGGACATGCCCCTATACACTTAGTCCTTCAACTATGATGATCCTATGTACCCCCACAATCCCCTCATCTCAAACATGCCCCTGCCCTCCAACCTTGCCTTCCCCCACGGCACCCCTTTCACACACACCAATGCCAATTCCCCACGTTCTGCTCCACAGACACTCTCCCCACTGAGATACCAAGCCCAGACCCAGATGCTTCTGGCTACCTCAAAGTTCACGTCCCCCCCACAGCGGAAGACACAACAAGGCCCCAGCACCCGCAGCACCGTCTGCTTGTTGGCGTCCTGGACGGAGAACTTGGGGGTGAAGGGGTGCCAGGTCTGCACCACGTGCCCGATGGTGGTGCCTGGGGGACACTGCACTTCCAGCTGGGGGGGAGGAGACACATCGAGTGGGGGGTCAGTAGGCGGGAGAGACACCAACGCCCATTGTGCCCACTCCTCGCAGCCCCATATCCCCAGCCCCCTGCTGAAGCCAACCTCCCGGGAGTGGGGCTGCCTGTGCCAGAGGTTGTGGGGTGCCCATGGGTTGCTCCCCTCCTTCAGGAGGCAGGGAGTGGGTGGTTACAGTGAAGAGTCTAGGCTGGGAAAAGTGCAGTCAGGGCACCCATGGGGGTGGGAAGGTAGAGGGAGGCCCCAGAAGGGGAGTGGAGTACCTAGGCCTGGGCTGGGGCTGGGGGGGTGGTTAGAGCTGTGCCTAGGAGGTTGTCAGGGGCTGGCATGGAGGGGAGGGTTTTCCCAGGAGTACCACAGGACTGGGGAAGGAGTGGGGCAGCAGGGCACCAGGATGGAGGGGAATGGGTGTTGATGAGAGACATGGGGGGCTCAGTTGGGTGCAGCAGAGTGGGGGAGGGATACAGGGGGCACAGCAGTACACCAGAGAGGAAGAGGGACATGGTGGGGACACAAGGTGGGGGGAACACAGGGTGGGGTGGCCAGAATGGGGTAGAGACATGGGATGGGGCAAAGTGGGGGGGATACAGAATGCAGGGTCCCTCTGCAGGTGCCCCCCCTCACCTCCTGCAGGCAGCAGGGGCACCAGCAGCTGGCGCACTTGAGGGGGCGCAGGAGGCGCAGCACAGGGCGGCCCCCCGGCTCGGCCACGCTCAACCGCAGGCGGCGTAGGGAGCCACAGCAGTTGCGGGTGCAGCAGTCGCTCTGCTCCTCGGCCTCAAAGAGCCGTCGGCCCAGACCATCCCGCAGCTCATATTTATTGGCACCCTCGAAGCCGATGAAAGCTGGGAGGAAAGGCGGGGAGACAGTTACCACGGTGATAGTGCCATTGGCAACCATCATGGCTGCCCCTACGGTCAACAACTGTTATGCCTGCCTTAGTCACCAACCGTCATGGACACCCTAGTCACTGACTGTCGTAGCTGCCTTAGTCACCGACTGTTATGGATACCCTAGTCAATGACTGTCATGGCCACCCTCATCACCAACAGTCATGGCCACTTAAGTCACCAAGTGTCATGGCTGCCCCACTCACTGAGCATCATGGCTGCCCTAGTCACTGGCTGCCCTATTCACCAACCATCATAGCTGCCCTAGTCACCGACAGCCCTAGCCACTGAGTGTCCTGGCCAAATGAGTCACTGACCGTCATGGCCCCCTAGTCCACAACCGTCATGGCTGCCCTACTTGCCATTGTTAATCCCATATCTGCCTCAGTTGCTGTAAACAACTGTCCCAGTTGACTCAGCAACCGATCCCAGCAATAATTAGCACCAACAACAAATGTCATGGCTCCCTAGGTCGACATTGCCAACAACCCCAGCTACCCCAGTCACTCGCAACAACTCAGTGTCACTCGCAACAACTCAGGCTGCTTCAACCAGTGTTGCCAAGGGCAATCATCATGGCTGCCTCTTTAACTGCCCCTGATCCACATCTGCTCACTACCCTAGCACTCTGCAGGACCGAGTCTGGGAGCAGGCATGCACCCAGGTATGTTGTAAATAACTGGCAGTGTGTTGTGTGGTTAGGGATGTCCCACCTGTATGGGGTGCGGTTGGTGGGTGCAAGTTTCATGCAGTAGGGGGATCCTGAAGTTGTGCTGCAGCTGTTGAGTGGAGCGTCATGTTGTGTATGTGTCCTACACGGCTGACAGGATGGGTTGCGTGCGTGTGTGTAATTGATGCGTTGTGTATGGCAGGTACGATACATCTGTTGTGTACAGCTGAGAGGATGGTGTGTGTATGTGTGAAGTTTGTGTGTTGTGTATGGCTGGCATGATGGTGTTTGTGTAGTTAGTGTGTATGATTAACATGGGATGCATGTTGTGTACGACTGAGAGAATGGTGTGTAATGTGTGTGTAGATGGTGTGTTGTGTATGGCTGGCACCCGGGTGTGTTTGTACAGCTGACAGGATAATGTTTGTGTAATTGGTGTGTTGCATATGGATGGCACGGTGTGTGTATTGTGTTTGACTGACAGATTGGGTGTATTTGTGTAGTTGGTATATTATATATGGCTGGCATGGTGTGTTATGTATGGCTGACATGGGGAGTGTTGTATGCAGATAACAGGCTTGTGTGTGTGTCGTCTGTGGGCAGGGGTGGCCCGTGGATGCAGGCAACCTCGGCAGTTGCCTAGGGCACCGCGTTTAACGCGGCGCCCAATGATGACGTCACGCCATTGAGGGCTATGGAGGCGGGGGCACCGAACGCGCATTCCGCCTAGGGCGCCAGTTGCCGGCAGCTCTCCTCGAGCCGCTCCTGTCTGTGGGTGCAGGATGTGTGCGCATTGGGTGTGGCTGGGAGGATGTGCTGGGTGTGGGGATGTATATGGAGGGGAGTTGTGTATCGGGGGGGAGGAGACCGTGTGTTGCACACCCCACAAGGTGTTTTCTTCACTTACCTTCCACCATCTCCACTTTCTGCTGGATCAGAACCTGGTCGATCTGAAAAGAGCCAAAAGGGCTGGGGTAGGAGAAACTTGGAGAAATACACACGTCATATGCACACACACACACAGCCCAATGCACACACGTGCCACACAAACAGCCCAACAGACATATCCCAATGCAGTACACACTAGTGATGTTAAATATCAGTTAACTGAATAGTTGAGTAACTTCATGAATTCTTATCGGTTACTCAACAAGTCTATAGTCCCCGGGGGTGGGCCCGGCAGCCAGTGAGGAGCCCCCTGCCACTCCGCGCATGGGGTGCCAGGTGGGAGCTGATCCGTGAGGGGTGCCAGTTTAAAAACAAGCTCCTCTCACAGACTGGTTGCCTGTTGCCCCACACTGCTGCCTCTGATACCGGAACTGAGCTAGGCGCCTGCCTGGCTCCCAATATATTTTAAATGAAAAGCCGCAGCAGGGGTAGGACCCGGTGTGACCCAGGACTGAGCTGGGCTGCTGGCCAGCCTGCTAAAAAATTTACTGGCAAGGGGGTGGGGGGAAAATGCGTATAGTCTATACTCTATAACATTAACCGATAAGCTTTTGCTTATCGGTTAATCGGTTAATCAACTACACTATTACATCCCTAGTACACACCTCACATGCTAACCCTCCAGCTCCCAACCCTCTGCTCTAACCCACCAGCCCCCACTGCCCTCCCAGAGCTGGGGATTCCTAGCGCCCAACCCCCCTGCTCTAATCCAATAGACCTCTCCTTGTATTTATTTCTGCATTCAGGGCTACTTGTCTACCTGTTTAGCCTCATTGCCACTAAAATGCAGCCACCTTTGGATCGGGGTGGCTGGTTACACAGGGACTACTCGCCAGATGCTGAGATTTGCCCACTTCTAGGGCGGGTTGCAGTTACCATTTATACCTTTTCACTCACACTCACCTGTGCTAGATACTCCAGCCCCGGGGGGATGCCGGTTGACACGGGCAAATAGGGTGTGATGGCTGAGTGCGGGTGTTGTGCAGGAGGGTCCCCAAATGCCTGGGGCGGCACTTGGGGTTGGACCAGTTGCCCCGCACCTGGACTGGAGGAGTAGATGTTGAATCCTGGGGTGGGGGCTGGAGGGGCAGGGTGGGGACTGGGGTATGGGGCAGAGGGGTAAGTAGCCTGGGGGTAACCTGTGAACAAAAGAGACAGGCGCAGGGTTAAAAATCAATCTATCTCCTCCCCTCCTCCCTGTTAAATTCCCCCAACCACATGAGTAGCACTGCCCTGAGGGCAAAAGTCAGTCCAGCTTCAATGCTTTCTGGGATTTGTAGTTCCCAGGGATTAGTAGCCAGGACTACAGAAACAGGGCAGCAAGGCACGTTGGGAAAACAGAGTAGGCGGCAAAACAGCTCCCAGACCTGTGGTTCCCTCCCCAACAGCCTGCCTCTGCTCCTTGGAAACTACAAGTCCCAGAATTCCTTAGGCCAAGAAACCCTCTTAAAGGGCCAGCTCACTTCAAATGCCACAGCCTGCCCCCTCAAAGCAGGGGGAGCCAGGGGAAAATCACCCAGCAGTCCCTCTCTACCCACAGGGTACAGCCATGGGGCCCAGCTCTGCAGGGAGCTTTGGGGTTCAGCAACCTAAGAAAGCCTGAAGCTGGAGGGGAGAGATGGACCCCTAAGAACTGGTGCCCCTAAGTTGGCCATGGGATAAAGCTGATAAGTGGAAAGGAGGGGCCAGGCCAGTGAAGACCCGGGTCCAATCCCTGGCCAGAGAGGGAGGCGAATGGGCCCCTCCACCTCCCCTTTAATTCTCTATTCCCAGGGCCAGCCCCTCCTGGGCCACTGGGTCGGCCGCTTGCCTGGGGGGTGGAGTGGGTGGAGGTAGGATCTTAGCTGGGCCCTTACAAAGGGGTTTGAACTGGAGTCCCTTGCCCCATCCCAGTGACCCTGCTGGATTCCCCCATCAGCTCTCTGCTCTGTCTCTGGGGCACTTGGCCCAGGGATGGAGGTCGGGGGGGAGGCTAGAACAGGGATGTGCTTGTTCCTTGGGGCCCTGGGAGGGCAGAGTCTCCTACCCCTTTAGTGAGTGTCCAAGCCACTGGAGATGGGGGAAATTTGCCTCTTTTGGGGGGTCCCCCTTGATTGTCAACTAAAAGGGGGTGCTGCCTTCCAGCTGGGCACCCAAGTGACAGGGCTAGAAGGTGAGCCCTGCCTGAGGGGGGAGCTTTGGGCCAATTACTATTTAATTAAAGTGCAATTTTTTTGTGGGGGGGAATAAGTCATGAATTAGACCTCTTGGGGAGGTGGAGCTACTAGCAGTGGAGGTGGGGCAAAGAAAGCAAGGGAGAGGAAAGGGGTGCATGAAAAAAAGGGCCTGAAATATGACAAAAGGAGGAGCTTGAAAGAAAGAAAGAAAGAAAGAAAGAGATGGAGGAAGGGACCAGGTGATAGCATGATAACAGCCAGCCAGGGGCCCGGGCGGATGGTCGGGGAAGTGAGGCAGATGAAGGGCAGGGCGAAGGAGGGAGCCAGAAACATGGGAATGTGACACCACAGGGGAGGGACGGAGGAGGTGATGGACCGACCAGGTCTGTTCTTCAACATAGGCTGTCATGAGCATGTGGGGGCTCAACCCAGCTGAAAAAAACTGCAGGAGGGGGTGACTCAGGGACGCCCTGGAGCCTCCACCTGGTCCGGTTCAGCTGCATTCCCAGTGTCGGTGTCAGCATCCCCTCCAGCCCTCCCTCCCCCACAGTGACTCTCTCATTTTGGTTGCATGGGGAGAGTGTCTGCATGCCCAGAGTGAGGAACCCCAGCAGAGCTGGAGGGGCAGGGCTGGGCAAGCAGGGGCTGCAGGTCAGGAGTGAGAAGCATCGCCAGAATGGGGGAGGGGGGACAGGGCAGGGCCTGCAGCTGGCCCCATGCCCAGGCTGGCACTGGGTTTAAAACCGTGGGTGGGGCAGCTGTGGTTTCCGGTCCTGGGCCCAGATCTCAAAATGGGTTTTGTCTTTTCTTCCTCTGCATTCTCTGCATTCTCCTGTGCTGAAGCAGCAGTGGTTTGGGGGCGGGGGGTGGGGGGGAGAAAACAGAGAGGAGGCAATAGATACATAGATAGACAGACAGACAGATAGACAAGGTATGGGGGGTAGATAGATGGGGATAGAGGAACGGGGTGTCTGGGGAGATGGAAGGATAGAGGGATGGATGAGCAGAGACGAATGGGGTGGTGGGAAGAAGAGATCTAGGGCAGGGTGGGAGGGGCTGAGGGGGTAGGGACACAGAGGTTCATATGGAGAGTGGCTAGAAGGGTCTATGGACACAGCTGGATCAAGGGAATGTGAGGTGGAGGAAGGGATGGACAGAGGGGAGGAGGGTCAGAGGGATTAATACAGGTGCGGGAGGAAGGCCAGCAGGTTGACTTCCGTTCTCCCCTACCTGCTGCTGCCATGCTGGGAGGGGGTCTCAGCTCCAGCCCTCCACGTCTCTCTCCAACTTGGTCCCTCGCTCAGTGCCCCTGTGACAGAGGAGAGGGGGTCACGGGCTTGGTCAGGTAGGGGGAGATCAGGTGCACCAGGTTCCCGCAGGGTAGGGACTGTCGGAGTGGGTTATGGAGTTAAACCAGAGCCGGGGGTAGGGAGAGAGTTGGGGAGGAGGGAGGCAAACAGGACAGGGGTGGGTTCTGGGGGAGGTTAGAATGTGAAAGAAGAGTGGCAGGGAGAACTGGGGTTACCCCCTCTTGGACAGACAGGGGTCCTGGTCCGATTTAAACCTGAGTCCCCTGGCAGATGCTCCTCTCCTGAAACACCCCGCAACCTCACTAGCTAAACACAGACCCCTTCTTCCTCCCAAAGACTGCACTACGCTGACCCACCACATATACACAGAGCCCTCTCAAAGGCCTCCAACCCCCAGATATTCCTGGGGCCCCCAACACTCCCCATATTCTGCACACAGAGAGCCCCCCATACCCAAATACTCTTAAATGAGCAACCCCCAAATACTCCCCAATCCACCCACTGACCCTTCCAGAAACCCCCCAGATCCTCCCCATACCTACACTCCCCTCCTCCCCCCCCCCGACGTGGGCCCTTTCACTCCTGTGGGCCCCTCAACCTGAGCAGAGCCCTAGTGGGACAGAGAGCAAGAGTCCCAGCTAGACAAAGCCACTGACACCCCCCTCACCATCAGACATAGCCCAGGCCCACAACTTGCACTCACCCAGCCACGGCTCCGCTCCCCCCGCCAGATCCCAGACATCCAATCCCAACCCCACTCCTCTCCCAGCACCGGGGAGAGAACCCAGGAGTCCGCGCTCTTACATAAACGGCTGCCATTAAAGAGCTGGAGTCCTCATGACTGAGCCCCACGGGGCTGGGCGTGTCGGGGATCCCGGGAACGTGCCCTCGCCTCGGCACCTCCCCCGAACGTGCTGGGCGGGGAGCGTACAGGGTCTGTCAATTGCCAGATGCCGTCTCCCAGTGCTGGGGCTTCCACCCTTCTGGGGGTGTCACCCTACCTCCAAGACCCCAGCTGGAGGGTCCCCCAACTCTGAGCCCCCGCTGCAAAGGCAGGGAATGACTGGGGTCAGGAGTGGGGGACAGGCCCTGCTCCACCACGAGAGGGGCACCCCAGAAGAGTGGGCTACAAAGGGTCCCCTACCTGGGACTACCCACGCTGGGCAGAAAATGCAGGAGTCCTCGCTCCCAGCCCCGCTCTAACCCACCAGCCCCCACTCTCCTCCCAGAGCCGAGGAGAACCCAGGAGTCCTGGTTCCCAGACCTCCCCGCTTCTTTGCATCCCAATTTCTTGCGAGGGGGCGGAGGCAAATCCCTAGACGGGGGGGTCGGAGTGTAGGAGCTGCGGGGGAAGGGGTTCTGGACCGGGGAGCGAGTCAAGACCCCTATCAGTGGGGCAGCCAGGCAGGGGGAGGCGCCTGCCCCATGTCCCCCCCGAGGCGCGGCCTCCCCATCCCAGAAAGCTATTGGCAGCATCAGATCCCACCCTCCTGCGCTAGAGTCGGCCACAGTCCCCCCCCCCTTTCCTGGCTTTGTCTGAGCCCAGCCGCCCTGACTCTGTCCCCTCCCCCTCCTCGCCCCCCGCCTCCTGCTGCCCTTCCCCTCCTCGGAGCCCCCTCCGTCAGTACCTCGGGGCGTCCAGGGAGGAGAGCCGGCCGACTGGGGACGCGGCGGGATGAGATGGGGCGGAGAGAGGAAGGAGACGAGACGAGACAGGAGGGAGAGAGACCGGAATAGCCTCCCTTCCCCGCTCCCCCCGCCAAGGAGCCGCCCCTCCTCCATGTCCCCCTTTAGACCCTCCCAAGGTTTCCTCCTCCACTCCCTAGCCCCCGACACGCCTGGTATCCCCGCTCCACCACCACCCCGTCCCCACCAGCCCAGGTATCCCCCTCCAGATCCTCCCCATATCCCTCTCGACTCCCTGCCCCCAAACCACCCTGATCTCCCCCTCCCCAAATAACTCCCAGTATCCCCTTCCACTCCCTGCCCCCAAACCACTCCCAGTATCCCCTCCACTCCCTGTCCCCAAACCACTCCTGGTATCCCCATCCACTTCTTGTCCCCTCCAGACCCACTCCTGGTATCCCCCTCCACTTCTACACCCCCATCAACCCTTGGTATTCCCCTTCACTTCCACCCCCAGACCTCCTTGTATCTCCCCCACTTCCTGCCCCTGCATCAGCCTATGGGCCCATCTAGTCTGGTGTCCTGCCTGCCCCCTAGAACAGAGGCACTGTGTTGTCTCTGGTTGAGAGGGCAGGTAGCAGTGTGTGTGTAAGTGTGCATGCACACACGCACATATGTGTGTGCCACCATATGATTGTGTGTGTTTCTATTGTGTGTGGCTGTTTGTGGTGTACAGGGGAGGATACCATACTGTGTGTCATATTATTGTGCGATTGGGTGGGGTGTTGTCCAAGAAGTGACTCCAGCCTTTGTGTTTAATTGTGTTGTACAAGAGAGGATAATGGGTGTGGGATTATGTGTGTGTTGTATAGAAGATGCGGACAGAATGTAATTAAGTTAGGGCATGTGGCTGTCTGTAGTGTGTTTGCATGTGTTACACAGGGGTGAGACCAGAGGATGTGTGATTCTGTCTGTTTTTCTCCAGTTGTGGGTTATTGTGCAATTGTGTGTGTGTTGTATTGGGAGGGTTGTCTGTTTGTTGTGCGATTGTATTTTTCAGTGTATGTGTGTTATTGTGCAATTATGTGCGTCGTAAGGGGGAAACCATGTGTGTGTTATGTTGTATGGGGGAGCGTGTCTGTTGTTGTACAATTAGTGTCTGTGTAGTCCAGGCTCTGTGTGTGTGTGTGCGTGCGCAATTGTGTGTGCTGTCAAGGGGTGTCTGTGTTTCACTGTGAAATTGTGTGTGTTGTCCAGGTTGTGTGTTATTGTACAACTGTGTCCATTGTACAAGAAACAACTACAGGATGTGTGAGACTGGACATGTGACTGTCTTGTGCAGTTGTGTGTACTACACAGCAGAGAGCCAAGTTGGGTGTGACTGTGTGTCTCTGTTATGTAATTATGTGTGTTGTACAAGAGGATGCACATGTCTGTTATTATGGAGATGCATGTGTATTGTTTGGGAATGTGTGTTTCTGTTATTGTGAAACTCTGTGTGCAGTGTGGTGTGTTTCTGTTATTGTGCAATTGTGTATGTTTTGTACAGAATGTGTGTGCATGCACCTATCTGTCAGTGTGCAATTGTGTGTGTCTGTTACTGGGCAGTTGTGTGTTCTGCAGGGCGAGTTGTGCAGTTGTGCGTGTTGTGCAAGGGCCCGTGTGTCCATTATTGTGCTTTTATGCACTAGGAGGGAGGCATTTGTGCGTGCCCACTATTGTGCTATTATGTGTGTTGGACAGGGAGCTTGTTTATGTCCATTATTGCACAGTTGTGTGAGTTGGGGGAGGGGGGAATTGTGCAATTGCATGTGTCGTGCAAGAGGTGTGTGTGTGTTATTTGCAATCATGGGAGTTGCTCTCTGCCTGGGGTGTGCAGCTATGTGTGCCTCTGCATTATGTACTTGTGGCTGGCAGCCAGTTGTGAGCAGTTTTCTGTACACACACAGGCAGAAGCATGCTCTCTCCCCAAAACCCTCTGGGCAGCAGTGAAGCCCCCAAACTCTCCCCATCTACCTGGGGTTCAAAGTCATCCCCATATGTAGCAAAGATAAGAGGAAGATTGCAATATGAGGACCTGTGAATCCTTCGGTTATTTATAGACCAGGGCTGGGTGCAGCTTGGCACAGCCTGTGCCCGTCAATCCGGGCACCCAGGCCGGGGGGGGAAGAGGAGGAAATGAGTCTGGAGACGTCAGAAGGAGCTAGCTCCCTGCCCCCCATCCCCAGGAAGCCCTAGCATCCTGAGGGAAGATCAGTCCATGGGGCCATTTTGCCCCAGAAACTGGCTTTGGGAGGTGTTCAGTGGCAGACAAGGGGCCCCTGTGTAACTGTCTACTCTGCCACAGAAGTGGGCGCATCTCAGTGCTGGGCGAAGGATCCTCTGTGGCCACAGCTGGATTGGCCAATGCCCCAAATTCACATACCTTTCCAATTTAGCAAGACCAGTTTTATGCTGGCTTCCAAGTCAATGTTAACTTTTTAACAAGCATGGGGCAGAACTTCAGGGGACTCCCAGCAACATGCCCACACCTGTTTCCTGCTCCCAATTCAACTGCCACCCCCAACTGTTCACTGGCACTGAAACTATTTGATAGGGGCTTGGTGAATTCGGACTTGGCCTGCATTTTTGATGCAAACACTCTGACATACCATTGGGTCTCTGCCCCATAATTAAGGCAACAGCATGCACAAGGGCAGAGACGAAATATGGGAAGCTGCAAGGTGGGAAGCGGTAGCCTGAGAAGGGAGCCAGAAGTCCCAAGTTCTCTCCCTAGCTCTGGGAGGGGAGTGGGGGCAGGTGGTTAGGCAGGGGCTGGGAGCCAGGACTCCTAGGTTCTCTCCCCCAGCTCCGCCTCTGTCCTGGTGTTTGATCTAAAGTCACTTTGCCATCTTGAGCCTCAGTTTCCCCTCCCAGCTTCTGTCAGGTTTAGTCTTCTAGCTGCTCAGAGCTGGGGTACTGTCTCCCTTCCCCTGTAATTCCCCTAACAGAGAGATAGGGAAATCTGGAGACTCAGAGGAGAAGTTAAGTGTTTATTGATTGGTTCATTAAAAAATGATAGAAAAATCATCAAAACAATGGATTTCCCCCCAAGAAGTTACAATACCCCTTCCCCCAGCCAATCAGCAGCCTCCCAGGGGTTAATTAGCCTAACTCCAAAGCCAATAGTAGGACAAGGCTCAGCCTACTGCCTGTCTACTCCTCAGTCAGCCAATGAATGAAGAGCTCTTCTCCCATTGACTAGAAAGTTGATCACTGGGGGAGACACCTCCCTTAGCCAATGATAGCAGCTCACAGAGAAAGCCTTCTGATTGACCCCCAGCTCAGCCAATGAGAAAGAGGCATGGAAAAGAAAAGCTGTTCATTAGCTAGCAATTGGCTAGCAATGGAGGGGGAAAATCCATTAAAATCCAGCCTAGCCATTGGATCTGTGTCTGACCAATGGGAAAAAATTGCAGATAACCCCATCCCCCTCATCTTTATCCCATAAATTCATATAGCCTTCCCATTGGCCTGCAGCTCAGCCAATGGGCAGAGTCCTGCTTTGCCACTGGCCCAGACCCAGACTGGCTTTTTGCCCACCAACTAGTGAAGTGCACACCTAGCACCCAACTCTTCTATTGGTCAGTGATGGGCACTGTCAATGCCCCCCCATTCCTCCATCATCCAGAAAATGGGTGATGAGTGCTGGGGAAGCCAGGACCACATGGGGCATTGTAGGAGCCAGGGCTTAAGTGATAATAATTCTGGGTGGGCAGAGTCAATGAGCCAAGGAAAATCCTAATGCTGGGGGAGAGGGGAAGAGGTGGGACCTCTTCCCTAAAGGGGGACCCTCAGCCCTCGTGAGGGGAGTGAGAGAGTAAACTGTGTGGGTCCCTGGGGGTAGGAGGGCTTAGAGCGCCATTGCCAGCCAGCCGAGGATGAGGAGGGAGCCCCCATAAGGGGCCGCTTTGTTGAAGGCCGGGTCTCCGCTCCATGCATGGTAATACAACGGTCCACAGAACAGTCCCATCCCAGAAGTGAGGAAGGCCCCAGCCTAGGGAGACAACAGAAAAGGGGGACAACATCAGAACAGTAGGTGCCATGGCGGAGTGTCTGAGTCCAACTCTAGCTCAAGGCACATAATGCCCTCCTCCAACCTCCCCAGTAGATCTCTAAGCAGAAACTAAAAGCTCTACCACAGCTGCCAAATGGAGAGCTGCTCCATCAGTGTGAGGAGAAGGAGCAAGGTCTTGGGGTTCCAACTGGGTGGGAAAATCTTCATAGGTAAAGAGGAGGGAGTAGAATGGGGGGGGGAACAGATTGAGGAGAGCTGGGTGGGGGCCAAAGGAGGGCCTGTGGAATAGGGGTGTGGGGCTGGTAGGAGGGAGACCCTGGGGGAGGGATAAGGGGAGGGCTCTATCTCCATAGCTGGGGTGCCAGCATGGCTGCTGGTGTGCAAGGAATCGGGAGGGGAGGAGTGTAAGGGGAGCATGGGTTGCAGACCCACAGCTTTGAGTATGACCTCAGCCCTGTCAGTCCAGGAAGCTGCAGGGAGGGCAAACAAGGATGCTGGGGTACCCCGGGAATCGAGATCACTGGGGTGCCACCCTCAGCCCTAGATGTCCCCCAGGCTACGCACCAGCAGGGGGCGGCGGCAGAGGGGCACAGCCAGCAGCGCCAGGCTGTGGAGGAAGTGGTACCGGTTCGCCGTCTCGTAAAGCTGCCGGGTAGAGAGAGAAACATGAGGGACCCAGAACTGGCAAAGGGCCCAGGAGCCCGGGCTCCCAGCCCCCCTCCCCCCCATAATCGCTCTAGCCCATCGGCTCCCCACTCCCTTCACTGAGTCCCCGCAAGTCTCGGGGGACCCTCCCTCACCTCCTTCAGGTACTCGTCCCGGTCGCTGCGCCGAAAGCCTGGGGCACAGGGAGAGCGGGGTTAGCTGAGCGGGGGAGGCACAAACCGAACCCCTTCTACCCCCGCCCCACTCCCCTCCTATCCCAGGCTGCCCCAGCCCCCTCCCCACACCTCCCTGCAGCGGCCCCTTCCCCTGGCCACTTGCCCCTGGCCACGCACCGTGTGCCCCGTAGGCGGCGGCCCCCAGCGCCCCGGCCCCGCTCAGCGCCCCCACGCGGCCCCAGAGCCCCGCCATGACCCACCTCGTGTCACTCCCCATCTCCACCAATCATAGAGCGCCGTTGGTCGCTCCAGCCCCACCCACCGCCGCTGCTCGGCCAATGGGCAAGCGCGGAGCCCGTCGCAATGAAGCGGAAGAGCACAACGCGAGGATGCCCTCCCTCCTCGGGTGCAGATTGGGCGATGAGGCCGTCAATTTCGTAACGCGCCCAATGGTAGCGCTGAGTCGGGTCCGTGCTTAAGAGAAGTGGGGGAAATCTCGCGCGCCCAGTGTCAGGGCAATACGGTAACGCGCCAGGCTACTTGCTGCAGGGTGCGGTGGATTCGGTAGCGGCCGGGGCCGGATGGGGGAAGGCTGCGTAGCCTCTGGCGGCCATGAGGGGGAGCCAGACACCAGCGGGACCCGCCTCCGCCCGTGCTTTTCACTCCGGACCTACAGCCCCTGCCAGCCCTGCCCCCAGCTCTGCCAGTGCCCCTCATTCCCGACCCACAGCCCCTGCCAGCCCTGCCCCCAGCTTTGCCAGTGCCCCTCATTCCCGACCCACAGCCCCTGCCAGCCCTGCCCCCCAGCTCTCCCAGTGCCCCTCATTCCCAACCCGCAGCCCCTGCCAGCCCTGCCCCCCAGCTCTCCCAGTGCCCCTCATTCCCGACCCACAGCCCCTGCCAGCCCTGCCCCCCAGCTCTGCCAGTGCCCCTCACTCCCGACCCACAGCCCCTGCCAGCCCTGCCCCCAGCTCTGCCAGTGCCCCTCATTCCCGACCCACAGCCCCTGCCAGCCCTGCCCCCCAGCTCTCCCAGTGCCCCTCATTCCCGACCCACAGCCCCTGCCAGCCCTGCCCCCAGCTCTGCCAGTGCCCCTCATTCCCGACCCACAGCCCCTGCCAGCCCTGCCCCCCAGCTCTGCCAGTGCCCCTCATTCCCAACCCGCAGCCCCTGACAGCCCTGCCCCCCAGCTCTGCCAGTGCCCCTCATTCCCGACCCACAGCCCCTGCCAGCCCTGCCCCCCAGCTCTCCCAGTGCCCCTCATTCCCGACCCACAGCCCCTGCCAGCCCTGCCCCCAGCTCTGCCAGTGCCCCTCATTCCCGACCCACAGCCCCTGCCAGCCCTGCCCCCCAGCTCTGCCAGTGCCCCTCATTCCCAACCCGCAGCCCCTGCCAGCCCTGCCCCCCAGCTCTGCCAGTGCCCCTCATTCCCGACCCACAGCCCCTGCCAGCCCAGCCCTGCCCTCCAGCTCTGCCAGTGCTCCTCACTCCTGACCCACAGCCCCTGCCAGCCCTGCCTCCCAGCTCTGCCAGTGCCCCTCACTCCCGACCCACAGCCCCTGCCAGCCCTGCCCCAGCTCTGCCAGTGCCCCTCATTCCTGACCCGCAGCCCCTGCCAGCCCAGCCCTGCCCCAGCTCTGCCAGTGCCCCTCACTCCCGACCCGCAGCCCCTGCCAGCCCTGCCCCCCAGCTCTGCCAGTGCCCCTCATTCCCGACCCGCAGCCCCTGCCAGCCCTGCCCCCCAGCTCTGCCAGTGCCCCTCATTCCCAACCCGCAGCCCCTGCCAGCCCTGCCCCCCAGCTCTGCCAGTGCCCCTCATTCCCGACCCGCAGCCCCTGCCAGCCCTGCCCCAGCTCTCCCAGTGCCCCTCATTCCCGACCCACAGCCCCTGCCAGCCCTGCCCCCCAGCTCTGCCAGTGCCCCTCACTCCCGACCCACAGCCCCTGCCAGCCCTGCCCCCCAGCTCTGCCAGTGCCCCTCATTCCCGACCCACAGCCCCTGCCAGCCCTGCCCCAGCTCTGCCAGTGCCCCTCATTCCCGACCCACAGCCCCTGCCAGCCCTGCCCCCAGCTCTCCCAGTGCCCCTCATTCCCGACCCACAGCCCCTGCCAGCCCTGCCCCAGCTCTGCCAGTGCCCCTCATTCCCGACCCACAGCCTCTGCCAGCCCTGCCCCCCAGCTCTGCCAGTGCCCCTCACTCCCGACCCACAGCCCCTGCCAGCCCTGCCCCCCAGCTCTGCCAGTGCCCCTCACTCCCGACCCGCAGCCCCTGCCAGCCCTGCCCCCCAGCTCTGCCAGTGCCCCTCACTCCCGACCCACAGCCCCTGCCAGCCCTGCCCTGCCCCCCAGCTCTGCCAGTGCCCCTCACTCCGGACCCACAGCCCCTGCCAGCCCTGCCCCCCAGCTCTGCCAGTGCCCCTCACTCCCGACCTGCAGCCCCTGCCAGCCCTGCCCCCCAGCTCTGCCAGTGCCCCTCATTCCCGACCCACAGCCCCTGCCAGCCCAGCCCTGCCCTCCAGCTCTGCCAGTGCTCCTCACTCCTGACCCACAGCCCCTGCCAGCCCTGCCTCCCAGCTCTGCCAGTGCCCCTCACTCCCGACCCACAGCCCCTGCCAGCCCTGCCCCCCAGCTCTGCCAGTGCCCCTCATTCCTGACCCGCAGCCCCTGCCAGCCCAGCCCTGCCCCCCAGCTCTGCCAGTGCCCCTCACTCCCGACCCACAGCCCCTGCCAGCCCTGCCCCCCAGCTCTGCCAGTGCCCCTCATTCCCGACCCACAGCCCCTGCCAGCCCAGTCCTCGCTGATGAGGACGTGGCTGGGGGAAGTTGATTGGTTCTTGCAGGTGAATGCTCCTGTCACACACACACCCCAGGGAGGCGGGGGGAATCTGGGTTGGTTACGTAAGAAAGGTGTAAAATTCCCCATCATAGGACTCGGACTGTGAAAGTTCTGACGTTTTTGTAAAGGTGCCATCTCCAGGCCTGTAAATATAGTACCAGCGGGGTGGGGCGGGGGAAGGGATTCTGGGCCTGTCCCTCCAGAGGGCTGCGGCTCTAATCTGACCGCAGGACAGGGGCGGTCTTTACTCTCCCACCAGCAAGGGGCACTGTGGGATGTCGAGTACCAGTGCAGCAGTCCTCCCCCCCCCCCCCAACCCAATGACCTCTCTGTATCCATGGGGACCTCTGCCCCCCCACCCGCCCCCCATGCTGGGATGCAGTCACCTCTAAGGCAGGGCGGCTGGTTATATGGAACATAAGGTCCTTACTGATTGCAGGGTACAGCGCCCCCTACTGAGTCCCCTCCTCGCTGCTCGTGTGTGCGCCTCCTATCCCAGGCCCCTCATCCACCCCTATTGAGCTGCTCGCCCCAACACAGTAACCAACAGAGGCTGGATTGGAAGGGAATGAAAGAAGTAGGGCAAATATCAAATGATCCCGTCCACTGTCGTCCTGTCCTGGCCCCAGCACTTGGAGGTTCAGGGACACCCAGAACAGGGGTTTACATCTCAGACCGTCCTGGCTAATAGCCACTGATAGGCCTGTGCTTCTCTCTTCGGTGTCTGACCAGCGATGCCCAGCACCCTCCAGCAGAGGGTGTCTTCCCATCAAAAGGGGGTATTGCTGCCTCTGTTTGGTTTACACCTGCCGTGGATTCACTCCCGGGGTTAAAAGAACCAGGGCTGAGTGTGATGTGGGGGGTGTCAAAGTTGCTGCAATTTCAGTGCCAGTGACCCTCACTCCCAACCCACAACCCTGTCAGCCCAGCCTTGCCCCAGCTCCTTCCAAGATCTGCAGCACTTGGAGAGGTGCTGGCTGTGTGGAGGGGTATTGATCAAAACCCATTGTTCCCTGGGCCCAGCAGAGTCAGAGAGAAAAATAACAGCTTGTGTTAGAGCTGGGGCAGAACCCAGAAGTCCTGGCTTCTAGCCCACCAGCCTCCACTCCCCTCCCAGAGCCAGGAAGAAAACCCAGGAGTCCTGGCACCCATCCCCCTGCTCTGACTCACCAGCCCCCACTCTGCTCCCAGAGCCAGGGTGAGAACCCAGAAGTCCTGGCTCTCAGCCCCCCTCCCATCTTCTCCAGACTTGGGGGTGGGAGGTGGCTGTGGCCCAGACCTGCCCACTAGAGGCGAGTTCCCTTTAAGACCCCGTGACGCGCGCTGTGATGCATCTGGGCTGAGTGGGGGGGAGCTAAAATCGGGGGGGGGAGAGCATCAGCCACAGACCCAGTCCCCCCAGCCCCCTCTGTGTCCTAGCCCAGAGCGACTCCAGCTGACCCCCCCGCCTAGCTTCGCCGCTGAGCTCCCCTCCCCCTTCTCCCTTGCTGCCAGCCCCTCCACTGGGAAAGGAGGGGGGCTCCTCCCAGGGAGGGGGGTGAATTTCCTTCACCAGCCGGGCTCTGCCTTGTGTTATTCCCCCCGCTGTGTGATTTTCCCTCTTCTGCCCCCATCCCTGCATTTCTCCTGCTGCGCCCCGCTTCTCTGCTCCCCGCCTCTCTGCTCCCACACTGCTTACCTCCTCCTCCCCTCTCGCCCGCCCGCCCCCACCCCACGGCCGCTCTCTGATGCGCTGCGAAATGCGGAGCCTCGCTCCCCGCTAGACCCGGCCCCGGCCCCCGCCGCTCGGCCAGGGGGGGCCCGGCCGCCGGGGAGGGGGGGCCCGGCCCGGAGCCGCCGCCAGAGGTAAGAAGGGGGTGCGGAGGGTGCGGAGAATGTGGGGCTGGGTCTGCGGCCGCCCCCTCTCGTGGGGCTTTTCATCCCTCCTTCCCCAGCTCCCCCCAACCCCCACCCGCTTCCCGGCCTTCCCCCATAGCCCCCTCCATCCATCCGCCTTTCCCCAGCCCCTGTCTCCCCACATCGCTCCTTTCCGGCCCTGCTCGCCATAACCCCGCCCATCCCCTTCCCTTCCTCCGGGTTTACCCCTCCACCTGCCCCCGTCTCCATCCTCTCTTCCCGGCCCTCCGCCTCCATTACTCCGCCCCTCCATCCCCCTGCCTCGTCTCCCCTTTGTGGCTCTGGCCCCCTCCCCCGTTTTCCTCCAGTCCCTTTCTCTGCCCCCATCCCCTACTCCCCCACTTCCTTCTCCGGGCTTCTGTCCCTTTCTCCCTGCCTCCACTTTGCGATCCCGGTCTTCATCCAGCCCCACACCTGCCCCCTCTACATCCCACTTTCCAGCCGTATCCCTCCACCTGCCCCCTCTGCATCCCACTTTCCGGCTGTATCCCTCCCCCTGCCCCCCCCCCGCATCCTGCCTTCCCAGCCGTATCCCTCCACCTGCCCCTTCTGCATCCCGCCTTCCCAGCCATATCCCTCCACTTGCCCTTTCTGCATCCCGCCTTCCCAGATGTATCCCTCCATCTGCCCCCTCTGTATCCCACCTTCCTGTCATATCCCTCTCCATCCCCCTCCATCCTGTCCCCCTCTCCATCCCACCTTCCCATCTGTATTCCTCCAACTGCCCTCTCTGCATCCTGCCTTCCCAGCTGTATCCCTCCACCTGCCCTCTCTGCATCCCGCCTTCCGGCTGTATAACTCCACTTGCCCCTTCTGCATCCCACCTTCCCAGATGTATCCCTCCACCTGCCCCCCCTCCATCCTGCCTTTCCAGCTGTATCCTTCCACTTGCCCCTGTTTCCATCCCACCTTCCCAGCCATATCCCTCCACCTTCCCCCTCTGCATCCTGCCTTTCTGGCCATATCCATCCATCTGCCCCCCCTCTCCATCCTGCCTTCCCAGCTGTATCCCTCCACCTGCCCTCTCTGCATTCTGCCTTCCAGCTGTATCCCTCCACTTGCGCCTTCTGCATCCCGCCTTCCCAGATGTATCCCTCCACCTGCCCCCTCTGCATCCCACCTTCCCAGCCATATCCCTCCACCTGGCCCCCCTCCATCCTGCCTTTCCAGCTGTATCCCTCCATCCCGCCTTCCCAACCATATCCCTCCACCTGCCCCTGTCTCCATCCCACCTTTCCAGCCACCCCTGTCTCCATCCTGCCTTCCCTGCCCTCTCTGTTCCTCCATTTCCCCTTTTTCCACCCCCCTCACCCACTGCTGTCTTTCTTTGGCTCGCCTTCCATCTGTCTCTTCCTACCTCGTCACCTACCCCCAGCCATTGAAAGACCAAAAGTGTCCCCCCCTGTTGAGTGTTCTGTCCCCTGGAATCACCAACCCTCCTCCCCACAATCCTCAACCCTCTCTTCCAAAACCACCAGTCCCATCCTGCCCCTGAACACTCTCCCCTTCCCCACCCTAACACTGCCTCCTCCCCTCCCCAACTTCCTCTCATCTGCCCCCCACAACTGCCACTCCATCCCCAGCTATTCACTCCCTCCCTTCCACCCTCAAACACGTCATTTCAAGCCACCCCGACCCTCAGGGGGACCCACCCCTGCTAGAGCTCTGAGATCCTCAGAGGGGTCATCTGTTCACCCTAGACACCCCTATAACCAGTCCATAAACCTTCTGATTCCTTCATCCCCACACACATCTGACTGTCTGCCTGAGTGTCTGTCTGTCCCATACCCTCTAACACCCCCTTTCTATCTCTCTCTCTCCATCCTCCCACTCTATTTTCTTCTGTGTTTTCACTACCCTTTTCCTTCTCCCTGCCCCCATCCCTGGGGAGCCAGACAGTACAGGGCACCTATGGCAAGGCCATGGGACAATACTGATGGGAGTGCTCTCGGAATGGGGGAAGGGATGGACAATGCCTCCCAGATCCAAACCTCCCTCACCTCCTGGCAAAAGTTCCCAGGCTGGGAAGCAGAAATGTAGGGGCAGTGGGTATGATTGGGCCCAAGGGGCTGAGACCAAGGCTGGAGGGGGAACAAAGCAAGGGAACGGATCAGGGAAAAGAAAGCATGGATAGAGATTCCTGAGCAATAGAGCAGGGGGGTTGGGCACCAGGTCTCCTGGGTTCTCTCCCCAGCTCTGATTGGAGTGTGGGGGCTGGATGGTTAGAGCAGGGGGGTTGGGAGCCTGGACTTCTGGGGTCTGTCTGCAGCTCTTGGGCGTTATTTAGAATGGAGTGGGACAGCTGGGAGCCAGGGCTCCTGGGTTCTCTTCCTGGCCCGCAGGGACGGCCGGAGTAAAGCAGAATCTCCCTGCTCCGGAACTCCGGTTGCCAGGGAGACACATGGCTACCGGTTCCTATTGCCACAGCAACGGGGCCTTGGCTTTGAGGATGAGAAAAGAGGATGGAATCCATCGTTCACAGCCCCTTCCTGCCCGGCTGCTGCAGTGATACACGGCTGGGGGAGCAGGGCTGGGCTGGCAGGAGTGAGGGGCACCGGCAGGGTTGGGAGGAACCCAGGGGTGGGTGGCAGGGGCTGCCAGTCGGGAGTGAGGGGCACTGGCAAGGTTGGGAGTAGCCCAGGTCTGGGTGGCAGGGGCTGCAGGTCGGGAGTGAGAGATTCAGCAGGGCCTTTGTTGGGCTTTACATGGTAATGTGTTTAACCCAAGATATAGCAGGGTGATACCCCTATATTTTCCATGGCCACCCCAGGTAACCCTTGTGGGGCTGGGGTTGAGGCCCTAGAGCCAAATCTCTCAGTGAACCCAGCCCTGCCATGCATCCCCACTGAGCCCCTCTGTGTGTCTGACTGTCCTATTGACCCCCCATCTATCCACCCTGTCCAACACTCTCTCTCTCTCTCTCTCTCTCTCTCTCACCCGGCTGGGTATGCATGGCTTGGCCATTGCTCTGGACTGCCTGAATCTCTCTGATGAGACTTGGGCTAATTACCGGTTCCCAGCTCTAATTGCCGGATTCTGAAGCATAAGCACAAAACTCCCCAGTTATTTAATTAAAGCCCTGGTGTAACTGCGGAGGTTGTTGGGAGGGGGGCCAGTGATGTGGAACGGGGCCGTGTCTTGGTGCCAGGATTCCTGGGAGCGCAGATACACACTGAGGGGAGATGGGTCTGTGTCTCTATGCCAGGGGGTCCCCTACAGCCCTGTCACTGCCCCATGGCTGAGGGGAAAGGTCTCAGAGGGGTCACTCTGTTAGTCTGACTTTAAAACTCTATGGTCCTGTGGCACCTTAGAGACTGTCACTGCCCATGACTGAGGGGCTCTCTCACTGAGCCCCACACCCTGGCTTCTATCTTTGTTCTTTGTCAGTTTCCCCTGCACTTAACATGTTCTGGGGATAGGGGGATTTTGGTGGGGGACGGTTTCCCCCTGTCCAGCCCCCCCATTCACAGAGCATTCCCATAAGGGTGTTGTCCAATGGCCTTGGCAGAGGCGCCCCATACGGTCAGGTTGCAGGGCCAGAGGGGTCAGTCACTGCCAAGTGTAGGGGGATTGGGGCTCTATGAGGGGAGCTCTGGGGTGGTGCAGTCAGAACAAGGGTTCCCCCAGATCTGCCACACGCCAAAAGGGGCCTCTTCCCAATTGTGGGTTTTATTTGCAGAGAAAGGGATAAATCCCTGGGATGAGGGCATATGGGAGTCCAAGAAGAATTCGGGCGGTCAAACAGAAGAGCTGGGGAGTGAACCATGAACTGGGGGTTTTCTGTCCCCTTCAGTAGTTAGCATCAGTTCCTCTTTGTTTTCTTCTATACCTTGTCCCTGCCTATGCCTACCTCCTCCCCTCCATTATCCCCACAACTGCCCCATCCCTCTCCGCCCACGCCTGCCTCCTTCCCTCCATTGTCCCCCATACATCCCATCCCTCCGCCCACGCCTGCCTCCTTCCCTCCATTGTCCCCACAACTGCCCCATCCCTCCCTGCCCATGCCTGCCTCCTTCTCTCCATTGTTCCCACAACTGTCCCATTCCTCTCAGCCCACACTTGCCTCCTTCTGTCCATTGTCCCCGTCCACCCCCATCCCTCTCTGTTATTTTCTCTCCTGGTGCAGGTGAGGCCCCCATGTTGCGCCCACCCACTGGACCCCTTCCCGCACCACCCCCGACCCATCATGGAACGCAACAGAGCCCCCTGGTGCTTCTAGAGTCCCCCTGCTGAGCCACGCCTGGATCCACATCTCCTTCCACAAGCACCCCCTACCCACCATGCTGCTCCCGCTTGGTGCCGGCTGGCAGACGGGCGCAGCCGTCCTGCTCTGGGCCATGGTGCTGGCCAGGGCAGCCAGCGCGCCGAAGCCGGAAGAGAAGCACCCGGTGGCTAGCACCAACTATGGCAAGCTGCGGGGCATGAAAAAAGACTTGAACAACGAGATCCTGGGGCCGGTGGTGCAGTACCTGGGGGTGCCCTACGCCACTCCTCCTGTTGGCGACCGGCGCTTCCAACCCCCCGAAGCCCCAGCCTCCTGGGCCGATGTCCGCAATGCCACGGCCTTCGCCCCCGTCTGCCCGCAGAATGTGCACGGGATGCTGCCTGGCATCATGCTGCCCGTCTGGTTCACCGACAACCTGGAGGTCGTGGCCGCCTACGTGCAGAACCAGAGCGAGGATTGTCTCTACCTCAACCTCTACGTGCCCATGGAGGACGGTAAGGGGCCAGATTGGAGGGCATGGAAGCACACAGTGGTCCTGGGGCATATTGGAGGTCGATAGAACAGAGAAAGGGACTGGGGCATATTGGGGGATCGATGGCATAGAGAAGGGGGCTGGGGTGTATCAGGAGTTCAGTGGCAGAGAGAAGGGGCTGGGGTGTATCGGGGTCAGTGGTACAGAGAAGGGGCTGAGGCCTGTCAGGGGTTGCTGGCACAGAGAAGGGGGCTGAGGCCTGTCAGGGGGTTGCTGGCACAGAGAAGGGGGCTGAGGCCTGTCAGGGGGTCTGTGGCACAGAGAAGGGGGCTGAGGCCTGTCAGGGGGTCGCTGGCACAGAGAAGGGGGCTGAGGCCTGTCAGGGGGTCGGTGGCACAGAGAAGGGGGCTGAGGCCTGTCAGGGGGTCGGTGGCACAGAGAAGGGGGCTGAGGCCTGTCCGGGGGTTGCTGGCACAGAGAAGGGGGCTGAGGCCTGTCAGGGGGTCGGTGGCACAGAGAAGGGGACTGAGGGCTGTCAGGGGGTCGGTGGCACAGAGAAGGGGACTGAGGCCTGTCAGGGGGTCGGTGGCACAGAGAAGGGGGCTGAGGCGTCTCAGGGATTTGGTGGCACAGAGAAGGAGGCTTGAGCTTTTCGAGGGATCAGTGGTACAGAGAAGGAGTCTGGGACTGTCGGGAGGTTGGTGGCACAGAGAAGGGGACTATGATGAGTACTGGGGAAGGTCAGTGCCAGGTGATTTGTGGGGGCTGCCATGAGAGGAGGAGCAAGCTACTAACCCCCTTTGTGACCTCAGAGTCTCCCCCAGAGGCCATCTCACTCCTACAGCTGCCACCTACTCTGTGAATGGCTCATGGGGAGACTTTTCACCCCTGTGCCCCCACATCAGAGTCTGGGGGCTCTACCCAGGGCAAGATGGGCATGTGGGGTCCTTCATTACTAAGTGTGGGGGCAGCTTGGGGCACCCTAGGGCAGCACCTCAGACACCTTCATGCATGGGGGGATTGAGCTGGTCCTCGGGGGGGTTGGGAAGCAAATTGAGGGTCCCTCAAATTCCTCCTCCTCTGCTGCCAGGGTTAGGGGCTGAGGGGTGGAGCGAGGGGTCCCTTTGGGTGATGTGGGGCACGATGGGAAATGAGGGGTTACCTGGGGTCTCCACCCCACTCTTCCCCAGTGTGCCAGCCAGTTGCCATGGGGCAAAATGGGGGAGGGATGGAAACATAGGGGGTAAATTAGGGAAACTGAGAGAGAAAAAGGGAGCAGCCACCCACAGGTCCCCTGGACATCCCACTCCCTGCCACTCCCCATCCCTCCTCCCATCACCCCCACAGTCCCTCTAGACACCCACAGCTCCCATCCCCACACAGCCCCTGACATTTCTTTAAAACCCCTGGTTCCCATCCATCTTAGCCACTGCAGCCTCTCCCAAAGCCCCACATTTCCCCATTGCTTTCCCAGGCCCATCACCTCCCATCCTCTCACCCCCCTTCACCTCCAAACCTCCCTCAGCTGGTTGGCCACATCTTGGTGCTGGGAGAGATGTCCCTGTGTAATCAGCCACCCTGCCCCAGAGATGGCCGCATCTCAGCACCAGGCAAGGGGTCCCTGTGTCACCAGCTGCCCTGCCCCAGAAGTAGCTGCATTTTAGAGCCTGGCGAGGGATCCCCCTATAGTCAATGCATGTGCGTGAGCTGGGTGTGTGTGTGTGTCATTATTTCTGGCATCAATGTATCCTAGGAACAGGTGTTGGTGGTGGGATCTAGCAGCCAGGACTCCTGGGTTCTCTCCCCATCTCTGGGAGGGGAGTGGAGGCTAATGGTTAAAGCAGGGATGGGACTGGGAAGGCAGAGTTTCCAGGCTTCCACTGCTCTGCCAATAATTTTTAATCTGTGCCTCAGTTTCCCCATCTTGGGGGATCTTTGCCCTTCCTTTGCCTGTGTAGGTGACAAACTCTTTGAGGTGGGGGTCTGCCTCATGGTGTCTCTGTGCACTGCGGGGTCCCTGACCTCTGATGGGTGGGGGATGTGCAGCACCCAGCATGATGGGGCCCTAGTGCAGGGGTGGGGAACCTTGATTCTGTGTGCTCCAGGAGCCTCGGGGGCTGGATCCAGGCAAGCTGGGAGGCTGTATCTGGCCCTCAGGCCCGAGGTTTCCCACCCCTGCCCTAAAGGATCCTGTGATACCATTCCCACCCCCTGCAGCCTGTTCCCTTCCCTGGGACTGCCAAGTGTCTTTGGGGGGCCTTGTGGCAGCCTGTGACCCTGTGCCCAATCAGACACGAGCCCCTTATCCCAGTATCCCAGCCCCCCAGTCTGACCCATGGGCCCATCTAGTCCCAGATCCAAGCCCCTCAGCCTGCAGCCTAGTCATGCAACTGAGAACTACAAACCCACATGCTGTTTTCCCTGGTAGAGCTTGCACCTGTCCATCCCCATCCACCCCATGCACCTTTATCTATCTCTCTCTCTCTCTCTCTCTCTCTCTCTCTCTATCTATCTATCTATCTATCTATCCCATTTTCCTTTTCATTTCCCATATCTCTGCTCACTAAGAAGGGTTTCGAGGGGTGGGGCACATTCATCAACCTTTTACTGCACCTCCAAGTCCAGCCCCCATCCCCTTCTAACCACCTTTGACTCAACAGCTGATTTCGGTGTCTGTATCCATTTTTTCTGGGGAAAAATTGTATTTTGCTTTAATATAGAAATATATATATATTCTTAATAAAATGTTTTTGGTTTTTGGTGTTTTTTCCTTTTTTAAAGCAAAAACAAAGAAAAAATCTCTTTTTCTTTTTGATCTTTTCTCTTTCTGTCTTTTTTCCCCACTTTCCCAATTTTTCTTTTTTCTTGGTCTTAGGTCCACTCACAAAAAAACGCGACGATCCGACCGGAAACAGTCCCTCGGGAGACGAAGGTATTTTTGGCTGCATGTTTCACAACATTTCTTGCTTTTTTTCCCCCTTCTCCTTTTTTTCTTTCTTTCTTTCTTTTTCTTCCCAAACAAACAACAATAACTCTTTTTTGTGGTTATTTTTTTATCGGGGGTGGTCTCTTTTTCACCCAAATCTTTTTCTTTCTACTTAAAAACCAAGCCCTGCCCCAAATCCAAAACAACAATTGCTACTTTTTCCCCCCTGTTTCTTGATCTTTTGACTTTTTATTTTTTTGGAAAAGAAACTGAATGAAAAACACTGCCCAACAGAGGAATTTGGGTGGGGGGTGTCTTGTAAAGCTGAGGAGGGGGAAGGTTTCTGGGAGGTATAGAGGGATGTACCCCTAAAATGACCCTTCTTGTTTCCTTCCCTTCCCCCCCCAAAGAAAACTTTTCTGTGTTGTACTCTGAAAGGGATCTTAGTGGATTTTCCTGTGGGGAGGGGTCTGAAAATGGGCCTATTTAGCTTGGCATCTGGTCTGCTCCCAGATGCCCCAAATCTGGGAGCTCTGGGGGCAAACAGCGGTGTGTGGTACAGGCCAGGGGAGATTGGGCATCTTGTGGAGCAGGGACAATTTGGCTGTGGAATCCAGGGGTGAGGGAATATGGGGTGCTGTGAGGGGTAGGAGACCCCAGCAATAAATTAAACTAGGGAATGATCTGCCAATGACTCTGTTAATTGGTCACTGCTAGCAGGAGAATCTACCCTTGTTAATATATTCATACACAGGATTAAAAGGGGGGATTGAGTTTGCAGTTCTGGGGGCTTCGACTGTGTGTGGGGCATGGCTGCAGGACCAGAGACTTCCCCAAATAAATCCTAGGGGGCTCCCCATTGCAACCCCCCACAGCCTCCACCTTACTTGCTCTGCTGTTTCCATCCCCTGCCACCAGGGGACATGCTTGTTTAGGAAGAGGGGGGCTTAGGCAGGGTCGGGGTTATTTGGGGGGAAGGTTTAGAATTTGGGGAAAATGTTGAAGGGGTCAGGGTGATTTGGGAGGGATGGTTGAGCAGGGGTGGGGTTCATGTGCAGGTGTTGGGGGCTGGAAAGGCAGGTGTGAGCATAGAAGAGTGTGCAAGGTGAGGAGTGAGTGTGCACATGTGGCCAGCTGTCCCCAGATGCACATGGCTGGCAAAGAGGTGTGTAAGGGCCAGTGTGTGTTTTCGCTAGGTTAGGTGTGTCTACTGATAGAAGGGGCTGGTGGGCGTGCAGGTGAGTCTAGGGAGGTGAATGTCTCTGCACAGCCAGGTGTGTGTGGCCAGGTATGTGGACCTAAATGGTAAGTGTGTAAGGAGGTGTGAAGGTGTGTGTGCGTGTTCGGGATGTGTATATGAGTGAGTGTGTGTTAAGCCAGGCTTTCTTTAGGGTGTGTGTGTGTGTGTGTGTGTGTGTGTGATGCCAGCCTCTGTGGCTATGTCTACACTGGCAGGTTATTGCATAAGAACATCTTGCGCAAGGGTTCTTGTGCAAGAACTCTTGTGCAAGAAAACGTCCACATTGCCATGTGCGAGCTGTGCTTTTGTGCAAGAGCATCCATGGCAGTGTGGATGCTCTCTTGTGCAAGAAAGCTCTGATGGCCATTTTAGCCATAGGGATTTCTTGTGCAAGAAATCCCTGCTGAGCGTCCACACTGCCCTCTTGCGCAAGAGTTCCTGTGCAAGAGGGCTTACACCTGTTAAAAAAGAGTGTAGCTCTTGCGCAAGAAGCCCTCTCTTACCATGCCATACTGTAAATCTTCTTGCGCAAGAGTGGGTGGGCTGTGTGGACGCTTTCCGGAAGAACGTCCGTTCTTGCGCAATAACCCGCCAGTGTAGACATAGTCTATGTGTGAATGTGTATCTATGAACATGACTGCCATAATTGCAGTGCTGAGCTGTTGTGTTGATAGCTGCAGGAGGTGTGGATTTATTGTATCTATAACTGAAATGTGGATGTGGATGAGGTAGTTGTGTTGACAGTTGCAGATGTGTGTGTGTTTGAATGCATGTATTTCCAGGCAGTTGATATGTTGCAGATATGTTGTGTCTACATGTGAAGTGTGTTTAGGTATGGGAATGAATTGTTGTGTTGAAAACTGCAGAGCTGTGTTTGTGTGTATTGTTGCGTCTATAAATAAGTAGGAATGTGGATAAGTGAACATTGAGGTGTTTGTATTGAAAGATGCGTGTTGTAAGTGGCAGTGCAATTAGTTGTGTATGAGCAGACATGTAAATAGTCACAGGCCTATGTGCATGTTATGTGCGTTGTTGTGTCTATATGTGTGACTGGATGGGTGTGTATCTGTGTGTGTAGATGTGTGCATTCTTTATATAAGTGAAGCACATTTAGATGTGTGCCGGAATCCTTGGGTTGACGCTTACAGATGTGTGTTTTGTGTGTGTTTGTGTATTGTGTCTACAAGTGTGAGTGTGCACAGCATATGTGCTGATAGGTGCTGTGTGCATGTGTGAGAGTGCCCCTTCCTTGGTTGCTGTTAGTTTCCACCGGGGATGTGAATTTGCTGTGAATATGGCGAGGTGTGCAAGTAGCTGCAGCTGTGTGGGCATATGGGGTTGTGCACAGAGGACGAGTGTGCAAGGAGCTGGCAGTTGTACAAGGGCCTGCTGCGCTTCAAAGAGATGTGTGAAGATGGCTCTGTGTGTGAGAGAGAGAGAGGAACCGGGAGTGTGCAAAGGGGTCCATGGGCATGTGAGAGTGATGGTGGGTGTGTAACGACAGCAGAGTGTGGTTGCTGGGGGGCAAGGGAACCTCAGTGCTTATGAATGGTGGTGTGCGAATGTGCTGGCACTCGGAGGCACAAAAAGGCATCTGTGCATGAGCAAAGTGGCGGGTGCACCGAGGGCTCCTATGTGAGCAACAGCATCCGTGACTTGGCAGAGTAAGTGTGCAACATAGGAGGTATGTGTGCCAGGTCATTTGTGTGTGTGTATGCCAGGTGCTCAGGGTGTGTGCAGATAGTTAAATATCATGCAAAGCAACTGCTGAGTGTGCACCAGGTGTGCACCATGCTTGGCACAGGCATGAGTGGCCCTGTGAATGTGCAATGGGATCAATGGAAGGCTCTCAAAGAGGTCAGCATGGTCCAGGTTTGCATGAGAGGTTCTGTGCATGCATCAGGAGCTCTGTGGCTGGTGCAAAGGACTTAGGGAGGGTGCAAGGACCTGGGTTTCATTGAACTGGTGAGTGTGCAAGGGGCTGTGAAGGATCAGTGTGCAAGAGGTCCTGGGCCTGTGTGTGAGGGACTCAAGGAGTGTACAATGGAGTTCTCCTCTGTGCAAAGGGGACAATGAGTGTGCAAAGGTGTCTATGAGGGGCTCAGTGCATACACAAGGGGCTCCAGGAGTATATGAGGGACTTCATGTAAGTGCAAGGAGCTCCGCATTTGTAAATGATCACTGAGTGTGCAAGGATATCAGGAGATGTGCCAGGGGCCACGTGACTTGTGTAAGGGGCTTTTGGTATATGTGCCAGGGGAGAGATGTGTGCGCAAAGGTCATAGAGAGGCAATGTGTATGTGCAAGGGGTGGACAAGTGTGCAAGGAATTCAGGGCGTGAAGGGCTCAGAGTGTGCAAGGACCTCTCTGTGCTGAGTGCAAGGAGCTCTGCAGGTGCAAGGTGACTGATATGTGTACAATATATTGGTGCATGTGCAACAGGGTCAGTGAGTGTGCAAGGGCCTGGTGCATGAGCAAGGGGGTCCTGAGTCCCCCATCTTGCCCTGGCCCCTCCAATCTCCCTGCGGAGACAGGCTGGGGGGAGGGGCTGCACGGCAGACGCTAATTAAGGCCTCTGTGCGTCTAATTAACGCTCTCCATTGGCACAGAATTAATTAGGCCCCAGGTTGCCATGGAGATGGGACGTGACCTAGAAAAGAAAACCAAAATTGGGGATTTGAATGTTTCCGTGGCAGCGGGACAGGCTCCAGGTGGTGACCTCTGACCCCATGGGAGTCCTGGCCTGGGAAAAGCTTTGGCCACCTGGATCACCTGACTCTTGACCCCCACTTGTGACCTTTCCAGGATGTCCCCCCCCCATAGCTGAGACTCAGAGAAATCATGGTTGACCTCTTACCTTTTCTGACCCCAGTGGGTACCTCTGACCCTATGGCTCTTTGACCTCCCGAAATCCCTGAGCTCAGACCCCAAAGAATTCCCAACCCATTGATGCCTGCAACCCCCAGTGACTTCTGACCCCTAGAAACATTGGCACATCTTATTGCTTGACCTCTGATTCCTGCTGACCTCTCTGACCCTTGACCCACCATATTGTTAGCTTCTGATCCCCGTGACCTTTGACCCTAGGCATCCTTTGACACCCTTGACTGCTCTGACACCCAGAGACATCAGTGATTTGTGACCTTTGACCCCATTGGCCTCTCTCACCCCTGGGCCCATGTCCTTTGACCTCCATCCAATGCTTATTAATGGTTTGTGACCTTTGGCCTTTGTTGACCTCTCTATCCCCTGGCCCTCAAGAATCTTTGACCTCTGACACCCAACTGACCTCTCTGACCCCTGATCTTCTGACATCATTAATCTCGGTAACCCCCTTCCCTCTGATTCCATTGACCCCTTTGTCCTCAATGATTTGTGACTTCTGACCCCTGGGATCTTTGAAAGGTGGCAAAAATTGCAGCTGCTACTAAACTGCTCAAGATAGTGAAGGACAAAGCAGACTGTGAAGAGCTTCAAAAGGATCTCACAAAACTAGGTGACTGGCCAACAAAATGGCAAATTAATTTTAATGTTGATAAATGCAAAGCAATGCACATTGGAAAACATAATCCTAACTATACATAAAAAATGATGGGGACTAAATTCTCTCTTACCACTGAAGAGAGAGGTCTTGGAGTCGCTGTGGATAGTTCTCTGAAAACATCCACTCAATGTGCAGCAGCAGTCAAAAAAACAAACAGAATGTTAGGAATTATTAAAAAAGGGATAGAGAATAACACAGAGAATATCTTATTACCTCTATATAAATCTGTGGCACACCCATGCAGATGTGGTCACCTCCTCGCAAAAACGATATCTTGGCATTAGAAAAAGTTTAGAAAAGGGCAACATTAGGATTTGGAACGGGTCCCATATGAAGAGAGATTAAAAAGACTGGGACTTTTCATCTTAGAAAAGAGGAGACTAAGGAGGGATATGATCGAGGTCTATAAAATCATGACTGATGTGGAGAAAGTGAATAAGGAAACGTTATATACTTGCTCCCATAACATAAGAGCTAAGGGTCACCAAATGAAATTAATAGGTAGCAGGTTTAAAACAAACAAAAGAAAGTTTTTCTTTATGCAACACGCTGTCAATCTGTGGAACTCCTTGCCAGAGGATGTTGTGAAGATCAGGACTTTAACAAGATTCAAAAAAGAACTAGATAAATTCATGGATGTCCATCAATACTTTATTAGCCAGGATGGTTAGGAATGGTGTCCCAGCCTCTGTTTGTCATGGGCTGGAATTGGATAACAGGAGAGGGATCACTTGATGATTCCCTGTTCTGTTCATTCCCTCTGGGACATCTGGCATTGGCCACTGTCTGAAAACAGGACAATGGGAAATGGATCTTTGGTCTGACATAGTCTGGCCGTTCTTATGTTCTTACATTTATCCTCCTATCTCCTAGGGGTCTGGGATCCCCCATGACCTCTCACCCCAACCTCATTGGCCCTACAGACCCCTGACCTCTCCTGGGGATCTCTTTCGCACAGCACTCCACTCCAGACCTTCCCATCTCCATGTCTGTGGGAGGCAGTAGTTTGGCAGGGCTGGAAGGAAGGCATGGGGCAGAATAGGGGTCTGAGATAAGGAAGTGGAGGGACAGAGACCCCCATTCTGTGGGGCTGCAGTAGAGGTGATAGAGCAGAGAACATGGGGGGCTAGGAAGTGAGGGGTATGCTGGGGCGGGGGGCTGAGTTGCGTGGGGGGTCTCTCTGGGGCTCCTGGGAGTCTCTATGGAGCTGCAGCAGAAGGACGGACAGGATACAGATGGGGATTCTGAGATAGGCATGGGGGGAGGTCAGGGGTGCCTGGGTTCTGCAGGGAAGGGATTAGGGGACAGGGGTGATGGAGGGAGGTATCTAGTGGGGGTTTGGGGTGCAATGGGGGTGATCAAGGAGGCTGGGAGGCAGTAGGATCTTATTTGTTTTTTTAAGGGGACAATAGCAGCTGCCAATCCCCACCCTTCCAGAGAGGCCCCTCATCCCTCCAGACACCCCACCATTCTGGTCTGGGAAAATAAGGTTCACTGTAGCCCCCCCAAGAGAATGGGCTTTGGGAGTCAGCTACATTCATAGGTGGAGGAGGTGGTCTCTAGTGACACTGCCTCTCTCTCTGTGCCCCCTTGCTCTGTGTCCCCTGCTCTCTCTGTGCCCCCTCCCCGTGCCCCACTCTCTCTGTGCCCCCCGGCACTCTCTATGCCCCTCCCCCACTCTCTGTGCCCCGCTCTTTGTGCCCACAGATATCCGGGACAGTGGAAAGAAACCAGTGATGCTTTTCCTCCATGGCGGCTCCTACATGGAGGGGACGGGGAACATGTTCGATGCCAGCGTGCTGGCTGCCTATGGCAACGTCATTGTGGTCACCATGAACTACCGCCTGGGGGTGCTGGGTAAGGACCCCCAGAGCTGTCCTGGGATCCCAGCCCCCTCAAGTCACACCCCCCCTAGGATACCAGCCCCGCCCAAGTCTCACCCCCAGGATGCCAGACCCCCCGAGTCACACACCCCTGGGATCCCAGCCCCCAAGCTGCACCCCTGGGATGCCAGCCCCAAGTCACACACCCCTGGGATCCCAGCTCCCCTAAACTACACCCCTTGGATTCCAGCCCTCCCAAGTCACATCCCCTGGGATCCAAGCCCCCATCTTACTGCCTGGGATGCCAGCCCCCCCAAGTTACACCCCCTGGGATGACAGCCTCCCCACGTCACACACCCCGGTGATCCCAGCTCCCCTAAGCTACACCCCCTTGGATGCCAGCCCTCTCCCAAGTCACATTCCCTGGGATCCCAGCCCCCAAATCTCACCCCTGGGATGCCAGCCCCCCAAGTCACACACCCTTGGGATACCAGTACCCCCAAGCTACAGCCCCTGGGATCTCAGCCCCCCCAGGCTACACCCCTGGGGATGCCAGACTCCCCAAATCTCACCCGTGGGATGCCAGCTTCCCCCAAGTCACACACCCCTGGAGTCCCAGCCCCCCAAGTCTCACCCCTTGGGATGCCAACCCCCCAAGTCACCCTTCTGGGATGCCTGCCCCCCAAGTCACCCCTCTGGGATCCCAGCCCCCCAAGTCACACCTCCTGGGATCCCAGTCCCCCCAAGCTACAGCCCCTGGGATGCCAGCCCTCCAAGGCTCACCCCCTGGGATGCCAGCCCCCCAAATCACACACCCATGGGATGCCAGCCCCCCCAAGTCACCCACGCTGGGATGCCAGCATCCCCAAGTTTCATCCACTTGGGATGCCAGCCCCTCCAAATCACACCCCCCCCGGATCCTAGCCCCAGGTCACACCCCCTCTGGGATCCCAGCCCCTAGTCACACCCTCCTGGGATGCCAGCCCCCCACGTTACCCCTTGGATGCCAGCCCTTAGTCCCCCTGGGCTGCCCCCCTCAGTTCCTGCTCCTCCCCGAGTCATCCCCCCTGGGATCCCAGCCCTGTGGGCCCCCCCCAGAGCTGCCCCAAGGTCCTGGGCCCCACAAGCCACCCTCAAGGATCCTGGCCCCACAGCCCACCAGAGCCACCCACCCCGTCAAGTCACCTCCCCTCCAGATTCTGCCCCTCAGGATCCTGGCTCATAGCTCCCACTCTGAGCTTCACTCCCCCCAAAGATCATAGCTCCCCCTCCAAGCTACCCCCCATAAGGATCCCTGTCCCACATCTTCCCCTGAGCTGCCCCTGTCCAGGATCCTCCCCCTCCCCAGCTCCCCAAACCACCCCCATACTGGCCCCTGTCCTCTGAGCCATCCCATTGCCAGGATTCCTCTCATCCCACAAACACCTCCCAGGGATCCTGGCCCTGCCCCCCTCACCCCACAGCACCCTAGATCCAGCCCTATGGGTATCCCCCCAAATCCATTGCTCCTTGAGCTCTCAGCCCCCCAACCCAGTAACCCCCCAAATCTGCCTCAAAATTATTATGTCCCCCCAGTACCCCACAGGCACAGTGGGGGTGGAGCAACTTCAAAGGAAGCCTCAAAGGTTTAAACTCAAAATACCCTCCATTGGAGGCTGTTTCTTCAGTGCCAAGTGTCATCCGCCTCCCCCCTCCTCCCTCCCGCCCCCCCGTCCACCACTCCCCCGCCAATCTCCAGGCCCTATTGGGCATGTGAAATTGATGGAACAGGCAGCTGAAATTAATATTTAATTAAAGGGAAGGAAGAAAAAAACCCAGAACTGATAATCAATGGCAAGGCCTCATTATCGCTATCAAGCAGCCCCAGAGTTGGGGGATGAGAGAATTAAATTTAAACCACTTTTGTTTCTGTTTTGGGGTGACACTAATTGGTGGAGTCAGGGAAATGCCCTGAAATCTGTTGAAATCACCAGGAAATTGGAAAGAGCTCTTTTCCTCTGGGGAGGGGCGGCCGGTTACACAGGGACCCTTTGCCCAGTGCTGAGATGCAGCCACTTCTGGGGCAGAGTAGCTCCTAACCCCAGTGTCTGTCTGTCTGTCCTTATCCCTCAGGATTCCTGAGCACCGGTGACCAGTCAGCCAAGGGGAACTACGGGCTCTTGGACCAGATCCAGGCCCTGCGGTGGCTCAACGAGAACATCGGGCACTTTGGAGGGGACCCTGAACGCATCACCATCTTCGGCTCCGGTGCTGGTGCCTCCTGTGTCAACCTGCTCATCCTTTCTCACCACTCAGAAGGTACCAGCAGGGCCGGATTTAGGCCGATTCGCCCAATTCCCTCAAATCGGGCCCCGCGCCCTAAAGCCAGAGGGCTCCTGCTCTCTCTGTGCCCCCCAATTTTTGCTCAACCAAAATTATTTGTGTGTGGGGTTTTTTTTTTTGGTCAACAAAAAAATCCCGGCTGCTGGGGCCCCATCGAAACGGTTTGAATTGGGCCCCGCACTTCCTAAAGCCAGCCCTGGGTACCAGCTCCCCTCACCAGCCAGTGCATGCTCTGGGCTGGGTGGGAGTGGTGCCCCCTAGAGGAGAGGCCTCTGCCCCATTCCCCACCCCCCTGAGCCAGCCAGTCCTTACCCTGGAGCCAGGTGGGAGCCAGTGCCCCCTAGAGGGGACAGGCCCCTGTTTATCTATGCATCCATTACCACACACACAGGTATGTCCTGCACTTTCTCTCTCTGACTGGATCCGTCCCCACAGGTCTCTTTCAAAAGGCCATTGCCCAGAGTGGCACGGCCATCTCCAGCTGGTCAGTCAACTACCAGCCGTTGAAATACACCCGCATGCTGGCTTCCAAGGTGGGCTGTGATCACCTGGACACCAGTGAGACAGTGGATTGCCTCCGCCGAAAGCCATACCGGGAGCTGGTTGACCAGGACATCCAACCAGCCCGCTACCACATAGCCTTCGGCCCCGTGGTGGATGGGGATGTGGTGCCGGACGACCCAGAGATTCTTATGCAGCAGGGGGAATTCCTCAACTATGACATCTTAATCGGAGTGAACCAGGGCGAGGGGCTGAAGTTCGTGGAGGACTCAATGGAGAACGAAGACGGAATCTCCGCCAGTACCTTCGATTTCACCATCTCCAACTTCGTGGACAATCTCTACGGCTACCCGGAAGGGAAGGACATCCTACGAGAGACCATCAAGTTCATGTACACCGACTGGGCCGACCGGGACAACGGCGAGATGAGGCGGAAGACCCTGCTGGCGCTCTTCACTGACCACCAGTGGGTAGCGCCGGCCGTGGCCACAGCCAAGCTCCACGCTGATTATCAGTCACCGGTCTACTTCTACACCTTCTACCATCACTGCCAGACTGACACCCGGCCTGAGTGGGCCGACGCTGCCCATGGCGATGAAATCCCTTACGTCTTCGGGGTGCCCATGATCGGCGCCACTGATCTCTTCCCCTGCAACTTCTCCAAGAACGACGTCATGCTGAGCGCTGTGGTCATGACCTACTGGACCAACTTCGCCAAGACAGGGTGAGTGGCCAGAGGGGGCACGGAGCAGCATGGAGGCTGGTGGGGAAATGGGGAAGGAAGAGAAGGGGAGGGCCATGAAGGTGGGAGTTGGCATGGGGAGCTGTGAGGAGCCCGGAGGGAAGCAGGGAGGCAGGGCAAGATGTTGAGAATGGTGGGTAGGCAGAGGAAGGGATAGAGAAATAAATGGGAGGCTGAGGTGTGTGGGAAACGGATGGATGGATGGAGGGGTGTTTGTGGGGATAGATGAAGGACATGGGGATGGATGGATGGGGTGGAAGTGAGCGGGTGGGTGGATGGATAGATGGGGGGTTGAATGTCTGTGGGGCAGATAGCACTGGTAATGCATTGCATTTGTATCTCTTTGGAAGATCTGGTGCTCTTCAGAAACACACACACACACACAGTTCCACCCAGACCTGATCTACCCCATCCCCAAATGCCCTTATCTCCTCTGCCCCATTTCCCTCCAAGTGACCCCTCCTAACTCCATCTCTCTTCCCTGCAGGGACCCCAATCAGCCAGTACCACAGGACACCAAATTCATCCACACCAAGCCCAACCGCTTCGAGGAGGTGGTGTGGACCAAATTCAACGCCAAGGACAAGCAGTACCTCCACATCGGCCTCAAACCCCGGGTGCGCGACAACTACCGGGCCAACAAGGTGGCTTTCTGGCTGGAGCTGGTGCCTCACCTCCACCACCTGCACGACCCCGTCTACACCTCCACCACCACCCGTGTCCCACCTTATGGCACCCGCTGGCCCCCTGGCTCTCGGGCAGGGCCCAGCACCACCCGCCGCCCCTTCCCCACCCTGCCGCCAGATGAGGACGATGTGGACGATGGCCGGCGTTACGCCCCTTTCCCGGGGGACTCGCGGGACTACTCCACCGAGCTGAGCGTTACTGTTGCTGTGGGGGCCTCCTTGCTCTTCCTCAACATCTTGGCCTTTGCTGCCCTCTACTACAAGCGGGACAAGCGGCACGAGTTGCGTGGGGGTGGCGTGGCAGGCCGGCGGCTCAGCCCCCAGCGCAACACTGCCAACGACTTGGTGCATGGGGGTCAGGAAGAGGAGCTCATGTCCCTGCAGATCAAACACTCGGAGCACGACGCTCATGACCTAGAGCCGCTGCGACCTCATGACATCCTGCGCCCGGCCTGCCCTCCCGACTATACCCTGGCTCTGCGCCGGGCGCCAGACGACGTGCCCCTGATGACGCCCAACACAATCACCATGATCCCCAGTACCATTACGGGAATGCAGGCCCTGCACCCGTTCAACACCTTCCCCACTGGGCACAACAACACCCTGCCTCACCCTCACTCCACCACCCGGGTATAGTTTCCTCTCCCACCCCAGCCACGGGGATATTGCGGTGAAGGGACAGGACCCTCCTCTCTGCCCAGCCACCCACCCCTGACCACAAAGCCGGGGAGAAGATGTGGCATCTTTTGTGTGCCATGCCACCGGGATTTTGGGGGGGGATGTTTTATACAATAATTAGGGGAAGGGTGCAGACAGAGATTGTAGGAGGATATCTCCCACACAAGATGAGATTCAACCGGTTCCTTACGCATGGACCGTGGGAATACCCCGTGTCCTTCCCTATGGGATGTCACCACTGGGGTGGGGGGCGTTGGAGAGGGACTGTCTGTCCTTTGTTTATGTTGGATGGACAGTGGAGAGGCCCACCGCCCTTCCAAACACAGTAGCTGCATCGGGGAGTAATGGAAAGACCTGCCACTACTTTGCTTCTCTTAGATGGATGATGGAGACACCCAATGTCCTTCCTATTGCAGTCTCAGCACTGACCGGTGCTGGAGAAAAACCGACTGTTATTAATTCACCTTGAATGGAAGATGGAGAGATGCCGACACCCTTCCTCATCTGGTAAGAGTGTGGGAAGGCGTTGGAGAGGGACTGTCCATTCTTCGTTCATCCCAGATGGGTGGTGGAGACCTCCAAGACCCTTCCCAATGCCATATCAACACTGGAGGCTAGCAGAGAGAAATTGTCCATCCTTTGTTCATCCTGGATGGATGGTGGAAACCTTCAAGACCTGTCCCAATGCCATATCAACACTGGAGGCTAGCAGAGAGAAATTGTCCATCCTTGATTCATCCTGGATGGATGGCGGAAACCTCCAAACCCTTCCCAATACCATATCAATATTGGAGGTTAGCGGAGAGTAATTATCCGTCTTTCATTCACCTTGGATGGATGATGGAGACACCCAATATCTTTCCCAGACAGTGTCAGCAATGGAAGGTTTAGAAAAAAAACAACCATTCTTCACTCATCTTGGATCAATGGCGGAGAGACACATGCAACATCCTTCCCAACGCATGAGTGCTGAATGGTGTTGGAGAGAAACCGACCATCCCTCACTTATCCTGGAGAGGTGGTGGGAATGCCAACACCTTTCTCAATGTAGGACTGGAACTGTACAGGGTTGGAGAGAAACCAAACGTATTTCTCTCACCTCGGCTGGATTACAGAGATGCTCAATGATTTTCCCAATGTAGTATAGGCTCTAGGAGGTATCTGAGAGAAGCCAACTGCCCATACTTTATCTTGGCCGGATTATGGAGATACCCAAAGTTCTACTTAGAGTGGCATCAGCACCAAAGTGTTGGAGAGAGCACAACCATCCCTTAATCCTCTTGGGGTAAGGCAGAAACCAGCGTCTTTCCCATTGCGGATTTGGCAGTATAGGATGTTTGAGAGAAAGAAACTGTCCTTCGCACATGATGGAGAAGCCAACGCTCCCCCCATCCACCCACCCTCTGCCACCACTTCTAGAAGGTTCCAGAGGGGAAATCAGCTGCCACATGGAGGCCATAAATGGGGGAAAATTGTACCTGGAAATTGTGTGTGGGGGGTTCATTCTACTCATTTTTTTCCAAGCCAAACTTTGAATGTATTGACAACTGGAGATTCAATTTTTTGGGGGTGAGGGAGGGTTGGGAATGGGGGTGTGGGTTATTTTTTTAATGACTAAGAGACATTTGGGGGGGAATGGAATGGGAAAACTGTTTAAAAAAAGATGCATTTGCATGATCCAAACCTGATAAATGTTGACAAAATAGGGGAGGGAATGTGAAAAAAAAAGAATGAACAGGGAAGGGGAAGCAGAGAGTGGAGTCGATCCATCCTCTTAAACCCTCCTCTCATCTCTGTCTCTTCACCTATGCCTGCCACTCCCCCCAAATCAGAGCCTCCCTCTCTCTGCTCCTCCACTGGCAGCGGTCCTCATCTCTTGTTCCAGCCCTGCTGACTATGCCAAATCCCCTCCTGCCCTACACCCCTTCCCCTGCCCCAGAAACAAGGGAATGAGCTAATGAAAAAGTGGCAAACAGTCTGAGGGAGAGTTTTTTTGCCTGGCAGGGGCAGGGAGCTGGGAATCATGTTACCCCCATGGAGGGACGTCTCGGGGGCAGGGTAGCCGCCGGGGGCAGTCAGCAGGAGAAGAGGGGAGTGGTGTTGGATGTGAAGGTGAGTGTGAGACCCTCATGTATCCAAAGAGGGTCAGCGTGGGAGGGGGGACACAGCTTCGCACTGTGTATTGTGAGCAAATGGTACTAGAGCCCTGAGCTAGCCACCTTTCCGCTCTTTCTAGCCATCTCTACTGTCATGTGTGCATACGTATCTGTCTAGCTGCCCGTCCATCTGTCCTTCCTCATGACATCTGTCTCTCTAGCCGCTCTTTCCCATACATATCTATCTATCCCCATACTTATCACTCTGTCTGCACACCCATATGTACTAATGTATCTATCTGCTCTTTCCCATATTTATCTAGCCAGCCAACCAGCCCACTCTCTCCTTACATATCTATCCATTACCATATCTAGCTCTCTATCCATCCATCCCCAACCATATCTATCCATCTTTCTGTATGTCCACCCATTTCCATGCATATCTTCCCATCCCCACAATCTCTCTCTTTCTATCCCTCCCCATGCATATCAGTCCATTACTATATCAGTCTAGGTCAGGGGTGGGGAACCTCAGGCTCAGGGGCTGAATGTGGCCCCTGGCTTGCCTGGATCTGGCACCTGAGGCTCAGGGGCCTCCCCAGCATTGGGGAGCCTGTGCTGGCACTCCAGGCCCCCTACTGCATCACTGCTGGGCTGGAGCACACAAAATATACTAGCCTGGGTGTCTCTAGTCTCCTGTGTGTGAGGGGAATGTGGGGAGTGTCTTTTCTGCTTCTCAGTCAGGAGCCACCTCAGTGAGGAGTTTGGGGGGGGGGTTGGTTTAGTTTCTTACTTCTCACTTGTGTGTGGCCCCTGACTGATTTTTCTGTGGGTCAGTGGCCCCTGACCCAAAGAAGGTTCCCCAGCCCTGGTCTAGGTACACACTTTCTTTCCTTCTCTGGGTCTCCCCTTCTTTCCCCTTCCCACACTGGGGCACAAGATCAAGGACAGAACCCAGGTCACTCTGTCCTCCCAACACCCGGCTTCAAGTGCCCCGGCCTTTTCATCACTCTCCACCCTGGAAAAGGCCCCCAGCACCAACCTCAGAAAGCAACCCCTGAAGAGAGGCAGATGGGGACCGAGAGCAGGAGGGAGAGAATGCCTCAATCAAGAAGCACATTGTTTATTGCCTCCCTGGTCTCTGTGTCTCTCTGACTGACGCAGACCATCTTTTTGTGAGGAAAGCAGGACAACGAACGAGTGGTAGGAGGGATTGGACGCCAGGCAAGGAGGTCTCCTGACCAAAAAAGCCATCCTGGAAATCTGTCCCTCTTTGCTTTCTGTCTGGTTTTCATTTTTTTAATATGTCTGTACAGGAGATTTTGTTTGTTAAATACATTTTGTAAAATGTGTGCCAAATTCAGCAACTTTGGGGTGGCCAGAGAAGGGGAGGCTCTGTTTTCTGTAGGGGTATATTTTTCTGGAAGGGTTGCTTTCTTTTGCGGCATGAGTTGTCTGGGCCTCATGCTGTGCATGCCACGGAGTGTAACTCAATTCCGGGGACAGCTGCTTTTCCGGCAGGCAGACATCCCGGGGGCATGCTTCTGACCTCCCTCAATGGCCTTATGCAGTTGCCAAATGACGCTCAGTCTCCTCCTCCCGTCTTGTCTTTGGACAAGGCACTTGTTCAGTTCCCAAATCCAAGATGGCTGCCCCAGGCAGTGAAAGCCAAGATGACCACCAATGCCATCCAACCCTAGAGGGCTGCCAGTGTGGTGAATTCCAAGATGGCTGCCCAGGTGCTGAAATCCAAGATGGCTTTCACTGTGGCTGATGACTGATGCTGGCCAAATTCCAAGATGGCCACTGATGAGAGACTTCCTTTTCCTAAATCCAAGATGGCTGCCTGGGGAGGGGCCCTTTCCTCATCAACAATCCAACATGGATGCCTGTGGCACATTTTGGGCCATCCGTGGGGCCCGCAGCATTCTCAAAATCTGGTCCAGCCCATGTAGGCAACCTGTGGTCTACCATCAAAGAAGGCCACTAGTAAGCTCTTGTCATATTAATGTTCAACATGGCTGCCATGGAGGGCTCTTTCCCTGGCCTAAGGTCATGATGGCCACAATCCCAGCTCTTTGCTTGGCCTACAGTCAAGATGGCGACCACGGCATCCTCTTCCCCAGCCTACAGTCAAGATGGCTACCAAGGCAATTTCTTCCTTAGCCTACAGTCAAGATTGTAACCATGGCAGCCCTTTGCCTGATCTACTGTCAAGATGGCTATCATCTTCAGCCTACAACCCAGATGGTCACCAGAGACACCGAACACCCCTTCCCCAGGCAGCATGGGGAGCAGTTGTCCCATTCCCCCTTATTGTCCCCCCACGAATCAGAGAGCATCTATTTTTATTCCTGATACTCCAGGGAAGGGGAGCTATTTTGGGGGAACCCCCAACCCTGCCCCTGCCAGCGAGAGACCCTGAGACTTTGGAACCCCACCTCTTGAACCAGGATCAAAGGAGACAAAAGACACAACAAGGGGACTTTTTTTTGGCAGTGTCTGTACAATGCATAACTTCCTCCTGGGGGAATGGCTGTGTGTGCCCCTACCACCTTGACAGCACAGACCTGGGGGGAAGAGCCATGAGGTGCGGGGGCAGAGCTGGGGGAGCGGGGAGCTGTACACATTTTTAAAACATTGCAAGAGATGAAACTTATTGTAAATATAAAATCAAAAAGTTTAAAATGTTGGACTTGGCTCACAGTGACCACCCCATAGGGCTCCCTGCATCCCTTGGGCTCCCCCAATTCTTAGCCACCCACCCCTCCCTCTGCAGAGCTTCCTCTTCCCAGCCTTCCTCACCTGCATATCCCAGAGCCCCCTCCTCCTGGTCCCCTTCCTCTGTCCCCCCACCTGCCCCTCTAGGCCTTCCACTTAACAGCCACCCTCCCTGCTCCTCACTGCAGTTCCCTGGAACCCCCATTCCACCCTCCCATTTCCCCCCACCTTTCATGTCACACCCCATATCCTCCCCCATGGCACTGCCCCACCCCCATGGCTGTCCTCGACCTACCCCCATCTGCTCCTTGCCCTCCCCATCTCTATCATAACCCAAGGCTCAAAGCTGACACAGATTGGAGTCCCAGACATGGCCCAGGCCAGACTAATATCCGTCCCCCACCTCCCGGGTCAGACCCACAACAGCAGGGGACTGAAAAGCTCAGGGGGGGCAGGGAATGGGGCAAGGGCCTGTCCCCTCTATGGGGTGCCAGCTCCCACTCAGCCCTATGGCAAGGACTGGCTGGCTCAGGGGGGCAGGGAATGGGGCAAGGGCCTGTCCCCTCTATGGGGTGCCAGCTCCCACCGAGCCTTAGGGCAAGGACTGGCTGGCTCAGGGGGGCAGGGAATGGGGCAGGAGGTCTGATCCCTCTAGGGGGCACCATCTTGCTTGATGGGACAGAGCTGGGAGGCAAAAGAAGGGGAGCCTCACAGCCCCTTCTCACTTCGGGAGACAGCATGTGGGGTCTTGTCCATCTTAGGGGGACTCCTCTGATGTTTTCTGGGCTCCTGGGTGTGTGTGGGGATCCAAGGGCTGCCCCCTCCCCTGGGGGCAGAGGAGTTACAGTACCACAGAACTCACACACCACACACTCTAACCACTAGCCCCCACTGCCCTCCGAGAGCCATAGAGAGAACCCAGAAGTCCTGGCTCCCAATCCTCCCCCACCCCAGGCAATTCCAGGCTGTTGCAGGGGAGGCTTCTCCCAGCACCAGACTCTGTGTGTTTCACTGGGGGAGAGGGAAAAACAGGAATCCAGGACATTTCGCCCGCCCTCCCCTCCAAACCTTCCCCGTCACCATGAGGAGAAGCAGAGCTGGGCGCTGACCTAGATATTTCTGCAACCTGTGCAAGATCCCAAAGATGATGATGCAGCAGCAGAGACTAATGCCAACGTCCGGGGGCCGGGGCGCTCTCCCCTGGCAGGCAGGGCTGGTTCCAGGGCGGCGCTAGGAGGCGCTGTGGGTCAGGGAGCGGGGCAGGGAGATTTACCAGATGCTCCAGCCCAGAGGCAGCTGCATTTTATCTCTCCCCATAGAATTGCCTAAACTAAAGCACCAAGTCTGGTGAGGCATGGCTGATCTATCAACCTAGGAAGGGGAGGGGAGCCCAGGGCTGGGCTGGCAGGGGCTGTGGGTTGGGAGCGAGGGGCACCGCTCATTAATATTCTCTCCCCGTGCCGGCCCGCTATAAATAGCCGCCCGCACCCAATCACACAGAGCCGCCTGCGCGAATCGCTGCTGAAGGTCGGGGACTGGAGGGGGGCTGACAGAGGTAACCATGGCAACCCTGTTCTCCGGGAGCTCGCTCACACTGCATCGCGGAGAGACTGGGAGGGGGGCGCTGGGAGCCAGGACTCGGGTTCTCTCTGGGGGGACCCAGTCACAACTGGAGGGGGAGTTCTTCGCCCCTCCCCCTGCATCCCACCAACCTTGGCCCCTCCCACACGCCGGCAGTCCGGGTGGTGTGTCCTGCTGTGTTCATTACTTGGGTGAGGAAGGGGATTCTAACAGCCTCAGGTGTCCTACCTGGGACTGCCTCCCTTCCCCAGGTCACAGATACACGGACGCTGAGAAGCAGCCATCTCTGGGGCGGAGCAAGCAGCTATAACAAAGAAGGCGAACGCTAGCCCTCGTGCTTAATGCTGAATTTCATTCTAGCTTCACTCTAGCGCGGACAGTTCCGAGATGTAGCAGCTGCTGCTCGCCGCTGTCCTCCAGCCCTTGCTCCAGCTGTTCTCATCCAGCACCCCCGGTTTTGCCCCCTCCCCCCTCACACACACACACTCCACACCAGCCACATCACTCCACTGGCTGTAAATCAGCGGGTCATGATACTTCGACTCTCTCCCTGGCTCTGGGAGGACAGTGGGGGCTGGTGGGTAGGGGAGTGTTGGGAGTCAGGACTCTCCCGTTCCCCATCTGCTGTAGGTTCCTGGGGCTATCTGGGGGCACATCTCTAGATTGCCCCCCGCATTGTGCGACACGCGTTTTCCTGCTGGACAGGGAGACCTTTCGCGGCCTGATCCCTGGGGCTGGGTGGGAGCCGGCGCCCTCCCCAGAGGGCCCCATTCCCTGCCTTCTTGAGCCAGCCAGTCCCTGCCCTGGAGCCGCCCGCAGCTCATACACACACACACACCAGTAGGGGGCAACAGCACCTCTTCCCATGGGTGCCGACTGCCGACCATGTCACAATGGTGTCTGGCTTCCCCTCCAGGATACCCCGGGAGCTGCATCACAATGCTCCGGGCTGGGACTTGCTCGCCCCCCTCCTTTTCCGCTTTCCCCCAGTCAGCGGTTCCTGGAGGCTGGGGGGCAGGGATGCAGGGCCCGGCTCACCAGCGCCCGGCCCCACCCCCTCTCCAATGGGGGATAGCCCCTGCCATGGGTGCCCCTCGTCTGGCACCTGCTGCCTGGACTTTCAGGACACCATCGTACTGCTGATCGCGCTGATCCTGCTGGTGCAAGTCGCCCTGAAGATCATGATAGTGGTGGGTGGTGTTAGGGGGCGCTGTGGGTCAGGGAGCAGGGCGGGGACTCAGCAGGGGACGCTCTCCTCTGGCAGGCGGGGCTGGTCCCAGGGAGGTGCTAATATGCGCTGTGGGGTCGGGAGGCGGCGGAGGCAGTCGGGGCCGCCCCACCTCAGAAGTGGCTGCATTTCCGATCCCTTCCTCTTCCTCCCCTCCCCAGATCTGCTGCCAGCTCTGGAGGCTTCTCTTGGGGTTCGGAGGTGTTTTTGTGACTAAGCGTAAGTTGGGGAGCAGTGTGGGGGTGAAGAGTTGGGTCTGTGATGGGGGGCTCGCAAACGGAAGGGCTGGGGGTCTCGGAAATCGGAAGGAACACGTGGGGGCTCCCCAAGGAATGGGTTGGGTGTGGGCTAATTCTTCCTTTCTTTCTTCACAGCACTCCCATCTCCACCCGCCAATTCCACCATCCGGAAGCCTCGCTGCCCGGCGCACGACCTGAAGCCCATCTCTCCCTGTGGCCGGCGCTCCATACACCGAGAGCTCCCCTTTCTGCGACGCTGCCTGCATTGCCCCTGGGAACCGGTACGCCTCACCATGGACGTCAACCTGCACCGGGATCCGCCCCGGCGCCACCAGGATGCCCCGCTGTGCCGGCATGACGCCCCAAGGCGCTACCATAACTGCACGTGCCCCCGGGCTGCCTCAGCCCCCTCCGCCGTGCCCCGCGAAGGCAGCTCCCCCAAGCAGCGCCCAGCCACTGTCTCCTGCGGCACGGAGGCTCGCCGAGGGTCCGGGGTCCGGTTCCGCTCCGCCAGCCGGGAAGAGCTGGCCTCGTCAGCAGCCGAGTCCCAGCGCCAGCGGCCCACCAAGGTCTACATCTATCCTGTCCACCCCGAGACGCCGCCCGCCAGCCGTGACCCCTCGCCTGGGCGCCGGGAGCTTCGCTGGAAGGAGGACGCGGCGACACCAGCAGAGGGAGCCGGGCAGAGCCAGGACACGGCCACCAACACCAGCGATGGGGAAGCGGAGAAGCCAGCACCGCCCAGTGGCCACGCTCGGTACTTCAAAGCGCCAGAGCCCTCCACGCGGGACTGGGTCTACAGGCCCATCAAGGGGCCCCAGTGGAAACGGAATCAAGTGGGCTGAAGTGGGGTCCCGACCCCTTGCTTGGAAAATAAAGAGTAAAGCCGCTTAGTATCAGCAGCTCCCACTGCCCTACCCCACTCCTCTCCCATACTGTGGGAGAAAATCCAGTAGTCCTGGTTCTTAGCTCCCCTGCTCGCACCCACTCCCCTCCGGAGCTGGGAGGAGAACCAGGAGTCCTGGCTGCACATCTCATGGCACCGAGAGTCATTGGGTGAATTGGGAGGTTGCCAATCGCCCCACAATGGGGATGCACTGGTATGGGTTGAGAAGAACATCAGCCAGGAGTGTCTTGGGAGAGGAGATCCAAACAACAGCTGCCAGCATACTTTGTGGGATTTTTTAAATCCCTTCCAGGTTGCAAATTGCTCAGAATCTCCCTGTTTTGGTGTTTCCTTTGAATACTCATGATGCACTGGGAATTGCTCCCTTCCCAAATGGGCCCTACAGTTATTACACTCGACAGACAGGTTGCTGGGGATGGAGGAGAGAACGACACATCCCAGAATGCATTGGGCAAAAGGGACAAGCAGCATTAGTTCCGAAGAGACACTGGGGACATTGGTAGGACCACATTTCCCAGGGTGCATTGGGAGTAATGGCAAGTCTACAAGTCCCAGGGGGCATTGGGAATAATGGTAGAACTAAAATTCCCAAGGGGCATTGGGAGTCATGGCAGGACTACAATTCCCAAGGTGCATTTGCAACAATGGCAGGACTACAATTCCCTGTGAGCATTGCGGCCATAGGCAGCACTACAGTTCCCAGGGAGCACTGCGGCTATTAGCAGCACTACAGTCCCCAGGGGGCAGTAGAGCTGGCTCAACCAAGGGTGGGGCTGTCCGTTCCCAGGTGAGCTCACTGCCATGTGTGAGATCACACAAATACACAGACGCACACACACACCCGCCAGGCGAGGTCTGCAGAGAGAGAGTCTCAGTTCCCCACACCTGGTTGGGGGCGGGGCATGTGAGTACCTGGCAGAAGCAAGAAGGCGGAAGGGAGAGAATAGCTCTCACCTAGTGGGAATGTGGTTGGGGGGGGAGTAAAGCTGGGGCCTTCCTCAGGGGCTGGATCCAACTGTGAGACCCCCAAACACCGCTCCCGCCCTCAGAAGGGACCCAGGCATCCAGCACAAGCCACATGCAGAGGTGCGAGGTAAAACAACACTGCTGCTACAAACTCAATGTTATAGTGCCCTCACTCCTGACCCACAACCCCTGCCCCCAACCCTGCTGGTGCCCCCTCACTCCTGACCTGCAGCCCCTTCCAACCCTACCCAGCCCTGCCGGTGCCCCCTCACTCCCAACCTGCAGCCCCTGCAAGCCCAGCCCAGCCCTGGGCTTCCCCAGTCCTGCCAGTGCCTCTCATTCCTGACCGCAGCTCCTGTTAGCTTGGCCCTGGTCTCCCTTCCTCTTAGCTCTGCCAGTGCCCTTCACTCCCAACCCACAGCCCCCCAGTCCTTTCCCCTCAGTTCTACTGGTGTCCCTCACTGCCTACTTGCAGACACTGATAGCCCAGCCCTGGACTTTCCTAACTCTGCTGGTTCCCTCGCTCCAGAACCACAGGCAGTGGGAGCCATTCTGGACAAGGATGGTAGAAGGAGACTTGTGAGGTAGCCCCTGCGTGTGGGGCTAAGTGGAGTTCCAGGGAGGGGCTGACTGTAAGGGTCAATTAGGGATGGGGTGTTCGTGGAGAGGAGAAAGCTGATGGGGGAAGGGATTGGGCTGGGGGAGGTTGTGGAGGATCTCTATGGGAAGGGGTGGGGTGAGTGGATAGGCTATGGGAAATGAGCTTTGGGGTAGGGATGTAAAAGTGTAGTCGATTAACCAATAAGCAAAAGCTTATAGGTTAATAGTATAGACTACACGCATTCCACCCCCTTCCTCACTTGCCATTAAATTTTTTAGCAGGCTGGCCAGCAGCCCAGCTCAGTTCTGGCTCGCGCCAGATCTGGGAGCTCAAACCACCCCCTAGACAGGGGCTGCTGCCACTCCAAGCTGCTGCCTCTTTATCAGAGGCAGCAGCACAGGGCGACATCTCAGGTCCACAAGGGGAGCTGGGTTTTAAACTGGCTCCCCTCGCAGACCAGCTCCCAGCTGGCATCCCATGCTGCTGTCTGATACAGTAGCAGCAGTGTGGAGTAGCAGGGGTCTTCTCAGGAGTGAAGCCAGAGTGCACTGGCTGCTGGCCCCGGCCCCAGTGACTACAGAATAGTCGACTAACCGATAAGAATTAATGAGGTTACTCAAGCGGTGAGGAGTCAATTATTCAATTAACCGGTATTTAACATCCCTACTTTTAGGGCCCAGGATGGTGATGGAGGGTGAGGGGCTGGATAGGTTATGGGATAGGATCTATGGGGGGAGATTATTGTGGAGAAGCTTTGAGGGGCTAATGTGATGGTGGAGGCTAGGTAGGTTATGCGGCAGGAGGTATGCGGGGTAGAGTTTATGGGGAGACGCTTTGGGGAGCCAGGGTGGTGGTGGTGGTGGAGGGAGGGGATGTTGATATTTAAAATGGGCTCTAGAGAGGTGATCCTGCCAATTACAGACTGGTAAGTCTAATTTCAGTACTGGGCAAATTAGCTGAAACTACAGTAAAGACTAGAATTGTCTCACACACAGATGAACATGATTTGTTTGGGAAAAGTCAACACAGTCAAGGGAAATCATGCCTTACTGACCTAGTAGAAAAAAACCTTAAAAAACAACAAATAATCTAGTAGCACTTTAAAGACTAACAAAACATGTGGATGGTATCATGAGCTTTCATGGGCAAAACCCACTTCTTCAGATGGCCGGTCATGATACCATCTATGTTTTGTTAATCTGTAAAATGTTATGAAACTATTTGTTGTTTTTTCAGATTTTCCTGTTACAAACTAACTCGGCTACCCCCTGAAGCTTTTACCTACTAGAGTTCTTTGAGGGGGTCAACAAGCATGTAGACAAAGGGGATCCAGTGGATACAATATACTTAGATTTCCAGAAAGCCTTTGACAAGGTCATTCACCAAAGGCTCTTAATTAAAGTAAGTTGTCATGGGATAAGTTATCAATCCTCTCATGGATTGATAACTGGTTAAAAGACAGGAAACAAAGGATAGGAATAAATGGTCAGTTTTCAGAATGGAGAGAGGTAACTTGTAGTGTCCCCCAAGGGTCTGTACTGGGACCAATCCTATTGAACGTATTTATAAATGATCTGGAGAAAGGGGTAAACAGTGAGGTGGCAAAATTGCAGCTGATACTAAACTACTCAAGATAGTGAAGGCCAAAGCAGATTGTGAAGAGCTTCAAAAGGATCTCACAAAACTAGATGACTGGCCAACAAAATGAGAAATTAATTTTAATGTTGATAAATGCAAAGTAATACACATTGGAAAAAATAATCCCAACTATACATACAAAATTATTAGCTATTACCATTAAAGAGTGAGATCTTGGAGTCATTGTACTTAGTTCCCTGAAAACATCCACTCAATGTGCAGCAGCAGTCAAAAAAGCAAACAGAATGTTAGGAATCATTTAAAAAAGGGATAGAGAATAAGACAGAGAACATCTTATTGCATCTGTATAAATCTAAGATACACCCACATTTTGAATACTGAGTACAAGTGTGGTCACCCCATCTCAAAAAATATCTTGGCACTGAAAAAGGTTCAGAAAAGGGTAACAAAAATGACTAGAGGTTTGGAATGGCTGCCATATGAAGAGAGATTAAAAATACTGGGACTTTTCAGCATAGAAAAGAGGAGACTAAGGTCCATAAAATCATGACTGATGTGGAGAAAGTGAATAAGTAAAAGTTATTTACTTGTTCCCATAACATAAGAAGTAGGGGTCACCAAATGAAATTAATAGGTAGCAGGTTTAAAACAAACAAAGGGAAGTTTTTCTTCATGTAACGCACGGTCAATCTGTGGAACTTCTTGCCAGAGGATGTTGTGAAGATCAGGACTTTAACAAGGTTCAAAAAAGAACTAGATAAATTCTTGGAGTATAGGTCCATCAATACTTTATTAGCCAGAATGGTTAGGAAGGGTGTCCCAGCCTCTGTTAGTCAGAGGCAGGAAATGGGTGACAGGAGAGGGATCACTTGATGATTACTTGTTCTGTTCACTCCCTTGGGGAATCTGGCATTGACCACTGTGTGAAGACAGGATACTGGGCTAGATGGATTTTTTTGTCTGCCCCAGTATGGCCGTTCTTATGACTAGGCAAGCGGGGTAGGTTGTGGGGCAGGGTATATGGGAGGAGATTATGGTTTTGGGAGGCCTGGAGGGTTGGGGGCTAGGATGTAGAAGGGAAATCTAGGGGTGAAATGGAAGGTGGGAGCCCTCTCTGCATAGCTCCCCGCTTACTTCCCCCTTGTCTGCCCCCTCCAAGCACCAGGCCATGGTCTCCCCAGAGAGGGATGTTGTCCCTCGCCCAGCCCAGCCCCTCACAGACCTGGATTTCCACTCGGGAGCCCGGATCGCCGAACTCAACCAGCTGGTACAAGAGCTAAGCAAGCAGACCATGTGGGACCCAGGTGTCCGGGCCGCCCGAACTGCTGACTCTCAAGGACTTTGTATTCTCCCTGCTGGGTGAGTGAGAGAGAATGTGCTGGCAGCCTGGAGACCAGGGTGCTTTTCCTGGTTCTGGGAAGGGAATGGGGACTGGTGATTATAGCAAGGGGGGTGGGTGGGAGGCAGGACTCCTGGATTCTCTCTCTGGCTCTCTGGGTATAGTGACTCATCAACCTGGACTGCTGGGTTCCATTTTTCCAAGCTGCCCCCTTCCCCATCCTCTTTCCTGCCAGGTCTGGTGCACAAGGTGGACAGGAAGCTTCCAGAGGCCAATGAATACCTCCTGCTCTCTGGCGGGGCACGCCAGGGCACGGTGGACTTGGACCCTGGAGTTCTGGGCTGCTACACCTCATGGGCCAACTACGATGCCGACTATACCCTCCTGGTGCCTGTTCTGCAAACCCATGGTTGCCCCATAGCTCTGGACCTGCACCGTTGCCCACCAGGCTACGCCTGGCTTCCCTTAGCCCCCTTCGGCCCGGAGGCCTGGCACCGGTGGGCTGACTGCTGCCAACACCATGGTGGCCAGGCCTACTTAGCCCCTAGCCTGGTCTCAGCCTGGTTCTGCCAGATGTTGGTGGCCGTGGCCAGCCAGGCCCAGGCCACCCCACGACAAGGGGGACCGGCCGTGGAGTGGGTGGTTGGGCAGGGTGGGCTGGTCACCCTCATGCTGCGGCACGGTGCCCTGCGGGCACTGTATGATGTGGTGCCTGTCGTGGCCTTCCAGGGATGGCCGGCAGTCGCCCAGGATTGGCTGAGTCACGGCCATTTTTGGGAGGGCAAGCTGATGGAAGAGGACGTGGCCGAGGGCTTCTACCTCCTGCCCAGCTCCTGTCCGGCTTGGCGGGACTACCCTGACCAAGGGGAGCCATCAGGCCTCACTTGGCAGGAGTCCCTCGGCCCAGTGGAGGCCCCGGGCCTGGTGGAGACTGTGAGTAAGGCTTGGCATGAGGCCCAAAACCTGGTGGATGTGGCGGGCCTCACTTGGCATGAGGTCTCGGGCTCAGGGGAGGCTGTGGACTCAGTGAAGGCCATAGGCCCAACTTGCCATGAGGCCCAAGAGCCAGTGGAAGCCTCAGGCCTCGCTTGGCATGACGCCTTGGACCCAGTGGAGGCCATGAGCCAACGGGAGGCCCTGGGCCCAGCAGAGGCTGTGGGCCCTGCTTGGCGAGAGGCCCAGGACGTGGCAGAGGCCACGGGCCTCGCTTGGCGCCTGTCCTTCTCCAGGAGCGAGCTACATCTCAAGCAGGTGGTGCCACCCCACTGCTGCAGGCCTTTCGGGCTGCCCGGGCTGCCCTGTCCTGCACCTGGAACAAGAGGGTCGGTCCGTATCACCTCTGGACCCTGGTGCTGTGGGCCTGTGACCGCCTGCCCGCCCGCTACCTGGGCCAGGAGGAAAACGCAGCCCATTGTCTGCTAGGCCTCCTGGACGATATGGTAGCCAGCCTGGCCCGTGGCTCCTGTCCCCACTATTTCCTGCCCAGCTGCAACAGGCTGGAAGGGGTCTGGGAGCCGGGCCTTGCCCGCACTGTGGCTGCCGTCCGGGGGGACCCAGCAGGACACCTGCGGCAAGCGGTGGAGAGGGTCAAGGTGGCCGCCAAGCTGGGCAGGGCTCCGGACGAGGGGTCTGAGGCTGAGGTGTAGCTGGGGGACCAGTCCATATTCTGCCACCAGGATGGGATAGGATGTCTGCATGCTAGTGGCAGGATGCTGGGGTTTTCTCCCCAACCGTGGGAGTGCAGTGGGGTCCACTGGTTACAGCAGGAGAGCAGGGCTTGGGTTCTATATACTCCCACTTTCTTGGATGATTTGAAATTTGCATGGCTGCTACTGTAATGCAAATCCGCCTTTCCCAGACAGCTCAGGGTTACTAAATTTCTATCTTGGGCTACTGATTTTGTCTGTGCAATTTAAATGTGCCAAAATAAAGTGTGGGAGAGACTGATCAAAGAGAACTCTGAATTAAAGTCTTGTCATGGGCATTTAGACCTATTTGACAGAGTGTGTGTGTGAATGGGGACACAGCATTTTGAAGATCACTGTCAAGCTAGGAAATCCCATGGAATTTGCATATCCTCTTTCGAAAATAGAACGTAATCTAGACATAGCCTAATTAAAAACTAGTAGTCCAGTGGCACCTTAGAGACTAACAAATCTATTATATCACTAGCTTTCGTGGGTAAAACCCACTTCATCAGATGAGTTGGAGTGGAAATTACAGAGTATATATAAACAGCAAAAGCAGTTTCCTAACTGTAGGGCCAATGTTAATTATGCTAATTGAGTTACGAATGGGACACATCCAGCCTAACTTTTGATGTGGAAATGCAAATATCAAAGGTGGGGGAAATTGCCTTTGTAGTGCATTAACCCAGTGTTTCCCAAATGGTGTTCCGCGGAACCTCAGGGTTCCACGAAGTGAAAATAGGGGTTCCGTGAGAAAATTCCATTATAGCCTGAATTATTGTAATGGAATGGAATTTTCATTCATTTATGAATTTTATTGAAAACAACTTTCATCTTTGTTTGCCATAAGTGTCCCTGTGTAATGCCAGCTTAGCCAGAGAGTGGGGACAATGTCACTACTCAGTGCTGTGCGTGCAGTCAGTCAAGGGTTCCGCAAAATTCTTTTGAGTTCAAAAAGGTTCCGTGGCCAAATAAAATTGGGAAACTATCTTTACTGAAGCCGGGGCTTGCTGGGGCTGCGGGTCAGAACTGAGGGGTACCAGCCCCAGCAATGTGCCCACCATTAAATGTTGGGATGCAGAGTGACTGTGTAGAAGTGGGTTATGCCCACAAAAGCTCATGATACCATCTACATGTTTTGTTAGTCTTTAAGGTGCTGCTAGCCTAGTCATTGTTTAAGTTTTTTTGGGGTAGAAGGGAGTTTGTGGAAAATCAAATTATATTTTCTGTGTCCTCCCAAAGAGCTCAGGGTTTGGCCTCTTATATGGAGAAGGCAGGGGTCCATGTTTTCCTGGATGGAACGAATGGGCTCATGGGGGGCAGGTTGTTGTTCCAGTTCCCAGAAACTGCTGCAGCTGTAGATCTGGAGTCCTGGGGCCTGTGGAAACACATTTAGTTTTTTCCAGCTTGAGACTTAAATGAAAGTAAATTCTAAGGCACTGGGTGGACGTATTGTGATGTCTTCTGCGGTGGAGGTTTAATGGGGGAGAGGGAGCCCAGGGCTGGTCTGGCAGCGGCTGTTGGTTGGGAGTAAGAGTCACTGGCAGAGCTGGGAGAGCCCAAGGCTGGGCTGGGTTGGCAGGGGTTGCACAGAGCTGGGGGGAGGGAGGGAGAGAAGGAGCATGGAGGAGTGTGGCAAAGGTGGGGATAGTGGGCAGCACCCCCCCCATCTCTGCTTGGTGGGGGAGGGGCACGGAACCCACAGTCTGACTATCGGGGGTTGGGGGTTGGAAGCCTGAGCCACTTACCGCTTCAGCAGTTGCCTCTTTGGCTTGGCAAAGGAAGTGGCTAAATTTGCATATGCAAATCGGGATGCAACTTGGCTCGGTTTTCATGAGCGAGACAGAAAGATTAGTTTCAAGGCCTCCCCTCCCGCCAGCGACGGGCCTGGCGGGGGCTTAGCAGGGAGCGCCGTGCTCAGCAGCGAGTTCAGAGGGAGAGAGAATCCTCAATCGCACTCTTCACGCCTAAGCCCGGCCCTAGCACAACCTGACCTCCCGAGCCCCGCCGCGGCTCTCCCTGGCTTCCCGGCCCGGCCTCTCGGAGAAGGTCGTTGTTAAACTCCGCGCCCCCGAGGTGGGCGCATCTCTGCGCCGGGCGGGACCTCGGGGCTACGCACACTGCCAGTTGCCTTCCCGCTGCTAGGGATTAGCTGGCCCTCAGCGAAGCGGGGGATGGGCGGGTGCCGGGCGCTGGAGTCTGCCGCTGTGAGGGATCCCGGGAACGCGCAGTGCCGCCCACCGCCGCTTGGTGGCAGCAAGGACCCAGCCCCACAACCCCCCGTGGGGTCGTTAACCCCGCGCTGCCCCCATCACAGACAACCTGGGCCGGAAAAGGGGCCCCCTCGCTGGGCGTTGAGATGCAGCCACCTCTGGGGCAGGTCCCATCCACTCCCTGGCAGTGCAGTGTGCTGCCCCTCGTGGGGCATGGCCGCTGCTAGCCCGGGCCCGGCGAGCTGCGAGGTGATGCCCAGCCCATTGGCAGCGAGCAGGGCCCTGGGCGCGCAGAGCGGCTGAGGAAAATGCACTTCAAGGGGCGCGCCCGGCCAAAGCCTCTGCCCAGAGAGTCCCGCCAGGCTGCCCCAGCCCCACACGCCGGTTCTCTCCCCGGCGCTGGGAGAGGCGTGGGGGCTGTTGGTTAGAGGGGCGGGGCTGGGAGTCGAGACTCCTGTGTTTTCTGGCCGCTCTGTGACTCAGTTTCCCCCAGAGGCCTAGTCTCACGGCTGCTGCTGCAAATTGTCGTTCTTCCGTTTCCTGTGAACCCCGAGTGACACCCCTGCGCCCCCAGCCTCCCTCCCACCCCCACCCCGCTCTGCGCTGCCAAAGCCTGCAGGTGACTAAAAATAACGCTGCAACCTTGAGCGCCCGTCCTAGGAAGCCAACTATGCGAAGCTTCCCCCGCCCCCCGTGCTCCCTCACTTCCCCTTTCCCCCGCGGTTCCCACCTCTTCCCCCTCCCGTCAGTTTCCCGCCCCACCTCCACCTATTTTTCTGCTCCCCCTCCCTCTGATCTGTGCGCCCCCTCCCAGCCCTGCTCCACTTTCCCTGCCTCGCATGGCTCTATCCCCCCGTTCCTCCCCCCAGCCCCACATGTCCTCTGTCCCACTGCCCCAGTAGGGCAAGGAAAAAATACAAGAGGGGAGGGTGGTAGAAAGGGGGTGGGGCAAGATCCAGGACTCCTGGGCTCGCTCCTTGGCTTTGTCGCCAGATCCCTTCACTCCACGCAATCATGAGCTCTCCCCCATCTTCACTTTCTCGGGGGGGTTTCCAGCCAGGCAGCTACCAAGTGAACCCGGCAAATGTCACCCTTCGCTGCCGGCGCTGGGAGGGGGGGGACCAGCTTGTGTCACCAGCCGCGGCTTCTTCCCCCCATCCCCCACTGCTAGCCTCTGGAGCATGCCTATTTAATGAGCAGCTGGGGAGGGTCTGGAGAGGCAGGGGGGAAGCCCAAGGATTATAATAAAATCCACATGGGGGGGCTGTCAGGGACCCTCCTTGCTCGTCCCCCTCTTTTATATGCCCCTTCCCCACGTACTGGGGTGTCTGTGTGGGGAGTCACCTTTGGGATGTCTCTGCTCTTAGCTCCTTAAAGGCCCCATGAACTGCCCACATCCCCCCCAGTTTCCAGCATTGTTCGCCTGCTCTCCCCAAGTGTGATAAGCCCCTGGATAAGCCCCTGGGCTGCAGGTCAGGAGTGAGGGGCACCGTCAGGGTTTCGGGAGCCTAGGGCTGGGCTGGCAGGGACTGCGGGTCAGGAATGAGAAACACTGGCAAAGCTGGGGGGAATCTTGCCTCAATCTTGCCTTCCTCAGGGTGGTGCGAACACCCCCAAATTCTGTCAAGTGGGAAAGGTTTTGAGGTAATCATTTTGAACTGGCTTTTGCTCCTATATCTGTGGGGTAGCTCAGGGATTCCCCCAGATCCATCTCCTTGCAGCTGCTAAGTTGTTGGGGTACACTGGACACAATTTATTGGATGAGCAGCCCTGCAAAAACCTGGATCCTCCTTTCTTGCTTTTACTCACCTCTGCTTTCCAGAGGGGGGGACTCCAATAATTCTATCCCCATTGCCTGCTGAACTAGGGGAGTAATAGCTGTTTGGAGGATGTGAACCCCCCAATCCTACCACACATTGCTACAGACACCCCCTTCCATTGTCATCTCTGTGGGGGCACAGTGGGTCCCACAGTTTCTGCCAGGGCAGGGGCCACCACTTTTAGTCTGGAGAGGAGCTAGGTTGGGGGAAGCTCAGGGAGTCCCCAATATTGAGCTACATTAGGGGAACCCCCAATACCAGGCTGGCCTAGGGCCATGGGAGAGGGTCCCCCAGTACTGAGAGAACCTGGGGGAGCCGCATTCACTTTGGTTGGAAGCTCAGGGGCTCCCCCAGACTAATCTAGACTAGGGAAGGGGACCTGCATACTAGGCTAGTCAGGGGGATTCCTGGAACTGAGTAAATTTTTGGGGGGCAAGACCAGGGGAATTCCCCTCCAGCTGTAGGTTTCCTCCAAAGTGTGTGTGTGTGGGGGGGTGCCTGTGTGACATTGTGTGTGTGTGGGTTTTTTTCTTCATCCCTTTCTCTCTCTCATCCCTCCATCCCTCTGCTTTGCTGCTGCACCCCCCGCACACACCAGCCTCGCTCACTCGCTCACCAGTCGGTGCCACACAAATTAACCTCGCCAGTTGAAGGACGCCTGGGATTGTGTGTGTGTCTAGGGGGGCCACCTCCCTCCCCCCTCTCTCCGGAGCGAAGGAGCGTGGCAGACAGCGGCAGAAAAGAAGTTGGCCCCCCCACCAGGGATCTCACCCCATCCTTCTCTCCAGCCTCCAAACACAGACCATTCTTTCTGATCCCAACCCAGCTCCGGTGCCTGATTTTTGGAGATCTCGCCCGTGCTTCGTTATTTTGTCTCCTTTGCCGCGCTTCTGGAAAGAGCCCCAACCAGCCAAAGGCTGTGGCTTGTGGGGAGGGGGCAGTTTGGACCACAGGGGGTCCGAAATCCTGCTGTGGAAGGGAATCGATTCGCTTATGCTGAGTGCCATTGTGGTTCTTGTCCTGGCCAGAGTCCGGACCTTGACTGTACCTTGACCAAGACATTTGCACTGTGACAAAAAAAAATTGACTACCCTGGTTTGGAAAGGGGATACGACTGGATTTATTAAATGCTCTTCCAGCTCATGCCTCACTGACCGCCTCTGGGATTTGCTGAAAAGGGGAGAAAGAAACCAGCAGCCAGCCCCCCACTGGACTAAATTAACCCTGAGCTGGATTCCTAGCTGGGTACTCAGGGCTGTGAATTTGCCCTCTCCAAGAGAGGGGCACGAGGGGAGGGTATAACCCCCACCCAATGGCTCAGCTCTTCCAAGGCATGAGTGCGGCGTAAGAAACTCGCACGGGACCATGGCGGCGCTGGCCAGCTCCTTGATCCGACAGAAACGGGAGATACGGGACCCCGTCGCCAGCCGCCCCGTGGCCCCCCAGCGGAAAGTTTGCCCCCGCGGCACCAAATCCCTCTGCCAGAAGCAGCTGCTCATTTTAATCTCCAAGGTCCGACTCTGCGGCGGGCGGAAGGGACGGCTGGAAAAAACACCCGGTGAGTGATTTCCAAGATGGGGAGAGGGTAAGCAGGCAGTATAGCCCTGTAATGGCCTGATGCCAGTGGAAGGGGGCACAATGCAATGTTTGGGCAATTTGCTGCTAATACCCAGGCTTCAATGCCTTGTGCTTACAGCAGGGAGCACTGTGATGAGCCAATAATACTATATACTCCATATACTGTCTTTCCTTGCAATGCCTGGTGCTAATAGCAGGGGGCACTGTGACAGGTCCGATAATGCTATATACTACATATATTGACCATCTTTCCTTGCTATGCCAGGGGTTAAAACTGGACCTGGCACTGTGCTCCCTGCTGTTGGCACCAGGCATTGCAAGGAAAGACGGTCAATATATGCAGTATATAGTATTATTAGCTCTGTCACAGCACCCTTTGCTGTTAGCAGCAGTCATTGCAAGGATAGATGGCCAAATATATACAGTATATCACATAATCAGACCTGTCACATTGCCTCCTCCTAATGCTGTATATTCTATATATTGACTATCTTTTCTTGCAATGCCTAGTGCTAACAGCAGGGGTGCTGTGACAGCCAGACATGCATTGTATGGCATATATTGACTGGCTTTCCTTTCAATGCTTGGTGCTAATAGCAGGAGGGTACTGTGACAGAGCCAATAATACTATACACTGGACATTGACCATCTTTCCTGACAAAGCCTGGTGCTAACAGCAGGGGGCACTGTGACAGGTCCAATAACACAATATATATTGACTGCCTTTCCTTGCAATGCCAGTTTTTTGGCTGCAGAGGACTCCATGAACCAATAGTATTTATGGACTACCATGCTGGAAGGGCATTTTGCCAAGGTTAGAAATGGAGGAGCTGGATTAGCATGTGAAGTTGGGGATGGGAGCATAGTTCAGTGAAATGGCTTCAGTATATGGACCAGGTTGTATTTAATCTAGAATGCCGTCTGCTGGCCAAAATGTTCACCTAGGATCATTGTTTGCAGAGTGAGAAATTCCAGCAAGTGTTTCATTTGCAGCTCTGGTGGTGTTTCTAGTCTATATTGGGTAAAAATGCCCACCACTGAGCACTAAGAGTGTTGTGTCTCTCACATAAATAAACCCCACTGATTCTTGGGTTTAAAAACATGGTATGGCCAGTATGGACTGGTCCATACTGGACTCTATCGCTCCCTGCAGGATGAAGCGTGTCTTTATGGTCTGCTGTTCAGAGATATATGTGCTGTGGACTCATTAGTTTTCAGTCACATTGATGCTTTATATTTATACGGACTGGTCTATACTGAGCTAGAATGGGCCCCATTCCCAGAGGACATTTGTGGAATGACTGTATTGGATGATGCCTCTCTCTGCTACTGCAAGATCAGAGTCAGTGGAGCTCAAGACTCTTGGATTCTCTCCCCAGTTTTGGAAGGAGAGTGGAGGCTGGTGGGTTAGAGAAGGGGAGGCTGGGAGCCAAGGCTCCTGGGTTCTGTCCCTAAGTCCCTTTGGAGCAAAACTTCCATGGGTGAATCATTTCCTTGGGAGAAATAAATCAATTCCAGCTGTAATTTGAGTTTCAAACTTGGCTGGGATTATATGGACCAGTCTGTATTGTGCTTTAGCGCCCCTGAACACACTGTGCTCATTATTTCCCTTGGAGACACCAATCCCAGGGACTTTCTAGGCAGGGGTATGTGGAAGGGCAGAAGCTGCTGTTATATTGGGGAACCAGCCAAGTCCCCCCCCCTCGGGTGAGGAAGATGGGGGAGGGGGGATGAACCCAAGGGACTGTACCCAGGAGTCTGGGTGGCTGGGACCCAGGGGCAGCAATGTGATAAAACCCTCTCACTCTCTTTTCTCTCTATGCCTTATTCTTTCTTTCCTACTTTCCCTCACTTTTCAAGTCCTCCTACTTGCGCATTGCCAGGGTATTGTCCTGGCTTCCTGTTGGCATGTTCTTTCCCCCATGCTTTCTCTTCCTTTCCTGGCTCTGTCATTCGCTCCTTCCCTCTGTTTCCTTCTCCCTTTCTTTTGGCCTTCCCTGTAGCCTTCCATTGGTTTCTGTGTCCTCAGTTTCCCCTTTCTGCTGGCTTTCCTTTGTTCTTTCTTTCTCTGGCCACAACCTGGGTCAAAATCCATATGATTTCACATTAAAGTCCTCAGGGGAGATTCCCCCTGTCTGCCCCCAATGTTTTGAGGGGCTTCCCAGTTTGTTTTTACAGGGGGAAACCCTGTCTCCTCGTAAACGTAGGACACCATTCCTGCCCATCTTGGCTAAGAAGCATTGCTGAACCTGCCCTCCTGGTTCTCCCTCCCTCCAGATTATTGTCACTAAGGCTTAGACCTAGAGGGGACAGGCTCCATGCCCCATTCCCTGTCCCCTGCATCCCGGAGCCAGCCAGCTAATCCCTGCCCTGTGGCTAGATGGGAGCTGGCGCCCCTAGAGAGGACAGGCCCCAGGGGCAATTCCCCACCCCTCCTGAGCCAGCCAGTCCCCACCCTGAGGCCTGATTGGAGTTGGCGCCCCCTAGAGGAGACAGCGGGCAGGGAGGGTCCACACTAGGATCTTGAGGCCTGGCTGGAATTCCAAAGCCTCCCTGCCAGTACCTCCTGCCATGTGAGCAGCATTTCTGTCTCCCCCCCACATCCCGTTCTGCTTTCCTGCCCCTCCCCCACAGCTCTTTGCCATTACTATGAGACCCTGCTGGGCCTAGTGCCACCTTGGCCCTGGTCCTGCACCTCATTATCCTCCCGCGTCCTTGCTGCTGGCAACGGAGCTGTGCATGGCCCTTGGCCAAGCCCCATGTGCTCTGCAGTACCAGGAGCACAGGGTATGTCCCCCAACCATGTCGGCCCCGGGCAGGAACCCAGGAGTCCTGGTGCACAGACCCCTGCTCTGACCCACCAGCCCTGGACAGGGAAGTTCTCAGAGAAGGAATCCTCAGCCAGTCGAGCAAGGCCTGGTCCCCAGCCACTGTTCCCGGGGCCCAGCTGTAATTTTGTTTGTTGTTAGCAGAGCAAGGGACTGGGGAATAGAACTGGCATCTTTCCTGGCCCTGTATGTATCTGGGGGAGCCAACGTGCACCCACATGGCATGACGCTCTGCTGTACCCCTCGCTCCTGACCTGCAGCCCCTCTAGTCCAGCCAGCTGAGCCCTACGCTCCTCCTGAATTGTCTTCCCTGGCTGAATCTTTTCTAGCTCCCATCCGCAGAGCTGATCGAACCCCAGTTATTCCTCCCCCCTCACCGCAGCCGATAACCCTTTGCACGGCCAGGCAGCATGTGCACATTAAAATAAATTAAAGTAATTTAAATACATTTGCATACATTAAGAGGGGAGGCGCAGGGCATTGTGGGAGCACAGCTGGTTGGGGGAGTGAAAGGGTGCTTGGAAATAGGCCATTGTTAAATGAAAGGATGGTTAATTATCCAGGGAAAGTCACTGCCTGTCAGCCCTGCCTCCCACCCCAGCCTTGGGCTCTCCCAGCCCTGCCGGTGCCCTTCACTCCCAATTTGCAGTCCCTCCCCCCCAACCCTGCCGGTGTCCCTCACTCCTGACTCACAGCCTCATCTGAGGGGCGGGCATTCCCAAGGAAGGGGACAGAGTCCGTCTGTCTGTCCATCCCATGCTCTGCCGCACCAAGTATCCAGCCAGGGCTGGAGTAGCTTCCCCCTACCCAGCCTGCCCCATTTCTCCTGCTGGAGAGGCCAGGGCTTGTGTGGCCAGGGTAAAGAGGGTACAGTAACAGCTGGCTCAGCGCAGCTGGGGAGCTGGGAGAGGGGGCTGGAGCCAGGCCAGGCTCTGGGCGGCAGAGGTGATGGGAGCATGTAGCGGAATTACAGCATGGCCAGGTGCAATGGGACATTGTGGGGCTGGGGGGAGGAGAAAGAGAGAGAGAGAGTTGCAAATGGGAGAGGATGAGAGACAGTGCAGGTGCACACACACTCCGCAACACACAGGCACACAGAGCACACACATGTGCAGGCATGCACACACACCTCAACACACATACATACAGAGCACACACATGTGCAGGCGCACACACACCTCAACACACGCACAGCATACATGTGTGCAGGCATGCACACAGAGCTCAACACACACACAGAGCACACACGTGCAGGTGTGCACCCAGCTCAATACAAACGCACACAGAGCACACATGTGCAGGCGCGCACACACCTCCACACACACACACACACAGCATACACGTGTGCAGGCATACACACACACCTCAACACACAGAGCACACGTGTGCAGGTGTGCACACACATTTCAACACACGCATACAGAGCACATGTGTGCAGGTGTGCACACACACACACTTCAACACACACACACAGAGCACACACATGTGCAGGTGTGCGCACACACAGCACAAGAGACGCGGCTGGCCCAGAGAGCTATAATTTAGACATGCTGTCCGAGTAAGAATTATACAAACCTGCTCATTAAGATGTCCCTTTGCATTTGGCATACTACAGGACTCCTGGGTTCTCCCCCCAGTTCTGGGAGGGGACTGGGAGCTGGTGAGTCAGAGTGGGGGAGGAAGGGGGGCTGGGAGCCAGGACTCCTGGGTTCCCTCCCTGGGCATGAGACACACCAGGCCCTACCCTCCATGTACCTGTTTTCTGGCTGGTGAAAGACTGTGGGAAGGTCTTACACAACCCCTCATGGGTTGGGTGCTGGCAGATGATCACTGGAGGAGCCCAGATGGGGGCAGGGGATTTGATGGGCTGGTTTCGGTCCTGCATCATCCTCATGTAACCTGCCCCGGTGAAACTCAGAGGTGTCTTCCTGGTGATCCCCCCTTTGTGTCCCTGCCTTGCACAGGTTTCTTCTTGTGGGCCTCCCAGCCTTCACCCCGCCACTTCCGGGAGCACCCCCTTGGATTGTGTTTCCCACACAAGTGGATTCCTCACTCTGGGACCCCAGGTGCACATACAGCACCAGCGGCCCTTCCCTCACTGTCAGGAGCAAATCATTTGTGCTGCATCCCCATCGTAATGTGTGGCCATAAATCAACACGGCAGGGGCACAGAGGGGTCAGCTGCAAACAGCCTCAGGGAAGGCTGTGCGTGAGCTAAATGCAGTCCAGCGCCCAGTGCCACGCTCTGAGATACCTATGCCTGAGCAATGGCAAGGACTACATGGCCCTCAGCGGCAAGTACAGGCTGTGTTCATGAACATAGGCTATGTCTAGACTGCAGAGTTATATCGAAAAAGATATGAAAATTGCGAACCACAATTTGCGTATCTTTTTCCGCTTTTTTTTTCGGAAGAGGCTTTTCCAAGATTTGGCCCCTCTACACGGGGCCAAATTTTGGAAAAGCCTCCTCTTTCAGAACATCCCTTATTCTTAATACAATGAGGAATACCGGGATGTTGGAAGAACACGTCCGCTTTTTCGGAAACTGTTCTGAAAAAGCGGATGCATTCCTTGGACGTGGCATAGCTTTTCCGGGATACTTCTGGCATCCCGGGAAAGCTCTTCAGAGTAGACATAGCCATATGCACAGACTGTATGCATGGGTACATGCACAGATTGTGTGCACGGGTACACACACAGACTGTATGCACGGGTACACACACAGACTGTATGGATGGGTACACACACAGACTGTGTGCATAGGTACATGCACAGACTACACACAGGTACATACACAGACTATGAGGGCAGGGGACTGGACTTGATGACCTCTCGAGGTCCCTTCCAGTCCTAGTATTCTATGATTCTATGCACGGGTACACACACAGACTGTGTACACAGACACATGCACAGATTGTGCATGGATATATGCACAGACTGTGTACACGGGTACATGCACAGAGTGTATGCATGGATACATGCAGACGCTGACTGTATTAAAGGATCCATGTACATATAGGCCATATGCATGGATACCTGCATATGCAGGCTATGTGCATGAACACATGCAGACTATATGCATAAATATGCGCACAGGGCGTCTGAGTGCACGATACACATAGAGGCTGTATGCATGGTACATGCAGGCTGTATGCACAGATGCATGCACATGTGCAGGCTGTATGCTCAGATGCACACATGCAGGTTATATGCATGGACACAAATGTGCAGGCTGCATTTGCTCCACACAGGCACTAGGACACCCGCTTCACTGCGGCACTTACACACACGAACCCAACAGGGACAACTGCACACTCACCTTAGCTACATGGCCACACACACATGGCCCTACACGCTCCTCATGTCTACATCCACTCCTGTGTGTACACAAAAGCACAAAGACAACATCACAAAACCACACACCTTCCGCCCCATGGCCCGGTGCAGTCTCCCCCTCAGAGACAGCTACACACACAGATGTCTGCACACACAGCTACACATAAAGACTCTGCTTCATACACACAACACACATGACACAACTGTGACCTCAGTAGTGGGGGGGGAGGGTGCTGGGAGTCAGGACTCCTGGGTTCTCTCCCTGGCTATTGTGAGGTGAGTGTCTGTGGCTGCCTGCAGGATTCTAGGCTAAAAGGGGCAAGAGAGAATCAGAAAATTATGGAGCATCTTTTATTTATCTGCCAGCCGCGCTCTCTGCATCGCTGCTTGTCCTGCTCTCTGGGGTCCCATGGGGGGCCCTGTCAGAGTTAATTTCACTCCAGCACCCTTCACAGCAACACAAACAATACATCTTCCAGCACACCCTGCCTCTGCCAGGGGCTGGGGGAGGCTGGAGGAGTGGTGCCTAGTGGTGAGAACAGGGCATGCTGGCAAGCCAAACTCCAGGGTTCTCTCCCAGCTCTGGGAAGGGAGCAGGGGTTGGTGGTTTAGAGCAGGGTGGGTGGGAGCCAGGAATTCTGGGTTCTATTCCTGTCTTAGCCCCAACCCTTCTGCATGCTCTGGTACAAGTCATGTCAGGGCCCTGTGCCTCAGTTTCCCTCCTGTTGTGCATTCAGAGAACAGTATCTGAGGGCTGAAATGCCTATTGAATGTGAAGTATCATTGTCATATTTCGCCGGTGGCTTATCAATATGCCCCATATCTCGGTGCTCTACTTTCCAACTCACACACAGTGCAGCCCTCTATTAAACTACTGTCAGCAAGGTACATAGGATCTATTTGAAAACTATTCCTCAGAATTTTTCATTGCTCATTCCTGGGCCAGTCTGACATGACCTAATCGCTGTCTATTGCTCCCTATCAGAATAATCTTTTATTCGGTTTCTTTTTACCACTTACAATATTTATCCAGCTCCAGTCCTGCCTTAACAAAGTTTTTTTTTTAATCTGGGAATTTCACATTTCATATTTTTCACATGAACTTTTATATTTACAGTTTAATCATTACAGATATGTTCTCTAAGAAACATTTTCTTCTGGAATATCTTTCACTTCTCATATAAACCAATTTTTGTCATCTGGGGGGAGTTGTTCTTTTCCCCTGTGTCCCCTGTGAATGTATACAGGTATTGATTTAGAGGTGGTGAGATTTTCTCCATCTTAACAAAGGTTTTGTTTGTGTTTTGCTTAGGCATATCCTCCATTTCTGTGTGAAATTCTTTGTCTTTATGTATTGATTTATCGTGACTGATATTTTGTCAATGGTCACAAGGTTTTCTGTTTGGAATTGCCTTAATTTTTTACACACAAAATCTATATTTAGTGATTTTAAATTAAAGTATTCACAAAGCTTTTGGTCTAGAATGTCCTTGTTTTTTCATATAAAAGATTATATTTATTGCTTTAAAGTTAAGGATGTTTCCTCAGTCTTAATCAAGTGTTTTATTTGGTAAATTCCTCCATTTTTTCATATGAGCATTTGTATTTATTGATTTAAAATTACTGCTACTTTCCAACAGCCTGTTTTCCTCTGGGGGGTTTTCTTGTTTTTTTCATATGAAATTTTATAGTGAGGGATACTTTGTCAACAGAGTTTTGGGGTTGGAATTGCCTTCATACCTGCATTGATTAATTGAAAACTTTCTGAAGCTTAGCAAAGTTTTGTTTGAATATTGTCTTAGATTATCATACAGAATTTCTTTACAGATTTAAAATTACTGGTACTTCCTTAATCTTCACAAAGATTTGTCTGGGAATGGCCATAGTTTTTCATCCTAAAGACTCTATTTATTGATTTAAAAGTAATGATACTTCTCCATCTTAACAAAGCTTTTGACTGGGAATTTCCTTAGATTTTCATGTGACAATCTGTTAACTAATTACCAATACTTTCTCAGTCTTCACCAAGATTTCTTTGGGAGTTGCCTTAGTATTGCATCTGAATGTCTGTCTCTATGGATTTTAACTTAATGGCTGTGCTCCGGCAGTGATTTTCATATGACATTTTCTGCTAGTTGTTGTAAAGTTCCTGGTGTTTTTTCAACGTTCCTCAAGGTTTTTCTCTGGCATTTCCCATTGTTGCTCATACAAAATTCTGTCTGGCCACCATTAAAAGTTCCTGATGCTTTTGCTCAGCCTTAATGAAGTCAGTAAGGCTACGTCTACACTGCAGGTATCCCAAAATAGCTATTCCGCGTCTTTTAAACGCACCCATCACTTTGAAATATAATGGGCTGACTATTCCAACGTCCCTGTAAACCTCATTCCACGAGGAGTAAGGGGCATTTTGGAATAGTGGGTTATTTTGAAATAAGTGCTGTGTCGACAGCGCCAAATTTCATATGCTATTTTGAAATTAGCTCGAAATAAGCTATGCGGTTTGTGTAGCTCAAATTGCGTAGCTTATTTTGAGCTCCAGGTGCGGTGTAGACACACCCTAAGGGAGCATTTCCTCCTGGCCACTGGATAATCTACTTTCTGTTCTCTCCTCGGCCCCCATCTCCACACCCCTCCCTCAGAGCCGCAGCTGAAGGGGATTGTGACCAAACTTCTCTGCCGACATGGTTTCTACCTCTCCATGCACCCAGATGGCAGCATCGATGGGACAAAAGAAGATACCAACAGCTTCAGTGAGTGGCAACCAGGCAAGGCTGGTAGGATACAGGCCATCCTCTCTGTAAGTCCAAGATACATTCCAAAAAACTTGGACTTATAGCAAAGCAACTTACAGCGGGGAATTTTTTCCCCACGGCTTACTTCCATTGGCGCAAATTGGGGTTGGGTTTTTTTTGTGCAACTTAAGAGCGGGGAATGGGAGGGCTTATAATGCATCAGTTCCTACAGGCGTCAACGACATTAGTGCGGAACGGATGTATACCGGGGCGACTTATAGCAGGGATGCCCTGTACGCAGCATTAGGCTGGATGGGGGCAATCCAAGCAGCAGGGAGTGGGGTGGGCAGTTCTTCTGCAGGAGTTGCTATACTGAGGGGGCAAAAGGGGATCTCTCCATTCCAGCCTTCCCATGCTGCCCCCTCTGTCTTCCCACCTTCCCTCTGCCAGCCCCGTCTCTGCCCTGCCTCCTCTTGTGATCCCCAGAGCCCACCCCGCATCCTCCTCCCTTTTGCCTCTCACTCTTCTGGCCAGCTGTGTCTCCCGCCCCATCCCTCTGCACCTCTGTCCACTTTCTCCCTGCCAGGGCCCCCCCCGCATTACCCTCCCAGCCACATAGCTGGCCTAGGGGTGGGAATGGGGCCCGGGGCCCATCTAGGGTTGCCAGATGGTTTTAACAAAAATACCGGATACACTTGACATTACATCACAATCTACATTATATCTTATTTAGAAAATACCGGACATTTCTATTTTCTCATTTATATTTTCTCAATTTGTTTCCCGAACAGAAAGCTCAAATACTGGACTGTCCAGTTCAAAACTGGACACCTGGCAACCCTAGGCCCGTCCCCTTTAGAGGGCACCAGCTCCCACCTGGGGACTGGCTGGCTCAGGGGGGTGGGAAATGAGGCCTGGAGTCTGTCCCCCTTAGGTAGGGTCAGCTATTATCTGGCCTCAGGGTAGGGACTGGCTGGCTCAGGGGGGCGGGGGGGGAATGGGGCAGGGGCCTGTCGACAGCACATCATGTGTGTAGAGGAAATGGGTAAATCTTCCTTTCACTGAGCTGGGAGGGGGAGGAGGGTTGTCTCTGCTCCCGGAGGGTCCTGAATATTCAGCTGGGATTGCAAAACGGGATTAAATGTCTAGAACATGGTGCTCGCCCGCCGCTGAGAAGGCTTGACATGGGGGAGGAATAAATCCAGCTCTGTAGAAGAATGGGGAAGGGGAGGCATTATGCCTGAAGTCCAGGGTCCAGGAACCGGTTCTGCAAAATCAGGCAGTGGGGATTGGAACTGGCCAGTCCCTGCCCTGGGGCTGGGTGGGAGCCAGCGCCCCTCTGGACAGGACAGGCCCCATGGCCCATTCTCCTCCTGCTGCTTGTCTGGAGCTGATGCCTTGCTGTCTGTCTGTCTGGTCTCCCGCAGCTCTCTTTAACCTGATCCCCGTCGGACTGCGTGTGGTCGCCATCCAGGGCACCAAGTCGGGGCAGTATATCGCCATGAATGCAGAGGGCTACCTCTATACCTCCGTGAGTGTCAGTCCCTCGACCCTGCTTTCTGACTGAAGCAACCGTTGGTGGGAGGCCTGGGTCCAGAGCGGTGACGTGGCCAATAGGGGCATGATCCTCTCTCTCCCAGCAGAGGGTGCTGCCACCTGGGTGGGACTAGTGGTGGGCAGCAACAGTGTTTCCCCAGGGAGGCAGATTGGAGCATCTATTGATGAACCCTGGGGGGACAGGGTGGTAGTGGCTAATAAATATGAAGTACCCTCTCTCTGCCAGCAGGTGAGGTAGTGCAGCCCAGAGGGGTCCCTCCATGTAAGACGAGCTGTGTTCCTCTCTGTCCCCAGCAGGCGGGACTCAGCCCAAGCCTGCCCCCCCCAACTGTACCCACATCTTTCTTCACCCTCAATAGGGAGACACCCAGACCTACCACTCCCCATGCACACTCAGACCGAGCTCCGCTCCCATCTCCCAAACACAGGGTCCAAGGGGGGTGCAGAACCTGGTTTCCCAGCTGTTCCCCCACACACACCCAGAACCCCCACTTTGTCTCATGTAAAGTGTGCTGAGATAGCAAAGCCCCCACACAATTCTCTTCCTCAGGCCCCATGGTAGCTGGACCCTGCCTCTCTCCTGGCATAGTCTCGCCGTCAGCCGATGCTGTGTTAAATTTAGCAGCTGGCCTGATTTTGGGGAACTCCTGGGAGAGCCCAAGAAAATCTGCCACTCCTCCCCAACCAGGGAGCGATCACATGTGCCAACAGCATCCCCACACACTATTCTGTCTGGCTAGCCCCATGCAAGCCCGTCTGGCTGGGTCTTTCTGACTCCCTTGCTCTGTTGCTCTCCATTGCACAGGTGAAGGTGTTTCTCCCACCAGCCCCCGGCCCGTCCATTGGCCATGATGCAGCACCAAGGTTGGGGAAAGCTGGACAGCCGGCCTGCGAAGCTGTGTGGAATCTCAGCTTTCAGCATAGCCAGGGATAGCAGGATGGGAGGGAGAACAATGGCGAATGTGGTGCTGTGTCACAGACAGGAAAAATAGTGGTGAATAGGCTGATAGGGAAAACAACAGTAAATGTGGTACAGACAATGAAAGTAAGAGTGAATGTGATGCTGATATAGTGAAAATAACAGTGAACATGGTGCTGATAGGAAAATAACAGCGAATGTGTCACTGCTAGGAAAATAATGGTAAACTTGGCACTGGTAGTAAAAATAATAGTGAATATGGTGCAGACAGGGAAAATAACAGTGAACATGGTGCTGATAGTCAAACGTGTGGTGCTGATACTGAAAATAACCGTAAAGGTGGCCCTATGCTACTGACAAGGAAAATTACTTCTACCCCACACAGCCCTTCTATCCAGCCAGCTCCATGCACCTCATTTACTTTATTGTCCATCAATTCCCATAGATGCCCTCCCCATCCGTCGATCTATCCATCCTTCTCTTGCTCATATGTTCTTTCTTTCTTCCTTTCTTTCTTTTTTTTTTCTTTCTTTCTTCTCCCAGGCTCACTTCACCGACGAGTGCCGGTTCAAGGAGTGCGTCTTCGAGAACTACTATGTCATGTATTCCTCTACCCTGTACCACCAGCGTGAGTCTGGACGGTCCTGGTACTTGGGCATCAACAAAGAGGGCCAGGTCATGAAGGGAAACCGAGTCAAGAAAACCAAAGCTGCTGCCCACTTCGTGCCCAAGCTGTTGGAAGGTGAGGGAAGGTGTGAGCAGGGACAGAGGGGAGGGAGCTAGATGGACTAATAGGGGATGTACAATAGAAACATCCCCGTTTTCTTCCAGCCAAGCACACTGCTCTTTCTTCCCCCACATGCTATGTCTGGCATGGGTACACTGCCCCTCCCTCCACCACACTTCCACCCTCAGCCAGCTGTTCTGTACCAGGCCAGGAAGGAGTACTGCAGAAAGGGATCTAGGGGTCATAGTGGACCACAAGCTAAATATGAGTCAGCAGTATTGACCCTGTTGCAAAAAACCCAAACCTCATTCTGGGATGCAGTAACAGGCGTGTTGTAAACAAGACATGAGAAGTAATTCTTCCACTCTACTCTGCACTGATTAGGCCTTAACTGGAGTTTTTGTGTCCAGTTCTGGGCACCACATTCCTGGAAAGATGTGGAGAAATTGGACAGGGTGCAGAGAAGAGCAACAAAAATGGTTAAAGGTCTAGAAAACATGGCCTATGGGGGAAGATTGAAAAAACTGGGCTTGTTTAGTTTGGAAAAGAGAAGCCTGAGAGGGGACATGATAGCAGCTTTCAAGTACCTAAATAGATGTTACATGGAGGAGGGAGAAAAAATATTTTCCTTGAATCTGATGATGGGCAATGGGCTTAAATTGCAACAAGGGAGTTGCCTTCTAGTCCTGTGATTCTATTATTCTATAATTCTATGCAAACTTGTTTCATGCAAGTGCCCCCATGTGATTTCTCTGGGTGGTAGGGTGGCTGGGGCAGCCAATCTCGAGCCATCCCCCACTTCCCTCTTCTCTGTGTATGTCTCTCCCCACCTCTGCAGTGGCCATGTACCGCGAGCCATCACTCCACAACGTGGTGGAACCCTCAGCAGCCAGGAAGCCAGACGAAACTGGTGCCCCCAGCAAAGAAACAGCCAAGCCTGAAGCCACGTAACCCTGAGGTTGGGGAGGGGCATCCGCACTGCTCCAGCACTGCCCCTCCCTTACACGTTCCTGCTCTGGCCCCCCTTTGCTCAGGACATCTGCCTACCTACATTCAACCTCTGGACCTCAGAAAAAAATTATTCTGTGGAGGGTGTCATACCCTTTGCCACCACTGGGGGCAACATTGCCCTGCTGAAGAAATGATGAGATCTGTGTGTCTGTATGTGGTCTTCCATGCCAGCTGAGAACTTGACTCCCTGATCAGCCAGCATGTGGTGATACTGGAAAAGCATCTGATCCACCTGAGCTTCCTTTGCAGCAATAATTGTACGCTACCTTTTCCCACCAACGGATGGCGACATTGGGAAAGAGTTGGATGCACCTAACCTTCTTTTGCAGCAATAAGAGTGTGCTATCTTTTTCCACCACATTGTCAAACTGGGGACGGGGGGGCAGGAAGAATGTTTATAACATTCTTGACCCTTGTTGCATTGGGAAAGATTATTCTATGTGCCACCTGCCCTTGCAAGGAAAAGGGCATAATGCCTTTTCCCACCAGCGGATGGCAACATTGGGAACAAATCTTAGAAGCATCACCTTCCGTTGCACAAAGTACAATTACACTTCTTGACCGCTGCCGCGCAGCAACACTGTCATGTCGCGAAAGGACGTTCTAGTTGCGACCTTCCATTCGCAATAAAAGGCCATGATGCAGCCAAGGATGGAGACACAAGAGAAAAAATGTTTTAGACGCTGGCATTCATGGCAACAAAAATGTGCAGTACCCTTTTCACCCAGCTGAGGGGGCAGAGGGGAGACACAGGGATACAAATGTTTCCATTGCAACAGGTGCAGTTATTCTTCTCAGCCTCAAGGGGGTGCCATTGTCATGCCAAGGAAACCATTAATGTTTTCCACATGACTTGCCACAGCAACACAAGGCATCAGGGCACTACCTGGCGTGACACTGCCATGCTGGGGAGAGACTACTGTACGCTATGTGCCACTTTCCCTTGCAATAAAAAGACAGCCGAGGAGCCTTTTCCACCAGCAGGTGGTGACATTGTGACATCAGGAAAAAGGCTCTTTTACCCCTCGATTTGATACCCTTTGTCTCCACCAGGTGGCAATATTGTCACAGCAATGTTCTAAATATGACCTTCCAGGCAGCACTCACAGAGGTGTTATACCTTCCCTGACCACCAGGGGGGTGACAGTATCACGTGGGGAGGGGAGATTTATAGCCATCCAGTCTGGATTTCTTTGCCATTTGATGGAAATGACAAGCCAATATGGGAGAGGGGAGGCTGTAGCAACAGGAAACTCTGCCCCCCTTTCCCACAAGTCCCACCTCCTCTAACATGCCAAATGCTATAGGACATGGGTCTGCAATAACAGGAGACAAAGCCAGCAAAGACAACTGCATCCAAACTCCACGACAATCAGACAGGGGTTGGGGGCTGTTGGGGACAGGGAGGTTGTGAGTTTTCTTTCCTTGTTGGACACCCATCGTATTTTATTGCTTAGTGGCAGGGAGGTGTGGATGGGGGGCAAAGCCTCTTTCTGTTCCCCTGAGGCCAGGCATTTTTAATTATCTCACTCAGGTCCCCATATACATGTATTGGCCACGTCCCAGAACTGGGGAAAGAACCCAGGAGTTCTGGCTCCCACCTGCCCTGCTCTAACCACCAGCCCCCACTCCCCTCCTGGAGCGGGTGACGGAACCCAAGAGTCCAGAATCCCAGCCTACTCATCCCCCACTCTGGCTATAACCCACTCCACCCCATTCCCTTCCTGAAGTCAGGACTCCTGGGTTCTCTCTCCGTCTCTGGGACAGAAGTGAAGGCTGGTGCATTAGACCCAGTCAGGACTCCTGGGCCCTGCCCCCAATTTCACCTTTTGACCCATGCACACACCCCTGGGGCAGCCCAACCTCCTAAGGCAGTGATGTCCCTCAGCCTGGTTTGAGTCACCTGGCTACAGCCACCCAGCCGATCCAGCTGTGAGCCATACACAGAATAACTACCTACAGCACTCCTGGCGCAGAGGGGCAGAAACGAACCATAGCTATTGGGGGCATTCCCCCCAGTTCTTCTTGACAGGCAATAACAGGAGCTTGGAAGAACTCAGGAATATTGAGGGGCCCCTTTGCTGTCACAGTAATTTCTCCTCTTAAGACTTGGGTGTAACTGTTCTCACGGGGAGGGGGGATTCAGCAGGGAGGTCACAAGGAGGCAATGTAAGGTGTGTGACATGCGGGACCAGTTGTGAGTGGGGCTAGTTGTGTGCCCAGCCAGCAGGGGGGCAGTAAATACACACACAGAGCAGGGCTCATCCCCTCCAGCAGGGGGCAGCAACTAACCTCTACCTTCCTGTGCACTCTCTTTGGGATGGGCCTGGGGGACAGCAGGGGGGTGCTCTCCCCTGGTAGGCAGGGCTGGCTGTGGGCAACACTAGGGGGTGCGGTGGTGCAGGTAGCAGGGTGGCTAGGGGTGAGAAGCTGGGGCTACTGAGATAGGGGAGGGGAGTTTCCTGTGTCTTCTCTGTGTATTTTGTACAAGAAACTGACACTTTGTATCTCTCTGTACAGCTGTGACACCCCCCCACCCCCGCAGGCCACATCCTGCCCCCAACCAGCTACACTTGATGGGGCAGGGGAACATGGGCCCCTTTTATCCCCCTCTTTCTGTGTCCATATCCCCTGGGTCTCCTCCCCCTTTCCCCAGCTCCCTTCACCCTCCCTAGTCCCTCTTATTGCCCCTCCCCCTCCATTCCCAACTCCTACTCCCTCTCCTCTCTCTGCCTGTCCCTCCCGCTACTGCCCCTCAAGGCCCCTCCCCCCATTCCCTCTTTTCCTCCCCTCGCTCCCTTTTATAGCCCCTGCTTTTCCTTCCAGCCCCTCTCTGCCCCACACCTGTCCCTGCACTGATAGCAATAAGGGCCCGCTCTGCACCCTCAGGTCCCTGCATGAGAGTCAGCCCTTCCCGTTGCAATAACTGCCCCAATCTGCCCCCCCCCCGTTGTGCAAAGGGGCTGGGGCTCCCCAGACCTGCACAAGCACGAGAATAAATCACATTTCTATGAATCTACCCGGCTCCATGTGGCTCTGTGGGACTGTGAGCCAGGATCCAGCTCCGGGATTTATGTATCTCTGGAGGGGGGAGGGGCTGTATGGGATGCTGAGGCAGGATCCAGCTCTGTATTTTACCTGTGTCCTAAGTGGGGTGGGGCTGCTTGGGACTCCGAGCTGGGATCCATTGCTGTGGGGGCTGTGCTGACTCCTATATGGTACCTGGGATGTACCCCAGTTCCCTGCCCAAGGGGGAGCAGTTACCTTCCAGCTCTGATCTAGGAGGCTGCTGTGATCTAGCTCCAGGGTTACCCATCTCTGGGCCAAGTGGCTGCCGCTTAACTCCATTCTAGGTCACACCTGGATTCAGTTCCAGGCCTTCCAGCTGGCCAGCAAGGGAGACTGGAACCAGTCCCGGGTTTTCCTCATCCCCAAGGGAGACTCCAGGCCACAGGGAAATCCAGTTCTAGGCTTCACCTGTCTACTCATCCGCCATCACCCTCTGTCCCCCATTCTCCTGACCCCAACCGCTTTACCCATCCTCCATGCACTGCTGGCTGACCCCCATCCTCCACCCCTCTACCTATCTCCTCTCCATCTTTCTTGCTCTCTCTCTCTCTCTCCGCACACACCCCTATCTATCTGTCTGTCTATCTGTCTGTCTATCCCCACACACACCATCTATCTATCTGTCTATGTGGCCAAAGGATCCATCCAGCCAGTGTCCTGTCTGCCGACAGTGGCCTATCCCAGGTGCCCCAGTGGGAGTGAACAGAGTAGGGAACCATCCAGTGATCCAGCCCGTCACCCATTCCCAACTCCTGGCAAACAGAGACTGGGCCCCCCCAGCCCTGCCCAGTCTGGCTAATAACCACTGAGCAACCTATCCACATGGACCAGCTGGGCTCTGCCCAGCTAAAAATCCATGCCGCTCCCCCAAGCTGTGTGTCCAAATGTCCCTGGGGCCCCTTTCCCTCCCCTTGTGAGTTCTGGGTCCCAAAGGGTTAAAGATCCACCCCCAGTCCAGAACAGGTGGTGCCTGCAGTCTGGTGACCCTCTGGCTTATCCCCACTGTGGGTAAGTGCAGGCTGTCCCTTGGCCAGGACCCAGCAAGAGTCAGGGGGCACCTGGCCCAGCTAGAGAGCAGGAAACGGGGCCAGAGAGAGATCAGGTAGAGCCATGGGCTATGGGGTGAGATACAGGGACATGGATTAGAGATAGGAGTGGAGGTGATTGGGGTGTGGGATAGATAGATGGTGTGGATACATAGAGGACATGGATGGATGGATGGGGGTTTGTGGGGAAAGATGATATGTGGGGGATGAATGGATAGAGAGGTTGCCTGGGAATGGATGGATGGATGACTAAAGGGATGCACAGAATTGGGGAGAGGGATGGATGATGGCTATGGATGAATCGATGGAGAAATGGGTGGATGGAGGCAAGTGGGGGTTGGTTGGACGGATGGATGGACAGAGATGGGGGTTGGATGGGTGGAGAGGCGGATGGATGGATGAATGGAGGTGGGGGTTGGTTGGATGGATGGCTATGGATGGATAGGTGGAGAGATGGATGGATGAATAGGTGCAGAGATGGGTGGATGGAGAGGTGGGGGCTGGCTGGCTGGCTATGGATGGCTGGGTGCAGAGATGGGTGAGTGGGGAAGGAGCGGGTTGGGGAGTGCTGGGTTCTCTCTTCAGCTCGGGAGGGGAGGTTGGTGGGTGACAGCAGGGGGAGGGCCCAGCAGCCTGGCTCCCATCCCTCATGTTCTCACCTCTAGCTCACACCCTCTTCTCCTCCTTCGGAGCTGGGACCTTCGTGACCCCAAACCCTCCAGATTTACCCTGGGCTGTGTGGATCAGCAGATCATCACCTCAATAATGTGGCCCAAGACCACCCCAAGCTGATGGGTTTCCCAGGCTGTCAAATCTCCCCCACCTACCCCGGATTGACCCCAGTCCCAGGCACGGTAGCATACCCCCTCCTCCCATGGCAGCATGTCTGCTGCGGGTGGCCAATGTACCCTGTCCAGGGCAGGTGGTGCCAGGGGCTGAAAATGGGGCTGACCAATTCCCAGGCACCTGGAGAGAAGGAGAAGTGGACACGGCTCAGAGGGAAGGTGAATTTGTGTGTCACGCATGCCTGCCTCCCCCACCAGAGCCACATGGTGCTGACAGGCCGAACCCCCCTTCCAGGTGGAACAGAACTGAGAAACCAGGACAGATACCAAAATTGAGAGTCCTGGGTTCTCTCCCTGGCTTTGGGAGGGAAGTGGAGGCTGGTGGGTTAGAGCGGGGTAGCATCAGGGGGCTGGGAGTCCTGGCTCCCAATGCCCCCTGCCTCCCCAGAGACTATCTCCCCCTTCCTGACTACTTGTCCTCTCTCTTAGACCTCTCCCAGCCCCCTGGAACCTCTCCCCCTCTCTGCAGTCCCCTCCATCCCCTGCAAATTATGGAGACAATCCCCTCCTCCAAGCGTTTAATTGCCTACCTCCCAATCTACCAGCTGGACTCCCAGTCCATCTGTTCCCTACCCCCCAGTCCTCTAAAATTTGCTGTGGGCTGCCAGTCTCCACAGAGTGTCTTCTTCAAAGCGGAAGAGGTTCCATCCCTCCTTGGCTGTCAGGTTCTCGCTGCCACAACAGGTCAGGAAGCGATTTTCGTCTTTCTTCCACCTGGCTACATGCATGCGGATCTGGCTGCAGCCCTTCTTCACGGCCACCTGCAGGAGGCAGCAAAGAGAGAAGTGTTAGAGCCACTTCTCTGGGGGGAATCTCTGCTACTGGGAGTGGTGCAGGCCATAGGACACACAGGGGAGTTGAAGAAGGGGCTAGATCCACTGCGGTGGGGAGAATCTCTGCTACTGAGGCAGTGTAGGGTATAGGTCAAATGGAAGTGCAGCTGTTTAGATCCGCTGCTGTGAGGAGAATCTCTGCTACTTGGGACAGTGCAGGGCATAGGACACACAAGGGAGCTGAGGAAGGGGCTAGATCCACTGCTGTGGAGAGAATCTTTGCTACTGGGGCATCATGTGGGTAGAGGCACATGAGGGAGCACAGAGGGGTCAGAGCCGCTGTGAGGTTATCTCTGTTAGTAGAGGGCAATGCAGGCCATAGGACACAGGGGCTATGTCTACACTACAACACTTCGGGAGTATCCTGAAATAGCTATCCCACTTCTTCACAGATAGAACAGGCATGCTATTCCGACATCCCTGTAAACCTCATTCCACGAGGAGTAAGGGACCTTTTGGAATAGCGGGTTATTTTGAAATTTGGCGCTGTGTAGACAACGCCAACGTACGAAATAAGCTATTTCAAAATAAGATCAAAATCAGATCTGCAATTTGTGTAGCTCAGATTGCGTATCCTATTTTGCACTCAGGTGCAATGTAAACACACTCATGGAGGAGTATACAGGGGTAGTTAGATCTGTTATTGTGGTGAGGAATCTCTGCTACCAGAGGCTGGGGCATAGGACACATGGAGGAGCGGAGGCGGGGGGATATATTTGCTGCTGTTTACAACCGGGGACAGTGTGGGATATAGGACACCCAGGGGAGCAGAGAGAGAGGTTAGAGTGGCTACTAAGGGAGGAATATGCTCCTGGGGGCAGTGAAGAGTAAAGGACACATGGAAGAGCAGAGAAAGAGGTTAGACCGCTGTTGCAAGAGAGAATCTCCATTACTGGAGGGCCATGCGGGTTATAGGACACACAGGGAGAGGGTCTGCAAAGGCAGGGGTTGGAGGGCTGGGATTTCTCTGACCACTCAACCAAAACCCAGCTAGTCACTGTGATGAAGTGCTGAGTCCTCAGCTGACCTGGCCTGGGACTGATCAGATGGGGATAGGAGCTGATGACCTCAGCTAAGGGGTTTGCCCTGTAGTGCAGATTTGGGGGGGCTCACAGTGGGGTGGGGGGTAGAGATAAGGAGTCCCCTATCCACTGCCATGACCAAAACTCACTTCTGCGGTCTTCTGTATCAGCTGCTTCCCAATCTGCTGACCTAGAGGAACAACAGAGCTGAGCCAGGACTCCTGGGTTCTCTCCCCAGCTCTGGGAGGGGAGTGGGATCTGGTGGTTAGAGCAGGGGGACTAGGAGCCAGGTCTCCTGGGTCCCCCACCTCGGGCAGGACCCAGCCGTACCTCTGAACTCAGGCCGGACATACAGGTTGTCCATGTAGACATTTCTGCCCTTCCAGGTGCTGTAAGTGTAGGTGGACAGAACATAACCCACGATGCTGTCACCTACCGGGAGAACAGTGGAGCTGTGGGCTGGGGCAGGAGCCATGGGAGTCACTCTGGGACTGTGGCAGCCCTGGCAGGCAGAACTGGTGGGGTCTCCACAGACTGACCCACCTCCAGCAGCAGCGACTGGTACTTGTATGGGGCCCATGACACACAGTGGGGTTCATCGGCATCCTAGCCAGGGTGGGGGAAGAGATGCAAACCCCCAGCAGGGGGCAGTGTTTACACATACACACATCCTAGCAGGGGGCAATGTTACACCCCCACTCCCCTCCCCACACCACACACACCAGCAGGGGGCAGTGTTGCACACACACACTTACCCTTCTTGCTCTTCTGCCCAGAGGGCAGCTCCGCCACGTAACAGTCATACATTGGTTGGGCCCCGACGGATCCATCCTCTCTGAGTGCTGGGCCAGGGAAGGAGAGACACATGTCACGCCCTGTCATCTGTCCCAGGGCTTGGGAAAGGGGACATGGAGTGGGGTGCAGGTCCATAGGGCAAGGGATGTGCAGGGCCAGAGATCTCTTCCAACCACCCTCACTGTGAGGAACCCCAAGTCCCCATACATCTTGCTCTGCTAAGACCTCTCCCCCCTGCTCCTCTGCTAGGGCCCCTCTAGCCCTCTCTGCCAGTCTCTCTCCCAACAGGCTCTTACCTTCCAGGGTGACTTTCAAATGGGCTGGGGGGACTTTGTAATCGATGGCAATCTCCTGCAACAGACAGCACCTCCCTGAGAAACCCAGAGCTGCCACTGACCCCTGCACCCCAGCACTCCCTCCCCCCCCATGGCCAGTCCCCTGAAAACCCCTTCCCCTCTCCCCACTTCTCTTTGCTTCTGCAAGATCAGAGGTATCCAGGCTCCAGACACCTGGGTTCTCTCCCCAGCGCTGGGAGGAGAGCAGGATCTGAAGGAATGGGTACTTCACACTTACAGCTAGACCCCAGGGGTGGGGATAAACACAGTTGTCCCCAGTTTGCTTAGATGAGTTCAATGTTCAGTTGATGGAGCTGTGCTTTGCTGTGTAATCCCTTTGGCTGCTGTGGTGTTACCAAGTACATTAATACTAAAGCTTCAGAGGGGTAGCCAAGTTAGTCTGTAACTTGAAAAACTTAAAAAAACCCGAATGGTCTAGCAGCAACTTAAAGACTAACAAAACATGTAGATGGTATCATGAGCTTTTGTGGGCACAACCCACTTCTTCAGATGCATGGAGCATTAAAAGTCCGGTTCCAAAATAAATAGGGGAATTGGCGGGGGCAGAGAAGGAAGGGAGGAAATAGTGATTTAGAGTGTTCATGTTACATGAAGCTGATAGAGAAGGTGCACATTGTTCTTAAGAACCCATTGATTGGCTGGTTAAGTCATTAGGATGTGGAAGGGAGTGTGCCAGCCAGTGATGTCTTTATTCATACCTTTGTGATGGGTCCCAAACTTGTAAATGAAGTTAATACTAACCACAGGAATGGGGCTCACCAAGGCTTGCAATTGTTGTGGGACTAAAGACTCTGACCTAGTGCAAAGGAGGGAGACCCTGCCAGAGTGAAGAACCTCAGATGGACAAGGGCTCCAGGCTCAGAGCTCTGTGAACTCAAGAGGGGAGGGCAGGAGTCAGCAGGGTACAGGCCCTCCACCTGTTGGCTGTAAGACTGGTTCAGCCTGTTGCTCCCTTGTCTCTAGAGCAGAGCTAAAATAGGCTCCCTAAGGAGGGTCTTATTGTAAATTACACCAGTGGATGCTGACATTTCTTGTGGCGGGACTATGCTCTGTGCCAAGAGCTGAAATCACTTGTGATAGCACTGGGGTTTGCCCAGAGCCAAATTCACCAGCAGCAATGGGTGGCCAGTAGGATTGCTGGCCAGCACGGCAGTGCAACAAGCGGTGGGGAGGTGAGACAAACAGCCAGCGGGACAGCGGTGGGGTGGTATTACAAGCATCCAGCAGGGCAACGGTGGGGAGGTGCAACAAGTGGTGGGGAGGTGTGACAAGCAGCCAGCAGGACAGTGGTGGGGAAGCCCAACAAGCGGCCAGCAGGGTGGTGGTGGAGAGGTACAACAAGCAGTTGGGAGGTTTGACAAGTGGCCAGCAGGGCTGTGGTGGTGAAGTGTGACACATGGCCAGCAGGACAGCAGTGGGGAGGTGCAATAAGCATGGGAAGGTATGACAAGCATCCAGCAGGATGGCAGTGGGGGAAGTGCAACAAGTAGTGGGGAGGTGTGACAAGCGTACAGCAGGGCGGCCGTGGGAAGGCACAACAAGCAGCCAGAAGGACAGTGGTGGGGAGGCGCAACAAGCAGCCAGCAAGGCGGCAGTGGAGAGCAGTAAAGAGATGGATGAAGAGTGACCAGTGAAGTAAGATGCCTCTTTTCCTCCTCCCACCTGGAACAGGAGCTGAGCTCTGGGTCTGCACCAGGCTCTCTAATCTTTTTCATCCACGTGTGGAATAAATGTTCTATGTGCACCAAAACATGTGCAGATGTGCACCACCAGGAGAAACACAAACCCAGCTGTGGGTGCTCGGCTAGGTGGCATTTAAATCTCTCCTGAGCAGCTGCCCAAGTGCTCAGCTTATAGGGAACGCTGGTCCGCACTGACCAAGGGCAGTGAGTGAGAGGGTTGAAGAGTAGGGTTAGGCATGTGACAGGCACACATACAATCCTGGCCTGAGGAGGACACTGCCCCACCTACTTGGGGTGGGGACTGTTACTCATGGTTTATGTTTAGTAGCCCTGTTTGTGGTGTTTTGCCAAATTAAGGCCAAGTTACTCTCCTCCCTTTTATTAAAAGTTTCTTTTCTACACTCAGATTCTGCTTGCGAGTGGGGAAGCATATCGCCCCTCTGAGGCACCCAGGGGTGGAGTGTGAATTCCCCAGGTTACTGGGTGGGGGTTCAAGCTGGTTCTGTGTTGGATGGATGGGGAGGAACCCCTAGATCAGGGGGTGGGTAATCTATGCCCACCCTGCTCCTTGGCCTCCCTCCCACCCTGACTCCGCACCCCTTCCCCACTCTGCTCCTGCCCTCCCTACTGCCCAAACCATGCACCCCAGCCCATCCCACTCCTGCCCTCCCTCCCGCCCTGACCCCGCACCCCCTTCCCCACCCTGTTCCTGCCCTCCCTCCTGCCTGACACCACACCCTCACCCAACCCTGCACCCCTACTGTCAAGACCCTGCATCCCCAGCCCACCCCTGCACCCCCTTCCACCCAGATCTCACACACTCACCCCATTCCAGCCTTGGGGGTGAGCCCTGACCCTCAGCGCCCCCCATATACTTTGGGGCTGGAGCTTGAGGGGAGTGTCTTTTTTTTCTGCTTCCCAGTTGGGGGCCAGGTCAGTGGGGTTTGGGGTTTTTGGTTTTTATTTCCCCACCCCTGCCCTAGATATTGAACTTGGCCTTGGCTGCGCAGGCTCCCCCTGCCAGAAGGGTTACTGTTAGAGCAGAGGGGGGGTGGGTTTGTTGCCAGGACTCCTGAGTTCTATCCATAATCTGATCTCCTGCACACCGGGCAGTGTTTCAGGGCTGGACACCACCCCTTACCTTGATGAGCTGCAGAATGACCTTGCAGTCCTTCACCGTGCAGGGCCGGATGATGCAGTTCATGGTACTAGGGCTCTCCTCTGCCTCTTTCTCTTCCCAGCCCTGGGACTCCTGCTATCCCTTTAAGACCAACAGCCCAAGGGGGTGGGGCTGCACAAATAGAGGGAGGAGTTGTGTCCAACCCCAGAGCCACAAGTGGCTATGAATCAGTTCCCCTCAGCACCAGGAGGGGGCACCTGGCAGGGAGCAATCATCCCACTTCTACCCCCAAACAGTGGATCCCACCGCTCACACCAAGCTATGTCTAAATTACAGGCACTTGGGGCCTGAGAGTAGGTGACTCTGCATATAGGGCACTTAGAGGGTGGGTTTAGGTCTGCAGCCACAGCTGGGTTTTGATGGACGAAAGAAGGCCAGGTCTGGGGGGTTATGGGGAGTGAGGAAGGTGAGTGTGTGCAGACAGAAGAGAAGCCAGGACTCCTGGGTTCTCTCCCCAGCTGTGGGATGGGAGCGGGGGCTGGTGGGTTAGAGCAAGAGGGGGCTGGAATTCAGCCACAAGGAAGAGAACCCAGGAGTCCTGCCTTCCCTTGCCTAGGAGCTGGAGTCTGCCATTAGTGTGTAAGGACCCAAATGGGGGCCAAGGGTGAGTCTTGGGCAATCCAGAGCTCTCGAGCATCACAGGACATGTCAGTGCTGTACCTTGACCCCCTCCATTGACCCCCTCCATCCCCCGCCGCCCTACAGGCAAAGGCCCCACTGCAGTTAGGAGAGCAGCAGAGAAGTTCTACCTCCTGCTGAGCCAGCTAGTGCCTGCCCTGGGGCCAGGTGGGGAGCCAGTGCCCCCTAGAGGGGACAGGCTCAAGCCCAGCCCCATTCCTTGCCTTTTTGAGCCAGCCAGACGCTGCCCCGAGGCCAGGTGAGAGCTGGCAGCCCCTAGAGGGGCCTCAGTGTCTGGCCAGTGGTTCTTTTCAATTTAGGAGTCAGCAGATTCCAATGTAAAACTTTAGCTGATGATTAACATTAAAGGACCAAATCTTGGAGGCAAACCTGCAGGGAAGGTGTAGGGGGAGACAATCCCCCAGCTGGCACCAGGACTCATAGCCTGACTCCCAGACTTCCCCCTCTCTGGCCCACCAGACCCCACTCCCCATCTCACAGCTGGAGAGAGACCCCAGGGCTGTGTCTACACTGGCATGATTTTCTGGAAATGCTTTTAACGGAAAAGTTTTCCGTTAAAAGCATTTTCAGAAAAGAGCGTCTAGATTGGCACGGACGCTTTTCCACAAAAGCACTTTTTGCGGAAAAGTGTCCGTGCCAATCTAAACGCTTTCATAAAAGCCCCGATCGCCATTTTTAGCGATCAGGGCTTTTGAGAAAACAAATCTCAGCTGTCTACACTGGCCCTTTTTGCGCAAAGGGACTTTTGCCCGAGCAGGAGCAGCATAGTATTTCATAAAAGCACTGATTTCTTACAGTAGGAAGTCAGTGCTTTGCGAAATTCAAGCAGCCAGTGTAGACAGCTGGCAAGTTTTTCCGCAAAAGCGGCTGATTTTGCGGAAAAACTTGCCAGTCTAGACACAGCCCAGGAGTCCTGGCTCTCAGTAACACATGCCCCTCCCCCCACCAGTAGACACTGGATTAAATGAAGCAGAAGGACCTTGTTTGACTGTAAACCAAAAATCTAGTATTTATTGAAACCCAGAAAATAAGCCTCAAATACCTTACAGCTCTCTCTGAATGTTAGAGGCAGAACTGACTCCATCTCATCCCCAGCAGGTGTGATCATGATTTGGAGTGACTCCGGATTCACACCACTGTCCAATAGAGCAGAGGCCAGACCCCAAGACCAGGGCGCATCCCAGACCATGCAGAAGCAAAGGGATAGCGGCGGTGGGGTCCCTGTGAGGAGGGGCTCATGGGAAGGGGTGCACGGGAGGCAGGTTGTAGCTGGCGTCCAGGAAGATGGTGAGGGTCCCAACACTGGTGAAGGTGATGAAGGTCCAGAGGAAAAGACGGTCCACCACCATGGCCACATACTGCCAGTCTTCTTTGAGCTGGGGGGAGGGGGCAGGAGGCATGAGGGAGCTGGTCCTTGGCACCCTTAACTCTCTGCTCCATGGGTACAACTAGTGACCCCTTACCTAGTCCCACTGACCCTCCTGAAGCCTTCCCACCACCTCTATGTCTGGCCATTGCCCTCCTTAACTCTGCCCACAGTGGCCCCCAAGCCGGTTCAATTGGCCCCTAAGTCTCCCCACACTGCCCATTATGCTCCTTACACCCCCGCCCTGGGTAGGGTCAAGCAGCCCCACAGACAAACGAACTCCAGACCCGGCGAGGGGGGTTGGGTCTGAGGCTGGAGCCAGAGTCCACTGGTGATGGGCAGCTGGCCAACCCCACTGTGAGGAAGTGCGGGAGCTGTGGCGGGGCTGAAGGGGCTGCCTGCAGAGCTGTTGGCACTCTGTGTCCCCGGCTGTTACTGGCTTAATGAGGGGAGGGGGAGGGAGTTTGTTGTTCCATTGACCAGCACAGAACTGGAGACCCCAGTGACTAGTGACCGGGAGACCCAGCTGGGATGGCACGGCCGGGTCTGGCCAGTGGGAGGCCAATGGGCTGTGGGGGAGAGGACCCCGGTGACCTGCCCAGCTGGTCCCAGCCAGGGAGAACAAAAGGTGGAGGAGGGGGGAGGCGGAGAACAGAGGGGTCCGGGAGACTCTGTTAACCTGGACAGAGGCCAGGGAGGGGCTGCTGGGGAGGGATTTGGGGGGCTGGGCTGGAAGGAGGGGGCTGCTGGACTGGGCAGAGAGAGCAGGCAGAGCCCACCTGGCTGCAGGGGAGACTCAGACATGCTGGGCTGAGGGGGGGGCCAGGCCTACAGGCCTGGCAGCTCCTGTGCTGGGCTCAGTGCTCAATGAACCCTCCTGTGTGATGCTGGCGGAGAGTCGCTCCGGTCTGAGAACAGGGCTGCACTAGTCCCCCTGCGAGTGGAGGCCCCGGGGGCCCAGGGCAGAGCCAGGCACGCTGAAGGCGCAGACCCCTGGAAGAGAATGGACTCCCCGAGAAGGGGCCGCTGCACAGTTGGGGGTTCTGCCCGGGGATCACATGGGCTATGTGTGGGCACCACCTGGGAGACCGTGACACACACTCACCGTGTCATAGTCCTCCTGGTCCTGGAGCTGCTGGGCGATGTAGGTCACAGCGTCCATGGCGGACTTGAGGTCAAGCGGTAGGACGAGGCATTCACTCGGCCCGTCGATGAACCGGCGCAGGTCCTGCAAGAAGGGATCCTGGTAGAATCTGGAAGGTTAACAGGAGAGAGCCGTGAAGCCCTACCCCTACTGAGCCCCCTCCCTGTTCCACAGTCCTACTGTTGCCCTGGGCCAGCCCTGCCTGCCAGGGGAGAGCGCCCCCTACTGAGCCCCTGCCCTGCTCCCTTCCCCACAGCGCCCCCAGCGCAACCCTGGGCAAGCACTGTTTGCCAGAGGAGAGCGCCCCCTGCTGAGCCCCTGCCCTACTCCCTGCCCCACAGCGCCCCCTGGTGCCACCCTGGGCCTGCCCTGCCTGCCAGAGAGAACACCCCCTGCTGAGCCCTTGCCCTGCTCCCTGCACACAGCATTCCCATCTGACCTGCTTGGCTTGGGGAAGAGGAAGTCACAGGTGGGTTTGCGAATGAAATATTCGTCTGTGCTCCGGTTGCTCTTTACCACTAATTCCCGTTTGGAGGCTGGGGGAGGTTTCAGGATGGGCTCTGGTTTCGGACGCTGAAGCCCCAGGTAACGCGGGAGCCGATGAATGAAAATCTGCCCAGGAGAGAGAATCCAGAACCTCCCATTAGCTCCATCTCTGGGGCCAGGTGGGAGCTGGCACCCCCTCCTAGAGGGAACAGGCCCCATGCCCAATTTCCTGCCCCCTGCCCTAGGGCTAAGGAGGGGTGTGTTACCTGCCTGACCCAGAAGGGCATGTCATGGGTGTTGGGCGAGCGGTGATGCAGGTTGAGGACCACCACACTGAGGATGACAGAGAAGGTCACTAGGATCATGGTGAACATGAGGTATTTGACAATGATGGGCACGGCCAGCGAGGTCTCTGGCACCTTGTCTGCCAGCAGCAGCAGGAAAACGGTGAGGGTGAGCAGTGCGAAGATGGAGAGAGTCATCTTCTCCCCTGGGCAGAGAAAGCAGAACAGGCATCAGCCAGGGCAGGGGGAGGACAGGGAGAGTGGATTATGGGGCCCATCTAGCATGACTTCTGGTCTTCTCAGAAACAGGGTAATCCAAAGACCATCTAGCATGGCCTCTTATCTATCCCCAAGGACAGAGGATTGTGGGCCCATCCCGCATGGCCTCTGGTCTTCTCATGGAAAACGGTATCCCAAGGTCCATGTAGCATGGCCACAGGTCTCTGCAGGGAGAGGGGAGTCCGGTGCCCATCTAGCATGGCCTCTGGTCTATCCCCCGTAACAGGGGATTGTGGGTCCCATCTAGCATGGCCTCTAGGTTGCCTAGGTGCTCAACTACGATGAACTAAGGTCTCCTAAGGAAGAGGGGAATCCCAGCATTGGATTCCTCAGCCCCCTGGAAAGAGGATGGTTCCTGGGAGGAGGGAAAAATCTGGCACCAGATTCCCACCCTCTTGGAATAGGTCCAATCCCCCACCTTCTCTCTGGCACCAGGGGCAGCCTGTGCCCATCTGCCTGGCACCCACCGGCATCAGGGGGCAGATAGAAAACGAAGATGGCCAGGATAGTGATGAGAATGCAGGGAATAATGACGTTGATGATGTAGAAGAGTGGCCTGCGGCGGATGATGAGGTAGAAGGTGATGTCCTCGTGCTGTAACTCCCCAGGCAGTGTGTTGCGCCGTGCAGGCTTGTGCCGGATCTCCCACTGCCCATTGTCTGGAGGGCAGAGAGAGGGGTTAGGGCCGAGGAATGCCAATCCAGAGTCACCTCATTAGGGGTGGCAAAGCAGTGGGAAGGGAACGGGGCCCCGAGACAGTTGGTGGCAGTGGTGGGATCCACACCCAGATTGCACAGGGTCTGGCTATGAGAGTTGTGTCTTTCTGTCGAGTAACTGTGTGTGTTCACATGTGTGTGGAAGAGTGCGTGGCTGGTTGCAAGTGTAATGACTCTCTGTGTTGAATTGTATGTGTGTCGCTGTGTGTGTGGTGGCTGTTTGTGCTGTCCTGGCTTTATGTGTGCGGCTGTCTGTGCAGCTGTGGTCCTTCTGCCTGTGTGCGGGCTATGTGTGTTTTGTGTGCACATCACAGTGAGGGGAGGGATTGCTGTGTGTGTATGTTGTGGCCATGTGTGTGATACTGTGTGTGCAGCTGTGTGTTGTGTTTATGTGTTTGTCCTCATGCACATTGCTCTGTGTGTGTGTTCGACAATGTGTGTAAGTAGCTCTGTTTGGGTGGGTGTATTACTCTGTGTGTTGTGGTGGCATGTGAGATAGGGCTGTGTGTATGTGTTCCTCTTTGTGTGTGTAGCTCCATATGTGCTGAGGTTGCACATGTGTAACACATGGCTGTGTGTCTCTGTGTCTTTGTGTGTCAGTGTTGTGTGTGATGTATGGTTCTGTGCGTGTTGTGGTCACACATGTGTGGCTGTGGGTGTAGCTCTGTGTATGATGTGTTTGCGTGTGAGTGACTGTGTGTATGTCTTGAGATATGGTTGTGTGCATGTAGCTCCATGTGCCTGTCTGTTTGTGATATATGGCTGTGTATGTGGCGTGGTTGTGAATGCCTGGCTCTGTCTGTTTGTGAGACATAGAGATGACCCGTGTGTAGCTCTGTGTGCGAGTACCTGTGTATGTATTGAGGTTGTGCATGTGTGACTCTGTGTGTGTATGTAGAGGTGTGTGTGTGTGTAGCAGTGTGCGTGTGTGTGTTGCACTGTGTGTAACTGTGCGTTTGTGTGTCGCTGTATGTGTGTACTCATCTGTATATGTGTATAGTTGTGTGGGTAGCGCTGTGTGGCTGTGTATATATGTGCATGTAGCTGTGTGCGTATGTAGTTGTGCATGTAGCCATGCATGTCTGTGTGTATCCATGTGTGTGTGTAGCTGCATCCGTGCAAATAAAGACGTGTGCAGCTGTGTGCGCACTTGGGTTGCTGCATATGGATGTGTGTGTACCATGTGCATGTGCACGCATGTGTGTGTAGCTGTGTGTAGCCATGTGCATGTGTATCTAGGCGTATATGTATGTAGCTGTATGCCTGTGTAGCCGTGCACATGCATGTGTAGCTGCGCGCGTGTGTGTGTAGCCGTGTGGGTGCATGTGTAGCTACGCGTATACGTATGTAGCTGTATGCAAGTGTAGCCGTGTGCATGGTGGACGCTCACCGATGAAGGTGTTCTCAAAGATGACGATCTCCTGCACCTCACGCCCCGCCTCGTCCAGCGGGTGCAGCAGGCCCAGCTCGGCTGCTCCGTAGGCGTAGGACTGGAACACCATGCTGCAGTTCTGCCAGTCGAAGGGGAAGTAAGTCACCTGGGGGGAGAGACACCGTGGACACAGCACCCCCTGCTCGGACCTCCACAGCACAGCACCCCTTGCTGGGCCCCCTCTACCCCGCACAGCCCAGCACCCCCTGCTGGGCCCCCTCTACCCCGCACAGCACAGCACAGCACCCCCTGCTGGGCCCCCTCTACCCCGCACAATACAGCGCCCCCTGCTGGGCCCCCTCTACCCCTCACAGAACAATGCCCCCTGCTCGGCCTCTTAAACCCCCCACAGCACAACGCCCCCTGCTGGGTCCCCTTTTCCCACCACAATACAGCACCTCCTGCTGGGCCCCCTCTATACCTCACAGTACAGCACCTCCTGCTGGGTCCCCTTTGCCCACCACAGTACAGTACCCCCCCGCTGGGCCACCTACCCCGCAGCACGGCACTCCCTAGCAGAGGGGGCCAGCTCACCTGGATACTGCAGCTGCTGCGGTAGAGGGCGGGGGGAAGCCACCGAACGGTTCCCGCATGAGAGACCAAGACATTCACGGGTAGGGCAATGTTAAAATTACCATCATTGCTGAAAGAATGAAAAAAGAAGAAGGGGCGTCACACAGCAGAAGGAACCCACCTGCCAGCTGGGCTGTGGCTTTAGTGCTCACACCCCCTGGTTCCCTTTTCCTGGGGACCCTGGCTGTTCCCCTGCCCTCATGCCCTCCCAACCCAGTTCACTTGTTCATGAGGTAGATATCCGGGAGCCAGACTTTGTCAGAAGACAACCGGATGGAGCTGATGTCGTCGAAGTCAGACAGATTCCAGCTCAGGCGATAATCCGTCCACTCCTGGAGACCCAATGGACAGGGGGATGGTCGAAGAAAGAAAGAAAGAAAGAAACTCCTTGTGATTGTCCTCCCAGCCCCACCTCACCCTGTGAGACTGGGCAGGGCTATTTGCCCCATGCACATATGGGGAAACTGAGGCACAGAGTGCTCTCTTACTCCATCCCCCATTAACCATCCATGGCTGTGCTGGAAATGAACCAACCCCACTGGCTCTTGTTATAAACAAGGAATCAGAGCTGGGACATATTTCCTCATCCTCTACTCCCTTTTTATAAACCACAAAGCCCCCACCAAACCAGAAATCTACCCCTACACTTTGTCCCAGCAGCCACCAGATGACACTAAGTCCCTGCCCCAGCGCTAAGAGCTAGATTGGGGAAGGCAGACACCCCCCATCTGGGATAGAGTACGGGGGGCAGTAGGCATGGGAATGTGTTGGGGGGATAGTACCCACCAGGTCCATGTACACCTTCGTGGTCAGCTCCTCATTCTTTTCATTCTGGTGGGGAAGAAAGGATTAAAAAGTAATTCGGGAGATACCCCCTCGACTCCAGAATCATGCCCCCTCCCCTGTGTACCCTTGAGAATGCTGCTCCCTTTGGAGGTATGTGAGGGCATAGAACCCTTTCTGGGGTATGGGACAGTGAAGGGCATTTTATGGAGGGGCAAATGGGGCTGAAATGGACTACCCCGGGGTGCCAACCCGGTGCATGTATCCAGCTGACCCTCCCACTCTGAATTCATTTCCTCCCCACTACCTTCCCCTTATACTGCTATTTATAACATCCCCTGTCTCTGGCCGGCGCCAGGGCCTCCGTGACAGCTGCTGTCTCTGTCCCCTGGCCAAGGGGGCGGGTGAGAGGCCCTTAACCCTCTCCCTGCCAGAGCTGGGGGTCCTACTGTCCTCCCTTCCATGGACACTGGCTGCCTCAAGAAACTAATTTAGAATGAGAGGTCCAGGTGTCACAGCCCTAGCTACAGCATTCTAGGTGACTCTAGCATGGCTTTGGCCCCTGGCCTGGAATAAAGCACCAGAAAGCTAATCTAGAACATAGCCAGCGTATCCCAGGAGCAGGAGTGAGCTAGTCTGCTCTAGAGCATGGTCTAGTATGGCACTGGTGTTTGGTCAGGAATGCAGCTGGGGAGAAAATCTGGGACGTGGTGTCCTGTGGCTATGGCATGGTGGTGTTCCGGGCTGCTCCAGAGCAAGGTATAGAATAGCACAGAGGGTTGATTGGCCTGGGCTGCAGCAAGGAATGTAATCTAAGAATACAGCACCTGCTAGCCAGGGTGGCTCAAGAGTGGCTATGTTCAAGACCACTCTAGAAATGGCATTGGAAAGCAGTCTAGAATGGGAGCAAGTCTAGAGGAGTGTCTTCTCTGAGCAGCATGAGTGGCAGTGCCATACAGCTGTGCTAGAAAAGGTCAAATGGTTGTGCATCCTAGAATGCCCTCTGGTGTGATAATCTAGATTGCATTCCCTTTTTGACCATCAAGGACCAGAAGTCATGGGAACTAGACCAGTCTAGAACATGGTCTAGAACTGCACGAGTAGCTGATTTGCCTTTCCACTAGGAAGTGAAGCAAGAATATGGTCTCTTTTTGGCCAGCTAAGGACCAGGAGCCATGGCACAGCAGACAGACATAGAACCTGGCCTAGAATGTTAAGCTAGAACACCCTGCCAAGGCTCCAATTCCTCACCAGGCTGATGAGGTGTGACAGGGACATGCCCACCCGGACGAACACCTTGTCAGTGAGAGTGCGGGTGGGGCGGACGTTGGAGTTGTAGTTCTCAAACAACTTCTCCAGCAGACGCTCCTCGGTCTGCAGGCTGCCCGCCACTGCCCGGAGAGAGAAACTGTGTGTGTGGGGGTCCTGTTCCCCACTGCATCTCCCTACTGCCCGGCACTGCTCCCTGGGCCACAGCAGTCTACTGAGCCGCCTATCCCTCCCTCCCTCCTCATCTGCACCTGTCCATCCCTCCCCACACATTGCCTCCCTCCCACACAGAACAATGTAGCTGCCCCATCCCATCTAGCCCTTCCTACAGGACGCACTCCTCCATCTCTGTTCATCCCTCCATCCCCCCACCCTCTTCTCTCCACCCATCCTGCCACACTTCGATCCCCACACCCCATCCTCGGCATCCAGCTGTCTGCCCCCATACCTCATATCTATCCCTCAACGCACACCCCATCTGTGCCCCCTCCTATTTATCCCCATCCCCTTTGTCTAGAGATCTCTCCACCCCCCTCCCATCGCTGTACCCATCCATCCCCCTGAACCTGTCTGTCTTTCCATCCATGCATCGGCATATACCCCCTCCTTCCATCCCCACACCCTGCTATCCATTCATCTGTCCCCCACTCATCATCCTTCCCCACATACCTTATCCATCTGTTCCCCCATTCAGCCATCCATTCCACACACACATCTCTATGTATCTACCCCCATCCACCACACTTGCTCTCCCCAAAAATTCATGTCCACCCACACCCTCTATGTATCTACCCCCATCCACCCCTCTGTCTATCCATCCCACACCCCATTCACCTCCATTCCTATCTCTAATCCATGTCCCCATACCTTGCCTCATAGCCCATGGCTCTACCTGATATCTCTCTGGCCCCGTTTCCACTCTCTAGCAGGGCCAGGTGCCCCCTGACTCTTGCTGGGGCTTGGCCAAGGGGCGGCCTGCACTTACCCACAGTGGGGATAAGCCAGAGGGTCACCAGAACTGGGGCCCTCCGTGCCATGGCTGCATCCGTGTGTCCGTCTGGCTCCTGGAGGCCCAGCTGGCACCCTGCCTCCCCCTCCAGCCACCCCCTTGGCCACAGCAGCTGTCACTAGAGCGGGGTGTGGGAGGGGGCTGGAGGGTTGAGGGGTGGGGGAGGAGCCTCATGCCACAGGAAATCTGCAGGCACCACCTGTTCTGGACTGGGGGGGGGATCTTTAACCATTTGGGACCCAGAGCTCACAAGGAGAGGGAAAGGGGCCCCAGGGGCATTCGGATCCACAGCCTGTGCAGGGGGACATGGATTTTAGCCAGGCAGAGAGCCCAGCTGGTCCATGTGGATAGGTCGCTCAGTGGTTATTAGCCAGGCTGGGCAGGGATGGGGGGCCCAGCCTCTGTTTGCCAGGAGCTGGGAATGGGTGACAGGGGCTGGATCTCTGGATGGTTCTCTGCTCTGTTCACTCCTGCTGGGGCACCTGGCATTGGCCACTGTCGGCAGACAGGACACTGGCTGGATGGACCCTTGGTGACACAGATAGATAGATAGAGAGGGGGAGGGATAGAGGTTGTGGGATGGGGGCAGACAGACGAGTTGGGGGATGAGTAGTGCAGGGACACACACAGGGGAGGGGGATGAGTAGAGGAGTTGGGAACAGGGGTCAGGCAGAGAGGCTGGGTTGGGGGGTGCATAGAGAGGTTGGGGATGGGAGGAGGGGCAGAGAAGCAGAGGTGTAGACAGGCAAAGCTTGGAACTGGATTGCCCTGTGGCCTGGACTTTCCCCTGGAGGAATGAGGAAAACCCGGGGCGAGATCCACTCTCGCTGGCCATTTGGAAGGCCAGGAACATTTGACGGAGTTAAATGGCAGCCACTTGGCCGGGAGATGGGTAAATCCCGGAGCTAGATCACAGCAGCCTCCTGCATCGGAGCCGGGAAGTAGCTGCTCCTTCTCGGGCAGGGAATTATGGTAAATCCCAAATACGGCATAGGAGTCAGCCCAGCTATGGGTAAAACCTGGAGCTGAATCCCAGCTCGGAGTCCCACGCAGCCCTGCCCACCTCAGGACTTGGGTAAAACCCGAAGCTGAATCACGGCTAAGAGTCCCACACAGCCCCACCCCATTCCCTACTCCGGATATACGTAATTCCGGAACTGGATTCCGGCTCGGAGTTCCACAGAGCCACATGGAGCCGGGTAGATTCGTAGAAACGTGGTTTATTCTCCCGGCTGTGCAGGTCTAGGGGTCAGCAGTCCCTTGAACCAAGGGTGTGTGTGGAAGATTAGGGGGCTGAATTTCATGACCTGAGAGTGCAAGGCGGGGGCTTATTATCAGTGCAGGGAGAGGCTGGAAGGAGGAGTAAGGGCTATAAAGGGGGCAATAAGGGGCGGAACCAAAGAGAGAATCGGGGGAAGGGGGCAGATACCAGAGGAGCAAGCAGGGAAAGGGGAGAGAATAGGAGATGGGAAAGGAGAGGAAGGGGCAATAAGGGAGAGGGAGGCCCAGGAGCTATGAATACAGACAAGGGGGGATAGGAGGGGGCCGTGGTCCCCTTCCCCATCTGGTGCAGTTGTTTGTGGGCAGAGTGGGGCTTGAAAGGAGCGTTGTCAGAGCTGTGCCGAGAGATACACAGTGTCGGCTTCTTGAACAAAATACAGGAGAAGATGTAGAAAACTCCCCTCAAATCCATCTTCTACCATTCAGTCCCCACCCCTTTACCTGCCTCACAGCGCCCCCGGGGGCCAGTCCTGCCTGCTAGGGGAGAGCCCCCTGCTGAGCCTCTGCCCCACAGCACCCCCTAGAGTTGCCTTCGGCCAGCCCTGCCTACCAGGGGAGAACGCCCCCTGCTGCCCCCAGGCCCATCCCAGAGTGTATGAGAAGATAGAGATCAGCTGCTGCCCCCTGCTGGAGGGGATGAGCCCTGCTCTGTGTGTGTATTTGCTGCCCCCTGCTGGCTGGGCATACAGCTACTTCTGTGCACCCTCCCTCCCCCCCCTCCTCCACTAGAGCAGTGGGTTTCAAGCTATGGGGTTGCAATCCAGTACTGGGATGTGGAATGTCGGGCACTGGGTCTCATTCCTGCAGGATGACCAGGTGACATTAGGAAAAAGTTCCTAACTGTCAGGGTAGTCAGCCACTGGAATAAATTGCCCAGGGAGGTTGTGGAATCTCCATCTCTGGAGATATTTAAAAGTAGGTTAGATAAACGTCTATCAGGGATGGTCTAGACCAGTGGTCCCCAATGCGGTGTCCGCGGGCGCCATGGCGCCCACTGGGGCATTTATATGTGCCCGCTGAATCATCTGGGCCGGCCCCGCCCCTGGCGCGCGGCACATGCGCGGCCCCTGCCCCAGGCGCGTGGGCGGCCCCTGCCCCGGGCGCGCAGCACATGCGCGGTTCCAGCTCCTGCCCCAGGCGCATGGCGTGTGGGCGGCTTCTGCCCCAAGCGCGCGGCACATGCGCGGTGCCGGCCCTGGGCACAGGGCGCGTGGGCAGCCCCTACCCCAGGCGCCCGGCAGCCCCGAAAGGTTGGGGACCACTGGTCTAGACAGTATTTGGTCCTGCCATGAGGGCAGGGGACTGGACTCGATGACCTCTCGAGGTCCCTTCCAGTCCTAGTATTCTATGATTCTATGATAAGCAAAAGCTTATAGATTAATGCTATAAACTACACGCATTCCCCCCCTCCTCTTTCTTGCCAGTAAATTTTTTAGCAGGCTGTCCAGCAGCCTGGCTCAGTCCTGGCTTGTGCTGGGTCCAGGACCCTCCTCTGCTGCTGCTCTGCATTTAAAGTGTATTAGGAGCCAGGCAGGCAGGCAGCCCGGCTCAGTTCCAGCTCGCACCGGAACTGGGAGCTCAGCCCCTCTTTCCCCCAGACAGGGCCTTCTTCCACCCCACCCTGCTGCTTCTGTATCAGAGGCAGCAACACAGGGCAATAGGCATCTGGTTTATGAGGGGAGCTGGTTTTTAAACTGCCTCCCCTCATGGACCAGCTCCCACCTGGCACCCCGCACTGCTGCCTCTGATACAGAGGCAGCAGCGCAGCTTGACGGGGTGTAAAGGACTCGCTGGCCCAGTTCTCAAGTCGCTGGCCCTGCTGGGCCTTGATTGCCTGAACCATTGGCCACCGAGGGAATCAAAACCCGATTGGCTGGGTGGGAAGTAGGAAAGAAGGGGGAAGGGGACTCGGGCCCACCCTCTCTCCGAGTCCCGACCCAGGGCCATAAGGTCAAGGGGTAGACTTCCAACCCCTAGACCTGACTGACGGGGCATTGCCCTTAACGCGCCAGTCTGTGGTCTTACATCCCTAGCCCCGCCCTGGGTCGCTTCCTCTTCCTTCCCTCTCACCAGATTCCCCGTCCGTCTCCGGTTTCCCCCACGGCCTCCTCAAACCGCCGCATCCTTTCCTCTGCAGGTTCTTCACCCCTAGCTCTTCCTCCCTCTGGCTCCCCCTTTGCCCCTTTTGGACCGCCGTCCTTGTCCTTTGTCTCCTCTGTGCTCTTCCCCCCTGACCTTAGCATCTCCATATTTACATCCAGGGCCTCTGCCCAGGCCCAATCCCCTCCGTCCCCGCCTGAGTCGCTCCACCCCCTACCAGCTGGGGAAGCATCCGGTTGCCTGGCTACCCCGGCACAGCTGGCCGTGGGCATGGGCGCAGCTGGCCGTGGCCTCCGCCTCCCAGCGTTCTGCAGCCTCCCCTGACTGGGTCGGGCTTGGGGAGCTCTGTGGCCCCGATCCCGCCGAGGGACTTGGCGGCCTCCCGCTCCCACTGCTTTGCTGCACTTCTCTGTCTGGGGGAAGGGGCTGTGAGTGCGGGGCCATCCTGCCCCATCACACGGGGGTTCCTCAGGAGTGGGGCCGAAGTGCACTGGCTGCCGGCCGCATCCCCAGGGACTATAGAATAGTCGAGTAACCAATAAGAATTCATGAGGTTAATCGATTATCCAATTAACCAATATTTAACATCCCTCTAGTAGGGAGTGGCAGTGGGGGATGGCAGAGCAGAGGGGAGAACTTTCCACAGAAGGGTGCATTGGGCTCCCAGCCTGGAGCTGTGATTCAGGGATCTCGTTGAGGGAAAGAGCCTGGAGGAAAATCAATAGAAATGACCAGGCTTTTCACCAGAGGAAGGACACAAAGGAGCAAGTGAGGGCCGGGTGTGTAAGAGGGCAAGGGGGCTGGGAAGCTGCCGAGGTGGTTCAGTGGAAGGGATTGTTCCTTTCGGGCAGTGCCTCCCCCGGTCACACCACTGAAGGTTTGTCCTGCCAGTATTGGGCTCACAGCAGGGCATTACTGGAAAGCTGGCTCAGAACATGTTAGTCTACGGCACCTTCGTCTAACACTTGCTGTAAACATTTCATTGTGATTTTATAATCTTCAGCAGCACGCATCTCTTAAATACCCCCTTCCCCTGGCTGCTGTCAGGCATAGGGGCACCAGATAATAGTACTGTGGAAGGCCCCAGACATCCTAAGGATTGCCCTGGAGAGACCCAGGAGCCCTGGCTCCCAGCCCTCCTCTCTAACCCACCAGTCCACATTCCTCTCCCAGAGTTGGAGAGAGAAGCCAGGAGTCCTGCCCCTTCCCCGCATTCCTACACTATAACCATTAAACCATCTAGTTTTCAGGCTGGTTAATTGTTATGTTCCTTTTCAACCTCACCCCAGCCAAGAAATATCTTTGCCATGCACTGATCCCTTCCCCCCACCCCAGCATGTGATCAGTAACAGGGGGTGAAATCTCTGACCCCCCACATCCCTCCATCCCTCCCAGACGCCCCTCAAAGGCAGCTTCTCAGCCAAGTGGAGATGGACCCTGACCCCCAGCGTAATGGTTAAGTGCCACATTGGGGCTGGTCTCACGCCAGGGGACCCAGGCAGAGCAGGGATGGGAGGGAGCTGGAGTCATGGTTCCCAGCCATGGATCTGAACCTGGCTCCAGGCTGCGGCCCTCAACCGGTCCATGGGTGGCATGGCATTAGCCTGTCTGCTGCTGGCTGTGCTGGAGATGGGTCAGAGCTAGCCAAGGGCACCAGTGGGTCCCCCAACCCATGGCAGGGCCTGGGGTATCAGGTACCCACTGTGCATCTGTCTGCCCATCCAGTCTCAAGCACATCTGTCTATCTGTCCCCATCCCCATCCATCAGCTCATTGAGCCATCTGTCCATCCAACCCCACACATCTTAGCCTGTCCCTCCAGTCACACCTCTATCCACCTATCCATCCATCCCCCACACCTCTGCTCATCCATCCATTTATCTATCCATGGTGTCTATTACCCACTTCTACCACGTGGGCATCAAGATCCACATACCTCCATCCGTCGGTCCATCCATCCATCTCCCCATCCTTCTGTCTATTCATACCGACACACTTCTACTGTCCCATCCATCTCCACACACACACGTCCATCATCCACTCCCCATACACACCACTTGCCTATCTGTCTATCCATGCATCTACACACACACACACACTCTGCCCTGTCTGCATCTCTCCCCATACACCTCACACTGCCCTGTCTGCATCTCTCCCGATACACCTCACTCACTCTGGATCCATCTTCCTACAGCTTCTCCTGGGCTCCCCATCTTTGCCCTGAGGGCTCAGATCCCTGTTCTCACCAGACCATTACACTCCGTCCCCACGGATGCACATGTGGCTGGCTACCTGTTCCCTGGTGGCTCAGTGGGAGAGGTGCCATGGATAATGTGTCTTAAATTCCAGTTGGTGTCAGCGGTGAGATCCCCTCTAGTTGGTGTGAGCAGTCGGATATCTTATCTGGTGCCCCCTCCTGGCCCTACAGGGATCCGCATTCACTGAAGGCTCTCAGCCTGGCCATAATTCCACCTTCTGGATCTGTAATCGAAAGGGCAAGAGTCCAAGGGCTGAGAAGGGGGAGAGAGGAGAAGAGAGGACAGCAGCCATGAGCTACATCGTTCGACCCTGGGCTCTGAGGGACCTGAAGGATCTTGTGCGGCTGATTCGGGTGAGAAGCAGATGGAAGCAAAATTGCACCCCCAGGGAATGGAGCTGGTCAGGAAATGTAGCAATGGATGCAGATAGAACCCAGGTGTCCTGGTTCCCAGCCATTCCCCTGACTCTAACCCTCGAGCCCCCACTCCTCTTCCAGAACTAGGGAGAGAACCCAGGAGTCCTGAGTCCAGCTGGAAACTACCCCATTCCCAGAGTAGCAGAGATATGGGCAGGTTAAAAAGAGGATCAGGGCACTTTAATGTGGGACATAACAGCTGTTTAGCTAGGGATCCCTCACCCAGCGCAGAGATGCACCCACCTCTGGTGCAGGGCGGCTGCTTATGCAATTAACTGAAGCAGGAGCAGACAGCAAGTATCTGTTGCCTCTTACAGGAAGCTGCAGCATTTCACAAGGCTTTGGATCAGGTCAAAACTACCCCCGAAGGTAAGTTGGTGGGGCCATTACAGGAGCAACATTCATGGCTGCATTTTAGTGCAAAGGGGGCAGCTGCTTAACTGTAAGCACTGCAAACCCCCATGTTCCTGCCTCCCTACACCAAACCACCAGCCCCCACTTCCCTCCCAGAGCTGGCGAGAGAACCCAGGAGCCCTGGCTCCACCCCACTCCCCTCCCCTGCTCCAACCCACCAGCCTCCTCTGTAACCAGCCTGGCTGGGCTGCCCGTTTTTGGGACCAAGCTTGTCTGTATCTCTCTGCCTGGCCCCTGCAGCGCTGAGGGAGGACGGCCTCAGGACGCACCCCAAGTTTGACTGCCTGGTTGCCGAAGTTCCCCCTGAGCAGAGGAGCAAAGAGGGTGAGACATGGGAATGGTGGGGGGAGGAAGACAAACGTATGTCAAGCAGGGCGGGGGCTGGACAACATTTGGATGGGAGACTCAAGCAGGGGGCATTCTCCCCTGGGAGGCAGGGCTAGCCCCAGGGCAGTGCTAGGGGGTACTGTGGGGCAAAAAGCAGGGGGTGCTTTCCCCCAGTGTGGCACCATGGGGCGCTGTGCTGCTCAGAGGGAGGTGTTTGATTCCATAGAGTGCAGCTTATATCACACTCCCCAGAGCTGGCTGCATCTCAGTGCCGGGTAAGGGGTCCCTGTGTAACCAGCTGCTCTGCCCAAGAGGTGGCTGCATTACAAGGCCAAGAAAGACTAAACCTTTGCTGGCTGACATACTCTTGTCTCTGCACTCGTCGCTGCTTTGTCCAGGTCACACCGTTGTCGGGTACCAGTTCCACTACTCCAGCTACTGCACATGGGAAAGGTGGATCCTTTTCCGCGAAGATCTGTACGTGATGCCGGAGTTCAGAGGTAGGGCGCGGCGTGGCAGTCGAAAGCAGGGTGCAGGGCTGTCACAGACTCACAGGTTGTGCCCATACTTGGCCCCATGGTTCCCAGGAGAACCCCTTTCAGTGTGACAGCCCCTTCTTGGGGGGGGGCACTCTCTCTTGGGGGTTGAGCCCCTGTACTTCATGGGACTGTACCTCCCTGATCCCCCAGCACGCCTGGTTCTGTCTGGAGCCTTTTGGGGAGTCCACTCACTCCACTCCCAGAGGGACTAGTGCAGCCCTGTTCTCCAGACTGGAGCGACTCACAGCCAGGATAAAACAGGAGGGTCTATTGAACGTCTGGACACACAGGAACTCTCAGGCCTGTAGGCCTGGCCCTGCTCAGCCCAGCACATCTGAGTCTCCTCTGCAGACAGGTGGGCTCTTCCTGCTCCCCCTGCCCAGTCCAGAAGCCCCCTCCTTCAAGCCCAGCCTCCGTATCCTTCCCCAGCAGCCCCTCCCCTGGCATCTGTCTTCTGTCCAGGTAACCAGGGTCACCTGGGTTCCTCTTTTCTCCACCTCCCCCCTCCTCCGACCCTTTGTCTCCCCTAGCTGGGACCAGCTGGGCAGATCACCGCCCCGGGATCCTCTCCCCGCAGCCTATAGTCTTTCCTTGGCCGTAGCAGGCTGCGCTGTTTGAGCTGGGTCTCTCAGTCACCAGTTGCCAGGGTCTCCATTCTCCAGGCCACTGGCTGGGTCCCCAGTTCCATGCTGTCCCTGTGACAACAAACTCCCTCTCCCCTGCCCTCGTTAAACCAGTAACACCGAGGGACACTGAAGCTATGTCTAGACTGCAAGTTTCTTTTATTTTGAAAGAGAGCGTCCACACAGTAAAAGAACAAAGAAAAAGCTATTTGCTTTTTCAAAAGATAGCGTCCACATTGACTGGACACTATCTCGCATTTAAGTTGTGATTAGTATGGATGGAGTGGCCACCAGGGCACCTGTTTTATTTCCTGCAAGCCTCTTCTTTCGAAAGAATGCCCTCTTCTGCGTCCACACACGCCTTTTTTCGAACGAGCTCCTTCAGAAAAATGCTTCTTCCTCATAGAAAAAGGTTTACCAATGTCGGAAAAACCCCTCCGTTCTTTCGGCTTTCTGTCAAAAGAATGCAATAGCAGTGTGGACCTAAGTGTAGTTTTTCTGGAAAAACGCTGCAGTGTAGACATACCCTGAGTGCCAACCACTCTGCAGGCAGCCCCTTGGGAAATGCAACAAATCCCCCACTTTTGTCACAGGGACTCAGAAGAGGGCACTCTCCCCAGACACTAATACACAGCCTTTCACGGAAACAGTACTAAGACACATGCATGGTTATGAAAGACTCTCCAAGTTGGGGGCTGAACTCACAGATCATCAGTAGGCAAAGGATCCCTGTATTGGGGATGTTAATAATTGTGTTTTTGTGTAAATGTGCAACCGCTGAATTTTTTAGCTGTTACACCTTTACACGCAGGGGGCAGGCAGGAGCCTTTCAAGTCAGCTCTCTGCAAACACTGGCTCCTGCCCCACCCCCCAACCGCCTCTGATAGGTATGTGCAGGGAGACAGCTTGAAAAATGGCTTCTCATGTGTACCGGCTCTCACCTACCTCCCTACCCCCCGCAGTGCTGCTGCCCCTCTATCTGAGGCAGCAGTGCAAGGGGGCAGGTGGCTCCGCAGGTGCCTGCATGCATGAGGAACTAGCTTAAAAGCTGATTCCCCACGGGCCCTGGCTCCTGCCTCCCGCACTACGAACAGAGGCAGCAAGGGGTGTGTGTGTGTAACCATTAGGATTAACCGATGAGCCTGGGCTTATCAGTTAATTATTTAAACGACCACACACTAACATCCCTACCCTGTTTTCCAGCCACCCTGCCTCAGAGGTGCTGCATCTCAGCGCCAGGCGAGGGTAAGTTTAGTAGACCTGTATTGCCGATCTGCTCTAGAAGTGATGGGGGAGGCCTGTGGCTTGTGCTCTCTGGGCTGTGGGACCAGCTGATCACAGTGGCTCTGAGATCACGAATCTCCAACTGGGCAGTTTCTGTTCTTCTCTGCAGGCAGAGGAATCGGCACCAGTTTATTGAACCAAGTGGCCAAGGTAAGATTAGCTCAGAAATTCAGTCTCCTTCCTCAGTAGGCCAGGTTCCAGCTGGGGCCAAGGGGCTGTTGCTGTGCCCATGGGGCCAGGTCCCAGCTGTGTCCGTGGGCTGTCAATGCGTCCATGATCCTAGATGGGGCTGTTGCTCAGTTGGAATCAGTGGGGCCAGGCCGCCAGGTTACTACTGTGCTGTGTGGGGCCAACCACTGCTTTCCTACATCAGTGTGGGTAGGACGGCGCTGGTCCAGCCCCCATGGGTGAATCAGTAAAACAGCTCTGCCCTCCTGCAGATTGCGCTGGCCCATGGGTACAACCAGTTCCGGTTCGTGTCAGCCAATTGGAACCAGCCTGCCACGGCGTTCTACGAGAACCTGGGGGCAGTGAACGTGTCGGCAAGGGACAGCTGGAATGTGTGGCACATGGAGGGTCACCGGAAGATAGCAGCATGGGTTATGCGGTGAAATGCTGCTACCAGGAGGCAGCTGGGGAGAAGACCCACCTGATTTAATCCACCAGCTCTCTCTCCCCTCCCAGAGCCAGCTGCACTGATCTAACCCACCAGACCCCTTCCCTGAGCCAGGGAGAGAACCCAGGAGTCCTGCATAGTCAGTACTGCCTGCTGCCAGAATTTGACTCAGAGTCCAGATGTGGACACAGCTCAATGTGCTGGCAACAGACAGTGCCCCTCTGGGAGTGCCACAGAGTGTGATCTGTCATGGGGTAGCGGGGCTCCCACGGCTTTGAACCCTCATCAATAAACAACAGTGTCAACTCGCCTGTGATTGATTCTGTGTTGGGGGTGGGGGTGTAACTTTCCACGTCTTCAGGGCCACTTGAGAAGTGGAGCTGTGAGGTTTATGGGCCATGGTGCAGGGGCTCTGGGAATACCCTTGGCCTGGGGTCTGGCTCCATCAAAGTTTGGGGCCAGGCGAGAGATCTGCTACCCTCAGATGATTTAAGAACCTGGCGGCCCCCACTGCAGTGCGACAAAAGTAGCAATCCTGCCTGTCCATGCCGCTGCCAGCACATCTCCACGGGCCTGGGCAGGGGAGTCTCTGCACTGCCCCGTCCTGGGCGTCCCTGTGGCCAGTAGGAGCTGCAGGGACAGTGTGTGGGCAGCAACACATGAAGACCCCACCCACCCACCTAAGCAGCTGGTTATGCAGAGATCCCTCACCTGCTGCCAGGGTGGGGTGCCCCAGGTAAGCCCAAACCCCAAGCTCCCCCCCCGAACCCACCCTTCCCCCTCCTGCCCCCAAACTTCCTCCCAGAGCCTGAAACCCTGGCTGGTGAGTTAGAGGGGGTTGGTGAGGATGGGAACCAAGACTACTCGGCTCTGGAAGGGCAGTGGGGGTTAGTGGTTAGAGCGGGAGGCGCTGGGAGCCAGGACTCCTGGGTTCAATTCTGGCTCGAGCCTCCTTTAACCGGGGGGGGGGGAAGGAGCACCTCTAGGCGGGCGGGGTCAGAACAAGTGCACATTGGGAAATACCATAAACTCCCCAGCCGGGAGCCCCTCCTCCTTCCCTTAGCTTCTAGCTGCAGCTGGCGGTCTGCGCGGGGGGACGCGCTTCAGCGAGGGATTCAGGCCCCAGAGCCGCGGGGTACCCCGTCCCACCCCCAGCTGCTCCCGGACTCCGCAGCCAGGCGACCGGGGCGGGGCGGCAGATGGAGTGTGTCGTGCGGCCCTGCCGGGCAGGGGACTGCGCGGAAGTCATGCGGATGATAAGGGTAAGGGGGAGGTGGGCAGAGAACCCAGCAGTCCTGGCTCCTAGCCCCCTGCTTTAACCACCAGCCCCCACTGTTCTCCCAGAGAACAGGGTGTGTGTATAAGGGGGTGCCTAGGGAGCTGTGGGGTGGAGAATGGGGGGGTGTATAAGGGGGTGCCTATGGAGCTGTGGGGTGGAGAATGGGGGTGTATATTTGCGGGGCAGAGGGGTGGGGGAGGGATTTTTCAGAGGCCGGAGAGAGGATTTGAGGGCACTGGCAGAGAATGAGGAATGGGGGGAGGAGATTCTGGGGGGCTGGTTGGTGTGAAGCATTTGGGGGGCACTCACTCAGGGGTTCCCTTTCTGCTCCCCCACCCCCCCAGGAGCTGGCAGAGTTTGAGAAGCTCCCAGACCAAGTGCAAATCAACGACCAAGGTTAGCCCTACCCCTGCAGCCCCCTTCTATCCTTGCAGCCATTGCTCCATAGGGCTGGCTGGGGAGAGGCACTAGAGGGCTTTACGCTCTCCTCTGCTCCCCCCCCCGGCAACTGGGTGCTATGTTCCCTGTAAGCTGAGCACTTGGATGGCTGCCCAGCTGATTAGCAGAGTGCCCACAGCTGGGAGCATGTGTTTCTCCTGGTGGTTCATAACTCCATATGCCTTGGTGCACATAAATTTTATTCTGCATATGGATGGAAAAAAATTAAAGGGAACATTGCATGGGTGTGCTCCCCCTTTCTTCTCGGGCAGGTGGGGATGGAGGCAGCTGGCAGGGGAAAGCGTGGAGATGGGTTTGCTGATGCCCCAGTTTGGGGGGGCTGAGAGAGGAGGGGTGCTGCCTGCGAGTGACAATGGGGTTCTTCCTCATCCCTTCCTCCTGTGTGTGCCTACCCCCGTATCATCCCCAGTGCTCAGAGAAGACGGCTTTGCCAACGACCCTTTCTACAGATGTCTGGTGGCTGAGGTCCCACCCGAGTACCAGAGCCGAGATGGTAACCTCCCAGCACCCATGGAAGGACACCCCCAGACACTAGTGGGGTCTGGCATCCTAGCACAGTAATGTAATTCGGGGCACCCCAAAAGGCCAGAGCGAGCCCAGCCCCACGATGGACCAGGGCCTCCCTCAACTAGATACTCCGCTTTCTCCTGATACACTTAGATCCTCCCCAGCCATCTCTGACCCAGCTCTGTATCCAGGCGGGACAGAAGTAAACTTGGGAGGTACATTTGGGGAGGGGGAATAAGAGAGACAGTTAGAGGAGGGATTCAAGAGAGTCCGGGGGTGAGATTTTGGGAGGTTAAAGGGATCATTTTGCGGGAAAGGTCCAGATCTTTGTTTGTTTTTTATTCTGTCTGATTCACTCTTTCCACAGAGGGACCCCAATAAAATAGATCCCAGCCTCCACTCCCCTGCCAGAGCTGGAGAGAGAACCAAGGAGTCCTGGCTCCTCTCCTCCTCCCCCTGCCCCCGCTCTAACTGCTAGCCCCCACTCCTCTCCCAGAACCAGGGATAGAAGGAGTTCCTGGGGAGCTTTGGGTGGAGAAGGGGGAACTGGAGGAAAGAAGGGAATGTGGGGGACTGGAGTTTGGGATTTGGGCACTGGGGGGCTAGGTGGAGAAGGCATTTCTCTGGGGCTGGGGGAGTAGGAGGAACTTGGAGGTGACTGAGGTGGGAGAGGGGAACTTGGGGCTGCTGTTACACTTTGTTCCCCATCCCAGGACACACCATCGTGGGGTATGGCCTCTATTTCTTCACCTACAGCACCTGGAAAGGCAGGAATATCTACATGGAGGACCTGTACGTCATGCCTGAGTTCAGAGGTACAGATCTGGAGGAGAACAGGATGAATTTGGGGTCCCCTGGCATATGTACCCCCAACTATGCTGGTATGGTTGTCACCCAAGGGGTACAGTTGGGACAAGGGGAAGAGGAGCAGAACCAGGAGTCCTGGCCCCCAGCCCCACTGCTCTAAACAACCAGCCCCCACTCTCTACCCAGAGTCAGGGAGAGAACCTAGGAGCAGTGTTCCCTGTAAGCTGGCACTTGGGCGGCCACTCAGAGATTCTAATGCCACCCAGCTGATTAGCAAGGCACCCGCAGCTGGGTTTGTGTTTGTATTGGTGGTGCACATTTGCACATGCCTCAATACTCATAACATGTGTTCCACACATGAATGGAAAAAATCTAGCCATGGATGGAAAAGATTAGAGGGAATATTGCCCAGGAGTCCTGGCTTCCAGCCCCCTTGTTCTAACCCAGCTGCTCCCACTTTTCCTCCCAGAACTGGGGAGAGAACCCAGGAGTCCTGGCTCCAGCACCCCTGCTCAAACCCCTAGTCCCTACTGTTAAATTCTGCTACTGATTTCTCTCCCATACAGGTAAAGGCATTGGCAAGAAGCTCATGAGTAAAATTGCTGAGGTAACAGGATGTTATGACCCTTCCCAGTCCCTTCCTTTTATTGGTCTCAGATCACCATGTCAGTATCATTGTTCCCACTTATACTATGAGGGAAACTGAGGCATGAGCCTGACTCCCAGCCATCACTCCCCACCCACGCACCCCAACCATATCTTTCTTCACTATCAGATCTGGGGAGGGAACCCAGGAGTCCCTCCCAGCCCCCCTGCTCTAACCCACCAGGCCCTACTCTGCTCCTACAACCAGAAAGAGAACCCAGGAGTCCTGACACCCACCCTCACCCGGTTGATTGCTCTCAGGTAGGTGTGGAGAACAGATGCATCGAGATGAAGTTTGTGGTGTTGGACTGGAACCAAGCAGCCATTGACTTCTACCAGAACCAGGGGGCAGTGGACCTCACAGCTGCGGAGGGCTGGCATTTCTTCCACTTCAAAGGAGATGCCCTGGTTCGGCTGGCACAGGGGCAAATTGGACTGTGACATGGCTTTTTCCTGGCACAGCCGCACGGGAGGGGAAGGAAGTTTATTCACCGTACCACATGGAAGTGTCTACAGCACTTATCACTAAGAAACCAGGAATCCTGGATTCTCTCCTCCCCCCTGATGTAACCTGCCAGCCTCACTCCCCTGCCAGAGCAAGAGAGAGAACCGAGGAGTCCTGATACCACCACGCTGCTGTAAACCTCCTTCGTAGATGTTCCTATTAAAATCCTTTCCTTCTGATCAATTTGCAGGGGCTGTGTGTGGTTTGGGGGATCAGGCATGGCGGCAGGAAAGGGGGCAGTGCAGAAGCCAAGCCTACCAGCTGTGGGGATCCTGAACTCCCCTAGCATCTTATCTCCCAGCAGGCCCCCACTTCCTTTAGCACATGGAATAAAACCATGGGGAACAAATATTTGTCTTTGTCCAAATCGCTCACTCCCAGCGGTGTTATGGTGTGGGGGGCAGCAGAAATTTGGGGGGAGCAGCTGGGTATGGGGTGAGATGTCAGGTAGAAGTCACCCACTGCTTCTACTGACCTAGCCCACTGCCCCAGTGTTTAAATCTCTGTTGGATCCCAGGAGAATCACCCTGACAGGGGTCACAGTAGAGGGAGTATGAGACATGGTTTCCACTCTGACATCTCTCTACAGGCTTGGCTCTGTAGATGTTATGTTTAATGGAGGAGAAGACAGTCCTTTGTCATGGGTCTTCCCAGCACGATGGGGCTGCAAACTCAGGGGGAGGAGGGTCCTGGGCCCAGAGTTTGGTCAGGGGAATCTGGATAGCACCCGGCGCGATGGGACCAAAGCCAAATCCAAAGCTCCAGCATGTGGGCAGCTCTACTCCTTTCCCAAGCGTCTAGTCTGGTAGGAATTCCTGCTTCCCCACCCCAAACCTCGTCTGTTCCCAGGACAGGCAGCTGTGCTGAGAGATGGTGATTCCCTCTGGCTCCTGGGAAAAGGAGAGAGTTCCCAGGCATCCTGGTTCCCAGCCCCCCTGCTCTAATCCATGAGCCCCCCCTCCCCTCCCAAAGCCAGGGAGAGCACCCAGAAGCTCCATACCTCCCTCCTTTTCCTTTCCCTCCCCCCCCGCGGCTCATGCTCGTGATGGAAATGAAGGCTGATGCTGCAATGAGTCCTTGGCCCTTCCTTGAGGTGCAGGAAGGATGGGCAGTCCTGCCAGGAGACACCGCAGAAGGGGCATTGTGTAAGGATAAAGCCCCTACGGCCTTTCTCTGTTGCCAGACTGAAAGAACAGTGACCATTAGTTGAAAAACAGGAATTTGCATCCTCATTCCATCTAAATTACATTCAAATCATGTACTACCAGGCTGCTAAGGAGGAGACCCTGGAAACTTCAGACTCCATAATGGAGGCCCTACTTAAATGTACACCCCAAATTAAAAAAACAGTAAGAGAATCAAAAGAGTGCCACCGTGGCTTAACAACCAAGTAAAAGAAGCAGTGAGAGAGAAATAGGCTTAGTTTAAAAAGTGGAAGTTAAATCTTAGGATAGTGGAAAGGAACATAAACTCTGCCAAATTAAGTGTAAAAATATAAGAAAAGCCAAAAAGGAGTTTGAAGAACAGCTAGCCTGAAACTCAAAAAGTAATAGCAAAATGTTTTTGAAGTACATCAGAAGCAGGAAGCTGGCTAAACAACCAGTGGGGCTCCTGGATGATCGAGATGCTAAAGGAGCACTCAAAAGACGAGAAGGTCATTGCGGAGAAACTAAATGAATTCTTTGCTTTGGTCTTTATAGTTGAGGATGTTAGGGAGATTCCCAGACGTAAGCCATTCTTTTTAGGTGACAAATCTGAGGAATTGTCCCAGATTGAGGTGGCAGAGGAGGCTTTGGAACAAATTGATAAATTTAACAGTAACGAGTCACTGGGACAAGATGGCATTCACTCAAGTGTTCTGAAAGAACTCAAATATGAAATTGTGGAAACACTGGTCTAATGTCAATACCAGGCAAATTAGTTGAAAATATAGTAAAGAATAAAATTGTCAGACACATAGATGAACATAATTTGTTGGTGAAAAGCCAACATGATTTCTGTAAAGGGGCTCATGCCTTACTTATCTACTGGAGTTCTGAGAGGGTCAACAAACGTGGACCAGGGGGATCTAGTGGATATAGTGTACTTCAATTTCCAGAAAGCCTTTGACAAGGTCCCTCACCAAAGGCTCTTACGTAAAGTAAGATAAGAGGGAAGGGCCTCTCATGGATTGATAACTGGTTAAAAAACAGGAAACAAAGGGTAGGAATAAATGGTCAGTTTTCAGAATGGAAAGCGGTAACTAATGGTGTCCCCCAAGGGTCTGTACTGGGACCAATCCTATTCAACCTATTCATAAATGATCTGGAGAAAGGGGTAAACAGTGAGGTGGCAAAATTTGCAGATGATACTAAACTATTCAAGATAGTTAAGACCAAAGCCAACTGTGAAGAACTTAAAAAAATCTCACAAAATTTGGTGATTGGACAACAAAATGGCAAATGAAATTTAATGTTGATAAATGCAAAGTAATGCACATTGGAAAAAATAATCCCAACGATACACACAATATGATGGGAACTAATTTAGCTATAACTACTTGACAGAGATCTTGCAGTCATTGTGGACAGTTCTCTGAAAACATCAGCAGTCAAAAAAGCAAACAGAATGTTAAGAATCATTTAAAAAAAAAGGGATAGAGAGTAAGACCAAGAACACTTATTGCCTCTATATAAAACCATGGTACGCTCACATCTTGAATACTGTGTACAAAGTCCAAAGGTCCATCTAGCCCAATATCCTGTCTTATGACAGTGGCCAATGCCAGATGCTCCAGAGGGAATCTCCCCTTAGTCTCCTCTTTTCTAAGCTAAAAAGTCCCATTCTTTTTAATCTCTCTTCATATGGAACCCATTCCAAATCCTTAATCATTTTTGTTGCCCTTTTCTGAACCTTTTCCAATGCCAAGAGATCTTTTTTGAGATGAGGCGACCACATCTGTACTAAGGATGTTAAATTTAGATTAATCAACTAATTGAATAGTCAATGTAATTTGCATCGACTATTCAATTAGTTGATAAGGGTGCCTCCGCCTTTGAAATGTAGCAAGAGCCCTTAAATGTGTCAGGTAAATGTGATAGTTGTTAATAATTAGAGTAAGGGTGTTACTGCATAAGGCTTTTTCACTGGTAAAAAGTCTTGCAAAAAGTTCTGCTTCCCTGAAGGCAGAAAAAGCAACAGGTGCTCTGGCTTTCTGACCTGGAGAGCACCAAAGGCAGTATGGGCTAGTAAATAAAGCACTGATCTGGGTGATCTTGCACAAGTCCCCTTATGTGCCTCCATTTTACCATCTGTAAAAGGGAGATAAGAATATTGACCTTCTCTAGAGCACCTGGAATATTAAATATGCTCCATCTCTCTGTTCCCTAAACTCTGCCTGGCTTTCTCTGCCTCCAACAAGCTGTGACGTAGCAGGGACTGTATGTATTCTGTTTGCTTTGTGGGGTTGTATATGATTCTGCTGTCCTGTGCAGTTCTGTAATGACTCTATGTGTGTGCCTCAGTTTCCCTGGGCACTGCAGCACTATCTGGGCAAGGAGTGGGAGGCTGGTCATGATTCAATGGGGAAGAATGTGCAGCCTCTCACTTCCTGAGGGCCAGGTGACAATAGATAACACCTTGGGCCTGGGAAAGGGAAGAAAGGGGAGGCGGGGCTGACTCCAGGCTGGTGGCTAGGGCCTGGTGGAAGGGTCCGTCTTGGCTAGTTTAAGATGGGAGAAGGGGCTTAGAGCAGGAAGGGGGAAGCGGTGTCCCTGTCAACAAATAAACCTTCTGTTCTATCTGCTGGCTGAGTCTCATATCTGGCTGTGGATGGGGGTGCAGGTCCCAGGGACTCCCCCAGACTCTGTGACAGTGGTGGGATGGACTGCACCCCATGGATGGAGTATCTGGCAGTAAGTGACTGCGGTGCAGTAGAAAGAAGGGGGCTTACAAGAGGTAGGCGTGCTGGAGGCATTGAGAAGTGGTTTTAGGAAGCGGGGAGGCTTATGGCTTAACCTGAGTGTGATCTCTGAAAAGGAGTGTTCCCCAGGAGGGGTTCCCCTGCGGACCGTGGGAAGTGGTCCCAGGAGACAGAGTGGTCCCAGGAGACAGAATCTAACCCCCCTGTGGGAGTGATGCTCCAGGAGGCTGGCACACTGAAGGGTTCTTCCTGGGAATCATGGGGTGCTGCAGCATCTGCCTGTGAGTCTGCAACCCTGAGAACAGCAGGAGATGGCCTAAAACCAACTCCTTAAGGCAGGCATTGTGGAGCTGTGCAAGGAGAGGGGGCTGCCTGTTGGGAAATTCACCAAGCTAATTGCCCAGCTGGAAGAGAATGATCATTCCAGAGAGCTGGATCCCATCTTGGCTGGGAGCAGCGAGACCGCCCCAAGATCGTTTCAGGATCTGAGGCAGGAGAGAGGACTGGAGACTGCCAGACAGACACAGTGCCCACCAGGATGCTCTCAGCCAGCAGTGGTTCATCCCGGGCAGATCCCCATAGTGGATCTGCGACAGCTGAAGAGCTGCGGCTAAAGGAATTGCAGGACCGTGATAAGGAGTGTGAGGACCGAGAGAGGCAGTGGCAGCATGGGCGGGCCACGGAAGAGCTGAGAAGCAGAGAAGCCTCGGCTGTGGTGAGTGGGGAGGGGCCCGGGACTGCAAGTCACTTTGAGAGGTTCGTGCTGTCCCAGTGTAAGGATGTTGGGGACCTGGATGGATTCCTTAATTCTTTTGAGCAAGACTGCAAGATGCATGAGGTCCCCCCAGCTGACTGGCTCCAGCAGCTCACCCCCTTACTGGATGAGAAGGCCGCAGGGGTGCTCGGCCAGCTGGAGGGGCTGCAGCCAGGGGACTATGAACTGGTCAAACAAACCCTGCTGCACAAGCAGGGCCGTCCTTAGGATTTATGGTGCCCTATGAGGGATTATTAAACTGGTGCCCCTATGCCTAGGTTTGTCAAGCCAAAAAAAAAAAAAAAGGAACCCACCAATACATTAAAATCACATTCCTTCCCCAAGACCTCACATATGACTTGCTCCAGCCCCACCTTTCTCATGCCCACCCCTTCTTTCAAGCCTTCTCCCAGCACCTCCCCGTCCAGCCCCCAATGCCATTATCCTCTCCTCTCCCAGCATCACCCTGTCCCCTCCCACTGACACCTCCTCCTGCCCTTTTCCTCATTGTCTCCACTTGCCCCCGCATTTGTCTCTCTCCTCCACCCTGTCCTTTGGTGCCTGCCCCTTTCTTCTCCTGACCTGCCCCCCTCCCATCAGCACAAGCCCCTTCCTCTCCCACCCCTTTCCCCTATTTTTCCCGCACCCCTCCCTTCCGCCTTCCAAGTTTGCAGGGCTGGAGTCTGCAGCAATCCAGCCCCAGAAATCCCCGTACTTCTGGCTAGACATGGGTAGGCACCTACAGAGCAGGGTGCAGAGACCTCCCCCATCCCCAACAAGAGGGTGCAGGTGAGCAAAGTTCCCTCCACGTGCTGGGGAGGGGGGGCGGCCCCTGCATTGCCAGCAGGGCTCCTGCTTGCAGGCAGTCTGGCCTGCGGGGAGCCCTCCCGCCCCCTGCACGCTCAGGGTGGGGGGGGGGGGGAGCGCTGGGTGCTGCCTGCGCTTGGGGTGGGCGCAGAGACTCACAGTAGAGCAGCGCAGGAGCACGATCCTGCTCAGCCAGAAGGTGCCCGGGCGCAGTGGGAGGCGAGTGGGGGATGCCTGCTCCTCCTCGTGGCAGGGTGATTGCGGGAGCTTGGAGGCTCCCTCCACGCCCCTCCTCTTCCTCAGCGTCTCCCCCAGTGCAGCCATGGCTGGAGCATGCACCAGCCGCCGCCTGGGTCCGCCTCCTCGGCCCGCACAATGGGAGCCGCGCCCGGGGCCCCGCCTCTGGCCAGAGCGCATGGGGCGTGCCGCCCCGCTGCCCGGAGCGCGATGCTGGAGGGGGGCACCGGGGGGTTGCGCCCCTGGCAGAGGCGGGACAGGCCTCAGGAAGGCGGAGAGGCCCAGCTGCTCGCTGTGCCCGGCAGCGTTCGCAGCCCCAGCCCAGCCACCATCTCGCCTCTAGCCAGGCTCTGCTCCCCCACGCCCCGCTCCGCACGTCTCCTTCCTCCTCCTTTCCAGATCCGCGGCTGGCTGTTTTTAAAAACGGTGCCGCAACATCATGCCGATGTGGCACCGCCCCCTTTGGCACGCCACGCATGACCCCGCCCTCAGCTCAGCCTATGCTTCCCGTCCGTCCCGGCAGAGTGGTGCCCCAGAAAGTGTGGTGCCCTACGCAACTGCGTATGCCTAAGGACGGCCCTGTGCACAAATTTGGGCTGACCCCTGAGACGTACAGGAAAAAGTACGGAGTGCACAGAAAGGCCCTGAGGAGACCAATTTAGACCTTGTCTCCTGCATGGCACGATATGTCCGCAAGTGGGTATTTGGGGTTGGGGCCCGGACCCCAGAGGACCTGGTTAAGCTGATGGTCCTGGAACAGCTCTATGAAATTTGCTCGCCCAACCTGAGACTGTGGCTGAAGGACAGGAAGCTGGAGGACCTACACAGCGCAGGGAAGCTGGCTGATGAATTCACAGACAGCTGGTCCAGATGTGAAGGGGAATCCCAGAGAGACCAGCTTCTGGCTGTGCAACAGGGGGAGGCACCTATAGGGGGGTCCCAGAAGGGAGGACCCAACAACCCCCCTTCCCCCTCTGAGGGACAGCCAGTACCTGGGCAGGCCAGCCAGCCTGAGGGAACCTGTGGGACCTGCTATGCCATCACTGTGGGCAAAGGGGCCACAAGTGGGCCCAGTGCCCCAATCCCCAAGACTCCACAAACAGAGACTTTCCAGGGTTAACTGGGTGGGACTGGAGGAGGAGCAGGCTGCCCAGGTGGGAGGAGCTGGCAGGCCCTCAGCTCAGGTGGGAGAGGCCCCTCAGGCCAGCTCCTTTGGGAGACCTGACACTTCAGAGGCAGGTTTCTCTGTGTACTGGGTGGAGACAGGGCTCCCCCTGTGGAGCGAGTGCCTTGTGCCCCTGGAGATGGATGGAAGGAAGGCCATGGGCTACTGGGGCACGGGCGCAGAGGTGACACTGGCCCGGCCCGATATAGTGGCCCCAGACCACATGGTGCCCAATGCCCACCTGACCCTGACGAGCATAGACGGGACCCCATTCAAGGTGCCTGTGTCTTGAGTGCATCTGAAATGGGGGGCTAAGGAGGGCCCCAAGGAAGTGGGGATGCACCAGCACCTGCCTGCTGGGGTGCTGATGGGTGGTGACCTAGAGGATTGGCCTGAAGGACCCCACAGTGCCCAGGTCATTACCCATAGTCAGCGCTGACGAGAGGCACTCTGCAGACAAGAGGCTTAAGGGGGCTGGGCTCAGCAGACCTGGGACCCCGGACACAGGCAGTGAAAGGGAACAGGTCCCCGTTCCTTCCCTGTCCCCTGAATTTGAGGTTGAGTTGCAGACAGATCCCTCCTTGCAGAAGCTGAGGGACCATGGTTGCCTCGGTGCAACCTGCCCCGGGAGGGGAGGCTGCTGGGAGAGATTCCTATGGGAGAAGAGATTCCTGTACCAGGAATGGCTCCCCCCAAGGAAAGTGAAGTCATGGCGGGTCTGGCAGCAGCTGGTGGTTCCCCAAAAGTATCACCGTAGGTTGCTGCACCTGGCCCGTGACTTACTGTTCTCGGGACACTAGGGGATTGTCAGCCGGTGGTCAGGGCAGTGCGTGGTGTATGTTGTACGCCCGAGTCTTCAACTGCTAGGACACAAGGTCCCGTCGCAGCGGGCAGCCTTAGGGAAGGCCGACGGGCGCCCCAAGAAGTTTTATGTTTGTGTCTTTGACCGCTAGGACTGGGGTTCCTTCGCGGCGGGCAGCCAACAGGCTGACAGACGCCCCAAAGTTTACAGGGAGAGCTTATTACACCTCAGACTTTAACTGCTAGGACACGAGGTCTCGTCACAGTGGGCAGCCTAGGGAAGGCTGAGAGGTGCCCCACGGATCTGTCCCCTGGAGGCGACACGATCCAAACGCCCAGCTCTCCCTATATCTGTCCCTTATGACCGGCTGGAGTTCTTTTTAATTGTGTCTGGTTCTGTTACAGCAACAGGAGGAGTCAGGCTAAAGCTTAAACAGTTACTATTTTATTGTTACAAGGCAAACTTAGCTGTCAAATGTTACTGCTGTGTTACCTGGACCTGCTATGCCATCACTGTGGGCAAAGGGGCCACAAGTGGGCCCAGTGCCCCAATCCCCAAGACTCCACAAACTGAGACTTTCCAGGGTTAACTGGGTGGGACTGGAGGAGGAGTAGGCTGCCCAGATGGGAGGAGCTGGCAGGCCCTCAGCTCAGGTGGGAGAGGCCCCCTCAGGCCAGCTCCTTTGGGAGACCTGACACTTCAGAGGCAGGTTTCTCTGTGTACCGGGTGGAGACAGGTATATTCTCACCCTTACGATCCTTACTCCGGCGCAGCCAGGTTCCTCTCAATCCCAATGGGAAGCAATCAGTACGAGACTAAGGCGTCCCTAAAGTCTCGGGGCATCCAAGACTGCCTGACCAGCAGGTATGTGGGTGGATCTCCAATTTGAGTGGGGCACAGGGCTCTACTTTATACCCCTGTGGTCACGTAGATGCTTCTCTTGTCATTAAAATGCCAATTAAAAGTTGGAACGTCTTTGTGACGCCCATTCCCACAGGGGATCCAAGGCTTAATTTGCACCTGTGAGGTGGAGGTAACTAAATCATTAGGGCCAGACATCCTTTTTCTGGTGGGGCGACAGATTCCTCTTCTGGGACGGTGTGTGTAGGCGTAATAATACTGGTACCAGCCCTGGGTAGCCCAAGGCCCCCAACCGCCTGCTGGCCCAATTGCCGCTGTTATCTGGTTCCTGTCTAGCATCCAGGGTCATTGTTATTCCAGCACCTCTGGAGGCCCTGGAGCCTTTGAAGACAGAGTTTCGCTCTCAAGGATTCTCTCTCCCCAGGATGTCGGGGGGGGGGGGGGAGGGTCTGTCTGGCTACAGGGATTCAGCACACCAAGCAGAGGCTGCTCCAGAACTTATATTGGCCTGGGGTTTTTGCTGCTGTGCAGTGGTACTGCCAGTCCTGCACCTCCTGCTAGTGGGTGGGGAAAGCCTGAGATAAGAAAAAAGTAGGGCTGTCAATTAATGTGCATTAACGCCTGTGATTAATGCAGAGCACAATTAGCATGTTAATTTTTTTAACACGTTAATCGCAGGCATTTCCATGGTACTGCCCTCTGGAAACACCTCCAGGTGTTTCAAAGGGGCAGCGCAGTAGGAGCCTGGGATCAGCTGGAGTGGGAGCCTGGGGGAGGCTGGTCATGACTCACTGGGGAGGGCCAGGTGACAACAGATAACATCTTGGGCCTGGGAAAGGGAACAAAGGGGAGGTGGGGCTGACTCCAGGCTGGGGACTAGGGTCTGGGGGAAGGGTCACTCTTGGCTGGTTTAGGATGGGAGAAGGGGCTTAGAGCAGGAAGGGGAGAGAAGGGCCCTGAATCCCTTCTCCCCAAGAGGAATAGTACTGCCTGCTCTTGGTCCCTGTGTTGACACTGATCCTATGCTACGCTGTGTCCCTGTCAATGAATAAACCTTCTGTTCTACCTGCTGGCTGAGAGTCATGTCTGGCTGTGGATGTGGATGTGGATGTGGATGCAGGGACTCCTCCACACTCCATGACACAAACACAGCCTATATTGATCACCAAGCAGCTAACTACCTTGGGTAGTCATCACCTTCCAAGGTTTGCTGCTCGCTCACACCTGAAAGGGGCTTAATTGCTCCTTCTGGGCCTGAAATACCACTTCGCACAGCTGTGGGCCCCAATGAGGGTCTGCAGCTCCAAGACTCCACCATCTCTGGTTCTAACCCCCTTCTTCCTCTTACAGGTAGTGAAGATCCAGCTGAGATGGGGCTGGTGTTGATTTTGCTGGTGGTAGTGATAGTTCTGCCTCTCTCTGCCCTGGGCATCTACTTTGTGATCAAAAGAGGTGGCAACTTGGCCCTCAACTGCATGTGATTCAGTTTTTCTGGGCAAAACATGAGGAGGAACCAAGCTCAGATGTCTGATTTCAATAGACTGTTTTGGGGGGTTCAGGTTAGTGTGTTGGGAGCTACACTGGGAGGTCTATTGGCAGGCCTGCTGACAGAGAGGAAGAACAGGGGGTAACTGCCCCAGAGCCCGGTGATACAAAAGAGCCGGGAACTCCCAGCCCTGCCTCTTCTGCCTGAGGCCCCACCTTTTCCAGGGGCATGGACCAGCTCCCCACCACCTTGCACAGGGGCCCAGCAAGGATGTTGGTCCTGCTGTCTATGGGAAATTCACGCCCGTGGAGGATAGGGGTAGAGAGAAGTAGCCTGGGTGAGGGCCTGAGAACTTAACAGTAGCACCCTTTGTAAGAGGGTGGGATGGGACTGGCTTGTGGATTGATCAGAGTCCAGATTTCTGTTAGCAGGTTGGAGATGAGCACCCAGCTCTAAGGAAGGGGCTGGGTTGAAGATCCCTTAGTTAGCCTCTCTAAAGGACCCTACCATGGCTTAGTGGGTTGGGTCAATGTTCCACCTAGCCCAGGATCTTATCTTGTAACAGTGGCCAATGCCAGGTGCTTCAGAGGGAATTAATAGAACAGGGGAGTTTTCCATTAATCCAATGCCAGCTAATGGTGGTCAGACACCCAGGATTGTATCCCTGACCATCTTGGCTAATGGCCATTGATAAATCCAGCCTCTAGGAACTCATCTAATTCTTCTATGAACCTATTATGCCATCACAACATCCCCTGGCAGTGAGTGAGTTCCAAATGTAGCCAAAATGCAGTATTTTAGTGTTGGTATCTACTATATATTTGAGAGAGTTTGTGTGTCTGTCTCTGTGTGTCCATCTGTCCATGAGTCCATTTGTACAAGAACTCCTCCTAAGCGGTAAGAGCTAGGACCACCAAATTTGATATTCAGCTTCCTCTTAACTTAAAGGAAGGTCAGGGTTTGGTTGTGCCAGGACAATAGAATGTGTGTGGAATGCGATTGTTTTGCATCAAACGGAGAGGAAGGGGTCTGATAGAAGGGACGGTTATAGTCATAAATGACCACAGGGGGCTGCAAGTGCCCCAGCAGCTGGCCAGAAACACGCCCCCCCCTTCCCACTCCGGCCTGCCTCAGGATGTAGCTGCCAGCTGCCATGCAGTTCCCCACTACCCCAGGCCGCCTTGTTGCACAGCCACTGACTGGACCATGCAGCCTTCGCCACCCTGGGTTTCAGTGTTACAGAGTCACAGACATTGGGCTACTATATATATGATGAAACATCTGTGTCATTTTAATTTCTCCTAATATGGAAGCTGTTTCATCTCCCACTCATAGTTGCCACTGCCCAGTTTCCAATTCAAACTTTTTGTTTTTGAGATGGGTTTACCAGAACTGCATGCCCTATTCAAGATGTGGGTGTGCAGATTTATACAGTGGCACTGTGTTGTGTCTTATCACTCCCTTTTCCACTGGTTGCTAACATTGTCAGCTTCTTTGAGTGCCACTGTACAGCGAACAGATATTTTCAGAGAATTATCCACAGTGACTTCAAGATCCCTCTCTTGAGTGGAAACTGCTAATTTAGACCTCCCACTTTTTGTATGAATAGCTGGGATTATGTTTCCCAAGGTGCATTGTTCATTTATTCATTGCATTTATTCATATGCCATTTTGTTACCTGGTCACCAATTTGGTGAGATCACTTTGAAACTCTTCAGTCTCCTTTGGACTTAACAATACAGAGTAATTTTGTATCATCTCCAAACATCAGGGATGAAAAATGCTGGGATTTACCAGTGTGCCCTGCACCAGGCCAGGCATCCTTAGTAAGCGGGAGGGAGGATCTGATTCTAGGACTACCCTTTGTTTCCTGTGTTTTTAAGGATGCATGAGAGGACCTTCCCTCTTGTCCCATGCCTGCTTGCTTTGCTTAAGAGCCTTTTGTGAGGGATCCTGTGAAAGGCTCTCTCAAAGTCCAAGTACCCTAAATGCACTGGATTGCCCTTGTCCATGTGTTTGTTTGACCCTCTCAAAGAATTCTAACAGAGCAGCAAAGCGTGATTTCCCTTCCCAAAGGTTGTGTTGCCTCTTATTCGATCAAATCTGGTTTTGTTCAGTGGGGTGGATGGTTGATTCCTAGCTTCAGTAGATAGTGGACACAGAGAAGTTCTAATTATCTCCAAGCCTTGCAACAGCGCAAGGGCTGGGCTGGGGTAGTGTCTGGTGTTGCATCAGGAGTGAGTGAGGTTCCAGAAGGGAGTCATTCAGTCACCCTTTTCCACCTCAGCAAGTGAGCACATTTGTTGCTATTAAATTAGTTGACGACTCTCCAAGGCACCTGTGGGGCTGTCAGGCCAGCACAATTTTCAGGGCTCTGCCAGCTCCCCAAGTCCCAAGGTGGCCTTGTGTCCCTCCTACGGGGCAGGGGGCAGCCCCCTATCCCATAATGCTGCAGGGGGACCTCCAGTCTCACTATGCCCTGGGCCACATGGAATGATCTCCAGTCCCACAACGCCCTGGGGCAACCGCCAATGCCCTGGGGCAGCCACTTACCCTATAATTTACCCTGGGGTGACTGCCTGACCCACAATGCTCTGGGGGCAGCCATCTATCCCATAATGCCCTGGGATGATCACCTATCCCACAAGGCCCTGAGGCAGATTCCCATAATATGGTAGGGTGACCACCTATCCCACAGTACCCCGGGGCGCTCTGCTCCCATGATGCCCCGTGGCTAGTACAGGCTCCCTCTCTTGCAGCCCCTTCCAATCACGGAGAGCAACAGACCCCGTCTCCTCCGAGTATCGCACGCCGCCGCCGTGACGTAACCGCCTCGGAACGAGGCGGCCCCGCCCACGGAGAGGCGGAGGAGGCGGGAGCAACGCGATGACGCTCCGGGAAGAAGATGACGTCGAAATGGCTGCTCTGTGTCGCGCGGGGAGAGGCGGGATGGAGGTGACGCGGCGCGCGCGCGCGCCCCCTTTCGGACGCGGGTTGATGACGCCATTGGGCGGCGCCGGCAACTCCTGGCAGGCGGCGGCGGTGGCGGCACAGGGAGCCGGAGCGAGGCCCCGCTCTCCGCGGGGGGGTGAGTGACCGGCTCTGCTCCCGCCGCCCTGTTCCCACCCAGATCCGCTTTCCCACACCTCCCTGTTCCCACCACGGTCCGGTCCCCCTTCTACTCCCCTGCTATCCCCTCCGTCGCCCTGTTCTCTCCGCGGTCCGCTTCTCCCCTGCAACCTTCCCCCTACCTCCGCTGCCGCCCCGGGCCCGCCCCCCCTCTATTCCCATTCAGCACCTCGCCATTCCGCTGCCCTGCTCCCACCCTCGCCCCTCCCCCCTCGCTTCTCTGCTCCCACATGGGTCCGCTTGCTTCATAGCTCCTTCCCCCATCTCTGCCCCTACAAAACCTGGGCAAGGCAGGGGGTCCCAGAGTGTTTGGGGGGAGCAGTTTCCCAGCCTCCCCCCCCCCGGGAGATGTTAGAGTCTTTGTCATCCTCCCTTTCTGTCTTTGATCTTCTCCAGGCCTCTGGTGTGCGGGCTGATGGGATCTCAGGGCAGAACTCCCCACACACCATACCCCATGGAGGGTTGCACTGGTTCCAAGGCACTTTCCCTACGGGCCTTCCTCTCCCCATCCACAGGTGGGACTGGCAGGGGTGGCCCTGAGAGCAGTAGCCCCACCTTGTGCACCCTAAAGTGCCCAACACCTCACCCTCTGTGCACTGGGGAGCTGGGGACCTCCCTTTCTTATCACTGTGTCTAGGGGAGCAAGAGGCATGGCCCCTGGATCCACCCCTTCCTCTGATCGCTGGGGGAGATGCCAGAGATCCTGTCACTGCTGTCAGGGGTTTGTTGCTCTGATGTGGGTTCACTTAAAACACCCCAGTGTTCAGTGGTTATGCTGTGTCTCGGGCCTTCCGTCTAGGCCATGTGTGAATTTGATCAGTGTGGTCTTCTCTCAGGTTCAACAGATATGCTCATATGCTCTTGCCCCACCCATCTACATTCAGAACATGTCTGCAAATTTCGCAGGCTTTCCCTGTGCCACCCCATTTATTTGCATCTTCCTATCTCTATTGCCTGCTTGTCTTAGCTGTCTCGGCCAATGTTCCCTCTAATTTTCCCCATCCATGTGTGGAATAAATTTTATATGCACTGGGGCATGTGTAGATGTGCACCACAAGTAGAAACACGTGCTACTGGCTGTGGGTGCTTGCTAATCCACTGGGAAGCATTTGAATCTCTCCTAGGTGGCCGCCTAAGTGCTCAGCCTATAGGAAACATTGGTCCTGGTACTTCCCACTCTATCCTTACTACACCTAGCTATTGAGAAAGCACCTCCTGTTTCAGATGAGCCTGTGATACCGGCCTCCACTGCTCTCCCTGAATATGTGCACAGCCACCTCTCAGTCCTTCTTCAAAGTTTCCTCAGCCATGCTGCCCATTGGAATTTTATTAGTGAGGCCACTAGTGTTCCTATTCCACTGACTGGTGCAGACCTCTCATTTCCTTATGCTCTCCTACTGTTCTGTGCCCATATCTGCCCCTGTCTTTGTTCTGGGTTTGTATGGTGCCTAGCACACTGGCATCCCAGTCCATGCCCAGGTCCCTAAAGTTCATGTTAGGAATGTTAAATATCGGTTAATTGAATAGTTGAGTAACCTCATGAATTCTTATCAGTTAGTCAACTATCTATAGTCCCTGGGGGCAGGGCCGGCAGCCAGTGCACTCCAGCCTTGCTCTCGAGAAGACCCCTGCCTCTCCGCACTGCTGCTGCTGTATCAGAGACAGCAGTGTGGGGTGCCAGGTGAGAGCTGGTCCGCAAGTAGAGACAGTTTAAAAACCAGCTCCCCTTCTGTATGGCTGCCTGTCGCCCTGTGCTGCTGCCTGTGATAAAGAGGCAGCGGCGTGAGGTGGCAGCAGTTCCTGGTTTTCTGAGCTCCGGACCCGGTGTGAGCCGAAACTGAGCTGGGCTGCCTGACCGCCCAGTTCCTAATACGTTTTAAATGCAGAACTGTAGCGGGGATAGGTCCCAGACCTGTTGCAAGCCAGGACTGAACCAGGCTGCTGGCCAGCCTGCTAAAAATGTACAGGCAAGTGGCGGATGGGGGGAATATGTGTAGTCTATAGCATTAACCTTTAAGCTTTTGCTTATTGGTTAATCAACTACACTTTTATATCCCTAGTGCACACACATGCCATAGCTTGATTAGTCAAGCTCATTGTGCACATCATCAGCTCTTTGCCTCCTACCATTCTACGTCCTGGACAAGTTCCCTGAGACCATCCTCCCATCCTCCTTTATTTCAGAGCTCCTCCTGCAGCTCTTTTGGATCTTCCCCATACCAAGGGCTCTGTCTGTATCCTTACTCCATTCTCTCCCATGCAAGGGGCTCTCTGTCTCCTTCATTGCCTGCTTCCTCCATGGCAGGAACCCTAATATTCCCCCACCCTAGGAGATCGGATTTCTCCACTCTTCCTCCTTCTATACTGGATACCTTCAATTTCTCTTATGCCAGAGGCTCTGTGCACCCCATTTTTATCCATTATGCTAATGGCTTTGTGCACCCCAGTTCCCTCCTCCCTTCATAACAAGGAACCCTCCATTGCTCTATCAAATTCTGCCTTTTCCCATGTCAGGTTGCCCCCCAGTCTCCTCCATGCCAGTGACTCTGTGTGTCCCCCATTGCCTCTTTCCTCCATGCCAGGGAGATCACATTTTTGCTGTGCCTACCAATGGAAATCCTCCTGTTTCAGTGGCGGATCTTGTCTACACTAGGCATGCTTTTCCCCGGTAGGAAAACTAGCAAAGTGCTGCTGGGGTGGATGCCACTGTTTGGGTAAAGCCCCACTTTATACTGGCATAGTACAAATATATTCCCAATTTTCTGAAATGCATGGGGGACCCAGAATTTATCTGGGTAAGAGAATTGACTCTAGAGTGGGAGTTCTCATATTCTCAGGCCTGCCCAGGGGTCTCTACTTTATTATCCAAATCTCAGTGTTATTCAGATCCCTTCATTGTCGGTTAACATTGCGGGGGATTTGGGTAATGCAGAGGTTTGGCTAAAGGGTTTCAGAGGAATGGGAGTTATGCTGTATATTAAAATCACCCCTCTAAGAGTGAGACAAGTTATACTGGTAATAGGATAGCTCTCCCAATGTGGCTGCCTGTACGCTAGGTGATGTTCCCTCTAATTTTTTCCATCCATGTCTTGAATAAATTTTATGTGCATCAAGACATGCAGATTGCTGCCCAAACACTCAGCTCACAGGGAGCACTGATTAGGGCAGGGGTGGGCAATAATTTTTTGATGGGGGGCCACTTCAAAAAATTTTGAAGTGGCCCCTGGCTGCACGGGAAGGGTCGGGGCATCGAGCAGAAGGGGCGGGGCCAAGATATTTCTGGGTTCTCCACCCCAGACAATGATTGGTCTGGGGGTGAGGGAGTGCCTTTGCCCCACCCCAAGTTCCCCCAAGGTGCCCATGCCCCTGGTGTGGGAGGAGACTTCCCTTGCTCCCCTGCCCTTAAGCCAATTACTGCTTGGGGGCCGGGGAGCAAGCGAAGCCTTCTCTACTCTATCCCCACCCTGCAAGCAGTGCGCGGTGCTTCATAGTGCTTTGTGCTCCTGGCAGGGTGGGAGGAGGCTTCACGTGCTCCCCCGTCCCCAGGTCAATTAAGGTCTGGGGATGGGGGAGCATGTGAAATTTCCTCCTGCCCTGCTAGGAGCATGCGGTACTTTCAAGCACCACACGCTGCTTGCAGTGCGGGGGCAGAGCGTAGAAGGCTTTGCGCACTCCCAGGCCCTAATTGGTCTGGGGGCAGGGGAGCAGCAGGGCCTCTGTGGCCTGGATCTACCTGCTTGGCGGGCCATATCCGGCTGGCAGAGGCCCTTTTGCCCACCACTGGATTAGGGGCTTCTGCCCACACAGCTGGGTCAGTCATGTATCGCATCTCTTCATACCCTTGACCAACAAAGCTAAACTGGCAGATGTTTGTAATGCAGATGTAGCCTCGAGGCTTGTCCACACGTACAGAGCCACACTAGTACAACCATTGTGCATTCAATTAAGACACTGTTATGCCCACAGGATAAACTGTCCCATCGGTGTAGTTATTCCACCTCTGCAAGAGTGGACAGGAGAACTACTTGATGACTAGAATTGGAATTAGCACTGCCAACACCCGTGGATGAGGTCGGTATAACTGCGTCACTCAGCGGGGTGGATTTTTCACATGCCTGAGCAATAGAGTTATACTGATTTGAAACAATATAGACCTGTCCTTAGTGTGGACTACAGATGTTAAGGACTAGTCAGCTATCTGATAAGCAAATGCTTATCGGATAGTCAACAGAATAGTTGATTAGTTACTCCCCCCGTCCCCTTGCTGCCTCTATCAGATCAAGGCAGCAAGGTTGGGGAACAGGGATTGTACTTCAAACAGCAGTGCCACGGGGAGTCTGGGTTCCGTGCGGCACTGCTGCTTTTAAACGCTGCAGTGGTGTTTCGAAGGGGCAGCACCCCACGGAGCCTGGGGTAAGCTGGAGTCCCCAGCTGACCCCAGGCTTTGTGTGGTGCTAAACCCGGGATCAGCTGTGTGGTGCTGTCCCTTTGAAATGCCACAGCGGCCTTTCAAAGCGGCAGCGCCGCATGGAGCTCGGGTTCAGCTGGGGAGTCCCAGCTGATCTTGGGCTCTGCGCGGCACTGCCCCTTTGAAACCACAGCACTGCCCTATCGACTAATCGAGTAGTCGATGCAAAAATGCATTGACTATTCAATTAGTGAAATACCCGATACTAAACATCCTTAGTATGGACACAAATATATTGGTAGAAAGGTGCTTATACAATTAGATTTCAAGCCCAGAAGGAACATCAGATTATCTAAGGAGTCTGGCCTGCATATCACCATTAAGTGTTACCTGCTAACTTGTGTTGGACTATACAGCGTCTTCCAAAAACGTATCAAGTCTGGCTTGGAAGAGTTCAGTAGGATAAACTCCCAATGGCAACTCCCCCTTATTGTTACAAATTGATACTGTATTGGAATTTGGCTTCAACTTCCAGCCATTAAATTTTGATCTGCCTTTCCTTGCTATGTTAAAGAATATAGTACCTGGAATTTTCTCCGCAGAACTGTAATCAAACAACCTTCTAAAAAAGAATCTTAGGAGATAAATAAGAGGGATAGTGATTAAGGATGTAAGAGGCAGGTAATTGGGTAATCATGTAGTCAATACAATTTGTGTCAACTACACAATTAGTCGATAAGGGAAGGCACTACCCCCTACTGCAGCTCTGCAGTTTAAATGTAGTAAGAGCTGAGCATTTAAACATAGTAAGACCCTAAGGTAAAAGTCAATTTCACAGTACTCACAAAAACCTATGAGAAAATATTTCCATTGATCATAATAGAAATTTATGGATAGGCAAAGAAAGAAAAATGCTGCTTGACAAGTAGTATTAGACAAGGGAAGTATCCTTAAATTAGTTTTGAGATGTGGTCTCGACAGTCTATGTTTGAAGCAGTTGTAAGTCTTTAGCTTTTGAATCTCAACATTTACTGTCACTAAAATATTGTTTGAACCACTCCAGCTGTGAAAATTGAAATAGATAAAAATCAGAAAAACTTTTAACTCATAATCTTATGCAATTATGAAAAATCAAATAGCTAAAAATCAGGGCAGGGGCTTAAAATACACTTTAGTATTATCCATCAATTATATAAAATATCAAATCAAATTCTGCAATGCCTAAAAACATTGGAATAAAGAAGATAAATTGGGAACTTCTGTTTAATTGTGTTGATACAAAAACAAGGGAACAGTCAATGAAATGAAAAGGTGATGAATTTAAAACTGATCAAAGAAAGTTCTTTCGCACATATTGTCTAACCCTGGTTAACCGGTGGAACTCTCTGCTACAGGACGTTAATTGAGGCCAACAATGTAACGAGATTCAAAGAAGAATTTGCCATCTCTGTGGATAATAAGACTATCTAGAGTTAGAATAGTGAATGCAAATGAGTTTTGGAAGAGCAGTTAAATCTACCTCATGCTTCAGAGATTTAAGCTAAAATCTACTTATCAGAAATCAAGATAGACTTTGTAGGGGGTAATTTATCTGTAGGGTTTTTTCATGTTTGTGGGAAATGTCTGATGCTGGTGGGCTGTGGTCTGGAAATTCCAGCATTGCACAGGCGTCTAACAGAACTGGAATGGACCTCTTACACCATCAAGACTAGATCTCCTGTGCATCAGATAATCCTGTTCTAAATCAGGGTGGATTGATTTAAATCAGTGTGATTTAAATCATAAAAAAAATAATTGATTTAAATCAAATTTCCCACTGATACTACTACACATATTTCTTCAAACAATGGTGCAAATGTGGTTACTAAAACATGTTAATTTACAGCTCAGTACAGCATTCTACAATATCTAAGAGGGTATACGTTGTGTAATTTTTTTTAGATAACTTGATTTTTATTAATTTAGGAAATAGCACAAAATACTCATTATGCAGCCACATTACATTAGGAATGGTAAGACCTCAGTCATACACACAAACACATTAGTTCTTACATTGTATTAAATTAAATCTTAAATGTTCCATAAACATTTCACATTTGCAATTGCAACTGTTTCCTGAGTTGCTGGCTGTCAGCTGGCCTTAAACTTTTTTTTTTTTTCAAATTTTATTAACTCTATCAGACACTAGCCAATTAGCCCGTCATAAGATGGGATTTTCAGGTCTCTCCTCCATGTTGGTCTTCTCTCCTGAGCCTCCGGTCTCTTGCTCCGTCTCTCTCCTCCTCCTGCCTCCCCCTCTCTCTCTCAGCTCTCCTCCACCTTCTGCCTCTCTCTCCGTCTCTCTTTCTCTTCTCCCCCTCCTGCCTCTCACTCTCCCTTTCTCTTCTCCTCCTCCTCCTGCCTCTCTCTCTCCGCTTTCCTCTGTCTCCGTTGGGGATGCACGCTCGTCCAGGCCCTGCCCCCTGGGCGTGTATGTCACCACCCTGCCCCCCTTCGCCTCCTGCCGTGGCGCTCGGCTGACTTCTGCGCTGCTCAGCTGGGCCACCGCACGGGAGCAAGCGGAGCAAACAGCCTCTCACTCTCTTCTCCTCCTACTGCCTCGCCTTCTCTCTCTCTTAGCTCTCGTCCACCTCCTGCCTCTCTCTCCTTCTCTCTCTCTCTTTCTCTTCTCCCCCCCCGCCTCTCACTCTTTCTCTTCTCCTTCTCCTGCTGCGTCTCTCTTACTGTCTCTCTCACAGTCCTCCGCCTCCTCTGTTCTCCTCTCTGTCTCCTGCGTGTCCTCTGTGTCTGCTCCGCTTTCCTCCTTTTGAATCTGGCGCCCTTTCCTGACGTCAGAGATGTACGCTCGTTCAGGCCCCGCCCCCTGGCTGTTCCCTTAGTGAATTTTTTATAACACTACTAAGCCTGTTATTTTGAAATAACGGGCTGCCTATTTTAAAATCTGAACTTCTGCTTTCCTTGGGGAATACTGCTAATTTCAAAATAGTTATTTTGAAATAGTGTTAATGTGGATGCTCTGGTGCCGCTATTTCGAAATAACTACTCCCCAGAGTAATTCAAACTAATTACTGTCCAGTGCTTTCTGGGGCTCTAAGTCGAGGTTAATGGAGCCTGCCTCAGATTAATTTTGAGACTTCCCTGTAGTGGGGACATGCTATTTCGATTTTGTAAAATTGGGAGTTAAGTCAAATTTAGTTTGAAATAATTTCCTAGTGTAGACATGTCCTAAATGTACAGTGTTCTGAAAACTTTTATAACTAGCTCTCCTCTCCTCCACTCCCAGTATCATTTTGATGCAGATCTGATTCCAAGTTACCAAAACTAAGACTGATTGTGCTTAGAGTGCACTTAATTTTGGAGTAAGGCCCATTGAAAACAAGTATAAGTTGGGGTTCCTTTGGGAAAGCTCAGTTATGCTGAAGTAAATTAGGAAATAGATTTATGGCATCACCATTATGGTCTGTGGCCATGATGTTCCAAAATAAGAGGCATCTATCTATCTATCAATCTATCTATCAATCAATCAATCATTGTAGAGATTTGTGCCTTGTCTGTGAGTCAATTTGTTCAAGAACTCCTCCTAAATGGAAATAGGTAGGAGCACCAAGTTTGGTAGGCAGCTTCCTCCTAGCCTAAATTAAAGCAAGTTCGGGGTTTTGGTGTACCAGCAAAATGGGATGTGCCTGGAATTCGATTGTTTTCAATAATATGGAAAGTAGTGTTACCAGATGGTTTCAGAAAAAATGCCGAACAACAAAAACCATGCCAGGAAAGTTTGTTGAGCAAAAAAACAAACAAAAAAAAGGTCCTGAGAGTTAAGCAAAAAAAAAAGGTAAAAAACCTGCCCCATTTAAAAAACACGTGGTGAGGCTTTTTGGCCCTAATAGGCTGCTGGCAGCTGCCCGCCATCTTGCCTCCCTGCGCCGGGCTGAACATCTCCCCTGCAGAACCCGGTAAGCACTAGGGTTGCCAGGCTGCCTCGGTATTGAGCCGGACAGCCCGGGATTTTTGCCTCCTGGCCAGTAAGAAAAATCAGAAAGTACCAGACATTTTAGGTGTCCGGTATTTTCTGATTTTTTTTTACCAGACAGGAGGCAAAAATAACGGACTGTCCAGTTCAATACCGGACACCTGGCAACCCTAATGGAAAGGGAGGGGGCTGATCAGAGTCATCACTGGGAAAAGTGAGCATGGGGGACAGTGGTACCACAGAGTGACCACTGGGGCAGTTGCACCAGGAAGGGAGTGGCCAGCAGTGGACGGGGCTCACCATCCTGCTGTGGCACCTCTGCACCAAACCCCTTCCTCTCAGTGGAGGATCAGAGGGAGGGATAGGGAGAGGGGGAAAGTGCTGCCAGCCCCATTGCCATGGCGCCACTGCCACAGCTCCTCCTCCTGGGAGCACTGCCAGGATCAGGCAGTGCAGCTCCACCCCCAATAGGAGCCACAGATTGCCCCCCCCCGACACCACCAGACCATGGGAGCTGGCCTGCACAGCTCCTGCCCCTGTGCCCAAGGAATGCCGCAGGGGGCCAGCCTGCATGCTTCCTCCCCCGCCCCTCCCCCCAACCCTCTCAGGCTGGGCCTAGGGAGTGCCTGCTGGCAGCCTGCATGGCCTCTCCTGCTACCCTCCAGGCCAGACCCAGGCAACGCCGTGTAAGTCTTCTAGTATTATATAAAATAAGAAAACGACCCTCTGGCAACTCGAGATTTCTCTTACTGCAGTTTTCTGTACTGTATACTTGGGTGATAGATTGTAAACCCAGTTAACTATTTAAACAAGCCATAAGCATTAGCTGTACTTTTTTTTTCTAGCAACATCCAACGTAGCAAACAGCTTAAGAATTTTGTTAAATTACAGTGAGTCTTGAGCAATGATGTATTGCAAAGTTGATCCACATTGTTCTTCAACCATATCCTCATCATTTTCTCCCAATGAGCAGCTTTCTTTATGATCCATTCTTGCAGCTAGGCCCTGCATCATCTTCTTGCACTGCTTACACTTGGCATATTTTCCTTTTTTGCCCAGGGAATTAATTTCTTCAAAATATTCCCAGACGGGGGTGGGGGAGGTCTCTTGCGCCCATGAGTTTATCTGCAGCAAAAGAGTAGGGGAACATAGGAAGCTGTGTGTGAGCTGAATGTCTCCCCTTTTTCTTTCCAGTCCACTCCACTGTTCCTTTCTATGCTGCCTCAATCCTTTCCTATATATTGTGTCTCTGTCTTTTTACAATGTCTTAACTAACTGCTCTGCCATGTTTGGTCCAGGTCTGCCACCACATAAGCACAGAACAAAAACAACCCTATCTAGTCTGTGTCTGTCTTTGCACATGTTAATTTGCTGAGAAACAGAAATTGAAAGCCCAGAACTTTCAAGAAGCAAGAGCTGGTTGTTAGGCTGGACAGGCTAGAGCCAGTAATTTTTATGAGATTGTAAGTGTAGGTGTAGCATGTTTGTGATCAAATGTAACTGTAACTGTTACTTTTAAATGGGAAATTTAATATTGTATCGATTTTAAAAAAATGTGACAAATTAAAAATCAGATTTTTTATTTTTTTTTAATCATTGATTTTTATCTACCCTGTCCTAAATTGATGAAGCATCATCTTCAGACCATTTAGGTTCCTGCTCCCCCCTCTTCATTGGGAGACTGCTCCAGGATCTCACTCATCCTATGGTTAGAAACCTCTGAATTTCCAGCATACATTCAGAGATTCCAAGACCAGGACTTGCCATTATGATCATCTAGTCTGACCACCTGCATAACACAGTCCGGAGACCTTCCCTGCACTAATTCCTGGAGCAGATTTGTTAGAGAAACATTGGACCTTGATTTAAATGTTGTCGGTGATGGACAATCCACCAGGACCTTTGGTCAGTTGTTCTAGTGATTAATTACTCTCATTGTTGCAAATGTACGCCTTATTTCCCATCTGAATTTCTCTAGCATCAACTACCAGCCATTGGACGGTGTTAGACCTCTGCTGATTAAAGATCCAGTTAGGGAATATTTGTTCCCCATGTAGATACTTACAGATGGTGATCGAATCTCTCTTTGATCTTCTCTTTGTCAAGCTAAATAGCTCAAGTTCTTTGAGTCTCTTGGTCTAAGACGGGTTTTTTAATCATTCGCACAACTGTTCTCTGACAACTCTCTGATGAATTGACATCCTTCAATTGTGCACACTACAGTGGGACACAGGATTCATTGAACTTTCAGTCAGACACACGTATTGTGATTCAGTATTGAGATGGGGGGGGGGCAACATCTTTTATTAGACTAGCTGCTGCTGGTGAAAGATGAGCTTTTCAGCATAGACAGGGCTGCTCATTTCTCTCAGCAACTGGTGTCTGTCTCTTTTTATAACCTGGGACCAATATGGCTACGATAACCCAGCCAGTGCCAGCGGTCAAGTCGTTTTCCAAATTGGCCACCTGTATTCAATAGTTGCATTCTCCTCCTCCCGTTCAGTGTGTAGGCTCCCGAATTGGTCTGGAATCAGTAGATCCCTGTCCGAGAGCAAAATAAATTCAGCCAAACCAGCCCCAAATTGATTCAAGAGCGTCCATTCTCGTAGTGCCTAGAATTTTCTAACTGAGAGGAGGACTTATGCTGAGTGCTGCATGGGCCCCATATGACCAGCATTAAGGTCCCCCAGCATCGAGGTTCCCTCCAATCCAGAATTGGGATACCCCCCACCAATTGACCCAGATGCCCGGGATGGATTTGGGTAGGGTCTGTGTAGATCGCGATTTGGGTACATTCACTGGGTTGGGCAGCCCATCTGAGACTGGAGGGGGCCCCCACATTGTTTCAGGTCCTGGGCAGATCCCAGCTGTGATTGGGATCCCCTGTTATGCAGGGCACAGCACAGACCTGGTGGTGAGTCTCCTATTCTGGGCAGTGTTGCCTCCCTTTCTCCCCCAGTAGCTAGTAGAGCAGGAGCACAGGAGAAACTGAGGCTCAGACAAGGGGTGATGCAATGAATTGAGGGTCTTCCTGACATCTGGTAAAGCAGAAGGACAGTAGCCTGACCTCTGTCCCCCTTCCCCATAGGCACATCGGAGCCATGAAGGAAAACATCCAGGCTAAGAAGATGTGGGGCCCAAACCATGGGCTCCGTGAGCCCCCCAAGCGAGAGAGGCCGCACCTGGCATCCCAGGACTGGGAGGAGCCTGAACCCCCAACCCCCAAGCATGGCGGCTGCTTCGAAGGTGGGCGGCGGCTGGCCTACACCAAAGAGCAACCCCCGGGCTTTGACAGCGAGGAAGAGGAGGGCGACACTGATGACTGGGACTTGCCTCGCGTGTCGGGCTGGGCCCGGAGCAAAACCACGGGAGAGAAGGTGGCCAGGAGCAGAGGCCCGGACTGGCCCTTTCCCAGCGGGGCTGAGGGGCGGCTGCTGCCCCTGGCGGCCACCAGACGGCGCTGTCAGTTGCGTCGGCGCCAGCGAGCCCGGCGGGCCTTCCGCATGCTGCTGTATTCCAAATGCTCCTCTCTGGCTTTTCCCTGGAAGCTGTGGGGCAAGCTGGCCTGCAGGGGACGCCGGCGGGGCAGCACCAAGCGGACTCGCTCCTCCCTTTCCCTCTCCCCCGGCTCACAGCCTGACTACGACCTGAAAAGCTGCCCTCTGGAGGAGGAGGACTGCCAAGGCAGGGGCAAGCTGGGGCCCCGCCCCTTGCACTTCCAGCCCCGCTCCTCACCCCGACTGAACTACCACCTGGGCGGGGCCTTTGCCCCCTCACCCCCCCGGCTCAGTCTGCTGGGGGCGCTGATGGGTGAAGAGCCTGGTACCACCTCATACCCACAGTACACCCAGTTGCAGCGGGTGGCCTTTGAGAAGGATGCTGCCATGGAGGTGCCAAGGGAAGACGGCACTCGGCTCCCAGCTGAGCTGTCATCCCCTGGGAGCAGGAGAGAGGCACAGCCGATGCTGGACATGGATCCAGGTAATGGGATGGGGGGTCATTGTTGGTTGTGGGGGCTCCAGGCTGCTTGGGGGAGGAATGGAATTTGACCCATAGGGAACTCCCTACACCCATCCTCTCCCACCACGTAATGGTGCCTATGTCTCCTCTTCCCCTTCCCCAGGCCCTGCAAGTGCCCTACCCAACGGCTTTGCTTCCCTGGCTCCCGATGGCGACCTCGGAGCCTTGGCCGCTGCCTCCTCAGACCCTAGCATCGTCATCAGTAACGTCTGCAGCATTGGCGGGGCTCACATGGTCGAGGAGTTCTTCCGGGCCCCCCGGGACAAGGATGGGCCCGGAGCCCCCCAGAGAGAGGCGATCCCAGGGGAGAAGGCAGCTCAACACAGCCCGTTGCGGGAGGAACATGTCACTTTTGTACAGAGTAAGCAGACTTAAGAGTGAGTGCTCCCCCTTGCTGGACCCCCATAATATAGGGAGCAGAAGGTGATGGGGCTCGGAAGGTGAGGGGCTAGTGCAGGAGAACGTGGGTGTAGCACTGGCCTCCTGCCACAAGTTGTCAGACATAGTTTAGCAGCCTGGGGAAGTAAAGGGGTGGAGTTAGAGCAGGCCATTCTGGGTTCCTCCCCTTTCACACCCAAGTGATTCCCTGCTGTGACCCTAGCCATGCTCAATGAAGACACAGAAATACTTTGGCATCGCCACTGGATTTCAAAGTGAACATCCCATTCCTGCAAACTCAGGCAGATTCTAATGTCACTGGATGCCATGATGAGGGTGTGTTATGAGCATCAATAATGTACACGTTCTGGCTTTTTGTATGCAAGCTGAAAGGAGGCACAGTGTCTCGGGGAAGGATAACTGTGAACAGCCACTCTGCCCCCAGAGGTGGCTACATCTCAGTGCTGGGCACGGGGTCCCCATGTAACCAGCTGCCCAACCCCAGAGGTGGATGCATCTAAGTGCTGGGTGAGGTGTCCCCATGTAACTAGCCACCCCATCCCAGAGGTGGCTGCATCTCAGCCCCACCACTGTCACCTCAGCTATTCTATCTTGCTGCTCACCACCTACAGGCATTCTAGATGAGTTCCTTCAGGCCTATGGCAGTCTCATCCCCGTCAGCACAGACGAGGTGGTGGAGAAGCTAGAAGACATTTTCCAGCAGGAGTTCTCCACACCACAGAGGTACCCGAGAGGGATTAGAGTGGGGGTGGGCGGAGGCTGAGAGCCAGGGCACTGGGGCTCTCTCCTCAGCTCTGGGAAGTGAATGGGGGCAAACAGTTAAAGGAGTGGGGGCTGTTAGCCAGGACTCCTGGGTTCCATGCTCCTGTCTTCCTCATTCCCCTCTCCTCCCTCTGCAGGAAGGGCATGGTGCAGCAGCTAATCCAGTCATACCAGCGTATGCCAGGCAATGCCATGGTGAGGGGCTTCCGGGTGAATTACAAGCGCCACGTGCTGACCATGGACGACCTCCAGACACTCTATGGCCCCAACTGGCTAAACGACCAGGTGAGATGTTCAGCAAGGCCCCAAGGGGATGCTGTGCTAGGGGCCCCTCTCTAGCAGTTAGTACTGGCCCTTCTGCCCCCGGGTATCTCAGTGCCAAGCAAAGGGTCCCTGTGTAACCAGCCACCATGCCCCAGAAGTGGTTGCATCTCAGTTATGGGCCTCATGTCCAGAGAGCGCTGTGGTGCCCCTCATCAGTGTTCCCTTTAAGCTGAGTGCTTGTGGAGCTGCTCAGGAGAAATTCAGATGCCACCCAGCTGATTAGCAGAGCGCCCACAGCTAGGTTTTGTGTTTCTGCTGGTGGTGCACATTCACTCATGCTTTGGTGCACATACAAAAATTATTCTGCACATAGATGGAAAAGATTAGAGGGAACATTAATCCTAACCCTTTCTTTTTCCTCCCTGCTGTGTGTGCAGGTCATGAACATGTACGGGGACCTTGTCATGGATACAGTGCCAGAGAAGGTGAGTGATAGTGCCCCCTACATGCTTCCAGCCCTCAAACTGATGTCCTCTTAGTGTGCCTTTTCCCCACTGCATCCAGTTCCCTGCAGCTCAGCCCCAGTTCAAGGGCAAGTTGTCATTCTAAGGAACTGTCAGTAGGTGGCAACCCTTAAATGATCTGGGCTGACTCCCTATCTGCAGCCCCTGCTAGCCCAGCTATAGGCTTCATACATCCTAACCTTAAACTGATGTAAATCAGTCCAGCCCCCAACTTCAGCAGAGACTTGATGAGTCGCAGAACTCCCAGAGTACAAAGTGGGACGTTGAAGGGGGTCAGGACTCCTGGGTTCTTTCCCCAGCTCTGGGAGCAGAGTTGGGGCTGGTGGCCAGGACCAATGGGTACCATCCCCCGCTCTGTCCTTCAAGTTACCCCTATCCCACAGTGGATCTCACTCTTGCACCTCACAGCAGGGAAATCTCAGTGCAGAGTTGTGAACCCCTTCTGTGTAGTGAACTCCTGTTCCGCTGTGAGTCTGGAGCAGCCTGGAGGATCCGCTGCGTCTGGACTAGTGGAGGAGTCCAGCCCAGGACTATTGGTATCTAAGCGGAGGCTCCTTCCCTCCCCAGGTCCATTTCTTCAACAGTTTTTTCTACGATAAGCTACGAACCAAGGGGTACGAGGGGGTGAAACGTTGGACCAAAAACGTGAGTATGCCGGGGAGAGGGCTCAGCAGGGGGCGCTCTCCCCTGGCAGGCAGGGATGGCCCCATAGAGGTACTAGGGGGCACTGTGGGGCAGAGAGCAGGCAGCAAGCTAAGTGTGCGGTGCCCCCTACAGGTGGATATCTTCAATAAGGAGCTACTGCTCATCCCCATCCACCTGGAGGTGCACTGGTCCCTCATTTCTGTGGACGTGAAGCAGAAGAGCATCACCTACTTTGACTCGCAGCGAACACTCAACCGCCGCTGTCCCAAGGTAACTGGATGCAGGGGGTTGGAAACAGGGCCTATTCCCTCTAGGGTGCACCTGCTCCCACCTGGCCCCAGGGCAGGGACTGGCTGGCTCAAGGGGGTGGGGAATGGGGTGTGCACTAGCAGATCCACCCCCAGGTCCCATCAGGTAAGCCTTTCCCCCTTGATTCACCCCTTTGTGCTCCTCTGCTTCCCACCCCCAACCCCCAGCACATCTGTAGGTACCTCCAGGCCGAAGCAGACAAGAAGGATCGGCCGGACTTCAGAGACGGCTGGAAGGGCTCCTTTAAGATGGTGAGTCCAGACACCTAGATTCTCTCCCCCACTCTAGGAGGGAGTGAAGGGGATTAGAGCAGGGGCTGGAAACCAGGTGAGGGGATTAGAGCAGGGGCTGGAAACCAGGACTCCTGGTTTCTGTCTCTCCAAGCCAGTGGCAGGGCTGTGGTTGGATTGTCCCTTGTGTGACCTAGTGGGAAAGGCAGCATTGGGCCTGGGCTCACCCTGTCCTCCCCTCCCCCCAGAACGTGGCCAGGCAGAATAACGACAGCGACTGCGGAGCCTTTGTCCTGCAGGTGAGTGGGAGCTGGTGGGAGCAGTGGCTCTTTGCTGGGCCCCTCCATGGCCTGGATCTCCCCCTCCAACATGAACAGCCACTTGGCCTTTCCCAGACCTGTCATCTCCTCCTGCCCCACTGTCTCCCCATAGGGGAGGTTGCAGGGATACCATGAGCATTTTCTCCCTTGTGATCCCGCAGTGCATTTCCCTGTCATGCTGCTGGGGAGTGTCTTGCTCCACCCCTACTGCTGGACTAGCGTTGAGTGATCAGGGTGGCTGGGAACTGGGCCAGAACCTGACAAGCTTACCTCACGTACACTGGGACTGGATGGGAGCCAATGCCCCCTAGAGGAGACAGGCCCCACACCTCATTCCCCTCCTCACCTCCACCTGCCCGAGTCCACCAGTCCTTGCCCTGAGACTGAGTGGGAGCTGGCACCTTCCTTCCCTCCACGTCAGCCAGTCCCCTTCCTGGGCTTGTTAGTGCCAGCATCCCCTGTATTGAAAAGCTTTTCTCTGCTCCCCTGGTTAACCCTTTCTCTGCCTCTCATCCCCCCAGTACTGCAAGTTTCTGGCACTGGGCCGGGCATTCACCTTCACCCAGCAGGACATGCCGAAGTTGCGGCGGCAGATGTACAAGGAGCTTTGTCACTGCAAACTCAGCGTGTGAGACGCCCTCCCTCCCCACACACCTCTTCCCTTCCGGATTGACACACAGACACAGTCTCCCCCCCTTGCCCATGGGGGGGGCTCCCTGAACCCCAGAAGGATGGGCGGGGGTATGGGCACCAACTCTGTAGCATTGGAACTCTTCAAACTGAGGGGGGGGAGGACAGCTAATCCCCCTCCCTCAACCAGACTTTTGGGAGACTTTTTTTACTTTTAGGGGGGTGGCCCCACTCCTGGTTCTATATTTTTTTCATATTTAAACCCAGTTTCCCTTGTTACATTTTGGGCGTAGGTTGGTCATGATAAATACACCCTCTACACCTGAATTTTGGGGACACTCCGGCTTTGGGAGGGAGGGGTGTGGGGGGAACCATTTCTACCCAAAGCGGGTGGGGGAGGGGCGGGGAGATGACAATCTCTACCTCCACCCTTTTTTCTCCTGTTGGTTATTTGTGTTAGTGAAGTTGTACGTTGGGGGGTGGGGGGGGGACACAAGTTTATACACTGGGCTGTGAGAGGAGAAACAAACATTTTTTTATATATATATATATTATGCGATGGCAAATTGTTCTGGGCAATAAACTTCATTTCTTTGGAGAACCCCCCTGCCTTGAAATATGGGTCTCGGGGGAGTATCATTTCCCCTGTGCCCCCTCACAAGTGGGGCAGATTTTCCTTTGGAAGAAGAATGAGGCCGAACAAGTCAGAATGTCTGCTGGGCAGTGTTTCCTGTAAGCTGAGCGGCTAGGAGGCCACCCAGCTGATTAGCAGTGCGCCGAAAACTAGCAGCATGTTTTTCTACTGGTGGTGCACATCTGCACATGCCTTGGTGCACAGAACAAAATGTATTCTATAAATGGATGGAAAAATAGGGGGGAACGTTGGTGCTGGGGTGAGGAATGGACACCCTTAGGGCCAACTGCTGCACAGACCCCCAGCCCTAATTGAGATCAAGATCTTCATGATGCTGAGCAGAGCACTGAGCACAGCCCAGACTGACCCCCTGCTTGCAATCAACAAGGAAGGAATCCAAGAGCAGCGTTGCTTTGCCCAGCATGTGAGGCCACATTGGGTTTCTTCTGCTTCTGGGTGTAAGAGAAGCAGAGTTTTAAAAACTAACTAAATTTATCTGAAATGAGTGAATTTATGATTTTAAGGAACACTAGGAGGAAGAACAGCCAAAATAAAGACAGTGGCTTTCAAGAAGGCAGACTGTACGCAAACTGAGGGAGTTGAGAGGTAAGATTCTGAGGGAAGTCTAAGAGGAAAGACAATTTGAGAGATTTGGAAGTTTTTTGGAGACATTAAGGGTACAAGAGCAAATTATCATCCTGCTTGAGAAAGATAAATCTGGCAAGAGATTATGCTGGCTTAACCAGGAGATCATGATCTGAAACTGAGTCCTACAAAAAGTGGAAGCTAGAAAATGCCAAAGGATGATTTATAAACAACCAGCACAAGTATGTAGGGACGAAATCAGAAAGGCCAAGACACAAAACTAGATTAAACTACATGGGTGTGCCTGCAACATGCACTGGAGTGGCGCACATATCCCACGCTATACAGGACACTCCTCAACCCCTCCCTCCTGTTCCTTCTTGCCGCTAGTGCTAGGAACAGTGTGCTCCAGCCTTAGCTGTAGCGAGTATTTCCCTTAAATATGTGCTCCACCTGAAGCAGAAAGGGCTAGCCCTAGCCAGTCAGGGTTCACTTAGCTGCCATTTCTGCCTTTCATCCATTCAGGGTAGCTCCGTGTTTTCACACATCACATCCTGATTCCTGAAGGGCCTGGAATGTCTCTGCCCTCAGACCTAGGATCCTCTCCCACATTGGGACCTAAACCTGCTCATAGGACTGCCTTTCAAGCCTCTCCCCATGTGCCCCCTTTCATTGCTCTCTTTTTAAGGTGGCCTTCCTAGTGGCAATTACATTGGGTAGAAGAGTGTCTGAGCTCCAGGCTCTGACACCCAGTTCTTCAAGGACAAGGTGCAATTTTGGCCTCATATGGCCTTCCTTCCCAAGGTGGTCTCGGCCTTTCACTTGGATCAGGATCTTCTGCCAGTCTTTTACCCCAAGTCTCATGCAAACAATGAGGAGAGGTGTCTCCACACACTGGATGTCTGGAGAGTGCTGGCATTCTACTTAAAAAGAGCAGCCCCTCTGCAAGTCCACGCAGTTCTTTGTGGCCTATGCGGAACAGGATTTCCCCATATCCTCCAGTGGCTCTCAAAATGGATTGCTTGTATCCATACGTGCTATGAGTTGGCAGGGGCTAATCTGCCAGTGTTGATCAGGGCCCATTACTAGAGCTTGAGCTTCTTCACAAGCATTTCTCACTCATGTCCCAATCCAGGTTATTTTCTGAGTGCACTGATGACCACATCGCTATACTTGCAGTTCTCACTGTGCCATCACACAGCAAGCTAGGGAGGATGCTGCATTCGGCAGGGTTGTACGGCAGTCTGCATGTCCTGAACTCCTACCCACTTCCGCAAACACTACAGTGAATGGACATGGGGAAGCACTCTTGGAAAAGACGGTTACCTGTTCCGTAACTGGTGTTATTCAAGATGTATTGCTCATATCTATTCAACTTCCCACCCTCCTCCCCTCTGTTGATTTCCAGCAAGACAGAATGAAGGAGGGGCTGGAGAGTGTCCTATATAGAGTGGCATATGTACGCCATTCTGGGGGGTGGTGGGACCCCCAACCCCTATGGGTACTGCTTAGGGAAAAACGTCTGCACTGGTGTATATGGCAGGCACACACACCTATGTTGAATGGACATAAGCAACATCTCAAAGAACACCAGTTGCAGAAGAGGTAACTTGTCTTTTTTATTACTTACTTTCACTAGTCATGATTTTATAGACCTCTATCATATCCCTTAGGGGTGGTAGGAAGCATATAATTCGGTAATTGTGTAGCTGACACAAATGTTGGTTACACAATTAACTGATAAGTGGCTCTCCATTTAAAGAATTTTGAGAGCCGGTGGGCAGGCACTTCAGGCTGCAGCAGGGGTAGCTGCCAGGACCCGGCATGATGTGGGACTGAGCCAGCATGCCTTCCCATCAGCTCCCAAAATACTTTAAATGCAGAGGTGGGAGAACAGGGTGTTGCGTGTAGCTGGTAGTGTTAACTGACAAGCATCTGTTTGGCTATGCTATTATATCCCTAATATCCCTCCTTAGTTGTGTCTTCCAAATTGAAAAGTCCCAGTCTTATGAATCTCTTCTTGTATGTGCTCAGTCCATGCCTGGGATGCCCAGTATGGGGAGCTGAGAACAGGCCTGCTCAGGGCCCACTGAGGCAGAGGCCAACACATGCCTGGCTGCCACCCAGTCCAGCACCTCTCCCGCTCCAGGAGCTAGCCATCCAGCTAGCACCTGAGCCTCAGCCTGCATCTCAGACCTAAGCCTGACACATTCCAGGGGAACTGGCACCACTGCCAGTGCCTTGCCATGTTCTCAATTGCACTGAGCAGATTTGGGTCAAATTTGGATTTAAATTAAACCATATTGTGAGGTGCAGCAGCCTACTGTGATGCTGGTTTTGGCACAGGGACCTGGGGATTTTGGTACGTGACCTGCTCCAAACTGCCCGAGATATTGCAACAATGCCCATCGGCTCCAGGCCGCCAGTCACAAGGACTTTACACTAGCAGGCAGGTGACCTGTTTTACAGCTGCCAGGGAGGACTGACTGCTCCTCTGAAAATCAGAGATTGGAGGGGTCATTTCCAGAAAATTCATAGAAATGGGAAGCCTGGGGCTCTGGGTTGGGGAAGGCTAGTGGGGGAGGCTCTGGCTGCGGGGGTTGGTAGGAGACGATGCCAGGATGGGTGGCAGTGGCTAGAGACCTTGGCTGGAGGGATCGGGGGGGGGGGTGGAAGGGATCGAATTGGTAGCCCAGGTGGAGTCCCTGGTTCGGGCAGCGCTGGCGGGGAGGAGGGGGAGTGCAGTGCTGGGGGCCTGGCTTTGCAGGGGAGGTGCGGGCCTGGTGGAGGCTGGCGAAGGGGTTGGGGAGCCCATGGGGCGCCTGGCTGGGGTGTACGGGGACCCGGAGGGGCTAATGCTCCGGACGTGGGAGACACGCACAAAAGAAGGCCGCGACTCGAGCCGGCCTTGCATCACCCCACCCACGTGCTGCCAACCCAGCCGGACTCTCTTCCTGTCCATAGTCACGCCCCTTCCGCCCTCAGCCGTACCAATGACGGACGCGAGCGCTGGCCAATCCACACCCGGCGTGCTGGCGCCTGACTCACTCCGGCCGCCGCCCGAGGGCGACCTGACGTCACGCGCCGCCCTTCCCCTCAGCGTCGATGTCACCGGTAGGAGCCGGGCGCAGGCGGCCAATGGGAGCGCGGCCGGGGGATGGGCGGCCAATGGGAGCACGGCCGAGGGGTGGGGCCAGCGGCGCAGTTATAAGAGCTGGCGAGGCGGGCGGGGGGTAGGATCCTGCCCAGGATGTCTGCGAGTCTGGAGAGCCGGTGAGTGCGTGAGCGCGCCACTCGGCTAGGCCTCGCTCAACTAGGCCATACCATACCACACCACGGCCCCGCGGGGAGGGAAGTACCGAGCGACTATCGCCGCGTTCTATTCTTGGCGCGCGCCGTAGCCATTCCGGGGGTGGGGACGTGGGAGAATCTATTACAGGAAGGAGCCAGTACCCTTCCACGCCATGGGTAGTACCATCTGCTTTAGTGGGGGTCATGAGCTCATTCTAGAAAAGTAGAAGCCTCATCTGTATGGAACGGAGGTATCTAGAAAATCGGGAGGAGTGGAAGGGTGAGTCCATTTCACCCACGGGGGCGCGGACGGAACCAACCTGCGAGGGGCGGGGACGAATGCTTGACACTGTTGCCTAGTGGGGGGCGGTAGGATAGATCCATCCCCCGCACGAGAAGAGGGAGCGCGGTGCCATTTTGAGATGGTGGGAAATCCGGCAGGCGGCCTATTCCCGGGGGGAGCTATCTCATTTTGCAGTGGGGCGGAATCTAGAGGCTGGGCGAGTCCATTCTAATACTTTTGGGGAGGTCTACGTTTTCGTGCGCCCCTGGGTGGGACGCGGATCGGTTTCTCCCGGGCGGATCCATGCGCGCGGGGGCCAGGGACCGCCAATGGACGAGTCCATTCCGTGGTCTCCCTTTCCGGCGGAGCCCATTCTCTGCCTGAGTTGGGGGGAGCAATGGACGAGTCCATCTTTTCCCCGTGGTGGGGGGCGGGAGAAGAGACCGCTGGGAGAGCCCATTGTCCTTCCACTGCGCGCGGCATCCGGGGAACGCGGCGGTGACGTCAGACTAGCCCGCCAATGGTAAGGGGTGGCGGGGGCGGGCCTTCCGTTGCGAGACCTGAGCCGCACGTGGAACGGCCTGGGCTGGGCTCGTGGGGGGGGGCGGCGGGCTGCTTCCGGCCCCGACTTGACAGGGCCTGCGGGGGAAGGGAGAGGTGGGCCCGGGGCCTATTGGGGTGGGGGGGGTGTGTCTCAATCGCCCCCTCGGGTGGGGGAAGGGTCTCAGGCAGTAGTGGGGGCAGACCCCCCCAGCTCTTTGAGGCGGGAGCTAAGAGGGGCGAGGGGTCCTGGTCGTGTGAGGGGATGGAGCATCTGGGCAGGTTGAATAGCGGGATCCCCTTCCCCAGCCTGTGGGAGGATTTGGGGGGGGAGTGCAGTGTCCAGTTCTCACTTGTGTCATCCTGTCTGCCCCACTTCTAATCCCCATCCTCTTGCCTCCTTTCCAGATCTAGAGACAATGGCCCCGAGGGAATGGACCCCGATGGCATCATTGAGGTGGGCCTGGGATGTGTGCCAGCACGGGTCTAACTCGTGACTTCACTGGGGTGTTCTGGGGTGAGGGCGGGGTTCGTTATGTCCCTGTGAGGGAGGATGAGGCTCTGTTGTGGGGAGAAGGTGGTTAGGCCTGTGGGGGTGGGCTGTAGGTGCAGGGTAGGCTAAGCTGCCTTCTAGCGGTCACTAGAGATTTGGTGGTACCCAGGAGATTAGTTTGGGGGGGCTAACTAGGAGAGCAGCAGGCTCATTATCTTCCTACAAAGTCCTTCTCTGTAGAGACAGGAGTTGTGGGGGGAGGAGCAATGACCAGTTCAGGGGGCTGCTCAGGCAATTTGGGGGGGCACTATTAACCCTTTCTCCTCCAGAGCAACTGGAATGAGATCGTGGACAGCTTTGACGATATGAACCTGTCGGAGTCCCTGCTGCGGGGAATCTATGCGTATGGGTTTGAAAAGCCTTCCGCTATCCAGCAGCGAGCCATCCTTCCTTGTATCAAGGGTGAGTTGGCTCCTCACAAATGGGGAGGTTACATCCAAGTGGGGGACTGTTGGTGGAGTGGGGTTGAGTGGCAAAGGCTGGATGAACTCTTCCCCTCCCCTGCTGATGGGCAAAGAGGCGTCTGGTTGATGGCGTGGCTCTTAAATCTAATAGGGGAAAAGCAAGGAGCCCCTATTCATCTCAGCACAGTATCCCGGGTAGTGGCTGTTGCTGGTTCATGCTGGGGGCACATGGTTCTAGGAACTTCAGTGCTGGGTGACTGAACTGTGAAATGCAGTCCTCTCTAGGGCGGGGTGGCTGGTTACACCAGGATTCCTCACCTAGCACTGTGTTGCAGCCACCTCGGGGGTTGGGTGGCTGGTTATATAGGAATTCCTTGCTGGGTGTCAATATGCAGCGACCTCTGAGGCAGAGCAGCAGGCTACACAGCAGAGGTGGGGAAACTTTTAGGTCGGGGCCATTTGCCCACAGAAATGTGTCAGGGGCAGCACACAAATGAGAAGTGTTTATATTTTTAAAAAACCACAAAACAAAAAAACACCCTGCACTGTTGTGGTCTCTGAGAAGACAGACACGCCCCACAATGCTCTCTCACACCAGAGCTTGGGGGGGTGGGTCTAGTAAATCCAGCCCGAGGGAGGGGGGCAGCAGCCTGGAGCGCCAGTGTAGGCTCCCCAATATGGGTGGGGGGGTGCTGAACCTCAAGGTCTGGATCAAGGCAAGCCGGAAGCCTGAGGTTCCCCATCTGATACACAGGCATCCCGGGGCAGGTGCTGACCAGTGCCTCTCATCTCCCTTAGGTTATGATGTGATCGCACAAGCCCAGTCTGGCACTGGGAAGACTGCCACCTTCGCCATTTCTATCCTCCAGCAGATCGAGCTGGACCTGAAGGCAACCCAAGCCTTGGTACTGGCCCCAACCCGAGAGTTGGCCCAGCAGGTGAGTTGGCTGGGGTGGGGCAGCCCTTCACCCCTCCCTTCATTTAACGAAGCAGTCCAGTAACACCTAACTGAGACATTGATGGTGACTCAACCTGGGAATTCTGACTCTCCCCATGTTTCCTCCCATTCCTTCTCTCTCTCTGCTCCCCCCCTCCCCCCCCACACACACCACAATGGAATCGAACCTCCCTTGCTACCTGGGCAGAGGCGCGTCTGGTTGGTGGCGCAGCTCTTAAATCTAGCAGGGGCAGAGTGACATGCCCCTATTCATCCCAGCACAGTTGCCTTGGCAGTGGCTGTTGCTGGTTCATGCTGGGGGCACATGGCTATTGAGGTCCTCGGTACCAACTGCTGAGATGCCCCGCATCTGTGCACGAGGTAGTTGGTACTTAGGATCCTCTTGCCTACTGCCAAAGATGCCTCTGCAGTGACGCCTGGCATTCTGGCTGCTCACTGTTGCTTCCTCACTGCAGATCCAGAAGGTCGTGATGGCCTTGGGGGACTACATGGGGGCTTCGTGCCATGCTTGTATTGGGGGCACCAATGTCCGGGCTGAGGTGCAGAAGCTGCAGATGGAAGCACCCCACATCATTGTGGGGACTCCAGGCCGAGTCTTCGACATGTTGAACAGGCGATACCTATGTAAGTGTTGTTGCTTGTAGGGGAAGGACAGTCCCCTCTTCAGATGGGTGGGGGTGGACCTGCCCTATGCCTGTTCAGTGATGATTTCCCCCATGCGTGTCAGCTGATCCCAGTGCTTCCTTGTGCTTCTGCTTGGTGTTCTGCCTGCAGGCTGCCCATCTGGGCCTGGCACAGGGGTTCTGGGCATGATCAGAGCCCTCTGACTGAGAACAGCATCTTTTGTTCTTGATCCCTGGGGAACCAACTACTACTCACCCCCAACACACAACCCCCGCCCACATATCCTTGGTCAGGCTGACAGCCTCCCCACCCTCTCCCGGCAGCGCCCAAATTCATTAAGATGTTCGTGCTGGATGAGGCCGATGAAATGTTGAGCCGTGGATTTAAGGACCAGATCTACGACATATTCCAGAAGCTGAGCGGGAACACCCAGGTGGGCTGGGAGCCCAGGATGGGAGGGTGGTCTAGAATCAGAAACTACTGGATCCAGAATGGGGGTGATCCAGGATTGGACTCTGGAGGCGAGACTCATAATGGAGGGCAGGGAGAGAATGGGACTAGGAGGGATCTAAAGCAGTGATATTCCTGGGGGTTCTAGGCTAGCCACACACTAGCTAGCACCACTACTGAATCCACCCCACCCATGGTTCTAGACTAATTGCTGCCCCCCCACTCCCCCCAAACAAGATTGAACTGGCTACGGGAGAAAAGTAGAGAGTCTACCCAGGGAGAAAAACCTGGTGGTGATCAAGATTAGAGTTCTAGGTGAGCACCAAGAGGTCAGACCCACAGGGTGAGGCGCCTACAACGAGGAGCAGGAGTTAGCAGGGGCGTGTAGAGTGGTGAAGTGGCAGAAGTAGAAGCTAACTAGGCCTATCCATGGAGAGCTGAAGTCCGCTACACAGAACTTGGGAATGGTTGGACAGGGATTTAGAATCCAGGGGCATGAGTTAGTGGGGCACTGCAGATGCCAGTGGAGGAACTTGGAACCCAGGAAGCAGGGACAGATCACCAGGGGAGCAAGAACCACCAGTAAAAAGGTCTTAAACCCAGAAAGGATTGGTAGTCAGTGGGGAGCTAGAACTACCAGTAGAGGAGTCTTGTCATTGGGGTGGTGGAGTCACAATAGGAGGATCTGGAGCCTGGGGAGCTGGCTAGTGGGGTGCTGGAGCCACCAGTAGAGGGATCTGCAGCTTAGTGCAGTGTTTCTTAAACTGTGTTCCGTGGCGCACCAGTGTGCTGCGAGGCAGTCGGAAGTGTGCCATGGAGAACAGTTCAAAATGGCCACCCTTAAAGGGGCAGGTGACATTTTTACTCTTAACTCTTCCTCCATCCCCCGACCTTTTTTCTTTCCCTCGACCAAAACAAAATCCTTGGTGTTCTCATTTTAAAAAAGAATTGTTCGGTGTTCCTTAGTCTTAAAGTTAATGAACGCTGGCTTCGTGGGTAGGTATTAGTCAGTGGGCCGGTAGAACCACCAATAGTGGTCTAGAACCTAGGAAGCAGGAGAGAGTGGGAGCTAGAGCAGGCTGGAACCCAGGGGAGATGCTCCAGTTGTGACAGCTCAGATAGGATCTTGGGTGAGGGAGGTGGGCAGCTTCACCTCTTAATTCCCTCGACCTGTCCTTCTCCCTCCCTCCTCCCCAGGTCGTGCTCCTGTCAGCCACCATGCCCATGGATGTACTAGAAGTGACCAAGAAGTTCATGCGGGACCCAATCCGCATCTTGGTGAAGAAGGAGGAGTTGACCCTGGAGGGCATCCGGCAGTTCTACATCAATGTCGAGAGAGAGGTGGGGGTTTGGAGCCAAGATGCCTGGGTTCTATTCCCACCCTAGCTGCATGGTCCTGGATTTATGGAGGAGCCCTGCCATGGCTCCTCCCCAGTGTGCCCCCATGCAAGAGCAGTCATCCCCCCTGAACCATGGCCTCCCCTAATGTCAGAGTGAGGTCCCTGAAATGGGGAGTACAGCTATGTTGGGGGTAGTTCTGGCCACTGTTTTGGTGTCTGCAGGCCCTGCTGGAGGGGGAAGGGGATTGTCAGCTGCATGCCTAACCCTTGCTGGGCAAACCTCCCTCTCCCCAGGAATGGAAACTGGACACACTATGTGATCTCTATGAGACCCTGACCATCACCCAGGCTGTCATATTTATCAACACCCGCCGGAAGGTTGACTGGCTGACAGAGAAGATGCATGCCCGGGACTTCACTGTCTCTGCCATGGTATGTCTGGTCTGGGTGTGGTGGTTCTCTCTCCAGCTCTGGTGGGGGCTGGTGTGTCAGAGCAGGTGGCTAGGAGCCAGGATTCCTGGGCGCTGTCCCTGGCTTCAGGGGTGGGAGTATAAAGCAGGGCCAGAATGCCTGGGTTCTAATCCCACTTCAACAGCATGGGTCTGGATTTATGGAAGGGTACCCCATAGCCCCTCCATAGTGTACCCCATGCGAAAGTAGATGGCCCTCCTGAACCATGGCCGTCCCAGTGCCTGTGGGTCCCGGTCTCAAATGGGGGGCACAGCTATTTGCAGGGGTTGCCTGGCTGGGGGTGGGGCAGAGAGTTGGGAAGCAGGACTCCTGGGTTCTGTCCCTTTCCCTTTCAGTGGCTGACAGTGCAGGAAGGGGGCTGTGGGTTGCCCCACAGATCGGGGAGGGAGGTGTGAGGGAACCCCCCCCACACACATATTCACCCCCCCATAGGACTGCATTAGCTACTAATGACTTTTCCTGCTCCCCCAGCACGGAGACATGGACCAAAAGGAACGTGATGTGATCATGCGTGAGTTCCGCTCTGGCTCCAGCCGGGTCCTCATCACCACTGACTTACTGGTGAGGTTTGGGTGGGGCTGGAGATGTGGAGTAGATGTTCCCCCAACTTCTGGTACAAGGGAGGGGCACAAGTGACAGGCATGGTAACTTGGGGGTGGTGGGAGGAGTTATAAGCACAGGAATTGTGAGGGAGCTGGGGAGATCAGCCCACCTAAAATGGCTGCCATCACATGACAGCAGCCATCTTAGATGTCAGTGAACCCCAGTGTCACGGGCACCTCCCACCCAAGGAGATTCCCTCTCCTCCCAGCCTCCCCATGCTGTGTGTGGAATGTAGCTCCTTGGAAAACCAAGGTGGGGCTGCTCCCCGCAGGAGGCATGCCCACCTGGGGCCTCAGTAGCGACATGGCAGCCCACATTCCTGGGATGAGTGCTGCCCCACATGCAGGTGTGGAGCCTGAGAGCTGGCTGCCTTTTCTTCCCCAGGCCCGTGGCATTGATGTGCAGCAGGTTTCGCTCGTTATCAACTATGATCTACCCACCAACCGGGAGAACTACATCCACAGGTATCAGTGGGGTGGGGGTGGGGGTGTTTCTGGGCCCCTCCCAGTGCCAGGGAGAGAACCAGGAGTCCTGGCTCCCAGCCCCCTGCTCTAACCTGGTGTTTCTCAACCTTTTTTATAAAGTACCCCTTTTTTTAAAAAAGTACCCCATTACCTACAGGTTTCAGACACAATGTAGAAAAATTGTGTAACACATTTGTTTAAACAACTTAGTTGTAGCCAGGTGGGCAATGAAATTGAGTGTAAAAAGTACACAAATAATAAAACGTAAAACTTAAAACAAATTCAGTTTTCTCCAAATTTCAGTTGACATCTCCCCCAGATGTCTCTCGAGTACCCCTAAGGTTACTTGTACCACTGGTTGAGAAACACTGGGGGTAACCCACCAGCCCCCACTCCTCCCAGAGCTAGGGAGAGAACCCAGGAGTCTTGCTCTCATCCCTTCTCCCCTCCAGGATCGGCCGAGGGGGGCGTTTTGGCCGGAAAGGGGTGGCCATCAACATGGTGACCGAGGAGGACAAGCGCACCCTGCGCGACATAGAGACCTTCTACAACACCTCCATCGAGGAGATGCCCTTGAATGTGGCTGACCTGATCTGAGGGGGCTCCAGCAGTGGGCGCCTCAGGCGCTGCCCTGCGAGCCGCTGTCACACGCTGGCTCGGGAGACTTTTTTAATTTTCCGTTTTTTTGTTTTTGTTTTTGGTTTTTTGTTTTGGGTTTTTGGGTTTTTTTTTTTTGGCTTTTGAATAAATGTCACTTTTTGGAGGTGAAAAAAATCCAACTTTAGTGTTTTGTGGCATTTCTCTGTCTCTGTCCACTTCTCTCCTGCTACTGCTCACACCTGGAGCCCAAACCTGCGGGAACCAGGCCTCCAGGCTCTGAATTACTTCAGAGCAAGGTGGGAACCCTGGCATCCTGGCCAGTAGTTCACACCCTTGTTCCCTCATGTCACTCTAGTCTCGGAATCGGACTCCTGGCTTCTCCCCAGCTACATGGAACCCAGAAGTCCTAATTCAGGATCCCTCCTTTAATTAGGAGGGGGAGTGGGACCCAGGCATGCTGGCTTCCACTTCTGTTCCCTGTATTCACTAATTCTTCCCTCCCTCCTCTCCCTCCCATCCCTACCTGCGCGCCCCACATACACACATTCCCAGAACTGGAGGATTTAGTGGAATGGCAGGGTTCTAACCCCAGAATCCTGCTGTCCCAGCTCCCAAAGCTTGGGCAGTCTGTTAACAAGCCCCCAGGCTATCACAACCCTGATCCTGGTGCTAAATCGAACTGCTTGTGAATCGGACCTACCTCAGGATTGGTAGCTCTGGGGTGGGGGGAGTCTCCAATCAGTGGCCCCACAAAAACATGAAGCTAGAAATTTATCCCTCTCCCACCTGCGCTCCATTTTCCCCCATCAACAAAATTGTTTGCGACCTTTTTACTTTTTTGTATAGTATTTATTGAAAGGAACCAAATAAAGATCTTGCAACATGGCAGCTGCTTTGGGTTGTGTTTGTAAAGGGAGAGTGACACACACACCCCTCTCTGGGGCCTCAAGGCAGTTTGGCCAGGTCCTTCCCCCATCCCAGTTGAGTGGAGGAATGTTGTGCTTTGTGTGGCTGATCTTCCAGTCTATAGTGTCAGTGGGATCCTGCTCCAATGTATGCATGAGGGGGTACTAATCACAGCACTCCCCTCTTGGAGCCGTTGTGGGCTATTTTGCACTGCATGTTGCACCCTCTCCAATTTTTCCAGACTTTGGATTTGCTGGGGGGATGCCTGCCAAGAGGCATGGCATGACAACCTAGTCCCTTTTAGCCTCAGTTTCCCTGCTATTAAATGGAGATATAACCTCTTGTGTGAGAGCCTTGCAATCTGACAAATGCCTGTGGAAGTACAAGGGGTGACTTTGATGTGAACAGTGGGATCTCAGCTGGGGCTGGACACATGGGGAAAGTGGAGAAGCTGCTGCCCAAGACTCCCATGCTGCGTGGTGGTGGGGGAGTGAAGGGTGGCTAAGAGTTTGTTCCCCTGAGTCAGAGGCAGCTGTCCTACATGCCTGTCTTAACTTCCCTGGGCCTGAGCTGTCAGAGCCGGTGCTGTACACACTCCAGTAGCATCTCTGCCACATTACACCCAGGGCAACATCTGATCAAAGGCTCTGTGCTTCCTAAACACCAGATAATGGTTGGGTCTGTCCTCCAGTAGAGCCCTTCTGTATTGCCCTGTTGGGCTAGTGCTCTTCTGGGTGCAATCCTGTTGCATGGAGTTCTGCAGGTGAACTGGATTCCTGTTGAACTAGGTTGTTGTGGTTTGGCAGTGAGTGGAACTAGCTTTACTTCCTTCGTTGACAACACCTGGGCTCTCACTAGCTTTACAACATAGAAGCCAGGCAGCTGAGCCTTAAGCTAGGGAAAATGGGTATTAGATCTCGGGGGCCATGAATTCTTCATTTGCCTTAACTCTCCTGCTGTAACCTAGGACAGAGCAAGGCTCCTGTGTACCCTAGTGTCTGATCTGCTGGGCTTATTTATGAATGAATTCTCAGCAGCATGGATTCTGCAGATCACTCATTCTTCTGTGGCTGGCTGGAAACATGACAGCAGGGAGATACAGTGGGGCTGCGTCTAGACTGGCAAGTTTTTGCGCAAAAGCAACTGCTTTTGCGCAAAAACTCACCAGCTGTCTACACTGGCCGCTTGAATTTGCGCAAGAGCACTGACTCTAATGTACAAAATCAGTGTTTCTTGCACAAATACTTTCCCGCTCCCGCTCGGGGAAAAAGCCCTCTTGCACAAGAATACTTGTGCAAGAGGGTCAGTGTAGCGAGGAATTGTTTTATAAAAAAGCCCGATGGCTAAAATGGCGATCGGGCTTTTTATAAGAAATCAAGATCTAGATTGGCCACAGATGCTTCTGCGCAAAAGCATCCGTGGCCAATCTAGACGTTCTTTTCTGCAAATGCTTTTAATGGAAAAACTTTTCCGTTAAAAGCATTTGCAGAAAATCATGCCAGTCTAGACGCATCCTGGCAGAATTTTCCCCAGGCATGAAAGGAAATATAAGCTTGGGGCAGGCTGCCCCCTGGTGGTGGTAGGGTGAATGGCTTCCCTCCCACTCACAGGGGAAGACACAGAGCTGGCCCTGGCAAGAGGCAAGTTGTGAAGTAGGGAGGGCTCACTCCTCCACCCTGTGCTTTCCATAGGACAAACATGTCCCTCGAATGGAAGCAAAGGCTGTCAGGTGTCTCTTAGCCTAATGCTACCCAACTGCTTTCCCCAGCCACTGCTGCTCTCCCAGAGCCAGCAAAAAAACCCAGGAGTCTTGGCTCCCAGTGCCAACTGACAGGGCATAGTGAGTGCTCATGCGTGTTTACAGAGCAGAGTTGGTCTGACCCAGTTGGGCAGCTGGGACTCACCCAGCCTGCTCCGATGGCTGCACTGGGGGGGGTTGCAGGCTGACAGGAGTCAGCCTAGAAGAGTTTGGGGTCTGGAACTGAACCACGCCTCAGACACCAGCTCAGTTCAAAAGTTAAGGTAATGTGTAACAATAAATTGAGAGAACCAAAAAGTCCTGGCTCCCAGCCCTCTCCCTGGCCTAGCACATGTGACCCATCATATGAAGGTCACAGGCCTATCGTGGGTTGCTGATTCAGCACCCTACAAGCATCCTGATGGGGAAGTGAAAGCACTGATTCATCTACCCCCCCCAGGCTGCAGCCTGCAGCAGCTGGAGTTCCCTGACAAGCCCATACAACACACTATCCCACCTACAGCCCAGCCTTGGGGGCCCACCTGGCTGGATAACCCAGCCCCATGTCCTGTGAGCATGTTTGCTCAGACCAGATGAGGGATCCCTGTGTAGCTGGCCACCTTGCCCCAGAGATGGCAGCATCTTGGGGGGAGAGGATTTTTTATCTGTGCATGAGGCCCATTTCCGTGTTATGGGTGGTGAGAGGCGGGAGAGCAGCCTTGGAAGGGGAACTGGTTTCGTTTCCTACAGTTTATCAGTGAAGCGCAGGACAGGAGGCAGAGGCAGCGGCAGCAAGGCAGAGTGAGGGACAGACACTCCTCCTGTGGTCTCCTCACCATGAGCTCCCCTGGGAACCCTGCTGTTCTTTCTGGCAGGTTTGTGCTGGTCTTCTCTGTGGGTGAGAATAGGTGATACCATTCTAAGCTACTACACCCTACCCCTCCCACTCACCCAGAGCCAGGGCAAGAACCCAGGCATCCTGGCTCCCAAACTCACCTGCCCTAACCCACCAGCCCCCACCCAGAGCCAGGGAGAGAACCCAGGTGTCCTGGCTCCCAGACTCACCTGCCCTAACCCACCAGCCCCCAATCTCCTCCCAGAGCTGGGGAGAGAACCCAGAACTCCTGGCTCCCAGCCCCCCTCCCTTTCTTAACCACTAATCCCCACTCCTCTCTCAGAACTAGGGAGAGAACCCAGGAGTTCTTGTTCACAGTCCACCCCCCGCCAGCCCTCTGAACCTTGCTTGCTACCCATTGCTGGGATTAGAACCCGGGAGTCATTTAACCTTGTTCACGTCTGCTTGCTCTAGTGTTGTTTTGACACAGCATTGGTTTTCTGTGAGGTTTGGGTGGGAAAGGAACATTTCCTGTCATTCGGCATGCATAGAACAGAATAGGTCAAAGGTGATGTTTGGGGTCTCAACTGCACCTTAAAGCTATTGACTATGGGGCTAACGAGGAAAAGGCATTCTTAAGGCATGTTTTTGGCAACACAGGCCCTTAACCTGTGAAAAGGTGTGGAGTTTTTTTTCCCTTTGGTTTTTGCATAGAAATCCCTTGAATTCTCAGCAAAATTCCCACCTCACAAATTGAGTTTCCATGTTGTTGGGGTTTTTTGCCCAGAATTAGGCAGAAAATCATCCAGATCTTTGGGACTAGTTCAGCGGTCCTTCTAAGTTTTTCCATTTGTGTGAGGAATACATTTTCTCATGTGCTGTGTGGATGTGTTCCACCACAAAGCATATGCTGCCTCTGCTGATCGGCATTGGACTCTCTCATGAATGGCAAACCAAGCTCTCAGCTTACAGGAAACACTGGGCTTGTTTGAGATTTGGAGTGGGAAAAAATATCCCCCACCTTTGGCACTAAAAAGATTGTTGTTTGGAAGGTTTGGGTGGGGAAAAGAAGCAGTGTCCTTCACATTGGACACAAAACATCAGAAAATGTCACAGCCAAATGGATTTTTTTCTTTGCATTGAACCAAAGGTTAGAGTTATGCAATTCTGGCAGTAGAATCATTGAAATGGAGGGGGAGGGTCAGTTTTCTCAGCAATTTGCCTGTTGCAAATAAATTTCACATTTGCTCCGATATTGGGACAAAAAGCTGAATTGCTTTGGATTCGGGTGAAAAAAAGGGGGATTTTGTTTCACTTTCCACAGCGGCACCAACTTAAGCAGGGGAAAATGTTCCTTTTCCTCAAAATGTGTGAAAAATGGGACAAGGAGAAAAGATAATAAACACAAATGAATAATCCACTAAAAATACAACCACACCCACTGTGTCTGGCTAATACCCTGGGAACGATGGATTTGCAAACAGGGTTATTTCAAAATTTTTCAGACAATCAAAAATATGTGGAATTGTCCTAACAGTCCATTTATTTTTTGATCCAAACAGAAGTTGGAGGAAAGTGTAGTTTTAAGAGGTAACACCTCTGAAAAGTAATGATGATATCATCTGAAAAAACCTCCAGTTTTGGATTGGGTGGGCTGAGGAACATGTCAGGAAGGATTTGGAGAGGCACTTTGCCCTTGTCTTTCTTTCCCACATGAAACAAGTCCTGGCTTTTCAATTGGGATGTTAACTCTGTAGTGTAATGGGGGGAATCTTTCATGAATCTTTCTTTCAGTATCAGCTGAGATAGGGTCGCTTTAGAGGGGCAGGATTTGAAAGCAAAATGTAATTGGGAGGCCCACATGTTTTGAAACATGGAAGATCGAATCTGGATTCTTAAGGCAGTATTAAATCTGGACCCTAATGTGGCATGTTGAATGTATTCCCTATTAAGGGCAAGTTAAAAGATTGTGCCTGATGTTGGTGTGGTGGACAGGGGGCAGTCAGATGGCAGAGTCTTTGGGATGAGAGAAATTATCCTTCTATATTTGCCACCTCCTGCAGCTGGATTAGCAATGTGCTTGTTAACTTTGGACCCTAATGATGGTGAAAGGGACACAACTAGCCAGGGTAGGAACATTGGTGTCCTTTGTCGAGCTTGGCGGTCTAATTTTCCACCTCCTTCCTCTCCCGTCTAGTCTGCATCTCCACCCTGCCCGGCAATGTGGCGCAAGAACTAACCACAAACCAGGAGCCCGGACTCCAGGGTCCTACACCAGACTCTGGGATCGAGGCTCCGTGCGACAGCAACGGCTGCCCCCACCATAAGAAATCAGCCACCCTTTTGCCATCCTTCACTAAAACCACCACTACACATCCCACCACCACCCACCGCACAACGCATCCCACCACTACCCACCGCACAACGCCTCCCACCACCACCCACCGCACACCTCCCATTACAACCCATCCTGCTAATCACACCACACCCCACCCCACAACACATCCCGCCAATCACACCACGCCCGCCCCACAACACATCCTGCCAATCACACCACCCCGCCCCACAACACATCCTGCCAATCACACCACCCCACCCCACAACACATCCTGCTAATCACACCACACCCCACCCCACAACACATCCCGCCAATCACACCACACCCCACCCCACAACACATCCTGCCAATCACACCACGCCCGCCCCACAACACATCCTGCCAATCACACCACCCCCCACCCCACAACACATCCTGCCAATCACACCACACCCCACACGACCCCGCACCTCACCACAGTGGCCCCGACTGTGTCTCCAGATGTGAGGGTAGGAGACTACCAGGTGATGAAGGAGAAGGAAGTCTGCCTGCGGGTCCAGTCAGGCCTCCAGATACGGGTCGAGTACACGAACAGCTCCAAGGCAAAGGTAAGAGGAAGCGGGGGACTAGTGGTCAAAGCCTGGACTCCTGGGTTCTCTCTCCAGCTCTGGGGGTTCAGGGATGGTGATACCAGGTCACCCCACTTCTCTGTCTCTTTTCCAGCTCTGGGGCACCTTTGCTGTCCAGCCAAACCAGACCAAAGTGTCAGGAAAATGCACCAATGACACCGCCACCATGCAGCTCAGCTTTGCCCAGGGCTTCCTAATCTTCACCTTCAAAAAGGTACCAGTGGGGGTTCAGCAAAGGGGTGCTTCCCCCTGACTGGCAGAGCTGGCCCCAGGGAACGCTGTGGGACAGGAATTGGTGTGTGTGTGTGGGGGGGGGTTCAGTAGGAAGTGTTGTCCCCTGGAAGGCAGGACCGGCCCCAGGGCAGCGCACGTGGGCACTGTGGGGCAAGAAGCTGGCTGGGGGGGTTGTATGAACTGCTGTGCTCCACCCCAGAGGTGGCTGCATCTCCATGCTGGGCAGACTTAGGGGCGTCCAAACTGCTCTGATCTCTTTTGTCTCCCCAGAATAAAACCCAAAAAACTGCCTACCTGAACGAGGTCCGAACCAACCTGAGCCTCCAGTTCCCTGGGGCTATGGGTGAGAAAGAGGGTGGAGGCTAATGGGGAGGGGGGAGGGATTAGGGTACATTCCCAGGGATTGGAGGTAAATTGGGGGCAGGGTGTGGGTGACCTTTGCAGTTTTGGGTGGGAATTTGGAGTGACTTGGCGGACTGGGGAGATTTGGGGGAGAGTTCAGGGTGATGGGGGTCAAGGTGATTGGGGGGGTTCTAGTGACTTTCAGGGGCAAGCGTATCTTTAGGGGGAGTTTAGGATGATGGAGGGCGCAGGGTGACTTTGTGGGGTTCAGTGTGGCTTTAGGGAGTGGGCATAACTTAGGGTGACAGTGGGCATTCAGGGTGATTTTGGGGGCCCAGGGTGAATTTGGGGGAGTTTGGGGTGACTTTGCGGGGCTGGGGGAGTTTGTGTTGACTTTGGGGGCAAGTTCATAGTTTGCAGTGACTTTGGGAGAAGTTTCAGGGCACATGTAGGCTTCATGGGGAATATGGGGGGGGAAGGGGATACTGGCTCAGGATCGAACTCTCATCTCTGCCCCCTGTGCCCAGAGAGGTGCTTTGCAGCACAGAACAGCACCTTGCGGGAGTTTGAGGCTGGGCTGGGCCACTCGTACCAATGCAAGAACCGCAGCCTGGCGCTGAGCCCTACCTTCCACCTCGATGCCCTGCAGGAGCGAGTCCAGGCCTTCGCACTGCACAGCGGCAACTTTGGGGAAGGTACCGCCCCCGCGCAACTCTCCCTACTCCTGCACCTCCCCGGCCTGGCCCCCACAAGCCCATGTGGCTCCCTTTCCCAGCCCCCCAACTCAGCTCTCCTCCAGCCCCCCTGCTTTGCCCCAATGGCTTCTCCTCTTGACCCCAGGCCTGCCCCCTGCCCCTCCTAGCTCTCCAGCTCTCCCCTGTCTGTCCCCCACAGTTCTGTTCAGCTTCCTCTCCCCAGCTCTCCGCCAGCCCACTCCCCTTCCCGCATTCCCTGCAATGCCTCCCTCTCTTGTCCCCAGGCCTGACCTTCCACCCCTCACAGCTCCTGCAACCCCCCAGCTCTCCCACCCCATGCCTGCCCCACAATTACTTTTAGCTCCCCACTCCTGGCCCCCCTGCCCTTGGTCTGTGGCACCACGCCTCTCCTCAGCTCACCCCTCAAGTTGGCTTTGCGCCCTTCCCCGGCCTCCTGCTTCAAATCTTCCTCAGCCCCCACTCTCCACTTTGCCTGCCACAGCTCCCCCACTTGGCCCTGGGCCTGCCCCCCACCTCTGCCCGAGCCTGCTCCCTACAGCCCCATTTAGCTGTCTGCTCTCTGCTACCTCACCCCTGTGCCTGTCCTCCATACTCACCTCTCCCCCCCACTTCCCCTGCTCCTGGGGCTCCCCCACTCAGTTACCCCACCCCCCTACCAGGTCATTTCTCTAGCCCCAGTCCCAGGCTGGCATCCCACCCTGAATGCACTATGCTCCCCATCCCAGCCACCCCCACCCCAAAATCCCACTTCTCCCAGCTCTCTCCGAATAGCCACATATCCACCCTCTCCACCCATAACCCTCCTCACCCTTGGACCCCATAAGCCTTTCATCTTTCCCAGACTCCCATAATCCCCTGCCCAAGTCCTGCATCCCCATATCAGCTCTGTCCCCCCCTTTCTCAGCCCCGCCTCTCCTCTCTTGCAGCTGAGCTGTGCCCAGATCAGCACAGCCTAGTGGTTCCCATCGTCATCGGGGTGGTTCTGCTGGTCCTCATCCTCATCGTGGTCATCGCCTACCTGCTGGGCCGGCGCAGAGCGCGGGGAGGCTACCAGACCATCTGAGGGGCTGAGACACTGAGGGAGGATGTGGGAGGAGGGGGCCTGGGGCCTGTCCCCTCTAGGGGGCACCAGGTCCTACTTGGCCCCAGGGCAGGGACTGGCTGGCTCAGGGGGATGAGGAATGGGATGGGGAGCAAGATCTGAGATCTATGTATTTTATTTTACAGATTAAATAAATGAGGGGGTTTGCTAGTAAATATGGGTCCTGTCTGCATTGCAGTGGGGTTACCTACCCCCTCCAAATATTCTCTCCCAGTAACCAGCCTGTGCAATAATAAATGGCTATTACAGCTAGCAGGGCTAAGGAGATGCAGCCACCTGTGAGGCTGGATGGCTGGTTACACAGGGACCCCTTGCCCAGTGCTGAGATGCAGCCACCTCTGGGGCAGGGCAGCTGTTCACACAGGGACCACTTGCCTGGCACTGAGATGCAGCCACCTCTGGGGCAGGCAGCTGGTTACACAGGGACCCCTTGCCTGGTGCAGAGATCCAGCCCCAGGACAGTTATGCACAGCACTCTGCTGACCCCCATACCCCAGGGCAGTATCTTGGGGCACCAGGCTGCAGGGAGCAGGGCCAGGATTCATCCCGAATTGTCTTGAATTTATGAAGCTACATCCCGGCCCCAGAGGGTGCCCAGTCCCCTCACGGGGCAGGCCTGCGACACAGCTTCCTCCGGCAGGGCCTGGGTGTGGCCATGGCTTCCTGCTGACTCAGCTGTGTGCAGGAACAACTCCGCACAGCACCTAAGGGGAAGTCAGGGTGTCACAAGGCTGCTTGAGTCATGGCCGGCGAGGGACGAGGGATAGCAGCCTCAGACTAGGGATGTTAAATATCGGTTAATTGACTAGTCGATTAACCTCATGAATTCTTATCGGCAGGGTTCACCAAGCGGCGGCGAGCCCTGCTTGCCAGCCGTGCGGTTCTGCACTCTGCGCATGCGCAAATCGCTCTGCGCCGGCTCTTCCAGGTTGTAATCTACTCGCCACAGGCGAGTAGATTACATTATTTGTCGAGCCCTGCTTATCGGTTAGTCAACTATTCTATAAGCCCCTGTCCAGGGGGAGGGGGTCTGAGCTCCCGGACCCGGTGTGAGCTGGAGCTGGAGCTGGGCTGGGCTGCCTGCTCACCTGGCTCTTAATACACTTTAAATGCAGAGCCAAAGTGGGGGTAGGCCCCAGACCCTGCACAAGCTGGGACTGAGCCAGGCTGCTGGCCAGCCTGCTAACAAATTTACTAGCAAGGGGTCGGGGGAAATGCATGTAGTCTATAGCATTAACCTTTGAGCTTTTGCTTATTGGTTAATCCACGATACTCTTATATCCCTACCTCAGACCACACCCTTTGCCATCAAGTCACGCCCCTTTCTAAGGTCAGTCATCAAACCACGCATCTTGACCCACAAGCGACACCCTCTTCTAAATCCCATGACTCAGCCCTGCTCCCTGGATGAGTTCTCTCTTTAGTTCCACCCCACATGGATCCCATTCCCCTAATAGGCCTTTACACCACACCTCTCAACAAGCCACACCCATTTCTAAGATCCCAGGAGCAAGCCCTGCCCCCTTCCCAGAGTCCTTTGTTCAATCAGCCTTTTGGCAGAAAGCCACACCCCAGGACCAGTGTTCCCTGGAGAGATTCAGGTGCCGCCCAGCTGATTAGCAGAGTGCCCGCAGCTGGCAGCATGTATTTCTACTGGTGGTGCACATATACACATGCCTTGGTGCACAGAACAAAATTTACTCTGCACATGGATAGAAAAATGTAGAGGGAACATTGCCCATGGCCATATTGAGTTGTTAAGCCATGCCCCCTGGGCAAATTATGCCAATGTTATGGTTACGGTAAAGCCATGCCTCTTGCAAGATAAGCCACACCTCCCTTGACAGTCAAGCCATGACCCTTTTGAGCTGACAGCCCTCAGCCCTTTTGATAAACCACATCCCTTATTGAGCAAAGCCTTTTGGCATTTCTGCTGAGCCACGTCGCCTGGCACCCACGCCACACCCCTTTCTGGATCCAGTTGGCCAAAAACTACGCCGCGTGTCTCTCACATACCTGCTGGTGGGAGATGTTGGCGTGGGGAAGAAGCATCCTAGGCAAACCTATGGGCATGGGGGGTGGGCAGAGCTCTGGATGGCAGCTTCCACCCTATGGAAACAGAGGGGCTGTGTCTACACTGGCACGATTTTCCAGAAATGCTTTTAACGGAAAAGTTTTCCGTTAAAAGCATTTTTGGAAAAGAGCGCCTAGATTACACGACGCTTTCCGCAAAAGCACTTTTACGGAAAAGCCGCCCGTGGCCAATCTAGACGCAGCTCGCAAAGCCCCGATCGCTGCTGCGATCGGGCTTTTTTGCGGAAAACAAATCTCAGCTGTTCACTGGCCCTTTGGCGCAAAAGTTTTGCGCAAAAGGGATGTTTGCCCTAACGGGAGCAGATAGTATTTCGCAAAAGCACTGATTTCTTACAGTAGGAAGTCAGTGCTTTTGGCGGAAATTCAAGCGCCAATAGACAGCTGGCCAGTTTTTCCGGAAAAGCGGCTGATTTTCCGGAAAAACTGGCCAGTCTAGACACAGCCAGGGAGCAAGTCTGGCTCCAGGGGCCAGGCACAGCCACAGAGCTAGCACCAAGCTTAAATGCCTGGTTTTGAATTAGGGTTCATTCATCACCCACCCCCAGCTCATTCCTGGCTAAAAGAAATGGCCGTGAGATCCAGTAGTGCCAAGGCCTTATGAGTGATGAACCTATCTCTGGGCAGCCAGTTTACATAGGGACCCCTCACCCGGTGCAGATCAGAACCCTCCTGGCCCAGTGGGGATGGGGAAAGCCTCAGAGAAGGCTGGACAGTTGATGGATAAGGGGTGTGGGGCGATGGATGGATGTGGATGAGGACAGATTGACAGAGGATGTGTAAGGGGTGGCTATGTAGGGGAAAGAGGGGCATGAAGGCTTAGCAGGCTGTATACAGAGAGGGACTGAGGGCTGTGGATGGATGCAGAGAGTCATTGGTGGAGGGACAGAGGTGGGTATATCCGGATAGAGGGGAGGACGTAGAGGTGCGCATAGGAGATAGAATCACAGAATTGGTGGAGTGGAAGGGTATTCCTCTTTCGAGAGAGGAATGCAAATGCAGCTGAGTGAAATTGCAAATGAAGCGTGAATTTGAATTTCCCACGCTTCATTTGCATAATCACGTCCGGGTGCTATTTAGAAATACCCTATTTCGAAAAAAGAAACGCTGTGTAGACACGGTTATTTCAAAAGAAAACCCGTGTAGACACGGTTATTTCAAAAGAAAACCCTTCTTTTGAAATAACCCTTACTCCTTATAAAATGAAGTTTAAGGGTTATTTCTAAAGAAGGGTTTTCTTTCCAAATATCCGCATCTACACAGCGTTTCTTTTTTCAAAATAGGGTATTTCGAAATAGTGCCCAGACGCGATTATTAAAATGAAGCACGGGAAATTCAAATCCCTGTTTCATTTGCAATTTCGATCAGCTGCATTTGCATTCCTCTCTCGAAAGAGGAATGCAATGTAGACATACCCAAAGGGACCTTGAGGGGTTGTCTAGTCTGGTCCTCTGTACTCACAGCGTGACTAAGTAATAACTAGCCCATCCCTGACAGGTGTTTCTCTAACCTGCTCTTAAATATCTTCAGTGATGGAGATTCCACAACCTCCCTATGCATTTTATTCCAGCACATAACCACCCTGACAGGAAGTTTTTTGTAATGTCCAACCTAAACCTCCCTTGCTGCAATTTAAGCCCATTGCTTCTTGTTCTATCCTCAGATGTTAAAGAGAACATTTTTTCTTCCCTCCTCCTTGTAACAACCTTTTACACACTTGAAAACTTTTCAGTCATCTCTTCTCCAGACCATATTTTCCAACTTCCCCCATCAGTCATGTTTTCTAGACCTTCCATTGTTTTTATTGCTCTTCTCTGGACATTCTCCAATTTGTCCCCATCTTTCCTGAAACCCAGAACTGGACACGGTGCTCCAGCTGAGACCAGACAGGTACAGCCCCTGTCTCCAAGTTCTCCTTGCTGTCCACCTGGAAAGCTGGCCAGCTAGTCAGAGCTGGCTGAATGGGCAACTGTGGGCCAGGAGGGGGGCAGAGGGGACGGGTGTTGGAAGACAATTACACATAGGCTTCTGTGGGATGAAGTTTTCATTTATTGCATCTACAAAGAACCCAGGTGTCTGGTTCCCCTGTTCCTCCCCCCCCCCCCCCCAGACTCCCTTCCCACCCCATTCTCTGACCCCTCCCACTTCAACTTCTGTCCCACAGCCTGGTTAATTTCGAGCTCCCTGCTACCAGCCCAGTTCTGACATCCACCTCCCAAGCCACCCAGCCTCTTCCCACACATCCAGCTGGCCCCCTCACTTCACCTACTCCCACCCCCAGAAGAGGTGCTTCCAAGTTGGGGAGGGGAAAGGACGGTTGGAGAAATAGGGGAGGGAAGCAGGGGGGCCAGAGTCAGGACTCCTGGGTTCTCTCCCCAGTTCTTGTGGGTTAAAGCAGGGGAGTTGGGTGTCAGGACTCCTGGGTTCTCTCTCTCAGTCCCGCAGGGTCTGAGCCAGTGCCTCACGGATCTCTGCTGCTGCACCCTCCTCTCCCTCCCCAACCTCAAAGAGCACTTCCTCCTCCTCCTCCTCTTCCTCTTCATCCACCATCCACCGGGGCTGGAAGACATCACCATGCATCTCGCAGACATTGTGGAGGGTAGAGCAGGCAGCGATGAGGGTAGGCAGGAAGGAGACGTCTGTATCGTTTCGCTTCTGCAGGCAGCGCCAGCGGCCCCGGAGGCGGCCAAACGCCACCCCCACCACGGTGCGGGCAGCAGCAGCGTACTCATTGAAGCGCCTCTGGGCTGACGTCAGTTCCCTGGCACGATAAGGTCTCATCAGCCAAGGCAGGAGTGGGTAGGATGGGCCGCCCAGAAGGTAGACAGGCACCTGCACACCACCCACATCCCGGGTCTCCCCAGGGAACAACTCCCCACGCTGGGCACGCTGGTAGAGCTCGGAGGCCCTCAGCACCTGGGCATCGCTCTGCCTGCCAGGACAGCCAACACTTAGGTCCCAGAAGCAGCCGCGTGCGTCGACAGCAGCCTGCAGCACCACAGAGTGCCAGCCCCGGCGGTTGAAGTACCCAGCGGCGTTCTCATTGGGGGCCCGAATGGGCACGTGGAGGCGGCCCAGCACACCGGCCAGCTGGGGAGGGGCAGGAAAGCCAGCAGCCTCAGGCCCGGCAGGAGCGGTCACATAGGCAGGGGTGAGGATGGCCACCACGGCCTCACAGACGTCTCGCAGGATCTTGCATACGGTGGAGCGGGAGACACCGAACTGCTGCTCCACGGCCCGGTACTCAGTGCAGGCACCCAGGCGCCACAGGGTCATGGCCAGGCGCACCTCGGCGGGGATGGCCCGGCGCATGTTGGTGTCACGGCGCCGGATGGCAGCACCCAGCCGCCCACACAGGTAGTCGAAGGTGGCGGGGCCCAGGCGGAAGTTCTCCGCCCACTCGCCCGGCCCAAAGGCCTTGGCCCGCACTGTCTCCCAGAAGGCCGAGCTGCGGGCTTTGCTCCACAGACGCCGCTCCCGTGGCGGTGGGGCAGGGGCAGGGCGGGGCCCGGATACCGGGGTCCCCACCCGCCACAGCAGGGCGAGGCGGTGGCCCCAGCGGGCCCGGGCCCGGCGGCGCCGGGAAGCCCGGAGGAGGCGGGCAGCCTCGCGCCGGCGACGTCCCCGCTGCAGCCGCAGAGCCTGGAGCAGGCACAGGGCCACGGCCCCCCGGCTCAGGATGGCCAGGGGGCAAGATGGTGGCGGGGCAGCAGCCATCTTGGTCTTAGCAAGACTTTGGCTCAGAATCAGCCTGGACTGTTGGGGGGCAGGCGCACCAGGGCGCATGCGCGGGAGGGGGGCAACTAAGAGGGGCACAAAGGGCGCAGGCGCCGCAAAGAAGGCGCGAGAACCGGGAAGAGGGCAGGGAGCACATGCGCGCTGAGCGCAGAGCACAGGGAGCATGCGCGCAAGGGGAGGTGTTACGCAGCGCACAAAAGAGAGCGCTGCACGTGGGACAGAGCTCATGCTCACAAAGAGACGGTAACGAGACGCACATGCGCAGGAGGAGTGGGAAGGAGCCAGTGCGTCTGCGCAGTGGGACGGGGCCTCCATGGAGGCGGAAGTGCTGGACTGCCGCCATTTCCCAAGATGGCGGCGGAGGCGCCGCTGAGGGGGCTGCTGGTCCCGCACCTGCTCCCCGAGCGCTGCTACGATGAGCTGCTGCTGCGCTTCAACCTGCTGCACGGTGAGTCCTGGCCCCGGGCTCTATGGTAACCTTTCGGCGCCTGCTGCCGGCAGTGCGGAAGAATGGAGCGCGAGGCGCTGCGTCGCCATGATGGGGCAGGGCGGAAGTTACTGGGCGCGGACCGGAAACACTCAGTTCAGGCGCCATGGTGGTGTAGGGCGCTAGAGTGTAACCGCAGACCGGAAGTGCTGTTTGGCGTTCTTCCCTCAAAACGGCGCGGGGCGGAAGTGCTCCGGAGAGGGGGGAACGTGGGCGATCGGCACTTTTAACTCATTCCTCGCGGGGGGGCACGTCACGACCCTCGGTGGTCTCCCCCCACTCTGGGGCCTCGGTCCCTTCTGGCGTGGCCATGCGTGGTGCCCGGGCGGGGCTCGGGAGGTGGGGTTGTGGGGCTGCTGGGGAAGGGGCAAAGTGCGGCGGTTTCGCAAACAGGCCCAAGGGCAGAGTCGGGACCGCTGACCCACAGAAAAACCAGTCGGGGGCTGCACACACAACCCCCACCCCCAAACCTTTCGCTGAGGTGGCCCCTGACTGAGAAGGAGAAATACACTCAAGACATTCCCCTTGCATACCAGAGCCAGGCTAGTAGATTTTGTGTGCTCCTGCCCTGTAGGAGAGCACTTGTGGGCTTCCCAATACTGGGGTAGGAGCCCTGAGCCCCAGGAGGTGGATTCAGCCCCCAATCCTTCGGTTCCCCACCCCTGCCGTAGGGTTTGGGGTCAGTGATGTACAACCAATGAGACCCAAGGGGGGAAGACATGAGGTTGCTGTGGGATGGGGGCTGGGCATTGCTTGTGACCTGACCTGGACTCCATGTTTGACCCCAGATTGCCCCACCTGGGGAGAAAGAGATCATGGGGGAGGATGCCCCTCCTGGGTCTGGCGTATGGGGCAGGTGCTAAGCACAGAGGCTTGGGGGCTGGGGACGGGCATGCTGCTGCCCTACTGTGTACTGAACACTCTTCTCTTTCTCCTGCTCCATTTCCTTTGTGGGCAGTTCCCTGCCTGAAGATCCTGATCAGCAAATGTCTAGGAATCGCCATCGTTGCAGGGTCACTTATGGGTACGGATCTGCCCCCTTAACCTCTGCCCAGCACCTGGGGGGATGGGAATGGGGCACAGGTCCTGTCCCCTCTCTAGGAGGTGCCAGCTCCAACACAGCCCCAGGGCTAGAGACTGGCTGGCTCGGGGTTAGGAGGCTGCCCCCGGCTCTGATGTGCATTTTGTCTCCCTGCAGTGAAGCTGCCTCAGGTGTTTAAGATCCTGAGGGCGAAGAGTGCTGAGGGGCTTAGTTTTAACTCTATCCTGCTGGAGCTACTGGCCATCACCGGCACCATGGTGTACAGCGTGGCCAACAGCTTCCCCTTCAGGTGAGGCTGTGCCTGCCCCTCCTTGCCACCAGAGGGTGACCCAACCCTGTGACACCACCACTAGCCACAGAGCAGCTCCCACACCTGGTGGGTCTGAACTAGGGATGCTAACTAACATGTATTTGTGTAAATGTGCAACCATTTTTTTAAATGGTTACATGTTTATACGTGGGGGGAGGTGGGAGCCATTGCTTGTGGGGAGCTGGCTTTTGAGACAAAGCACCTGCTCCCACCTGTGCCCCCCTGCTGCCTCTGAAAGAGACAGTGTGGGGAGCAGGCAACTCCACGGGAGCTGATACGCATGGGGAGCTGGCTTGAAAGCTGTTTCGCATGTGTTACAGCTCCTAACTGTCCTCTTCCCAAATGCACGAAAGGGTGGAGGGGCAGGTGGCTTGGCAGGAGCTGATGTGTGGGGAGCTGGCTTGAAAGCTGGCTTCCCGTCTGTACTGTCTCCTGCCTACCTCCACCTCCCCTCTGTGTTGCTGCCTTTCTATCAGAGGCAGCAGTGCGGGGGGCAAGCATCTCCACGGGAGACGGCACACACTTAAAAGCTGGTTCCCCGTGGGCACCAGCTCTTGTCTCTGATACAGAGGTAGCCGGGGCAGGGGGAGGGGACTGCATGTAGTCACTAGGGTTAACCAATAAGCCTGGGTTTATCAGTTAATCATGTAATGACTACACGCTAACATTTCTAGTCTGAACTGAAGTGGGGTCAGCACTGGAGGGGAGAGCTCACATTGGTGGAGTCCAGTGCGTCAGAGCAGCGGGAGCTGGGTGTCAGAACTCCTGGGTCTTCTCCTCGGCTCTGGGAAGGGAGTGGGGGCTGGCGGGTTAGAGCAGGGGGCTGCAAACTGGGACTCCTGGGTCCTCTCCCTGACTCTTGGAGGGGAACAGGACTGGCTGGCTGAAGAAACAGTGGGTCATTGGGGGGGACCTTGATCCCATGTTCTCTTTCCCCAGTGCTTGGGGTGAGGCGCTCTTCCTTATGCTTCAAACAGTCGCCATTGGCTTCCTGGCCCAGCATTTCGGGGGACGCACGGCACAAGGTAAGTGGGGTGCCATGGGGCTTGCAGAAGAGGAGGAGCTGTAGCTAGATCTGTATATGGGGGGGATTTAACTTTCTCCCATCTCCCCCCCTTCCCCAGGTATCTCTTTCCTGGTGCTGTATTTTGCTCTGCTCGCTCTATTGCTGTCCCCCCTTGCACCCCGGGCCGTGGTCACTCTGCTGCAAGCCACCAACATGCCCGCTGTCGTCATCAGCCGAGTAAGTGCCAGTTCTTCCTCAGAACCTCCTGGAGCAACAATGGGGCCTGTCCCCTTTAGAGGTGCCAACTCCCATCCAGCCCCAAAGCAGGGACTGCCTGGCTCAGGGTGGGCAGGGAATGGTCCATGTGGCCTGTCCCCTGTAGGGGGTGCTGGCTCCCATTGAATCCTGCATACAGAGGATGGCTTGGCTTAGGGTGCACTGGTGGGGTGCTATGTTTGTTTTTGTGGGGCTGCCTCCATACAGAGGGATTCATTCCCCAGAGCATGGGGGACCATGGATAGAAATATGGGGGCTCTTGATACAGTGGAGGCAGAGTTCTGTCCAAGCTGCTGATCGGCAGGGGGATGTCTTTCTTCTCTTCCCCTCCCCCCAGGTGCTCCAGGCAGCCACTAACTACCGCAATGGACACACGGGGCAGCTGTCAGCCATCACCATCTTCCTGCTCTTCGCTGGCTCGCTGGCCCGGATTTTCACTTCCATGCAGGTAGTGCCACTCCCCCTTTTTGGAGGGATGTATGAGCGTTGGGATCAAAGGGTACCATGGGGGTTCTTTCTCACAATCCCTGTGAGCATGGCCCTATCATGTTCCTAGGCAGATGACATCCAGTGTGTCTGGGGCTTGTTCAGTCTGCCTAGGGGGCAGGCTGCTCCCTGGTGTGTGGGGGGGTGATGTGACGTGTGTATGAACTGAGACCAGAATTGGCATTCTCAGAGAGGACAAGCCCCGTGTCCCATTCCCTGCCCCCTGAGCCAGCCAGTCCCTGTCCTTCTTTGTAATCTTACCTCTGTCTGTCTGTCCTGCTAGGAGACAGGCGACCCCCTGATGGCTGTCACCTATGTGGTCTCCTCTGTCTGCAATGGGGTCATCGCAGGCCAGCTGCTGTACTACTGGGACATGTCGGCCGGCATGGAGGCCAGGAAGAAGCAGGCATAGGAGGGTGGGGACCCCAGTGGCGTTTGGGAGCTGACTACTGTAGCTTGCTAACAAGCAGGCTCTCAGCAGGGCTGGCTCTGCCCCACTATAATCTGAGTCCTACTGAGGGGGGAGCAGAGCTGCCTGCCTTCTGGCTCACCAGCACCCTCTAGAGGGACCCATCTCAGCCAGCCTGATCTGTTTCCCTCCCCCCACTTTCCCTTTCTTGACTTTGTCAAGGGTCTGTGCTCCTTTCACCAGCTGGGCTGTGGCAGGGAGCAGCTAGGCCTGTAAGCGGCCTCCCTCCCTTCCCTTCCCCCCTCCCCCCCCTAATTAAATGCTGAGTTTTCATGAGCGCTTAGCCATGGTGCCTGCCCCATCAGGGAAACGAGGAATCTGTGGGACTCTGCAGGGCCAGGGTGCAGAAGGAAGGTTGCTGCTTCCCCTGCCCCAATCAATCAAAAAGGCAGACAGGGACACCCCCAACTCCCCCCAACCCCCAAGCAACTAATGAGTTTGTTGCTAATCATTCCAATTAGTCACCACTGTTCCACCCCCACACCCCTGGCCCTGGGATCAACTGGCACCAGACCAGGCAGGGCAAAGCCAAACCAGGCATGGAGCCCTGTCTGCCTAGAGTCCCTGCTGATGCTGGGAGCCAGCACTCCTGTGTCTCTCCCTGGGTGGGGAGTGGGGGCTGGGAGCCAGGATTCCTGGGGGGAGGCAGGCTCAGCCCTGAGATCCCTCTGCAGGTGCCCCCACAGCAGGTTTCTTTGGCTGATTCACCCCTTCCTGTCAGAACATGTGGATTCTGAGCCCTGCCCTGGTTACTGTGGCAACGGGGTGTGGGGACAGGGAAGACACCCATGTTGCAGCTGGGACAGAACAGTCTATTACCAGGGCAATGGCCCCATCACCTTTCTCTACTGCTCCCATTCCCTGGCACATGTGGGGTTAATTTGTTAGCTGTGACCTTCCCTGACCTCTGGGAACTGTGGGTCGAGAGTGAGGGCCAGAGTCCAGGGGCAGGGTGGGGCTGCAAGTAAGGAGTGAAGGTCTCTGGCGGAGCAGAACCTGGAGCTGTGTCACTTAAAGGTGAGGGGCTGGGAGCGGTTGTTTGTGTCTCCGGGCCCTGGGCAGTTACAGGGTGGGGTTTGGCTTGCTGATGCCATGGCAGCTGCTTTGAAGAGGCCCCAGGTGCTGGTGGGGTCACGGTATTTCCCTTCCCTACTGCCTGGAGCCAGGGAGAACCCAGGCATCCTGGCTTCCAGCCTCTGCTGCTCTAATCCCTCAGCCCTTCAAACCCAGAGCCAGGAGAGAACTCAGCAGTCCTGGCTCCCAGCCCTACCCCCACTTTTCCCTGACAACAGCCATGGTCCTGCTGCTTTAACCCTTTCTTACTCTCTCAGGATGGGCAACCCCTAGGCTGGGGTCACTAACCAGTAGATCGGAGCCTCTGACAGGTAATCCTGAGGGGTTTGGCCGGGAAGCTATCAAGCGCTGGCACTTCAGTTGCCCTTCCACCCACTGTCATGCTGCTCCTGCCCTCTGCCTTGGAGCTGCCCCTGGGAGCCTTCTGCTTGCTGTGCAGCATGTGGAAGGGAGAAGGGGGGAAGCTGATGTCAGAGTGTTTGTCCTATCTCCACACAGAGAGAAGGGGATGGAGGTAGCTTGGCAATGCAAATGTCACTCACACAGTGGGTGTCTGTCATTCTCACAAACACACTGTCCTTCCCTCTTATCTCCTGACCCAACACATAGGTGGGGGGGTTGTCACTTTTCCTGCTTGCAAAGTGGGTTGTTCTTGGTTTTTGACTGGTCTGTGCATTTCATCATTTTCATTTCTCTTACACGCAGGCTACGTCTACATTGGCATGATCTTGTGCAAATACTCTTAACGCAAGAATCTTGCGTTAAAGTATTTGTGCAAGAGAGCATCTACCCTGGCATGTGCTTTTGCGCAAGAGCATCCATGCCAGTGTAGATGCTCTCTTATGCAAGAAAGCTCCGCTGGCCATTTTAACCATCGGGCTTTCTTGCACAAGAAATTCATGTTGTCCGTCTACACTGGCCTCTTGCACAAGAACAGTTGTGCAAGAGGGCTTATTCCTGAGCAGGAGGATCATAGTTCTTGTGCAAGAAGCACTGATTTCACACATTAGAATGTCTGTTCTTGTGCAAGAACTCCCCGCCAGTGTAGACAGGCAGCACGTTTTTGCACAAAAGCGGCTGCTTTGGCACAAGATCACACCAACATAGACACAGCCTTAAATTGAATTTATTTGAGGGGTGAGTTCTAAAATGCCAAACCTTGCATGGCAGGAGTAATTATCGCTGTGGTAATCGCTGCTCCTGGACATGGCTGGCATGTCCCTGTAGCCCCTCAGAAAGGCAGAGCAGGGGGTCTCCACATGCTATCCTTGCCTGCAGCCAGCACTCCTGCAGCTCCCTTTGATCAACAATAGGAAAGTAGGGCCGGTAGATAAGGGGTACCACATGGTGCCATAGAACCATTGCTGTACATGCTAGCTGCTTTCAGGAGTGGTGCAAGGCCAGGCAAGAGGAAGCCTGCCTTAACCCTACTGCTTCATCACCCAGAAGCCATCTCAGTTAAACTTCCTCCTGCCCTAGATGCAAGTCCCCCTGCACCTAAACTCCTTGCCAGAGCTTGTACACTGAACCCCCTCCTGGACCAAGCCCAGACCCCCTCCCACACTCCAACCCCTTTGGCCCAAGACAAAGCATGTACTGCAACCCCCGACCTCAGCCTGGTGCAAGTGAATGAGGATGGAGGGACAAAGGAGGTGGAGTGAGCAGGGTGAGAGCCTTGAAGGGGCAGGAAGGAAATGGGACATGGGTATTCAGGTTTGTGGTAGATCTTACCTTGCACTGAAATTGAAAAGTGATCTTGTGATTAAAAAGGCTGGAGACCACTGCCCTAGGCCTTTTCTGGGCTGCTCCAAGGAAGAATTATCAAGGGGTTGTGGGAGGGGGCTGGGGATCAGGAGTAAGGAGCACTGATAGAGCTTGGGGAGCAGGGCTGGGAGTGAGTGGCACCAGCAGGGCTGTGGAACCCCAGGCTGGGCTAGCAGGTATGAAGCAAGAGGCATTGCCTGCAGTGATCCTGCAAATGTGGGGGGCAGAGAGGGTCTGTTACTGCCCCATATCCAGTCTCAATTGCCCTTTGCCCCCTCCCCCAGTAATGCTCTGGGGCTAGACCCACTTCCAGGAGCCTGGTTTATTGTCTTTAGAAAACAGGTTGACAAGTGGCATTAAAATATACATCCAGCCAGCACCTTCTCAGGGGGCTCACCTCTGCTGTTCCTCCAAAAACACCCAATTTTTCATCCCTTGCCCAAGTTCTCCAGCCCCCTCCCCTGCTTCCAAGTGGGTGAAGTAGAACAAAAGCAGCCATGAGAGATTTTGGGGGGGGGGGCACAGTAGGAAGAGAAATTAGAAGCCAGCCTGGAAAGATTTAACAGTTGGGGTTGCTCTAAAGTATTGGGAGGGTTGTTCCACCTTCTTCTCTCCTCCCCCCCCGTTACTCTAGCTGCCAGCCCATGTCCTTCACCCACAGCTCCTCCTGAGTAGTTTCCTCCTTGATGTTTTTCTTTCTGTATAAAAGCCTGCCTCGTGTCCCCGCCTGCCTCCCTCGGTCCTGCCCTGCAGTGGGGCTAGAGGGGCGTCAGCCCAGGAGACTCGTAGGGTGGCTGCGGGAAGCTCTCGCCCATGTCGCAGGCCTGCAGGCCATAGGCAGCCATCATGTCACGGAAGTCGGCTGGCAGCACCCCCTGTGGGTGGGGTTGGGGGTCTTGCTTGTAGGGCATCGGGGCCAGGGGCCCGTAGGACAGGCCACTGCAGGGGGATGACAAAAGCAGAGAAGAAGGGTTAAACAACTGGAGAGAACACAGCTCTTCTTGAGGTTTTTCCCTGAATTTCTGGGACCTTGCTCCCCTTCCCCAAAACACTTAACCCTCCCCCTTGCTCCTAGCATTGGGGAGAGAACTCAGGAATCTTGGTTCCCAGCCCCCCACAGCCACTAGCCCCACTGCTTTCTATGCTCCCCCAGCTTCTCCCCAGTCAGAGTTCAGTGGCCTGTCTCAGACTTCTGGATTCATCCTGCCCCAAAGGCACCCAACTGCATCCCCTGCTTTCCTCACTACTGCTCAGCTTTTCACTGCTGAGACTTTAATGAGCAACTAATGACAGGGTGTCTAGTATGGGAGGGGGATGTTTCCTCACTCTGGGAGGAGAGTGAGGGCTGGGAGGGGAGTTGGGTCCAGTGGTTAGAACAGTGGGGCTGGGAGCCAGGACTCATAGGTTTGCTCCCCAGTGCTGGGAGATCTCATGGGGAGGGGCAAGGGAGAGGATGGCAGCCCTACCCCTGCAGCTGCAGGAAGAGGCTCCCCTCCGCAGGGCTGGGTGAGCCAGGGCTGCATTCCTCAGGTGGCCTGTTAATCCGGTTCTGGGCATGCAAGCAGCTCCCCCACGGCCTGCCCCAGCCTGCCCTGCCCTCCCTCTTGGGGCCAGGGATGGAACCCAGGTGTCCTGGCACCCAGCCTCCAAGCTGCCTGCTCTGAGCATTCCCCTTCCCTCCTCCCCCACCCTCCAACCAGAGAACCCCTGCTGCTTCATGTAGGAACCACTTCATAGTGGAACCTAGTGGTTAGAGCATGGAATGCTGGGAGCCAGGATGCCTGGGTTCCATTACTTGTGTCTGTTTCTTCTCCCCACAGCACTAGATCTTACAGCCAGACCCACTAACCCCCTGCCTGTACAGGGAGTGGAGCCAGGCCGTGGATTGGACATGGCCTGGCTGGGTTATGAGCCCTTCCTTCAGGGCATGGTGAATCCTTGTCCGCTGCAGGACAGGCACCACCTGGTGCCCTACCCCACTCCTGGCCAGGACCCAAAGCCCTAGGGCAGGGAAGGTAACATCCTGTCATACTGGGGAGTCAGGACTCCTGGGATCAATCCTAGCAGGGGCTAGGGGCAGTTGGGAGTCAGGACACCTGGGTTCACTACTCTGGGAAGCCTTCACTTCATGGTATCCCTGGGGATCACTCAACAGCTGGCAGGGCCCATGGGTGCTATGGACAGCTTACCTCCCCCCTTCCTCTGCTGACTCATCCCACAATCACCTTAACAGTTAGATGCAAATTCTGGGGCAGGAGCTGAGTCCCAACCAGCACCTGGAGTGTGTATTCTACTCTAGGAGCCTAGCCTGCACCTGGCACGGACATGCAGCCACCTCTGGGTAAGGGCAACCGCTTGTGGAGAGACGCCTCACCTGGTGCTGAGGTGCAGCCACCTGTGGAGCAGGTTACACACAGACCCCTCTCAGCTGGCCTAATTTCATCCCTTCTGGACCAGGGGAGAGGGAATAAACCGTCAAAAGGATTTAAGGTTTGTGCCTAGCTCCCTGCCAGACCCTACCTCTAGTCCAGGGGCACTGACAGACACACAGAGGGAGGAAGAGAAAGAACAGAAAGCACAGAACTGGAGTTCAAACAAATGGCAAAGCAATGCACTCGGGGGCAGCAGCACAGGACCCACCTGTACCCTCCAGCGGTGTTCCCGTAGGCCTGGCTAGCCGGATACTGCGGATAACGGGGCGGGTGGTAGGCTAGTGGCTCACTGTAGCCCCAGGGTCTGGAGGCAGGCAGCTGTGGGGGCGGACGGCCTGTGGGCAGTTCCTTGGTAGGCGCCCGGCCCTTGCGCCGGGGCCGGTACTTGTAGTCAGGATAGTCCTTCATATGGCGGGCCCGGAGAAGCTTGGCCTCCTCAATGAAGGGGCGTTTCTCAGCCTCACCCAGCCGGCGCCAGGCCGCCCCCAGGCGCTTGGAGATCTCGGAGTTGTGCATCTTGGGGTGCTCCTGTGCCAGGCGCCGCCGCTGTCCGCTGGACCACACCATGAAGGCATTCATGGGCCGCTTCACCTTGTCCAAGGGCTCACCCACCGGTGCCCCTGCCATGCCCAGCCCCTCAGCCATGCCCAGCCCCCTCACTGCTGGGTCTGAGCCCCTGCCTGCATGTGGGGACAGGGAAATAGCTCTGCATTGCCACGCCCACCCACTGGCCATGCCCCTGCTGGGTGGAACTCCCTGCCACTCACCACACATCAGCTCCTTCAGGCAGACAAGGAAGTATCTGCCTCTTGCTCCACCCAGCCAGGCTAGCCCTGCCTACACCTACCTGGCTCCTTCCCAGGCAGGAATCCTGACTCTCAGCCCTCCTCACTCCCCTCCCAGCACCAGGGAGAAAACCCAGGATTCCTTACCTGCCGTTTATGCCTACCAGCAGAAGGGAGAGAACTAGGCCCTCCCGTATGCTCTCTCTGGGGGTGAAGCTGGGCTTGTAAGTGGAATGTAGCACCCCCTGGCCAGAGACCTGGATCTGGGCTGGACAGAAGAGGAGTCAGCCCCCTTCCCCTCAAGTCTTGGGGAGCATAAGCTGGGGTAACAAACCCCATTGTCACCTCCGCTGAATAAGTCCCTGGGGCCAGCCCTGCTTGCCAGGGGAGAGAGCCTCTGCTGAGTCCTGTTTCCCCCCTCCCTCCCCCCCAAGGACCCTCTAGCACTGCAGGTACATGGAAAAGCAGGGCAGCTCTGCTCCTGCTCTCCAGCTGTAGGGAATGCAGGTGTCCCAGGTGCTGTCACAGAATGGGAGATACGCAAGGGGCAGGGTCTGGGCAATACAGGAACATGCCAAACTCGGGTGTGTCCTACCCCCTGCAAGGGACAGCTCTTGGAGGCCAACACTGCAGCCATCTCTGGGGTGGGTCCCAACTGATGCCCAGCCCTACCTGTACTTGAGGCTAGGACAACTGGGTTGTAGGTACCAGTCACTAGCTTTTAATCCTGTTTCCACCCCCACACCCCCCAAACCAGCAAGAGAACCCAGGAGTCCCAGATCCCAACCCCCATAGCCTCCCAGCTCCAAACCTGGTCTGACCACAGCATTTACAGTAACTGCTCCCTCCCAGTTGTTTGGGACTGGGAGCCCCCCTGCTCTGCCCAGTATGCCTCTCCCCCCAGGGGCCAGTCCTAGCAATTACACCTTCTCCTGTTGGTTACAAACCTGCAGTCCACCCCCACCCCCCCACTGGGAGGGCAGAAGTAAAAAATCCTGCCCCCAAGCATGGCTAGGCATTTGGATCCCTCAACTCCTGGGGTAGGATAAAGGGAGAGCCAGGCAGGGAAAGGCCACCAACAGGAACCCACTTGGTTTCCCAGCAAACTGAGGTGTAGCCAGAAAACTGGCTGCCCCTCACCATGGTTAATGAGTGAAGGAGACTGAACTGGGAGCAGGGGGGCCTCCCCCACCCCATGGCAACATAGCACCTGGAAAATGAAACTATATGCACCGCAAGCTGCTCCAGCGGCCTTCCGACCCAGGACCACAATCCTGCAGCCCAGCTTAGTGGCAATCGCCTCAACCTCCCGTGAATTAAAAGCCACTGAGCACCTCACAGCTTCAGCTTTCTCCCCTCCAGCCCAGAATCATTCCTTTGGCTCTGATTTTAACAGTCAATGCTTCCGTGTCCAGCAGGCAATTTAGGAGGGGAATGCAGAATGGCCGTAGTGCCTACCTGAAACAGCAGTTTTCCATCTCTGCTGTGTGGTGGAAAAACAGCAGCAGTGAGTAAAGGGCGCAGAGCAGACTTGGGTGCTTTTCGTCAGCTTTATTTAAGATCTGTTCATCTTGGGAAGAAAAGCAATGGGGGGGGGGGTTCTTCCCCCCTCCGACACGTTTCCAGGGAGGGGAAGAGAAAGTAGCTTGCTGACCAGTTTGGTTCTTTATTCTCTTTTAAATACTGTACAGTGAAAAATAAATAAAGTCTCAACCGTCACAGCTCGATTTCTCCCGCCTGCCCCGGCAAAGCGACTGGTTCAGGGCTGGCTCTATGCTCTCCCCCTTCCCCCCAATGCCATTTCTGTTCAACCTCCACAACGTACGAAAGAAAAGAAAATGATACCTGCTGTTTTTGTATTGCCTGGAAACAAAAACCCATCCCTGTGCTCCCCGCCCATCGCGCCTTCCGATTTTTGGGAGGTGGAGGGGGTAAGCAACTTACTCTGACTCATCCTTTGCAAAGTCTCTGCCCAGCAGACCCAACTGAACTAGATGGAAGGAAAAAAGGAAGGGAAGAAAGAGCCAGACCCGTGCTCTGCGTGAGGACGCGCTATCAGAAGGCACAAAAAAATCCTCTCTCCGGTTTAAACACGCAGCCGGTTTGCGTTTCGTGTTTTTAAAGGAGTCGTCAAAAACGGACACACATTAATTGTAGGTATATATTTTTACTGTCGAGGCCCCTTGCCCGGAGGGGCACGTGATCCTCGCCCACTCCCCGGACAGCAGGGGAAGAATACGGTTTGGTTTTCACTGCCCTGTCTCAATCGGTTTGAGCCTAACGAAGATTATACTCATAACAGCTTTCCTATCTTTGGCAAGCTTCCAACAAGCACTAGAGTAATTAATTATTTTCTTTTAATAATGGTTCATTAACGAGAGATCAGTGGGTTTTTGTTTAACGATGACGCAAGCAGGGCTGAGAGCTCGAGGGTTGACTAGGGTCGGTTAGGTAAGAGGGAGCAGTCGCATCTCTCTCGGCTTGGAGCTTATGAGAGCCCATTCACCATGGCGGATGGTTCCTCGCCATTCTCCGATGGGCCGTTGGCAACCTTGGTGACTGGCTCTACCTGCAGGGGGAGGGAGAAGGGGTCAGCCCACTAGCTCCATCCTCAGCCTCACAGCCCTGTCCCCAGTCCCGCAGGCTCCGCACCCTACCTTTTGTCTGGGTGTGTCATCTTCGGTGGATTTTTCCCGGGATTCGTTCTGTGGGGCCCGCTGTCGGCTCTGGGACTCGGCCCGGGAGATGTAATCCGCAACTGTCACTAGGAAGGAGGGAGCATGCCCTGGGTTACTAACAGCTGCTGGGCGGGGTAGCTGCTGTCCCCCACCCACACACACACGGCTGGGACCGAACGTCAACTAGGGGAGCGGCCAATTCACAATGCCCACCTCACAGTCACCAACAGAGGATCCAGGAGTCCCGCGGGGCAGAGGTCTGAAGTAGGGATGTTAAGGACAAGTCAACTAGTTGCTTCCCCCCTTGCTGTCTCTATCAGAGGCAGCAAGCGAGGGGAAGGGAAAGAGGCAGTGCCACACGGAGCCCAGGGTCAGCTGCTCTGTGTGGTGCTGCCACTTGAAACACCGCTGTGGCATTTCAAAGGGGCAGTGCCACCCTAGCGACTAATCAAATAGTTGATGCAAAACCGTTCGATTAGTCAATTACACAATACCGAGCATCCTTAGTCTGCAAGGTTACACCAGCTTCCGACTGCCTGAATTTTGGCCGTTGGGATGAACTGGAGAAGCCCCAAGGCTACTCTGACGTGCATCAATTCCCAAGAGCCTGCTGGGAGATCTGGACACACTCACTGTGTGTCCCATAAGTGGGACCCTGCTGGCTCTTCATGCACAGGGAGGGTTCCCAGGACTGTTCCTGCCCCCCTTCACACCCACACAGCAGCAGACACACACAAGCCTGGTGTGTGTGTCCTGCTGCACCCTTTGCCCGGTACTGCCTTAGCCCTGTACCTGGCTGCCGGTCCCGGCTGATGGAGCCCTCCATGCGGTTCCCACGGTTACGTCGGCGACGGCTTCGATTGCGTCTCTGAGGCTTTGATTCGTCCTCTGGGAAAGCAGGGGGGAGAACTGAGGGTGAATGCAGGCGTCCTGCCTCCCCAATGTTCCCCAACCCCTTCCTCTCCAGAGACGTTCCTCCCAGAGCCAGAGAGAGAATGCAGGTGTCCCGGTTCCCAGGCCCACCTGCTCTAACCCACCAGCCCTCACTCCTGGGGCGAGAACCCAGATATTCCAGCACCCTGCCCCCCACCGCTCACCCACGCCATTCTCATTGACGGATGTGTTGTCTGACTCAGCAGCCCCGTCCATCATGGTTGCATCCTCATCGGTGCGGCGCCGGCGGGAGCGGCGCCGGCGGTTGTTGATAGGCTGTGACTCACTGGCGTCAGTGTCAGCCGTCTGGTCGGTCTCCGTGTTGTCCAGCAGGCTGTAGGGGTTGCTGTCTGGGTCCTTGAGCACTAAGGGAGAGGGAACGTGGCTTCAGCAGGCAAATAACCCTGCCTAGCCTCACCAAGAACAAAGAACCCAGGAGTCCTAGATTCCAGCCTCTCCCCCACCATCTTCTGATTCATGTTTATATGGTGGCGAGGAGATGCAACTACCTCAGAGGCAGAGCACAGCAGCTGTTTAACAGCAACACAGCACAACAGATTAGGCCAGGGAACAAAAGAAAGAGCTGAAGGGGAGAGACCCAAGCTGGTATATGGCTCAGGCTCTGGGGTTCAAGAGTCTCCTACCCCAACTGCTCCTGGGTACACTCAGGAGTTAATGGGGTTCTAGTCACCTGAGCTAATGGAGGAATTGTTGTACTTGCTGCCCCCTCCCCCTCGGGGTGCTGGGGTAGGACCCCGTCCTCGTCCCATGCCCGGGCGCCTCCGGCTATCCTCAGGGCGCGGGTCTCGCTCACAGTCGTCTCTCTTCTCCGATTCTGTCTCTGAGGCGTTGGACACATCTGAGTTGGTACCTGGGAGGACAGAGCAGTGGGGCACCTGAGCCACCATTGGGGGTGCCACTCCAACAGGCTGATTTGCATTGGGGGGCTCCCCAAAGCTGTAGTGAGCAGCAGGGAGGACACATGCTACCCAGGGAAACACTTTTTGTCTCCTCTCTGTGGGAAACGTTTTACAGCCTTGCTGAAATGCAGCCACCTCTGGGGGCCAGCCCATTGACCAACCCATCCCCAAGGTGAAGCAGAGATTTTGGCCAAGGCACCTTGGGCTATAAAATCTTGAGTGCTGGGCCCATCCATCAAACTCCAACCCACCCTGGGAGCCACTCCACAGCCCCTCGGTTACCGTAGCCAGAGTTGGGTCCCCGGCGCCCACGGCCTCGCCCACCGTAGCTACCCCCATACGTCCGCGTGCCATGGAGGGAGGAGGAGGTGCTGTCGTCAGTGGCATAGCCACCTCGCTCCTTGTCGGCCCGGCTGGAGAGGGGCCGGAAGCCCATGCCAATCTGCCGCAATTGCTCATCAATTTGCAGACGTTCCAGGCGCAGCTGCTCCACCTCCTGGGGACAGAAAGGAGAGTGCACAAGAGGAGGATGGCACCTAGTTATATGGCCAGGCCACTTCCACGATGGAGGGGAACCAATGCACTGTAGTTCCCAGGCAGGGGAAACCCATTAGTGACTGCACTAGAATGTGAGGGTACCAATTAGCAACTGCACCCATGCAGCCTCAGGGCAGGTTCCTGGGAGGGGCCCAAAATGCAGGCTCAAAACAGGAAGGGGAACAAAAGCCAGTTACAAGTACGCAGCCCTGGGATGGGAAAGGGAGAACCAATAAACAAATGCACCCATACAGCCTCTGTGCAGAAACCTAAGAACTGGCACAGGAAGTGGGAGAACAGGGGGGAAAGGGACCCGATTAACAATCATCCACGTGCAACACCCATACTGACCCCACTTGCAACGCGAGTCCCCGAGATGGGGGAATCCCTGGCTGTTTCTCAGTCACCCCCCATTTGATTTAGATGGTCCCAATCCCCAAAGTATTTGCTAACAATCCTGCTGAATGATTGAGCCGCTGCATAGACCCTCCTTCTAGATGCAGGCCGCTTTTGCACTTAAGATTTCACCCGCGCTCGGGACGTTTCTCCATAACTGTTCAGGGACAGGGAAGGTGGAGTGTTACCTGGAGGTAGGAAAGGTGATATTCGAGTAGGGCCTGGGCATTGCTGATATTTTCCCGCGTGCCAACAAAGATGAAAGGAACCATTCCCTGGGAGAGAAGAGATTCAATCAAGTCTTGGCCGCCCCCCAGCAGCTCCTCCTGCCACACACTGATCTGCCTCCACCTACCTCCTCTCGGGCATTCTTCTTGTCATTGTCCCCTTCCACCCGCACCCGGACGACTCCGGACTTGTCCACAATTTCTTGGATCACTTTGCCATTCTTCCCGATCACTTTGCCTGTTGAAGCGGGGTTAACAGAGAGGTGACACCCACCAAAACCCTGGCTCTGCTGTTCCCCCGCTTTCATCTGAGACCCCCACCACTCCACCATCACCCAGGGCACGTGTGTTCAATCCTACAACTGATGGAAATGGATTTAAGAGGAGATGCCAATACAGGACGAAGGTGGGGACAAATGGTCCCAACAAAAACACTGTAACACCCTGTTATCCTCTGTTGAACGAACCTTTTCACCCAAGTACTTTCCTTCCACGCTGGCAGAGATTTTTTTCCATGAAGTGAGCTTAATTCCATGGAGAAGGGCACCAGGTCACATCTCTGCACCCCTAAAGACACCACAACAGACCTTTGCTCACCTCCAGATAGGGTTCCCCACCCCAGAATTTCTCATCTTAAGTTTCCTTTGGTAGCCCTACTTCAGAAAGCTAACAGCCTCCTAGTGAGAGAAATGCACAATGGGCCCCTCAAAGACAGGCATCTCCCACTCCCCAGTGGGAGGAATTCTCTCAGACTCCTGACCTTCAAATGATTTGTTTTAACTACAAACCCAGAACAGATATATTTTTAGCACGTACACAGCTCCTTGCAGGGAATTTGGAGCCCCCCAGACTCCTCTATACACCAGGGCCCTCTGCTGGTTGGCACCCTGAGCTTCTTGGGGTACAAACATCGTAATTCTCACTCGCAGCCCACTTCCTTCTGAAGCGCCTGCTGTTGAACTCAGCGCTCCAGCATGGTTCCAGAGCCTCATGAGAAAGCAAGTCCAACTAATGGGCTCGGGGCGCTGGTGCATGTCCATGTCCCATCACAAAGAAATTTGCCCCTGGGGGATGTCCCAGGAACACTGGGCCCCTGTAGGGGTCACTACCAAGCATGGTAACAGCCGTGACATTTACCAACAAGGTTTCTTGGGACTTGAACAGAGTCTTCCGAGAATTCTAGGTAGCTCCGGGCCTGCTTGCATGCCTCAGGAGTCTGCAGGGGAGGAGACAAAGGGCTTGGTTACCTGGTCAAGTAAGCATCCTGACTACCTCCAAAACAGAAAGAGAACCCAGGAGTGCTAGTTTCCAGCCCCCCACCCCCCAGTTTAACCCACCAGTCCAACCCACCAGTCCCCCTTTCCCCCACCAAGAGAACCAGGAGCCCTGCCCAGCCCTCACCTCCCCGTAGATGCGGAAGGTGCACGTCTCCTCATCTAACTCTATGGCAGTGACTCCAGGCACCTTCCTGGCTTGCTGGATGTTGGCACCATGGGTGCCAATGGCCAGCCCCATGAGGTCTTCGCGCGGACAGTGAACTCCTCCTGGAAAGCCGAGGCCAGCTGCTTACTCGTCTGGGGAGAAAGAGTGCACCACGACAGGGAGTCAAAGTGGTGGCCAGGGTGAGGGAGGAAACTGCAACAGGCCAAGAAATGCCAGTTCCCACCAGCTGAGAGGGTGGGCACTGTGCAAGAGTGCTCCAAGGCAGAGAGAAGAGGACAGTATTGTTGCACGCTGGCTGACGGAGATACCCTCCACATGGTCCCTCAGAGCCACTCAAGTGGGAGGCATCTACACCACTGGAGCCATGCCCCTGGCTCCTGTGTCCTGTGACCCCTCCATGGAGTCCAACTCTGTTCCTCCCAAGTGGCTCAGCACTAAGGTAGCTGAGCTTAGGAAGGGGTAAGCCCTAGGAGGTCTGTGTGCAGCTCTGTATTCCCCTTCCCCAGTCCCTTGCGGGTCTGGAAACCCCCTCGCCTCTTTCGGTGAGGCACCAGCTTCACCGCATGAGCAACAGCTTGTCTGGTCTGCCACCCAGGTGTGAGGAGAAAGCAAGTGGCTCGCCTTGGGTTAGGGCCATCACCCATGCCCAGGCGCCTGGATGGTGCGGTTCCACCTCACCTCCAAGTGCTTGTTGGCTTCCTCATTCCGAGACATCAGCATGAGCTTGGTGCGGATGCTGCGGAGGTGCATGTCACCCAGCAGTGATGCCCGCTTTATCGTGGATTCATTTGTAGACTATGGGGGAGAAAAGAGGCATCAGTGGTCAGCAGAACTAGCTTCTCACAAGGTGTCTAGCCAGCCCCCATCATAGCAGCTGCACCTTGAAGAAATTGGGGAGGTCATGGCAGGAAATTGTAGGAGGTGGGAGGGAGCACAGGGACCAAGAGAAGGCTGGTGTTACATGGCTTGGCTGGGAGGAGGGCTTCATTCCAGCTAGCTGAAGCTGGAGAGATCTGAAGCAGGCCCTAGCTCAGGACTGCAGTGGGGCTGGAGGACTCAGTCAGGACCCAAAGAGGGGACTATTTTAATGACCTACTGACTGAGCTAAGGGGACCCCCAACGAGGCAAAACTGGCAGAAGAGCCCCCCAGAGCAGCTGCTGGCCACAAGAGGTGACCAGCCCTATGACACCACCCCTTCCTCCAAACCATCCATCCATCCCCACCCCAGCTGATCTGCCATGAACCTGCCGCCCCCATGATCCTCCATTAAACTGGCTGCGCGCTCCTGGCTCACCAGGATGAAGAGTTCGCTGTTGGCGACATTGAGAAAGATGCTGTTTGCTCCCACTGCCTTCTTGAATTCCTTATGCACATTTTCATTGGAGCACCTGAGTGGAGAAGGGACAGGTTAGCAGAGCAGAGAGCAGCTCAGCGGCATACCAGCACCGCTATGGGAAATGCAAGTGCACCTTGGGGAAGGTATTGTGGGGAACTCCCAGGCCTAGACAATCCTTGCCAGGTGTTTGTCCGACCAGATCTTAAAAACCTCCAAAGCTGAGAATTCATCACCTTGAAAACCTGTCCCCTCTTAATAGGTCAGGTGGGGTTTTTCAATTTCAATTAACTAGATCCTCTCCAGAGGAAGCAGCTACAGAACAAGGACAGAAGAGGTGGGTGGGTGGACATTAAAACTAGGGATATTAGAGTGCACCTGATTAACTGTTTAATCAGTAAGCTGATGCTCATCAGTTAATGGTATGGGTTACACTCAGCTGGCTCCCGGGGAGGTGGCTTCGCCACAGCAGGGTAATAAAGCTTCCTCCATAGGAGCTGGGTAGGCAGTGAAATCATCTCCCCGGGAGCTGGGCAGGTGGCCCTGCTCTCAGGGAGGCTTCACTGTAAGCTCTGCAGTATAAAGCTTAGATTTTTAACATTTCTAAGACCCAGCAGTGCCCCAGCAGGTGACCTACACAGCTGCATATTCCTTTTCATGGAACACAAGTCCTGCTGGTAAGCTCACTGGGTGACCGACAACCCATATGGCCAATCTGCTGTCTTTCCCCAGAAATGCCTCACCCCATCACAGCTGATCATGCCCTAGGAAATCTAGGGGACATTTAGAGTAACTGAATCAGGCTAGCACACCTAGAAAAGCCAGGGTAGTCTGGGCAGCAGTGGGCACATAACCAGGGGACTGGGCCGCTTTGTATTCAGACAGCTACCCACTTGTCCACCTGCATAAGGAAGCACACTTCCAGTTGCAGTGTAGGGGACAGACCAATAGGGGGCACACAATGTGTTGTAATAAACCTCTTCTCCTCTCAGAGCCCACTGCAGGCTATTCACAGGTATAATTACAGCAGAATAATGCTGGTCAATTTCCTCATTGGCACCTTTAAACACAGCCCTGGTCTCTGGCTCCCTCACCATGGAGGAAAAGCCAAGCTAGCAACTTTTCTTTAATCCAAGGGTGGATAGCTCCCCTAGGCCGCTGTTTCACTCACGCCTCCTTGAGGTCCTCCGGCACAGCGATGGTGTATTTGAAGAAGCTAGATTTGGTGGCCACTTTGTTGGGGTTGACGGGCCGGAGTCGCTCCAGTGTGACGATTTCATTGTAGGTGGCGTCGCAAGCTGCATATTCAATTACATAAAACTGAGGGGAGAGAGAGAGAGAGAGAGAGAGAGATTGGGTGAGAATCAGGAATTTGGGAGGGCAGAGACAGCGCGTGCACGCTGATGGCACGGGGTCCCAGCACATACAGGGATGGGCTTTGCAATCCAAATACAGCCTGGGAAGCCAAATCATGCTCAGCACCTCGTTTTCAGATGAATTAACCTGTCGCTCTTGCTACCACTGGATATGAGTGAGGCCATGCACTTTGCAAGATTTATAGAAAGGAGGACTAGATAAGAATTAGAACAGCGACCACTAAAGAGTAAGGGATAAAAAACCTTGCATGATTCAGATCGAAATTAAGGTCAGGAAAGGGGGCAACACTCAGTGGGGAGCCCCTAAATGTTCATGATCTGAGACCCTACGGTGTGGTTTTATATCCCTTTGCAGGCTCCCTCCCTCATGGCAGTATTTCCTGTAAGCTGTGCACTTGAGCGGCCACTCAGGAGAGATTCAAATGCCACCCAGCTGATTAGCAGAGAGCCCACAACTAGGTTTTGTTTCTATGGATGGTACACATTCACATATGCCTCAGTGCAACACACATTTATTCCACACAAGATTAAAGGGGACATTGCATGGGAGCCTTCACGGATCTTTAGGGAGGGTGGCGTCACTGAGCTCATCTGATCTTGACCTTCTGCACAAGCCAGGCCTGTCCCTTCCAGCTGAGCCCAAGCATCTTTTAGAAAGAGAGAGACTATCCTAATTATAACCTTGCTTCCCCCCGCTTGCATTCGGGTGACATGCCGAAGGGACAGCAATCTCCACAAAGCGCCGGGAGCTGGCGTGAAAGCGTCAGGGATAGATGTAAGCAATCAGGGCATGGAGTTGGGCAGAAAAATCCGTAGAAACTTACATCTCCTTTCATCATCCGGACCCTTGCCAGCCACCAGCCGCATGGCTCATGTTCATTGGCTCGGGAATAAACCTAGAGACACAGGAATATGGTCAGCAGGGGAGCCAGTGAGGAAAGCAGGCTCACAGTGGACAACCCCAAAACCCAAAGCACACCCACCTACCTCCACTTCATCCCCTTCTGTAATCTCTTTGTTGTAGTCCACGGGTGGGGGGAGCCGTACATCACTGAAAGGGATCTGTCGCTCTGGTTGCCAGCTATGAGACAAAAAAGCAGGATGATTTTTCCTGCATGGACTGAACACAACTTTACCCTGGATTCGCCTGTAGATGGCACCACAGACTGAGAAAAAGATCAGATACTACAAGGCTTCTTTGTTCGTGGTCAGAGACAGCACCAGGTCCTGTGCGCACACACCACATGAGACTGTCTGCCTTGAAGAATTTGCAATTATCCCCACTTTCCTGAAAGAGGAACAAAAGACCAGAGTCTATGGCAGTGACGGAAATGGGAGAGCTGAGCTCAGATTCCTAGTCTAAGTGCTTGATAACTGCCCTTACCCCAGCAATTCTGGGATTGTTGTCTAAGCTCTTTTCAATTTGTATGTACATAGCACCCACAACAGGTCCCAGTCTACAAATCTGAAGCGACAACCACCATGCGGCCACTAGTTGGACTCTGCAACAGAAAGAGGGCACCACACATGGGGGAGGATAAACTTTCCCTTCAGCTAAATCCATTTTTGCCTCACTGTTTTAAGGATTAATTTACGTATGTTTGCAATTAGCGGCTCCCAGTGCAGACTCAACACTCCACGAGCCAACGAGCCTGAGGCTTTTTGCGACTCCAACAGCGGAGAGGAAGCAGACACTTTGAACACCAACATGTATTTTAAACACAAGACATTTCAGCTTCTCCCTATTCTGACTGTCTCAGTGCTGGTGCCATCTACAGTCATTTGTAACCCCTGGTTAGCAACTGCCCCAAACCAAAGTTCCAGCATCTACACTGCATTCATTATGTGGGCCCCTGTCCAACTACCCACATGTGGCTGCTCTAGCTCAGTGTTTCTCAATTTTTTTTTTAATAAAGTACTCCCTTAAAAAAAATTATAAGTACCCCTAGTAACTGTAACAGACTAACTCGGCTACTCCCTGAAGCTCCTAGTACCTACAGTTTTCAGACACACAATTTTATTTTCCTACCACTGCAACACATTTGTTTAAACAACTTAATCGTAGCCGGGCAGGTGATGAAATTTTTGAAAATAAAAAGTACAAAAATAATAAAGCGCTGTAAAACTTAAAACAAAAATTCAGTTTTCTCCAAATTTCAGTTGTGTTGACGTACCCCCCCAAACTTCTCTCAAGTACCCCTAAGAGTACTCGTACTACTGGTTGAGAAACACTGCTCTAGCTTTGTTCAGGGAGCGGTGAGAGAAAGCTTGACTGTCCACCAGACTTGATGCCCCAGGCCAAAAAGTCAGCTTGGAGGATACTTTTGGTGGACTTCTAGCACGTGAGTCCAGTGAGGCTACACCAGCACTGCCAAGCAATAGAACTTGAATGCCAGGTCACCCAGCTACACTCAGGCTACGATATCTGGTCAGGGAGATTTGGAAGCCAGACGTGAACAGCTGTCTCCGCAGGGAAATTTCACTTGCTCAGCAACGCTGCTAGAAACCCCATAAGGACATGGCAGCTAACTGAGTGGGGAAGAGCTATTTGAGGAATGGAGGAGACTCTACCTTCAAAGGACTGCTCACATATGTGCAGCTCATTTCTCCCTCCAAAATCACAGCCAAAAAGCAGAGGGAGCCAGTGTAGCATTTAACTCAGGTACCTAGCAAGCTCTGGAACGGATATGAGTGTCACATCACTACCCAACGGCACAGGTGTCAGCACTGGGATTTTCATGGTTAATTACCCCATGATCTGAATAGGAGATCGTAACTACAGACAGCTGAGCTATCGCAGAGTGGCAGGCTGCAGGGAGTGTATCCTGCCACCTGGAGGGGCCTGGATTCGAAGCGCTAGCCCCACTCTTACTGGCAGTCCTCCAGCATTACTAGTTTTTACTGGTGGCTCAGAAATAGACTCCTGGAGTGAACACGATGCCCTGAAACCAGCTATGCAAGCATAGAAATTCAAGGAAACATTGCACCTGCCTAACCCACGGCAACTAGGCTCAATCCAACAGGGAGCTTTAAAAGGAAGGCAGAAAGGTCGCTTGCCTGAGATCAGATGATGGAAGAAAATCAAGCACACTGAAGCAGCATCTTTTACTTATACATCATCAGACACAGCCAGGGCCATAACTATTTTTATTAAAGCTGTATGTGGTATAAGCTGATTTATAAACCCCCTTTGTCCTGTTACTGATTTAGGCCCTTAAAAGGGGAAACATTTCAGTTCTCTGGTTAAAAAGAATAATCCACCAGGGAAACTAGATAAAAACAGAACAGCTGAATTCCTGTTTAAATAGCAACCGGCACCTGTTTGGACTACTCTCAGTTTCGTGCCCTACCCCACTGCTCCTTTCCACCCCAGAGGAATCTGCATCTCAGTGCCCAGGCGAGGGATTGCTTTATAAAGAGATGGCACAGCCCAGAGGTAGCTGCTTCTCTGAGCTGGCAGACAGGCCAGCTGTACAGGAAATCCCCGAGTTGCGACTATTTTTTAACATGCAGAAGGGGCCGAAACCCCCCGACTTATGTCCTTGGCCCACATTTACGACGGTGCACAGCACCTATCGTCAATGAAGGTTTGAGTTATGATGCCCTGGACTTGCGACACTTCCCCGGGAACCAATCGCATCGCAAGTCAGGGGTAGCCTGTACTCTCAACTATCTACCAAGCTGCATTTAAGGGCTCTGATATTTCTGCATGAGGAGGGCAGGGTTTTAACTTGGGTTGTAAATATCCATTAAAAAAGTTAATATAATTTTAGTAGTTTAACAGAGTGGCTATGGTCCCATGGCAGGGCTGCTCCAGGCAGAGGTCCTGCTGGCTGGCTCTGTTGTGGTAGGTGAGGGGCTGCTTCAGCCCAGCCTGGCCCTCCAGAAAGGCTAATGTTTACTGAGTTACCAGTTAACCTTTTACATCCCTAGTTTGAACATCACTTCCTTTCCTATCACACACCAAGAGATTTGCAAACTGACACTCTTCTACATATGCTGCTTCCTCCTATTCACTGCTGCCTGGAGATACAAATGCACCAACCTAACATCACAGAAGGAACCCAGCTGGTCAGAAAGAGAACAGGACAGATGCCCCATGAAAAACTATTCCTTCACATACAGTCTCAAAGATGAAGGGTGGTACAATTCCTCCATCTCCTGGAACAGTGGCTTTCCACAGCATGGAAGCAGCATTTTGGCACATCTGAGCGAGGCAGGAGAGTTTCTGTGGGTAAGGAATGGGAGTGACATGCTGTGGTTCATGTCTCAATTCTGACCTAGCACAAGTCATTGCATCTCTATGCCTCAGATCATAATGGAGCTAATGATCCTTTGTTTAATGAGATCACAAACTCCACAGGGCAGAGGGCGGCTCATTACTTATATAGACCCCACCTAGTAAAATGGGGCCCTAACCTCAGTTGGGGTCTCAGCACTAGCCTCAATCCTGCTGTGTGGTAGATCAACAGCTGCCAATCCAGCAGCATTCCTGAGGGTGGGGGAGGCTGTTGGCTTATTAAGAGTGAGTCAGTTTCATTCTGCAGAGCTCTGCATGCCGCGAAGAACAGCAGGAACTAAATCTGGAAAAGCATCAGCCTGCTAGTTATGCTGGGCCTCGAGCCCCCGCGTCGGATACCTTGAGCGCAGGGGCTTTATTTAGTGCTCTGAAACAGCGACTGTGGCATTCCAGGCAACCCTTTCCACATGGATTTCTCCTGCATCAGCTCAGGAAGGGCTGGGTGAGGTACTCATCAGCCAAACTGCTGCCCACTTAACATACTTCTACTGAGACCACCCTCAAACAATGGAGGATTCAAATTTACAATCCATCTGGCTGTAAAAGCCCCTTGGAACTGAGGGCAGCAGCATGCTGAAGTCAAGCACACACTGGTCCACTACCCATGTGAATATGCCTTACTAGGCAGCAGAGTCTAGTGCAGTGGTGGGCAACCTGCAGCCCGAGGGCCGCACGTAGTCCATTGGAAGTCTATGCGTGGCCTGCAAGACATTTTGTTTACTGTTGTCCACACACAGGGTTGCCAGATTCTGCTGATTTCCATTTGCATAGTTTTTCCCCTACTGATATTACTAAAGCAACATGCACATAAAGCAAGGGCACATAAAGCGAGGTGCATGCTGACTGTACACAACACTGACCGTGAGAGCTGTGCGCTCCCTCTGCATCCAAAGAGTAGCTATGGTTCGACTGACACACGCAGCAAATTCTAGGTATACTAGAGCAGTTAGCAAAACTAGCCTATCCCAGGAGACCTTCTTTGTTACAACAAACTTGTGACCCATTCATGTGGTCCACTCACTAGCCTCAGTTGCCCATCGCTGGTTTAGTGGGATAGAGAGGGTGGGCTGGGAGTCAGGAACCCTGGACAATAACCCCCTCTCTGGAAGACACATGGCAGGAGTCTAACAGGCAGGGATAGGAAGGGACAGAGGCCAGGACGCCCAGGTTCTATCCCCAAATCTTCCACGACTTGTCTGTAGGAGCCACCTGTTTTAAGAAGAATTAAGCGGCATAAAAGCAGACACTGGAAACAGCTGGCAGAGACCACAATTTTCCAAAGGAGACTGAGTTAGGCACCTGAACTCAGATAATTTCAGTGGGATCTGTGAGCAGAACGGCTTCTTCAGTGTCTCAATCTCACCCCACTGCAGCAATTATGCCATACCCACCCTGACGTCAATGCTTAAAACAAGGACAAATGGACCCCAATGGGTTTTCTTTCCAGGGCCAACCCCTCCTGCCAGGGCTCTCCGGCAGATACTTACTTGTTTTCGAAGGATATTGTGACCGAGTCTTCGTGCACATCTTTCACAAAGCCCTGTGGAGGGAGAATGGAAGACAGCATAAGAGATCCCCAGGATGTAGATTCCATTGAACAGCAAACCCAGATATTAACAGTATTGTGCTGGGAACCAATTCCGCCCCATTGACTTTGGGATTCGGACACTGGCAACGGGAAGGCTCTCTCGAAAGAAATGAACTCAAATACAGGCAGGTTTGCTAAGCTGCAGCTCCAGAGCCTTCCACAGCTCCAGCCTTCCAAACCTGCTTGTGCACAGGGAGGATACAGGAGGTAGAAGTCTGCAGGCTGGGTGGGCAGGAGTGGGGGGGCCTGGCAGATCATTGCAACTTTCTAAAACAGAATATACTTCAACTGCAGCCAGACACACACCACCTGTGTGTGGGATTAAGGTCTCAGCACTATCAGCCTGTGTCTACAGCCCTGGCTCCTGGGGTCAAGCAATTTTAGCAGAATAGTGGGTTTAGGATTTTTTTTTTTTTAAGTAGGTTTCTAACTCACATGGTTGTGAAGAAACACGAAAACGTGACCTGAGTGTAACTGACCCAGTGATGTGTGCCTGAAACCATAGCTCTGAGAAGGGTGAACTGCTCCAAAGATCTGACCCAGCAAGGCTGCCCAGGTTTGCAGAGTCTGAACCAAATGCTCTCTGCAAGGGGATCTGTCGCAAGCCTTTCAATTCCACACGCTGCTGCACTGAGGGCTGCCCTAGCCAAACCCATCCCAGCAAAGGACTGTGTGTGTGAAGAAACACACAGCAGACCTGCTGCTCCATCCATGCAGACACACCCAGCTGCTAGGGTCCCTCAGATCTCTAGGGGAAAGAAGGGGGACCTATGCTACCACCCTTTTCACTCCCTTGAGCAAACCATGTCACTGCTATTGACCTCAGTTTCCTCATCTGTAAAATGCGGGTGACAACTTTGACCTCCCTTGTAAAGAGCCTTGAAGTCTATGAATGAAAAGCGCTAAGAGCTAGATGGCATCAATCCCACTCTCCACTAATAACCATCTCCCTCCTGTTATTAGGGTCTGAGACAGAAAGGAGGAAAGCCCTGTATGACAACTTGGCATATTCACAAGGCGCCCTGGTTTTCAGGAACTGCTGGTCACATACTTGGTAGATGCCATGGACTTTCTGCAGGATTAGGCCACCTCCAAATCTCTTAAAAGTTTTGGCTAGAGTTCCCAGGATGAGAGCAAAGAGGCAGCATGGTTTTGAGGCTAAAGAACTTGACCGAGACCCATGTTTGAACCCTGGGCCTGCCACCAAAGCTCTGCGCAACTACAATTGTTTCTCATCTCTGCTTCAATTCCTTTTTCTTTTTTTTTTTTTTTTTTTAAAGGGGTAACCCTTTTTGTATCCCTCTTCTATTTAGATTGCTAGTTCTTCTGGGGCAAGGCCTGTCTCCCACTGCAGCTGTGCAGTGGCCAGACCAATGATAGTGGGGGGGGAAGCAGCTGGCCCCCCTCTCAGGGCCAGGAGGCCCAGCCCACACCTGATATGGGCTGGAAACTTAGTTGCGACCTATTATACAAGCAACAGATGAAGTGGTCATCTGTAGCACCCTGCAAATCTGCAAATATAGATGCAGATATCCATGGTAGGGATATTAAATATCAGTTAATTGAATAGTCGATTAACCTCATGAATTCTTATCGGTTAATCAACTATTCTATAGTCCTCGGACAGCCCCTGTCTGGGGGGTAGGTGTCTGAGCTCCCGGACCCGGCACGAGCCGGACTGCCTGCTTGCCTGGCTTCTAATACACTTTAATGCAGAGTAGGTCCAGGACCCTGCGCAAGCTGGGACTGAGTCAGGCTGTTTACCAGGGGGTGGGTGGGGGGGAAATGAGTGTAGTCTATAGCATTAACCTATAAGCTTTTGCTTATCAGTTAATCAACTACACTATTACATCGCTAATCCATGGCTCCTTTTTGTGGAAATGGATGCAGATGCGGATACAAATTTTGTATCTAGAACCCTGCAAATTTGTGGATATCCAGTTTATATCTGCAGCTCATTTTTAAGGATATAGATGCTGATTCTAATTTTTTAATCTGTGCAGCACTCTGGTCATAAACAGCAAAACCACCAACCTGAAGGACCCCTGATTCTCAATCCTGCTCTACCCACTAGCCCACACTGCTGCCCCAACACAGAAGGTAACTGATGCATGGCATGGAGCAGCAAAGTGGGCCCAACAAATATTGTGCTCCTGACTCTGGGCTATTTGATTGCAGTCCCAATGGTTCAGCCACCAGGATGTCAGCATCAATCAGGAGACACTGCAAGGAGCAGTGGGGGTGGGAGGCAGGCGATCTTGTCCTACATTTGGAGACTAAGGCCAGTGACAGGAATGCCTTGCTAGTCTAACTGATGACAAGAACAGGTGCTCAGAGACACTCTCCAACCACTACCACCCCCAGCTGACAGCTGCCTGCTCGTAGCTAGCACACCATTAATCCTCAAGACCCGCCTGCTGCAGGAGCAGGGATGTGCTCAGTCTAAAATAAGGCCCTTTTGAGTGGCAAAGTGGAATTGGATCATGCAGCAAGGCCAATTCCCCACTAGACTGGTTCAGATTCAAGACTACAATACTGTGTTGCTACAGCACCTAGCACTTGGTGGTCTCTACGTACTATTGGAATAAATAGTCCCTGGTCTCCCGTAGAACTGCCTGGGGTGGAGGGAGGGAGAAATCAGATCTCTGGAAACAGATTGAGCCTTCACCTAGTTGTCACTGTGGCAGCCACCCCAGCTCTCTCTTGAAGAACCAAATCCTCTTACATAGATCTGGGAAGGCTTTGGGGAGATCTAGGTTAAATCCCACCTCCACCAAGTCAATTCATCTCTTGGTAGAATGGGCAATATAAGCCTGCCTCTGTCTAATTAGATCAGGGTGGGGAACCTAAGGCCTGGGGGCTGGATTTGGCCCCCGGAAGCTCAGGGCCCCCACCCCAGCATACGGGAGCCTGCAGTGGTGCTCTAGCCCCCTCACTGCCCCACTGCAGGACTGGAGAACACACAGTCTACTCCCTACTTTGCTCCCTGGTATACGAGGAGAACGTAGGGAGTCTCTTTCTCCTTCTCAGTCATGAGCCACATCAGTGTGTGGGTGGGGGAGGGTTTGTTGGGGTTTTTTTCCCCCGCTTCTCACTTGTGTGGCCCCCAACTGATATTTCTGTGGGTCAGCGACCCCCAAAAAAGGTTCTCCACTCCTGATTTAGATTGTAAAAATCTTTGGGGTCAGGGAGAGCAGCTAGCACATCAGAAATACAGGAACTGCTAAACCAGGTCAAACATGCAACCTATTCAGTTTTATATTCTCTCCAACACAGGGCAGTCCCAGATCCTTCAGAAAAAAGTTCAACAAGCTTGTGTTAGCTGAAGCAAGATAATCAGCCTTCTGCATTAGGCCTCATCTCTGTTAAAGTTTCATCTTCCTTCCACCGCTTCCAGTATTCACTTTTCTAACTTTGGATATTCTTACACAAAAACAAGGTGATTGCTTTTACTGAAGCAACTTCATTATCCATATAAACATCCAATCACTTTTTGGATCTGGATGTACCTTCTGGCCTTAAAAATGCTAAGATTTTGGCCTTATCACGTGGCAGTGAATTCTACAAGCTAATCACATGCTATGAAAAAAAATCACGTCCTTTGCTCAGTTTTGCATTTGCCTCCTTTTCGTTTCGCTTGGTGTTCCTTTGCCATGGACCTATGAGACAGGGAAGACAAACCCCAACTATGTTCTCTCTCCCAGCCATTATGTTACAGATTTCTCTTTTCTAAGGAAACAATCCCACAATAAATCGAATGTCATTTTCAGGGGTTGGAAGGAATCTTCTCCCAGGTTAGACTGACAGGGTGCGTGTATGTATGTGTACGTAAGCCCTTTTCAGCTTGCTTGCTAGAATCATTGGTTGTATCTCACCTAATTCCCTGCCTTAGGCATTGGTGTCACCTTAGTCACCTATTCTCTGCCTGTGGCACAAAGTCTAATCCAGGTCATCGGTTCAATATGGGAGGTGACAGCAAAGTTCGGTGGCTGGTGATTGACAGGGCAGGCAAATAATCTGATGGTCCATTCCAGCCTTAATTTCTTGTCACATAAGAGGTTAGCCAGGCTACTGCTCATTCTCACTGCCCTTCTCTAACCCCCCCCAACTCTGCTGTCTCCTTTCTAAGGCCATTTCCAGAAAGGCATGACGTTTTCAGTATGACGGGGCCCTCTAAGTTGGACGGCCAAAAAAAGTGGTAAATAAAATGATAAATACTGTAGAGCCAATTCCCTTTTCCTGCTGTTTTAACCCCCCAGTCAACACCTTCTAGACACTTGCATTTGGAACCTGATAACAGGGACAGGAATGCCTCATCCCATCGTTGGTGACCAGGTATTTAGAGAGACAGTTCCAGCCAGAAGCTAATTCTTCAAACAGGTTTGTGATTAAGATGCCCGATTCAGACTCCAGTCTGGGTTAGATTTCCAGTTCTCTCTGAGAAAGTGACTAAATCATCCATGCCTAAATTTCCCCACCTGTAAAATGGAGATAATACTCTTCCATAGGATAAAGCCATCTCTTCCGTGGAGGTGCTCAGGTATCATGGGATGGGAGTGATCGTATATAAATGGAAAAATGACAGCACCAGTTTAGGACCATTAGATCACCTAGTGTGACATGTATACAGCCGAGGCAGTTCAGTTTCACCAAGTTACCCTGTGCTGAGCCCCATAACTTGTGTCTGGCTAAACATCTCTTTCACCAAATCAGTCTTGTTTGGAAGCCATCAAGAAATGGAAAATTCCTTGGGAGAGCTGAGGTTTGCACAACACCTAGCACGTTAGGGACCCTACTGGAAGTGGTTCAGAGAGACACTAGAAAACAAATACAGGTTGCACCTCTATAAACCTGAACAATCTGGTCCAGCAACCCCGGGGCGGGAGCCTGGTGCTATCCAGGGGAAAGGGAGGATGTGCAGCTCAGCTGGACTGCTGGGAGGGGGGGTTACAGGAGTCAGTGCACAGCTCAACTGGGCTGCCAGGGGTGGGGAGCAGCTCAGCTGGGCAAACCAGGAAGCCCAGTGGGGGGCAAGGGCAGGAGGGTGCCAGCAGCGGGGGCGGCGCGCAGAAATGACCTCCCCGGTCTGGAAAAATCCCTCAGTCCAGTCTTGAGGGTACCAGACCAGGGAGATCTGGTAGTGGTAGTGATGATTACATCATTCTAGATGAACAACTAGGTCTGATCTAGCATAGCGATTCTATGATCCTAAATTAGGGGTGGGGAACCTTTTTTGGGTTGGGGCCACTGACCCATTAAAAAAAAAAAAAAATCAGTCCGGGGTCACACACAAGTGAGAAGCAAAAATAAACACCCTCACTGACCTGGCACCCAAGTGAGAAGGGAAAAAAAGATACCATAGATGTGGGCCCCAACTGAGGTTGTGGAATCTCCATCACTGGAGATATTTAAGAGCAGGTTAGATAGACATCTATCAGGGATGGTCTAGATGGTGCTTGGTCCTGCCGTGAGGGCAGGGGACTGGACTCGACCTCCTCTCGAGGTCCCTTCCAGTTCTAGTGTTCTATGATTCTATGAGAAACAGAAAAAAAGACATTCACCTCACTACCCACAAGCTCCACCCTAGCACATATGGGGAGACCGGGGCTAGTAATTTTTTGGGACTCCACAGGCTCGGGGGGAGGAAATGAGTTTAGTGCACCAGAGGCGATTGCCAGGGAGCAGTCTAGACTAGGTGTGTGGGGTCTGGGCTGGAGAGAGGGTGCAGAAGCAGGCTGGGGGTACAGGCTGCAGGAGTGAGCTGGATCAAAGCAAGCCACAGGCCAGATGCAGCCCACAGGCCATAGGTCCCCACCCTGTCCTAAGTGGTTTTATGACCCTTCATCCCAAACATGCCTAACAAATTGATCCATGCAACCCAATAACCCCACTCCAAACCTTTTTCTAATCTCAAACATACTTTTTCAGTGGGCATCCTAAAACAATGCTCCCTTACTGCCTTCACTGTGAAGTAACAAAATATGCATTCTCGCTCCAAAAAATTACATACTTGCAAGGACAATTACTTCACAGGGGATTTCAAAATGAAAGACAACTTGCTTAATATTCTCAGAGGGGTAGCCACTAACTAAAAATACTTAAACAACAATGGTCCTGTAGTGCCTTAGAGACGAACCAAAAAATATATAGATAGTATCATAAGCTTTCGTTGTGCCCACAAAAGCTCATGATGTTATCTATATATTTTTCGGTTGGTCTCTAAGGTGCTACAGGACCACTGTTTTTCAACTTGCTTAATATTTTTACCTACAGGGGGCCAGGGGAGGCAGAGGTGCAGCAGGGGAAACAGCGCAAGCAGGGACTGAGCAGCGCAAGCAGGGACATTTAAGGCAGAGGCTCAGCAGTCAGGACTCGGCGTGAGAGGGGACCACTTCAGTCCCTGCTTGTACTATTTCCCCTGCTGCACGTTTGCCTCCCCTGCCCCCTGTAGGTGCTGGGGGGAACCCACTTTTAATTCGGCTCCGTCAAAGTATCGGAGCCTGCTCAACTACCCGATAAGCCTAGGCTTATCGGGAAAGTCGACTAGTTGCTTACATCCCTATGCATAACTGTGCAGAAGAGCAAACTGGATTGTATTCTGATCCACAGACCTGTTGAACCTTTAGTCATTGCATCTAATACACCTAATTTGATTTTCAGATGCTAAACAGTGTTCACAGCTGTGTAAAGATCTTAACTAGCAGAAATGGACCTATATCAGTACAACTATGCAGCTTGGGTGTGAAAAATCATCCCCCAGTGATGTCATTATACCAATCTAAGCCCACACATAGACAGCAATATGTCAATGCGAGAAGCTTCTCCACTGACATAACTCTCGCCCCGGCCCCGGCAAAGCCAGTGGGAAACCTCTGTCCCATCAGCATAGGAAAGTCTTCACTTAGGTGCTGCAGTCGCACTAAAGTAGGGATGCTAAAATGTGTTTATTCAGGTAAACTTGTAACCACTAAAATTTTCAGTAGTTACACGTTTACATAAACCAGGGGAAGGGGGAGAGCAGCTCCCCCCAGGAGGCTTTTAAGCCAGCCCCCTGTGCGCACTGACTTCTGCCTACCTCCCCGCCACTGCTGCCTCCCATACCAGCTCCCACCTTCCCCCTACACTGCAGCCTCTGTATCAGAGGCAGCAGTGTGAGTGGGGGAGGAGGAGAGATGGTTCCACAGGAGCCAGTACACTCAGCAGCTTCCTGTAAGCACCAGCTCCTGCCTGCCCCCCACACACACACTTCGGCCTCTGATACACAGGCAGCAACGTGGGGGGAGGGGGCTGTATATAATCATGAAGGCTCATCGGTTAACCATATACACTGTTATATCCCTACACTGAAGCAACATTTTAATTGTAGACCTGCCTGAAGACCACAACCAAAAGCAGGGCCCTACTGAACTAGTGCAGTACATATGCAGAATAAGATGGTCCCTGCTCCAAAGAGATTACAGTTTGCATCAGCCAGACAAAGGAAGTTATTTTACATATGAGGAATGGTGGCACACAGAAATGAAGTGACTGCCCGAGGTCAAAAGGAGCAAGATGTGAATCTCAACCCCATAGATAACTCTCTCATTTGTTCTGAATAGAAAACCACACAAATGACAAGTTTCACCACAGGTGCTTTTCTGAATCTATGTCTTTAAGGGAAATTCAAGCTGACTCACCACAATATCAGCCCAAGGACTGGAAACTGTAAAACATGACCTGCGAGACAGAAGTTTCAGGAATGATGCTGAAGAGGCCAACTGTCAACAAAAGCTGATCAACACTCCTAAGTGCTGGAGAACAGCTGGGGAAATTGAAGCAGCAGTCATCTCGTGTACCGACAAATGCAGGAAGTCCTGAACTAATTCTGTACTGGGCATCAGACAACCCTAATGTCTGAGTTCAAACTTTAAAAATCAGAGAGGCAGGACTCGATCAACAGTTATTTCCCACCTGGACAAGTTACTACAGAGGCTACTACTACAGGATAAGAAACAATGGGCTTAAATTGCAGCATGGGAGCTTTAGGTTGGTCATTAGGAAAAACTTCCAAATGGTCAGGGTGGTTAACCACTGGACTAACTTGCCTAGGGAGATTGTTGAATCTCTATCATAGGAGATATTTAAGAACTGGTTAGACAAGCATCTATCAAGGATCAAGGGAAGAAGGACAATCCAGGAAACTACAGACCAGTCAGCCTTACCTCAGTCCCCAGAAAAATCATGGAGGGGATCCTCAAGGAATCCATTTTGAAACACTTGGAAGAAGGGAAAGTGATCAGGAATAGTCAACATGGATTCATGAAGGGCAAGTTGTGCCTGACCAATCTGATTAGCTTCTATGATGAGGTAACTGGCTCTATGGATATGGGAAAGTCAGTGGATGTGATATACCTTGACTTTAGCAAAGCTTTTGATACAGTCTCCCACAATATTCTTACCAGCAAGTTAAGGGAATATGGATTGGATACATGGACTGTAAGATGGATAGAAAGCTGGCTAGACTGTCGGGTCCAACAGGTAGTGATCATTGGCGCGACGTCAGGTTGGCGGGTCGGTTTCTAGTGGAGTGCCCCAAGGATCTGTTCTAGGACCAGTTTTGTTCAACATCTTTATTAATGACCTGGATGAGGGGATGGATTGCACCCTCAGCAAGTTTGCAGATGACACTAAGCTAGGGGGGAGAGGTAGATACGCTGGAGGGCAGGGATAGGGTCCAGAGTGACCTAGACAGATTAGAGGATTGGGCCAAAAGAAATCTGATGAGGTTCAACAAGGACAAGTGCAGAGTCCTGCACTTGGGACGGAAGAATCTTAAGAATTGTTACAGGCTGGGAACCGAATGGCTAAGTAGCAGTTCTGCAGAAAAGGACCTGGGGATTACAGTGGATGAGAAGCTGGATATGAGTCAGCAGTGTGCCATTGTAGCCAAGAGAGCTAATGGCATATTAGGGTGCATTAGGAGGAGCATTACCAGCAGATCCAGAGAAGTTACTCACCTTGTGCAGTAACGATGGTTCTTCGAGGTGTGTCCCTGTGGGTGCTCCACTGTGGGTGTCGGGTCCCATCCCGGCGCCGCAGATCGGAGATCTTCTAGCTGTTGGTTGCCAGACCGCGCAGGCGTGACAGCCATCTTGCGGCTTTTCGCGACGTTTCCAGTCGCGCGGTCCGGCCCGCCAGTTCCTCGTGACCGTCAAAGTCTGAAAGACATAAGAAAGACTCTGAAGCGGGGAGGAGGGCGAGTAGTGGAGCACCCTCGGGGACACACACTTTGAAGAACCATCGTTACTGCACAAGGTGAGTAACAACTTCTTCTTCAGGTAGTGTCCCCATGGGTGCTCCACTGTGGGTGATCTCACAGCAGTAGCCTGAAAAGGCGGCGGGTTCGGAATCAGTGGATTGTTGCCGAGGTTAGCACCAGGGTAGCTACAGCTGCGTCAGTCATAATGATATTCTGTAGAGCTTAATGTTTGGCAAATGTGAAGTCCGAAGACCAGGTAGCTGCTCGGCAGATGTCCCTTAGGGGAACTCCCTTATGGAAAGCTGCTGAAGAAGCCATCGCTCTGGTAGAATGAGCTGTAATGGTGTGTGGAAGTGGTTTATTTCTCAGTTCGTAGCATCGAGTTATGCAGGAAATGATTATTTTAGAGATTCTCTGTGAGGAAAGCGGGGAACCTTTAGAACGAGCGTCCATGGAGATGAACAAGTGCTGAGAATTCCTTGCTTCTCTAGTTCTGTCGATGTAAAAAGCAAGGGCCCTACGTACGTTGAGGGAATGTAACCTTTCTTGATGTTCTGAGGTATGGGGTTTTAGATAGAAAACCGGTAATATGATGGGCTCATTTATATGGAAGGCGGAATTAACTTTCGGCAGGAAGGATGGCTGAGGACGAAGGATAACCACCTGAGGAGTGAAAATGGTATACGGGGGCTTGGCCGATAGAGCTGCCAACTCCCCCACCCTTCTGGCTGAAGTAATAGCCAAAAGGAATATGACTTTCATGGCGAGCGTATTAAAATCACATGTAGCTAATGGTTCAAATAGTGGATGCATTAGCATATCTAAGACGAGCTCTAAGTTCCAAGAGTCTGGAGGTCGCTTGTACTCAGGGAAGAGATTAGTAATTCCTTTTAGGAACCTCTTTGTAGTTGGGTGAGAAAAGGGGATGAACCCTTCTATGGGCTGATGAAAAGCCGTGATCGCCACCAGATGCACTTTGAGCAAAGAAATAGCAAGGCCTGTTTGTTTAAGGTGTAGAATGTATTCCAGTATGGATTGCAATGAGGAAGCAGTAGGGAGTAAGTTATTGGCAATGCACCATTGTTGGAACTGCGCCATTTATGAAGGTAAGTAGCTTGTGTTGAAGGTTTTCTGCTGTGCAGAAGTACATCCTTCACCTCATGAGAACAAGTTATCTCCGTTTGTTTGAACCAGATAGGAGCCAGGCCGTGAGAGCGAGGCCGTGGTCCTGCGTGAGAATGTCCAAATGATTCAGAAGATGGAAGGGATGATGAGGAGACATCCGAAAGAGGTAAGGGAACCATGTCTGGCGGGGCCAGAATGGTGCTATTAAAATTACTGTTGCATTGTCCACAAGTATTTTCTCTAGGACTCTGGATATTAGTGGAATGGGAGGGAAAGCATAAAGCAACTTCCCGCTCCAGTTGTAAAGGAAAGCATCCCCTAGGGAGGCTCGGCCTATGCCTGCTCTGGAGCAATAGTGAGTGCATCTCGCGTTGTACTGCGTGGCAAAGAGGTCGACTAACAGATGACCCCACTTGTTGAATATAGCACGTAGTACGTGTGGATGTATCTCCCACTCGTGCTGTTGAGCAAATTGCCTGCTGAGCGCATTGGCCGTGGTGTTGTCTTTCCCTGGTAGGTAAGCAGCTAGAAGAGTCACCTTGTGAAGATTGCAGAAGTTCCAGAGGCAGACGGCCTCCATGCACAAGGAGTGGGAATGAGCTCCTCCCTGTCTGTTTATATAGTAAATGGTGGTAATATTGTCTGTCAGAACTGTGGTGACCCGGTTGCGGAGGCAGGGAAGGAAGTGTCTGCATGCATTCGAGACAGCCCGTAATTCCAGTAGGTTTATGTGGAGAAGGGACTCCTCTGGGGACCATCAACCTTGAACCTGACTGTCTTGAATGTGCGCTCCCCATCCGATCAACAAGGCGTCCGTTGTAAGCTGTATCGTGGGTTGCGGTTTGTGAAAGGACATGCTCGTCATGATGTTGCCTGGTGCCGTCCACCAGCGAAGAGAACGTTTGACTATGATGGGAACTACTACGAACCTGTGCAGGTCGCGTCTGCCAGGTACATATATCTTGGATACCCAGTGCTGAAGACAGTGGAGGTGGAGCCTGGCGTTGGATACCACAAACGTCGTGGCGGCCGTATAACCTAACAGTTGAAGACATGAGGACGGCTACAGTAGGGCTTGTGGTGATAACCTGTATTAAATGTTGGATGGTGCGGAACCTGGAGAGTGGTAGGTAGGCGCACGCTGTCGTGGAGTTGAGGAGGGCTCCAATAAATTCTATGGACTGCTGAGTTAGTGTAGACTTTTGAATGTTGAGTATAAGACCTAGTATGTCGAATAACTGGGTCGTAGTAGTGACTGCTTGAGAGGCTTCTTCGAACGAGTGTGCTCTGAGAAGACAGTCGTCTAGGTAGGGGAAGATGATAACTCCTAGGCAACGAAGATAAGCTGCCACTACTGCGAGAGTCTTCGAGAAAACTCTCGGAGCTGATGATAGCCCAAATGGCAGGACCTTGTTCTGATAATGTTTGTTCCCTACTACGAAATGAAGAAATTGCCAGTGTGCTGGATGTATGGCGATATGGAAGTAGGCATCTTGCAAATTGAGAGATGCGAACCAATCGTGTTGTTCCAGTGCTGGAACGATCTTTGCCAATGTCACCATCCTGAAGAGTTGTTGGTGTAGATGGCGATTCAATTGCCAAAGGTCGAGTATAGGTCTCCATTTGCCTGATTTCTTCTCCGTTAGAAAGTAACGGGAGTAAAAACCCCTGCCATGGAAAGACTCTGGGACCCTCTCTATAGCCCCTAGCTCGAGGAGGTGGGATACCTCTTGGGCAGGAAGAGGTTTGTGAGAAGTGTCCCTGAAGAGGGAGGGGAGAGGGGTGGTGGCGGGAGGGAGCGAGAGAAATGGAATCACGTAACCAGATGTTATCAGTTGTGTGATCATCGATCTGATGTGATGGCGGCCCAACGATGTTGGAAGGGCCTTAAGCGGTGGTGAAACAACGCTTTGGTGGCGTTGGAGAAGGGTATCAACTGGATGGTTCGCAGTCCCTCGATGCTCGCGTCAAACTTGCTGTTTGTTCGACTGCTGTTGCGCTGGTCTGGGTTGTTGAGGGCGGCGTCTGGGGACGTTGACGCCCTCTTTGAGCATCGTACTGTCTCCCCTGGTGTTGTGCGTAGGGGAATGGTCTCTGCCTCTGATATGGCGTATAACATTTACAACTGAAAGGTGGGGTGTACATCCCCAATGTTCTTAAGGTAGTATACGTGTCTTTCCCAGAATGTAAAAACCTGGTCCGTCTTATCTGCAAACAGGTTTTGTCTATCAAACGGCAGATCTTTGACCTTGGTCTGGAGCTCTCTGGGGGCTATTGCCATGTGAAGCAAGGATGCTCATTGCATAACGATAGATGTTGCTGTGGTGCGGGCCGCCATGTCCGCTGCGTCTAGCGCGATGTGGAGCGCTGATCATGAAGACGCAAGGCCCTCTCGTATAACACCCTTCAGTATCTGGCGCTTGGACTCCGGGAGATGTTCTAGGAGGGGGACCAATTTGGTGTAATTGTCGAAGCTGTGGTTAGCTAACAAGGCAGAATAGTTCACCATGTGGAGTGACAAGGTGGCAGAAGAGTAGACTTTCCTGCCAAACAGGTCCAGCCGTTTAACATCCTTGTCCCCTGCAGTGTTCTTATACTTGGGTGCTTTTGCCCTTTGCTGGACTGCATCCAGAACGAGGGAGTTGGGCCCAGGGTGGTTGAACAAAAACTCCATGCCGGTAGCAGGGACGAAATATTTCTTATCCGCCTTTTTATTCGTGGGTGGGGAGGAGGCCAGCGTTTGCCAAATGGAGTCGGCTATTTCTAAGATAGCTCTTCCACTAGATGATGCTATTTTCAAAGACTGAGAGGGGTGAAGATTCCTCAATAAGTGATGCTGCTTCTGTTGCACCTCTCCTAACTTGACGTTTTGACTCTCAGCGACCCTTTTGAAGTTCTTGAAAGTCCTTGATGTCATCTGTGGAGAGGTATCCCCCTGGAATACAGCGTCATCAGGGGATGATGATGTTACTTCCGTCAGGGACTGACGATGGGAGTCCACTGTATCGGCTGGGTAGCCTGTATCCACTGGCATGCTTTCAAGAGGCATGGATTGATCACCTGAAGGTGTGGGGGGTCTGTCAGGCTGTGGGGAAAGGGACACACACTTGGGTGGTGCCGCGAATGATGGAGCCGGCGACAATGACACAGCTGCTGAGTGAGACGGCGAGCGTGGCGACCGATCCCTGGAATCGTATCGCCTGCACCAGCGGTGGTCATGATACGGAGAATAATCGTAATGACGTGAGTAACGGTGCCCATAATTTGAGGACCTGTGATATGATGGAGACCTCAGGGATCTGGAGTGTCGTCTGGAATACGAGGGCGATGGAGAGTAGCACCGGCGGTAGTAATAGCGTGTAGGTGAGGCATGTTGAGTATGGTGCGCTGCAGGAGAATGGTAGCGAGTCACCCAAGAAGAGCAAGCTGGTGAAGAAGGTGGTTCCGGTGAAAATGTTTCCGGACCTGGATTAGGAGACAGGGTAGGAAGCCGCTGTGCTCTCTCTCTCACTCTGCTCAACGCCTGGATGGGCGATGTAGAGGGGGTCGACCTTTGTGATGGTGCCACCCTGGTAGTGGTAGAGGGTGGCGTTGTAGTAGTACAGGACACGGAAGACGAAGTAGGTCCCACGTCTCTCGGTGCCAACAGCCCCGTAGGTGCCGTGGCGCTCGGTGCCGGCGGTGATGACGGTGCCCTGGGTCCTCGGTGCTGCAGAAGACCCCGATGTCGAGGGTCTTGGTGCCGAAGACTCCGGTGCCGGAGGTTTCCGGAGACGGTGCTGCTGGTGGAGTCGACTTAGTCCAATGCAGCACGCGTTCCGATGGGCTTTGTGCCGACGCACTTTGGGCGTGCTTGTCTTTCTCCGGCCTGCGGGTCACCACTAAGCCTGAGCCTGAGGTGCCCGGTTTGTCAGCCGTACTCACTCTGGGTGGTAAAGAGCGAGATGGAGAGAGAGGCTTCTTCTTGTAAGCGGCCTTAGTCAGGACATGACAAGACGCCTCCGCCAGAGGGTCTGACTGCGGTGTGAGGGCTGTGTCAAAAAGAAGCATTTTGAGACTCATTTCGTGATCTCTGCGAGCCCTGGCCATTAGCTTTGAACAGTGAGGGCACTTCTGTAGAATGTGCCCCTCACAGAGACATTTTATGCATGCTGCATGCCCGTCTGAAGCAGGCATGGAGTCTTTACAAAGCACGCACCTCTTAAATCCTAGGGAGCCAGGCATTGTAGTAAAACTAATTAACTAACTACGAAGAGAAATTTTTTTTAACAATATCTATATCTATATATAACTAACTAAATACTAAACTATGAACTATTTACACTAAAACAGGTTTACTCCTCTCAGGTAAAACAAAGAACAGGAGAGGGAGCTGTTTCTCTGTCTGCACCCAAAGACGGTTAAGAGGAACTGGCAGGCTGGACCCGCACGACTGGAAACGGCGCGAAAAACCGCAAGATGGCTGCCACGCATGCGCGGTCCAGCAAACAGCTAGAAGATCTTCAATCTGCGGCGCTGGGATGGGACCCGACACCCACAGTGGAGCACTCATGGGGACACTACCCGAAGAAGAAGTGATTATTCCCCTTTATTCGGCTTTGGTGAGGCCACATCTGGAGCAGTGTGTCCAGTTCTGGGTCCCCCACTATAGAAAGGATGTGGATGCATTGGAGAGGGTCCAGCGGAGGGCGACCAAAATGTTTAGGGGGCTGGAGCGCATGACCTATGAAGAGAGACTGAGGGATTTGGGTTTGTTTAGTCTGCAGAAGAGAAGAGTGAGGGGGGATTTGACAGCAGCCTTCAACTTCCTGAAGGGAGGTTCCAAAGAGGATGGAGAAAGGCTGTTCACAGTAGTGACGGATGGCAGAACAAGGAGCGATGGTCTGAAGTTACAGTGGGACAGGTCTAGGTTGGATATTAGGAAAAACTATTTCACTAGGAGGGTGGTGAAGCACTAGAATGTGTTACCTAGGGAGGTGGTGGAATCTCCATCCCTAGAGGTTTTTAAGTCTCGGCTTGACAAAGCCCTGGCTGGGTTGATTTAGTTGGGATTGGTCCTGCCTTGGGCAGGGGGCTGGACTTGATGACCTCCTGAGGTCTCTTCCAGCTCTAAGATAGATGGCACTTGGTCCTGATGTGAATGCAGGGGACTAGACTTGACCTCTCAAGGTCCCTTCTAGTTCTAGTATTCTATGATTCTATGATATTAACCTAGGTACCTTTCCAATATCTGCACTAGAAATGGGATTTTTCCACCTGAAAGTTATTTGCTATCAAGATTTTGATACTCGCCTCCAAACAGTCCACAGTGCCAGCTTCCAACTAACCACGTTAAATTTGCAAGCATGTACCTTTATGCTTTCTCCTACACTGACTCACATATGGGAGGAGTTCTCCATGCCTCCCCTTAAAACTAAACTTCACCTCCTCCACATCCCTCTTCAAACTCAACATCTCCTTGTTCACTTGTATGCCTATCTAACTGGATCCATTTATTGACTCATCACACTTAAACTGTAAACTATTAGGGACAGAGACTTTGCTCTGTGTTTGTACCATACCTGGCTCAATAAGTTAATAAAATCAAGTGGAAAGGCTCCTTTAAAGTCAATGGGAGTTGTTCACTCTTCAATATCCCACCCTGCATTTTTACCTCAACATCTCCTGAATCTCAGTGCATTAGCCATAAGACCAACCTCATTGCTGTCTTTGAGCGTGTAAATGTCGGAATGGCGGGGGAGCTGCACAGAAGATATCCCTTCCTAAAATCAAGGGATAACACAGGCCCACATGACAGCCTCATAAGCAAACTAGGGAAATGTGGTCTAGATGAAATTAACATAAGGTTGGTACACAACTGAAAGACCACACTTCATGTACAACTATCCATGGCTTGTTATCAGACTAACAGGAATGCATTTAGCACTAAGTCAGTTACTATCCGGTATTTCCATGCATACCTTAGATAAGGGAGTATAGAGAATGCTTATACAATTTGCAGATGATGCAGGGAGGTGAAGCAAGCACTTGCAGGCAGGATTAGAATTAAAGATGGCCTAGACAAGCTAGAGAACAAATCAACAAGATCATATCCAATACAGACAAAGGTAAAATACTACACTTGAGGGAAAAAAATCAAGGGCACAACTACAAAATAAGGATGTTAAGAAGCAAGTAACTGGCTAATTGTGTAGTCGATACAATTTATAATTGTAGTTGATAAGGGGAGGCACTCTGTCCTGGCTCATGCCAGGTCCAGGAGCTACCCTCGCTGTGGCTCTGCAGTTTAAATGTAGTAGGAGCCGGTCATGTAGGCTCTGGGACCACTGTAGCTCTGCATTTTAAAAGCAGAAAGAGCTGCTGGGCTCCTACTATATTTAAAATGCAGAGCCACCACAAAGGTAACTCCTGGGGCCAGCACGAGCTGGGACTAAACAGTCCAAACTCATGCCACCTCAAGGACCGCTGCAGTTCTGTCCCCCGACCCCCTCAACCGGCACAGATGGTGCTGTGAAGAACCAGCTTTTAAGTTGGCTCCTCCCAGAACCCGCTCCTGCTTTTCCCCCCCACTCTGATACAGAGAGAGCAACGGGGGAGGGTGGGGGGGGAGGAGGAGCAAGTAGTCACTCAACTAGTCGCTTACATCCCTACTACAAAATGGGAAATAACTACAGTGTTACTGCTGAAGGGGTTGGAATATAGTGACTATAAAATGCGGTAGTCAGTTTTGAAAAAGGCTTATATTCTGAAGGGTACTGAGACACCCGGGAGCTAATGATCCCTCTGTGCTTGGCACTGAGGCCTCAATTGGAATAGCAAATCCAGTTCTGAGCACCACACTTTCAGAAAGATGTGGACAAACTGAAGAGTACTCAGGAGGGCAACACACATACACATGCACAAAATTAGACCATCCTTCCACCACTCCTACGTGAGAGGACAGCATTTCATGGAGAAAGCCACTTGCTGTGAATATGATCTGTCCGAGTAATTTCACAGGTGAGAGTACTCCAACTGTCCGAAGAGCTCTTTCTGCTTATGGTCACACTAACAATGAGTTACGGTTTTTGCTTTGTCTGGCCCTCCCTCTTCATGGGAAAAATAAGTCCTGCTTAAATTGATCATGCGTGTATGTTAGCTTGCCTGCTTTACAAATCTTGATCTACCAAGAGAAACTGTTCAGCCTCTGCTGCCACCCCCACCCTCAGAACTACCACACATTTACCACCCTCCCCACACAATCCAGAAACAGTAATTAAATCCACTAGGAGTAACAGCTCTATATTTGTCTCAAGCAGGCAGTCCTGTCCCCTTTAAAAGCAGTTGTGCCCAAGGCTATATATGTAGTCACTCATATGCACAAGCTAGCCAACTAACTGGCAAACGGTGTCTCATTTATCATTCATTCAGCGTGAAGCAGATCAGCTCCCCTCTCATACCAAAGTGGCACATGGAACATTTTATCTCCACTTTCCACTCAGAGCCCACACACACTCCCCTCCCCCCAAGTGCCTCAGCATACTGCCTGGGCTTAAAATATACAGAGTATCTCAGTCTTTTCTTTGCGGTGACCCTATGCTGCAACAGGAGAGAGTTTCAGGATGATCCATAAAGGTTTGGGAAACTTCCCATCTCATCTAGCCAGGAAGAACAGAAGCATTGTGTTGTCCCTCTCCAGAGCATCAGACTCTCCTATGTGAGACTGAAGTTTCAAGACACTGACTATAATAACCAGACAAGTTTCAAATCCTGCAAGTGCACTAAATGAGAATTCAGTAGGACTATGACTGGAATAATACATCCAATTCTTATATCTACCTTTTTAAAAGAAATGTTGACCACTGAAGATGGTGCAGTGAAGAGCCACATGAATTATCCCAAACCTAGAAAGTGATACACCTAAGGAGACAAGCGATCATGGTGTTTAGTACCTGATATTTTCTCCATGTGGGTACTCTAAAGGGCTCTCTAACTTAGCATGGAAAGACAGAAGAACCAAAGGCTGGAAATTAAGGTCAAACAAAATCAAATTAAAAACAAGGCACAATTTAACAGTGAAGGTGATTAACTTCTGAAACAAACTCAAGTGGTGGATTCTCTGCTTCTTGAGGTCTTCAGTTTGGGAAAGGTCAGCTGCCTTTCGGGAAGAGATACCCTAGTCCACCACAAATTATTGGACTCAGAACAGGTGAACCCAGATGAAATTCAACAAGTCAGGCTATCTCTAGTGGTCCCTTCTGGCCATAAAGATCTGCTGTGTTGCTCCCAATCTAGGACGATACAGAGCCATCAGGGGAAATTATGGAACAAAAGAATAGACAGCAAACAGGCAAACTAAGTGTCACAATCAGTAGTCGCCACTCGTCTAGTCGTGGTCAGCATTTAATAATTCCTTCTGGTCTAAATTTTTCTTCAGTCTCCTGGGCAACACACACCTGAGAATCTTAACCTGTGATTCCTGAATCAATTCCAACACATCATGGCTAGATTAAGAGCATCTCTTTTAGAAAGATCATCAGTCTGGTCAGAACAGCCATACTGGGGTCAGACTAATGGTCCACCTAGCCCCATGTGTCTTTTGCAGGGACTACTGACAGACGCTTCAGAAGGAATGAATACAACAGGGCATTTTCATCTACTATGATCCAGTCCCACCTTCTAGCCGCTAGATGTTTAGAGAGAATAGGGTTGTGGGCCCTGCCCATCTTGGCTAACGGCCACTGATGGACCTATCCTCCATGAATTTATCAAGTATTTTTTTAACCCAATTATACTTTCCAATTTAACAATGCCAAGAAACAGACAAGCCCACCACAGAAACAGAGTGGGAAGGGAACTCGGCAGGTCATCTGTGCCTGTTTCTCTCAAACTTGTTGATACCAGGGACTGACTTGCTGCCTTCCTAAACTGGGTCAGGAAGATCAAGGCCTGGTGCCAGTCCATGGACTGGTTGTTGAGCAACAGAGCTAGTCCATTCCCCTGCACCAAAAAGCATACCCACCTCCTGCCCTCATACGCCATGTCTCCTTGGGAAGCTGCTCCAACGGGTAATGACCCTGATGCGTGTAAAAACCTGTTCCCAGCTAGGATTTGTCTAGCTTCACCTCCCTGCTATCAGCTCTTGTTCCACTTTAGTCCACTGGACTGAAGAGTCTGCAAGATTTCTGTGCATGGAAGAGTCACCTTAGCTTTACGTAGGCATCATAGAGGAGGGATTTGCATTGTTTAACAGAGTTTAAGGCCAAGAAGGAGCATTAAACATGAGATCAGGCTGTATGATCTAGCACAGGCAACGGAAACCTACCTACATACCTCTACATTAAGCTCAATTTTAGCTGAACCAAAGCATTTCAGTCCTCGGGAGACTAAACAGCATGCCTCTGCCTCCCCTGTTCTCTCTGTGGCATCACCCGTGTTGATGGCCCCTGCTACAGCAGGGAAATTAGGCAACATATACCCAGTTGATCCTGGAAGGCATCCCGCCCCTGTCCCTCCCACTTTCCTCCACAGTCCCTGCTGCTAATTTGATTTGAGGGAAAGTTCTTTCCTCACCCTAAATCTGGGGATCAACGTGACTCTGAGCAAAGAAGTAAAAACACACAAGACTACAGAAATAAGTGGTACAGAAAATCCTGAGCACTGGTCCACCCCATCCAGCTTCCTGTCTCTAGTTGTGGCCAGTTTCTGATGCTTCAGAGGAAGGCAAAAAAGCCTCCCGAGAACATCTAGCCAACTGCATACTGGGGAAGACAATTCCTTCCTGACCCTGGCAACAATGTGCTGAAGACCTGGAGCATAAGACTTGATTATAATGTTCTTACTGCAGAGCTGCAAGCATTATGAGCACACTGATGCAATGTGAGCAAATCTGTACCTAGGAGAACAATGACAAGGCAGTAGCTTTATGTACCTAAACAGCAAGAGGCCCTAAGAGTGATCCAGTTTGTATTTGGCACAGTGGAGAAGAGGGAAGTACACCAAGAGATTACAAACTGAGCATGAGTCAATAGTGTGATGCAGTTGAAATAAAAGGCTATCGTCATTCGGGAGGGCGGGGAGGGGCATACGTCCCCTTAATGGGAGCACTGCACATAAGACAAGAGAAGTAGCTATCCTGCTCTATCTCCCGTTCCTATAAGCAGTGCGCTTGTGCAGCCACTCAGAAGAGATTCCAGTGCTGCCCAGCTGATTAACGGAGTGCCTATAACTAGTTTTTTTTTGTTTCTCCTGGTGCACATTCAAACATGACTCATTCACATTACAAAATTTATTCTGCACATGGATAGACAAAATCAGCACATGGATGGAAAAGATTAGCGGGAACACTGCTACGCACTGGAGGCCCCAGCCTCAGTGCTGTGTCCAATACTGGACACCACACTTTAGAAAAGATGGATAAACCAGAGAGCATCCAGAGGAGAGCACCAAAAATTATCAAGGATTTAGAAAACCTGACCTATGAGGAAAGGTTAAAAAACCGGGCATGTTTAAGTCTTGAGAAAAGAAGACTATGGGGATGGTACTTGATAAGAGTCTTAATATACTCCACAGAGGCTGGAGACCAGTTGTTCTCTGGGTCTACTGAAGGTAGCACAAGAAGAAATGGGCTTCCTCTGAGGCAAGGGAGGTTTAGGTTAGAGTTCATTTTGCTAATATATAAGGACAGAAACTCTGGAACAGGCTTCCAAGGGAGGTGCAGAATCCCAGTCATTGGAGGTTTTTTACAGGCTGGACAAACATTTGTCAGGGATAGTGGAGGATGCAAGGTGTTGGCCCAGATGACTGTCCTTTCCAGCCCAAGTTGGTACGATTCTATGCAAAGGTGACACAGGGAAGACCAATGAGGCAGACAGATGATCACAATATTTGGACAGAAAGAGGGGGAGAGGGAGTAATGCATGAGAATGCGCCGGAAAGAAGTCTGTCAAGGTAAAGAAGGTGACTCAAGGATGCAACTCCTAGCAACTCACCAAATCTCTCTGAGCCTGAACAACCCTATCTGTAAAATGAGACTAACCAAACAAGAATACCTACCTCTTCTCTACCAATTTTCATCGCTGGATGTCAAAGGGCTTTACAGAGGAGGTGTCTGTCATGACCCCCCAATTTACACAGAGGGAAACTGAGGCACAACAGGACTTGGGTCTGTTGAGGGCAGCACTCTAACAGGCCACAAATCTTCCCTGATTGAGCTTGACTTTGGTGGAATAAGCGGCTGCTGACAGGTTGCTATTACTAAGCTGAAAGGGGATTTGCACAACAAAGCCCAAGAGGGGAAATGAGACGATCTCAGAACTTAACTAGGGATGTTAAATATCGGTTAATTGACCCAATAATTCTTACTGGTTAGTCAACTATTCTATAGGCCCTAGTGCGGTCCAGCCTCACTCCCGAGGAGTCCCCTGCCACTCCACGCTGGTGCCTGCAGCAGCATGGGGTGCCAGGCAGAAGCTGGTCCATGAGGGGAGCTATTTTGAAATATCAGCTCCCCTGCAGACCAGCTGCCTGTTGCCCAGTGCTGCTGCCCCTGATACAGAGACAGCAGCACAGGGTGGCAGCAGCCCTTGTCCAGGGGATTGGGGGGGGGTCTGAGTTCCTGGACCTGGCGCAAGCCAGAACTGAGCTGGGCTGTCTGGCCACCTAGCTCCTAATACACTTTAAATGCAGAGCCACAGCAGGGGTAGGTCCCAGACCCGTCACAATCCAGGACTAAGTCCGACTGCTGGCCAGCTGGCTAAAAAATTTGCTGGCGCGGGGAGGGGGAGGAAATGCATATAGTCTATAGCATTAACCAACAAGCTTTTTCTTAACAGTTAATTGACTACACTATTACAACCCTAAAGTTAAAAACTCTCACTTGCAATATTCCAGAAATCCTTCACTTTAAACATGAGGGGATGATGGCTGGGAATCAAAGACCCTAAAAAAGCAGGCAAGCCAGACGAAAATACCCTTCCCCCCAGCAGAGAATTACCCCAAGAAGAATATTTTACACCTTTGATCTGCTGATGCCAGACATCGTGTTCAACTTTTTTCCTGTGGAGCAAGAGGGATCTAAAATTAGCTCAGTGGCAAAGCTGAGACAATACTACACCCCCTTTGGCCCAGATCAGGTTACTACAGACCTGCAACATCCTACTGCTCTCACTTCTTCTGAACATGTGGTGCTATTTCCAGATAGTCAACTCTTATCTATGCTTCTTAGTTTCGTAAGGATGGAGGATGGCACCCAGCCCCAAATTCCTACAACCAGGGACCCACTCAAAGTGTTGCCAGATGTTAAGAGAAAGTTACTTCCGCAATGAGATCATGGAGAACATGCCTCAGTGCTTAACTGAGTTTCAGAGAGAGAGGTTTGCTCCTGAAAAGCACTTTGGCTATTAAAAATGAAGAGCAAGTGTAGATTCTTGAAGCAACTCATTGCTGATAAGGAAGTACCAGAAGATGGGAAAGCAGGCAAGTCTGCTATGAAGAAAAAAATTGATTCTTAGCTCCCATGGACAATATACTATCAAAGATGAAAATCACATGGGTTGATCATGCTTTGACATTAGTTGGGGGGAGGAGGGGGAAAGAGAGGTGTCGATGTGAAATCTACCTTTTTACATCTTAAGACCATATAAGAAAGCTAAAGACGCTTGAAAAATGCATACCTGAAAGAACTAATTGCTTATCACAGTGTTTTCCAATCTTTTAAAATTTGCCAATTCCTAAAGTGATCTGGAAATCTTAATCCGCAGACCTTCAGGGATCCATGGACCACAGGTTTCCCTTTAAGAACTGCTAAAATAATCTACTCATATATATAGGTTCTATACAGATCCTCAGATTAATTACCCATGTCCCTATGAAGATTGTTTGCTCCAATCAAAGGTGGCTTTCAAACTAATGACTCAGCGAGGTATAATCACAGGACTGACACTAACTTTACAGCTCTGCCTCAGTTTTACCAGTTATAAACTGAGGAAAATACATACCTTCCCCCATGGGCACTGGGGTTATTGGTCTGCCACTGTACAGGACTTTGGGTATTATTACAGCAGCATTTAGTGAGATCAGGGCTTTGCTGTGCTAGGAGCTGTACATACACACAATGCAATTAAATAGTCCTGCCTCGAAGACGTTCTAATCTAAACTGTCAAGGCAAACAAAGGCCAGACGAAAAAGAGAACTGAAGGCATGGAGATGGAGTGACTTGCCCAAAGAGAAAGCCCGGTACACGATGTATAAATCTGTACCTTCTCTCACAACAGGACAATCCTTACATTTTTCCAATATAGGAAAAAAAACAAGCTAAAATTACTGACATCTTGTTCTGGTTTAATGAAAAGCTTAGAAGCAAGAGTCTGGGGGTACAAAAAACATGACAAACATTTGTTGAAACTAAAGCAAATTTTAGCTCAAACTATTTAAAGCTTCAACACTATCGCAAAATGCTAATCCAGGAGAATCCACGAATGAAAATGACTTGGTCAATTTCACGGTTGATTCTAACTAGCGTTGCTGCCCTGAAAGAGAGACAAGCCCCTGTCCATGTTACTCAGTTATGAAATGTGACTTGTAGCATTATTCAGTGGGAATATTCATCTTTGCAACTGTTAGGACATGAAATCAACTGAGACTTGCAATCAAAGCAGCACAGGGTTTGAGCCACAACAATGGGTGATTTGGGGCACTTCAATTCTTGACATGCCCCTGATTTTCATATGGACTCAGGCTGCTACAAAAAACTTTGAATAAAACTGGAAAGGGTACAGAGAAGAGCTACAAAAATGAGCCAAGCACTGGAAAAATATGCCTTATGTTGAGAAATATATAGACCTCAGTCTGTTTAGCTTATCAAAAAGATAGAAATGACATGATTACAGTGTACAAGTACCTTCAAAGGGACAAAACATTGGATATTAAAAACTAATCTAGCAGACTAATTTTATTTTGTTCCTACCCAAACAATAAAGCCAAATATACTAATGGCTGTGAAGTAGGCAAATACTGTGGAATGGGGGACAAACACAAAATAACAAAGACACATTGTAAATTCATTATGAAGTTTGTATAGCATCTAACCAGTGTTCCCTCTAAGATTTTCCATCTGTGAGTGGAGTGAGTTTTGTCTCATGCATCAATATTGACATCTTGTGCGCTTGTTTGGATGTGTGCGCCATTGTGGCATCCACCAGTTACGAAAGTACTTATTTTTATATATATACAGGAAACCCCTGCCTTACGGCCCATGTTGTGACCCCCCCCCGCACTTACGACCATTTTTGTATGTGTGGAAGGGGCTGAAACTCCTGAACTTACGTCCTTGGCTCGTATTTACAACGGCGCACAGCGCCTATCGTAAATGTGGATTCGAGTTACGATGCCCCCGACTTGTGACGCTTCCCCAGGAACCGATCGTGTCGCAAGTCGGGGGCCATGTGTATGCGTGTATATAATTTAAAACGTTAAGATAAAAATACTAAAACAATGGATAATTAACAAGGTGCATGACCCTGCACCCACCCACCCTGAAAACCACTCAGCTTGCTGGTGCCTGCCCCACTGCCTGTGCCCTACGAAGACCACACACAGCCATGCTGGTACCTGTATAGGCCTGGCTAACCACCTACCCCCACAAACTCCCTGTAGTTGTGCACAGCCTTGCAATCTACCCTCCCCCCCTTCCCCCCCCCACACACACATATGCCAACACTATATATGCCAGGGCCATGCTCTCTGCCCCCCAAACAAAAACAGCCAGTACCTGGGCCCTGGGCCCGCAGCCCAAGCATCACTGCGCAGAGACCTATGCCCAGCCCCACACCTCGCCTGTTCTCCCCCTTGCCCAGAGACCTGTGTCAGACCCCGCCCCCCGCCATCTCCCCCCTGGAATTTACCTGTGCCTGGTACCTCCCCCCCAACAACAGACAACTGTTGCCTTTGCCCCCCACCCAGACAGCTTCTGTGCCAGGCCCCCACTGTCCTTTGCCCCACTGCTTCCTCCAACCCTGGTATCTGCCCCACTCCTCATCCACCTGGACTCCCACGCAGCTCTTCTGGCCCCAGCTGCCAGAGCAGCCACCTATTGCCCGCACTCCCATGCAGCTCCTCCAGCCCCAGCCACTGGAGCAGCAGCCTACTGCCTGCCACGTGGCTCCTCCGGCCCTGGCTGCCGGAGCAGCTGCCTGCTGCCCACCACACGGCTCCTCTGGCCCCAGGTTACGCTTTCAAAAGCATTCATTGCTTAAAAATCTGCACATGTGAAAGAGCAAGCATATCAGATTTCATAAATCCAGGTCCCTCTGATCTATTTGCAAAGGGCTGTGGCATTCGTTTCTAATCCTGCTGAATTTCCTGGTAGTCATTTTTGGCAAATTTGCTAGCAGTATAGGTCAAAAAGGAGTAAACGCCATATCACTTCAAATACAAGCTGAGGAGTTTGGGGCTACTAAGCAAGGCTAGGCTTGTTAGTTCATCTGCTGGACTTGGTTAATAGGCAGCATGGCCTGGTGAATAGTATGAATGTGAATGTGTATCTGTGTGCATAGTTAACAGATGAGCTTGGACTCATTAGTTAACCCTCACGGTTACATGCAGCTCCTCCCCACTCCACTGCCGCTGTATCAGAGACAGCAGGAGGGGAAGATGGGAGCAGGTTTTGGAGCCGGCTCCCATGGAGCCGTCTGTGCCCCCCACCGCTGCCTCCCACAGGCGCAGCAGCGTGGTGGTGGGGGGCAGATGGTAGCCAGTGCTCATAGAGAGCCTGATTAGAAGCTGGCTCCCCGCGAGCACTAGGTCTCGCCGAGCCACCTGCTTTCCCCTTCCCCTGCTGCCTCCCACAGCATGGCAGGGGGTGGGGGGGGAGACGAATACCAGCTCCTGCCTGCCCCCTGCATGTAAGCACATTTTCAAAAATACACAAATTTTAACATCCATAGGGCATTGGAAACCTTGATTGTATTCCTGAATCTGTGTTGACCTGCTGAGTCACTTACACCCACTTACCCAGCTGGGTATCAGTTTCCTCATCTTTAAAATAGAGGTGATGATACTGATAACTTCTCTGTGAAGCATTCTGACCAATGAAAAGCTAGAAGATTTACCCGGCATTGCTCAGGTACTTACTTTCTTGAAAAATAAAATGAAAATGTACATACTTGATTTAAATCATTGCTCTGGGGTGGAAGTGGGGTTGAGGGGTTCAGTCTGCAGGCTGCCCCAGGGGAAAGTGGACTACCCAAGCCCCCTCTCACCACAGCATCTTGGGACCACGTGAGAAGCGACACTCCATGGCCACTGTAGCTCCAGAAGGCGCAGCTGAGTAAGGGGTGCATGTCCCCTGGCTGGGGAAGGTGCTGGTTCATCTGCCCCTGCACTCCCCAGAAAGAACGAGGAATGCAGCAAATCGCGCCCCGGATTGCCCCAAGCCTCCCATCCCTAGGGACACTTTAGGGAGAAGTGGGCTGCACTTCCTCTCCCCCCCCCCCCAAGATTCATACAGGAACATTGCTGGCTGTTCCTTTTTCATAGAATCATATTATCATAGAGCTGGAAGAGACCTTAGAAGGCCATCAAGTCCAGCCCCCTGCCCAAGGCAGGACCAATCCCAACTAAATCAACCCAGCCAGGGCTTTGTCAAGCTGAGACTTAAAAACCTCTAGGGATGGAGATTCCACCACCTCCCTACGTAACCCATTCCAGTGCTTCACCACTCTCCTAGTGAAATAGTTTTTCCTAATATCCAACCTAGACCTCTCCCACTAACTTGAGACCATTGTTCCTTGTTCTGTCATCCCTCACTACTGTGAACAGCCTTTCTCCAGCCTCTTTGGAACCTCCCTTCAGGAAGCTGAAGGCTGATATCAAATCCCCCCTCACTCTTCTCTTCTGCAGACTAAACAGACCCAACTCTCTCAGCCTCTCCTCATAGGCAGGGTTCGACAAATGCACTCGCCCGCGGCAAGTAGATTTTGCCAGCTCGCGAGTGCAGGGGCGGACTGGCCCGCTGGGCCATTGTAAAGGGCTGGCAGAAGCCTGCCACTACGGGCGGCGTGGCCCCATCCAATCCGCCAGCCAGCGGAGGAGCAGAGCGCTGCCGGGGAGGGGGAACTGCGGCGATAATCAGCGCCGGGCTGCCCGCATGCAGCTGCGGCGCGAGGAGGCGGAGCCGGCAGATGCCAGGACACTGGCAGGACGTGCCCCCGCCGATTGTAAAGGGCCGCGGCAGTTCGGCTTTGGCCGCATGTCCCCGGCAGCTGGCTGCAGCGCGCAGCGGAGCCAGGCCCCGCCCCACCGGCTCCAGTCCTGCCACGGCCCCAGCCCCTCGCCAGCGAGAGACCTTCCCTGCCGACCGCCCAGCTCGCTGCGCCCGCCCCGCGCCCCATCTGGCTCCCGCCGCCCATTCACCATGCCACCCCAGCACCCTGGATCCCCTGCTCTCCCTCTGGCTCTGCACCGCACTTGCACCCCGCTCCCCCCGATCCCTGCTCCCCCCCAGCTCTGTGCTGCCCGTTCCCTGCACTGCCCCTAGACCCGATCCCTCTGCCCTCCTCGTTCCCCACGTCCCATTCCCGTGCCTCCACCGCACCCGCACACTGCTCCCCGATCCCTGCATCCTCTGCCTCTGTGCCTCCTGTTCTCGCGCCACCCCTGTCCCGTCCCCCACTGTTCCCTGCACCCCTCTGGCTCTGTGCTGTCCCTGCACCCTGTTTCCCTGTGGGTTGGGAGAGGGGTGCTTGCCCATAGGAGGGGCTGGACAGGGCAGGGAAAAGGCTGCTGTGACCCAGCAGCAGTGAAAGGGGAGTTCACAGCGCCTTTGCCTTTATGGAAAAAATGAATGAAAACGCTATTTGCTATTTATAGGGCTAAAATGCTGGGACAAAAATGAAAAAAAAAAAAAAAAAAAACCCATTGCAAAATGCAAACATGTAAAAGACAACAAAAAAGTGGGGGGGAAATGTTTTGCTTGGCCCTGGGGGAGGGGAAGCGGCTGGGCTGGGCTGTGAGGAGGGGGAAAATATGGGGAAGGGGCTTGTGCTGAGGGGAGGAGGTCAGGAGAAGAAGAAGCAGCAAGGGGAAGGCACCAAGGGACAGGGGTGCAGGAGAAACAAATCCCAGGGGGCCAAGTGCAGACAATGAGGAAAAGGGCAGGAGGGGAGGTGTCAGTGGGAGGGGGGAACAGGGTGATGCTGGGAGAGGAGAGGGTAAGGGCACTGGGGGCTAGAGGGAGGAGGGGAAGGTGCTGGGAGAAGGCTTGAAAGAAGGGGTGGGCATGAGGAAGGTGGGGATGGAGCAAGGCATGTGAGGGCACAGGGGCATGAGGGGAATGGGGACAGAGGGTGCTGAGGGGGTGGGTATCAGGGAAAAAGAGGGCAAAGGGGGCAGGGGGAGGAACCAGGAGGGTGCAGGTGCCAGGAGGTTCTGGAGGTGAAGCAGAAGAGCAGACACCTGCAGGGGAGGGACCAGCCTCAGAGGAGAGAGGCAGGGCAGGTGTGTAGAGGGAGGTGTTAGGAGAGGGGATGAGGAGGGGTAGCTCACTTGATCAGAGTGGGGCTACTGGAGGAGTGGGCACAGGGGGGAGAGAAGGGCTGGTGGAGGGGGGCAGGTCTCAGGAAGGCTGAGGGCAGCGAGAAGGGTGGACAGCAGGACAGCAGAGGAGGGTGAGGACAGGACAGCAGAGGAGGATGAGGGGTTGGGGGGCAGCAGGCACCAGGGGAGCTGATGGAGCAAGGGGAGGAGACACGGCAGCAGAGGGAAAAAGTAGAAGTTTATAAGATATTTATTAATAACTTGGGTGATATTTATTAAGAATGTATTAGTAATTACTGTTCTTATTAGGAATTTATGCCATAAAAAAACCACTTTTTTGGGGGGGGGAGGGGGGGTGGCGAGTCCCTTTTTTGTCTGGCGAGTAGTGTTTTCCATAATTTGTCGAGCCCTGCTCATAGGTCACATGCTCCAGCCCCCTAATCATTTTGGTTGCCCTCCGCTGGACCCTCTCCAATGCATCCACATCCTTCCTGTAATTGGGGGCCCAGAACTGGACACGATACTCCAGATGTGGCCTCACCAGAGCCGAGTAAAAAGGAATAATCACTTCTCTGGATCCACTGGCAATGCTCCTCTTAATGCAACCAAGTATGCCATTAGCTTTCTTGGCTACAAGGGCACACTGTTGAATCATGTCCAGCTTCTCATCCACTGTAACCCCCAGGTCCTTTTCTACAGAACTGCTACTTAGCCAGTTGGTCCCCAGCCTGAAACAATGCTTGGGATTCTTCCGTCCCAATTGCAGGACTCTACACTTGTCCTTGTTGAACCTCATCAGATTTCTTGTGGCCCAATCCTCCAATTTGTCTAAGTCACTCTGGACTCCATCCCTTCCCTCCAGTGTGTCTATCTCTCCCCCTAGCTTAGTGTCATCTGCAAACTCGCTGAGGGTGCAATCCATCCCCTCATCCAGGTCATTAATAAAGATGAACAAAACCGGTCCCAGAACCGAACCTTGGGGCACGCCGCTAGAAACCGACCGCCAACCTGACATCGAGCCGTTGATCACTACCTGCCGGGCCCGACCTTCCAGCCAGCTTTCTATCCATCTTACCATCCATTTATCCAATCCACATTCCCTTAACTTGCTGGCAAGAATACTGTGGGAGACCATATCAAAAGCCCTGATAAAGTCAGGGAGCAAGTGGAAAGTGCCAGTCCCTTTCACCTGCCTGGTGATTCTCTCTCTTATTTTGTATGGTTTCATGAGAAGCAATCCCATTCCAGGCACATCCCATTTTCCTGACACAACCAAACCCTTACCATAACTTAAAGCAAGGTAAGAGGAGGCTGAATACCAAATTTGATGGTCCTAGCTCTTATCATTTAGGAAGACAGATGGACTCTCTCAAATATATAGTAGACTAGAACAGTATTTCTCAACCAATGGTAAGAGTACCCTCAGAAGTACTTGAGAGAAGTCTGGGGGGGTACGTCAACACAACTGAAATTTGGAGAAAACTGAATTTTTGTTTTAAGTTTTATAGCGCTTTATTATTTTTATACTTTTTTACACCCAAAAATGTCATCTCCCACCCAGCTATGATTAAGTTGTTTAAACAAATGTATTGTAATGGTAGAAAATAAAAAGTTGTGTGTCTGAAAACTGTAGGTACTGGGGGTACTCTCTCTCTCTCTCTCTCTATATATATATATATATATTTTTTTTTTTTAAAGGGTACTTTATAAAAAAAAGATTGAGAAACACTGGACTAGAAGACTTACCCAGTGTTGCCTGGATCTAACCTGGGACAGGGGTGGGGCCATGCATCCTGGCTGATGGCTTCTTCCCTGTGCCAATCGGGTAGGGAAGGTACACCCTGGCACCCGGCTCCGCCCTGGGAGCAGCTTGAGGGCAGGATGGGGAGGGGGCCATGCAGGGAGCTCCCCAGATGGGAGAAAGAGACACAGAGGCCACCTGGCAGCACTCCCCAGGTCTGACCCTAAGGTTACAGGGGTTGCACAGCGACCAGCAGCTGCTTCCCAGAGTAAGGCAGGGTGTTGGCTGCTGCTGCTGGCCAGTGGCTTCCTATTGAGGAGCTTGCTGTTCCCCTCTGGTCATTCCACAGTATAACTCCCTCCTACCAGACTCCTCCCTTTCCATTTTATGATATACAATCAAATTCCAGCACATCTAGTGTTCTGCAGTACCAAACCCTGACCACGCTTCAAGTTAGGCTAAGAGAAAGCTGCATACGGAATTTGGTGGTCCTAGCTCTTATCGTTTAGGAGATGTTCTTGAACAGACTCATGTCTAAAATATATACAGATTAATATCAGTATGAGCCTCAGTTCCCCTTGTGTATAGCAGGGAGAAAAACATTCCTCCGTCTAGTTTATTGAGATTGTAAACTGTCTTGTATGTGAAGGTACAGCATCTTGCGTAATGGGGTCCTAATATCTGTTTAATAACCCTGATTAAGTCACATTATGCCATATACGTGATCTCAATAGAATCAGATCAAAGGGGCATAACCACTATGGCTTTGGGAAGAACAGCCACAACATATTACATGCATGAAAGGAACACACATGATGACACAGACTCTGTGCTTGCTCTCACCACGGCGGTCTCGCTTCAAGAATAAATAGGGAGTAAATAGGAAAAACTTTAGCTGATGGAACTCACTGCCACGTGATCTCACTGATGCCAAGAGCTACCAAATAAAGGTTTGGACATTTATATAGAAAACCTTAGCATACGTAATTGCAATAGCAAGGACAAAAGGTCTGTAAAAACCTCTACCGGCAGTTATCTAGGAGCAAGTTATCCTAAGGCTGCAGAGTTTCCTCCACCTACATCTAAAAGCAGATATTAGCTACTGTCAGACTGGGCTAAATGGCTCAGGACTCTGACCTGGTGTGGCAATTTCTATAAAGTTAGAAGGACTATGAAGCTTCTGGTAAGGACAAACTGCAAATGTAAATGAAAAAGGGACTGGTTGTTAAGGACTGCGGACTCCATCTGGAAATAATCACTTTAGATCAAGAGGTCAGTCATTCTTTGGAAGTGGACAGGGGGTGGATCACTTGATAACTTGTTCTGTTCATTCTAGGAATCTGAAAGCTTAACTGGTTAACCGTTAGGGGCTGAAGCTACTTCCCGCCCAAAGTGGTCAAGGGGCTGCTGCAGCCCCACAGGACCCACTGGGGACAGGGGCTGCTCCAGTCAGGCTAGAGCAGCCCCTGCCTGCAGAACACTCCCCCCAACCCTCCTTAATCAGCTAGTTGGCCTAACATTATGCTTAACCTTTAAACATTATGTTTAACCATGTAACCAATTAAATGAGATTTTACATCCCTAGTTCATTCCCTCTGGGGCATCTAGCACTGGCCACGGTCAGAAGACAGGATACTGGAACTTTGGTCTGAACAAGCATGGCCATTCTTATATTAAGCTCTCCTAGCTGATAGACTTCAAAGGAAGAGGCAACAGACAGGTTAGAATGATCCAAAAAAAGAGAAGCCACTGAATGATCAGTCAGCCCAGAACTTTGTCGATAAAGGTGCATGAATCCACTCTATCTTACAGCTTTTACCAAATCCAGGTTCCATTTTTGCTAGATAAGGCCTAAGTGCTAACTGACTGTAGCTGAACTACCATCTTCATCTGCAGCCAGCAAGGCCTCTGCACTATTTACAACCCACCTGTTTGATTATGCTCTCTCTGGTTTTGATACTCCAGTAGCCTCAGCAGAGATCAGCTGTGCTAGGCATACATTGTCCAGAATCCCAGCTTCTACCACAAGACCATCTTCACAAGCTAAATTATAAAGCACTTGAATGAGACCAGATTTTCAGACAGCATGAAAGATTCTCCTGTCGCTGCTCTGCCATGAGGTGCCATAAGTGAAAAATTGTAAGGCTAGGCCTGCCTGGCTAATTGAGACAACTGACTCACCAACCTTAAGCACTCTGTAACGAAACATCAGCATATTTAAACATACGCCACCAAGAGGAGCTTGCAGGAAACAAGACTGTCCACAAATACTAGCTAGATTCTTAGCCTGTTGGAAGGCAGCATGAATTCAGAATGATATAAGTGGGGGTAATAAACGTAAATAACACAGATATCAATCCTCATTCTTTGTTCTACAATCAGTGTATGTTTGCAAAGAGGCTCTGAATCCAAGTGCAGCTGCAAAAGAAAAGATTTGGGAAATCAGGGATGAGACCCACTGCATGACCACTGTCAAGTCACCAAATCTGAGTCTGGGTTTCCCCACCTGAGAGATGGGAATCACAATCATTCCTTGCTTCTTGGTTTCAGTTATGAACAGAGACTCTCTTACTAGATTTGGACAGCCCCAAGCTAGCATAATAGGATCTGAGAGTATGGAGCTGAGATACTAGGTTCTTTGTGGGAACAGCAGATTTCAATACAAATCTAACCACTGGCATTTCATTTTAATACCTCAAATCAGAAAGGTGACTGCATAACAATAGCATTTTTCACATGAACCCCCGGGCTCTGCCTCTGAGAATCAAGGTTCTCAAAGGTATTTAGCCCGCCAACTTCCATGGACCCTTTTGAGGAACTGGACTTCAGTTCCTAGTGCTATTAACCCATCAGGCACCAGTGTCCAATACACAGGAATATTCATGTAGGTTCCAGCTGCAGCAGTTTTGATTCTTTGCACAGGGTCATAAATTTACACCACATTCTGCAAGATGAGACTGCAGAGAACATGCTCAAATTTGAGTTTCCAGGCAAAGAGGGGCATCTAAGTTTTGCCTTTGGTTTAGGAGGTCAAAGACATTTTTGGAGAATAACCAAGCTTTATGGGTTTTGATAGTCTCAGCCTTCAAAGATGAAAATAATGCAGCTTGCCAAACTCTTATCCAACCTTGTTCTGTGGCAGTAAGAGAAAGCCATTCAGGAACAAAATCTGCTTCCTTAAGGCAGCACCCTCACAGGTATTTTCAGCCATCAGGGATTATGGAGGCAGTCACATGAAACCACCACAATGGCTCTAAGGCTCAGAAGCTAGGAAATATCGACTGCCCATCCTGCTCTGGCCTAAAAACTACACTTGAGAGAAAGCAAGATCTAGCAGAAAGGACAACAGAGGGAACTCAGAGACTATTCCCAGAAGCCCTGACCAGCTTGGTGTGTGAGTTGGGCAAATCCTTTCACTTCCCTGAGGTTGTTCTGCCTCCCCTGCTCTGTTTAGACAGGGATGGTGCACGCATAGTGTACATTATGAATGCTGAACAACTGGCCCCACCATAGCATAAGTGAACATACAGAAATTTCCACTGATTTCAAGTCAGTCTAAGAAGGATATGACCTCAGTTTTGTAGAAGGGGCTACAAATCACGCTATTCCTCTCCCCGTGAAACAAGAGAACTCAAATCCTTGGCCCATTCACAAAGAATACAGAGTGGGATGCAATCTGATCACATTAAGGGATCTTGCATCAGAAACCAATATGTAGCACCTGTCACAGAATCACCTTGATTAGGCATTAGAAATTGGAGGGATGGGTTCTGATATTCAAGTGACTTCAGTCCCATACGAGGCACATCCAGTTGCCTGTGGAGTTCTGGCAGAGAAGAGCTGAAACAAACATCTGGCTGATTCGGAGAGTACTGCAGCCTCCCTTTCCCTTGGACACAATAAAGGATCGCTGTAACCCGATTGCCCAGTGGCACAATTTGAACCCTCCCAGATTTTTGTTAAGGAAGGGAGCTCTGAGCCCTGCAATAACTGGATTTAGGAGGCAGGGCTGGGCTTGAGAGACAATCTGAGAAGGAGCATTGAGGAGGAGCTCCTGTGGGAAAATGAAGGGATCTGTGAAAGAATTGTGCTTGTGGTTCTAGAAGAGAGGCAACCTGGGAAAGTGGATATGGAAAAGGAGAGTCTGATGCAAAAAACTACAATGAAAAAGCAAAACTTCTAAGAGGTCCAGAGAAAAAGGAGGAAAAAATTGGAAAGGGGGGCGGGGGAGGACAGACGGGTTTATGTAGAATTTAGAGACAAGGGGGAGGAAGGCACAGTGCACCACAGGCTAAATTGGGATTCCCACAGCCATACTGCATTCTCTCCATGTTTTGACTGCCCCCCCTCAATCAGGGCCCTTAAGGATGCCCATTTAGCTCAGTGACTCTCTACCATTAGGAGGACCTCCAATCCCCAGTGACTCAGTAACAAAAACTGCATGGGATCCCTATGAGAGGTAAGCCTCAATGCTAAGGAAGGAGAGAGTTCTATGTGCCCCTTCCATAGGTCCTTACTGAGCCATGCAGGGTCCCAAGTCCTTCAGTCATGCTCCAACACCTTCCCTATTCCCTCCTGCTCCCCCCCCCCCCAACACAGACACACACCATCCACACGTTTACCCACACAGTCCTTCCCCCCCTCTCCCCAAGCTGCTATTAACACCTCAAGGCCCTTTGCCTCAGGGACTCCAACCACCTGACCCCCTCAGTTACTCACACCCCTAGACTCCCCACTTTCGCCCAGATCCTTCCAATTTTATTCCCCCCACTCACACCTTACTCTCAAGCCCCATCCACTTACCTGCTTCTCACTATGGTCTCCATACTGACAGCTGTAGTTTCCCCATCTCCCTGCTGTCAGTTACTCTTTCAGGGGATCGCAAACCCAGCCTCTTCTCCCATAATGCCCCTCACCCAACAGCTATCCTCCAGTCCCCCCACATCTTACCTCCAGCCCCACCCCAAGACCCCAGTAGTCCACCCTTTCTCAAAACCTTCCCAATTCCCTGCTCCATCTAAAAACCCCTAAGCCTCTCCCACCACATGGCTTGCACTCCACTGTTCCCCAGTTACTTTCCCACCATCTCCTCATCATACCCAAAATTAATTTCCCTAACCGGCCCCCAACAATTCATTCACTTACCAGTGCCTTGTCTGACCTCCCCACCTTCCTTCACCCCATCACACATCCACACCCCACTACCTCCTCTCCATCCAGCCCCTGCCCCTTCAACCCCTCCCCACACCCCTTCACCCCATCATACATCCTCCCTACACACTCCACTACCACCCAATCCTCTGTGACCTCCCCTCCCGCCACCCAGGAATATCCCTGCCCCCCTCACTAGACACCCTCCCCCTACCGCCCGTTCCAACCACCAGCTCATCTATGACCTCCCTTCCCTCTTTCCCCCGCTCTCCACTATCCCCTTCCTCTAACGGCCCTCCACACGCCTTTCTAACCTTCCCTCCCTGGGGCCTGCCTCGCCCTGCCACCCTCCCCCCACAAAACACTCCCAAAGGTCCCCACCTGCATGACCTCTTCCCACCCGGGGCCTTCCCCATCCTCCCCAATCTTACACCCTCACCAGACACCCTCCCCAACACCCTTTATAGTCTCCCCACCCATTCATATACCTCCTCTCCCTCCCATTTGCCAGTAGCATCTCCCCCAACGGCCCCCATCCGTGTACAACCCTCCCACACCGAGGCCTGCCTACCAGTCTCGCACTCCCGCCAGACACCCAACCCCCCACTCAACCCCGCGCGCTGACCTTGTAGAAGGCGCCGTTGGAGCCGCGAAGCTCCACGGGCAGCCCCTCCATGGGCCCGGCCACCGCCGCCCCGCCGGGGAGGGGCCCAGGCCCCGGGAGCCGCCCGGCGCCGCGGGAGGAGGCGGCGCCGCAGGGCCTGGCCCGGGGATGGGAGGCGCCGCGGCCCGCTCCCGCTCCCGCTCCGGCTCCGCCACCGTGAGGCAGGGACCGACCCGCCGCCGCCGCTACCGCCTCACACCGCGCGCGCGGCCCCTCCCCCTTCGCGCGCGTACACCGCGCAGGCGCGGCCGGGAGGGGCGGGGCACGCGCGCGCGCAGCTCCAGCAATCGCCGAGCGCCAGCCCAGGTCCGCCGGCCAATGGAAGAACGCAACTCCACTACCAACCAATCGCGACCAGCGTGGCTCAGCTAGGCGCGTGCTCAAGCCCCACCTCCCAACGAGAAGGCGTCGGGTTCGCCAAGGACGCGCGCCCGCCCCGTCCCTCTGCCAGGACACCCAATCGGTGTGCCTCCCTGCTCCCGCTGACCAATCAGCATGCCCCCGCTTCTTTCCCACCTACACCGGCAACCAACCCTGGCCCCGCCCCGCTCCCAAGCCAAGAAACGCCCGTCGTTTGGCCCGTACCCAATCACGGGCCGGGACCCGCCCCCAACCGCGCGGCGTTCGCGCTCCGAATTGGCTGCACCGCGAAATCAATCAAATGGGGCAGCTGGGGCTCCAGGCCCCGCCCCCGTCATTCTATGGCCTAGGATTCGAATCCGCCCAGCTCGGGCACCGGAACATGGTGGGAAAGGGGAAAATATCCCACAGTTCCCTGGGCCTCTAGTCCCTCCGTATTCCACAATCCCCTGGGGCCTCCGAGCCCCCCAACTCCCCAGTCTCCTTGGACCCTCATCCCCCAGTCCTCTAGGGCTCCGTGGGCTTCCCTGGTATCCCACAATCTTCCAGTACCACCCCCATGTCCCACAATCCCCTGAGCGCCCCGCCCCGGTCATCCAAGGCCTGAATGAGTCCATATGCTGAGTGCATCAGGTGCGAGGGGGTGGAGTCTATGGTTCCATTGGGGGCGTTCTAGCTGCATGTGGGAGGTGTGAAAGACCAGTCTCTATGGTTCCAACGAGGACGCTCTAGCAGCACTTACTTGGTGGGTGTGGGACGACGGACTCTATGATTCTGACTGATCCTTGTTAGGTGAAATGTGCTTCATAAAATTCAGCTGAAGGTCTGGAAAATGTCACCCCAAATAATTACATTTGGGCAAAATTACAGGGAACCGAAAACGGTCTCCTGGTGGGTGACCTTAACTGCACTATCCAAATTCTCATTCACTGACCATTTTGAAATCAAGGACTGTTTTTCTGAACGACCAGCTCTAGAAAGTACTGAGGGGAACTTCTCCAGCCTGCACTGTACAGCACGGAGCACATTGGGGATCCACCCTGGTAGGTGTCCAGGCATCGTGAGGAGACACTGGGATAGAGCTCTGCAGTACCTGGTGCTATTGATCCCTGCTGGCCTGGGGGATCTAGGAGTGAGAGAATAGCTTGGAAACATGACAGGAGTGCCCCCTGCAGGCTCACAAGTACAGTCAGGCCAGAAAAGGCAGGCAAAAACAAGCAAAGAGGGTTTTGTGTCAGTGGGAAAATTTTGATTTTCGGAAGATATTTGAATACTGAGAAATCTACCCATCCCCATGTCTACCGATCTATCCCCATACACTTCCCTCTATCCATCCATCTGTTCCCCTCACCACCACTCTCTCTATCCAGCCCCATGACCACAAGGGTCCCTTTAGGCTTGCCCGCTTCCCAGGATTTCTGATAAGGTCCTCTAGCCCAGCATCCTGCCTTACAACAGTGGCCAGCACAGGAGGCCCCACAGAGTCCCAGCCTCTGGCACTAAGCAGCTTGGGGCTAGGTTGGCTCAGGAGAGGTTTGGGATTGTGGGGTTTGGAGCCTGGATCTTTCCCAGCACCATGTTCAGATACCGCTCAGGTCAACACCACAATCTGCCACATGGGGCTGAACTTCCCAGGGCAGAAGGATTGTAAATGACATGGCTACATACACAGGAGCAGGAATGTTGGTGGGGTACAGTGGGGCAGGACTGAGGTGCACCAGCAGGCCTGGGGAGGGGTGATGGGGTATCATTGGCTCGACCCATCAGCCACAGTCAGTCAAATTGATTTGAGGCGCTGAGGTCAGGTCAGGGTCCCACTATCAGGGTCACTGCATGGCCTCCTTGGTGCCACAAATATCCCTCCCCACAGGACCACAGGCTGGGGCAGGGACCAGCCCCTGTGTCTGTGTATTGTGTGTATGTGTGCACAGCACAGTGCATGTGTACCAGGCAAGTGTGTGTGTATATAGTACTCTGTGTTTAGCAAGAAAGTGTGTGTACACAGTACTGTGTGGGTACTGAGCCTGTATGCGTGTACACGGTAATGTGTGTAACACACAAGTGTGTGTTTGTGTACCAGGAAAGTGTGTATGTTTATTTACACAGCACTGTGCATGTGTACCAGGAAAGTGTCTGAGTGTGTGTTTACACAGTGCTGTGTGTACCATATGTTTGTTGCGTGTTTATGTACCCAATGCACTGTACCTGTAAACCGGAAAAGTGTGTGTGTATACAGAGAAAATGTGTGTGTACAGGGGCGATAGCAGAGCGTGTGCGTGGGGGGGAGGGGGGCACAGGCTGGATGTGGGGATGAGAGGAGGGAAGCAGAGGACAGGAGGAGAAAGAGCTCTCTCTGTGTGTGAGAGAAAGAGGCAGAGATGGGAGGAAGGAAGGAGAGAGGAGGAGGAGGATGGATGTGTATGAGGATGAATGCAGGGATAGAATGGAGGAGGAAGAGCTGGAGGAGGACGCTGTGGAGGGGGGGCAGGATCTGAGCTCACAGACGCCCATTAAGTCACGCCCGGGGGCGGGAGTGGAAAGGGGGGGGGCTCGTCACATGAGCAGCCTGTGACCCAGCCGCCGGTTCAGGAGAGCACTGCATGGAGCTAGGGGAGGGAACCTGCCACCTCCCCCCCCATCGACCCCACCCCAGAGCATCCCCAGCTAAAGGTTTGTGCATCTCCGGGGGCTAGGAGCCAGGACGCCTGGGTTCTCTTCCCAGCTCTGGGAGAAGAGTGGGGGCTGGCGGTTCAGGACTCCTGTTTCTCTTTCTGGCCTACGGAGGGGAGTGGGGGCTGGTGAGTTGGAGCAGGGGCTGGGAACCAGGACTCCTGGGTTCCTCTCTCCCCAGCGCTGTGAAGGGGGCGGGTCTGGTGGCCAGGAAATCCATTTAATCTCCTCCACTCAGCTGCCTTCCACCTGGGGGCTAAGGCCCGCCCTCCTAGGGACGCGCCGGCTTAAATGATCATCTCCCAGCATAAACTCCTTCTTCCTTGTCTCCTCCCTGCGTCCTCGGGGGCAGCCTGACCCACAGCCTACAGCCGGTGAGCTTCCGCCCCCACCCCCACCCATTTACCCTACTAGCCAAATGTCTCTCAGATCTGGCTTCTCGCTACTAGCGATTTCCAGAAGAGAAACCAGGAACAGGGGTGTCCTCCCCATCTCTGGGGGTTGGGGGCTGAATTTGGAGGATCCACGCCCATTGGGTCTCTCCTGAATTTGGTTTGCTCTTTCCTGCATCAGACTTGGATTAATTTTTCTCCTCCGTTGATTGCTCCCAAACCGGGCTGACTTTCAGGGTTCACACCCCAGTTTTTAAGTTGCTTCAGAGAGAGCTTTTAAACAAGAGTGTGCATTTCCTGTCTCCATTTAATTATAAGAATCTAGCCTGGTATTTTTTAAGAGTTCAAACCCACTTTCTTAGCTGTCTTTTGAAGTTTCCCAGCCAGGTTTCCATCTGCTTTGTGCATCAAAACAGATAAATTTTTCTACCTGTTAAATAAAAGCACCTGGGGAGGTTTGTATGGTACAAACCCAGTTTTCTTTCCTTATTTCAGAGGCATCTACAGCCGGATTCAGAGCCTGCTTGTGCATTGCAGCAGGACTGAAGTCTTTTCCTTTTAATCTCTGCAATTTCAAGGCTGGCATTCCCAGCCCTGTGCAGTATGGCAGACTAGACCATGTAACTGATGTTTGTAGAATTTCAGGCCAAAGGGGAGATGCTCTAGCTAGATTTTTGGGTGAGGGATTGCAGGGGTGCCTGAGGAGGGGCATGGGAGCTGGGGAGGCTGGGGAGGAGAGCTAGGGAGAAGAGGGGTTTTGCCAATAATGCCTCCTTCCCCTCTCCCAGGGTGACCAGGCCCCCCTGCCATGTCCACTGAGAGCTCCCCTCTGTTGAGCTACCGGCTCTTCAGCGTGGTGGACGAGGGGGAGATGCCAGGCAGCCGGGCCCAAGAGGAGGCACCCCTCGTGGGTGGGGGCATAGGCACCCTGGGCCCCCCACAGCCTGACCCGGCCCGACGGCTCTCCACTTTCTTTGGCGTTGTGGTGCCCACAGTGTTGTCCATGTTCAGCATCGTTGTCTTCATGCGTGTGGGTGAGTGACTCTACCCTGCTGATTAGTGCATGGTTATTGGCAAAAGCCCTCTTCTCCCTAGCTCCCCTCCCCAGCCTCCCCAACTCCCCTGCCTCCCCCCAAAGAAAACTTCTCTGCCTCCCATAGGATTCTCTCCCTCCATCCCCTGCCCACATTGTGTGCTGCCCTTAGGAATAGCAGCAAACCTCCGTCCCCATCCCCACTGATGCATGCTTGATTTCCAGCCAAAATCATGTGGTGGGCTAATGGGGGCTTGGCCCATACTTACCCCTTGCCTCCTCCAACCCAGCTGTTTGTCCAGCTTCTTGTCACAATTAGCAGCTGATTCATCCGGGGCTGGTTGTGCATACATTCCATCGACATCATAAGTCATGGAGTTCCCCAGATCACCGGTGCCTGCATACTTGTACCTTATGGGCGCTGAAAGCCAATTCCTTATTGTAATTAGTGGCTGTTTAAAGGTGAGCAGTGTTAAACAGGGGAGGTTCATGCTTAACCGGGAGGTGAGCCCCAAGGCCATGTGGATGGGCCCAATCTAGGAAGCTATATAGAGGGCAGAATCCTGGGCTTCCCCTCCCTCCAGTTCTGCCAATGCCCCTCCCTTCTGACCTGCAGCCCCCTCTCTGTTGTCTCTTAGGTTTCGTGGTGGGACATGCTGGGTTCCTGCAGTCGCTGCTTATGCTGGTGGTAGCCTATGTCATCATTTTACTGACCGTCCTGTCTGTCTGCGCCATCTGCACTAACGGTGCCATCCAAGGGGGTGGGGCATATTGTATCCTTCCGCCAGTGGGATGGTACATGGTGGGCGGGGTGAGCAGAATTACAGCCAGTTCATTGGCGCCTCTCAACACCCTCCTATGGGTAAGGGGGAAGGGCTGTGTGCCTCAGTGTGGGATGGGTGATTCCAGGTGGGGGACCAGGCCTCTGCAAGGAAGAGGGGGTCAGCCAGAAGTAGCCAAGGGGCCCTCTAGGAAATTGGGGGCTAGGGGTATGTAGGCTGTGTTGGTTGCATGAGGGCAATGTGATTACAGAGGGGGTCTTTGGGGTGAACACTGGGATGTGGGGATGCATGGAAGGCTATCTCTGGGGGGATGGGGAGTAAAACTCAAGGGGGCTGGATCTGGGAAATGCATGAGGGTTTGGGGAGATCTGTTTATGTTGGGAGTCTTTGGGGGCAGACACTGGGATGTGGAGGAGGGGCAGGACATTGGCTGTGGGGCCAGGTAGGGATTGTCTCAATGGGGGGGAAGAGAAACTGACTATAGCTCTGCCTGTGGGCAGTGGTAGTGGCAGCAATTCTCTCCCCATGGCGTTTCCTTGACAACTGCCTCCCCCAGTCATGATCTCGCGGACGCTGGGCCCCGAGTTTGGGGGCAGCATCGGGCTCATGTTCTACTTGGCCAATGTCTGCGCCTGTGGGGTCTACGTGCTGGGGCTGGTGGAGGCTGTGCTGGACGTCTTCGGGGCAGGTGGGCCCAGACGCCGGGGTGCCTCCCCAGAGGGCTGGTGGATTAGAGCGGGGGGGCTGGGAGTTAGAAGTCCTGGGTTCTCCCCTGCCCTGATGGTCATTCCTGTCCTCCCCACCCCCACCAGATGGGACAGATCCCCCCGGTGCCCACGCCCTGCCCCAGGGCTATTTCTACAGCTTCCTGTATGGCTCACTCGTGCTGCTGCTCTGCTTGCTGGTCTGCCTGGTGGGTGCCCGCATCTATGCCCGCGCTGCCTTCCTCATCTTCCTGGTGGTGAACCTGGTGCTACTGGCCATCTTCCTCAGCTTCTTCGTGGTGGGGCCCCGCCCAGTGCCCGTGGCCCGTGATGTCAACCACACCTTCAACGCCAGCTTCACCGGCTTCCGCCTCGCCACCCTGCGTGCCAACCTGCATGGTCAGCAGGGGCAGGGCACAGGGGGATTCTGGGGTGGGGGAAGGAGCAGCTCAGATGGAGGGCCCAAGATGTTTGGGAAATGTGGGAAGACAAGCAGGGAGGGGGATGGCAGGGGATAGGAGGAATGGGATACAAGGGGTGTTGAGGGACAGAGTGGGTTTGGGGGCTGTTGAGGGGTGGAGTGGGGCAAGTCTGGGATGGGGGAGCAGAGGGGAAAGGGGGGCACAGGCTGGGGTGGTGGCATGTAGAGGAGGGCACATGGCTATCGGCTGGAGAAAGCAAACATTGGAGGATGATGGAAGGAGGGAGCTGACATGGAGCTGTTGGTGGTGGTGGAGGAGGAGGAGGGATCATGAGATATGGGGGGCTTGGGGCCCAGGAGGGGGCTCTGCCGGCACAGAGAAGGGGTGGGGAGGGGAAACTAGCTTTCTCACTTGTTCCTCCGCAGCCATGTACTCCCGTGATTACACCACCAATAATGTCATGACGTTCGCCACCGTCTTCGCTGTCATGTTCAATGGCTGCACTGGGATCATGGCTGGCTCCAACATGTCAGGTGAGCCCGGACGCCTGGGTTTTCTCCCCAGCGCTGGGAGAAGCGTGGGGGGCTGGTGGGTTAGTGCAGTGGGGCCTGGGAACCAGGACTCCTGGGCTCTCCGCCTGGCTCTGAGAGGGGAGTGGGGTCTGGTGGTTAGGAGTGCGGTCTCCCAGGCCCCACTGCTCCGAGTCTCATGCTGGCACTGGGCTGCTGTTACAGGGGAGTTGAGGAACCCTAGCAGCTCCATCCCCAAGGGCACCATCATTGCTGTGGTTTACACCTTCGTCATCTACTTCCTCCTCTTCTTCATGACCAGCTTCACCTGCGAGCGGTGAGGGGGAGGGGAGTGATAAGTATCATGGCCTGGGAGGGGGTGGAGGACACACTATGTTGGCATCAAGGGGTGGGGCTAGGGTGGGACAATAGGAAGAGATGGGGTAAAGGGTGGGGCTGAAGAGAGATTTAGGGGTTGGGGCGGAGCTGGCAAATGGAGTGGAGCTAGAAGGAGAGGATGGATGGGGCTACTGGGTGTCGGGATGTGGAACACCAGGGCAGGAGGATGAAGGTGGGGGCGGGGCTATCGGAATGGGGCAGTGAATGGCAAGAGGGTGGGTCTAATGGGTGGGAGGCAAGTGATGGGGTGAGGGGGCTATGGATGGGCGTGGCTAGCGGGCTAAAGTGCAGAGATAGGTAGGGGCAGGGCTCAGGACTGGACAAGGGGTGTGGTTACATTAAGGGCAGGGCTTAGCAATGGGGGTAGGGCTATTGGTGAAACTAACAGGGAGCTCTCGGTTGACAGGCATGGCTAACGAATGGGTGGGGCCAAGGGGTAGAGGCAGGACCAGGTGAGCTTGAGTGGGACGAAGGAGCATGTGTGGGACATGCAGGGTGGTAGGTGGCACTCAAGGCCTGGCTACCCTCGCAGGACGCTGCTGAAGGAGGACTACGGCTTCTTCCGCTCCATCAACCTATGGCCCCCGCTCGTGCTGGTTGGGGTTTACGCCGCGTCCCTCTCAGCCTCCATGAGCTCCCTCATAGGGGCCTCCCGCATCCTGCATGCGCTGGCCAAGGACGACCTCTTTGGTGAGCTCTCCCTGGCCCCTGCCCGACTGTCCCTCTCCCCTGCCCACACACCTTGGTCCTTTCCTTGCTCACCTGCCTTTCTTCCTGTCCCTCTCCCCCACAGGTATCATCCTGGCTCCAGCCAAAATTGTCTCCAAGGGGGGTAACCCCTGGGTGGCCGTTCTCTACACCTGGGCCCTGGTACAGGTAAGCACCACTCCCTGCCCCGGGCTCACCTGCCCCCCTCCTGGAGCTGGGGAGAGAACCCAGGAGCCCTGGGTTCTAGCCCCCTGCATTATAACCCTCCCAAAGAACCCAGGTGACCTGACCCTCTCCTTTGGTTTCTCCCCCACCCCAGTTGGTGCTGTTCACAGGGAAGCTCAACACCATTGCAGGCATCGTCACCGTCTTTTATCTTGTGGCCTACGCAGCCGTGGACCTGGCCTGCCTGTTGCTTGAGTGGGCCTCTGCCCCTAATTTCCGGTGAGGAGCCCGCCGGGGGGGGGAGCCATAGGGCATGACATGGGTGGGGGCATGGTTTGGGAGAGCCAGGGGTGAGCTGGGGGTTTGGGGGAAGCAGTGTCTAGGGGTGGGAGTGCATGGAGAAGAAGGGAGAGGGTTTGGGAGGCAGTGCCCCAGGTGGGGTGGGAGTGCATGGGGGAAACCATGGGGGCAAGGGAGGGGTTTAAGAGGCAGTGCTTAGGCCTGGGGGGTGCATGGGGAACTGTGGAGGGAGGTTTGGGGAGAGTGGACTGGACTGGGGGCAGGCTCCAATTCAGGAAGGCTTCATGGCTTGGTGGGGGGCCAGGGGAATGGGTGGTGGGATTTGGGATGTCTGTGGGGGAGCAGGGCTATCTCTAACCCCACCTCCCACTCCCACCAGCCCCACCTTCCAGCTGTTCAGCTGGCACAGCTGCCTGCTGGGCATTGCCAGCTGCCTGCTCATGATGTTCCTGATCAGTCCGGCCAGCGCCTCAGGCAGCCTGGTGCTGATGTTAGCGCTGCTGGGATTTATCCACCTGCGGGCGCCTGCCAGCTCCTGGGGCTATATCAGCCAGGCCCTCATCTTCCACCAGGTACCAGGCGGGTGCCAGTGCCTCGTCTTCTCCAGGCTCCTGCTCCAGCCACCAGTCCCCACTCCTCTGCCAGAACCCGGAGTCCTGGTTCCCTTTTATTTCTTCCCATCCCCCACACGCTGCCCTTCAACCCACCTGGAACCGGGGATGATAAATTTAGATTAATTCGCTAATTGAATAGTCAGTAAGGGCGCCTCCGCATTTGAAGTGTAGCATCAGTCGCAGGGCTGTTGCTGCACTTCAGAGGCAAACGTGCTGCAGGGAGCATGGAGCCAGCGGGGGACTCAAGCAGTCCCCTGCTGGCCCTGGGCTCCATGAGGCGCTGCCACTTTGAAGCACCCCATCCTCTCCCGCCCCTTGCTGCCTCTTTCTGATAGAGGCAGCAAAGGGTGGGGAAGCAATTAGTCGACTAGTGTGTTGACTATCCGATAAGCATTTGGTTATCGGATAGTTGACTAGTCATTCACATCCCTACCTGGAACTGGAGGGGATCTGGCAGCCAGCCCCTCATTCCCCCCCTTCCCCACAACCTGGAACTGGAGGGGGCATCTGTGCAACCCTGAAGATGGCTGTTGGATCAGGTGTCCATCAGCCAGACCCTCCCCCATTCACATTGTACTGCCAGAAGGGTCTGTCAGCTGGGCCCCCTGGTATAGATGGGGGGTGCTCCCTATGGCTGTGGGGTGACCCGTGAAAGCTGCTGGGGTTTGCTTGGTACCCTGAGTAGTTGGGGGCAGTGGGGTGTTGGCAGGGCAGGGGAGTGGGGTGGGTGGGTGGGAGTTTGGGGAGCCACGCCCAGCTCCTGTGATGTTGTCCTCCCAGGTACGGAAATACCTGCTGCTCCTGGACGTGCGCAAGGAGCACGTGAAGTTCTGGCGCCCCCAGATGCTGCTGATGGTGGCCAACCCCCGGAGTGGGGCACAGCTCATCCGTTTTGTCAACGATCTCAAGAAAGGGGGGCTCTTTGTGCTGGGCCACGTGGAGATTGGGGAGCTGGGTAAGGGACTCCAGCGTCCGGGTGCCAGCATCCCCATCTCTGGCTTGGGAGAGAACCCAGGCATCCGGGCTCCTTCCCCTGCTCTGACCCACCAGCCCCCACTCCCTTCCCAGACCTGGGCAGAGAACCCAGGGGTCCTGGCTACCTTCTGTTTCTACCCTGCCAGATACAATGCCCTCCGACCCCATCCAAGCTCACTACAACTTCTGGCTCAGCCTGGTGGACAAACTCAACGTCAAGGCCTTTGTTGATCTGACCCTCTCGCCCTCTGTCCGTCAGGGGACCCAGCACCTGCTGCGCATCACAGGGCTTGGTGAGTGATCTAACCAGCTGCCCCACCCCAGAGCTGGCTGAATCTCAGCATCTGCTGACCTGATCTGCTCTCTCCCCTTTCCAGGTGGCATGAAACCCAACACGCTTGTACTGGGCTTTTACGACACCTGCGTGCCTGAGGACTACTTCCTCCATGACCCGGCCTTCAGCCAGGCCCGGGAGAATGACCACTTTGGGGTGGACCTGCCGGCCTTGCAGGCTCACTTTCCCACCGTGCGCGGGGCCAGCACCCTCAAGGCCCTGCTGGCCTCTGAGTATGTCTCCATCATCTCAGATGCTGTGAAGATGCACAAGAATGTCTGTCTGGCCCGCTACTTCCCATTGCTGGACAAGGAGCGGCTGTTCTCCAAGGCCGGACGGGCTGAGGGGCGCTTCGTGGACGTCTGGCCCCTCAACCTGCTGCGTCCCGACACTCCAGCGTATGTGGATGTATGCAGCCTGTTTCTCCTCCAGTTGGCCTGCATCCTCACCATGGTGAGCTCCTGGCGGGCTGCCCGCCTCCGTCTATTTCTCTGCGTGGAGTCAGGAGACCGGGGCTGGGTGGGCAAGGAGGAGAAACTCAAGGAACTGCTTAGCAAGCTGCGCATCAAGGCATCCATCCAGACCGTCACCTGGGACCATGTGGTGGCCTTGCATGGCCAGCGGCAGGAGGGCGGGGAGCCCTTCCTCAACGCAGCCGCCCAGCGGGTGACCGATGAGTATCTGGCAGCTGTCAACGCCCTGGTGCTGAAACAGGGGGGCCAGGTGGCTGTGCGATTCCTCTACTTGCCCCGGCCACCAGCCGACACCACCTTGTACGACCGCTACCTAGAACAGTTGGAGATCCTCACCCGGGACCTAGGGCCAACCCTGCTGGTTCATGGTCTCACGCCCGTCACCTGCACCGAGCTGTGAGCACCAGAGGAGGGACCCCTCAAGGACAGTCAGGCAGGACCTTTGGATGTTCTCCCTCTCTGTGGGGCAACTCCCGGGGAGGGGAAGCTGCTAAATGGTGGCGATTGGCTCCGTACTTGCCTCGGGCAGACTTGGGATCTGGGGAACTCCTAGAGACAGCAGTGGGCTGTGCCTTCCTGCCTCCAGTGTAGAGGTGTGCTTGGGAACTGGGGGATGCATGCCCCATGAGACTATCTGAGGGGGGGGCCTGGCCTTACATTAGAGCCCCCCACATCTGGTGCCTCTGAGTGGAGAGGCACCCCCAAACTGAGGCAGCAAGACAGAGGGGATGGGATATAGCACAATCTCGTAACTGAGGGGAAGAGGGGTGCAAACACTGAGCTTGCACTATACGCCATTATCTCTGCACTGTTGAGTAGGGGGTCCCCATTTTTCCCAAAATCAATGCACTCCAAATTCCTTCACTGTTTAGTAGGGGGTACCCCTTTTTCTGGGTACCTCCAAACTCATGCACCCTAAATTCTCTATTTGCACCATGCCACGGCTGGCAGGGTCCCCAGCTGTTCTTACACTCCAAAAACCCTTCTGGGGGTTGCCTCTTCCATGCTCCCCAGTGTCTTTTGGTGGGACTCCTGCTGCTCCCTGTTGCCTTAGTTCTGTACCTCCTAACCCTACAGCACCACACTCCACCTTGCATATTGGGGGCACTAGCACCCCACTAGAGTGTCCTGCTCCAGTGGTAGCAGGGGCTGCACCTGAATAACTCAGCTGAAACTAACCTGGGGAGGGATAAAAAATGTGGACCCCAAAACCAGCCACCCCACTCCACCCTATCCAGGGCCCAGGCAGTTTACTTACCCTACTAGGTCTAACTTTGGTTAATGTTCTCTCTCTGATACCTCATGTAACATGACTGACCAGTGCCCCCTGGAGGAGGGGTAATAACACAGCAAGCTACGGGGGGCTATTTAGACATGTATTTTAACGAGCGCACTCAATAAATGGATAACACAAAAAGGATAGTGGTTGGTGATTTGGTAGGGGAGCCAGGACTCCTGGGATCTCTCCTTGACTGGGAAGAGAGTGGGGGCTGGGACAGTGTTTTCCCGAGGAATTGAAATTAGGTGAGCTTGTCTGGCCTGACACACACACCCCTCTGGAAATTCAATTAGGGGTGAGACTGAGGCTGGGTTGTGTGATAAATGCAAAGCAGTGTACACTGGAAACAATCTCAACTAGACTTACACAATGATGCAATCATAGTGAGCTGTCACCATTAGGCTAGTTCTTGTCTGAAAACATCTGCTCATTGTGCAGCAGAAGTCCAAAAAGCAAAGTGAGTGTTCAGAGCTCCCAGGAAAGGACTAGAGAAGACAGAAAGTGCCCTAAAGCTGCTCTCTTAGTCTTTGGTGCAATCTCATCTTGACTGCTGGGTGCAGTCAGGTGTTCCCTTCTCCCATCCCAGAGAAGATATAGTGGCAAAGGTACAAAGAAGGGCTCCTAAACTGATTAGGGCTCTGTAACAAAAGCAGAGATTAATAAGACTAGGGTTTTTAAGAGTGGAAAAGAGATGACCAAGGGCGGTATGAAAAAGGCCTATAAAACAGTGCCTGGTGTAGATAAAGTAAACAAGGAAATGTTCTTTACTTCTTCCTGTAACACAAAATAGGAGTCACCAAATGAAATGAAATGAAAAGGTGGCAGGTTTAAAACAAACAAAAGGCACTACTCTTCACACAATGCATAGCCAACCTGTGGAACTCCTTGCCAGAGGTTGTTGTAAAGGCCAAGACCAAAACAGGGTTCAAAGAAGCACTAGATAAATTAATGGAAGATAGGTCCATCAATGCTTATTAGCCAGACTTGGCAGGAATGGTGTCCCTAGCCTCTCTTTGCCAGGAGCTTGGAATTGCTGGATGGTTCTCTGTTCTCTTCATTCCCTCTGGGGCACATGGCATTGGCCACCATTGGCAGACCGGACACGGGGCTGGATATAGCTTTGGTCTGACCCAGTAAGGCTGTGCTTATGTGAAAATTAATAATACCAATGTTTGGTACAGAAACTCCCCAAGATAATGACCTCTCAAGGAGGTGAGAGAAGGACCTTGGCAAATAATGTGTTTTCAAGCTCTTAGCCTACTAGGTACCACATCTATATGAATTTCCCAGGCTCAAATCTAGCCTGCTGGAGCAGACACGAAAACGCAATCCAATAAAGCAGCGTTTCCCAAACTATGGGCAGTGGCCCGGGAAAAAAATACGGGGCCTCAGCGTGGCTGCCGGGAGCAGAGCAGAGCGGGGTGGGCTGGGAGGAGGTGTGTGTGGGGAAATCAGCTGCCGGGAAGCAGGGTTGAGGGCAGCAGGGCTGTCCCACGGAGATGGGGGGAGGCGGGTGGTGGAAGCAGGGTTGGGGGCAGCAGGGCTGTCCAGCGGAGATGGGGGGAGGCAGGTGGCAGAAGCAGGGTTGGGGGCAGCGGGGCTGTCCAGCGGAGATCCGGGCAGACGGGCAGCAGAAGCAGCGTTGGGGGTAGCGGGGCTGTCCCGCAGAGATCCGGGTAGGTGGGCAGCAGAAGCAGGGTTGGGGGTAGTGGGGCTGTCCCGCGGAGATCCGGGCAGGCGGGCGGCGGAAGCAGGGTTGGGGGTAGCAGGGCTGTCCAGCAGAGATCGGGGAGGGCAGGCGGCGGAACCAGGGGTGGGGGGACTGGCCAAGGGAGATCAGGAGGAGGAGGACAGGAGAACCAGCTGCTGGAAGCAGGGCTGGATGGGGGCAGCAGGGCTGGTCGGGAGGGTCGTCGGGGAGCAGGGCTGACCAGGGGAGATTGGTGGGGGGTTGGGGGAATCGGCCGCCGGAAGCAGGGCCGGATGGGGGCAGCAGGGCTGGACTGGGGAGATCGGGAGGAGAAGGGTGGGGGGGAGCTTACCCGGGCACATGCAGACCAGTGAGTTCAGCTGGGGATTCCATTTTGGCCCCCTCCCCCCCACACACCCTCCCTCGAGTAGTTGCGAACTGCCTGGCAAGTAGACATACTCAGGCAGCGTGAGCACATCTACCAGCCAGGCAGTTCGCAGCTAAGGACTGATACACCTAATTATAATAAAACTTACCTAATTAGAAAATACCAGACATTTTATATGTCTGGTAACTTCTCAATTTGTTTCCTGGACAAAACCCTCAAATATCAGACTGTCCGGTACAAAACCGGACACCTGGCAACCCTACCCTTCCTTGCACCCTCCCTCCTAGCCAGATACCCTACCCCCAATCTGCTCCTGCTCCCGCCTCCTGGAGTGCCCATGCGGCGCCGGGTCTCCCAAGCCCTGGCCTAGGCTGGGCAGAGGATGCAGCCAGGTGAAACACTAAAAATTTATTCATTTTTCATTTTTTTTATATGCGTTTATATTTTTGGGTTGCAAAAAACAGTACTGAAAAAAAAAAACGGGTTCCAACTAAAGTTAAAAGTTTGGGAAACCCTGATCTAGCCAGCTTTCTATCCATCTTACAGTCCATTTATCCAATCCATATTCCCATAACCTGCTGGCAAGAATATTGGGGGTGACTGTATCAAAAGCTTTGCTAATGCTGGCACTGGGGGCTTTGGGAGGACCAGAAACAACTTATTTGAATATTCATCATTTGCTTAATAAATGTGCAAATGAATGTTACTGGTCCTCCAAAAGCAAGTGAATGGATTTACTGGTCCCTGTGTCAAAAAGTTCGGGAACCTCTGCAATAAAGAAACTCTCCTTTAAGGCACCCCTTGCTTTTCCCCCCCCGCCCTGCACCAGTGTTCTCCTTGGTCAGTGGAGATACCAAGTTCAGAGGTGTTTTCACATGAGTTCATCTCCCAGATGGGGGTGGGAGGCACCTTGCTTGTTTCTCTGGCCATTCACCGCTCTGACTGCTGTTCGCTCTGCCACTCCATTGCAGACAGCCCTCTGGCTGCTTGCCATGACCTCTGAGAGTGGGTCTCTTGAGGTTCCAGCTCTGAGTGGGGGGAAATCACTGCTCATACAGGCAGGGCTGCTTCTTCCACACAACCACTGTCCAGCAGCAGGACTCATCAGGGGTGAGGCCAGGACAATCCTACTTCCCCCAATCAATGCAGCCTGGGGAATTATCAGGGCTGGAGGGGAAGTGCCTGCAGCAGTGATCCAGTCCTCCCCACACTCACTGGCAGCAGCAGGGGAAGCAAAGCAACCCAGGCCCAGCTCGCTCTGCTGCCCCAGCTGAGTCGCTCTGCTTCCTGCAGAGGAGCTACATGGCTGGAGGAGCATGGCGAGCTGGGGCTGCTTTGCTCCATTTCCCCCCGCCACTGCCAGTGAGTGCAGGGAGGGCTGGACCCCTGCTGCTGGCACTGGACCCCCCCACTACTCCCTCTGCCAGCTGCTAGCCAGCCCCTGCCCCCCGCCTATGGCATTTGGGGGCATATTCTCCCTTGTGTCCCACACATGTTGCCCCTCAGTCTCAGCCCTTAGACCCAGTTATTAGAGTTGCCAGGTGTCCGGTTTTCACCCCGGACTGCCCATTATTCGGGTCCGGTTAAAAAAAAAAAAATACCAGACTTGTGAAATGGCTGGTATTTCCTTTTTCCCTCGGGCGGAAGCCTGGCGGGGACAATTTTCCCCGGGAGCGGGGAACAGAGGAGTGCAAGCCCCCCCCCTTTTTTTTGTTTTTTGCTCAACAACTTGGTCTCCCCTACTTTTTCTTTTCTCAACAGAATTTGTTCCTGGTGGGTTGTTTTTTTTTGGCGGGGGGGAGGGTCGGTATTTTTTTGTTAAACCATTTGGCAGTCCTACCAGTTATCAGTGATTTCAGCTCTAGCAGTCACTAAACAAACCAGAATCATAGGACTGGAAGAGACCTCAAGACTCATCTAATCCCATCCTCTGCACTCATTGCAGATCATTGCTCATCTAGACCAGGGCTACTCAACTTTGGAAGGCCTGAGGCCCACAATGATACTTACAGCACATGAAGAGGGCTGCATGTGGTTGCACATGCATGTAAATATATATATGCAAATATATGCAAATAACTTCTTTCACACTGGTGGGCATGAATACAAAGATTAAGCCTTAAGATGCGGTGCTGGACCCAAATGTGGCCAGTGTGGAGCCAGTCAGCACCTCTTAGGCTCTGCTCACAAGACTAAGCAGCCAGCACTGCCCGCAATGCCCCGGCGCTCCCTACACCTCCTCCCTGAGGGCTAGAAACGCTGACACCCTGTACCCGTCTGTTCCAGGCAGCCCGTCCGCTTGCATCTTTCAGTGCTCACCTCGCCTGGGAGACGCCTCGCCGCTGTGGAGCATGTTCCCAGTGGAGGCCATGTTCAAAGAATCCCACTCGCAGGCCGTGTGTTGAGCCCTGTGTAAACCCAAACTGCACCACAGGCCACAAACAAACGGGCCGTGGGCTGCGTGTTGAGTAGCCCTGATCTAGACCATCCCCATCAGGCATGTGTGTAACCTGCTCTTAAACATCACCAACCACAGAGGTGCCACAAACTCCATGGGCAATTTATTCTGCACTTCACACACACGCACCCCATCCCCCACTGGTTAGGAAGTTGAAGACTCTCTATGGAGCATAATCAGCACTGTCTATAAACAGGGGAGAGGGACCAGGCTGATGGCGCTCATGATTCTTAGATCTTCTGATAGAGTTCCACAGGTGGCTTGTATTGCATGAAGAAAAACCACCTTTGGTTTGTTTTATACCTGCTACCAGGTTTTGCTAACCGCACTGGCATCCCTAGAATTTGTGGGATGTGCCAATTGAACTGTAGCGGAGCTTTGATTGGATGCAAAGGAAGCATGTGGCTCTCACAGTCAATGTAGAGTGCAATCAGCATGCACCTCACTTCACATGCCCTTGCTTTATGCACCAGTCACTTGAATAAATCTGGCAGGAAAAACACAAGGTGGATGAAAACTGGCGGAGCCTGGCAGCCCTGTGCACGGGAACCAGTGAACAAATGTCTCACCGGCCACATGCAGAACTGGCATGGGCTCTATGGCCGCACCTTGCCACCACGGGTTTATCAGGGTTGCCAGATACTTTAACAAAAAATACTGATACATGGCGGGGGAAAAATTGGTTGAGCAAAAGAAAAGGGACCAAATTTGTTGGGCAACCCCCAAAAACAAAAACAAAAAACCAACCCAAAAACGGGGGACCAAAGTTGTTGAGCAAAAAAAAAAAAAGAGAGTCATTGTGCCCTTAAATCCCCACGCTCCGCTCCACGCTCCCCCGCCAGATGTGGCAGGGGAAGAATGTCCCAAGCCGCCTTCCCTCCGAGAAAAACAGAAGCGGTATTTTGTTGGTTTTTTTTTTTACTGGACAGAGGCCGCAAATACCGGACACCTGGGGAGGAACCTCTGGTGCCCCAGCATTCAAGTACTTGCAACCCCGGTCCCTACCCCAGCAACGTTCATCACGGCCTCGGCGCAGCAGTCACTAGTTGACAGCAGGTGGGGGAGGGAACCCAGGAGTCCTGGCTCCCCGCCCCTGCCCCGCTCTAGCCACCAAGCCCCTCGCCGCGCGGACGGGAAAGGAAAATCCCCCAGCGGTGGGGGCGGGGCGATGGCTGCCTGAGCGAAGGCCGCTGGTCACTTAAGAGTTAAGTCGGGTTGGGAAGCCCGGGGCATGCTGGGACTTGTAGGCACAGGCAAGTTCCGGGGAAAGCCAGACACATGGAGGAGGGCAGGTGAGATTGCAGCGGACTCCTGGCTTCTCTGCCCGGCTCGGGAGCGGGGCGATTTGAGGGTTGAGACATTATATCCTGTCTTATATTCTTCCCCCAGCCCATGGGCCACGGGGAGGGTGGGACATTAGTGGCTCTCGCGCAGATGAGTGGGGGTATGATTTCCGGCCCGTCCTTTGGGATCTGGACTGAACCCCAGTTGGTTTCCCTTTTCCCTCACTGAATGCCCCCCTGTGTCTTGCAATTTCAATGGCTTTGATTGTTACTTACCAGTTACTCCCACTCTGCCCCAGGGCGCATCTCAGCGCTGGGTGTGGGATCCCTGTGTAACCAGCCACCCCACCCCAGAGGTGGGAGCATCTCAGTGCTGGGCAAGGGGTCTCTAATTCAATTTCTATCCCCCTGCAGGGATGTCTGTATGTCTCTGCTCCCCGATGTGCACAGGGGCCTCCCCTTCCCAAACTCCCCGACTCGGGCTGCCCTGGTGTCCGGCTCCTATCTCTATTACCACTACGGCTGCGATGGGGTCGACGACCGGGGCTGGGGCTGCGGCTACCGGACCCTCCAGACACTTTGCTCCTGGCTGTTGGCTGCAGGGGCCGGAGCAGGGCCAGGTGGCTGCCCCCCAGCTGGTCCCCAGGCTGGCTGACATCCAGAGATCTCTGGTGGAAATGGGGGACAAGCCCCCAGTCTTTGTTGGCTCTCGGGACTGGATTGGCACCGTGGAAGCTGCCTTGTGTGTCGATCACTTTTTTGGAGTGCCGTGCAAGATTTTGCACAGCCCCCGGGGGGAGGGGCTTGGGGGACAGATGGGGGTCTTGTATGCCCATTTTGAAGGGGGCGGGGGGCCCGTGATGGTGGGAGGCGATGCTGACAGTGCCTCCAAAGGGCTGCTGGGAGTCTGCTCTACCCCCACCAGCCACCATCTCCTCGTTCTGGATCCCCACTGTTATGGGGGGGCCGGGAACCTCAGGCGGGAAGGGGGTGCAGGCAGCAGGGTGGGTGCACTGGCAGGGCCTGGCCTCCTTCGATCCCACCTCCTTCTACAATCTCTGTCTGCCACAATTCAGGTGGGACACAGGCAAGGCGACTGGGGGGGAAGCTTGGGGAACAGTGCTAGTGAAAACTGATGTGCACTAACAAGAGTCAACAAGATGGCCACTGGGGCCACATGAACATTTGGTTGCACGAGTGACCATCACCTAGATGGCTGCCAAGGAGTTTGCACAAGGGAGATGTCATCAGGCCACATAAACATTGGTTTGCACAAACGAGGGTCACCTGGCTGGTTGCCTGGAGCTTTGCATAAGGAAGATGTCACTGGGACTCGTGAACATTGCTTTGCATGAGCGACAGTTGCCCAGCTGGCCAGAAAGGGGGTCGCACAACTGGGGTATGTGAACATAGGTTTGCACAAGCAAAAGTGAACAAAGAGGAAATGTTATTTCCTGCCTGATTTTGGGTCAATGCCTGGCAGGGTCTGAACACCAATGGTTCAGTGTTGACGTGTGACTGCATTCCCCTTCTCTCTCGGCTACTGGAAGCCCAGCCATGCTCTGGGGGTGGTGGGCGGATTCTCAGAGGGCAGGCTTGGAAATTAATTTTTTTTGAGGGAAATGCAAATTTTACCCTTGCAAGATGACCGGTCCAAGAGCTGCCGTGGGCCATAAGATCAGTCATTCTGGGTCAGAGTGATGGACCATCCAGCCTCATGTGTCCTGCCTTCCGACAATAACCAGTGCCGAACGCTTCAGAGGGAACGAACAGAACAGGGCATATATCAAATGATCCATCCCGTCGTCCTCTCCAGCTTCTGGCAATCGAAGGTTCAGGGACACCTGAAGCATGGGATTATATTCCTGCCCAGCCTGGCCAATAGCCATTTATGGATCTCTCCTCCATATACTTACCTAAATCTTTTTGGCCATCACAATATCCCCTGGTGAGGAGTTCCACAGGCTAACTATGAGTTGGGTGATGGAATCTGTCCTTACGTTTGAAACCTGCTGCTGGTTCATTTTGTGGGGTGACCCCCTGGCTTGCGCGTAACATGAAGGAATAAACCATATGTCAGTGATCACTTTCTCTACCTGTCATGATGGTACAGCCCTGTATCCCATCTTCCCCCTTAATCATCTCTTTTCCAAACCAAGCAGTCTAATAATTCTTGTTGCCCTTCTTTGGCTGCTTTCCTGATACTAATAGATCTTCTCTGAGATGGGGTAACCCCATCTGCATGCAAAGCATGGGCGCTCAGTGGATTCATAGCGCAGCAGTAGGATATTGTCTGGGTTTTTCTCTCCCCTTTTCCTCATGATGCCGAGCAGTATTAGCTTTCCGGCCCATCACTGCCCATCAAGCAGCCGTTTTCAGCATACCATTCCTATTCACTCCCAAATCACTTTCTTGAGAGGGGATCCCAATGTTCACTCTAATTTTTTCATCCGTATGTGGAATACATTTTGTTATGTGCACTGAGGCATTTGCAAATGTGCACCACAGTAGATACACATAATGTGAGGTATGGGAGCTCTGCTAATCAGCTGGGTGGCATTTAAATCTCTCCTATGCAGTTGCCCAAATGCTCAGCTTATGCCCAAATGCTGGTGGGGAGATGGCTAATTTAGCCCACTCACTCTGTGTTTTGTATGTGTAATTTATGATGCCCACCTTCCGGGTTGGCCTGGATGCTCCAGGAATTAACAAGCTTTTTAATGAAAGAGTCTGTTGTGGGATGAACTATCCCGCAATACGGATGGGCCACCCTCTTCCAACGGCCATCGCATTGTGCACACTGGATCCGGCAACACCCCAACTAATGTGTTATTGGGGGTTGGGGTGGGGAGAGGCCAGAGCCCAGGTGAGATCTGAGGAGCAATGATGCTGGTATCTGGCTCAAAAGAGAAAGTCCGCAGGTGTCTTAGGGTCACCTGGGAATGGCACAGGAAGAGCACAGGACTGGTCTGGTCTGGGGGGGGTGCCCCAGTTCAAAGCAGGGGGCAGCTGCAAGTCTCTGCCCAAATGAGGCAATCACTGGGGAGCAGAAAGCCAAGGGGTAGAGGCCATAGCTGGAGCTGGTTGCATGTGCCCACACAGCCCAGGGACCTGGCAAGCACAGCATTGTATTTGCACATATGTGGGCAGCTGTCACTGGGACGTGGGATTGTCAGGGGAACACCCAAGACTTGGGTGAAGGCTCTCCCCTGCAGAGGCGGGTGCTGGGCCCCAGGAAAAGAGAGCTGGCAAGAAAGCCTGAAAAGAGATGTGAAAAGGTGCACAAGGGCCCTGGTGCTGTGGCCTTTTCACCAGGAGTCATCACTAGTGCCAGCAGGGGGCTGGCAGCCCGGACTCCTGGGCTCTCATTAGGGATGTAAGTGACTAGTCGACTATCTGATTAGCAAAAGCTTATTGGATAGTTGGACTAGTCACTTCCTCACCCTTGCTGCCTCTATCAGAGGCAGTACGGGGTGGCAGGAGCCGGTGTTGAGGGGAGCCAGCTTAAAAGCCAGTTCCCCCCAGCACCATCTCCATGGGGGGCAGATTCCTCAGCTGATTCCTGGCTCACTCCCAGACACAGTGTCTCTGCTTTTTAAATGTATTAAGAGCTGGCAGGCTCTTAATACATTTAAAAGGCTAAAATGCAGCAGGGGGAATCCAGCATGATCTGGGGCAGCTGATTCCCAGCTCAATGGGTTCCCCCCTGCTGCTCACCAGCCTTTTAAATGGATTATGAGCCTGGTGGCCCTTCCTCCATTTAAAAAGGTTAAGTGTAGCAGGAGGGACCCAGCAAGCTCTTGCTGGCTTTAGCTAACCCCCCTGCAGCTCCCCACTTATTGACTAATTGACAAGTTGATGGAAAATCCATTGACTAGTTGATCAAACTAAATTTACCATCCCTAGTTCTCATGTTAGCTCTGGGAGACGAGTGAGGGCTGGTGGGTTAGAGCAGGAGGTTGGGAGACAGGACACATGGATTCTCTCTCCCCAGCCCTGGGAGGTGAATGGGAGTTGGTAGGTCAAAAGAAGGGACACCTGGCACCACATTTCCTACATTGCTTTTCTCCATCCTGTCTGCATTTGCCCCCCTTCCCCCACCTGCGGCCATTAGCTTGCCCTTCAGTTGTTCTGCTCCCTTCTTCCCTTGGTCAGCATATCCCTTCTGCCCAGGCAGCTGGAATGTGCAGTGAGGCTCCCTCCTGAGCCAACTGCGTTTTTCCACCCTCACCTGCTGCTCTAAGGGCTGTCCTGGTGCCCTCTGTGTATTTTCCCTGGGGTGCTGTTAATCTGGACATCTCTGCCCTATTAGGGCAGCATTTGTAATTAACCTGCCAACCTCCAGGCAGAGCCCCCCAAACCAGCAAGGTGCTATATAATTTGGTTGCCCCAATCCTGTAACAAACAAACCACAGCTGTTCCAGCTATCTGGCTGCCTGGCCAAGCTGGACTCAGTGATCAAGGGTCAAAGGCACCAAACAACTCAATTCCAAGAGACCAGCCAGCTCCACCAGTGCCCTAGGTCTCACCCCAAAGGCATGGCCCATAGCCATCTGAGGGCTAAATGCACCAAAGGCTGATGAATCGGGAAAGAAACAAGTTAACGTGAGCCATACAGATCTTGCACATGGCAGTGTTATAGCGACCTGGTCCTGGGGGTAACCAGGGGCCTTATCTCCAGCAATCAAGATTGCCTGGAGTGCCCATGGTTTGTCTTCCTTAAATACTGCCTTTGCTTTGTTTGAAACCTGCTGCCTGTTAATTTGTGACCCTTGGTTCTTGTGTTATGTGAAGGAGTAAATAACACTTCCTTATTCACTTTCTTCACACCAGGCATGATTTTATAGACCGCTACCATATCCCCCCTTAGTCATCTCTTTTCCAAGATGAAAAGTCCCAATCTTATTAATCTCTCCTCATACGGCAGCTGTTCTAAACCCCTAATAATTTTTGTTGCCCTTTTCTGAACTTTTTTCAATGCCAACATGTCTTTTCTGAAATGAGGTGATGGCATCTGCACACAGTATTCAAGATGTGGACATACCTTGGATTTATATAGAGGCAATAAGCTATTCTTTGTCTTATCCCTTTCTTAATGAATCTCAGCATTCTGTTTGCTTTCTGACTGCTGCTGCACGAGTGGATGTTTTCAGAGAACGATCCACAGTGACGCCAAGATCTCTCTCTTGAATGGTAACAATCATTTTGTATGTATAGTTGGGATTATGTTTTCCAATGTGCATTACTTTGAATTTATCATTAAAATTGATCTGACATTTTGTTGCCCAGTCACCTAGTTTTGTGAGATCCTTTCAGAGCTCTTCACGGTTGCTTTGGACTTAACTATCTTGAGCAGTTTTATGTCATCTGTAGATTTTCCCACCTCACTTTTTAACCCTTTCTCCAGATCATTTATGAATGTGTTGAATAGGATCGGTCCCAGTGCAAGAAACCCCTGAGCAACACCATGAGTTATGTTTCTCCATTCTGAAAACTGACAATTTATTCCCACCTTTTGTTTCCTATATTTTATCAAGTTACCAATCCACGAGAGACCCTTGCCTCTTATCCCATGACAACTTACTTTGCTAAGAGCCTCTGGTGAAGGACCTTGTCAAAGGCTTTCTGGAAATCAAAGTATACTATATCCACCGGATCCTCCTTGTCCACATGCTTGTTGATCCCCTCAGAGTATATTGGTGAGGCATGATTTCCCTTTGCAGAAACCATGTTGAGTTCATCCCAACAAATTATGTTCCTCTGTGTGTCTAACAATTCTATTCTTTACCATAGTTTCAACTCATTTGCCCGGTTCTGAAGTTACACTTACTGGTGTATGTGGCAAGTGGGGATTGTGAGGAGTTTATTCCCCTTGTTATGTAGCATGTGATTTCTACTGTCCTGGGATAACCCCGTGTGCATACCTCAGTTTCCCTGGGCACTGCACCAATACCTAGAATGGTGATGGGAGTTTTGGTGTGACAGCCTCCCCCATGTACACAGTGGCCAATGTTTTTCGTAACCTAAGCACGAGAGGGGTGTGTGACCAGGTGACTCCTTTGGTCCAGGAAGTAGGACAAAGGCTGGAGTTGGGGCTGGTTGCAGGGAGGAGACAGGCTGCTGGTGTGTGAGTGAGTCTCGCTGGCTTAGGGTACAGGGAGGGGATCGGGGCCCTGTCTCTGGGCCCCCTCTTCCCAGGATGGATGGTGCTGGCTGCTTCTGGGTCCTGTGCTGCCAAGTCTGTTCTACGCTGTGTCCCTGTGAACTAATAAACCTTCTGTTCTCCCTGCTGGCTGAGAGTCACATCTACGACGGGCTGCGGATGGGGGTGCAGGGCCCGGTGACTCCCCCACCTCAGTGACAGCCAGTGATTACCAGGCTCACTGTGCATTCACAGAGGCAGAGCATCAGGGCCGCCCTAGGCTAGACCATTAAACTGGTGCCCCTATGCCTGATGGCAGCCAGGGGGAACGATTATTTTTAGAAATGTGATTTTATGATCTTCAGCAATGTCCATAAGCACATTTTAAACTAAGCTCCTGTTGACTTAGTAAACTCAGAAACCGACAGTATCTACCTGGGGTGGGAAATGCCTGTTAAATGGCTTCATGGATCTTTCACAGGTTCGATGTTCTGCTAAGAGGTCTGGCAGACTCTCACTTTTAAGTTAACTAGAACCTCTCTGGCGGAAGCAGAGCCACAGAACAGGGATAGGAAGAGGCGGGTGGGTGGACACTAAGGCCCAGTGGTGCCCCACATTTTCAGGTGCTCTAAGCTACCTGCAGCCTATTCTGTATTTGGTAAGGACGGCCTGTTACCTGCACAAATTTCTCTATCCCTTCCACACTGTAGGGACACACACCTTTACCCAGTTCCTAGAGCTCAGTGCAACCCTGTTAATTTACACACCCACCCTTACCCAATTCCTAGGGTTCAGGGTGCAACCTCCTGCGGGTTTTCAGTGGCTAAAGATTTTCACTGGCTAAAGATCTTTCAGGATCTTTAGCCACTGACAGAGCCTTACACAGTAATATCCTTATCCTCTATTTATTGACAATTCCCAAACAAGCAGAATACACAAGCTAAGCATACAATGTCATGCTCACCAGTCCTGGTACAGGCAGACTTCCCCTGTTGGCCAGGCAATAACAGTCTCTCTGGATCTTAACTGCTGCTCGTCACGGTTGTGCAGGAGAGTCCTGGCAGCACTTATCTTAGCCTGTGTCTCGGAGGTGAGTTCTTCTTCCAGGTCTTCCCCCTTCTTCTTGGTGTTCCTTGTCTCCCCACCTTTGGTCTTCTTCCAGCCTTTTGCTTCTTTCCTTCTGCTTCTGTTACTTCCGATTTTCTTCCTGGTCTCCTTCTTGGACCCCAGTTTATATAATGAAACCTGAGTCCTGCTTAGCTAGAACTTAACCAATTATTTTAGTATAATTTTACTAATCAATCAAAACAAAATTACCTAACCAATCATACCCCACCACCTTAATTGATTTATACCTAGCAACATTAATTATACAGCAGACAGAAACAGTTACAAACCAGACAGAGATCACACAGTCAAACAATACAAAAGCGTAATGACAATGATCATAGAATGAGGATTCCACAACCTCAAGTATTGATAAACAGTTTTTTTGCCAGACAGAATGGTGTTACTTAAGATTTCTTTACCAATCTTGAGATCTGTTTCTTTATCTGGTGACAGTGGGGAGCTATCAGGACAAAGTCCCCTTCTCACAGCTTGGTGTGACACTATTTTAATACAAAATAGATGGAATGTGAGTATGTGACTCAGACCTTTCAGCTAATGGCTGCTGCTCTTCAATCTGGCTGCAGAAGAAGGCTTTGGCTACCTGAGAGGGGACAGGTCCCATGCCCTATTCCCTGTCCATCTGCGGGAGTCAGTCCCTGCCCTGGGGCCAGAGGGGAGCTGGCACCCTCTCCCAGGCCCCCTGCACCAACCAGTCCCCAACCTGGGGCTGGGTGGGAGCCAACGCGCACTAAGAGGGGACAGGCCCTGTCACGTTGCACCGATGCTCAACATACAGCCCTCTCCAGACCTCCTCCACCCGGTCCAGTGACACGCCATGCACCACCACTGCCTCCCTGTACAGACACAGCTCATCCCGCACACCGTAGACCTTGAACCGCTCATCGTGCCGGAACTGCAGCCCGGCAGCCAGCACCAGGAAACCGAAGTAGACATCATCCAGCGGGAAGACGGGGATGCGCTCAGAAGCCATGGCCAGGGCTGAGATGCTGGCTCTGGGCATGAGGAAGCCGCCCCCGGAAGGGAAGTGGGGGTAGATGTCCTGGGGGAACAGCACAGAGGAGATGGCATATTTTGTGCTTCTCATCACAGCTGAATGGTAGCACATGTAGCCGTGGATGAGGCAGGAGGCGTTGGGCGTCTGGTGCAGGTAGGTCACCAGGGTGGGGGGGTTCACAAACTCGTCGTCATCTCCTGGAGGAGAGAAAAGAGCAGATGGACTTCTCAGAGCTGAGAAAAGGACCCAGGAGTCCTGGCTCCCAGCCCCCCTGCTCTAACCTATCAGTCCCCCCTTCCCTCCCAGAGCCAGGGAGAGAACTCAGGAGTCCAGACTCACCTTTGAAGATGAAGTCGGCCTGCCCGCAGTGCTTGCCCACCCAGTGCAGGAAGCAGCGCTCCTTGAGCAACAGGTTGTGGTGGCTCTCAGTGAAATCCCACAGCACCACGTCCCCAAACTCCGCACTCTCCTGCCCCAGCAGGGCCATGTGCCGGGGATTGGGGGACACTCCTATGAGGAAGACGTGTTGCACCCTGTAGTCCCTGAGCAGCCTGGGCCGGGCCCATGTGGGGCGGGCAGTGGCCCATCTGGCAGTGGCAGCTGGGTGGGATTTTATGGACAGGAGTAGCAGCCGCTGTCCCAGGGACCCGGAGCAGATACCGTCCCCTTGGATCAGCTCCCGGCATCGGTAGCTCTGCAGGTGGGGGAACTCGGCCTGGAAGGCAGCATAATTCAAGTGGAAGGTGTAGGTGCCATCGCTGAGCTCCACCGAGCTGGGGTTGGGGCTGACCCATGAGGTCTGTCCCAGTTTGATCCTCATGGCATGGAGTAGCCATAAAACCCCCACAAAGAGCAGGATCCAGATACCCGAGAGTTTCATCTCTGCTACCCTTGGGGCTTGGCTAGAAGTGAAGGAAAAGCAGGTGAAATATATCCAGCAGTGAAATAAAGAAACATGTTTATAATGTTTTGGGCAGGGCAAAGTTTGAAAAGAGAACTCAGGAGTCCTGGCTCCCAGCCCCCCTGCTCTGACTCACCAGCCCCCACCTCTGCAGAACTGGGGAGAGAATCCAGACAATGCAGTCGTATTTGGATCCTGTCCAGAAAACCGAACAAACTGGAAAGACTGAAGAGTGAAGAGAGAAAAGCAGATTTTGTTTCTGGTGTTGACTTTAGTAAAGTCTGCTGTTCCAGCCACAAGCTGACAGTAGCATTGTAAAATATTGTCCTCGCCGGTGGAGCCGGACTCACCCTGACACCTGAGAGAGATGGGACATGGCAGGGAAGGAAAAGGACTGAAGGCTTTGTGGATGGGACAAACCTCCCATCCTGGAGAATATTTGTGATGTGCCTGGAGCTTCTGGCAGCCTCACCTGGGGTCCCTTTGCTCAAGCCAGCTCTGGATAGAAATACCAAAGCCCCAATTCCATCATAGCTCAGTCTGACAGTGGTGGCTTCCCTACGATATGGGCAGAAGAACTTGTTCTCTGCTATTCTCTTCACCCATCAGTCCCTGTCACTGATTCTACTCTGTTGATTTCCAGTCTTGCACATTTGCTTGCCGGCTTGTAAAGAGCTGGCAAAGTGCAGGGAGGTACCAACGGTCTGTGCAAAACTCCTGGTCTGCTGGTTATCATGATGCTATTTGCTGGCATGTTTCATTTTTCAGTTGGAAGGTATGAACATTGGCTAAACTTCAAATGTCTGCTTTTGGGAGACACTCACAGAAGGCTGGGCCAGCCTATAGTGAAGGGCCTAATTGGGTTGAATAGCTCTACTCCAGGGGAAATGGGCCTTGAGAAGCACCAATCCACATCTGAGGAGCTGTTCTGTGGAATTCAGACCAGCATGAGAGCCATGGTGTCTACCTGCAAACACCTGAATCATGCATTTACACATGACTTGCCCATGTGACTCCAAATTCCACCCTGCTGCTGTAATTTTCCAAAGGAAGAACAATGGGTTTCCCTCCACATGGCAGAAGATATCAAACTCTCTGGAAACTCCTCCATTTTGTCTTCAATCCTGCTTCTCATCCCTGGAGAATCTTTGCCACACACTGACGCTCTAAACAAAGGACTAAACGACCCAGCCAGCCTGCAGCTGTGCTCCAGGGACATACCTTAAGCCAATGCTTCTCAGCCAGTGGTATGAGTACCCTTAGGGGCAGGGCCGGCTCAAGCCATTCCTGCACCCCGGGCAGTGGGCGCGCAACGCATGTGCGACTCTGTCCCCGGGCGCAAGGCGCATGGCGCATGCGCGGCCCTGCCCCCCGGCGTGCTGCGCACCTTACAGCTGCAATCAGGCACGTGGCAGTTTTCGGACACGCACATTTTTTTTCTGCCATTGCAACACATTTGTTTAAACGACTTAATCGTAGCTGGGTAGGCAGTGAAATTGTTGAGTGTAAAATGTACAAAAATAATAAGGCACTGTCAAACTTAGAACAAAAATTCAGTTTTCTCCAAATTTCAGTTGTGCTGCCCAGAGCCTGATGGCAGCTCTAAGGGGCGCCACGCGGCCGGGCGTACGGCCCCCATAGGTTGGCGCCCCGGGCAGCTGCCCAGCTAGCCCCCCCCTTAATCCAGCCCTGCTTAGGGGTACTCGAGAGAAGTCTGGGGGGCGCTTCAACACAACTGAAATTTGGAGAAAACTGAATTTTTGTTCTAAGTTTGACAGTGCTTTATTATTTTTGTACATTTAACACCCAACAATTTCACTGCCTGCCCAGCTACGATTAAGTCGTTTAAACAAATGTGTTGCAATGGTAGAAAAAAAATGTGTGTGTCTGAAAACTGTAAGTACTGGGGGTACTTTTTTTTTTTTTTTTTTTAAAGGGGGTACTTTATAAAAAAAAGGTTAAGAAACACTGCCTTAAGCCAATCGTTTCTTCCATCTCTGCTACAAGCCTGAGCCAAGAGCTTTGCAATTGGTGTGTGTATTTGATTCCTTTAACAATTGCAATTCTTTCTTTCTTACTTATTGGCAAAGTCATGATTTTTGGGCAAGAGCTGAGGTATAAATTGCCCTGGGCATGTGACTGGTCCTTTGGGATCAGAAAACTTTTTGATTTGATGAGACTGGTTTTCATAGCCTCTCATCTGTGTAAGGAGTGGTGCTGGTGGTATCACAGGAGAACTGGAGTGTCTGGGCTGCAGCGTTATTTCAAAATATCTTATTTCGAAATAGTTAATTCGAAATAAGTTATTTGGAATAACGCGCCTACACACAAAATGCATTTCGAAACAGCATTTCACTATTTTGAAATAGTGCGTCCACACTGAGTGGACACTGAATCACATTTAAGGCCAGCCAGAACCAGGTCCAGCAGGGCATCAGGTCAGGAGTTACTTTGTGTGGCTGCTGCCTGAGGCGATCTGAGGTCTGTGCTTAAAGGGACACCTCCCCCGCCCCCCGGACAGCCAGTTCTCAGGTTTCCCTGCTTGCTTGCCTACCTCAATGAGGACAGCAAAGCATTTTGTCTCTGCGTGCTCTGGTTGCCCTCACTCGGGACTGGTTTCCATCCCTATCAGCCAGAATTTTTCTATTCAAAACGGATCTACTGACTTCAGTGTGGTTAGACCCAGTGTGGACAGTTTTGAGGAGGTTTGACAGAATGAAACTTGTTTCCGATGGAATGGAAAGTGGTAGGGACTTTGAAGAGCCTTGTGATGAGTTTGACCAGCTTGCTGGCAAGACGGTGTTGTTTGATTCTGGAACTGGACAGTGTGGGTCTTGGGATCAGAGGAAAGTCTGGGGAGCGGAGTGTGCAGACACTGTAGACGGGTCTTGTAGTCTCTTAGTGACGTCTGATTCCATGTGGCAGCAGAGGTTGGGACTGGAAGGACAACAGAACTGTGAGACTAACATGGTAGTGAAAATGGATGGTCTCAAACAGAAACAGGCCTTGGAATTGGTAACAGTTAAGACTGAACACTGGTAAAACAGGCTAGTGTCTGTGGATGCAAATTACCTGGCTGCAGGAAGAAAGGCTTTCTGGCCCTTGTTAGCAGAGAGGACACACACAGCCTGCCAATGGATTCTGTTAAACAAGAGAGATCAGGATTTGACCCTATATGAAAAGGAGGAAGGAAAAAAACTTAATCTTGCAGAGGGAAGCCACAGGCTAACCCTAAAGTGCCAGAACGCCAATGGCATTGAGCCAAACATGGGGCATGACAGAAATGATTGTGAAAGTACTTGTGCACTGGATTTGATGTTATTGCTAATGGTGACTTTTGTGACTGTTCTATGTTTGCACCAAATTGTGTACAGAGTGGGCTAAGTGTCTATAAAAGCTGGTGATTTGCTGATTCTGTTTGTACTATTCATATGCAAGATCCATATTTGCATTTGAAAAAAACTTAAACAAATAGTCCTGCAGCACCTTAGAGACTATCTAACAAAACATGTAGATGGTATCATGAGCTTTTGTGGGCATAACCCACTTCTTCAGATGAATGGAGCTTAAGGGGTCCAAGTTCTAAATAAATGGCACAGAAAGAGGGGATGGGGAGGGAAAGGAAAAGAGGGGGAAAATGGGAAAAGAATAGTTAAACTCAAACAAATTCTTTCCAGCAGCCACACAGCACACCTCCATCATACTCGTTCAGGAACCCACCCCTGCATCAACTCCAGTGCCAACTCTATCCACACAAATATACAAGTGACATAATCACAGGACCTAACCACATAAACCACCACATCAGAGTCTTATTTAACTGCACATTCACCAATGTGATATATGCCATCAAGTGCCAGCAATGCCCCTCTGCCATGTATATTGGACAAAGGATTAATGGACACAAATCAGATATTCAAAAAGGTAAAACACACAGAAACCTGCTGGAATATTTTAACTTGCCTGGGCACTCATGAATGGATCTCAAAGTTTCCATATTATTACAAGCTAATTTAAAAAAACAGCTTGAAAGGGAAGCTGCAGAGCTTAATTTCATTTATAACTTTGATACCTACAATAGAGATTTAAACAAGACCTTAACTGGATTACCTACTACATTCCACATCCTAATGACATAAAAGGCCAAACACCAGGTACTTAAGAGTACTTAGAACCCTCTCTATCAGCTTCATGTAGCATGGAAACTCTATTATAAACTATCCTTTTCCCATTTTTTTCTCTTTTCCTTTCTGTCCCCATCCCCTCTCTTTTTCTGCTATTTATTTGGAACTTGGACCCCTTAAACTATTCATTCAAAGACGTGGGTTGTGCCCATGAACACTCATGATACCTTCTGTATTTTTTGTTAGTCTCTAAGGGTGGGTCTACACTGCACTGTAACTCGAAATAAGATATGCAATTTGAGCTATGCAAATTGCATATCTTATTACGATGCTATTTCGAAGTAGCTTATTTGTCTACACAGCGCCAAATATTGAAATAGAGCGCTATTCCAAAACATCCCTTACTCCTCGTAGAATGAGGGTTACAGGGACGTCAGAATAGCGAGCCTGAAATAACAGGCTTGCTGTGAAGACACGGGATAGCTACTGTCGAAGCAAAAACGCTCCTCTCTGTTTAGGCAGCTAACAAACAGCTTTATTAATTAATAAAGCACAGCATGAGCCAAACGTGGTCCCAGCAAAGCCAGGCCCAGTAAGGCTGGCTAATACAATCAATCCTAGTATTTTATACCCTTAACCAAACAAGTCTGATGCCAGGGCATTCCATCAAAACAAACTTCAAAGAGAAATTATCAGCACAGAAAGAAACAGGTTTTTGAGCTTCAGTTCAAAATAGTTCATTAACACATTCCAACAGCCCATCCTCCTGGCCTTTCTCACATTGGTGAAGGTCAGTTAACTTTCTAGTGTACGTGCAGAAGCGAGAAACTTAAATGGCTTCTGTTATATGAAGTGGCTTCTAGCTAAATATGAAATGGTTTCTACAGTTTCTACACTACTTTGGGATAATCCTGAAATAGCATTGCAGTGTAGATGTACCCTAAGGTGCTGCAGGACGCTTTGTTGTTTTTCAAGTTTTTAATATTATAGACTGACATGGCTCCCCCTCTGAAACATTTGTTTTTGAAGTTATGAGAATTGGCTCTGTACTTGTATTTCACACGTTTGCTTCTAGGCTACATCAAGTGACTAGCAGCACTTCACTGACCATGGGCCTTGATAGGTGCCAGTCCACAGCTGAGGAAATGTTCAGACCAGCATGTGAGCGATGGCTGCTACTAAAGGCCTGAATCACGCATGGACAGGTGTCTTGCTCAGCTGACAAACTCCATCTGGAGACACTTCCACACAGTGAAAACAATGAGCAAGGGTATAAAAAAGGACCCTAAGGGCTCCTCCATTTTGGCTTTAGTCCTGCCTCTCACCGCTGAAGGATCTCTGCTATGATCTGAAGCCTGGAAGGACTGGTGACCACCCCAACAGAAGACAAATTCCAGAGATTTATAAAACAGCAGATTATTTCATCTCTGCTACAAGCCTGCACCAAGAGCTTTGCAAATTGGGGTGTAACTTGATTCATTTAACCATTGTATTCCTTACCACCTTTTCTTTCTTTCTTTTTATTATTAACCGTTAGATTGTAAAGGATTGGTATCATGTGCCCTTTTGGGCAAGAGCTGAGGTATAAATTGACCTGGTATGTGGCTGGTCATGTGAGGTTGAAAGAACCTGTTTGGATTTGTTTTCAGAACCTCTCACCTGTACAAGGAGCGGTGCTGGTGGTGGCTCAGAAGCTGGAGTGTCTAAGGTAATTGCTTGTGTCAGGGCCGGCTTTAGGAAGTGCGGGGCCCAATTCGAACCAAATTTTGGTTGAGCAAAAAAAACCAAAAAACAACCCAGCACACAAAGAAACAACTCACAGCCCCTTTAAGAGTCCCGCCTTCCAGCCAAACCCACGGGCCGACTCCCCCTCCTGCGGCATACAGAAGCCGCTGCACTTCTCCTCCGGGGCCAACGCCCCCTCCCGCAGCACGCCCGGCACACTTCCAGGTTTAGGGCGCGGGAAATCAGGCGAATCGGCCTAAAGCCGGCCCTGGCTTGTGTGACTTTTTGTTGGCCAGTGTGGCAAACAGAAGTGCTTTTTGTGACTGGTTTGATCCCTTTAGCAGAGGATCCCCAGTCCTGGGCTGTAAGAAGCCCTGTCTCTAAGCAATTTGCCCTGATTTGACCCTCTCAGAGGTGCCCCCAAAACCTACTGTATTACAGACATAATGTGCTGTGTAAAAAAGGGAAACTGAGGCACACTACCACATTGCTGTCATGGCTAAATGCCAAGACTGCTTCAACATGGGGAACATGAATATCTACATGGACTTGATCTTAGTTGGATTCCAAACATTTGTCAGAGCTTGCATGGATACATTAACTATTTTCTTTAGCTTTTGGCAAGATCACATAAGACATGTGGGAACCGTGCTGCAAGAGCAGATTCAATCCACCATTGGTCTAACCAAGTTTTACCTTGGCTTTGTAAAGGGATTCAACAACATTGTTGAACATAACCTTGCTAACCCTTTTCTGTTCCGCACTCCTACTTCTAACATTGGGTTAGAAGCTGCAGCAATACAGAACCAAGAGTGGGAAGTCCCTGGGATGCGGTCAGCGGTGCTAGGATCGTACCTTGCCGCATCAGTGTTGCGTTGGGGGGGTGTGACATTACTTCAATGGAATATGACCATATAGATCCCTGTTGCAACCACTGTTCTATCTTTGCAAGAGGTCCAAGCGAGGTGTCGATGAGAAGCTGATGTATGACTGTGCCATTTATGTGCAGGTATCTGTTTTGTATGTGAAGGTGTGAGAATTGGCTCTGTACTTGTATTTCAAATGCCCACTACTGGGAGACCTCAACAGGTTTGGTCAACCTAGTGTGGCCAAATCCACATCTGATGAGCTTCCCTCTGAACGTTCAGCTCTGCTTGGGAGTGGTGAGATCTGCCTGCAAAGACCTGAGTCATGGCTGGACAGGTGACTTGCCCACCTGACTCCAAATCCTGGTTTGCTGCTATAATTTTCCATAGCAAGAACAATGGATTTCCCTTCACGTGGCAGAAGATATAAAGACCCTGGAAACTCCTCCGCTTTGTCTTCCGTCCTGTGTCTCTCCTCTGTAGGACCTTTGCTACAAACTGAACCTCTAAACCGGTGGTTACCAACCAGTAGATCAGGATCTACTGGTAGATCTTGGAGCCCCCACACATGGGCGCAGGCACACCTTGGTGCTCTAGGTACATACACATTTAGGGTGCGTCTAGACTGGCAAGATTTTGCGCAAAAGCAACTGCTTTTGCACAAAAACTTGCCAGCTGTCTACACTGGCCGCTTGAATTTGCGCAAGAGCACTGACTTTGTACTGTACAAAATCAGTGCTTCTTGCACAAATACTATGATGCTCCCGCTCAGGGATAAGCCCTCTTGTGCAAGAATACTTGCGCAAGAGGGCCAGTGTAGACAGGGAAGGAATTTTTTGCGTAAGAAAGCCCCAATGCGCAAAATGGCGATTGGGGCTTTCTTATAAAAATCGCGTCTAGACTGGCCACGGATGCTTTTGCGCAAAAGCACTTTTTTCCACAAAGGCACCCGTGCCAATCTAGACGCTCTTTTGCGGAAATACTTTTAACGGAAAAACTTTTCCGTTAAAAGCATTTCCGCAAAATCATGCCAGTCTAGACGCAGCCTTCATGTTTTATACCCAGCTCCAGTACATTTCCTCTCTCCCCTTTTGCCTCCTTTCTGCCACAATGTTCTCGAGAGCCCAACGCTGGGCCATGGTTGATAGGTGGGGACCGACCTCTCTGTTGGCCAGGCCCATGTTTTGTAGCCATGAATATCACCACCCTCCCCCAGCAGGCGCTGCACAATCTGGTCTAGCCAGTTTCTCCTTTCTCTTTGTGGTTGAGTTCTCATTTCCTCTCCCAGGAACAGCTGCCAGCTAGCCGCAGTAACGCCCCCATCAACAGACCCTGCCTAATAAGGACAGTGAACGCCAAGCCACCCAAGCCACAGAAAGGGGCGGTTTCCTTCCTGAGATCTCCCACCCCCAATTCTGACCAAGCAAACTGTGTACACAGAAATGAATGAATAAGAGGCCAGCACCTTGGTACAGGTTCATTGGAACAAGCAACATTTTGGAACCATTGAGACGAGAAGCTGAATGCTGCTAGGAGCAGGACTGATCCGGGGAGAATCACTGGAACTAGCATGACATTATTCATCATACCCTGGGCTGCTTCAGTTTCCCTTTCAGTCACACTCCTCGGGGGGAGCAGAGATGAGGCGCTGGGATACCCGGATCCTGATCATCGGGGGGATCTTATGGCTATCTTACAACTTCAAGACTAAGCAGACACAGACCTCATGAGCCAGCCCCAACCCTGGCTCGGTGGAGCTCAGGGACGGGACCTACACCTTCCGCTTGAATTACACCATCTTCCAGGCTGAGTTCCCCCACCTGCAGAGCTACCGATGCTGGGAGCTGATCCAAGGGGACGGTATCTGCTCTGGGTCCCTGGGACAGCAGCTGCTACTCCTGTCCATAAAATCCCACCCAGCTGCCACTGCCAGACAGGCCACCGCCCGCCGCACATGGGCCCGGCCCAGGCTGCTCGGGGACTACAGGGTGCAACACGTCTTCCTCATAGGAGTGTCCCCCAATCCCTGGCACATGGCCCTGCTGGGGGGCAGGAGAGTGCGGAGTTTGGGGACGTGGTGCTGTGGGATTTCACCGAGAGCCACCACAACCTGTCGCTCAAGGAGCGCTGCTTCCTGCGCTGGGTGGGTGAGCACTGCGGGCAGGCCGACTTCATCTTCAAAGGTGAGTCTGGACTCCTCTGAGTTCTCACCCCGGTGCCAGAAGCAGAGTGGGGGCTGATGGTCTAGAGGGAGGGGGCTGGGAGCCAGGACTCCTGGGTTCTCTCCCTAGCTCTGGGAAGTCCATTCAGCCCCAGTTGCTCCACACTCTTCAGCATCCCTTCCCTTCTCCAGGAGATGATGATGAGTTTGTGAACCCGCCTGTCCTGGTGACCTACCTGCACCAGACGTCCAATGCCTCCCCCCTCATCCATGGTAACATTCAGCGTCATTCAGTCGTGATGAGAGGGGGGAAATATGGCTTCTCCTCTGTGCTGTTCCCCCAAAGAAAATACCCCCACTTCCCCTCTGGGGGCGGATTCCTCATGCCCAGGGCCAGCATCCCAGCCCTGGCCATGGCCTCTGAGCGCATCCCCGTCTTCCCACTGGACGACGTCTACTTCGGTTTCCTGGCGCTGGGCTGCAGTTCCAGCACGATGAGTGCTTCCAAGTCTTCGGCATGAAGGACGAGCTGTGTCTGTACGGGGAGGCCATGGTGGTGCATGGCCTGTCGCTGGACTGGATGGAGGTGGTGTGGAGGGGGCTGTATGTGGAACATCAGTGCAACACGCCGTGGCCTGTCCTCTCTTGGTGAGTGTTGGCTCCCACCTAGCCCGTGAGCAGACTGGCTGGCTTGGGGTAGGGCAGGGGACCATTCCTCCCTCCTCAAGGAGGCCTCACCTCCCATACACCCACAGGGCAGGGACGGCCTGGCTTGGGGGACGGGGGAACGGGGCACAGGGCCATTGCCCAACAAACTGAATTACATTTGATTTTTTCTTGACTCCTCCTGACTGGTTACAGCTAGGAGTCTGAGTTTGGGGAGGCATAGAGGTTTTTGCGCAAAACGGCCACGACCACACTTCTTGTTCTTGCGCTCAGCGCTTCATTTGCATTGCCTCTTCCAGTAAAAGCCGCAGTGTAGACAAAGCTTCTGGTTCCTAGTGATGGCTGTTTGGAAGCATCAGTCACCCTCCAGAGTCGTCAGGAAATTTGAGATAAATAACCCCCCCACTACAGAACAAAGCTACCTCCCCACTTCCTGCTCAGGCCCCTGTTGCTAAGCAATGCAGGCTGGCCAGCTGAGGTTTACATCCATGGATTTATTGAAATCAAATTGGGACTGACAAAATGAAACGTACAAAAGGAAAACATACGGGGGTGGGGTGGTAAAGTCGGCAGCGGACACTTGTATAAAAAAAAAACAGGGATGGGGCAGTCTGTGGGGAATGAGGCAGAGCTTAAAACAAGGGGCAGTGCCATCTCAGAAGAAATCCACATCTTCAGGGGCATCGAGGTCTCTGTACTCGACGATAGCGCGGGGGTCACCCCGAACCATCCTGGGGGAGAGATGGAGCAGGTGAGAGCCATGGGCCAGTCCAGTACCACATGCACTCCCGTCACCCCTCGATGGGTTCAACCTTCCCCACCTACCTGTTCCGTGGTTTGTTCAGGTAGCCGCCCTGCCCCCGGAAACTGTCATAGTTACCTCGGCCAGCAGCATAGGGGGCATGAGGGTAGGGGGGGCCTCCTGCAGGAGAGACACAGGGACCCACGTCAGCGGAGTCCAACACTGCATAGTCTTATCATCCAGGGACCTCTTGCCCAGTGTCAAGATGCAGCCACCTTTGGGGCAGGGCGGCTGGTTACACAGGGACCCCTCACCCGGTGCTGAGATGCAGCCAACCTCTGGTGCTGGGACCTTTTGCCCAACACTCAATCCCCACCTAGCTCCCAGTAGCACAGCACCCTCTGGTGCAGTGGTTCTCAAACTTTTAAGCCTGTGACCACCTGGCTCAATGTAAACCTTTCCACAGACCACCAGTTGCTAATGGAAACTCACCATTAATTACACCCAAGCCATTTTGCTAGTGCTGCAGCTAGGGAGAACTGCTTAATTTAAATTATTAAACAGAATTAAGCGTTTTAACTCTCTCATGTTACTTTATCAAACTTCATTTGAAATAGAGTATTAATTTATGTCCAATACAAAAGGTTCCCATGTTTTCTTTATTAATTGCAGGTGTGAGGAACATTTTTGTTGGGGGCCATTGACCCATAGAAAAATCAGTTGGGGACCACACAAATGACAAGCAAAAAACCCTCCTTTAAAAACCCCCAACCCTCAGTGATGTGGCCCCCCCACAGATACATCTCACTCCTTTGGCGCTCCAATCCCACGGGGCGAGGGGAAGGGACAGGGAGGACTGAGGTTCAGGCCTTCCCATAGGCCAGATTTACTTTTCTGGGGTTCTGGAGTTAGTGGATTTTATGGACCCCCTTAGGTTCTGGGGTGGGGAAAAAATGAGGGGTTCAGTGTGTGTGAGAGGGCTGCTAGTGAATGGAATAGGGATGGGGTGAGGATGCAGGATTTGGGAGGGAGGTAGGGTGCAGAAGCAGGCTGGAAGTAGGGGGTCTGGCTGGGGGAAGGAGCAGAAGCAAGGGAGGGTGCAGTGTGTGGCCAGGAGGAAGGATGCAAGGAGCAACAGGGAAGCAGGAGCAGGTCTGGCCAGGAGGGAGGGTGCAAGAACAAACTGGGGGTAGGGTGTCTGGCCAGGGGCAGGGAGTGCCTGGGGATAAAGCTGGGGAGGGGGCAGAGTGGCTAAGGGGTTCAGGAGATGGGGTCAGGGTGCCTCTGGGAATAGGGATGGGGTCAGGGTGTCTTGGGGGGGGGGGGAAGAGATGTTCAGGGAAACGGGGGGGTGGAGAGGCTGAATGCAGTGCACCAAGGCAGGGGTGGGCAAGTGGGTGACCCTGAGGTGTCCAGTCCTGCTGGGGGTGAGGTCCCATAGGGGTCTGGTCCATGGCACCCTTAGGGGGGCAGGCACTGAGATGGCTTGGCCCCTCCCCCCAGATGAGTCCCTGTGGGTGCAAAGCCTGAAGGGCTCCGAGGTCCCACCTGCATCCTGTGGGGTTCTCAGCCCCAGCACCGCCTCCTCCCACCACCGCCTGGCCCTGCGCAATCCAACCTGCAGCCTGTCCCGCAGGTGCAACTGAGGGACGCGCTGCTCTTACCATGGCGACCACGAGCTCGGGAGGGCCTAGGCGAGGCGGACACCCAGTGGTGGGTGGGACTCTCTCATGGAGGGGGCCGGGGCAGCGCCCCTCCACGTGTAACTCTGTGGCCCGCGGAGTGTGTACGCACGTGTGTGAGAGTTTGCTTTCGTCACCTCCCTGCCTGCCTGCCAGAGCTGCTGCTGCAGCCTCACGGCTGGCTCCAGCACCGGCTCCCTGCTGAGGAGGGGAGGGGGGCTGAGCTCCCACCGTGGTCTACCCGGGCACTTTGAGAACCACTGCTCTAGTGCCATATGAGGAGCCAGCAATGACTGTGAGGTTAGAATGCCCCCCAGTGAGTCCCCCTCAACGTACCACCATATCCCATCATGGGTGGGCGGGGCTGTCCATAGGGCATTAGACCCTGGGGCGTCTGGTGAGGATACGGCAGCCCAGGGGTGAGACCTAGAAGGAGAACAAAGAAACTCAAGAGGCGCAAGACTCTGCCACCCAGACCCCTCTCAGAGCTGGAGGGAAAATGCAGGAGTCCTGGCTCCCAGCTGCTGTCACTCACTAGTTCCCCCAGTCTTCGGAGAGGGGAGCAGCAGATCCCTCTCCACATAAAGGCTGCGAGTTCCCCTGCAAGACTCAGGAGAACACACGGCCCCCAAGATATGACACTCCCCCGCCCCGCCCCCCCCCCGCCATCTCTCAGGGGCACTACGTACCCTGCCCTGGCACAGGGGGCTGGTTGGCTTTGAGCTCGGGTAATGCTGGGCGCTTGGCGTCCATCAGGAAGCTGTTGAAGAAGGACACCTCCTTCTTCACCTCCTCGATCTTCTCCGCGTGCTTGTTGAATATGTGCTTGCGTACAAACTCAGGACCCTGCCAGGTGTTGGGGGTGTCAATCAGGGCATAAACCCTCCCCTGCCCTCTTCCTCCCTCTCTCCCCCAGCTGAGAGCTGCCTCCGCCAGCCCCCTTCTCGGACCCCCCTTCCTCCCGAGGCTGAAAGCTGCCCCCACTAGCTCCCCTGCCTGGACCCCCTCTCTCCCCCTGGCCAAGAGCTTCCCTCTCCAGCCCCCTGCTCAGATCCCCTCCCTCCCCTGGCTGAGAGCTGCCCCCACCAGCTCCCCTTCCTAGATGCCCCCTTCCTGCCCTGGCCGAGAGCTGCTCCCCTCCCGCACAGATCCTCCCCCACACCTTGAATTTCTTGCCACTGAGTGGGCAGAGCCACTTGTCCTTGCCCAGCTCTTGGGTGTTGGCCGTAACAAACTTCTCCACCTCCTGCTCTGGGTCCTTCTTGCCCATCTTCTGGGCCTCCTCCTCTGACAGCGACTCCCGCACAGTGGACAGTGGAGACAGCTTCTCCTCGAAAGTCTTCTGCCACTCAGCCACTGCCGGGAGAACCCAGGAGTCCTGGTACACAGTCCCCTGCTCCAACCCACCAGCCCCACTCCCCTCCCAGAACCGGAGCGAGAACCCAGGAGTCCTGGCTCCCAGCCCCCTGCTCCAACCCACCAGCCCCACTCCCCTCCCAGAGCCGAGGCGAGAACCCAGGAGTCCTGGCTCCCAGCCCCCTGCTCCAACCCACCAGCCCCACTCCCCTCCCAGAGCCGAAGCGAGAACCCAGGAGTCCTGGCTCCCAGCTTCCCCCCTCCGTGCTCCAACCGCCAGCTCCCATGGAGGGAGGCAGGCGCCCAGAAGTACCTTCCCCGTGGCTGACGCGGTTGGGTGGCATAGGCCCGCGCACGTGGATGATGCCGCAGCGATTGGGCATCTCGTCCTCATTGAGATACTCCGAGGTGTTGTAATAATCCACGGAGTGCACGATGCGCAGGTAGAGCAGCAGCTTGTCCAGCACCTGGAGCACGGGGGGAAGGAGGTTGATGGTGGGATGTCAGGTCCAGATGAAAGGCCCTGTGCCAGCCAGCCAATTCCCACCCTAAGGCCGGGTGGGAGCCAGCGCCCCCTAGAGGGGATAGGCCCCCTCTGCCCCACCTTGATGAGCTTTTCGTCTCTCTCCACGTTGATCTCAGCTGGGTTCCCCTCCTTGGGGGGCTCGTCCGTGGCCTCCCCACTCTTCCCCAGCAGCTCTTCCTCCTCTGCGCTCACCTCCTCAATCAAGTAGTCTGTGATGTTCTTCAGGATGGGGTTCTGTGAGGGCAGGCTCTGGGGGGCAGGGCATGGCACAGGTGAGTGGCAGGGCAGAGTGGGGAGCTCCCACGGGAGAGTGACAAGGGGCCAACCCAAAAGCCTTTGCACTGTCTGGGAAGAGGGTGGGTGGGAGAAGTGAGATGGGCCCCAAATCCTCTGAGTTAGAAGCAGGGTCACAGTGGGTCGTCCCAGTCACCAAGGGATGCCAAGGTGAGGCAGGGGTGGGGGTCGAGATCTGGCCAGGAGCAGAGCTGCCGCCCCTGCCGTGTACTGACCGAGAGCTGGGTGCCCTCGCAGGGCTCGCCTGCACCCCACAGCTGGGTGCGGTCATCCAGGGTGTGGATCAGCTTGGCTGCCAGCTTGATGTCATTGCGCACAATCTGCTTGTGCTGTGTGATGCCGTTCACATTGCGCACACGACGTGTCAGGTCCCGGTTCACGCCTGGGCTCAGCTCACACTCCCGTAGCTGGCGGGGGAGAGCGGAGACACAGCGACCAGCCAGTTACATAGGGTCCCCTTGCCTGGCACGGAGATGTGGCCACCTCTGGGGCAGGGCAGGGCAGCTGGTTACCCAGGGACCCCTCGCCCAGCGCTGAGATATGGCCACCTCTGGGGTGGGGCAGGGCAGCTGGTTACCCAGGGACCCCTCGCCCAGTGCTGAGATATGGCCACCTCTGGGGTGGGGCAGCTGGTCACACAGGGACCCCTCGCCCAGCGCTGAGATGCAGCCACCTCTGGGACAGGGCGGCCGGTCACACAGGGACCCCTCGCCCAGCGCTGAGATATGGCCACCTCTGGGGCGGGGCGGCTGGTCACACAGGGACCCCTCGCCTGGCGCTGAGATGCATGGGGACCCCTTGCTTGGACACTGGGATGCACGCCCCTATTCTTGGTGGGAAGCAGTGGCAGAGCCTGGGGCATGCCCCCCTGCCACGGGGGCGCTGCCTTACCCGGATGTTCTGCAAGCTCCAGCAAATCTCCTTGATGTTCACGCTGCGGTTGAAGGTGACCCAGCCCCTGCGGAAAAACCTGAGACAGACGCCTGGAGTTAGTGCCTGGAGGTGCAGCTCCCCGGCACCCTCCCTCCCGCCCACCACCACCTACCTCCGTTCGGGCTGAGGATCGGACAGCGCCACTCGCATGAAGCCCGGGTAGCGTTTGCAGAGCTGGGGCAGAGAGAGATCAGGGAGAGCATTAGGAAAGGGGCTGGATCTATTCTCCCTTCCCCACCCGGATATCAGCACCCCAGCTCACCGCCACAATCTCAGCCTGGGAGATGTTGGGCGCGATGTTACGCATGAAGAGGGAGCATGTCTTGTGCAGTGGACGAGGTTTGCATTCCCCCCCGTCCTTCTCCTTGGCCTTCGCCACCACCGCCGCCTCCTCCTCTTCCTCCTTGGCCTTCTTCTCCTCCTTGGGCTTCTCCTCTGCACCCCCCGCAAGACCTGGCACATCAGAGTCGGGGGAGGGAAAGGGGGCTGGCCTTGTGCCCCATTCCGCACACCCCTAAGCCAACCAGTCCCCACCCTAGGGCCGGTGTCCCCAAGATGGGACAAGCCCCTGCCCCATTCCCTGTCCTCCCCATGCCAGCCAGTGCCTGCCCTGGGGCCAGGTGGGAGCCGGCATCCTTAGAGGGAATAGAGCCCCCCACGACTCTCACCCTCCTTGTCGTCGTCCTCGGCGTGGCCGCTTTCTGACTCTGTCTCTGACTCAGAGACACTGCCCTCGTCGTAGCTGTCATCCCCACTGCGCTTCCGCTTGCGCTTCTTGCTAGCCTGAGAGGAGAAGGGGGTGCATGGTGAACGGTGCAGCTAGGGAGCAGAGCCAGCAAGGCCGACACAGGACAAGCAGGAACCAGCATGACAGGAGGGGAGCCATCAGGAGCACAGGAGCAGGGCAGAGGATAAATGGGCTGGGCCAATTCAGAGTGGGAAGAGCAAAGGGGGGTGGAGCTCCAGGACCCACCTTTTTGGCCTCTTTCTCTGGTTCTTCCTCCTTCTCCGGCTTCTCTTCTTCCTCCGCGGAGGATTTCTTGGCTTTATCCTCAACTGGCTCATCACCATCAGCCTAGGGAAACAGATAGAACCCATCAGGGTTCCCCGACAAGTCCCCTGACAAGTCCACCTCCACCGTGATAGGATAAGGAATCTCTATTCAGCTCCTGGGGCCGGCACCCATCACCCTCAAATCTGGGCGAGCAGGCCCAGTGGGGAAACCGAGGCACGGCTACACGGCACCTGAGGCTGAGCCAGGATTGAATCTTGTTTGTCAGCTCCCCTGACCTTTTTGCCTTCCTCCTTCTTGTCGTCTTTGTCTGAGCCCTTCCGGTCCACGTCGGGCAGGCGGTTGTCCTCCTTTTTCCCTGGCTCAGCCTTATCCTGCCTCTCCTCCTCTTCTTCCTGGTCCAGAATTTTGAGGTCATTCTCTGTGCCGCCCTCCATCTTGATCACCGCTGGTGGGAGGAGGGGGGAAAAAAATCAGCATGGGTAAGTCATGCAATAATCTGTGATTATAGGTGTGACCTGGAGAAGACCCCCTGCCCACCATACCCCAGGAGGGCCCTCATGCAACAGGATAAGATAACGGAAACAGCAGATAGAAGAGCTACTACTGTTGCTGCAGGGGAGAATCTCTCTTGAACTCCAGCGGCCGAGATGCCAGTATTTGGACTCCAGGAGCTTGGGCATTTCCAGTCCTTCAGATCCCTAGACACACAGGGTCTTTGGACCTGAATGTGGGATCTTTGGCACCAAAGCCTGCCCGTTTCAGCCCCCCCATCCCTCAAATTTTCCCTACCAGCATCAAGCATCTTGATGATAGCATTGGCCTTGTCGATATCCAACTGCAAGTTCTCGAACCAGCCATTGTCCATGAGGTAGAGGAAGACACTGAGCCGGTTCTGCAGGGCACTGTGGGCTTCCTGTTTTCTTTTCCCTGCTTCATCCGGGTGGTACTTGGAGCGGAACCTTCGAGCCGGGAGGAAGGGAAAAGGCAGACAAGGCAAGGTCAGAACAGGGCCTAGAGTGTGTGGGGGGGAAGCCGCTTAACCCAAGCCTCTAAAGGAGCTGCACATGCAGGTTGCATTGGACAGGGGGAGGCATTGTAAAAAGACCGGGGGGGGGCCAGAAAATGGGGGAAAGCAGGGACGAGCCCCCCACCCCGGATCTTATTTATCGACGATTCGAGGCAGATGTTGGTGAAGAAAAAAAAATGATTTTCCCACATCATGGGATTTTTTTTAAGCTATGCTCTAAATTTGCTATGGGCCACCACCTAAGCCCAGGGTGCAGGGAAGGGGGATGGGTCTGACACTGTTAGCAAAGTGCTGGGCAGAGGATGTTAAAATTGGCTGCTCAGACCCTCACTCACGTTGCAAGAGGCAAGTGAGCCGAGCGTGGGTCATGGATTGAGGGTCAGGACATCTGCGGCTTGAGGAGCAAGGTCTAAGGAGCTAGAGCTGGGAGCCAGGACTCCTGGGTTCTTCCCCGCACTGCTGCATGGCCCTGGGGCATGTCATTCTCCCTCCTTGTGTCTATTCAGCCAGACCCCAGCAGGCCCCCGTCGGTCTTAGGTCAACGGGACCAGATCCCAGCTGGGTTCCATTGGCTGTCACCCCACCAGGGTGAATGAGGCCAGATCCTGTCCATCACTTCAAAGGGCAGAATGGGGCCAGATGCCCTCTGGAAGCCTGGAACCCAGTACACCAAGGTCCCTTAGCGCCATTTCTAATCTCATGCCAATTGCTTCCTCCAGGTGTCACAGAGCCTTTGGCTAGCTAGAGGAGGTCTTTGGGTAGGAAATCTAGATAACACCCAGGTAGGATGTAGCTCTCCCCACCAGTAGATCTCAACTGACTCGATTCAGCGTCTGGTCCAAACAGGAGCTGAGATCTCAGTCACAGGGGGTGCTCTAAGGGCACCCATAGTACCAGTTTTAACACTATTTCAGTGCCTGCCTCTCCTGGCTCTCCATGGGACTAAACTTCTTGCTAGAAACAAAGATTTTGGGCCAGAATTTAAGTGTCCACTTGTTTCGGATCATCTGGGAAGCGGATTTTAAAGAGAACCCCGTGGCTGGCAGGCAGGGCCATCAAACTCCCATTTTTATCTCGCAGGAGGGGGGACGGAAGATGTGATTATTTAATCGTACTGTATTTTTTTACATTTTTTTTAAAGAGTTGAGCTCCGATGGAATAAGACAGAACACGTGTCATACATACACTGAGGATCAACTCCAGCTTGCCGACGGGAGCCTGAGAAATTCCTTCGGTGGTTTTAACCACGGGCGCTTTATTTTGGCTATGGCGCACAGACACATGCGCGCACTCCCTCTCTCTCGCCGAGCGGTTTATGGAACCAAAAACAAAAAAATAAATCCCGAGTTGGTTGCTTTGGTTGGTTTGTTTGTGGCTAGCTGTCTGATTCCTGACCACTGTACATTCAGCTACGCACTGCATTGTGCTCAGTGCACGAGCCCTGGCTATCTAGCTAAAAAAATGCGCAGGCAAGAGAGAGGAGCAGGAAAACAAAAACAAAAAACCAAAAATCAAGAGATTTAGATTCTCCAAGCTGACGGCAAAAGTGACTTCTGATTTTGAATTCTCTTGATTCTGGCACTTGGGAGGAGGGGAAAAAAGGTCAATTAACAGTTATCATCCACACACACCAAAAAAAAAATAAAATAAATAAATAAATAAATAAAATTAAGAGACGGTGGTTAAAACTAAGAAAAACCTGTTAAATAGCACCCAAGAACCACACGCACAGCACCCAAGAACCACACGCAGAAGTCACTGCAATGCTCCTAATTCACTGCAGGAGGGACTGGTACCCTCATATGGCGACAAGGTAAAATGAGGCATGGTGGATTATGCCCTTGGTCTGGAGGCAGTGTGATGGGTTGGGGTGGGGGAGTAGAGCTGAAAGCCAGGACTTCTGGGTTCTCTCCCGGGGTGGGGGGGTGGGGAGTGAACTTTCGAGGGTTAGAACGAGGGGCTGGAAGGTAGTGCTGTCTAGTGTCAAGAAATCAGGTTGGCTAGGTTCTATACCCAACTCAGATACATGATCTTGGGCAAATCATGTCTCTTTGTGCCTCCGTTTCCCTTCCTGCCCTGTTCTCTGCCTAGACTGGAAACCTTGGGACAGAGACTGTTGCTTGCTGGTGCTTTGTACAAAGAGGCCCCAATCTCAGCAAGGCACCCTGCCCGATACCCTTCCTCCACCCCTGCTCTGGGCTTTTAGCCACTACTGGAACACATCTCATAAACCATGCTTGTTTTACAGATGGGGAAACCGAGGCATGGGAGCTGCCTGTCAGAATCAAGTGGGCTGGCTCTTACCCCCCATTCTCCCACCGCTTGCCTGATCCAATTGGGACCCCAGCTAGCAAGCCGGCAACTTCAGCATCTGCTCGGGCATGTGGCAAATGTGCTGAGCCAGAGGAGTAACAGCTGGGGCCATGGGCTAGGATTCACGGAGAATAACTCCCTTGTGTTTCTCAACATCCAGTGTCAGGGAGCTCCTGGACAGAATTTAAGAAATCAGCAAGCCAGTCCTCAGTAGTAGAAAGGTTGAGAAACTCTGGTCTAGTCTATAAAGCCGGCTGTTAAATTTCACCCCTATATGGAGACTGAAAACTCAAATTTTCATAGAACACTAGAACTGGAAAGGACCTTGAGAGGTCATCGAGTCCAGTCCCCTGCCCTCAGGGCAGGATCAAGCACCATCTAGATCAGTGTTTCTCAACCAGTGGTACCAATACCCTTAAGGGTACTTGAGAGAAGTCTGGGGGGGTACTTCAACACAACTGGAATTTGAAGAAAACTGATTTTTTGTTTTAAGTTTTACTGCGTTTTATTATTTTTGTACTTTTTACCCCCAAAAATGTCATTGCCCGGCCGGCTACAATTAAGTTGTTTAAACAAATGTGTTGCAATGGTAGAAAAATATTGTGCGTGTCTGAAAACTGTAGGTACTGGGGGTACTTATACTTTTTTTTTTTTTTTAAAGGGGTACTTTATAAAAAAAGGTTGAGAAACACTGATCTAGATCATCTCTGACAGGTGTCTATCCAAACTGCTCTTAGCTAAGAACTCCCCCCAACCCCAAGGCCTCAAAAGGGATGAATGTGAAGCGCCTTTGAATTCTTTGTCCCCTTCCTTCCTTTTCACACCATGATTCCCCCAGGGCCATTTTTAGGGAGCCAGCTTGACACTCTGAAAGAGCCTTGCTTCAAGGGGTTAAAACTGAGTAAAAAGAGCTTCCAATGACCCTTTCCCCTTTCCCTAAGCACTGATCCACGGGGAAAACACAGAGCATTCTCAGGGCAGGAGGCACTAGTGAGACGACAGGCCAAACCCACAGAGCTCTGGGAAACTGACACAGTACCAGAGTTTTGACTGGGGAACAGCTAAAAAAGCTAGTGACAGAAGAGGCAGGACCAGCTGCCCAGAGTTAGCTGCACAACTAGCCTTTGTTCCAGGGCAGGGATCCGGACATGCTAGATCAGAACCACTGGGCCATTAATGGCAAAACCACCTTCCCCTTTCCCCTCCCCCACCTCCCTGCATGATATCAGAACTGCCAGATTGTGTGTTGCAGCTTCCTGCCTATCCTACACCAGATCAGAACCACAGGCTCATCCAACACCTGCTCAATTGGATCAGAACCACTGGCCTGAATATTGCAGCATTCCCAGCTCCCCCTAGACTGGATAAGAATCATCCGGTCTGTTTATTAGCTGACTCTCCCACCCCTGCTCAATTGGATCAGAACCGCAGACCAACCTCCTTCCTGACTTGGATCCTCTGGTTTGTGAATTTCACCACTTTCAGCACTGAATCAGAGCTGCCATCCCACCCCAGTGACCTCAGCCCTCCACAAAACTCTGCCCTGCTGGGTCCATCCAGTTCTGTCTCGGGGCCGGATCAGACTCTCACGCCCACATGCACCCAGCACATGGGGGAAGCCAGGCCCTGTGGCAGACGTACCACTCCTCGTCCTTGTGCGCCAGGAAGAAATCCTGCATCTGCTGGCGCCGGAAATCCAGCTTGTAGTCATTGTACCGCTTGACAGCCTCCGTCTCGTCCACCGAGTCATCCAGGGACAGCAGAAACTCCTTGAAACTCTTCATGACTGGTGGTGCCATGCCGACGTCCACTTCTGCAATGTTGCCCAGCCTGCTTGAGAGAGCCGAGATAGTCAGCATGTGAGAAGCCAGTGGGGTTGGCAGGGAAGGCCGAGGGGGGGTTATTTACCTGGCTTGGATGGGTAGAAGGTGGTGCTGTTGCATGACATGCATTTCGGGATGCGCCCAAGGCTGGGGAGGCCCGTAGGTGGGGCCAGCGGTCGCCCCGCTGTATGGCATCTCGTACCCACTGTGGTAGGGGTCAGCACTGTGCTCATCCCTGTTGGGGGAGAAGTGAAGGGTCAAAATCACTTTGGGGGAGCTGCAGGACAAATGGCTGGAGTCTGCAAGCTCTGGGGCATAGCCGCTCAGATCATTATCATTTGTTTATCCGGTGATGTTACCAGAAGGGATACGATCGCAGCTTTCAAGTACCTGAAACAGTGATGGGCAACCTGTGTCTCGCCGGGGTTCTACGTGCAGCCTGCCACACGTTTTATTTCCTGTTGCTCACACGCAGGGTTGTCAGATTCTGCTATTTTCTGTCCACGTGTCTTTTTCTACCAGTTTTAGTAAAGTAACACACACATACAGCAAAGACCCGTGAATTCAGGTGTGTGCTGATAGCACACAACATTGACCATGAGAGCCGTGCGCTCCCTTTGTATCCAGTCAAAGTGCTGCGGCAGTTCAATCGGCACAGCCCAGAAATTCTAGGTATGCAGCCACAGTTAGCAAGAGTACTCTATCCCAGGAGACTGTCATGGTAACAACAATCTTGTGGCCCACAGAGATGAAGGAGGGCCACTCACACAGCCCACTTAGCAGCCTAGGCTGCCCACTGGTGACCTAAAAATTTGTTACAAAGAGGAGGAAGAAAAATTATTCTCCTTAACCTCTGATGACAGGACAAGAAGCAAATGGGCTTAAATTGCAGCAAGGGAGGTTTAGGTTGGATATTAGGAAAAACTTCCAGTCAGGGTGGTTAAGCACTGGAATAAATTGCCTAGTGAGGTTGTGGAATCTCCATCACTGGAGATTTTTAAAAGCAGGTGAAACACTCCCCTGTCAGGGATGCTCTAGCTGGTCCTGCCATGAGTGCAAGGGACAAGACTTGATGATCTCAGGTCCCGTCCAGGTCTAGGATTCTATGATTAACTAACACATGCATAATCACCATATGTTGAATGTAGTGGAATTGCAGGATCATAGAAGTAGAAGACTGATTAGTAATCAGGAGGGATAATTACGTATTAGGTCTGAAACACAAGGGCTGTGTCTAGACTGGCATGATTTTCCGCAAATGCTTTTAACGGAAAAGTTTTTCTGTTAAAAGTATTTGCGGAAAAAGAGCGTCTAGATTGGCATGGATGCTTTTGCGCAAAAAGCACTTTTGCGGAAAAGCGTCCGTGCCAATCTAGACGCAGTTTTGCGTCAAAGTATTTGCGCAAGAAGCACTGATTTCTTACATTAGAACGTCAGTGCTTTTGCGCAAATTCAAGCAGCCAGTGTAGACAGCTGGCAAGTTTTTGCGCGCAAAAGCGACCGCTTTCGCGCAAAACCTTGCCAGTCTAGACACAGCCAAGGCCTGTAAGATTTTAGGTTAGACATACTAAGCCCTTAGAGTTAAGAAATTGTTGACAAATCAGTGACTCTTGACCAGTGCTCTGTATGCAGAGGTCTTCCAGGGGTACATCGACTCCTCTGGACATTTTCCTAGTTTTACAGCTGGCTACATACAAAGCACTACCACAACCAGTAAACACTCAAGCTGCACCCAGAAAATGACTTGTCAGTCGATGGTATATACAGCACTACAAACATGTAAGCAGAGTATTTTTATTTCAATGGATTTATTTCATAATTATATAGTAAAAATGTGAGTCAGTTATTTCTCTATACCAGCGTGCTGTGACCCTTTTGTATTTTTATGTCTGATTTTGGAAGCACAAAGTTTTTGAGGGAGGTGAAACTTGAGGGTACACAAGGCAAATCAGACTCCCAAAAGGGGTACGGTCATTTGGAAAGGTTGAGCGCCACTGATTTAAGTAACCAAAGAATGACACTATGCCACAAGATGAAGGGAAAAGATGGACCAATGGGTGGTACCGCAAGTAACAGATAGTAAGGTTCACTTTCAATTACAAGTTGCCTGGTAGTCACATTTCCCCCCCCCCAATGGATGTGCATAAACAGGGCTCGCCAAACTGCGGCGAGCCCCGCTCACCAGCCGCGCTGTCCGGCGATCTGCGCATGCACAGTTCGCCTGAACCCGGCTCTTCCGGGTTGTAATCTACTCGCCATGGGTGAGTAGATTGCATTATTTGTCGAGCCCTGTGCATAAACACTAATGAGAATCAAAGGAGCTATACACAAGCTGTAAACAAGGATACCCCAATATTTTGGGGGGGACAATATAAGCAAGGAAAAAGAAGATTGACCCTTTCAAGCTGTAACATTAGGAAGATTTCTGGGAGCACTGCTGAGAGTCAAATGAAGGCAAATTAATTGGTTAACTGATTAAATAATATATTTAAATAGGGAGAAGGCATGTCAGCCCTTCACTGGGCCGAAAGATCCTCCGACTCTGCAACAGGCAGCCCCAGCATGGGGGTTGGGAGCCAGCAGAAGCCCTCAGCCCCCAGTGCAGGGGACTGCTTGTGGTCCACTATGACTGACTCCTAGATCCCTTTCTGCAATACTTCTTGGGCAGTCATTTCCCATTTTGTACTTATGGAACTGATTGTTCCTTCCTAAGTGGAGTACTTTATATTTGTCCTTGTTGAATTTCATCCTATTTTCCTCAGACCATTTCTCCAATTTTGTCCCAGCTTGGTGTCATCTGTAAACTTTATAAGCGTACTCTCTATGCTATTATCTAAATTGTTGATAAAAACCTTGAACAGCACCAGTCTCAAAACTGATCCCTGCAGAATCCCACTTGTTATGTCCTTCCAGCATGACTGTGAACCATTGAAAGCTTATCCTATCCTAGCATGTTATGCACCCACCTTATAGTAGCCCCATCTAGGCTGTATTTTCCTAGTTTATTAATGAGAAAGTCATGCAAGAAGGTATGAAATGACTTGCTAAAGTCTAGGTACATAACATCTACCGCTTCCCCCTTATCCACGAGGCTTGTTATCCTATCAAAGAAAGCTATCAGGTTGGTTTGACATGATTTGTTCTTTACCAATCCCTGCTGACTGTTACTTATCACTTTATTATCTTCCAGATGTTTGCAGATGGATTCCTTAATTATTTGCTCCATTATCTTCCCTGGAACAGAAGTTAGGCTGACTGGTCTGTAATTCCCTGGGTTGTCCTCATTTCCCTTTTTATAGATGGATGCTAGATCTGCCCTTTTCCATCTTTTGGAATCTCTCCCATTTTCCATGACATTTCAAAGGAAATAACTAATGGCTCAGATACCTCCTCAATCAGCTACTTGAATATTCTAGGATCCATTTCCTCAGGCCCTGGTGACTTGAAGACATGTAATTCATCTAAGTAATCTTTGTTCTTTTCCTATTTTAATTTCTGAACCTCTCATTTTCACCAGCATTCTCTATGCTGAGCTTCAAATCACCACCAACCTTTTTAGTGAAAACTGAAACAAAGAAGTCAGGATGCACCTCTACCATTTCTACATTTTCTATTATTGTTTTTCCCTCTTCATTGAGCAATGGACCTACCCTGTCCTTGATCTTTATCTTGCTTCTAATATAGTTGTAGAATATTTTCTTAACCTTTAAATCTCTAGCTAATCTGAGCTTGTTTTGTGCCTTGTTCTTTCTAATTTTGCCCCTACATACTTGTTTTATTTGTTTGTATTCATCCTTTGTAACTTGACCTAGTTTCCACTTTTTGTAGGATTCCTTTTTAATTTTAGATCATTCAAGATCTCCTGGCTAAGCCTTGCGGAAGAGCTGCTAGGGGGACCCTTGGATGGAGTGATCATAAGCTTCAGTTACACAGAAGTGTAATAAAAAACCAGGTCACAGGCTCAGGATTTTTTATTTCAAAAGGGCAAAAATTGGGGGACAAAGAGAATTAGTTGAAGAAACTGGCTGGACCAAAAAGCACAAGGACTTAAAGGAGATTAGACTCAGAATGCAAAAGGTATCCGAAATAAGGGGAAAAAAAACCTGCCTTCCAGTTTAAAATATTGCAATAAATTGCAAGTGGCACAGCTAGGATGACAGGACTGCATGAATTTGATTTGTGTAGTCTCACAAATTGAGAGGGGAGGCTGCTCACGCTCTCTAAATACACGAAGGTGGGCAAAAAGCTATTGGAGCAAAAGGCTAACATTGGCTCAAAGGATGAGCCAGGAACAAATTCAAGGGGAAATTAGGAGGTTTCTAATCATCAGAGGGACTGATCTGCCTCCTGATATGAATTGTGGGGGAAAACAGCTAAGCCAGTTTTAAGAGAACGCACAGACTTATGACAGGGCTGCTTGTGTTAGCTGGGGACAGGATTTGGTGGCACTGGGGGTCCCTTTATGTGCTTAATGCTTCAGGGCTGTGATCAGCTGGAATCTGAGGTCAGGAAGGGTGTTTTATTTTTATAAAACCTCTATATATTCTGGGAGGTTGTTTTTTAATTTCCTTCATCTGAGGCACCAGGGATGGTCATGGGTGGAGCTGGGATTTGGGAGGCGGGGAGGAGGAGGAGGAGAAGGGCCAGGATTCCTTCTCGCAGGTCCTTGGCTGTCTAGTTTTTGCTCACATGCTCAGGGTCTAACAGATCTATGAGAGAATTTCATCTTTCTCAGCATCGTTCGGAGCAGATCATTTGCCAACCATTGTTTCTACCACTGTTATATAATTACAAAATCTTATACGCAGTATGACACATGGCCACAAAGAGTTAAGCATTCTGTAGGCTAACTAACCCAGAGTCAACCTATACAGCTAGCTAGGTTAGAAAAATATGTAAAGGGTAATTAAGGCCACTCAATGCGCATCAGACTAGAACTCTGAAATGCAAACCCATATTAGCGATGTTAAAATGCATTTACTTTTGTAAATGTGTAACCACTGAAATTTTCAGTCATTCCATGTTTATACAGTGGGGAAGGGGGAAAAAGGGAGGCAGACAAGCACCAACTCCCACCTTCTCCCCACTCCCATTGCTGTCTCTGTGGGAAGCAGCAGCGCAGGGAGGAGGGGGGTTGCAACAGGCAGATGGGCAGGAGCTGGTTCCAGGCATATACTGGCTCCTGCCTGCCTGCTCCCTGCACTGCTATCTCTATATCCAGGGGTGGGCAATAATTTTTGGCCGGGGGCCACTTCAAAAATTTTTGAAGTGGTCCCGGGCTGCGGGACCTGGATGCTTCTGGGCTACCCCACCCACAGACCATGATTGGTCTGGGGGTGGAGCGCCTTTGTCCCCCGCGCCTTCCCACTAGGCACCCATGCCCCTGGAAGGGTGGGAAGAGGCTTTGCACATTCCCACACCCCCCAGGCCAATCAGGGCCTGGGGAGCGCACGAAGCCTCCTCCTGCCCTGTGAGGAGCATGTGACACTTTGAAGTGCCAGGCGCTTCTTGCGGGGCTGGGGCAGGGCAAAGGAAGCTTCGCACAGCTCTCCCGCCCCCAGACCCTGATTGGCCTGGGGGTGGGGGGAGTGCGCGGCACTTCAAAGTGCTATGCGTTCCTCATAGGGCAGGAGGAGGCTTCACATGCTCCTCCTGTCCCCCGGCCAATCAGGGCCTGGGGGTGGGGAAGCTGCGTGAAGCTTCCTTCGCCCTGCCCCTGCCCTGAGCAAGCGTACGGCACTTTGAAGTGCTGCGTGCTCCTCACAGGGCAGGGGGGAGGGCGGAGGAAACTTTGCGCGCTCCTCCCAGCCCCAGGCCAATCAGGGCCTGGGGGTGGGGGGAGCACTTGACATCCCCTCCCACCCTGTGAGAAGTGCATGGTACTTCAAAGTGCTGTGTGGTCCTGCCAGGGCGGGAGGAAGCTTTACGCACTCTCCCGCCCCCCAGGTCCTAATTGGCCTGGGGGCAGGGAAGCGGCAGGGCCTCTGCGGGTTGAATCAACCCACTTGGCAAGCTGGATCAGGCCCGCAAAGGCCCTTTTGCCCACCCCTGTTCTATATCAGTGACACATCAAAGAGGGGGGAGAGGCAGCTCCATGGGAGCTGGCTGTGCTGTTGTCTCTGTACACGGGTACACGTTCACATTCCTAACCTGTATGGCCAGAAATTAATGGTAATAGTAGTTGTATGTGTTCACTTATATTTTGTTAGATATTAGCCATGTAAACAGTTTGTCTATTACTATAATTATTGGGTCAAAGAGAATATTAACATTTAGATGAATCTCGGGTGAAATAATGCGACTGTCCGTGTGTCACTTTAAAGTGACTTAATGGATACATTACCTTATGTTACTTCATGTAGTTGTTGGCCATGTTTGGGAAATGGGTTACTTCAAAGTTCACCCAGGACTGCAGGGCCAGAAGACTGTTAGAAATCTATATAAATAGAGCCCTGTGTTGATACAAAATTTATACCTGTATCTGCAAAAATGAACTACAGATATGCAGGGCTCTCTGTATAAACACCCTTGGGATATGATCAATCTTCCCACTAATCTTTTCCGTCCACATGCACCAAGGGATGTGTGAATGTGCACCACCAGTAGAAACAAAAAAACCTAGCTGTGGGCACTGGGCTAGTCAGCTGGGCAGCATCTGAATCTTCCATGAGTGGTTGCACAAGTGCAGGAGGCAATCCTTTTAACACTCAGCGTTCCCTGTAAGCTGACTACTTCGGCAGCTGCTTGGCAGTAATTCTAATGCTGCCCACCTGATTAGTAGAGCGTCCACAGCTAGGTTTTGTGTTTCTGTTGGTGCTGCACATTCACACATGCCTCGGTGCACATAAAAATATATTCTGCACGTGGACTGAAATAATCCATGTTTGGACGGAAAAGATTAGAGGGAACATTGTTCTCAGATCTGCTTGATGCTTTATCAGGGAAGCTAAGTTCTAAGATTGAGATCTTTAGTTCCATCTGGATCCCACCCAGAAATATGAATATTGGACTATAACCTACAGACTAATTCTGTAAGACCTGTCATCGCTAGTATGAAACTGATCTCAGAACTGTACTTCTGTATGTATACTGATCTTTTAACCAGTGTGGCACACTATGGGGACCCAACAAGGGGCACTAACTCACCAGTCGCGGCGCATGCGTTTCTGCGGAGGACTCAACTCATGCCGAGGGGGAGAGAAACGCTCCCGGCGGTTGCGGTCGTAGTCCCGGTACTCGCCCCTGCTCCGGCGCTCCCGGCCACGGTCCCACTCCCTACGAGGGCAAACTGGTCACCACACTGATATATTCTTCCACCAGGGAACTTCCACACTCCCCTCCACTGCTATCCCCAAAAAGCAAATCATGCCACCACTAGGGATGTGAATGGGTAACTGGCTAATCAAGCAGCATCCCCCTACCAGGTGAAGCACTGCTCGAACCCCAACACTAAGGGCAGGAGCAGAAGCCCGGTGGGCTGGGGGGCAGGAATGGTGAGATCCCTCTAGTCGGTTAACTATTAGGTTAAACTAACGTTTAACCAGTTAACTGTTTGACAAGGATCTTACACGCCTAGTCCCCACATGTATCTGCTGGAGCAAGATAATCAAAGATATAGAGCTCTACAGCCCACCCTCCCCCGGAAAAATCACCCACACACAAGTCTCCCACGCCTTTCAGGGGAAGGCACCAACACAGCAGGATCCCTTTTCCAGGAAGCCATGACATGACAGAAACCACCTGGACTCCCCAAATTCCACACCTGTCATTCCAATCATCCCGGCGCCGGTCATCACGTTCCCGGGAGCGATCATAGTCACTTCTCTCCCGACGGAACTTATCCCTACGTCGGCGGTCATACTCATCATCACTATCACCCATTGCCTGGGACACCAAGAGAGCTGCGCAAGGGGAAAGGTGTGGCTGGTTATACAGAGACTCCTTTGGGGCAGGTCAGCAGGTTACTATGATGAAGTGGGGGATTTGTGGGCTGCACACAGAAGGGGTTCTTGGGTGTTACTGGTTTAACAAGATATTTTGTTATAAGGGAGTAGCACAGAACTAGGGACCCCAGTGACTGGTGATCAGGAGGCACAGTACAGATGGCACAGCCGGTTCTGGTCAGCAGGAAGACAATGGGCTACGGGTTACCTGCCCAGCTGGTCTCAACCAGTGGGGGAGACAAAGGGTGGAGGAGAGGGGAGGTGGAGAAGAGAGGACCCAGGTAATCCTGGTTACCTGGGCAGAAGACAGAGGCCAGGGGAGGGGCTGCTGGGGAGGGATTTGGGGGGCTGGGCTGGAAGGAGGGGGCTGCTGGACTGGGCAGGGGGAGCAGGCAGATCCCACCTGGCTGCAGGGGAGACTCAGACGTGCTGGGCTGAGGGGGGCCAGGCCTACAGGCCTGAGAGTTCCTGTGCTGGGCTCAGTGCTCAATGAACCCTCCTGTGTGACGCTGGCGGAGAGTCGCTCCGGTCTGAGAACAGGGCTGCACTAGACCCCCTGCGAGTGGAGGCCCCGGGGGCCCAGGCCAGAGCCAGGCACGCTGGGGGCTCAGAGAGGGGCGGTCCGAGGAGCCGGGGTGGTAACCCCCGAGAAGGGGCTTCGTGCTTCCCCGGGACAGTGACCCCCACCTCTCACCCGCTCTCGGCCCCGCGCTGCCGCCTCCAGTCCCCGGTGCCCGCGCGGCGCTCGCCGGATTCCCGGATGGAGCCGGAAGACGAAGAAACGGACCACGCTAGGGTCGCGTGTCTATGGTTCCGGCGAGTCGCTCTGGAAGTTGGCAGACTCTGACTCTATGGTACTCAAGTGACATAGGCCGGAGCAGGCGCGCTTCTACTGTGGGAGGTGAGGACACTCTAGGACGCCGTGACTCTATGGTGGACGTGAACGGAGGAGAGACGCTCTACGGGTTAGCTGTGTACAGCTCTATGGTGCGAGTTAGGAAAGACGCTCTACGGAGAAAGCCTTTCTATGGTCCGCGCGAAGGACAAGCTTGCTCATGAGACCTCTATGGTGCGGGCGGGCCGCTCTAAGGCAAGAGGACTCTATGGTGCGGGCGGCTCTCTACGAGGAGTGCGCCGAAACGCTAAAGCGGGTGGACTCTATGGCTATGTCTACACCGGCGGGTTGTTGCGCCAGAAGTATGCAAATGAGGCTAAGCGTGGAATATCGCCTAGCCTCATTTGCATACTTCTGGCGCAACCACCCGCCAGTGTAGACATAGCCTATGGTTCTAGCGTGAGCGACACTCTAGGAAAGAGCCGTTCCAAACTATGATCAGCGGAGGAAGAGACTCTCTAGGACGGAGGACTCTATGGTGTTGATGACTCTCTAGCTGGGACACCGCCTACTCCACTTTCCGGAGCTGCAGATGGGGACGCTCTATTGTGGGGAAAGCCCCTGCCTGCTCCTGGACGTCCGGGCTCTTTGCCCTGCTCTGGGGCTCAGTGGCCGGGAGTGGGGGTCACTTTCATGCGGCTTCAGCCAGTTCTCAAATTTGGGGGTCCACGGGGGAGCACTGTGCTGCGGGGAGGGGCTGATGGCTGGGGGGAAGGGTCCACGGAGGGAGGATACAAACCACGCTCGCGGCTGGTTTATTACAAATCCCAACATTTAATGTATTTCCCATCAACACTTAGACGTGGCAAATTCCATAGGGGGCATCATCACCCATTCAAAGGAGAAAATCTACACACACCCGAGCCGTGCCTTCCCCCCCCCCCATCATACCCCTGGCTGCCTTCACACAGCCTCCAGGGGGCACCCCCATCCGGAGCTGGAAACACAAGGACCAAAAAGGAAGGGAGGCAAGCAGATTTGGGCGGGGGGGGGCACTAACGCATATCAGAGAGTCACTGGAGGTCCAGGATGTATCCCAGAATTCCCTGAGAAGAGGATCAGGAGGGAGAGCGGTGTTTCCCATCATCCTCCAAGGCGGATGCTCTGGATTATCTGGAAGATAGCTGGGGGGGGAGGGACAAGGGGGCAGACTGAGGCTGGAGTTTGGGGGGCAGCTCCCAGTTTCCCACCCTTCATACTTGGAAGCAATCAGGGACACATCTTGGGGTTATGGGAGGGGCTTATTGTATAGCTCCTCCCCTCCTAAGGCCAGTTGCTTTGTAGGCTAAAGTCCAGAGGGACCTGGATTATCTGGACAGAGGGGCTGGAGCCTAATTTAGCATTAGCTTCTCATCCCCCATTAGTAGGTTTCAGAGTGAACACACATGGACTCAGCTCTGTCAGCAATGCTGCTAGGACACTACTCCCAGGGGAAGTTTGCACATCTCCGACAGCAGTAGGGACCATAGTAAGTAGTCCCAATCCTCTAGCTGACAACAACACATTTGGATAAACCCTTCCCATATCCAATTGACCATATTAATAGTCTTCAGAGTTAACACCCTACATGGGACAGCAACTATAGTGAAGGGGTGGAGCAAATACTCTGCAGAACAGCATTTTGTCTCCAATTGCAACTAAACCGCAGATTAAATGCCTATCCAGGGCACTTTCTCAGGGCTAAGTGCAATCATTAGATTTCTGAGTGAGCCAGTTTAGGGGGATAATTCTGCTAATAGTGTCAAAATAACAATTCAGGTTAAATAAAGAGAATGGGCCAACTCATGTCTCTTGGTCACCCCACTCCATTTCAGGGAATGGATCCACTGATGCCCACCGCTCCACTCCAGTGTGCCCTCTAATTTTTCCATCCATCTATGGAAGAAATTTTGTTACATGCACCAAGATATGTGCATATGTGCACCACCAGTAGAAACTTATGCTGCCAGCTGTGGCTGCTCTGCTAATCAGTGGGGAGGCATTTGAATCTCTCCTGGGTGACTTTCCAAGTGCTCAGCTTAGAGGCAACACTGCTCCCCTCATTAAGTTTCAGAATAAACACACATGCCTGGAGTATATGCTTGTTTCTAGCTTCCAACATTAAATTTCAGGGCTAAAAAACACAGAGACCTGAAATTAATCAACCTCCATTATTAGGATCAACAGTAAACAACACAACTGAAACCCTCCCTTCGGAGTTAGGTTCTTGTGTAGCTGTATCACATGAATGGGGCTCCTGCTGCTAGTCTCCAACATAATACTGAGGGTAAATACCGGCTAATGGACCACGATGCCATAGTTAGGAAGCCATAGTAGGAAGCAGCATAAAAATAACCTGCATTAGGTTTCAGCATTAATGCTATAAATCCCCGTCAACCTAAGGTGTCAAAAAAAAAAAAAAAAAGAGCCCTAGTACAGCCCATCTCTGCCCTACTGCAAATCCATAGGCTTAAGGGTCAACAGTCGATCACACCCAACTGACCTGAGCCACAGACCACGAACACAAACAGGGCCAGCAACCACGGCCCTACGGCAGCTTTCTCCTCCAAGGCAGCTTTCTGTGTGGGACACAAGGAAACTCCGGTCATCTGAAGAAGTGAGCTGTGCCCCCGAAAGCTCATGATACCATCTACATCTTTTGTTAGTCTATAAAGTGCTACCAGACCATTTGTTGTTTTTTAAGTTTACAAGGTGTCAGAGACAGGACACACACCCCAACTCCCAACCCGCAGCCCGTGCCAGCCCTGCCCCCCAGCCCTGCCAGTGCCCCTCGCTCCCCATCCACAGCCCCTGCCAGCCCAGCCCAACCAGTGCCCCTCACTCCCGACCCACAGCCCCTCGTACCGGGGCCCGATGGGGGCCCCCCCTCTGCGTGACGCTCTGTCGGTGTCTCTCGTTCGCCACTCTCATGCGTTGCACCCCAGACATGATCCCAGTCGCCCCTCTAGGCGGTCCAAACTGTCAATATCTGCGCATGCGCAGGATCTTTTAAAAAGTCGCTGAGAGCTTCAGGCCGCATGCGCGCAGGAGCCGCAGGCAGACGCGAAAGGCCGCTAGTGAATGTGAGCGGAGTGGGCAGCTTAGGACAGACCACTGCGCATGCGCAGTGTTTGGTCACTCTGCTAGTAGCCCGGGCTCAGGAGCCAATGTCCCGGAAGCGAGACGCTGCGCAAGCGCACCGGTGATAGGCAAGAGCCAATGATCACGTGATTCCCGAGCGCCAGTTATGTCCTGACACGCATGCGCAGTAAATTGAACGGAAGGGATCGTTTCCCCGTCCTTCCGTGTCACGGGACAGATGCCAGAGATGGCCATCTTTGTTCCCCTGTTCAGCTCATGTGATCAAGGCATGTGCGAACCTGGGAGCGGCCATTTTGCCTTCCATGTGACATGTGATCAGAAACTCATGGGGGAAACAATAGCCCCGTTCCCAAGTGAAAAACAGCAGAGAGAACCCAGGATTCTGGGCTCCCACTCCCCTCCCCTCCCCAGGCCTGGGAAAGAACTCAGGAATCCTGGCTCCTCTCTTCCCCCCTCCCAGGAGGTGGTGGCAGGGGGGTCAGTTTCTGTCTAGCCTTCACCCCTGCCTTGTGTGCCCTTGGCCACCTCAGAACTATCCTGGTGTGTGCCCAACATCCACCTGTCCCTCTGTCCATTCTTGTGCTCTCCATCCCCAGGTACCTCGACCCATCATCTGTCTAACCCTCCTCAGGAGCAACCTCTGTGCACCCCTCCCTCCCCACATGCTGCCTGTGAAGAGCTTCAAAATGGTCTCACAAAACTAGGAGACTGAGCAACAAAATGGCAGATGAATTTTAATGTTGATATATGCAAAATCATGCACATTGGAAAACATAATCCCAACTATACATACAAAATGATGTGGACTAAATTAGCTATTATCACTTGCGAGAGATCTTGGGGTCATTGTGGATAGTTCTCTGAAAACATCCACTCAATGTGCAGCATCAGTCAAAAAGGGAAACAGATTGTTGGGAATCATTAAATAAGGGTTAGAGAATAAGAAATAAAATATTCTGTTGACTTTACATAAATCCATGGCATGCCCACATCTTGAATACTGCATGCAGATGTGGTCGACTCATCTTAAAATGATATTTTTCAGTGGAGAATGCTCAGAAAGGGGCAATAAAAATGAGGAGGGGTCTAGAATGACTGCCATGTGAGGACAGATTACTAAGATTGGACATTTTCAGTTTGGAAAAGACAACTAAAGGAGATAGAATAAAGGTATATAAAATCATGACTGGTGTGAATAAAGAAGTGTTATTTACTCCTTCCCATAACACAAAGACTAGGGGTCACCCAATGAAATTAATAGGTAGCAAGTATTTTTTTTTAAAAGGAAGTCTTTCTTCACACAATGCACAGTCAACATGCAGAACTCCTTGCTAAAAGAAATTGTGAAGGCCAAGGTTAGAACAGGGTTCAAAACATAGCTAGATAAATCAGGGATGGTGTTGCTAGCCGCTGTTTGGGCAGCAGCAGATGGATCACTTGATAATTCCCTGTTCTGTTCATTCCCTCTGTGGCACCTGGCATTGGCCACTGTCGGAAAACAGGGTACTGAGCTAGACGTACCTTTGACCTGACCCAATATGGCTGTTCTTATGTTCTTATGCAGTACAAATGTTCAAATTAATCTGCTGTATATTTTAGAAATGTGTGTCTGGCTTTCTATCCATCTGTCTGTGAGTCTGTCTGTTCAAGAACTCCTCCTAAATTAAAAGAGCTAGGCCACCAAAACTGTCATGCAGCTTCCTCTTATCATAACTTAAAGCAAGGTCAGGGTTTGGTTATGCTGCCAGGACAATGGAATGTGCCTGGAATTTGATTGTTTCACATAACATGGACAGGGAGGGTTCTGGTGGGAGGTACAGTAATACTTTAGAATGACCACAGAGGGGCAGCAAGGGGACAAAGAGGGGGACTGAGACAGCTATAACCCCTCTGGGACATCAGGGAACATGCGTGGAGAAAGGAACAGCTATTTATTATATATTTCAGAGAGTTTGTCTGTTTCTGTGTCTGTGTGTTTGTCTGTCCCCAAGCCAGGAGGCAAGCATCCCTGCCCCAGCTATGCCTGCTGGAGCTGCATTGGCCATGGAAGCACTTTTCACCTGGCCCCAAACTGCTGCGGTAAGAGAGGGCTAGGGTTGTCTTCTCTTCCTGGGGTAGCCTGCATACCAAACTCCTCATCCCCACCTCAGAGCAATGATTTAAATGAGTGGTGGGGGACTTTTTGGGGTCAGGGGCTGCTGACCCACAGAAAAATCAGTTGGGGGCCGCAAACCAAGTGAGAAGCAAAAAACCAAAAAAACCACACTGATGTGGCCCCTGAGTAAGGAGAAAGACACTCCCCACAATTCCCTCCCACACCAGAGCCTGGGGGGGCTCAGGCTAGTAGATTTTTGCCCATAGTGAGGCAGCAGGAGGGCTGGAGCACCAGCACAGATTCCCCAATCGTGGGGAGGCCCTGAGCCTCGGGGGCCAGATCCAGGCAAGCCAGGGGTCGTATTCAGTCCCTGGCCCTGAGGTTCCCCACCCCTGAAATAAAACAAATCCTATTTGAGTTATAAGAACCTGAGCAACGCCAAGTGAATCTTCTAGTCTTTACTATATACTTGAGAGAGTTTGTGCGTTTGTCTGTTTGTTCAAGAACTCCTCCTAAACGATAAGAGCAAGGACCACCAAATTTGGCATGCAGCTTCTTCTCATCCTAACGTAAAGCAAGGTCATGGCTTGGTTGTGACAGGACAATGGGATGTATGTGGAGTGCGATTGTTTCTCATTCAACGGACAGGCAGTGCTGTGATAGCAAGGACACTTATACCCACTGTGACAGAGAGAGAGAGAGAAGGAGCGTGGAGAGGAGGAAAACAACCCAGTGTTAAGGAGACTCAGCATGGAAGAGCAGGAGGAACCATCAGCCCTGCTAAAGGCTACAGGGGGAGGTGAGGAGTTGAGCAGGGGGTGTTGGAGGGCTCCCTTACCCCCCACCCTTCGGGGCAAGAAGAGAACTTTCTGGTCAGCCGTGACTGGCCCAGGGCTTCATCCCAATACAACATCCTTTATGCTAAGGGCCAGGAAGGCCCAGGGACAAAAAACTCTGCAGGTGAGGGCCCTGCTGCAGCCCTCAAAGTGTGGGACAGTGGACAGAACAGTGGTCAGGGTCTCAGGAGGGAGACTGACCCTGCCACACGTGGTGTCAGGGGTGGGATGTTCTCCCTGCTGTGAGACCCCGCAGCGAACCCACTCAGGTCAGGCTAGGCTGACCAATAAAGAAGATGGAGGACGTGGTGAAGGCACTTGTACAAGCCACTGCCACTCAGCAGGAGGCTACCAGGGTACAGGCAGCGGCGCAGCAGGAGGCAGTTTGGGTGCAGCAGGAGACCAATCAGCTGCTAATGAATCAGGCTGCCCAGGACAGAGCTGCCCTGCAGGAGGTGATTGTGCAGCTGAAGGCTCTCACCACCCGGGTGCATGGCCAAGATGGGACTCCGTTCCTATACGCCAGCCGTTATCTTCGGAAGATGACGAGGGAGGACGATGTGGAGGCATACCTCTTAGCCTTTGAGAGAACTGCCCTGCGAGAAGGCTGGCCCCGAGACCAGTGGGCTAGCATCCTGGCTCCATTCCTGAGCGGGGAGGCCCAAAAAGCCTACTTTGATATGCCTGAGGAGATGGCGGCTGAATACCGTCACCTGAAGGCAGAGATCTTGGCCCGGACTGGAGTAACGACCGCCAGCAGAGCCCAGCGGTTCCATCAGTGGAGATACCAAGAGGGTAAGGCACCGAGGTCCCAGCTATTTGACCTCATCCACCTGACCCGAAAGTGGTTGCAGCCCGAGACCCACAGCCCAGGAAAGATCGTGGAGATCATCGTTCTGGATCGATACATGCGGGGGCTACCACCTGACTTGCGGACGTGGGTCAGCCAGAATGACCCCTCCTCCTACGATGAGATTGTGGCCCTGGTGGAGAGGCAGCAAACAGCCAAGGGTATTTCGCCACCCCACGGAGAAGAAGTCAGGTACAGTAAGAGGCCTGGCCCTGGCCCTGGCCCTGCCCCTGCCCCGAGAGGCGGTTTCCCAGAGTCCTCAGACCGGGCCCAGTCTGGGAGGAAAGAGACAGATGAGCGGCAGGAGGCCGTGAAAGGAGTTGGGGACTGGGGGAAGGACGGGCAAGGGATGAGGCCCAGTAGCCCCAGAAATAGGGGGATACCCCGCATAGGATATCGGTGCTATGCATGTGGGGAGGTGGGGCACATAGTGGCACAATGCCCAAATAGAAACCGATGCAGCGTGACCTAAGGGATTTGGAGGGCCCCTGCAACTTGATAACCCTGGTAGGGGTAGCGATGGCCCCCCATCAGTACACCCGGCAGGTAAAGATGAATGGCATAGAGACCACAGCCCTCGTGGACTCAGGGAGCGCTGTGACCTTGGTTTCGGGACAGCTGATAGGACAGGACCAGTTGTGCCAGGCCAAGCACACAGGAATATCCTGTGTTCGTGGGGATGTTAGCTATTACCCGGTCACCCCTGTGATGTTAGAGATTCAGGGGAACAGCACTAGGGTGGCAGCCGGGGTGGTCCCAAAGCTCCCCTACCCAGTCATGATTGGGTGGGACTTCCCTGGGTTTAGCAATCTACTCCCTAGGGAGGAGGGAGAAGTAGAAAGTCCACTCCCAGCCTTCCATGAGTTTTCACAGGACCTGTTTTCCGAGCCTGGGAAGCCATGGAAAACGAGGCAGGAAAGAAGGGCTGCCAAGAGCCTGGGCACACGAATCTTGGCCCCAAAACTAAGACCAGCTCTAGTTGGACCGGAGGCGGAGCCAACTGGGGGAGGGGAAGGCAAGAGGCAGGTGAGCCCGAGGCTGGGCCCAGCTCAGCAGGGCCCCCAGGGATGGAAGAGGCTGAGGGCAGCTTGGGCAGCTAGGGGCTTCACTTGTGAATTTTGGGCAAGACCAGGCCAATGATCCCACATACCAGAATGTGAGCAAAGAAGTAGTGGAAGTAAATGGCGTCCCCGTAGTAGGAAGAAGCAAGGGTCCAGGGCCATATTATATTCTCCAAAAGGACCTGCTCTACCAAATTGTTCCAGGCCAGGAACCAGTAGTGGAACACCTGTTGGTGCCTCAGAACCACCGGAGAGCTGTGCTGCACCTGGCCCACAGCCATTTGTTTGGCGGACACCTAGGAGTTGATAAAACCCTGGTTCGGATCCTAAGAAGGTTCTATTGGCCTGGGGTGTACATGGAGGTCAGGAAATACTGTGCATCCTGTCCAGAGTGCCAACTGCATGGACCCCGGCCACACCTGAGAGCACCTCTGGTGCCCCTGCCTATTATCGAGGTCCCCTTTGAGCGTATCGCGATGGACCTGGTTGGCCCACTAGAGAAATCAGCTCGGAGACACCAGAGTATCGTAGTGGTAGTAGATTATGCCACCCGTTACCCAGAGGCAGTACCACTTCGGAATACCCATTCTAAGACCATAGCAAAGGAGTTGGTTCAGATCTTTTCGAGAGTAGGGATACCCAAGGAGATCTTAACAGATCAGGGTACTCCGTTCGTCTCCAAGTTAATGAAGGACCTGTGTGCGTTACTCCATATCCAAGCCCTGAAGACATCAGTGTACCACCTGCAGACGGATGGCCTCATTGAGCGCTTTAACCGTACCCTCAAGGACATGATCCGGAAGGTGGTGAGCCGAGATGGGACAGACTGGGATGCCCTACTTCCGTATCTCATGTTTGCCATCCGCAAGGTCCCGCAGGATTTTCTCCCTTTGAACTATTGTACGGATGCAACCCCCGAGGCATCCTCGACCTCGCCAAAGAGACTTGGGAGGAACAGCCAAACCAGGGGCACAGCATTATTGAGCACGTCCTCCAAATGAAGGACAGGATCGCCCGGGTTACCCCTATAGTGAGGGGAGCACCTGGAGAAGGCCCAAGAGACCCAACAGAGCTACTATAACTGCCGGGCAAGGGTTTGGAAGTTCCAGGTGGGAGATCAGGTAATGGTACTAGTCCCGACAGCAGACAGCAAGCTCCTCGCCAGGTGGCAGGGACCCTATGAAGTAATTGAGGTCCTAGGAGAAGTAAACTATAACGTACGCCAACCTGGCCGCCGGAAAGTCGAACAAATCTATCACGTCAACCTGTTGAAGCCCTGGCAGGACCAGGAAGTACAACTGGTCACCTTGGGGAACGTGACACCAGAGACAACCCCACAGAAGCAGGTGGGGATCTCCCTAGAGTTAACGCCGGACCAGTGGAGGGAGGTTCTAAATCTGCTAGACCGACATTCAGATATATTTTCAGCTCAACCTGGCCGAACCACCGAGGTGGAACATCATATCACGGATGAATGTGAGGCCCTACCGGATACCAGAGGCAAAATGGGAGGAGATTAAAAAGGAAGTAAAGAAGATGCTGGAGCTGGGCATCATAGAAGAATCTCACAGTCAATGGTCCAGCCCCATTGTTCTGGTACCTAAGCCAGATGGCAGCCTCCGATTTTGTAATGATTTTAAGAAGCTGAACGAAATATCCAAGTTTGATGCCTACCCCCTGCCCCGGATAGACGAACTGATTGATAGGTTGGGAAAGGCTCAATTTCTGTCTACCTTTGACCTGACCAAAGGGTACTGGCAGATTCCCTTAGCCAGGGAAGCCAGGGAGAAGACAGCCTTTGCCACCCCCGAGGGACTCTACCAATACACTGTCCTACCGTTCGGGTTACATGGAGCCCCGGCAACATTCCAAAGGCTGATGGATAAGCTACTACGACCACATCGCACGTACGCAGCGGCATATCTGGATGATGTCGTTATACACAGCCCAGACTGGGAAACACACCTAGAAAGGGTGGAGGCTATATTAGACACTCTGAGGAGAGCTGGTCTCACCGCAAACCCTGCAAAGTGCGCGATGGGGCTAGCGGAAGCCAAATATCTGGGGCATATTGTAGGAAGGAGTGTATGAGGCCCCAGCTAAATAAAATAGCGGCAATACAGAATTGGCCCTGGCCAGTCCGGAAAAAGCAGGTCCGGGCATTCCTTGGGTTAGTGGGGTACTATCGGAGGTTCATCCCCCACTTTGCTTCCAGGGCATGCCCCCTGACAGACCTAACAAAAGCCCGTGGCCCAGAAGTCGTGAGTTGGTCCCCAGCGGCAGAGGAGGCCTTTATTGACCTGAAGACGGCCTTGTGTAAAGACCCGGTACTCATAGCCCCCGACTTCAAGAAGGAGTTTCTCCTCCAGACAGATACCTCTGAAGTTGGGTTCAGTGCCGTGCTGTTCCAAATGCTCGGGGAGGAAGATCACCCCATCCTATACCTGAGCCGGAAGCTCCTACCAAGGGAAAGAAATTATGCCATTGTGGAAAAAGAGTGTCTCGCCGTGAAGTGGGCTATGGAGAGTCTGCAGTATTACTTACTTGGACGAAAATTCACCCTGGTCACAGACCACGCGCCCCTACAGTGGATGCACCAGAACAAAGACAGAAATGCCAGAGTGACACGATGGTTCCTGTCCCTTCAACCATTCCACTTTCAAGTGAAACATAGGGCTGGAACCGAGCATGGCAATGCCAACGGCCTGTCAAGGGTACACTGCCTGCCGTCCCAAGTAGCGCAACCCCATAGTGTTGAGCAGGGGATGGGGATATGTGACAGAGAGAGAGAGAGAAGGAGCGTGGAGAGGAGGAAAACAACCCAGTGTTAAAGAGATTCAGCATGGAGGAGCAGGAGGAACCATCAGCCCTGCTAAAGCTACAGGGGGAGGTGAGGTGTTGAGCAGGGGGTGTTGGAGGGCTCCCTTAACCCCCACCCTTCGGGGCAAGAAGAGAGCTTTCTGGTCAGCCGGGACTGGCCCAGGGCTTCAGCCCAATACAACATCCTTTATGCTAAGGGCAGGTGAGGGCCCTGCTGCAGCCCTCAAAGTGTGGGACAGTGGACAGAACAGTGGTCTGGGTCTCAGGAGGGAGACTGACCCTGCCACACCACAAATGAGCACAGGGAACAGCAAGTGCCCCAGCCCCAGGGTGTGGCCACTGAACAGCGCCCTGGCCCTGGGGATCAGCAATGCAGCCTCTGCTGCCCCCCGGCAGCTCCGGGTAGCAGCCAGAGAGTAGGCAGTACAGCCCCTGCTGCCCCAGGCCGATCCCAGGAAGCAGCCAATGGGCGGGCAATGCAGCTCCCACCTCCTGCCTGGAGCTCCCCTACAATTCTCAACCTGTCATGACTCCTGCACTCCCACCCCCTGTACTGATTCCCCACCCCTTGTCCTGAGCCCCTCCTCATCCCCCAACCCTGATTCCTTCACCTCCAGTCTCCTGCCCTGAGCTCTCTGCATCCCCAAACCCCTGCCCTGACTCCTGCACCCCCCACTCTCCCAGCCTGCTGCCCTACAGGACTTAAGCAACACTGCATAAGTCTTCTAGTATAATACAAAGTTGACTGAACCCCCATTAAAAAGAAATACTGCATGGCTGGATTCTTACTTACTTTGTCTGTAAGGTTCACATAGGGAGGGGTAAAACATTCACTGCAACCCCTCCACCACATACACACATTCGAGAAGGAATGGCACATGCACCTCGACTGATCACCCACAAACCCACATGCACCTTAACTGACCTCCCACAAACCCCACAAACCCCATCCAGGGAGAGGTCTCACACACACACACACACACACACACACACACACACACACACACACACACAGAAGGAGGGGGGCCAACCTTCCCTGTCTGGTGTTTTCTGCTCTCCATACCTGTCTGGACCCCTAGGATGGACCTGCCTCCCCTGGTGCTGGGTGCTACATCTTCCCAAGAGAATGTGGGGTAGGCACAGATGATCAGAGGCCCCCTCCCAAAATTTCTGCCAGGGTTCACATCCTGTCAGCACTGGGGGGGGAGCAGCGGGGAAAGGACGGGGCTATTTCCAGCCTCAGGGAGGGGGGTGTGTGTGTGTGTGTGTGTGTGTGTGTGTGTGTGTGTAGATTACATGGCCCATATCTTCACAGAGCTCATCTCTTCTCCCTCCTTCCCACCCACCACGTGGCTGGAAGCAACTTGTCCCTTCCTGTCTGCACAGGGGTAGGCAGGTAATACCTCCAGGCTGCTGCAGGCCACTGACATAACCCAACCACCTCCTGTCCCCCAGCTATAGCATAGGTAGAAAGGGGGTAAAATCTAAGCAGGGAAGTGGCCAGCCCCATCCATTGCGTCTTCACCCTGCCATCAGCTTGCACGCTCACCACCATCGTTCTACTCACCTCTAGTGGGCAGGCAGCTGGCAAACTGGGATCCAACCAGCACCAGGAGCACTTATGGGGGAGATAGAAAATACGGGACTGCCCCTTTAAAACCTGGATGTCTGGTCACCCTACCCAACCCCATGGGAACCCCTCTATCTGACCTTCCCTCGACATGCCCTCTCCATCCACCCCCACACCCCCAGTATATCATCCCTGCCACTACCCATCCCCACACACCACTGTTTCTCTTCATCCCCATGTGCCCCCAGAGTCACCTCTCTTGCCATCCGCAGACACCCCACCCCTGACGAGCCACACTCCCAAAGTGCCAGGCTGAAGCGGCTACACTTCACTCAAACATACACACCTGTGACCCCAAGCTCACTGCACTAAGAATGGGACCCCCCCATCTATCCATCCATCCCTGTACCTACCAGGCCTCCCAATCCCGAGTGTGGCACAGGCCTTTCCCACCAACCCCACTCCCCTCCCAGAACTGAGCAGAGAACCCAGGTGTCCAGGTCCCCAGCCCTTCCACCATTCTAGATAGCTTAGTTCTGTTTGGGCTTATTTGTCCCTAAAGTCGCTCCGGCCACAAGCAGACCATATGGCCCACCTCCAAACACCCCTTCTCCAGATCTGTCAGCCCCCTCCTCCCCCCACCCTGTAATGTGACAGCAGAATCCATTATGTTTTATTTTTTCCTTTGTCCAGGAAATTCCAGCTCTTGTGCCAGACATTCATCTGTCCGGATAATTGTTAGACTCCTGCAGGGTCGGCGGGGGGGAGGGGCGTGCAGGGGGAGAAGAATGTGATACTTTGCTTGGCACTGAGATGTGCCCACCTTTGGGGCAGAGCAGCTGGTCACACAGACCCCTAGCCTGGTGCTGAGATGCAGCCACCTCTGGGGCAGAGCAGCTGGTTACACAGGGACCAGCCACCTGGCACTGAGATGCAGCCACCTTTGGGGCAGGTTGCTGGTTACACAAGAACCCTTTGCCTGGTGCTGAGATGCAGCCAACTCTGGGACAGGGCACAGTGGCTGTTCTGGAAGCCGCCAGGGCTGGATTCTCTGCCTGGCTCTGGGTTTAGCTGGGCTCAGCTGCTTGTGGGGGGTGCCAGACTGTTATTTGCCAAGCAAAGGGCCCCCGGCAGGGCAGGGGCGCTGAGACTGGTGGAGCCAGAGGAGCTGGGGAAATGAGGTGTCACATCCTGCCCTGACCCCGTTCCCCTCCCACGGAAACAGCAGAACAAAGGGAACTTCCTGACTGCAGGGAGAAGAGAAACCAGGAGCAGGGACCCACATGATTCCACAGAGAGAGTGTCCCTGGCTGCAATCAGGAGCCAGGATGCCTGGTTCTCTCTGCTCCTCTCCCCCGTCCCAGCCCTCACTCCCAACCTGCAGCCCCTGCCAGCCCAGCCCTGGGCTCCCCCAGCCCTGCCAGTGTCCCTCACTCCCAACCCCAGCCCTGCCAGTGTCCCTCACTCTCGACCTGCAGCCCCTGTCAGCCCAGCCCTGCCCTGCCCCTCTCTGTTTTAATTAGAAGCAGCCCTGATGAATAGTGTGATTGAAGGAGCTGTCCACCAGCCTCCCCACGCCTGGCTCACACAGCCTGGAACTAATTTATCTCTGCAGCATCTGTCCCTGCGTGGGGCAAAGGGGTCAGACTGAGCATGCTGGCGCCCCCTAGGGTCAGAGTCTGTTTCCTGACCCTGCTGTCTTGTCCTGTCCTGGCAGGGCAAGGAGATAAGGCTGGGGATCCAGGGGGGCTGCACCAGGGTCTGTCTGTGCTGGTGCTTCCCACAGAGCTTCCGTAGGGGAGGCCAGCTTGGGGCAGGGGTAGGACAGGGATTAACGAGCTTGTGGAAAACGAGCATTCATTGTGCTTGTTCCAGTGCCCATCAAACCTCTGATGGGGGTGTAGCAAAGATCCTCCCCCCACAGCTCCCAAAGCCCCCTCCACTCACAGTCCCCCCCCCCAGACTGCCCCCCAGCTTGTCACTCACCCAGATCTCTGAAACATTCAGGGTATAGAGTCTCCATCCCCCAACCCCTCTGTCCCCCTCCCTGACCTGCATGCCCCCCAGCTCTATCCACACACCCCACTCCTCAACGGCCACCCCAAACCTCTGTCTATACCACCAATTGCCTCCGGCCCCAACCTCCATTCTCCTCCCACCTCCAGATCCACCCCACCCCCAATCACACCCCAGCCCCGGGGCGCTCAGCCCCTGTTCTAGGCGCTGGGTTGGCACCACCAAGTCCAAGGCTGGCTGGGCCCAGCTGTTGCCGACTCCCCACCCATCCTGGCACTGTAGGGCATAGGACCAGCCCCCAACTCTGATCTGCGACCGAAACTTTGCGGGCTACAGTGAGCTGGAGCTGCCAGCTTTGATATAAAGGTCCAGGCTCTGAGCTGGGTTTTCTGCCCACTCTGGGAGGAGAGTGGGGGCTGATGGGTTAGAGCAGGGTAGCAATGAAAGTAATCTAACATTTCTTACAGGTACTGTCCTATTGCAACCTGGGTCCCTGCCAGCTCTTTAAATAGCTCCCTGCTGGCTTTTGCCGCAGCTGAGCCAGCTCTTGCCGGAGCTGCGCACCAGGGCGCACCCACTTCCTTTCACCTCTGGAGCAGGGGGACTGAAAGCCAGGACTCCTGGGTTCTGGGCCTTGTCAGGGCTGGCCATGCTGAGTAGGGGGGCAGCTCTAACCCCCAAACCCCTGCCCAGGGGCTCCCAGACAGTATTCAGTCCCCATGGCTCCCACTGACCATGGTGTATGTGAGTGGTGGGAGGAGGGGGGAATGTTCTGCTCTGCTCTGAGCGGGTTTCCTGCCTGGCTCCAGCAAGCCCAAGGAAATTGGCCCTGGGAGACCCGGCCCTGCCCCTTCCGCTCCCTCTCAAGGATGGGACACGAGGTGTGGGAGACTAGAGCAGCCAGGATGGAACCTTATCTCTACAGCCCAGCAATGGGTAGAACTTGCCTCAGAGCCAGGCAGAGAACCTTGGAGTCCTGGCTCCCAACCGCCTTCATGTCACAATCCACCTCTGTCCCTCACTCCCCACACACAGCCTCTGCTAGCCCAGGACTGGGCTGTTAGAAGAAAAGTGTAGGGTGGGGTGAGCAGCAGACATATGGGGGTACTGGGACGGGGGGACTCACCCTCTGTTGACAGCAGTACAGGGGCTCTGACACACAGGGAACAGCTCTCATGGCATCAATGCTGGGGAGGGGGACAGTGCAGGTCTGTGCATGCCTGACACACAATGGGGCACTGGTTCCATCCAGCGATCATCCCCTCCCCCATCCCATGGGGGGCATGGATCTGCTGCTATGCAGCCTCTAGCCAATGTCTCTGGGAGCCCGCCAGCTGTGCCCCTCGCTCTTGTATACACACAGTGCCTACACACAACACAACTCACTGTGCCCCAACACCATCAACAACCTTCTACACACACACTCCAACTACCCCTCTAATCTCCACAGCGTACAACACCCTTCTATACCCACAAAGCCTGCAGCACCCCTCTACATACACAGCCGGTAATACCCCTACACACACACACACAGCCTGTAATACCCCTACACACACACACAGCCTGTAGCACCCCTCTGCACACACAGCCTGTAACACCCCTTCACACACACACACACACACCATGTAATACCCCTACACACACACACAGCCTGCAGCACCCCTCTGCACACACAGCCTGTAACACCCCTCCACACACACACACACCATGTAATACCCCTACACACACACACAGCCTGCAGCACCCCTCTACACACACAACCTGTAACACCCCTCCATACACGCACAGCCTACAGCACCCCTCTGCACACACAGCCTGTAACACCCCTCCACACACAGAGCATGTAACACCCCTCTACACACACAGCCTGCAGCACCCCTCTACACACACAGCCTGTAACACCCCTCCACACACACACACCCACACACCATGTACTACCCCTACACACACACACACAGCCTGCAGCACCCCTCTGCACACACAGCCTGTAACACCCCTCCACACACACACACACACACACACACACACACCATGTAATACCCCTACACACACACACACAGCCTGCAGCACCCCTCTGCACATACAGCCTGTAATACCCCTATACACCCACACACACGCGCACACAGAACACTCCCGCCCGCTCCTCCAGTTGTGTAAACACCGCTCCGCCCACCCCCGCCCCGCAGCCCCCTCCTCCTACCTCCCGCAAGTGGGCGCAGAGTTCGCCGCGCGCCCTGGGTGAGCGGGGGCTTGCGGGCAGCGCAGGGTCCGGGGGCGGATTTCCAGCACCCCACTCCCGATCTGCAGCCAGGCGGTCCGCGCAGGTCCCGGGGCAGCGCCCCGCTGGGCGAGGGGGGATGCAAAGATTTGGGGTTCCCCCAAGCCGGGCTTTCGGGTGCTGCTGCTCCGAGCGGGGGGCCGGTTTAAGATACTTTTGGGGGGGGTCTGGGTCGTGCCCAGCTCCGGGGACGACGGCTGGAGGGAGAAACTTACTGCAAAGAGTTCGCAGCTCCGGAAAGTGGCTGTTTGTGGGGGGGCCGCTTCTGGCAAAGATACAGGAGTCCCTCGGGGAGACCGACACTTGGGGGGCTGCAAAGGTTTGTGGGGACCCTAACCAAAGCTTCCCTTGCTGTTGCCCGGCTTTAGGTGGGCGGGGTTTTGGGGAGGGTGACCCCGCAGGGAGTTTGGGGGGAATTCTCACATCTCAGCCAGGTTTCGGGGCTCTGATGGATTTTGGCGGACTGGCCAGAGCTTTGGGGAGCCTGTCTTCAAAGACCTTGCCTGGCCCAAGTGTGAGGGGAGGGGAGGATCTCTGGCCAGCGGCGTGTTAGCCCTTTGGGGGGCGGCCCTAAATATTTTTGGGGAGCCCTCAAATAATGGGGTTCCCATGAACTACAGGGGGCCCTGGTCTGCTCCCCCCCACTTTGCAGTGCTTTTTGCAAAGTGCGGGGGATGCTGTAGATTTGGAGGAATGGGGAGGAATTTGGGGTCCTCCTGAGCAAATTACAGATGCCCCTCCCTGCCTGAATGCTATTTTTTTCTTCCCCTTTCTTTTAGCAGCTGCCTCCAAAATCTTGTGCCTCTGCGTCAGTTCCCCTTTGTCCACTTTCCAGAGCCATGGGGTTGGGACCCATCACCCCACGCTCAAACGGATTGCGGGACTGTATCTAGTCTGGCTGGGTTGCTTCACTTTTCTGGACTCAGCCATTGTCCGCAGCGTGGGATTGTTTTGAGACCAGCTATTCCAGACAAGGGCGCTGGTAGGGGATCAAAGTGACCCCAGACAGGACTTTTCTGGATCATCTGCACTAGACCCAGGACTTTTCAGGAGCTTTGAGACTCTGGCCATTGGACTTTTTAGGGGATCAAAAAGTCTTGATTCTAGAATTTTCCTGGTATCATCTTCTTTCTAGGCAGGAGACTTTTTAGGGGCTCAGCGTCTCTGATTTGTGAGGAGCAAGTTTGTCCAGAGTGAGAAAGTTTTGGAGAAGCCAACTTTTCTGGATGGGGAGGGAGTTTGGCTCCATTGGTTTGCTAGAATCTACATTTATAAGTGAATCAGGTTTTTCCCCAAGATAAACTTATTTTTGAGATTATTTTTCTAGGTTTGGAAAAATGTGGGTTTGTTTTTTTTCTAGATTGGGAAGAAATCTGGGTTTATTTTTTTGAGCTCAGGATGAAATTGGGTTTATATTTTTCTAAATTGGGAGCTGAACTTGGGTTTGAATTTTTCTAGATTGGGGGGGAAATTGAGCTTATTTTTTCTGGCTCGGTGAAACCTGGATTTAATTTTTTCTAGATTGGGGCAGGAAAATCAGGGATTCATATTTCCAGTGTTGAGGGAATTGGGGTGAAACAATCCTCGACCAGGGAAAATGGAGGATTAAAGTTTTTGTGTTTAGGAGACATTTTGGGGGGATTGAATTTTTGCAGACTGAGAAAAATGTGTTTTTCCCTCCAGACAGGCAGAAAATACAATTTTCATTTGTTCTAGACGCAGCACATTTAGGGGGGTCGTTTTCCAGATTACAGATGTTTTCTTTAAATCTGAAGGGGGTTACTTTGCTTTTAAACTAGGGGGAATTTTTTTCAAGATTAGAAAAATTGGGAGGGTAGAGAATTTGATTTTGCCATACCAAAAATTTATCAGGTTATTTTTTCCAGACTCAAGTAATTTCTTAGGACATAAATATTCTTGTAGGTCAAAATTTTCGGCTATCTGGGGGTTGCTGAGTCCTGCCAAATAGAGGAAATGTTGAGGCATTAAATATTCCCAGATCGTGGTGGTTCAGGTGTCTGTCGAAGGATTATTTTTCTGGAATTATTTTTCCCGATTGAGAATTCCCTCCCTTGGTGATCAAGATTTCACTTGGAGCCCATAGTGGATTTTACTCTGCAGAGGCATTCTGGATTGTCCTGAACCATGGAAGTCTGGCTGCTTTGTTTTTGGATTCCCCTCAGTCAGGCAGTGGAAGGTGAGTGAAAATTGGTGTGATTTGTGCAGATTTCTGTGTGTTTTGAAAGTTCTAAAGAGAGTGCATCTCTTTTCTAAAGAGGCATCAGGACGCCTGGATTTTCTCCTGATGCTGGGATGGAAGTGGGGGCTGGTGGGTGAAAGCAGGGGGGCTGTGAGCCAGGACTCTTGAGTTTTCACCCCAGCAGTGGGAGGGAGTAGGGACTGGTGGGTCAGAGTGGAGGGGCTGAAAGCTGGGATGCCTGGGTTCTCTCCCCACCTCTGGGAGAGGAGTGGGAGCTTGTGGGTTGGAGTAGGGGGGACTGCCAATTTTTGTACAGCACGTATATAGTGGTTACAAAAGAATGAAGTTTCATTAGCTAGCTCTTCATCCTTCCAGCCACCTCCATACACCCCTTTTGCTCAGCTCCTGAGTTTTAATTGATTGTTTTAATAAAGCCTTTAAAACAGAGTGAGCCTCAACTTCACTCTGTTCTGCTTTTCATTGAACCCTGTTTCACCCCCCTTTTGTCAGAATATTTCATTCCGACAGAAAACTGGCTTAGCAAAGTTCTTTCTTTCTTTCTTTCCCTTCCTCTCTGCTGCAGGAATGGAGGGAGCCAGCTTGCTTGTGGCAAGAGAAAATCAGGCCTTTGAAAAAACCCAAACAGGCACTCCTCTCACACTGCCTCCTGCTCTTTCTTTCTCTGCTGTTTGTTCTTCCTCTCTCTTGTTCCAGCCACCCAACTCCCAGGAAAGTGTCTCCCTCCACTAACTCCCTGTCTTGCTCCTTTTTCCCCTGTCCCAAAAGGCCTCGGCAGATGTTTCTTCTTCGCCCTGCATTTGCCCTGGCACTAGCCTTTCAAGCCTTCTCTTTTTCTTCCATCCATTCACTGTGGATTTCACTCTTTCGCTCTTTCTCTTTTGCTCTATCTCACAAGCTTTTTTCTTCTCTTTCTCTTCACAGTCTTTTCCTTGACCCTCTGCTTCTCTTCCAGCTTGCCTCTGCACACTCCTTCTCCATCCTTTCGCTTCACAGCCTTTTTCCTTCTTTGCTGCCTGTCTTTTCAGTCCTTCCACCTTTTCATCCCTGGATGGTTGGGTTCTCTCCTCTGCTCTGGGAGGCAAGCAGGGGCTGGTGGGTTACAGCAGGGGGGTATGCTGGGAGTCAGGACTCCTGGGTTCTCTCCCCAATTCTGGGAGGAGAACAGCTCCAACTCATTAGCCCTCACCCCCATCCCAGAGCCGGGAAGAGAACCCAGGTGTCCAGGTTCCCAGCTTTTCTTCTTGGACCAACCCACTTCAGTCCAGGAAGCCAGGCAGGGACAGCAGAGGGTTACTCATTCACATCTGGGATGGATTTAGCCAGGGAGAGAGGAGAACACAGGCTGCGGGAGGGGGTGGGGTGTGTGTGTCATGGTCTGGCAGCTGGAGCCGAGAGGCCCAAAAGGGGATGGAGAGGCCAGAGCTGGGGCTGGATGCGAACTGGTGCCCCCTACAGGGGACAGGTCCCATGCCCAATTCCCTGCCCCCCGAGCCAGCCAGTGCCTGCCCTGGGGTCAGGTGAGAGCTGGCACCCCCTAGAGGGGTCAGGCCCCTTCCCATTCCCCCAGGCCTCCTAGTGCAGCAGCTCTCCCCTTTTTCCAGAGTCTTGCACCTCTGATCTGTTGTGTGCCCCCTAAATTCCACCTCCCTTAAACACACCAGGCTTCCAACATGTGCCCCAGCTGTCCAGACATGTCCCCAGCCCTCTGACCCCATCAGGTTATTGGTTTCTCCGTGTGGCCATGGAGTGGGACAGAAACCTCACACAGTTGTGCAAGCATGTGGCACCAGAGCCGTGCATACAAGGCTGAGGCCTCCTGCACAACCTTTGTGGGCACTTTCCCTGGAGCCCGTGGGAAACTGAGGCAGGCATCTCTGCAGGCTGCAGTGTCCCTGGCAAGTCCTCTGCATACCCCAGGGATAATTGCCCCTTCCCCTTCCTGGTCAAAGCCAAGGCCTAAATTGAGATTCACCCCATTAAAACCATCACCCGTAGCCCCTGTGTGCACAGGACGGGGGCGGGGGAGGGGAAAGGGCTCCTGGGTTCTCTCCCCTGCACAGGGTGGAGAGTGCAGACTAGTAATTAGAGAAGGGGGGGCTGGGAGCCAGTACTCCTAAATTCTCTGCCTCTCCCAACCCGCAGACCCTGCCAGCCCAGCCCTGCTCCCCCTCCACCCCACATCTGCTGGTGCCCCTCATTCCTGACTTGCAGCTCCCCCCTTCTTTGTCTCCCAGAGACTTTGCTGAACACCCGTCTGGAGACGTCGGATCTGAAGTGGACGACATACCCCCAAACTGATGGCCAGGTGAGGGGAGGAGGGCAGATGGGGGAGGGACAGGTTTGCAACAGGGGCTGTGTTGTGAGGGCAAGGAATCGCAGGCTCCATGAAATTGCAGGATGGCTACTATGGGAAGATCCCAGATTAGCAGGAGGGTGGGGGTTTATTGGGGGGCAGGTGGAGAGTTGGGAGGTTTGGGGAGCTGTGGAGGAATCAGGGGGGCTGAGTGTCTGGCCACTCTGCCAACTGACCTGTGTCCCCTCTCCTGTTCTGTGCCCCACAACGTCCTGCTGTGCCCTGCATCTCTCCCCTCTACCCTGTGCCCCATCTCCTTCCTCCTCCCCCATGTCCCCCACTTTCCACCTCCTCTTTCCCCCACCTTCCCAATATCTCTACACCCCCTTCCCTGCCCCCAACCCCTGTTCCCATCCGGCAGTGGGAGGAGCTGAGTGGGCTGGACGAGGAACGCCAACAGTCGGTGCGCACCTTCGAGGTGTGTGCAGTGGAGGGGCCGGGCCAGGAGGCCTGGCTGCGCAGCAGGTTCGTGGGACGCCGGGAGGCGTCGTACGTCTACGCCGAGCTGCGCTACACGGTGGTGGAGTGTTTCTCCCTGCCCCGGCCTGCCCGCGCCTGCAAGGAGACCTTCAACCTCTTCTACTACGAGGCCGATGCCGATGTGGCCACAGCCACCGAGCCGCCCTGGCTGGAGAACCCCTGGGTGAAGGTGGACACGGTAGCGGCCGAGCATCTGACCCGCAAGCGGCCGGGTGCCGAGGCCACGGGCAAAGTCAATGTCAAGACGCTGAGGCTGGGGCCCCTTACCAAAGCCGGCTTCTACGTGGCCTTCCAGGACCAGGGGGCCTGCATGGCGCTGCTGGGTGTCCGCCTCTACTTCAAGAAGTGCCCGGGCACTGTGGTCCGCCTGGCCACCTTCCCCGAGACCGTGCCCCGGGAGCTAGTCATGCCGGTGGGTGGCGCCTGCGTGGATGGGGCCATCCCAGCAGGCCCCGGGCCCCTCAGCATGTACTGCCGGGAGGACGGACATTGGGCAGACCATACTCCCGCTGGTTGCGTTTGCCTGGCTGGGCATCAGGTTGCTGAGCAGAATACCCAGTGCCGAGGTGAGCGGTCCTGGATGCTAGGGTTCTGCCACAGGGACTGGGCAATGGGTCTTCAGGGGGTCCCCAGACACAGGGTTCTGCTGCAGGGTCTGGGTGATGGGCCTTTGGGGGGTCCCCAGATGCAGGGTTCTGCTGTGGAGACTGAGTGATGGGGCCTTTAGGGGGTCCTCAGATGCGGGATTCTGCCGCAGGGGCTGGGCGATGTGGCCTTTGGGGAGTCCCCAAATGTGGTGTTCTGCTGTGGGGGCTGGGCGATGGGGCCTTTGGGAAGGTCCCCAGATGCAGTGTTCTGCACAGGGGCTGGGCGATGGGGCCTTTGGGGGGGTCCCCAGACACGTGGTTCTGATGCAGGCAACAGGGTTTTTAGGGGTCCCAGCCTTGGGCTGCAGGGGGGCTAAATACCCAGGTTCCCCCTATGCCTGGGTTTTGAGGTATGTGACTAGACCCCAGGATGCCTGGGTTTTCTGGGGCACATGTGGGTTCGAGCAGAGCAGCAGGTGGTGATTGGGAAGGACCTAGGATTACTGAGTTTTCTCCCGGGAGGTGGGAGGTCAGTCCAACCCCATCACTCAGGGTGGGGAAGAGACACCTTTCATCTCTCGGCTGCAATAGGAACACTTCCTTTATCCCCGCCAGCTGCCCCCAGCCTGGGAGAGCAGCCTCCTGGACACCTGGCCGGGCCCCCCCCAGAGCTGGAGGCTGGCAGACAAGGAATCCAAAATATGTGAGGGGAGGGGCATTCATGGGGGGGGCGGGGGATTGAGTGGCGCTGAGATGCAGCCACCTCTGGAGCGGGCCATGGCGACCATTTAACACTTTGTTTCCCAGTATAGCACTGTCTGATCCCCCCTTTTCTGTCTTGCCAGCCTGTGCCCCCATGTACTTCAAGGCCACACAGGGTGAAGGCTCCTGCCAGCTCTGCCCCTCCCAAAGCCACACTTTGGCATCCGGCGCCACCATCTGCTCCTGCCTCAGCGGGTACTTCCGCGCCAGTTCTGACTCCCCTGACTCTCCCTGCACCAGTGAGTGGCCCTGGGATGGGGCTGGTGGGCTAAAGCAGGGGGGGCTGGGAACCAGGACGCCTGGGTTCTCTCCCCAGCTCTGACTAGCGAGTGGGGCTAGTAGTTAGAGTGGGGGGAAGGAAGGGCGCTGGGAGCCTGGACTCCTGGGTTCCATCTCTCTCTCCCCTCCCCTGCAGAGACACCGTCAGCTCCACGCAGCATAGTGTCCCGGATCAACGGCTCGGTGGTCGTGCTGGCCTGGAGCGAGCCCCTGGACCGGGGGGGCCGCTGGGACGTGAGCTACAATGTGCTCTGTTCCGAATGTCCCGAGGGGCTGCCCTGCCGGCGCTGCGCCCGCCTGGCCTTCGACCCCGGTGTGGAGGGGCTGTTGGAGCCAGGGGTGAAGGTCCAGGGGCTGCAGGCGTATGTGACGTACACCTTTGAGATCCAGGCTGTCAATGGCGTGTCCGACCTGAGCCCCAACCCGCCCCAGTCTGAGTCGGTCAACGTCACCACCAACAAGGACGGTGAGACGTGGGTGGTGCCCCTAACTCCTGACCTGCAGCCCCTGCCAGTGCCCCTCACTCCCGACTCACAGCCCCTGCCAGCCCAGCCCTGGGCTCCCCTAAACCTGCCGGTGCCCCTCACTTCTGACCCACAGTCCCTGCCAGCCCAGTCCTGGGCTCCCCCAGCCCTGCCAGTCCCTGTCACTACCGACCGGCAGCCCCTGCCAGCCCCACCGTGACTTGGTGTCTCCCCGCAGTGCCCCTGCCCGTGGCTGAGATCCTGCAGGCATCTGTCTCCCCCAGTGGGATGCTGCTGACCTGGCCGGTGCCCAGCCCCCCCAGTGGGCGCATCCTTGACTATGAGGTGAAATACTATGAGAAGGTGAGTGGGGGAAGGTATGAAGAGGAGCAGGGAGGGGACCAAAGCTTGGAGGATCAGGATGGGGCTGTGGGGGGGAGGAGTGGTCAGGGGCAGCATGTAGAGGGGGATCGGAGGGACAGTGGGGGGAGAGTGACTGGGGGGCATGGGGTGGATTGAGAGGCCAATGGGGGGCAGCAGGATCTCAGGGACTGTAGAGGCGTTGAGAAGGGGCTGGAAGGCAGGGAGACCTCGGAGGGAGGGAAATCTCTGAGCCACAGAGTCGGGGCTAACCCCTCTCTTTCTCCCAGGGTGCGGCAGGTGGGGAAGCGCCCATGTTTGTGAAGGCGTCAGAGGCCCGGGTGGAGCTTGCAGGGCTGCGCCGTGGGGCACTGTATGGGGTGCAGGTCCGCGCCCGCTCTGAGGCCGGCTATGGAGACTTCGGGCCAGAGATTGTCTTCCCCACGCAGGGCAGCGGTGAGTCCCCTCTCCCCCGGCCTGGCCAGTCCCCCCCTCCTGAACTGTCTGTCCCTCTGGGTACAGAGAGCAGCGGGCTGGTTCCAACTGGTGCTGATGCTCAACCCTGGGTGTTGGGTCCTTGTGCGAGGTTCAGATAGTGCCAGGTTGCACAAGGATGAAGGTTGTTCATGTGTGTCAAGTTGCACATAGATGGAGGTTGCAAATGGAGGAAAATTGCACGGGCCTGTCAGGTTGATGTGGATGAAAGTTGCACATTGGTGTCAGGTTGCACGAGTAAGAAGGTTGCACAAGAATGAAGGCTGCACAAGGATAAAGGTTGCATGTGGTGACTAATTTGCATGAGGTTGAAAGCTGCACGTGGAGGAAGGTTGCACGAGGATGAAGGTTGCATGGGGGTGCTAGGCTGCAGGTGAGGCTGGACAGACGACACTCCTTTGCCTGACGCCGCCCTGGCCTGCTGCCCACCGGGTGTGCCCAGAGACTGGCTTCTGTTGCTGCCGGAGGCCTCCAGCTCTTGGTGGGATGTGCTGCCCCAAGGCCAGTGCCCCCCTATATGACACTTCCCACCCCAGATAGCTCAGGAGCTGGCGCCCCTTGTGGCCAATTTCAGTGCAGGAGGAGCCCTGCCTCAGTGATCCCAGCCCGGCCCTTCGACTTTGCTGTGTGCACCAGGCCAGGTGGCATCTCTCATGCCCTGATCGGTCTCTCTCTCCCCAGAAGCGGGGGGCCGGACAGAGCAACTGGGACTGATCGCGGGAGCAGCCGCTGTGGGGGCCCTGCTGGTGCTAGCTGTGGTGGTGGCGGCTGTAATCTGCATCAGGTGGGACCCCCTGGTGAATAGGGGGCGGTGGGGGACCAGAGGGATGGCGTGGACACAGGAGTTGTGGGGACAGAGAGATTGGGGGCAAGGGGGAGTAGGTGGGCTGAGGGATAGTGTGGGCTGGGAGGCTGGGGGACAGATGGCTGTGGGGGGGACAAGGGGATGGGGCAGGCTGGGTCCAGTCACGTTCTCCCTCGAGAGTTCTAGGGAGGGTCTCTTGGCTGTCTCCCAACTTTCTCTCCCTTCCCTGCAGGAGGCATGGTGCAGGGAGCCACGACCCCGAATACTCAGACAAGCACGGGCAATACCTCATTGGACACGGTAAGTGGGGGGCAGGGCAGAGGGTGGGGTCAGGATGAGGGGGGGCAGGTAAGGGTGAGGGGTGGGGGCACAGGGTGGGGGCGAGTGAGGGACTAGGCAGGTTGGGGGGGTGGCAGGGCCTGTGTCGAGGGGGATTGGCTCTAACTGCCCCCCGGACTCCCCAGGCATCAAGCTCTACATTGACCCCTTCACCTATGAGGACCCCAACGAGGCCGTGCGGGAATTTGCCAAGGAGATCGATGTCTCCTATGTCAAGATCGAGGAGGTGATTGGAGCCGGTGAGCCTTGAACCCCAAAACCTGCCTCTGAGCCCCATGAGCTCCTCCAATGCCCCCAGACTGGCCCCTGAATCCCTGAACCTGCCTCTGAGCTCTCCAAACTCCCTCCGCTCCTCCAAACTGGCTCCCAAACCCCCCTCTGAGCCCCGAAACTCCCTCTGTGCACCTGAACCAGCCACTGAACCCCCATACCCATATCTGAACCCCCTGAACTTCCCTCATGCCCAAACCTACCTCTGAACCTCCCAAACCAAACCATCCCCCAAACCGCCTCTCTAAGCCTGCAAACTTCCCCCATGCTCATGAACCCCTGAACCTGCCTCTGAGTCCCCCAAACTCCTCCCATGCCCTCAACCTCTATCCCCCCAAACTCTTCCTGAGCCCCAAACCCCTGAATCAACCCCCAAACTCCCTTGTGACCCTGAACGAGCCCCTGTAATCCCCACATTCCTCAACTGGCTCCCAAACCTGAACCCCCCAAGCCCTGGATCCCCCAAACCTGCAAATTCCTTGAATCCCCAGCCTACAGTGCCCCTACCCCCATCCTCCACACCCTGCCCCCTGCCTGGCATCCCTACCTATCTAGATTTAGAGTGAGGGATGCCCCCTTGAACTCAGCATCCTGAAAGCCACAGCCCCTTCCTATTCCCCTCAAAATCACCATTCACGGCTGACTCTCATTTTCATTCCTGTCTTTCCTCTTTCTCTCCCCTTTTTGGGTTTTTTACTTTGTTTTCTTAATTTTCTACTTGGACCCTCACTCCAGTTTGTTCCCTTCGCCCTTCATGGCCTGGGCCCCCGTTTTATTCCACCCCTCCCCCGTTCCCCAATCTCCTGCCTCCTTTCCCCTCTCCGTGCGTTGCTTTGTTCCCTCCTTCTCCCTGACCTGTTCCCACTTTCTTTCCATTTTGTTCCCTTTCCCTTTCTTTCTGTAACCTCCGCTACGTCTACACTGCCTCTTTTTTGAGGAAGAGACAATGCAAATGAAGCGCTCATTAGCAACTTCTCGTGCTTCATTTGCATATTCTCTTCTGATGCTTTTTGATGCGGAAGAGGTTTTTGCGCAAAAAAAAAGCAGTGTAGACGGGTCTGTTTTGCTCAAAAAAACCCTTTTGTGCAGGATCCCTTATCCCTCAAAAAATGAGGTTTACAGGTTCTTGTGCAAAAGAGTTTTTTTGCGCAAAACGGACCTGTCCACACTGCTTTTTTTGCGCAAAAACCTCTTCCGCAAAAAGCATCGGAAGAGAATATGCAAATGAAGCACAAGAAGTTGCTAATGAGCGCTTCATTTGCATTGCCTCTTCCGCAAAAAAGAGGCAGTGTAGACGTAGCCCTCCTCTTTCACTCTGTTTTGTCCCCCCTTTTCCTCTCTCGATTCATTTTGTTCCCTCCTTCTCCCCAGCTTGTTCTTTTCTTCCATTTCGGTCCTCCTTTTTCTCTGCCTCATCTCATTCCTTCATTCCCTTTCTTGGCTCACTCGTTCTTTCTCCCCATCTCGGTCCCCCTTTTTCCATATATCATTCTCTTTCAATCTGTGTTTCCTTCCCTCATTCTCCCTGGCTCACTCTTCCTCTCTGTCTCATTCCTTTCCCTTTGTATCATTCACTTTCACATTGTTTTGTTCCTCCATTTCTCTCTTGATTTATTGCTTCATTCCCTCCTTCTCCCCATATTCTTTCTTTTTCTGCTTCATTTGTCCTTTGTCATTCTCTTCCACTTTTCTCAATCGACTCCTTTCATTCGCTCCTTCTCCCTGTTTGTTTGACATCTTTCTTTCTTTTTTTCTCACCCCGTGCCTTCTCTCTGCAGGAGAGTTTGGGGAGGTGTGCCGGGGCCGGCTGAAGGTGCCTGGGAAGAAAGAGGGTTGTGTGGCCATCAAGACACTGAAGGGGGGCTACACAGAGCGCCAGCGCCGGGAATTCCTCAGCGAGGCCAGCATCATGGGGCAGTTTGAGCACCCCAACATCATCCGGCTGGAGGGAGTGGTGACCAGCAGCACCCCGGTCATGATCCTCACCGAGTTCATGGAGAACGGAGCCCTGGACTCCTTTCTCAGGGTACAGGGTCCCAAACCCCTGACACCCCAAAACCATCCCTCTCTTGGAGAATAAGACCCTTGGGGTACAGAGAATCCCAAATACAGGAGGAGGGACCCCAAAACTGCCAGTCAACCCCAAATCACCCCGGACATGGGGAATGGGGTCCTGAAATATGGGGGAAGATCCAAAAGCCCCTGCATGCTGTGCCCTCTCCCCTGCAAAGCAGTGCCCCACATGTGGCCCTGTACCCCCACCCCACCACCTCTGACCTAGACCCCACCCACTAAGGCCCTGCCACCACCCATCAGAGCCCAGACCCTACTTATTGGGACCACACCCCTGCCTATTTTCCCCAACCCCAAGCCCTGGAGCCCCGCCCCTGTGCTGACCCTGCTCCATCTCCCCCCAGCTGAATGAGGGGCAGTTCACGCCTATCCAGCTGGTGGGCATGCTGCGCGGCATCGCCTCCGGAATGCGCTACCTGGCCGAGATGAGTTATGTTCACCGGGACCTGGCCGCCCGCAACATCCTGGTCAACTGCAACCTGGTCTGCAAGGTCTCCGACTTCGGCCTGTCCCGCTTCCTGGAGGAGAACTCCTCTGACCCCACCTACACCAGCTCCCTGGTAGGGCCCGCATGCGGGATGGGTGGGGGGAGGGAGGATGCCTGGGTTCTCTCCCTGGCTCTGGGAGGGGCGTGGGGGCTGGGGGAATCGGAACTGGGGGCTGGGTGCTGGGAGCGTTTCACACTCCTCATCCCCAGGGCGGGAAGATCCCCATTCGCTGGACGGCCCCTGAGGCCATCGCCTTCCGCAAGTTTACCTCGGCCAGCGACGCCTGGAGCTACGGCATTGTCATGTGGGAGGTGATGTCGTTTGGGGAGCGGCCCTACTGGGACATGTCCAATCAGGATGTAAGTATGTCCCCCTCCCCCCCTCTGCCGCCCTGGGCCAGAGCAGGTCTGTGTGGCTGTTAACCAGCTGCCTCATCCCAGAGGTGGCTGCATCTCAGTGCACAAGGTTCCCATCGATTCCTCCTTTCCTCTGTGTATGAGCTGTGCTGTCCCTGCAGGTGATCAATGCTATTGAGCAGGATTACCGCCTGCCCCCACCGCCCGCCTGCCCCACGGCGTTGCACCAGCTCATGCTGGATTGCTGGCAGAAGGAACGCAGCGCCCGGCCCCGCTTTGCCCAGCTCGTCAGCTCCCTCGACAAGCTGATCCGCAACCCAGCCAGTCTGCGCATTGTCTCTCGCGACGGCAGCGGGTGAGTGGTCGGGAGATTGGGGGGCTGGAAGTGGCTGGTAGTTTTTGGGGCTGGAAGATCAGGGACTGGATAGGGTTGATTGCATATTGGGGAGCTGGATATTGGGGCCTGGGAGCAGACAGGAGATTGGGGGTGCTGGGAGCTCAGAAGCTGGATATGGTGGGGGCTGGGAACTTCTGGAAGTTTGGGAGGCTGGAAGATCAGGGACTGTATATGGGGGGCTGGGAGTGGCTGGAAGATCGGGGGCTGGATAGGGTTGGTTGCATAATGGGGGATTGGATAGGGGAGTCTCCCCCTTTTCCCACTCCCCCTTTTTGGCCCCCCCACCTCTTCATGCTACCCAGCGGTGGCTCCAGCCAGACCCCCCAATTCCTGTTCCCCCTTGGGATAAACAGTTCTGATCTCAGGGTGTCTGGGAGGGGCAGAGCAGCCCCATGATAATTGACGGTACCCCATCCCCCTCTCCCCTGCAGGCCTTCCCACCCCCTGCTGGACCAGCGGGCCCCCCACTGCTCCTCCTTCAGCTCCATTGGCGACTGGCTCCGTGCCCTCAACATGGGCTGCTATGAGGAGAAATTCAGCACTGCCGGGTTCAGCTCCTTCGAACTGGTCAGCCAGATCTCAGCCGAGTGAGTGCCTCCAGGGGCTGCAAGTTGGGAGTTAGGGGCACCCACAGAGCTGGGGGCGTGTAGGGCTTGGCTAGCAGGGGCTGCAGGTCAGGAGTGAAGGGCACCAGCAGAACAGCGTGGAGCCTAGGGCTGGGCTGGCAGGGATGCGGGTCAGGAGTGAGGGGCACCAGTGGCGCTTTGGGGAGCTGCTAATGCCCCATCTCTCTGCCCCCTCAGGGACCTGCTCCGAATTGGGGTAACGCTGGCTGGCCACCAGAAGAAGATTCTCTCCAGCGTGCAGAACATGCGTAACCAGAACAAAACGGCCCCGTCTGGAGGAGCTGCGGGGGGGCGATTCTGACTGTCCTCTGACCCCTGGAGCTGGGACTTCACCGGATCCCGGGTTACTAATGGGACCTGGCTGCACTGCAGGGCTTTTCCCCTGGAACTTGGGGGGTCAAGCTTCCCCCACCCCTTCAGGGATTGCACTTTGTATATTTGAGCAGGAAGAGTTTTGTCCTTGGGGGGGACATGGCCTCTTGGTTGAGGGTTCCAAGATGGCTGCCCTCTAACCAAGTCTCAAGATGACTGATGAGCTCTTTGGTCAATGGCCAAGATGGCTGCAGTTAAGTCATCGCCCAAGATGGCTGCTCTTGCTTGGGGGTCCCTAGGCAAGTGCTGTGCAGTGCTCATGCTCTCCCGAAGGCCAGCCATTGGGTGTCTCCCAAGTTGACTAGCGGTTGGCTGGAATGCCCTTTGTGTGGGGCAACCAACATGGCTGATGGATGGCAGTGGCTTCTGGAGATGGCTGCCCGTTGATAGTCCAGGTTCTCAAAATGACTGCCTGTTGGACAGGGAACGCAAGATGGCTGCTCTGTAGGGGACACCAAAGCCAGGCGACCCTTAACATGGACGTTCAAAATGGCTGCACTGCAGTCAGGTGCGAGGATGGCTGCCGGTGACCAAGATGGCTGCCCTTTCACTAGAAGCCTTATCGTCCCCCCCCCCCAATATTTGAGGGGTAGTGATGTAATGTAATCAGGGTGCCCCCTAATCTCCCCAAAGATTGGGGGATGTCTCCCTGGTATCTACTTGAATCTCTCATCCCCTCTCCACCATGGGGGGGGACTAAAAATGTGGGGTTGCCCCCCCACAAAGCCAAAGAATGACTATTGACAGTGGTGATGTCATTGCTGCTCAGTGATGTCATTGATTTGGGACAGCCAATATCAGCAAAATCAGGTGTTGGGAGATGCCACCGATGCCAGCTGCCATCTTGTGATGTCACAGGCATCGGCAGTGATGCCATTGCTGTGGCTATGTGATGTCATTGGGAGTGGCTATGGCTGTGATGAGGGAATTGGTGAAACGGAGGATGGATGATGTCAGCGCCAGATAACTTCAGGAAAGTAGGGTGTGGAATCATGATGTCTGCGGAGGCAGCGTGTGATCTCATAGCCGTATTGCATAATGATGTCATCAATGCTAGTGTGTAACATCATCTCTGCATCTGGTGACAAGATCAGACAGGAGCTCGTGATGTCACTGTTACTAGCCTATGATGTCATCAATCTGTGATACTGGAACTCTTGCCTACTCCCCCTGTGATGTCATTGGGCTGTGAGGTCATGGTGGCTGGACTTTGGGGACGGGGGCAATGTCATGATGTCATTGTGAGGTCAGTACCTGGCACAGGGCTTTCACCTTCATATTGAAGGTGAATTTAATGTATGAGTGCTGTGACTTGCTTTTGAACCAAAGTTCAGGGGGTGGAATTGTGGGGGAGGTGATTTCCCCTGCCATTGATCTCCCAACAATGGGACCAGCCCCCTGCCTTGGAGCCAGGACAGCATACAGGGCATCAGACTCTCCCCCCCGAGCCAGTGTGGAATCGGGGTGTCCCCACCCCTCAAAATAAAGCGGGATTCAATCAAGTTTGAAGAAATGCTTGGAGATGGCACGTGATTGGGAGAGCTGTCAATTTTGCCTGGGGGTGGGGCCTCTGAGGTGGAGGGGCCTGGATCAGGCTTGCCCCAAGCGCTGGGGGCTCGATGTGACTAGAGAGACTCTGAACTGGGGCCTGGGAACTGGGTTCTCTCCCTGGCTCTGGGATGTAGCTAGAACAGCTGCTGTTCCTGTGACCCAGGCAACCAGGACAGGAAGGGGGGAGGAGGGAGGAAGGAAGCTGCCACCCAGGCCCACCTCTATCCTTGGCACAGTGTGCGGACAAAAGGAATCACTGATGGTGGGTGGGGTCTCCTGCGCCATGAACCCCACCCAAGAGCTGGAAGAGAGCCCAGGAGTCCTGGCTCCCTGCCCTGCTGTTCTGACCCACCAGCCCCTGCTCCTGCTATTCATGCCTTATGCACTCAGTTGATGTTTCCCTCCATTTGCACATGGGGGGAGGGTCGGGGAGGGTTGATCTATAAAAGGGAAAGTTTATGCAGTTGCAGCAGGGAATGTAAATACAGTGAAAGGGGGAAGGGTTGAGCTAGCAGGGTCTGTGGGTGGGGAGAGGGGCAGAACAGAACTGGGGGGAGGGGCAAAGCAGGGCTGGGAGGGGCTGCGGGTCGGGTCGAGAGTAAAGGGCACTGTCTGGGCTGTGGGGCAAGGCTGGGCTGAGAGGTGCTGTGGGTCGGGAGTGAGGGGCACTGGCAGGGCTGGAGGGAGCAAAGCTGGTCTGGCAGGGGCTGTGGGTCGGGAATGAGGGGTACTGGCAGACTGGGGGGCAGGGCTGGGCTGGCAGGGGCTGTGGGTCGGGAGTGAGGGGCACTGTTTGAGCTGGGGGGCAGGACTGGGCTGTAGGTCGGGAGTGAGGGGCACTGGCAGACTGGGGGGCAGGGCTGGGCTGGCAGGGGCTGTGGGTCGGGAGTGAGGGGTACTGGCAGACTGGGGGGCAGGGCTGGGCTGGCAGGGGCTGTGGGTCGGGAGTGAGGGGCACTGTTTGAGCTGGGGGGCAGGACTGGGCTGTAGGTCGGGAGTGAGGGGCACTGGCAGACTGGGGGGCAGGGCTGGGCTGGCAGGGGCTGTGGGTCGGGAGTGAGGGGTACTGGCAGACTGGGGGGCAGGGCTGGGCTGGCAGGGGCTGTGGGTCGGGAGTGAGGGGTACTGGCAGACTGGGGGGCAGGGCTGGGCTGGCAGGGGCTGTGGGTCGGGAGTGAGGGGCACCAGGCTTCTGTCAGTTGTCCCTGAAAAGGGGGCGAGCGACCTTTGGCCGCTTGGGTTTGGAGTGAACCCCCGGCCCCCAGTCGCTCTGTAGCTCCCTTTCTCCGAGTCCCAGCCTTGCCTACCCGGGGGAAGCGGCACCTGGTGCGCCCAGCCCCGCTCCGCTCCCCACCCTGCTGCCCAGGGGCCCAGTAAAATGGATCCACAGCGCCGCCAGGTGGCCCTTTTTGGTACTGCGCGTAACTGGCTGGGAGGGGGACGGGTTGGTGGTAAAGCCCTGGTGGCAAAGGTGGGAGCCAGGACGCCTGGGTTCTTTCCCGCCGGGGGGGGGGAGGCGCTGGCTCGGTCAGAGTACGGGGCTGGGAGCCACGACTCCTGAGTTTTTCCCTTGGATGTTTCCTGCACCATGTTTTGAGGTGTTTCCCAGAAATAAAGCCACTTGAATGTGAAACAAAATCCCAATTTTTTTGTTTTTATTTGTTTCAAGTACAAATCAGAGATGTGGAGGACCCTCATGCTTTGTGCGGTGAGGGTCCCTACGTTCCCGAAGCGAGTTGGGGGGAATAGACCTAGCGTTCTTAGCCCCCTACTCCAAAAACAGGGTTTGGGGGGGCTGCGTCAAAAATCCAGGCGTGCCACCTTCAGGACCAGGCATCTGGTGCTGCTTCCATCAGCCACAATGGGTTGGTTGGGGTGAGTGGCAGAAATCTAGGAGAGATGGTAAAGAGAGGAGATGAGGGGACAGCACCCCATGGGACGTGATGGGAAACAGCTGAGCAAAGCTAAACTTCAGTTTCAGGGCACTGTTAACTTCTGGAACTCCCCACCACTAGATGCCGGAGGCCAGAGCCAGGGTGGGAGAAGTGGTGGGACACCGGGGGGAGAGGGAGAGGAGAAGGAGGCAGGAATATAGGGGGATAAGGGCTTGCAGCACCCTGCCCCCCAGAAGGAGAGAATAGCTGCAGTTCAGTCAAAGGCTAGGTGTTGTTAACCCGTAGAACTCCCCACCACCAGGCACAGCAGAGCTGGCTTTAATCTGCCACAGGATTCCACAGGGATGAGACTGACTTGGAGGGGAGTGAGAAGAGAAAGGTGAGACTATGAAGGGGGACAAGGGGTAATTGTTTATAAGAAAGTCACAGGGGTAGATTCAGGGTACAGCAAGCACTATCCCGGCATTGTTATGAGCAATGAAATGTCAGGGTGGTGTTAACCTGCAGAACTACCCACCACAAGATTCTGCCATCTCCTACCTCTGACTTTAGCATCCCAGCCCGCTGAAGGTCCCGATTCGGTCCAGCTTCATCCCGAAGCAGCCCTGAGGAGGTGGTGCCTTCTTGGTCCTGCCCCGAAACTTCCTCTGCCCGTTCATGAAGTCAGTGAAAAATCGGACCCAGGTGGGGTCGAGGGAGGGGGGCTCAGGGGCATCACGCAGGGGACGGCTTCCCACCCAAGGGAAAAGGGAGTGGTGGGCCACAGGGACGTTGATGGAGTGTGGGGTAGCTAGGGCATCACTCACTACAGCAACCAGAGTCTGGAGATGCAAAAAGGGACCTTGTTAAAGAGGGAGACCAGATGGCACAGAAAGAGAGAGAGCCCCCCCCCGCATCATAGCTCAGTCCCCAGACATGGTCCCAACTCTGGGAGGGGAGTGGGGCTGGTGGGTTAGAACAGGAGGCTGGGAGCCAGGACTTGTGGATATTCTCCCCAGCTCAGGGAGGAGGAGCTGGTGGGTTAGGGTTAGAGCTTGGAACCAGGTTGCCTGGGTTCTTTTCCCCACCCTGGAAGGGGAGTGAGGGTGAGTTAGAGCTGGGAGCCAGGTTGCCTGGGCTCTTTCCCTGGCTCTGGAAAGGGTGGCGGGGAGAATGGGTCAGAGTAGAGGGGGGCTGAGAGCCAGGACTCCTGGGTTCCATCCCTAGCATAGTACCTACCTGGCGGGGTTGGCGGGGGGCCGGCGAGGTGAGGGGGAGGAGGAGAAGAAAGAGCAGGGTGGAGTAAGGCTGCATGTTACCCGTGTGTGCGACAGGCCCCAATCTGGGGGTGTTGAGTCCTGGAGTGTCCCTGTGTGTGCTGGGGGCTCGGTGCAGTGTCTGGGTCCCTCTGCTTTCTCCTCCACCTCAGCCTGACTCTATAAAGGGCCTCATGGTGGTGACGTTCCCATGACCCCCCCTCCTCCCCTGGATGTATCACCCAGGGCAACAGATCCCTGCCCCCGCTGGGGCAGGAAGGGGTGGTAGCAAGGGGGGATGCGAATGGGGGGCCATTGTGTGGGTTGTCGGGGTGATGAGTTACTGGAAGCAGAAGGGAGTCTGGAAATGGATGCTCCTCACTCCTGACCTGCAGCCCCCTGCCAGCCCAGCCCTGGGTTCCCCCGGCCCTGCTGGTGCCCCACATTCCCGAACCATAGCCCCTGCCCTGCCCCTCCCCTGCCCTGCCAGTGCCCCTCACTCCCGACTCGCAGCCCCTGCCAGCCCAGCCCTGGGCTCCCCCCGCCCTGCCGGTGCCCCTCACTCGCAGCCCCTGCCAGCCTGGCCCTGGGCTCTTCTCCTTTGTATTATTACATTTCCATCTCATGCCCTAGCCAAAGCAGTTTCATGTGTTTCTCCAGAGCCCCAGGGTCCTCACTCCCCCCCATTCCAGGCCCCATGGAATCCATCACACAGGGTAACCTGGAGGGGGCTGAGAAACATCCGGGGAGAAAAGGGCCAGCCCCAGGAATCCAGCAGCAGGTTGCCCCAGAGACCAGGCAGCCACCCAGGGGGAATGCAGCTTCCAGCTGCTATGGGCTGGGTGGAAACCGGGCTGACTTGGGGAAGGGAGACAGGAAGGGGCTAGGGGCCTGTCCCCTCAAGGAGGTGCCAGCCTCTAACCGGGCTGGGAGTTTGAGACAGGAAGTGGCTCTGGGAGTCATCCCAAAATCCTGCCCCCCCCAGCTGTTAATTAACGGCCTAATCCCTGGATTAAGGAGCGCAGGGGGCTAATTAAGACACAGGGAGATTAGGGCCCATTGAGCCAGGCCCAGGCCTGATGGCCCAGCGTGGGATGAGCCAGGCCATTGTGTGCAGTGCAGTGCAGTGCAGTGTGTGTGTGGGGGGTGGAGGGCTGACAGTGCCTCCTCCCAGCAGGGGCCCTGCTGAACCTGGCCTGGCTGGGATGGTAGGAACAGAGTCTCTGGCTGCCATGGGCACTGGGCCACCTGGGGTAGGGACTGGGGGTCAGTCTGGCCTCGTTTGGAGAGTGGGATGGGAAGGGGGAGTCCTGCTCGTCTGCTGCCCCAAGGGTGCTGGTTTAGTGCCCCCCACCTGTGTCTGCCTCTGCACACCCCTTTTTCCTCAGTGCCCCCTGCCAGTGTCTCCCTCTCCCATCCCCTTTTCTTCAGTGCCTCCGCCTGTGTCTGCCTTGCCCTCCCCCTTTTCTTCAGTACCCCCCACCTATATCTGCCTCCTCCCCTTTCTTCAGTGCCCACCCTGTGTCTGCCTCCCCACCCCTTTTTCCTCTGTGCCCCCAGCTGTGTCTGCCTCCTCCTCACTCCCTTTTCTTCGGTGCCCCTGCCTTTCTGCCTCCCCACCCTTTTCTTCAGTGCCCCTTCCTGTGTCTGCCTCTCCAACCCCTTTTTCTTCAGTTTCCCCCCTGCCTGTCTGCCTCCTCCCACCCCTTTTCGCCTGTGTCTGCCTCCCCTTTTCTTCAGTGCCCCCGCCTGTGTCTGCCTCCCCGACTTTTCTCCATTCCTCACTTTCCTTGCGCTTGGTTTCCTGTCCCAAGCAGGACGCCCCTGGCCCTGGGTTCCCTCCCACCCTCCCTCGCGTCCAGGCAGTACTGGTCATTTGCTGCCTTGCATTCGCCCCTGGAGGCCTGGCTTTGGGGGAGGCTGGTTCACAGGCCACTTCTAGTGCCACGCAGAGCCATGGGGTGCCCACATGTCTCAGTTGCTGCTCTGGGGTGGCCAGATGGCAGCTCATCTGTGGGGCAGCCTCATACTGGGGCTGCCAGTGGCTCTGGAACTGGTGCTACCAGTGTCTGCCCCTACCTTGGGTGTTGGCGGGTGGAGGGAGGGGGTAGTGCAGCCAAGCCTCAGAGAAGGGGGGGTGCCCAGAGGAACCCCACATGGCCTCCTGCATCTCCATTTGGGACACCCCACTATCTGAGTCTGGTGGTTCCCCCTCTCCTGGCCTGGCCTAGGGGAAGGGGAAAAGCCCAGATTCCTGTGTTCCTGTGCTTAGCGAGCTCTTCAGTAGGGCCCCTGACTTGCCAACCAGATGTCATGCACGGACGCAGGCTCAGGGAGGCCATGACCTGGCCCCACCCACCCCTCAAAAGGCCAGGCTAAAAATAAAACCAGGCCAGCCCCCCCTCCCCGAGATCAAGTTGGGGGTCGGAGCAGCTAGGGGCTACCCAGGGAGACAAAGACACAAAGATTCCTGCCACCCGTGCGGAGTTCCCTGGCCAACCCCCTATTCACCAGCCACCAGACTGACGTCAGAGGGAAAAGGCCCCAGGGCTCCCTCCCACCCCGCAGTCAGGCCCCCAGAGGCCGGCGCCCCCTACAAGGTCCTGTTCAGTGCTATCTCTGGGCCCAGCCCCAAACTGAGTCCTGATTCAGGGCTGGTGCTTATTGGAAAGCGGCAGTTTTAGAGGAAGATGGGAGACAAAGCCCCCCGAGCCTCAGTCAGTCCCAACCCGCATTTCCCTCCCAGAGGCTGGGAGAGAATCCAGGAGTCCTGGCTCCCAGCTCTAACCCACCAGCCCCCACTCCCCTCCCAGAGGTGGGGATGGGACCCAGGCATCATGGTGGACAGTCGGAGGTTGACAGAGCAGTGGCCACAAGAACCAAGGCCAGGTAGTGGAAGTGGACATTTATTCTCCTCCCAAGACCGTTGTGCATCTCCCAGACGGCGGGGGGAGGGGGAACTACACTGAGTTTGGCTCTGGGAGGCACCCGCAGTCACAGGACAGGCCCATCCGGTGGTAGATCTCAGGTGGGGCCAGCCAAGTGCTACTGCCCTGCCCTGGGTGCCAGGCTGGGCCGGCGTGAGGCAGGGACTGGCCTCAGAACTGGGTGATGCGGATGTTGGCGGCAGCGCTCATGGGGTCCCCCTCACCTACGAGAGAGAGAGAGAGAGACAGAGTCACGTTCACGTCCCTTGCCTGGCACCCACCCTCTGAGATGCAGCCACCTCGGGGGCAGAGCAGCTAGTTACCAGCAGTTTGGGACAGGAAGTGATGAATCCTGTTTCTCATGAGGTGCCTCTAGGGGGATTTAGGGAGGCAGCTGGTTTCTTTCCCCAACTTTCCTGCCCTTCCACATGACTCCCCCCCACCTCCGTCTTACCCAGGGGTGTTGGCATTAGGATGCTGCTTCTGTCTCCTAGACGAGTCTTCCCTCTGCAGGGGAAATGGCAGGATTAGGTACTGAATAGGGGATATGCCAGCTGGGGCTTCCCCAATGAGACCCATCCCCCACCCCCCTGAGCATGCCAGTCCCTGCCCTGGGGCCGGGTGGGAGCCAGCACCCCCAAAAGGGGGCATGCCCTTGCCCCATTCCCTGCCCCCCTGAAATCTCACCGCCGTCTCTGGTGGTAGAGGCAGACTCCAGTGACCAGGACGAGGATCAGCCCCAATGGTACGAGGACTCCCACCAGGATGGCAGTGAGGTTATCTGTGGGCAGAGGTAAGACAAAGCTGAGCAGAGTGGGGGGTGCAGGGCTCAGCAGGGGTCGCTGTCCCTTGGGCAGCAGGGCTGGCCTCAAGAGTGGCACTAGGGGAACTGGGGGCAGGGAGCGGGGTGGGGCTCAGCAGGGGTCGCTCTCCCTTGACATGCAGGGCTGGCCCCAGAGTGGCACTAGGGAAACTGGGGGGGCAGGGAGGGGCTGGGTACTCAGCAGGGGGCGCTCTTCTCTGGCAAGCAGGGCTGTGGCAGTCCTGTACCTGGCGGGGCAAGGCTCTCAGGGGGCACGTCAGGCGTCACACGCTCGCACTCCTGTCCTTCGTAGCCCTCGGCACAGTCACAGGTGAACCCGCCAGCTGTCTCCCGGCACCAGCCCTCGTTCTGGCATGGGCTGCTGAGACACGGGCTGGCTAGAGAGACACAGGCGAGTGACTGCCAGCCATCCCAGCCCCCATTCCCCTCCAAGAGCCAGGGAGCGAACCCAGGAGTCCTGGCTCCAAGTCGCCCTCCTCTAACCTACCCAACCCCTCTTCTTCTGTGATACCCCCCACAGCTAAACCAAGACGCAGCCGTGGCACGTATCATGGCTTCTGTGCAGTTCTCAGCCAGGGGTGATTCCCCAGCTCTGCATAGATGTGCTGGGCTCCTGGCTGCCCTCTCACCGTGGTAGCAGCCCCAGGTATAGTTGGCGAGAGTGCAGATATCTGGCGCAAGGCAGCGGGGGGCGGGCTCGCATTGCAAGGTGCCCGTCTCTTGGCAGGTGCAGCGCTGGGTGCAGTCAATCGTCAGGAATGTCTGGTTGATCTGGGCTGGGGTAGGAGAGAGTCAGCAACTGCATAGAACCCAGGCGTCCTGGCTCACAAACCACCCCCGCTCCTGCACCCCACTCCCACTTCCCTCCCAGTGCCAGAGAGAGAACCCAAGAGTCATGGCCCTCGCCCTCTGCTCTAACCACCAGCTCCCACTCTCCTCCCAGATCAAGGCAGAGAACCCAGGTGTCTGGGCAGGGACCCAAGCATCTGGCACACCGGGTAGTACTGGCCATCGTGGCTGCATCCGCACTGGTTGTAGGGGACACTGTCCAGGCCACTAAGCACATAACCGGGGTCGCTGGCGCAGCCCTCCACACAGGGAGCATCGCAGGTCGAGGGTGCAGCCAGGCAGGCACAGCTGGCAGGACAGGCCGTCATGCAGGGCTGGTAGGTGGTATGGGCTGGGCAGGCCATGGCTGCAGGGAGAGACAGTGGTTAGTGAGGTTGGGAATGGGTGGGGGCTGTTTGGGCAGGGGGCTGCGATTCAGGACTAAGTGGCATTGGGAGGGTGGGGGCTGCAGGCTGGGAGTGAGGGGCTTCACAGGCTGCGAGCTGCAGGTCGGAAGTGGGTAGTGCTGCAGGAGTGAGGGCGTCATGGGCAGGGGGCTATGGGGCAGGAGTGAGGGGCACAGTGGGGATGCAGGCCGGGAGAGAAGGGCACTGTGGGCAGGGGGCTGCATGTGGTGAGGGAGGGGCACCGCAGGGCTGTGGGTCGGGAGGGAAGGGCACCATGGGGCACTGCGGAGTGGGAGTGAAGGCAGAGGAATCATTTCAGATTTTGGTTGGGGGAGCAACCTATGCATATTGTGATGGGTAAGAGAAAGTGAGAGCATGGGGGGCAGACTGAGGACAGCAGCTTCAGCAGTGTTACTGAGCATGCTCAGTACTAGCTAAGCAGCAAATCGGGGGGGGACTGATCCCATTCACCCTCCCCCACACACATATCGCCTTTTTCTAAGGCTACTAAGACATGGGAAAATTCTAGGTTTTTTGGCAGCTAACTTAGCGATTAGCTGGCAGAAGCCTTGTATCTAATTCCTATGTAAAAGAAAGAAAATGAAATAAATATTAGACCCACTCAGCTCTAATACCAACACTTTCTGACATCTTGTGGCAAGTCCCTTAAGGACCCTGGTCAGCCTTAACATTGTAATATACAGTCTTACTTTGTTACTAACTGCTGAGAGAGATACAGTCAGGACTCTTGGGCTCTCCCTCAGCTCTGGCAGTGCAGTGGGGTTACAGCAGGGGGCAGGTACATTTGGGCTCTATATAAGATCAGACCAATGGATCGGGCCCAGTGTTCTGTCTGCCAACAGTGGCCAATGCCAGATGCTTCGGAAGGCATGAGCAGAAGAGGCATCATCAATTGATGCATTCCCTGTCGCCAGTTCCCAGCTTTTGGCAAACAGAGGCTGGGACACCATCCCTGCCCATTCTGGTGAGTAGCCACTGATGGAGTAGCCACTCCTTGAACTTATTTTGTTCTTATTGGAACCCTGGTATAGTTTGGGCCTTTCCATTATCTCCTGGCAAAGAGTTCCACAGGTTGACTGTGAAAAAATAATTTATTTTGTTTGTTTTAAATCTGCTGCACATAAATTTAATTGGGTCAGCTTCTTGTGTTATGTTAGTAAAGGAATGAATAACATGTCCTTATTCTATTTCTCTACAACATTCATGATTTCCTAGATCTCTAATAAATCCCCCTCCCCGCACCCTTTAGTCATTTCTTCTCCAAGCTGAAAAGTCCCATTCTTGTTAATCTCTCCTCTTATGGAAGCTGTTTCTTACCCCTCATAATTTCTGTTGCCTTTTCTGTACCTTTTCCAAATCCAATATATCTTTTTTTTAGATGGAGTGAGCAGATCTGCATGCAGTATTCAAGATGTGGGCATACCATGACTTTATATAGAAGCAATATGATATTTTCGGTCTTATTATCTATTCCTTTCCTAATGATTCCCTATATTCTGTGAGGCCTGGTCTACACTAGGATCTTAGTCCAAAATAATTCCCCAAGATCAAATTTGTAAAGCAATGCATCCACACTACCAAGCCTCTTATTCCGGAATAAAGGGCCATGGAATTCAGACTCTGTACTCCTGCATTTCATGAGGAGTAACGCTATTCCTGAACTTGTAAATCCTAAATAATGTGAGTGCGGATACTCTGGTGCTGCTAATTCAAACTTATTGGCCTCTGGAGGCCTCCCGCAGCTCCCCCAGAGTGCTTCCTGGGGTTCTGAGTTTGAAGTAGCACGTCCACATTATCGGAACCTGCCTCGGACGACATTCGATTCCTCCCCGCAGTGAGAACACAGAACTTCGAATTTGTAAAACTGGGTGCCCAGAAGTCGAAGTCAGTAAATTCAAAATAATCTCCTAGTGTAGACATGACCTTAGTTTTTAGACTTCCACTGCACATTGTGCATATGTTTTCAGGCAACTATCCACAATAATTTCAAGATCTCTTTCTTGAGTGGTAACAGCTAATTTAGACCCCATCATTATTGTATCTATAGTTAGGATTTTATTTTTCCATGTGCATTACTTTGCACTTATCAACACTGAGTTCCATCTGCACTTGTGTTGCCCAATCACCCAGTTTTGCGAGATCCCTTTGTAACTCTTTGCAGTCAGCTTTGGACTTAACTATTTTGAGTAATTTTATAGCATCTGCAAATGTTGCCACCTGATTGGTTTACCCCTTTTTCAAGAACATTTATAAGGTTAACAATAGTGGTCCAAATGCAAATAATCCCAGCAGCACAACGCTCATTGCTACTCGTCCCCCCCCCCCCCATCTTTTAAGTGGAGGACCCGGCAATGTTTTCATGACGGATCTATCCTCTGTGATTTGAATGCCCAGCCTTTTGTTATTCTTAATCATCTGCCTCCCTCTGTTTATAACAAACTCCCTGCCCCAAAGGCAAAGCTGCAAGCTGTTCAAACTCTATTGCAGTTAAGAGCTGCCTCTGGAGTCAGGGCATGCAGCTTTAAGCAGACTTCAAGTATGAAATCCAGGGGCTCCAACTTTTGGGCCCCAGCCGCCCTAACTGGTGCCCTTGAGGGAGGGACATTAAAGGGCTGTGTGTCAGGAGGGAGGGATGCTATGGGGCTGCAGGTCAGGAGGGAGGGCACTATGAGGCTGTGTAGGGAGGGCGCTATGGGGCTATGAGGGGAGGGTGGACACTATGGGACTATGTGTTGGGAGGCAGGGGTGCTATGGGGCTGTGGGTCAGGTGGGAGGGCACTATGGGGCTTTGTGGGAAAGAAGTGGCACTACAGGGCTGTGTGTCAGGAGGGAGGGTGCTATGGGACTGTGTGGGAGGGGGTGCTATGTGACTGTGTGGGGAGGGGGTGCTATGTGACTGTGTGGGAGGGGGTGCTATGGGCTATGTTGGAGGGAGGGTTCTATGGTGCTGTGTGGGGAAGGAGGGACACTATGGAGCTGTGTGCGGAGGAAGGCGCTATGGGGCTGTGTGGGGAGGGAAGGAGCTATGGGGCTGTGTGTCAGGAGGGAGGGCGCTATGGGACTGTGTGGGGAGGGTGCTATGGGATTATGTCAGGGGAGGGTGCTATGTGGGGAGGGCACTATGGGGCTGTGTCCGAGGGAGGGTGCTATGGAGCTGTGTCGGGGGGGTGTTATGTGGGGAGGGCGCTATGAGGCTGTGTCAGAGGGAAGGCACTATGGGGTGATGTGGTGAGGGAAGGCGCTATGGGGCTACGTGGAGAGGACGCTATGGGACTGTGTCAGGGGTGGGCACTATGGGGCTATGTGGGGAGGGAGGGCACTATGGGGCTGTGTCCAAGGGAGGGTGCTATGGAGCTGTGTCGGGGGGGGTGTTATGTGGGGAGGGCGCTATGGGGCTGTGTCAGAGGGAAGGCACTATGGGGTGATGTGGTGAGGGAGGGCGCTATGGGGCTATGGGACTGTGTCAGGGGACTGTGTCAGGGGAGGGCACTATGGGGCTATGTGGGGAAGGAGGGCACTATGGGGCTGTGTCGGCGGGAGGCCATTATGGGGCTATGTTGGGGGAGAGCACTATGTGGGGAGGGTGCTATGGGGCTGCGTCGGGGGAGGGCGCTATGTGGGGAGGGCGCTATGGGGCTGTGCCGGGGGAGGGCGCTATGTGGGGAGGGCACTATGGGGCTGTGCCGGGGGAGGGTGCTATGGCGCTGTGTCGAGAGAGGGAGGTATGTGGGGAGGGTGCTATGGGGCTGTACCGGGGGAGGGCGCTATGTGGGGAGGGCGCTATGGGGCTGTGCTGGGGGAGGGTGCTATGGGGCCGTGCCGGGGGAGGGAGCTATGTGGGGAGGGTGCTATGGGGCTGTGTCGGGGGAAGGCGCTATGTGGGGAGGGCGCTATGGGGCTGTGCCAGGGGAAGGTGCAGGCCATACCACAGCCTGTGTGCTGTCTCCAGCCGGGCAGAAGCAGCCCCAGGGCCTGGCACTGCTGGGCGTAGTCACTGAGGCTCTGGCAGAACAGCTCCGTGCTGCTGGGCACAGCGCAGACGTCATACACGCAGTTCCTGGCGGGGCAGGGCAGGTTAGAGACAACACAACACAACTCCCCCACAACACGACTTCCCCCAGTGCTACACAACCTCCCAACACCTCATAGACTCATAGACTTTAAGGTCAGAAGGGACCATTATGATCATCTAGTCTGACCCCCTGCACAATGCAGGCCACAGAATCTCACCCACCCTCTCCTAGAATAATCCTCTCACCTATATCTCAGATATTGAAGCCTTGAAATAGTTTGAAGACCCCAAGATGCAGAGAATCCTCCAGCTGTGATCTGTACCCCATGCTACAGAGGAAGGCGAAAAACCTCCAGGGCCTCTGCCAATCTACCTTGGAGGAAAATTCCTTCCTGACCCCAGATATGGCGATCAGCTAAACCCTGAGCATGTGGGCAAGACTCACCAGCCAGACACCCAGAAAGTTCTCTATAGTAACTCCTATCATCCCTCCATTGACCTATTTACCACTGATAATGAATGGTCAATTAGTTACCAAGATCATGTTATCTCATCAAACCATCCTTCATAAACCCATCTAGTTTAATCTTGAAGCCAGATAGATCTTTTGCCCTCACTACTTCCCTTGGAAGGCCGTTCCAGAACCTCACTCCTCTAATGGTTAGAAACCTTCGTCTAATCTCAAGTCTAAACTTCCTACTAGCCAGCTTATATCCATTTGTTCTTGTGTCCACATTGGTATTAAGCTTAAATAATTCCTCTCCTCCTGGTATTTATCCTCTAATATATTTAAAGAGTGCAATCATGTCCCCCCTCAGCCTTCTTTTGGTTAAGGTAAACAAGCCAAGCTCCTTGAGTCTCCTTTCATAAGACAGGTTTTCCATTCCTTGGATCATCCTAGTGGCCCTTCTTTGTACCTGTTCTAGTTTGAATTCATCCTTAAACATGGGAGACCAGAACTGCACACAGTATTCCAAATGGGGTCTCACCAATGCCTTGTAAAATGGCACTAACACCTCCTTATCCCTACTGGAGATACCTTGCCTAATACATCCCAAGACCGTATTAGCCTTTTTCACGGCCATGTCACAATGGCGGCTCATAGTCATCCTATAATCAATCAGGACTCCGAGGTCCTTCTCCTCCTCCGTTACTTCCAACTGATGTGTCCCCAGCTTATAACTAAAATTCTTGTTATTAATCCCTAAATGCATAACCTTACACTTCTCTCTATTAAATTTCATCCTATTGCTATCACTCCAATTTACAAGGTCATCCAGATCTTCCTGTATGATATCCCGATCCTTTTCTGAATTGGCAATACCTCCCAACTTTGTGTCATCCGCAAATTTTATCAGGACACTTCCACTTTTGGTGCCAAGGTCAGCAATAAAAAGATTAAATAAAATTGGCCCCAAAACTGATCCCTGAGGAACTCCGCTAGTAACCTTCCTCCAACCTGACAGTTCACCTTTCAATATGACCCGCTGTAGTCTCCCCTTTAACCAGTTGCTTATCCACCTCTCAACTTTCATATTAATCCCTATTTTTTCCAATTTAACCAATAATTCCCCATGTGGTACTGTATCAAATGCCTTACTAAACCTCACAGCACCCCGCATTGCCACACTACCCCGTCTCCAAATATTGCCCGTAGCACAGAACCCCTGCATGAATTGTCAGAGCGCGCGTGACAGCGACACACACACACATCCCAGCAGGGACACACATACACAGCAAAGGGTGCAGGGACATGCATGCACATCCACACACACATACGGTAGGGAGTGCAGGGAAACACACGTACAGCAGGAGGTCACAGGGACACATGCATACACACACAAACACATACAGAGCAGGGGGTTGTGGGGACTCACACACACACTGGCAAGGGACACATACACAGCGGGGGTTCAGGGACACAAACGCACATGTACACACACACACCACAAACGCATTACGCACTCCTGGAAAGTGCTGGGGTCCAGATGTCCATGGCAGGCCTGGAAGGGTCCCTGGGGATCAGCCAGGGCCCCGCAAAGCCCCGTCCCGTTCACCTGCACCAACTGATCTGTGCTGCACACCACCTCAAATCCCGACTCCACTGCCATCTCCGGCGCCTCTCACCTGGGGGGAGACCATGAGACACCCACTGACTGAGGTGGGGAGAGACTGTGAGAGACCCACTGATTGGGGGGAGGGGGGAGGCTGTGAGAGACCCACTGATTGGGGGGAGTGGGGAGGCTGTGAGAGACTTACTGATTGGGGGGAGACCATGAGACACCCAGTAACTGGGGGAGTGGGGAGAGATTGAGAGATACCCACTGACTGGGGTGGGGGGTGACCGTAAGACATCCGCTGACTGGGGCTTGGGGAGAGACTGTGAGACACCTACTGATTGGGGGTTTGGGGAGAGACTGTGAAACACTCACTGATTGGGATGGAGGGCGACCGCGAGACACCCACTGACTGGGGGAGGGGAGAGACTGTGAGAGACCCACTGACTATGGGGGGAGACCATGAGACACCCACCAGCTTGGGGGGAAAGGAGATCATGATACACTCACTGCCTGGGATGGGGGGACGATCGCAAGACACCCACTGACTGACTGGGGGAGTGGGGAGATTGTGGAAACCCACTGACAGGGCCGAGCACAGTGGAGGGGTTTTACCTGATCCGGGGGAGCTCTATGTGACTGAGTTCCCTACTCCAGGGGCTCCTGACGGCCCAGCTCTCTCCGAATTCAGTGGGGCTGCGGGTCCTGGTGCCATCTGGCTTGGTGTATTCATTGTCCCGGCGCCCATCAAAATTCCCACACAGGCCCCCCACATAGCTCTGGTAGGTGGTTGGAAGCACAATTTCTGAGAGAGGAGAGAGAGAGAGAGTACAGACACAGCGCCCCCAAATCCAGGCCACTGCCCCCCTGAGCCAGCCAGTCCCTGCCCTGGGGCTGAGTGGGAGCTGGTGCCTCTTGGAGGGGACAGGCCGGTGCCCCGTTCCCATTTTACCTGAATGGTCCCTGCCATTAAAAGAGACTGAGAGGCCAAAGTCTGTCTGCAGAAAAAGGCTGCGTCCCCTCTGTGTTATAATGAGCCCTTCCAGGGGTTGGAACGGGGGGGTCACACGCAGCCCATCAACCTAGCAGAGGCACAAAACGAGGAGAGGAACTGGTTAAACAGAGACCTCTTGCTTGACGCTGAGATGCAGACACTTCTGGGGGGAGGCTGGTTCTATGGGGTGCTCACCACCAGTTTGCGGCCCTCCATCATGGTGACCTTGTAGTCGTACACCGAGACATAGACCTCCCGCAGGAAGGACACACGGTGCCAAGCCACCCGGCGCCGGTTCCGGCCCATGATGCTCAGCGAGGGCAGGGCTCCGGGCAGCGTGGCCAGGATGGTGGTCAGGGTGTAGGTGGCCCGGCCCTGGAAGTGGTAGCCGTAGCCGTCGAAGGTGCGGTAGTGGGGGTCGCTGGAGATGGTGCACTGGTAATACTCTGGCAGAGGGGTGAGGGAATGTTAGGGGTCCTTCGGGGCATCTCTGCTCCATCCCCCACTGCCCAGATCCCCCCAAATCAGTCGCGCTCCCCAGTCCCGCTGCCAGGAACCCTCCCTGCCTGTCACTCACTGGTGGGTTTGCAGTAGCGGTTCCCAGCACTGCTGAGGGCGCAGTGGGACCCCACCGGGCACTGGAACAGCTGGCAGGGGGTGCTGCCATTCACCAGGCAGGTACAGCGCTGGCTGCAGTCACTGCTCAACCATGTGTCCCCCATCTGGAAGGACAGAGCCAGGAGGGTCACAACCTGCCTCCAACTCCCGCCCTATTTCTGTACAGCAGCCCCATTGCACTCACGCTATGGTAACCCTGCTGGTCGTCCAGGCAACCGCACGCTCCCATGTCGACACAGGTCTCATCGCTCAGCACGTAGCCGCGGTTGCAGGCGCAGCCCTCCACGCAGGCCGCAGGGTTTGGGCAGCTGGCCGCAGCGTAAAGATCGGTGCAGGTGGCCGGGCAGGGCGAGGCGCACTCAGTGTAGTGGCTGTGCGGGGAGCATGGCAGGGCTGGAGAGAAATGGAAGTTTGTTTTGGAAGTTTCAATTAACAAAGTCTCCCCCCTTAGGATTTCCGTTATTGTTAGGGTGTTTTTTGTTTTTGGGGGGAAATAAGGACATTTTTAAGGTCATTCGCAGTCCAAAAATGTTGTTAAACTGTAGAAATGTCTATGGGAAATATCAGGAAATTCCCAGCCAGAAAACCTTCGCGTGACACTAAACTATGAAACAAAAACAGCAATTACAGCTGGAAAAAAAATCAAACAAATCTACAGCAACTCTATGATATAACTATAGAATTTTAAATGGAAGAACTAAGGAAATTCCTGACCAGAAATCCTTCGTGTGTCACTAGTTAAACTGAAAAAAATAAAAGGCAATTCCCAGCCATGAAAACTTTGTGACACTAAACTATAGAAATCTCTGTGGAAGAGCAAAGGAAATTCCTGGCCAAAATACTTTTGTGGACCTGAAAGGAAAATCCCAGGCAAATAGGTGTGAAGCTGGCTAATCCAAAAGAATGAAGGACATTCCCAGGCAAAACCATGTTGTACCATTGCAGGCTTTGCTGGGGAAAAAAGACACTTCCAGATAAAAACTTGGTGGAATTGGCTAAAAAATAAAGAAATTCACCAGCAAAACAAAAGCCTTTGTGAATGTGGCTACAAAACTAAGGAAATTCCCACACAAAAACAAACAAACAAACAAACAAAAACAACCTCCTTTGTGATTCTGGCTACCACATGGGGGACATTTCCAGACCAAAAAATGAGCGGGACTGGCCAAAAAGAAAGGAAATTCCCAGACAAAAAATGTTATGAAATCTAGCAAAAACTTCAGGCAAGTCTTACAGGCAAAAAGGAACAAACAAAACCAACCCCAACTTTGTGAATCTGGCAAAAAGACAAAGGAAGTTGTTAAGAACATAAGAATGGCAAGACTGGGTCAGACCAAAGGTCTGTCTAACCTACTATCCTGTTTTTCAACAGTGACCAATGCTAGGTGCCCCAGAAGGAATGAACAGGGTGGGGAATCATTAAGTGATCCCTCCCCTGTCACCAATTGTCAGCTTCTGACAAACAGACTAGGGACACATCCCTGATCAGCCTGGCTAATAGCCAGTGATAGACCTATTCTCCATGAATTTATCTAGCTCTTTTTTGAACCCTGTTAAAGTCTTGATCTTCAAAACATCCTCTGGAAGGGAGTTCCACAGGTTGACTGTGCGCTGTGTGAAGAAGTACTTCCTTTAGTTTGTTTTAAACTTGCTACCTATTAATTTCATTTGGTTACCCCTACTTCTTATGTTATGGGAACAAGTAAATAACTTTTCCTTATTCACTTTCTCCACACCAGTCATGATTTTATAGACCTCGATCATATCCCACCAAAGGGTGTCTCTACACTGCACCCTAAATTTGAAATAAGATACACAATTTGCGCTATGCAAATTGTGTATCTTATTTGGATTTTATTTCACAATAGCTTATTTTGAAATTTGGCACGTCTATACAGTGCCAAATTTCAAAATTAAACACCGTTTTGAGCCATCCCTTATTCCACATGCAATAAGGTTTGATGGGATGGCGAAATAGTGCGCCCATTATTTCAAAAAATGTTTCGAAATAATGGGCGGCTTGTGTAGATGCAGGGTATCTATTTTGGGAAATAGCCTTGCAGTGTAGATGTACCCTTAGTCTCCTCTTTTCTAATTTGAAAAGTACCAGTGTTTTTAACCTCTCCTCATATGGCAGCCATTCCAAATTCCTAATATTTTTTGTTGCCCTTTTCTGAACTTTTTCCAATGTCAAGATAGGCATTTGCAATGAGGCGACCACATCTGCATGCAGTATTCAAAATATGGGCGTACCGTCAATTTATACAGAGGCAATAAGATATTCTCTGTGTTATTTTTTATCCCTTTTGTTAATGATTCCTAACATTCTGTTTGCTTTTTTGACTGCTGCTGCACATTGAGTGGATGTTTTCAGAGAATTACCCACAATGACTCCAAGATCTCTTTCTTGAGTGGTAACAGCTAATTTAGTCCCCATCATTTTGTATTTATAGTTGGGATTATGTTTTCCAATGTGCATTAATTTGCATTTATCAAAATTAAAATTCATCTGCCATTTTGTTGTCCAATCACCTAGTTTTGTGAGATCCTTTTGAAGCTCTTCACAGTTACTTTGCTCTTAACTATCTTGAGCATTTTAGAATCATCTGCAAGTTTTGCCACGTAACTATTTACCCTTCTCTCTCTAAATCATTTATGAATATGCAGAATAGGATTGGTCCCAGTACAGACCCCTGTGCAACACCACCAGTTCCCTGTTTCTGTTAAACAGGAAACGTTGTGGATGTGGCTAAAACCACAGATGGCCCAAGTCTGCTGTCAGTGGTGGTGGGTTACAACCCCGAACAGCTCAAGTCACACCCCTACCCTGCCCTACCGGTTAGTCCTCCCCCTTCTAGAAAACAGCCCCTGCCCAGGAAAGCAGCAGCCCTTCCATGTGGGCCTGGCTACACCATGTGGCTACACTTGGTGAATCCGCTGCAAGCTAAAGAAACTCCCCAGCCCAAAGCTTTGCAATCTGCCAAGCTGGATGCCCCACAGGGAGCTCTTGGCAGAGTCTCATGGCTCTTACGGCAGAAGGTGCTGTTCCTCCAGGAGAGGCCAGCCACGCCCTGGCTCTTGCAGGCCTCGGCGTACACCTGGATGTTGTCGCAGAGGGTGAAGACCATGCCCTTGTACTCGCACATGTTGAAGAGGCAACTCTGGATGAAGGGCTGGGGGGGCAGGACCCCATGGCAGGCCTGGTATTTGGGGGCCAGGATCTCTCGGCACAGGGCACTGAAGCGCTCCTTCTCCAGTGGGCTGTAGTGGGGCTCCAGGTCCTCCCGGTTGTCTGGCTGGCAGCTGGCAGCAGGACAAGGGCAGGTGAGTGGGGAAAGGGGTGCAGATCAACTGTCTCCCCCCATGAATGGTTTAAACTAAGCTCCACCTCCACCCCCAAGGAGTGGTTTAGTCCATTTCCCCTCCCAGACAATGGTTTAGCTTTCCCCCCCACACACCTAGTGAATGCTCTAGCCCACACCCCCCACTAGTCAATGGTCTACCTTCTACCACAACCTCTGCCCTAGTGACTGGTCTATTCCAGTGCCCCATACTAGTCAATGATCCAGCCCACCCATCCCCAGACAATGATTTAGTCCACCCCCCCCACACCAGTCCCCCAACAGTCAATGGTTTGGTGCAGGTACCTCTCTCTCATGGTCAATAGTCCAGCCCAGGAACCCCTCCCAGACACCAAGTCAATGACCTGCACTCCCCTTGGTCAATGGTCCAGCCCAGGCCCCTCTCACAGACAATAGTCCAGCCCTGGCCCAACTCATGGTCAATGGTCCAGTCCAGGCCTCCATTCCCAGCAGCCAATGATCCATCCCTGCCCCCCCGTGGTCAATGGGTCAGCTCACAGTCAATGGTCCAGCCCAGGACCCCTCCTGTAGTCAATTGTCAAGCCCAAGCCCCCTACTCTGTGGCCAATGGTCCAGTTCACTTCCCCCTCCACCACAGACAATGGTCCAGCTGTTCTCCCCCAGTCAGTGGTCCCTGCCCTTACCCCGGGTCCGGGTCGCCAGGCGCCCGCCAGCTGTTGCCGAAGTCAGTGGTGTTGGCGGCTGGGTGCCCACTGGGCAGGGCCAGGTCATCCTGGCTCTGATTGTTGTAGTTCCCGCACATACCACACACCTGGGAGAGGGTTCAGAGGTCAGAGTCACCTAAAGGTCAAGGGTCAGCCGCACCCTTCCACAGGTTAGGGCCCCACTCTCCCACAGATTTGGGTCATGGGGCGGTGGGAGGAATCAGGAAGGAGTCTGGTCAATGGGGGCATGGACAGGACATCGGGCTGTGGCCAAGGTGTGGCCAGATGCCTGGGGTGTGGTCAGACAGGGTTCCCACCCGTGTTGGACGTGACTAGGCAGGGGTGGAGCCATGAAGGGGTCCTGCTAATGGGGACAGAGCCAAGCCCATGGGGGTGGAGCCACGCTCACCTGGCTAAAGTAGGCGCCGGAGAGCTGGATCTCCAGGTGCTGATTGCCATCAAAGCGGACGAGCAGCCCGGCCTGGCTGCGCAGCTCCGTGTAGATGCCACTGGTGCTGATGGAGACACCGGGAACCCGGCCAAGCACCGGAATGCACACCCGCTCCCCATCCACCTGCAGGACAGCCTCAATCAGGGCTGATGAAATCCCCACCCCAAAACGAGCCCCTCGCTTCCCTCCCTCACACAGCCAGGATGCCGCTCCCTCGCCTGCTCCCATTCCCCCATGGCCCCTCTGCCCCATCTCACCAGCACCCGCCGGTTCTTCATGAGGGTGAAGCGTGTGCCACCAAGCTCCACATGCACCAGGCGCAGGTAGGAGGCCTTAGGCCGGCCTCGCTCCTCGTTCTTCCCCGTGATGTTGAAAGGCTGCAAGCGCCCGTCCCTGCTGCACAGGCTCACCAGGGTATAGGTGCAGGTGCCCTGGAATGTCACCATGGCCCCGTCGAAGGTGAAGTAGTGCGGGTCCCCAGCCACGTGGCAGGAAGCCACACCTGGGAGAGATGAAACCCGGGATGAGAGAGACACACACTGCCTGGTGATGAGAAGTGCCCACTTCTGGGGCAGGGTGGCTGGTTACCCAGGGACCCTTTGCCCGGCGCTGGGATACAGCCACTTCTGGGGTGGGGCGGAGCCTACCTGTGTCCTGGCAGCCCAGCAGGCCGTCCTCCGGCCGACACTGCTGCACAGGGCTGCAGCTCCATGGCTCACAGCTGATGTTGTTGGAGCTCATGCAGGTGCAGCGCTCGGTGCAGTTGTCATTCGCCATCCAGCTCTCGCCCACCTGGGGGAGTGGGAAACCTGATGAGCTGCCAGGGAGAGAACCCAGGAGTCCTGGCTCCCAAACCCCCTGCTCTAATCCATCAGCCCCCCGGCCACTTGCCTCCCAGGAGTCCTGGCTCCCAGCCCCTGTGCTCTAATCCATCAGCTCCCACTCGCCTCCCAGGAGTCCTGGCTCCCAGCCCCTGTGTTCTAATTCATCTGCTCCCACTCGCCTCCCAGGAGTCCTGGCTCCCAGCCCCTCTGCTCTAATCCATCAGCTCCCACTCGCCTCCCAGGAGTCCTGGCTCCCAGCCCCTGTGCTCTAATCCATCTGCTCCCACTTGCCTCCCAGGAGTCCTGGCTCCCAGCCCCACAGCTCTAACCACTCCCCTGCCTCACCAGGTGGTATTGCCCATCACTGGCAGTGCATCCGCATTGGCTCAGGGGGACGCACATGTGCCCGCTGAGAATGTACCCTTCATTGCAGGCACAGGCTTCCACGCAGGGCAGGGAGAGGCAGCTGTTGGGGGCCCCTAGATCTGTGCAGCTGGATGGGCAGGGGCTGGCACAGGGGGCGTAGGTGCTGCCTGGGGGGCAGTTCAAGGCTGTGGGAAAGACGAGACCAGGAGGTGAGACACACCCATCTTGCCCACTGCTGATATGTGCCCAGCTCTGGGTTGGGACACCTCGCCTGGCACTAACATGCAGCCACCTCTGAGGTGGGGCGGCCGTTTACACAGGGATCCCTCACCCAGCCTGGGATATAGCCAGAATTCTCCTGTTAGCTGTGTTCATATAGAGCCACAAAGCTTTGGGTCTGGGAATTTTGCTACTTTTTACTCTAAAAATTAAACCCTGGAGTCCTGGTTCCCAGCCCCCCCTGCTCTAACTCACCAGCCCCCACACCCCACCCAGGCATCCAGGCAGTGCTTACGGCACAAGGTACTGTTCCTCCATGCAATGGGGATCCCGGCCTGGGCACAGCCATCAGCGTAGGACTGCAGGGCATAGCAGAGCGTGATTGTTTCACTCCCCATGCCACACAGGTCATAGTGGCAGGTCTTGAAGGAGTCCGCGGGGGGCACAGCTCCATGGCAGGGAGCAAAGGGGCCTGAAATATAGAGAGTCAGATGGGATGTGAGCACGGTGTGACGGAGTGGGGGAGTTATGGGGTGCTTGAAGGAGTTGTCTGCGGCACTCACTGTCTTTGGGTGTTACTGGTTTAACGAGGGGAGGGGAGAGGGAGTTTGTCACAGGGACCAGCATGGAACTGGGGACTCTGACAAGTGTCCTGGAGAATGGAGCCCCCAGCGACTGGTGACCGGGAGACCCAGCTGAGATAGCACAGCCAGTTCCAGCCAGTGGGAGGACAAGTGGCTGTGGGGAGAGGACCCCAGGGACCTGCCCATCTGGTATCATTTTTGTATCTGAAGTTCTGAGAACTGGCTCTGTCCTCGCATTTCAAATATTCGCTCCTGGGAGTTATCAACAGGCGTCGCCCAGCCATTGTGTAAGGGTGGCTAGTCAGTGACTAGCAGCACTTCGCTGGCAATGGGCCTTGGCTGTTGCCGATCCACAGCTGATGAGCTTCCCTGTGAAGGTTCGGACCAGCCCGTGAGCGATGGCTGCTCAGGCCTGAGTCAGGCATGGACAGTGACTGGCTCATGTGACAAACTCCATTGTGGGAAGCTCTTTCACAGCAGGAGAGCAGTGGGATTCCCTCCGCGTGGGCAAGGGTAGAACAAGGGCCCTGGGGGCTCCTCCAGCTTTGTCTTCACTCCAGCTCATCCCCTCAGGGGCAGCTTTGCTATGAGCCCAAAAGGACTGACGACCCACCCTAGCAGAGGACGTATTCCAGGGACACAAGACAGCAGTTTATTCCATCTCTGCTGCAGGCCTGCACCAGGAACTTTACAATTGGGGTACGTAATATAACTTCTTTAACAATTTTACTCTCAACCTTTTCTTTCCTTTATAAATAAGCCTTTAGCTGCTAGATTCTAAAGGACTGGCGCAGCGTGCTCCTTTGGGTGGGAGCTGACATATAAATTGACTTGGGAAAGTGGCTGATTCCTTGAGATAAGAAGAACCTATTGGGATTTGGTGAGATTGGTTTTCATAACCTCCCATCTGAATAAGGAGTGGTACTGCTTGTGGTACAGGAGAAGCTGGAGTGTCTAAGGGGGTTGCCTGTGTGACTTCTTGCTGTCCAGTGTGGTGAACAGAAATGCATTTTGTGATTGGTTTGGTGTCTTATAATGAATGGAGGACCCCCAGTCTTGGGCTGTAAGTTGCCCTGTTTCTAAGCAATTCTCTCTGGTTTGACCTTCTCATTGGTGCCCCCAGAACCTGTTATATTACAGTGGTGCAGTTGTGCTTGGATCCACAGAGCTAGGTCAATTAAGCTTTGGATCAGAACCCCACACTATTCCAAATTTGAATTTTGGGATTGTGAGTTTTGTTGGTTAAAAACCACTTGCAATGAGTCAGCAACAATATGAGGATCTTGACAAAAAGGCCCTGGAAGATTTTTGCTCACGGAAGAGAATCTCCTTTTGGGAGAAAGCCACAAATCAAGAGTGCAGATCCTTGCACATGGAAAGCAACCAGCAGACAGTGAAGGAACTGTAGCTGGAGCATGAACAAAAGCTCTCAGACATTAGTTTAAAGGAAAAAGAAAAGGTACATAAGAACATAAGAATGGTCATACTGGGTCAGACCAAAGGTCCATCTAGCCCAGTATCCTGTTTTCTGACAGTCACCAACCCCAGGTGCCCCAGAAGGAATGAACAGAGCGAGGAATCATTAAGTGATCCTTCCCCTGTCACCCATTTCCAGCTTCTGACAAACAGAGACTAGGGACACATCCCTGCCCAACCTGGCTAATAGCCATTGAGGGACCTAACCTCCAAGAAATCTATCTAGTTCTTTTTAAAACCCTGTTAAGGTCCTGATCTTCACAACCTTCTCTTGCAAGGAGTTCCACGGGTTGACTGTGTGCTGTTTGAAGAAAAATGTCCTTTTGTTTGTTTCAGACCTGCTACCTATTAATTTCATTTGTGACCCCTAATTTTTAAGGTAGTTGAATTGGAGAGAGAAACTGCTAAAAGAAAAGGGGAAGATGCTGAAAGAAAGAGGCCCCTGCAAGGCAAATGGAACTACTGTCTGCTGAAGAGAAAGCCAGACAAGCTGCAGAGAGGGCTAACCAACTTCAGCTATGAGGAGCTGCAGAAGCTGCAATGCCCTGGAAGTCCACCCCTTCTGGACAGCAGAAGCTGGGAAAGGCTCTCATTGACTTGTGTCCTATTTACAAGGTTACTCAGAATATAGAGGAATTTTGGTCTACCAGTGAATGCCTATGCAATGTGAACCGAATCCCAGATGACCGGCAGACGCCCGTTCTGATGACCAGATTGACTGGAAAAGCCAGGGAGATATTTAATGAATTGGGGGGACAAGAAGCTTTAGACTAAGTACATCTTAAGGATTCTGTATTGAGGCAGTTTAAGGTCATAAGAACATAAGAACATAAGAACGGCCATACTGGGTCAGACCAAAGGTCCATCTAGCCCAGTAGCCTGTCTGCCGACAGTGGCCAGCACCAGATGCCCCAGAGAGGGTGGACCGAAGACAATGATCAAGCGATTTGTCTCCTGCCATTCTTCTCCAGCCTCTGACAAACAGAGGTCAGGGACACCATTTCTATCCCCTGGCTAATAGCCTTTTATGGACCTAACCTCCATGAAGTTATCTAGCTTCTCTTTAAACTCTGTTATAGTCCTAGGTCACCTCTGAATCTCACAGGATTCAATTTCGGAAGTTTAGACTGTCTAGTGAATGTGCTTATGTGGAGTGTGCTCATAAACTGATGGGTTTTGTTAAAAAGTGGGATGGGGGGGAGCAAATTGGCATTTTGAAAAACTGCTGGATTTGATAACTTTGGAGCAATTGTTGGATACTGTTCCTGACCATGTCAGAGCAGCTGTTTGTGACAGAGAGCCTGTGTCGGTCCTACGGGCTGCAGAGTTTGCAGATGCACACACCCAAACCAGACTCCAGAAGGGTTTAAACCCCCTAGTAAGAGTAATACTATTCTTCTCAATCTAGAAGAAGAGAAGAATTTAAAGGTGGGACTGGCCCCACTGCCATTAGAACTTTTTAGAAAAGCTCATGAGCAAAAAAACCTCCTACTCTAAGGGAAGACAAGTGGTTGTGTCATTTGTGTGGGATACCTGGACACATCAAACCAGAGGGTCCAAATCTAACAAATAAGTCACCAAACCCAATAAATGCTAATCCTGCTCCTCTAAACACACAGGCAAGTCCCACAGAGCACGGCCCTGTGTGCAAATGCTGTTTCTGTTGTCTCTCAAGGGCTTGACCTTAAAACTAGCATTAGCTAAATATGGGAACAATCATGAGTTCATTAGTAGTGCTGAAGTTAATGGAGCCAAGTGCGAGGCGTGGAGAGATACTGCAGCAGAGATTACGCTGGTTAAAGCCAGCCTTGTCAAGGAGGAAGATTATGTGCCAGAAGAAAGCCTGACTGTTGTAGCCTTGCCTGAGTATTTTGTAACAGAGACATTGGCTAGAATCCATCTTACACGGAAGGGATTTGAGGCACCAAGGTTGTGGGAGTGAAAAATACAATTCCTGAGGATCTGCTGATTGAGCATGATACTAAAGCTTTGTTCAGTCAAGTTAGTGTCCTGAATGAAGCACAGGAGAGAAATGATCCTGAGCCTTTGTCTAAGGGGCAATGACTGACCCAGGACGGGTTTCTCTAGATGTTTGCCTGAGGAAGACAGCTGGGTGTCTGTGCAGGAAAGCTGGGTGTCTGTGAATGAAGTTTTTGAATTCCCATCTAATGTCTCAGAAGTGAGGCTGGAATTAGATCAAGCACACAAAGAACTCAGGCCAGGTTGACACTAGACCCGGTAGGTTGACTTATGGCACGCAGTTCCAGGTATGCAAAATGTGTAGCTGGAGTTGGCTTACTTTCAACTGAGCCAAGGCAGTGTCCATACAGCGGGAGGCCAATGGGGGCACATGTTCTCATTGACTTCCCTTACTCCTTGCAGAAGGAGGAATACCAGAGGCCGGTGAGGGCTGCCCTCCTTGTCTGCAAAGGAAGCTTCTGTCTCCTTGTCTGCAAAGGAAGCTATCTCAATTTCCAGGTGGATGTATGAAATCAACCAGGGTACTGAGACAAAGCAGAGATTGGCACCAATGGCTTGTCTGTGTGTGGCAGCAGCAGCATGTCTGGGGAGAAAGTTTCTTCCCAGTCCTTTGTCTGCAGAAGGTGCCTCTCAGGCTGTAGTGGCTGAGGATAGTGCAGTTGTCCCAGGGTTGGTTCTGGATACAAATGAAGCCCAGAAGGGGATGGTCCTAAGTTTGTGTCGGCTGGGGAGAATGATGCTGTAACTCAGTTAAATCCAGTTAGCGTCATGTCAGAATCCAGAGAGCCAACAATTCTGGTGCTGGTATTTTTCCTGTTGCTGGTGTGTTGCTGGGAAAGGGTGAAACAACTGTCTGATCCGGGTAGTACCTTAGCCCTAGTAGCATAAAGAAGCATAAAGACAATTTAATTGTGGTGCCTACTGACAGTGTGGAAACTTGTAGCAAGGATGAATGGGAAACTGTTGAGCTGGAATTCATATGCAAATTTGACACCCTAAACCAACCGTATTGCTTTCATGGCTAAATGCCAAGAGTCCCACACTAGGGAGAACATAGGTATCTACAGTGACTGGATGTTTATTGGATTCCAAACATTTGCCAGAACGTGTATGGATAAATTAACTATTTTCTTTAGCTCTTGGCAAGATCACATAGGACATATGGGAACCATGCTGCAAAAGCAGATACAATCCACTATTGTTTTGACCAAGTTATACATTGGCTTTGTAAAAGGATTCAGTGATACTGTTATACCATGTTGAATCTTACAATGATGAAGCTCATTTTAGACAAACATGGGTTTCATAAACCGTTCCAGTTAGACACAGATATTTCTAACATTGGATTAAAAGCTGTAGTAACACAGAGCCATACATGGGAAGGCCCTGTGATGCAGTCAGAGATGTTACTTCATCCCTTCCTGCATCAATTTTATATTGGGGGTGCGACATTATTGAATTGTGATATGAATGTGCAAAACATTTGTATATGTTTAGAACTATTCTATGTTTGCACCAAATCTTGCGTCCTGTGAGGTGTCTGTCGAAAGCCCGTGAGCGATGGCTGCTAAGACCTGAGTCAGGCATGGACAGTGACTGGCTCACGTGACAAACTCCATTTCGGGAGGTGCTTTCATAGCAGGAGAGCAGTGGGATTCCCTCCGCGTGGGCAAGGGTAGAACGAGGGCCCTGGGGGCTCCTCCAGCTTTGTCTTCACTCCAGCTTATCCCCTCAGGGGCAGCTTTGCTATGAGCCCAAAAGGACTGACGACCCACCTTAGCAGAGGCTCATGGCAGAGGCAGGCATGCTGGGGGCTCAGAGAGCTGCAGTCCCAGGAGGCAGAGGGGTAACCCCCGAGAGAGAGTGGACCCCCAAGAAGGGGCTGTCACATTGAAGGGGGGCCTCCATGACAGGCCCCACTCCCCTCCCAGAACCAGGAGGGAACCCTGGCATCTGGCCTCCCAGCCCTCCCTCCCCCACTCTAACCCACCAGCCCCCACTTCCCTCCCAGAACCAGGGAGGGAACCCAGGAGTCCTGGCTCCCAGCCCTAGAAGACTCACCCTGTGGGTCAGTCAGGGCTCCACAGCTGGTCAGTTTCTGAGCTTCCTTGCTGATCTCTGGGTCACATTCACCCAGGTCCCCAGTGTTGGTGCAGCTGGGTGGAGGGAGGAAAATCAGCACCAGGCAAACATCCCCACTTGGGGTCACCCCTCTACACAGACACCTTCCTCGGTGCTGCGGAGAGAGTCCAGGAGTCCTGGTGCCCAGCCCCTACTGCTTTGACCTACCAGCCCCCTCCCTCCTCCCAGACAGGCATCCTGGCTCCCAGCCCCCTACCCTCTTCCACTCACCCAGGGCTGCTGGCGTCTGGCACCATCCAGCTCTCCCCCAGACGGTCAACGTTGCCAGCCGAGGTGCCATTAGGCATGAGGTTGTCGTCAGAATTCTGTCCATTGTAGTTGCCTGGAAGGCAAGGTGAGATGGAAGGGTGTCACTGGGGTTGGACCCAGGAGTCCGAGTGGGACAGGGGAGCAGTTGGGGACCCAGGTGTCCGGAGACCAGGCTGGGACATTATTGGACTGTGATACAAACATACTAATTATTGTTGCAACCACTGTTGTATGTTCGCCACAAATCTTGTACAAAGAGGGTCAAGTTAGGTGCCTCTGAAAAGCTGATGATTTGCTGGTTCTGGCGATGCCATTTGTGGGTGTATATCAGTTTTGTACATAAAGATCTGAACACTAGATCTGGGTCTGTATTTCTGATATCATCTCCTGGAGTAACAGCCACCCAGCGGTTCTCCAGCTTGTCTGGAAAAAGCTGCTCCAGCTGATTGGCACATCAAGAAGTACTTGATGGACAATGGGCCTTGGGAGGCACCACCCACATCTGATGAGCTTTTCTGTGAATGTCCAGACCAGCACGGGAGACACCAACTGCATTGACTGGACTTTTCTGACAACCTTCAATATGAATTGTGGCCCAGGGTGTCTGCCTGCAAAGACCAGAGTGTTGCATGGACAGGGGACTGGCCCATGTGGCTCCAAGCTCCATCTTGGGAGCCATTTCTCCAAAGTGAGAACAATGGGAGTCCCTCCACATGGGCCAAAGATATAAAGGGCCTGGGGATTCCTCCATTTGGTCATCAGTCCTGCTTCTTACATCTGGAAGATCTTTGCTACAAACTGAAGCTTTAAACAAAGGACTAGATGACCCATCCCAGCTGTGGAGGTACTCCAGAGACATGCCAGCAACTTCTTCCATCTCAGCTACAGGCTACATAGCTACAAGAACGTTAAAATTGGTGGGCGTATTTGATTCCTTTAACAATTTTAACCTTCCTTCCTTCCTTCCTTCCTTCCTATTAGATTATAAAAAATTGGCACAACGTGCTCCTTTAGCTAAGGTCTGATGTATAAATTAGTTTGGGAATGTGGCTGGTCCTTTGGAACCAGGAGAACCTGTTTGGATCTAGCAAAATGGGTTTTTATAGCCTCTCACCTGGGTAAGGAGCGGTGCTGGCTGTGGCACAGGGGAAACTGGAATGCCTAAGGGGGGTTGCTTGTGTGACTTTTTGCTGGCCACTGTGGCAAACAGAAGTGTTCTCAGTGACTGGTTTGGTATCTTGTAGTGGAGGACCCAAGTGTTAGATTGTAAGTGGTCCTGTCTCCAAGCAATTTGGCCAGGACTGACCCTCGCTGCGGTGCCCCCCACTAAGTCTCTCTAGTACACCGAAGACCAGGTGTGTAAGTGGAACAGAGGAGGTTGGGGACCCAAGTTCAGGGAACCCAGACATATGAACAGCACAGTGGCACCAGCGGCCCTAGGTGCTCAGGCCGCACTCACCACAGAGCCCACACAGAGCTGCCCAGCATAGGATGAGGGCACCTGCACCTCGACTCGCTGTGTCCCATCGTAGCGAACTCGCAGCCCGAAGTCTGTCTGCAGCAGGGCATAGGTGCCACTCACTTGTACCCTGAGCTGGCCCTGCACAAGGGCCACCGGAAGAGTCACCCGTTGTCCATCCACCTGCAGGAGAGAGGTGGGGTGAAGAGCACCGGCAGGCTGGGTTGGCAGGGACTGTGGGTTAGGAGTCAGGGGCACTGGCAGAGCTGGGGGAGCCCAGGGTGGGGCTGGCAGGGGCTGTGGGCTGGGAGTGAGGGGCACCAGCAAATCTGGTGGGGAGCCCAGGGTTGGCCTGGCAAGGGCTGCGGGGCTGGAGTGAGGGGCATTGGCAGGGCTGGAGTGTGGGGGGCTGTGGGAGCAACAGAAGTCTCACCGTCATTCGGCGTCCCTTTAGCAGTGCCACCCGGTGGCCGTACACCTCCACAGCCACAGCACGAATGTAGGAAACCTGGGTGCTGGCCCCCCGGTGCTCATTAGCAGCCTCCATGGTGAAATTGGGGAGCCCAGACCTCCCATTACACACTCGGCTCGGGGTGTAGCTGCAGGTGCCCATGAAGTGCAGGAGTCGCCCATCGAAGGTGGTGTAGTGAGGGTCCCCCGCCACCATGCAGCTCCCCCAGCCTGTGGGGAGGCGGCGTTAGACACTGCAGCTGCAGCCTCACGCCCCAGAGGAGGCTGCAGCTCAGTGCTGGGTGAGGGGCCCGAGGATGGGCGTGTTTCTCACCAGTTGGGTGGCAGCCATACTCTCCGTCCTGCAGCTGGCAGCTCTCCTGTGGCTGGCAGTCGGCAGCCTGGCAGTGGATGGCGTCCTGGCCCTGGCAGGTGCATTTCTCGCTGCAGTCTGCATTGAGCCAGACGTCGCCAAGCTGGGAGGAGAGGCAAGTCATGGGGAGGCCAGGGGAAGGGCTGCCACACCTGTCCTCACCCCCCAGCACTCACCGGGTGGTACCCGGCATTGGGCACCGTGCACCCGCACTGGCTGGCCGGCACACATTTCTGCCCACTCAGCACGAAGCCCGGAAGGCAGTCGCAGCCCTCCACACAGCGCTGGGCTGGGCACTCGATGGGCACGAAAGCCGCGCTGCAAGTCGCTGGGCACAGCTGGGCACACAGGGTGTAGGAGCTGTTGGCCGGGCACTCCAGAGCTGCAGGGCAGAGAGACAGGTGTGTCTATGGTAGTCAGGATGCCTGGGTTCTAGGAGGGGAGAGGGGTTGGGTTCTAGCTACTCACGGCAGAGTTCAGGGCCCCTCCAGGGGAACATGGTGGCACCCATGGCCTGGCAGGCAGCCGTGTAGGCCTGGAGCTGGGCACAGAGGGTCTCCTGCAGCCCCTGGTACTGACACATGTCAAACAGGCAATTCTCAAAATAGGGGGTTGGGGAGATGTGTTTGTGGCAGTTCCTAGGGAGAGGCAGAGAGTCAGCACAGAGCCCCCCGCAGCACGGAACCCCCCCAGCACGCCTCCCCTACAGCATGGAGGCCCCCCGGTATCCTTCCAACTTAGCACAGAGCCTCTTAGCACTCCTCCCCCACAGCAAAGAACATCCCTAGTGCCCCTCCCCCACAGCACAGAGCCCCCCCTTTACCTAAATGCCCCCTTGGGGTCTTGAAGCTTTTCACAGCTGGCCTTCATTTCGCTGTCTGGGGTGCAGACTGGCTTGTCTGAGATGTCGGGTCGGCACCTGGCAGGGGAAAATAACTTCAGCATTTATCACAGGCCCCCTGGCAGGGCTGGTTTCCCCCTGCCCCTCACGGCTCTCCAGTAAGGCTGTGCCCTCCCTGCCCCGGGGCTTCCTCCTAAGGTGCCAGACTCATGCAGTGGTAGGTAGTTCCACCGACATTCCCACTCCCCTGCACCTCGCCTAGCGCCCAGCAGGGGGTAGCAGAGGCTGCGGCTGGATGGGAGGAGCTGGGACTCACTCAGGGTCCTCGTCGTCAGGGGTTTGCCAACTGTTCCCCAGCACGTCCCCATCCATGGCTGGCTGCCCGTCTGGTTTCAGGTTGTCGTTGTTGAAGTTTCCATCATAGTTCCCGCAAAGACCACAGAGCAGCCCAGAATAGGAGCTGGGGAGGGGGTGAGATGGCAATGAAGGGACAGGGGCTGTGGGTCAGGAATGAGAGGCACTGGCAGGGCTGGGGGGCAGGGGCTGCGGGTCAGGAGTGAGGGGCACCGGCAGAGCTGGGGGAAGGGGCCTACCAGCTGTGCTTACCTGGGGGCCCGGATCTCCAGGTAGTGGTTCCCATCCCAGCGCACTGCCAGCCCGAACAAAGTCTGCACAGCGATGTAGTGACCGCTGTGGGCCACGGATGTGTCCCGAGTGGGCTTGGCCGGCAGCGTCACACGTGTCCCATTGACCTGGGGGGGAGATGGATGGGATTTTTCACACCCAGAGCGGGGAGCTCCCATTACCCACCCCAGATCCTGGAGCAGGGTGAAAACTGGGCAACTCCCAGCAAAGAATCTCGCTGGGAGGGGAGATGGATGTGTGGGGAGTGGGGCAGGACTGGGTGGGTTTGAGGGGATGATGTTATCTCTGATGAGACCTTACAGATCCCTGTTGCTACCACTGTTCTATATTTGCAACAAACGAGATGCAAATGAGGGCAAGTGAGGTGTCAATGAAAAGCTGACGGTTTGCTGGTTCTGATCGTGTCTTTTGGACACATTGTAATACAGGAGGTTTGAGTGGCACTGCTGAGAGGGTCAAATCAGGGTGAATTGCCTAGAGACAGGGCTACTTACAGCCCAAGAATAGGGGTCCTCTGCTATAAGGCACCTAGCCAGTCACAAAGAACATTTCTGTTCCCCACACTGGTTAACAAGAAACCGTACAAACAATTACCTCAGGCTATGTCTAGGCTACAGGGTTTTTTTTTGGGGATACCAGAGGTATCCCAAAAAAACTCCACCGCGTCCAGGGAACGTGTCTGCTCTTCTGCTTTTTTTGCGGAAGAGCAGATGCACTCTTTCGGAAGCCCTATCTTCCTCCTCCCACGAGAAAGAAGGGCTCTTCCGAAAGAGGGTTTTTTTCAAAAATTTGGCCCAGTGTAGATGGGCCAAATTTCAGAAAAGCCTCTTTCAAAAAAACTATTGGAAAAAGGTATGCAAATTGCAGAGTGCAATTTGTGTACCTTTTTCCAATAAAGCCCCGTTAGTGTATACATAGCCTCATACACTCCACTTCTCTGCTGACACCACCAGCACTGCTCTGCACAGATGAGAGGTTATGAAAACCCATCTCACCAAATCCAAACAGGCTCTTCCAATCCCAAATGACCAGCCACAGTCCAAGGTCAATTTATACCTCAGCTCTCACCCAAAAGAACACACTGTGGTTTTAGAATCTAACACCCTTTAGAATCTTTTAGACTCTAAGAAAGAAAGAAAGAAAGAAAGAAAGAAAGAAAGAAAGGAAGAAAGGTGAGAATTCGAGTTGTTAAAGAAATCAAATATACACACCAATTGCACAGTTCTTGTTGCAGGCTTAGAGCAGAGCTCATAGCAAATATGCTGCAAAGGTGATGAGCTGGACTGAAGAGAAATGCAGGAGCCCCCAGGGCCCTCGTTCTACCCTTGCCCACGTGGAGGGAATCCCATTGCTCCCATTGCTCACCTCCCGAAATGGCGTTTGTCCATGAGCCAGTCACTGTCCATGCCTGACTCAGGCCTTAGCAGCCATCACTCATGGGCTAGTCTGAACCTTCACAGCCAAGTTCCTCAGCTGTGGATTGGCACCGCTGGAGGCCCATTGCCAGCCAAGTGCTGCTAGTCGCTGACTAGCCACCCTTACACAATGGCTGGGCGACGCCTGTTGATAACTCCCAGGAGCGAACATTTGGAATGGGAGGACAGAGCCAGTTCTCAGAACTTCAAATACAAAAATGACACCTGCCCACAAGCAGCACAAACAGAATCAGCAAATCATCAGCTTTTCATAGACACCTCACGGGGCCCACTTTATACAAGATTTGGTGCAAACACAGAACAGTGGCGGCACCAGTGGTTTGTACATTCATCTCACAATCCAATAATGTCACACAAGTGTATCACTTTTGTACGTGAAGTTCGGAGTATTGGCTCTGTACTTGCATTTCAGATGTTTGTTTTTGGGGGACTGTAGACGCTAACTATCTTACCCATTACAAAGATAGCTTCCCCAATTATCACCTCTAATACCATTAGCTCACAGACATTTACCTTCCCCTCCCCCGCCCCGCATCCCCCTTCTGTTCTGAAATGTGATTTGTCCTTTTCATATATGTTCATTTTTTTAATTGTATCCTTTGGTATATATGGTTGTGACTATTTTCTTCCACTATTTGATCTGAGGAAGTGGGTCTGGCCCACGAAAGCTCATCATCTAATAAACCATCTTGTTAGTCTTTAAAGTGCTACATAGTCCTGTATTTTGTGTAAGGAAGTGGGGCATTTGTGAGGGTTTGAAGGGGTTGCATGTGGAGGGAGCACTCAGTGTCCCCGGCTGTTATTGGTTTAACGAGGGGAGGGGGAGGGAGTTTGTTGTTACAGGGACTAGCACAGAACTGGAGACCCCCAGCTGGTGACTGGGGGACCCAGCTGGGCTGGCACAGCCAGGACTGGCCAATGGGAGGCCAATGGGCTGCAAGGAAAGGACCCTGGTGACCTGCCCAGCTGGTCTCAACCAGTGGGGGAGACAAAGGGTGGAGGAGAGGGGAGGTGGAGAAGAGAAGGGCCCAGGTGACCCTGGTTACCTGAGCAGAAGACAGAGGCCAGGGAGGGGCTGCTGAGGAGGGATTTGGGGGGCTGGGCTGGAAGGAGGAGGCTGCTGGACTGGGCAGGGGGAGCAGGCAGAGCCCACCTGGCTGCAGGGGAGATACTCAGACGTGCTGGGCTGAGGGGGGCCAGGCCTACAGGCCTGAGAGTTCCTGTGCTGGGCTCAGTGCTCAATGAACCCGCCTGTGTGACGCTGGCGGAGAGTCGCTCCGGTCTGAGAACAGGGCTACACTAGTCCCCCTGTGAGTGGAGGCCCAGAGCAAGTGGACTCCCTGAGGGGGCCCACAGCAGAGCCAGGTGCACTGGGGGCTCAAAGAGGGGCGGTCCCAGGAGACGGAGGGGCTCAACCCCAGGAGAAAGTGTCTGTCTGTCACATCACCGAGGGTTTCCCCTATGGACCGTATGGCCCAAGCGTGGGCATGACCTGTGAGTCCTTGACAGAGACAACAAGAGGTTTGGCCAATGTAGTGGGAAGGGACTATTCAGGCTGAGTAGGAGCACTTGATGGACAGTGGCCCGGGGAGGTGCAAATCCACAGTGGATGAGCTTTTCTGTGTTTGCCTGCAAAGAACAGGCAGGTGCTTTGCCCATGTGTTTCCAAACTCAATCTTGTCACTGCAATTTTCCACAGAAAGGGCCACAGGAGTCCTTCCACATGGCTGAAGCTATAAAAGGCCGTGGGAACTCCTCCAGCTGACCTCCTCCTTTCTCCGGTCTCTAGAGTCACACCAATGGGCACATCCTAACCAAGGGACCTTCCAGTAATTTGGAAGTGACCAGAGACATGACTTGAACCAGCAGTCTTATTCCATTGCTGCTGCCAGCCAAAGCCAAGAACTTTACATTTATTGTAGTATTTTAATCCTTTAGCCCCGGGTGGGAGAGCTATGGCCTGCAGGCCAGATCTGGCCCCTGGCATACTTGCATCCAGCCCATGGGCCAGATCCGGCCCCTGGCTTACTTGGAGTTGGCCCATGGCAAAGCTAAGGGTTTTCCCTGGCAGCAGGGTGAACCAGTGCTCACGCTGGGGGAAGCCCTGAGCTTGTTGGGGACCAGGTCAGTGAATTTTGGCTTTTTGCTTCTCACTTGTGTATGGCCCCGACTGATTTTTCTGTGGGTCAGTGACCTCTGACCCAAAAAAGGTTCCCCACCCCTGCACCATTTGACGTGCACCTCTATTTCTCGTTTACGAATAAAGCCTTGGATGTTAGATTCCAAAGGATCGGTGCAGCATGATTCTTGGGTGAGAGCTAAGGTATAAATTGACCTGGGACGTGACTGATCCTTTGGGGTCAGAAGAAGCTTTTGATTTGGTGAGATGGGTTTTCATAGCCTGATGTCTGTACAAGGAGTGGTGCTAGTGGTGGCCCAGGAGAACCGGAGTCTCTAAGGAAATTGCTTGTGTAACTTCTTGCTGGCCAGTGGGCTAAGAAGTTCTCATTTGGGGAAGGAGCCCCAGTTTGGGGTGGTAAGTGGCCCAGTTTCTAAGCAATTCGTACAGATATTGTGCTCATACTCTCAGTACTGATACTCTCTGAAGTGTCCCACCAGAGCCAACCCTGTTACTAGGAGCAGGAAGGGTCAGTGGGTGGGTAGCTGGGGGTGTGGCTGGATGAATGAAGGGAAGGAGGCAGGAAGAGAGGAGGGTATGGGCGGCTGGGAGGCTGGGGGCCAGGAAGGAAGGAAGGGGGGTGAGTAGCTGGTGGGCTGGGGACTGGTGCTGGTCTCACCAGGACGCGCTGCCCCTTGAGCAGGGTGAGGCTGGCTCCCGGCAGGCTGATGTAGACCTTGCGCAGGTAGGAGATGCCCCGGCATCCCCGGGCCTCATTCTTGCCCTCCACGCTGAACCAGGGCCCTGGGGGGAGAATAGGGTGAGAGGGGCATCGCTGGCGGAGCAGGCATCTCAGGGCCCCTCCCTGCATGCTGGGCAAAAGGCTGGTCTTATAGCAGCCTGGGTTTGGTTCTGAAAACGGCGGCACGTCCCACACGCAGTTCTCACACTTCCCCAGCATTTCCCTGTTGTCTGTGCCCCGCTAATTAATGAACCTGGCAAACGAGGCTGGGGACATGTTGGCTGGTAGAAGACACTATAAATATGGATCCGATGCTGGGTCCCAGGGCACTGGCCCATCTGGGACCACATGTGACATGGAGCCCCCCCCAGAGCCAAGTAAGGGGCCCCGTTGAACAGGTTTTTGGGAGACTGGCCGTGTATCCCACTGCAGCCACCTGCAGGGATTACGGACTGTCTGTATGCTTCACCACTCAACTCACATTGCCTTTTCCTGGCTAACAACCTGCTGGGAGAATCAGCCGCCAGCAGGGCTTTGGCACGAGACCTGGTTCCCCCACTGATCTGGCCCGGATTCTTGGGGAGGTGGGAGCAGCTGGATGGATTTAGGGTCTAAATGCCAGGGGCAGGCGAGTGATCCAGGGGTTCATAATTGGGGCTGTCTGGGTGAAAGCGGGACCAGGCGCCCACCACCTACATCTGTTCCCCACACCCCATCTGGGCCCATACCTGTGTAGTTCCCGCAGGGCCGGGCCAGAGTGTATGTGCAGGTGCCCATGAAATCGAACTGGCGTCTGTCAAAGGTTTGGTAGTGAGGGTGCCCAGAGACGTAGCAGGGGGCGCTGGCTGCGGGAGAAGAGAACAGAGGGGTTGGTCATGGGTGGAAGGAGGGCTGGGGGGGCTGGCAAGGGATATGGGGGCTCTGGGATTCTAGGGAAAGCTGTGCGGGGTGGGGTCCCCAATCTGCTCCTGGCTCTGACCATGAACCGCCCCCAAGTTCTGGGTTTAGTTCATTGGGAGTAGGACGCAGCAGTGGGTATGTGGGGGAGGGGAAATGTGGGTAAGGGATGACTTGGAGGGGGGAAGGGGCGTTACCTGTGGGGTGGCAGCCATACTGGCCGTTGTGGAGGCCACAGGTCTCTGTGAGGTGGCACTGCCAGGCCTGACATTGGGTCCGGTTCCCCCCTTCGCAGCGACACCGCGACCCACAGCCCAGACCAAAGAACTCCTCGCCCGGCTGTGGGGGGAGAGAGAAGGGGTGAGTAGTCAGACATCCCCCCAAGATCCCACCCAGAGCCACTTCCCCACCCCTGCCAGAGCCTCTCCCCCACCCACTAGAGCCCCTCCCCCACCACCGGTGACTTCTGAGCCCCTCCCTGCCTCTGAGCACCCCCTTACCTGGTAGTACCTGCCCCTGTAGCTGCAGCCACAGCCCCGCTGGGGGACACAGCTGCCTCCGCTGAGCAGGAAGCCTGGATCACACTGACACCCCTCCAGGCAGGGCCCCTGGCAGCCCATCACCCCAGCCTCAGGGCAGACAGCGGGGGCAGGCTGGCCCGCAGACTTCATAATGGCTGTTGGGAGGGCAGAGCAGGGCTGTTAGGGGAGGGAGAAGAGGAGTAAATGCATCACACCTAATGCCCAGTAAATGCTGAGCCCCCATCCCTGGCCTACCCTCTCCCCTGATCCCTGCCCCATGGCTCCCCACAGCCTAGACTCTCTCCCTATCTCACAGTGCCCCCCGGCCAAGCCCTTCCCCCAGCCCCTGCCCCAGGGCACTCCTGGCCTAGCCCGTCCCCTGTCTCCTGACCCACAGCATGCCTGGGCCTAGCCCCTCTGCCCCTTGGAACAGTTTGGCCTAGCCCCAAACACAACCTCACAGCGCCCCGTACTGGGCACCCCTGCCCCATAGCATCCCGTGACCTAGCCCCCCTGCCCCATGGTGCTGCCTGGACTAGCTCTTCCCCTCTGCTGAGCCCTGCCATCCCCCCTCCTGCCCCGCCCCACTCACGGCAGAACGTCTGGTTGCGCCAGGTGCCCAGGGTGAGGTTTCGATCCTGGCACTGGGCCCCATAGTTGCCCAGAGCAGCACAGAGCTGGCGCCGGTCACCCCCACCCACACACAAGTCGAACACACAGTCCCGGAAGAAGGTCTGGTGGAGAGAGGATGGGGTCATGGGAAGGTCCTGGCGATGGGGGATCCCATGGACCCATCCACAACCCTGCATCCCAGGAAGCCGGGGCAGGGTGTGCGGGGCACTGCAGGCCCCCCATGCCAGCCCCCCATGGACCCTGGACTCCTTGGTGAGGCCCTAAAACCCCCACAACCCCACAATCCCCTCGGCCCCCACCCCAGCCGTGATCCCCCAATCCCCTGCCAACCTCCCATAACCATCCCAATCACCTCTAGCCCCCCTCCCCATGATCCCTCATGGCCTCTGAACCCTCAATTCCACTAGCCTCCCCACCTCCACACTCCCTGGATCCCACAATTCCCCTAGCCCCCCTAACCCATGGCCTCCACCCTAGACCCCCACGCCCCACTCACCATGGGGCTGAGAAGACTGTGGCAGGGGGCGAAGGGCCCATCGGGGGCCAGCAGAATCCCACAGGCCCTGGGTCTCTCGTACTCCAGCTGTGCCTCCACCGGGCATGGGGGTGTGACAGAAGGGCTGGACGAGGTGCAGCTGGGGTGGGGGGAGCAGAGAGGTGAGGCAGGCAGGAGGAGGGTTTTCCAGGGCTCAGGGCCACTGGGGGTATGTGGAGTGCACTCTATTGGAGGGGATGGGGGTGTATGGAGTGGTTGGGGGTGTGAAGGTGGCCTGAAGGAGGTGTAGGAGGCTTGGGGAGGCCCTCGGGGCTGTGTGAGGTGTGGAGGTTTTAGGAGGGCTGTAGGGGCAAGGGAGATTTGGAGAGCTGTTGGGGGTGTAAGAAGATTTGGGGGGTGCTATGGGGCATGTGCAGTGTATGGGTTGGGAGCTGTCATGGGGCAGTAGGAGACATGCAGGGTTGGGGGGTGGCAGGGAAGCCACAGGGGAATGGAAGGTTTGGCAAAGCCATAGTCGGGCGCAAGGGGGTGTCACTCACTTGCCGACACTCCAGCTGTCCCCAAAGTCCCTGGCTGAGCCGACTGCGTCCCCCACCGGAGTCTGGAAGTCATTGTTGGGGTCCCCGTCATAGTCACCGAAGAGTCCGCACAGCGAGCTCCAGTACCTGGGGGGTGCAGGGACATCAGATGGGGACAGAGACAGAACTCCCTGTAAAACCCCCTGAGCTCCCTACTTCTCCCCTGCCCAGAGCCATGCCCATCTAGTTCCCCCCAACTCCCTGTGATGAAGTGGGGATTGTGGGGATTTTATTCTCTTTGTTATGTTGCATGTGAGTTCTCCTGTCCTGCAGTAACCCCATGTGTGTGCCTCAGTTTCCCTGAGCATTGCACCAATACTAGATGGTGAGGGGGATTTTGGTGTGACAGCCTCCAGCACATACACAATGGCTGATGACCTTCATAGCCTGAGCCCAGGAAAGGATACAGCCAAGTGATACCTCCCCACCCTCCCCAAGCAGGACAAAGTCTGGAGGAGAAGCTTGGCTGGGTTAAGGAAGTATGGATTGGATAAATGGACTGTAAAGTGGATAGAAAGTTGGCTAGATTGTTGGGGTCAATGGGAGGTGATCAACGGCTCAATGTCTGGCTGGCAGCTGGTATCAAGTGGAGTGCCTAAGGGTCTGGGGCTGGTTTTGTTCAACATCTTTAGTAATGACCTGGATGAGGGGATGGATTGCACCTTCAGCAAGTTTGCGGATGACACTAAGCTAGGGGGAGAGGTAGATACACTGGAGGACAGGGATAGGGTCCAGAGTGACCTAGACAAATTGGAGGACTGGGCCAAAAGAAATCTGATGAGATTCAACAAGGACAAGTGCAGAGTCACGGAAGAATCCCAAGCATTGTTACAGGTTGGGTGCGGCTGGCTCAGCAGCAGTTTGACAGAAAATGACCTGAGGATTACAGTGGATGAGAAGCTGGATAAGAGTCATCAGTGTGCCCTTGTAGCCAAGAAGGCTAATGGCATATTAGGGTGCATTTGTAGGGGCATTGCCAGCAAATCTAGGGATGTGTTTATTCCCCTTTATTTGGCACTGGTGAGGCCACAACTGGAGTACTGTGTCCAGTTCTGGGCCCCCCATTACAGAAGGGATGTGGCTGCACTGGAGAAAGTCCAGTGGAGGGCAACAAAAATGATAAGGGGACTGGAGCACATGACTTATGAGGAGAGGCTGAGAGATTTGGGCTTAGTTAGTCTGCAGAAGAGAAGAGTGAGGAGGGATTTGAGAGCAGCCTTCAACTATCTGAAGGGGGTTTCAAAGATGGATGGCAAAACAAGGAGCAATGGTCTCAAGTCTAGAGAGCTCTAGATTGGCTATTAGAAAAAACTCTTTCCCTTGGAGGGTGGGGAAGCACTGGGATGGGGTCCCTAGGGAGGGAGTGAAATCTCCATCCCTAGAGGTTTTTAAGTCCAGGCTTGACAAAGTCCTGGCTGGGATGATTGAGTTGGGGTTGGTCCTGCTTTGGGCAGGGGGTTGGACTCGACCTCCTGAGATCTCCTCCAACCCTATGAGTCTATGATTCTATGAATGCTGGGACCAGGACCTGGGAGTGGGTCAGTCTTACTGGCTTGGGGTGCAAGGAGGGGGTCAGGGGCCCTTGGCTCTGGGCCTCCCTCTCCCCAGATGGATTGTGCTGGCTGCTTCTGGTTCCTGTGCTGACAAGTCTGTTCTACACTGTCCCTGTCAACTAATAAACCATTTGTTCTACCTACCAGCTGTCGGTGAATGGGGTGCAGGGCCCGGTGACTCCCCACTTCTTGGTAAGTCCCCTCAATCTCTGCTGACCCCCAGCCCTTCCCTCCACCCTTCCTGCCCCCTTCCTCCAACTAGTACCATCGCCTCCCCAACTCCTGGACATTCTCTTGTTCCTGCTAACCCCTTCCATGACCCCCCACCAACTCCCCTGGCTCCCTGAACCCTATGACCCCAGCCCTCCATATTGCATCCCCTCTCGCCCCCACTCCTCCCTTTCGCCCTTTGCTGGACTCACTGGCTGCTGACCCAGACCTCAGCATAGTGGTTCCCGTCATACCGCACCACCATCCCAAAATCCGTCCGCACCTCGGCAAAGGTCCCAGACAGAGAGACAGACACACCTGGGGCGGGAGCAGCCGGGAGGGTCACCTGGGAGCCATTCACCTATAAAAACCAGCAGTTTAGGGTTGTATAATCTGGGGTTAGACAGGGATCCCCATCTGGTGCTGGGATGCAGCCACCTCTTGGGTGAGGTGGCTCCTTGCAGCTTGCAGCCCCTAGTGCTGCCCTAGGGCCACCCCAGACTGTCAGGAGAGAGCACCCCCCTGCTGAGCTCCCACCCCGCTCCCTGACCCACAGTGCCCCCTACCTGCACCACGCGGTTCTTTAGCAGGGCGATGGTGGTGCCCGGCAGCTCCACGGACAGAGCCCGGACGTAGGCCACAGAGTTCTGGCCGAAGCGGTTCTCGTTCTCAGCATAGATGGCAAAAGGGGCCAAGGCCAGGCTGGCATTGCAGGGCCGGGCCAGGACGTAAGGTGCAGGTCCCCTGGAAATCAAACTTCCTCTTGTCGAAGGTGGTGTAGTGTGGGTTGCCCGACGCCACGCAGGCCGCCGAGTCTGGAGGCAGAGAGGGCAGCCAAAGCTAAGCACTAGGTCCTGTGTCCCTCCCAGAGCCGGGGGAGAAACCTCAGGAGTCCTGCTCCCCCAGTATGGAGTCCTGCCAGCACCCACCTATTGGGAAGCAGCCCTGAACTCCATCCCTATGGCTGGCACAATACTGGCCGGGTCCACAGCTGGCATTAGAGCAGTGGGTTTCGTTGTTAGAGAGACACTGGCAGATCTCCAGGCAGTCTTCAGAGTAGATTATCTCACCAGGCTAGGGACAGACACAGGTGAGAGGACTCAGGAGTCCTGCTTCCCAGCCCCCTGCTGTAACCACCAGCCCCCACTCCCCCCTCCCAGGGCCGGGCAGAGAACCCAGGAGTCCAACTGACCTGGTAGTAGGTGTGGTTGTGGAAGCAGCCGCAGTCGGCGTGGGGGACACAGCGCTCCCCACTCAGCAGATGCCCCGGGTCACACTGGCAGCCTGGCTGGCAGGGCAGGCTGCAGCTGGGGTGGGAGTCATTGCAGCGTGGGGGGCAAGCCGGGCCGCAGGCCTCATAGTGGTCGTTGGGGGGGCATGGGTTGGGGGTGCCTGCAGGGAGAGAGTCTGGTCACACCATGGCCCTGGGGCAGTTGGGGTTGGTCTGTCCGCACTGAGCCTCCTGCCCGCAGGGATTATGGGACACTGGGGGGCAGTACGCAGCCAACCACCCTCTGCCTCCATGGGGCCACCCACCTGGCAGAGTCAAGGGGATCACAGAGGGGGCTGGAGACCCAGAAGTGGGGGCAGTGGCGGTTGCTATAGTGATGATTGTCGGGCTGCTGGGGATGGTGCTGTTTACTTGAGTGGTAGTTGCCTGGGTGCTGCTGGGAGCAGTGCCAGTTGCTATGGGGCTGATTGCTGTGGTGCCGCTGGGGGTGGTGCCTGTTGCTATGGTAGTGGTTACCATAGTGCTGCTGGTGGCAGTTCCAATTGCTATGGTGGTAGTGGCTGTGGTGCTGCTGGGGGCAATGCTGGTTGCTAAGGGGCTGGTTGTCATGGTGCTACTGGGGACAGTGCTATTTGCTATGGGGATGGTTGTTGTGCTGCTGGTTGCTATGACACTGGTTGTTGCAGTGCTGCTGGGGATGGTGCCAGTTGCTAAGGGGCTGGTTGTCATGGTTCCACTGGGAACAGTGCTGGTTGCCATGGTGGCGTTTGCTGTGGTCCCGCTGGAGGTGGTGCCAGTTACTATGGTAGTTGTTGCCGTGGTGTCACTGGAAGTGGTGCCGGTTGCTACAGAGCTGCTTATCATGGTGCTGATTGTGGTGGTGCCAGTTGCTATGGGGGTGCTTGTGGTGCTGCTGTGGGCGGTGCTGTTTACCATAGGATTGGCTGTTGTGGTTTCACTGGAGGCAGTGCCAGTTTCATTAGGACTGGTTGCCATAGTGCCACTGGGGGCAGTGCCAGTTGCTATGGTGGCATTTGCTGTGGTCCCACTGGGGACAGTGCTGGTTACTATGCTGCTGGTTGTCATGGTGCCACTGGGGGCAGTGCCAGTTGCTATGGTAGTTGTTGCCGTGGTGTCACTGGAGGTGGTGGTGGTTGCTATGGAGCTGCTTGTCATGGTGCTGCTGATGGTGGTCTCAGTTGCAATGGGGGAGCTTGTAGTGGTGCCACTTGGGTCAGTGTTGTTTGCTATAGGACTGGTTATTGTGGTTCCACTGGGGACAGTGCCAGTTGCTAGTGTGGTGGTTTCTGTGGTGTCCCCTGGGGCAGTGCCAGTTGTTATGGTGGCATTTGTCGTGACATCCGTGCACATACCCTGCACAAGCCCTGCACATGACAACCCTCTGTTACTTCCCCTGCCCCCAGTCGGCCTGCCTGCCCCTCCCCATGGACACAGCCTTCCCAGCCCAACCAACCCTGCGCCTCTCACCAGGGCAGGGACCCCTCCGCACCGATAGGTTGTCCAAGGCCACGTCGAGGTAGGGGAGGTTGCCCCGCACCACTTCAAAAATGATCTAATTCAATAGAACAGAGTTAGGGGCCTTCCATTTGCCCTGAGCATAATCCCTAAGGTCTATCTTCTCTGGCCTCCCGCCTGTCCTGAGCTCAGTCCTCTGAGCCCATCTACCCCAGCCTCCTGCCTTTTCTGAGCTCAGTCTCCTGGCACTGTCCGCCCCAGCAGCAGAGAGTTCCGAGGATACTGAAGTGAAAGTAGCAATCACCCAGAAGATTCACAAATTGGGAAGCTGCCCCAGACTGGGGGTTGTGTCCCCCCGCCAGCCCTGCACCCTTTCCCCATAATCCCACTCACCTGAGTGGGCTGCAGGCGGCCGGCGGGTATGGTGATGGCGCCCAGTAGCCAGGCTGGGGTCTGGATGCCGGTGCGAGTCCAGAAAGTCTGGGGAGGGCCAGAAGGTCCCCGGGCCAGCACCCGCAGCTGGGTCTCTGTGTGTACCACACCGGACATGTAGTAGTAAAACTCCACGCAGGCGGCAGCAGGGAGGCAGTAATCCCGGGACTCCAGGCGCATGGACTGGCCGGGCCACAGGCTCCCAGCCTCCACATAGATGTAATAACCTTCTGTGGAGATGGAGGAAATTCCCAGACAAAACATTTTTGGGTAAATTTACTTTGGGTAAATTCAGCTTAGGGGATCACAAAGTGAACGGCTGGGGGACAGACTGACGGGGGTGGGGGGCAGGGCTGGGAGGGCAGATGGGGCAGCTCAGCCTCTCCTTACCCCCGTGGGGATAGTCCCCCGGCGCGGCGGGCCGGTCTCTTCGGTGGGTGTGGGCTGGTTAGTGCGGATCCACTCGCCATCATCGTCCTGGGGCTGGGCCCAGCCACACAGCGGGTCACTGGCATTGTTGAAGTCGCACTGGGCGAAGGTCTCTGTGTGGGGTGGGGGCAGTCAGGTCAGAGGGGCTGGGATGCTCCTCCCTTGCACCCAGCTCCCCACCTTTCTGCAGCAGCGATGCCGTGCTAAGACTGAGCGCTCGCCCTGTCTGTTCTCAGTAGGGCCGTGCTACTTCACTTTGCCTTCCCCAGTCAGTGTCTGCAGGGCACGTTCGCGTTTGTGTGTCCTGCTCTCGTGCCAGCCTGCTCTTGTGCACACATGGGCACCACCATGGTCTCCTGCCTGTGAGTGCAGACTCAGGAGCAGGGGGTGGTGGTGCTTGCTCATGCATTCGTGAGCGCACACACATGGGCCTCCTTGCATGTGCACTGATGCACAGTCTCCCTCGTGAGCAGGCTGTCATAGCCCCCCAAAACTGTGTCTCACCGGGATCCCTTCCTCCCCCGTGCCTGCCCTGCAGGGGCCCTACCTTCGCACTGCCACACTCGCACACTGTCCACAGCTAGCCCCGGCTCTGGCATCTCAGTGTAGCTACCCTGGAAAACAAACTGGGGGGATACACGGGGGTGTGAGGGGGTTTGATGGGCTGGGTTAGGCAGATGACATCCACTCACTGGGGCCCATCCCCTGCCCCTCTTTACCTGAATCTCATTGGTCCCACTATAATTCACCTGTCCCAGTTGCCAGTCTGCTCCCTGGTCTCCCTTGAGGCTTAGAAGGGGGGTTCCCAGATCAGCTTCTGTTGCCCCTGCAGGCAAGGAGAAACACAGGTTATACACAGGGTCGCCTCACCTGGCACTTAGATGCAGCCACCTCTGGGGTGTAGTGGCTGGTTACGTAGGACTGTTCTTTGAGAACAATTGTCTCAGGCTCTCCACACATTCAGGCCCCTGTTGTTGCCTTGGGTGCTGCTTTTGAGCCACCCCAAGTACAAGCAAAGCTGCCTGAGTCTGCCATGTGGCTGAGCCGATCGCTCTCCTCCATGCATCACATTGGGGTGCTAACTTCCAGCACCGCTCTCTGGGACATGGGGGCAAACCTCACCCCAGTTGGCAGCTATGGGGCAGGAAGGCCTCCCCTGTCAGCAGACATAGCCCTGCAGCAGGGCTAAACTCCCAATATCCCACTTCTCTCACCAGCGCTTTGCTGGGAAGAGAATTTTCCTGGCTCTTTCTGCCAGGGCCAATTCAAAGTGGGGTGGGGCTGAAATATGGGGGCAGGGTCTTGTGGTGAGGGGTGGGGTTTAATCCAAACCTGTATTTCAGACCAGGTCAAGAAGCAGGGGCAACAGGGAGTGGGATGGGGTGGGGAGACAGACACAGCCCTGCCCGAGTCCCAGCTAGATCCACACATGCCTGCGGGGGCAGCGTAGATGTTGAGTGTGGCAGAGGGAGATTTGCCATGGATGATGTAGTAGAAACTCAGGGCCAGGCACCCCCCTGGTGACGAAAAGGGGGGGCTCCGAAGCAGGGCTCTTCCTCCAGCCTCCAACTCCAGGAATTCCATCAGCATGTAGTAGCCGACTGTGCGGAGAGGACAGAGAGATAGTCACCACCTGATGCGGAGATGCAGCCTCCTCTGGGGCCGGCGGCTGGTTACACAAGGACCCCTCACCAATGCTGAGATGTGGCCACATCTGTGGTGAGGTGCCCAGATACACATTTACCCTTTGCCTGGTGCTGAGATGCAGCCACCTCTGGGGCAGAGTGGCTGGTTACACAGGGATCCTGGACTCCTGAGTTTGCCAGGGGAACTGCAAAGCCCATGTGGGATCAGGCCCGTGTTTGGGACTCGTGGGGAAAGGTGGCACCTGGGGGAATTGTTAGGTACTCACATCCAGGCTTAGAGAAATCGTCCTGTGGGCCGACCCCTGCTATGTCCCCAGGCCCAACCCACTGCTTCCAGCTGGCGGTGCTGGTACCAGGTGGGTTCTCCCAGCCACACAGGGCATCAAGGGCATCGAAATCACAGCTGGTCTCACAGGCTATGAGAGAGAGACAGCCATAAATAACAGCGAAATGGTCCATGCATCCATTGCCAACACACTCTGCTATCCCTACTCCCTCCCTCTCTCCCCCCATCCCCTGACAAGTCCACCTGTCTCCCCTTCTAGCTTTCCCTCCTCCATCCCAACACACATCTACTTATCATCTGTCTATCTATCTGCCTGTCTGTCTATCTCCACACACTCTCCTTTGTTAGTCTATCACTGTACCCACCACTCTATCGCCCTGTCTGCACCCCCAGACTCCCCGTAACATCTGCCTGTCATTGATTCACCCTCTCTCAGCCCCCATCTGAGGCCCAATGGACTCACTACAGCTAACGTGCTGGTGTCGGGCTATGTGCCTCACGGTGGACCTGTGAGATCTCACCAGAAAGCTCCCACTGCATGCCTCCCTGCTGTGCCCGCCCAGCATGTGCCCTGGCCCTGGCCCTGGCACTATCTGCTGGTAATGTGGGTAGAGGTTCAGGCTGGTGTTAGGGGGCAGCTGAAACTTTGGCTTTCTCCAGCCAGAGAGAGAAGCCGGAGGGATCTTTCACCGGGGTGGCTTGTTTGCAGTGGAGTGTGCATGGAGAGTTCACTAGCAGCATGCAAACACAGGTGTCCCTGTGGTGTCCTGCCACACAACCCAGCGTCTCCCCATGTGCTCTTCAGGCGACTCCAGGTTCCTTGGCCTCCGCAGAAGATGTGTGACATTATTACAATGTGCACAGGGGCAAGCAAATTGCCTGAGGCCCTGAATTCCAGGGGGCAACCCTTGGTTTATTTTGCCTCCGAGAAGCACCTTTGCCCAGGCTGGCAGACTCAGGCCAGCTGAGAGCAGGGGCCAGAGGGGGCAGATAGTTCTGGGAGATACGGGGCTCTGTGGGAGCCAGGCCCACTGGTCAGCCTCTCTCCTGCTGGGTGCGCAGCCCCATTGGGCCGTCCTGGGGAATCACAGGGTAAATCGGGATTTAAAGTCCAAGGAAATTCCAAGAGGAATGATTTGGGGAAGGTCAACCCACAGCGGAGCCAGAGAGCGGGGAGGAGTTGGGGAGGGGGTGAGCAAGCATCCATCTGTCTATACCAGGGGTGAGGAACTTAAGGCCCAGGGGCCAGATGCAGCCCCTGGCTTGCTTGGATCTGGCCCCTGAGAGAGGGTTTGTGTTTGTGGGGTTTTTGGGTTTTTTTGCTTCTTACTTGTGTGCAGCCCCTGACTGATTTTTCTGTGGGTCAGTGCCCCCCAACTCAAAAAAGATTCCCCACCCCTGATCTATACATATGGGAGCAGGGCCCCAGCTGGATGGAGACGGAGTCCAGGGCCAGGTAAAAGTCTGGGGTGCAGGCGGCGCGGAAAACGGCCTGCAGGGGAGGGCCCATACAAGGGTGGGGCATCAGACACAGCTTCAGGGAGCATCCCCCGGAGTCCCCCCTCTCATCAGCCCCTCATTCCCACCCACACAACACTCTCTAGCCCACAACAATCCCCTTCTGCCCCCTCTGGCTTTCCCCTCCTCCCTCCAAGCCCTGCCCCTCCCACACCCATCTTCCCCTCTCCCACCTGGCCTCTGCCCCGCCCCTTCTCCTTCCCCACCCTCACAGCCATCACCCACCTGGTCTCCCTTCCCCCCTGCACACCTCCCACATAGTGTCCCCTGCTACCTGTATGGGGGTCAGCTGGTGTGTGGTATAGAGCTCCTGCCCCCACCAGCCATCCAACCCCCTCACCTTAAAGAGACGCTCGGAGGGGGCCTTCAGGGTGACGGCTCCCCTCAGCCAGGCCGAGCTTTGCTGTCCTGTCCGGTTCCACTGGGGGGCACTGTAGCCAGCAGGGCCGTAGGACAGCACCGCGAGCCAGGACCCTTCGCTCACCGCGCCGTACATGTAGTACAGGAACTCCAGGCACACGGCTGAGGCCACCTCCAACTCCGGACTGAACAGCTCCACGATGCTGGGGACCCGGGCTGAGGGAGTGATGTAAAACCCCGCTGGGGGCGGGAGGAGGAGGAGAGCCGCCAGTTAGCCAGGGACCCCTCACCTGGCGCTGAGATACGGCCACCTCTGGGGCAGGGTGGCTGGTTACACAGGGTCCCCTTGCCTGGCGCTGAGATGCGGCCACCTCTGGGGCGGGGCAGCTGGTCAGACAGGGACCCCAGCAGCCCTCCTTCTCACCTCTCTCAGGGGTCCCTTCTGGAGGCCCGGGGCTCTCCCCGGGGGCCAGGCCCTGGGTCCGGATCCATTCCTCGGCATGAGGCTGCGTCCAGCGGCAGAGGGGCTGTTCACTGTTGTCAAAGTCACACTGCGCGAGGTCAGCTGGCAGGGGAGAGGGATGTGAGACCCCCGCTGCGGGGGGCCGGGGAAGCTGCCGGAGCCCTGCAGGCTGCCCGCCCCCATGTACTTATGAAGAGACCGGGGGGGGGGGGTCAAGGCCAAAGGGCTCTGGCCCATGGGCAGGTGGCCCCTGGCCCACAGTGACAGGGGGTGGACAGACAGATAGCCGGGGGGGCGGGGCTACCTGGGCCCCTGGCTCCGATACTCACCGACTCCAGCAGAGGGCTCCTTGGGGCCATGCGATGAGCCCATCCTGCAGAAAAGGCGTGGAGGGATTGAGGGATCACACCCAGCCAGGCAAGGGGAGAGCCGTGACCCGGGTCCTGGGTGTTCTGGCTCCCAGCCCTCCCCCCTTCCCCCGCTCTGACCCACCAGCCCTGAGGCAGGAGCAGACAAGGACCCGTCAAAGGAGGCAGAGTCCCAGGGCGGGATGGAGCCGCCCTGAGCGGGCCCAGCTGGGTCCGCACTGCCTCTCTGCTCCCGGTGTGCGGAGGCGGCTCGCCAGGCCACACAGTTGTGGCGTAGTGGGGGTGCTGTCTGCTCTGTGATCTGGGGTCCCCCTGAGCTGTGATGGGAGATTCTCACTGACTCTCCCAAATGTGTATTAACCCAGACACCCAGGCTCAGCCTCCCAGGGAGAGAGACAAAGGAAGGAGGGCGGAGACCAACACCTGGCTGGGGGGCAGGGCTGGGAGAGAGGTGTTTAGTTTCTGTCTGGTATGATGGAGGAAACAGCCTAAGCAAGGGGCTGGGATTTAGGGGCCCAGTCTCCCCCATCTCCAGGGGGGCTGAGGCATCCTAGGCCTGTCCTGTAACCAGATTACATCTATGCTGTGCTGTATCCTGGAGAAGCAATAAACTCCCTCTATTTTACTGGCTGGTGGAGTCTGTTCGTGCTACTACAGGGGTACAGGAGTTGGGGGAACCCCGACGCGCCGTCACAGCAGTACCTAGAGCAGCGGGTCAGGCAGGCAGGGGAGGACACCGCCACTGTCAGCTTGAAGGGATCCAGCTGACTCGCTGCGGGGAGAAGCAGTCCCGAGGAGCTCGGGCTGCCCCAGCTAAGCCAGGGGTCCCTGAGAATTAACGTCGCGTCCCTTCCTCAGTGAGGGGTTGTGGCGGAGGGGGAAGCCAACAGGCTGAGCAAGGGAGGGACCAGTCACGTGGCAAGGGGGCCGGATGGCAAAGGTGAACCAGGAGGGCAGGTTTTCCCAGGCGGGGGTAAAACCACACAGATAGCACCAAGCTCCTGCTACCGGGACCACCTTGTAATAGCAAGACGTCCAGTCAGCCTGCCCCCGGCTTGGGGTGGACACAGGAAAATGTGGAGGGAGAAAAGAGAGGCTGGAAAAAGCAACTCCAACAAGAATGGGAGGTTTGAACCATCACCCCGTTGACTGGGAATGTGTCCCAGAAGGGCAGGATGCATTTAGGAAAAGCTTCCTACTTGTCAGGGTGGTTAAACACTCGAATAAATTGTGGAATCTCCATCACTGGAGATATTTGAGAGCAACTTGGTTAGACATCTATCAGGGATGGTCTAGATGAGTGGTGTGCAATGTAGAGGTCACGACCCCCTAGGGGGTCATGGATGTCTTCCTGGGGGGTCGCTGCGCCACGCAGCTGCCAATGGCTGGACCCAGCCCCCGGCTGCCCGGATCTGAGCGCCATGCTGCACGGCTGCCAGCGGCCAGGTCCAGCTTTGGGGGTTGCCGTTAAAAAAAGGTTGCATACCACTGGTCTAGCTGGTGCTTGGTCCTGCCGTGAGGACAAGGGACTGGACTCGATGACTCTCGAGGTCCCTTCCAGTTCTAGTGTTCTACAAGTCTACGATTTCTAAACCCCGCTAACAGCTTCTTCTTGGAGCAACTGGTCCTGGGAAGCTACCAGGCAAGAGCCAATTCTCTCTTGACTCGCAAGCAGCGCACACGGGACCCGGGCTGAGCGGCGAATAGACCCAAACCCCTCAGTAACTGTGACTGTCAGGGCATTAGCTTTAACAACCGTGTGGGGAAGAAAAGCCAGCAGAGATGCGCCCCACGGTCACACTGAATGACACAAAAGGGGAAACTGGTGGGAAAATGAAGCAGCTATGACATGGAAATGAGAAGCCTCTGTCACAGGAGTAAAATTCCTGCAAACTTCAAGAAGGTGGGTTTAAAACCACCACAAACAGAGGCCCAAATTCAAGGGTATTCCCAAATTCAAACAAGGCACTAACAGAACCCACCCAGGCGAAACAGCAGAGTATGCAAGGCAGTCAGAGGGGAAAACGCAACTTGCCAAATGGGAAGGCAACCCTTCGCCAGGGCAAGAGGTATCTAAAACATCCGCTTGTCAAATGTAAAAACTAGGGAGGCCAAGAAGGAATTTGAAAAACACACAAAAAGTATGTTGGAAGCAGGAAGCCTGGTAAATAACCTGTTGGGCTAATTGGAGTGCTCTAACCCAGCAGCTCCACTGCCACCCCAGAGCTGGGGAAAAAACCCAGGAATCCTGGCTCCCAGCCCCCCTGCTCTAACCCAGCAGCTCCACTGCCACCCCAGAGCTGGGGAGAGAACCCAGGAGTCCTGGCTCCCAGTCAGTGACCCCCTCCTAGCCCCGCTGCTCTAATCCACCAGCTGCCACCCCCTCTCTGAGCTGGGACGAGCACCCAGGTGTCCTGCCCCCCAGTATCACAAACTCACCCTGCCGCAGCAGCGCCCTCCAGGGCTAGGAGAAGGCAGAGCCAGTATCTGCCCCTCAGGCCCATGATGGATGGACTCACGGACACCTAGGCTGAACCTACGGTTCCCCTAGGCAGATATACTCTACCCCCGCCTGCCTTGGCCCCACCTAGACAGGGACCCACAGACTTATCATTATTATACAGCTGCCTGTAATTCCCCCTCCACCCCACCACGTCAGTGAGACGTGGCTCGACCTTGTCCCCCCACCACACCTTGAGCCACACCCTGCTTTGAAGAGAACTCTGGCAGGGAGCCAGGACATCTGCCCAGAGCTGTGAGGGGAGCGAGGTCTGTTTGCTTGCAGGGAAGGGGTCAGGATTCCTTGGCTCCATCCCTGAGTGTTTCAGTGGTTGGTGTTAATATTTAATGATGGCCCGAGGAATTTGCCTGGTCTTGGGTGGCTGCCAGAATCGTGCTGCTAATGTTTTCAGTATTCAGTGCAGCTGGCAGGGTTCCCACCATGCCAGCAGTTCCTAGGATTTCCCTCCTGACCCCCTGTGGCATATGGGACTCCCTGCCACCAGACCGCCTGACTGTTAGTATTCATTACTTCAATCACCCAGACACCTGGATGCCATTGTTACCTTTCCAGCCACCTAGCTCAGGGTCCCAGTGTGCCTGACCGCTGTGCCCCCACCCTGCAGCATTTCTATTAAGGACAGGAGGGAAACTGAGGCAGGGCACTTCTTCCCTGAGTATTTATATTCTGTTGCCATAGCAGGACCGGTCAAATAGTCTAGCTCTGGCATCAGAGGATGCCAATAAAGTGCCAACAACTGGGTCATAAGCTCGAGTTGCAGGCACAGCGGATCTGGGGGCCCCATCCTGGTGCCAAACCAAGCTCTGGGGAGAAGAGACTCCCCACAGGAAGTCCAGAAAGAGACTCAGAGTATGGGGCTGGGTGACTGAAGGGGCCAGGTTTCTCCGTGCTGCCGGCTGTCCTGGAACTGCAGCTTGGGGTTGAAAACAAAGATGCTTCTGATCTTTAGGGTTAAGGAAAAAAACACACAAAAGGTGACACTGCTGGAGTGTGCAGAGAGCCTGCGCTGGTTGCTCAGAGAGCTGTGAACGTCCCGGCTGTCACCGGCCCTGTGACACTGCCAGAGTCTGCAGAGAGGCTGCGCCAGTCACTCAGAGAGCTGTGAACGTCCCGGCTGTCACCGGCCCTGTGACACTGTCGGAGTCTGCAGAGAGGCTGTTCCAGTTGCTCAGAGAGCTGTGAATGTCCCGGCTGTCACCGGCCCTGTGACACTGCCGGAGTCTGCAGAGAGGCTGCTCCAGTCACTCAGAGAGCTGTGAATGTCCCGGCTGTCACCGGCCCTGTGACACTGCCGGAGTCTGCAGAGAGGCTGCTCCAGTCACTCAGAGAGCTGTGAATGTCCCGGCTGTCACCGGCCCTGTGACACTGCCGGAGTCTGCAGAGAGGCTGCGCCAGTCACTCAGAAATGTGTGAACGTCCCGGCTGTCACTGACCCTGTGACACAGCCGGAGTCTGCAGAGAGCCTGCGCTGGTTGCTCAATAAATAGCTGATGTCCAGTACCATTGCTTGGGGGGCTACCCAAGGGGGGAGGGGCCATGTGGGGGACAGAAGGAGGAGAGCACAACGCCCCTTCTCCAGCAGCATGGGAGCAGCAGAGCTTGGGGAGGATCTCAAGTGGGGTGTGCGTGAATTTAATCCCTTGGAATGGGCAGGTTAGCTGGGTGCCCCCTTCCCTGGGGTCGGACAGGCAAATGCGTCAGCCCTAAAGGGTGAATGTCCAGGGAACAGGCAGGAGACAGGGGTGGGGTGGGGTGGGGCGGGGCGGGGCGTGTGTGTGATGCAGCACAGGGCAAACCTGCCCCACCCTGCCCCAAAGGTCAGAGCCACCTGTGGGGCAGTAAATAACAGCCCTGTGCCTAGCAACTCCCTGCCCCACCCATCAGAGCTGGAGTGCCATAGAGGGGAATGCCCTGTGGGTCATTCCCTGCCTCCAGGCAAGCCTGATCCCCACCCCGTAGCAGGCTTGGACAGGGTAGTGGGGGCTAGTGGTTAGAGCACGGGGCTGGGAGCCAGGACTCCTGGGTCCCTTTGGCAGGCAGGAGGCATTATGAAGACACCACTTTCCGGTTTTATCCTTTTTGGATGTTTATTGTGGAGCATTCTCTAGACTCCACATTCACACCCATGAAAATGAAACAAATCAATTAATTAACCACGTAATGAGCTGGCAGGGGGCACAGGCAGAGAAATGGGGGAAAGCCCAGGGCATGGGGAAATGGCACAGCTGATGGGGGTCATGACTGGGAGGGAGCAAGGAGAGAATTGGGCATGTGCCTGTCTCCCTCTGAACTGCAGGGGACACCGCCTCCCACAGGGCACCCTAAGGTCTGAACTCAACTGCACTTCCTCAAACAACACCCACTAAATTATGGGGCTCCCACCCCAGCTCCCTATCTGTGCTTTGCTTTAGCTGATGTCCCCAATAGCATTAGAAATGGGGAACTGGGAGCCAGGACTCCTGGGTTCTCTCCTGGGCTCTGGGAGATAGTGGCCGAGGGGCCCTGGGAGGGGAGAGGGTAATGATGAAAGGATAAGAATTGGTGCACAAGTGGGGGAGACTGTCTCCCATGTGACCCTCCCCCAGCTCCTCCCTCCCCGCCAGGCAAAGATGTTGTGAGCATGATGGTTAAAGACAGGACATGAGGAGTGGAAGGAGAGGGGCAGGGTGGAGATGCCGGGGGCAGAAGCCCATTGGTCCCCAGCCAGACCACCAGAGGATGCCGTGTGCCTCAGGGGCATTTCCGCTCCACACACTGCTTCCCGCCCTCCTCGTACTCTTGCTTGGAGATCCACATCTGCTGGAAGGTGCCCTGGGGAGGAGAGACCAGGATAGAGCCCAGGACTCAGTCCTGGCACCCAGCTGCCCCCACCCCAATGCCCAAGCCAGGGAGAGGATCCAGGCATCCTGCCCCCTCAGGGTCACTCACCAGGGAGGCAAGGATGGACCCCCCAATCCAGGGGCTGAATCTCCGCTCCATGGTGCTGTTGCTGGCAATGAGTTTGAGGCGCATGCTCTGGGGGGAGGGAAAGAAAGAAAAGTGGGGAGAGCACCCCGGGTGGCAGGCACTGAGCATAGACACGGACACAGAAGCAGCGGGCAGCGCTGCGTGCGCACTCACACACACACACACACACACTCCTCCCCCAGAACTTCCTCCTGAGACACACACACACCTCAGCAGGGGGCAGCACCGAGAGCACACACATACCAGTATGGGGCAGCACCACACACACCAGCAGGGGGCAGCACCGGGTGCAAGCCGCGTGCACACGCCCACACACATGCCCCCCCAGCATAGAGCAGCACTGTACACACACACACCAGCAGGGGGCAGCATCGAGAAACACACACACACACACACACACACACACACACACACACACCAGCAGGGGGCAGCACTGTGCACGTGCACACAAGCACACCCACACCCACACCTCCCAGCATGGGGAAGCACTATGCACACATGCACACACACACCCCTCCACACTAGGGCAGCACTGCACGCATGCACACACACACACACACCCCAGCATGGGGCAGCGCTGCACCTGTGCACACACACACGCAGGCACACATGTACACACTCATACACACTCACAGGTGGGGTTTTCTGCGATAGCTCTCTGTTCAGCCGGTCGGTGAAGCCCTGCAGCAGCGTGTTGCCCCCAGTCACAATGACGCTGCCATAGAGACCCTGGGAGTCCCGGGGGAGATGGTTAGTCCAAGGTCTCCACATGGACCCATCTTCCCTGGTGTCCAGCCTGCCAGCCCCTCATGAGTCCATCTCCCCCTGGCATCTAACCTGCTGTCCCCCCCCCCAACCCACGGGCCAATCTTCCCCGGTGTCCAGCCTGCCCCCTGGGGCCATCTCCCCTAGCATCCATCCTGCCATCCCCTTATGGGTCCATCTTCCCCTGGCATCTAACCTGTTGGTCCCGGCCCCAACCCATTTCCCCTGGCATCCAGCTTGCTGACCCCCTCAGTCCTATCTCTCCTGGTGTTCAGTCTGCCGTCTACCCCCGAACCCAACAACCCCGGCATCTGGCCTGCCAGCCCCCCACAGGCCAGCCCCCCACAGGCCATGGTGTCTAGCCTGATGCACACCCTATGGGCCCATCTGCCCCCCAACTCCACAGGCCGATCTCCCCCAGTGTCTGGTCTGCTGCCCCCTACTGACACTTCCCTGGCATCCTGCCCGCCTTGGCTCCAATGGGGCCATCTTCCCTGGCATCACGCCCAGAGTGAGTCCAGTTGCAGGAGCTGTCACACAGCCTCAGGGTCCAGCCCCACACCCCATGGGGTAGGAATGGTGGGGGGAGGTACCGGCCTGATGTCGATATCGCACATGCCGATGCTGGTGGTGACCACGTGCCCGACACCCAGCATGGTGTTTCCAGAGAGACCCTGTAGGGGGAAAATGAATCAGGGGATGGGAGAGTTACCGGGGGGCCCTGCTTCTCCTCTACTCTCCCTTCCCCAATACCACCCCACCCCACAACTCCCAGCCCCGTCCCAGACAAGGCACCCCCCAAGGGAAACTGAGGAAGGGAGAGATGAAAAGGATCTTGGAGTGGGGACTGGTGGGTTAGAGCAGGTGGAATGGGCTGGGAGCCAGGACTCCTGGGTTCTTTCCCCAGTTTGGGGAGAGGCAGGGAGGACCTACCTTGACGTTGGAGGGATCAAATAGCCCCTCAGGGATGCGCAGCCGCTCGGCCCCATAGTCTGTGTTGTACCCATTGGGCATCTCGTAGTGGACCGTGGGCATTTGAGCAGCCACCCTGTGGGAGGAGGGAAGTTGGAGAGGGGGCAGTGCCCCACCAATGTCAGGTGGGGGAGGGACTTTCCGCAACTTTCACTACCCTTACATAGCCCCCCCCCCCAACCTGGAGAGCCCAGCCTGCTGCCGTCCTGCCCCCTCAGAGCCCGCCATGCCCCAGCACTCACTGCTCATCATATGGCGAGTCAGAGACCTGCAGCACAGAGGCCTGGAAATCCTGGATCACCTCCTGGGGGTGGAAATGATGGTTGTCAGTGAGTGAGGGGAAAGAACCCAGGAGTCCTGGCTCCAGACCCCAGCTCTGTCCCACTGCAGCAAAGTGCGGGATCTGTGAGGGTTTGAAGGGGTTGCATGCAGAGGGGAGCACTCAGGGCATATCTAATTATGCAGACGGTGGACGCTGCCGTGGTCGATCTTCTGGGGTTCAATTTATCGAGTCTAGTGAAGACCCACTAAATCAAACTCAGAGGGCGCCACCCGTCAATGCTGACTCTCCTGCTCCCCATGAAGGAAAGGAAGCAGATGGGAACGCTAGCTCCCGTCAGCCTCCCACTGTGGGGACAGCGCAGAAATGCCATGTTATAGATAAGTCAACTCCCGCTACATCATTCACAGAGCTGGAGCTGCGTTTCTTACTTCCACTTTCCCCTCTAACGTAGACCAGGCCTCAGTATCCCCGGCTGTTACTGGTTTAATGAGGGGACGGGGAGGGAGTTTGTTGTTCCAGGGATCAGCACAGAACTGGGGACCGCAGCGACTGGTGACCGGGAGAGCCAGCTGCGATGGCACAGCCAGGTCTGGCCAATGGGCTGTGGGGGAGAAGACCCCCGTGACTTGCCCAGCTGGTCCCAGCCAGGGGGGACAAAGGGCGGAGGACGGGAGAGGCGGAAAAGAGGGGAGCCCAGGCGACCCTGGTTACCTGGGCAGAAGACAGAGGTCAGGAGAGGGGCTGCTGGGGAGGGATTTGGGGGGCTGGGCTGGAAGGAGGGGGCTGCTGGACTGGGCAGGGGGAGCAGGCAGAGCCCACCTGGCTGCAGGGGAGATACTCAGACGTGCTGGGCTGAGGGGGGCCAGGCCTACAGGCCTGAGAGTTCCTGTGCTGGGTTCAGTGCTCAATGAACCCTCCCGTGTGATGCTGGCAGAGAGTCACTCCGGTCTGAGAACAGGGCTGCACTAGTCCCCCTGCGAGTGGAGGCCCCAGAGCCCAGAGCGAGTGGACTCCCCGAGGGGCCCAGGGCAGAGCCAGGCGCGCTGGGAGCTCAGAGAGGGGCGGACCCCACAGGAGAGAGTGGCCCCCCGAGAAGGGGCTGTCGCGTTGTCGGGGGGTTTCTCCTGGGGACCGATGGGCCAAGCGTGGGCACCACCTGTGAGCTGTGCCGAGGTGGCAGCAGAGGCTGGTTTGTGGTGCACCCTGTAGGCCGTTGGCTGTGGGTGCTTTGCAGTGAGTGGCTGCCAGTGACAAACGAGGGTGTTGAAGGAACCAGGGGGGGAAATGGCCTGTGCCTGGCTCTGTCAGAGCGACCTGGAATGTCTGTGCAGAGGGAGGGGGCTGAGCCGCGGGAGGCTCACTAAGGAGCAGCTGATGGCTCTGCTAGTGGAGAATGACCTTCCAGATCCCAGTGGGGCTCCCGTGCGGTCCGAAGAGCCGGGGGCAGCCATGGGGCAGACAGGGTAGCAGCTGGGAGTCCATCAGACCCGACTCCCCGGTCAGCAGGATGGCCCCCCATCCGGGTTCTCCCCAGAGGAGCTGCAGAGACGGGCTGGAGCTGAAAGTGAAGGAGCTGGTGCTAGGGGAGCGGAGGCTGGTGGACAGAGAGCGACAGGACCCTGCTGCATGAGCTGGGGTTGGGGGAGAGGCGGCCAAGGGGGTAAGTGGGGGAAGGGTGCTGGGGGCCACTCCGCAGAGGACGTGTCACCTGGTGGGGGTGGAGCAGCTGTAGGAGATTTGCCCTCCAGCCCTAGGGGTGTGGCCGGCCGACTGGCAGCCCAAAGATCTGCGCCGTGCGGGGACACTGACCGATGGGCTTGCGCCAGCAGATCGGGGCGGGGTGGGGGGAGACCCACATCGGGGACTCAGAGGTGGAGTCACCCAGAGACCCCTCGAAGGTGGGACTCTGAGAAGCCCAGCCCAGGATGACCCTGAACGCTGGGGCTGGCTGCCCCCCCGCCCCAGGGGACTAGAGGGACCTGAAAGGCAATTACTGGGGCCAAAAGGGACAGATGGTGGCGCAGGGCTGGGGGATGAAGGAAATGGCAGCCAGGCAGAGCCTCCGAGTGCCTGCTGGGTGGGAGCCCCAGGTGGGAGCCCACCTGGAGGAGGCACCACCTGCCTGGGGGGAGGATGCAATTGACTGGGCTGTGCCAAGGAGAGGGGGCCCCCAGGCCAGGCCAGGCAAGCTGGGGAAGGTGAGGCGCCAGCCCCAGAATACCCGTACTCAATCCGAGAGTGGGATGGGCCCTGGAAACAATCACCACATCATCCCCACTGAGGTGGGGGGAAGAAAAAAAAAGATCTATTGGCATTGGAAAAGGTTCAGAAAAGGGCAACAAAAATGATTAGAAGCTTGGAACAGGTGCCATATGAAGTGAGATTAAAAAGACTGGGACTTTTCAGCTTAGAAAAGAGGAGACTAAGGGGAGATATGGTAGAGGCTATAAAATCATGACTGGTGTGGAAAAAGTGAATAAGGAAAAGTTATTTACTTATTCCCACAATATAAGAACTAGGGGTCACCAAATGAAATTTATAGGCAGCAGGTTTAAAACAAACAAAAGGAAGTTTTTCTTCACTCAGCCCACAGCCAACCAGTGGAACTCCTTGCCAGAGGATGTGGTGAAGGCTAGGACTTTAACAAGGTTCAAAAAAGAGCTAGATAGATTCATGGAGGTTAGGTCCATCAATGGCTATTAGGGTGGGATGGGTGGGAAAGGTGTCCCTAGCCTCTGTTTCTCTGGAGGTGGGTGATAGGGGAGGGATCACGTGAGGATTACCTGTTGTGTTCCCTCCCTCTGGGGCATCTGGCATTGGCCACTGTCGGCAGACAGGACACTGGGCTGGATGGACCGTTGGTCTGACCCAGTCTGGCCGTTCTGATGTTCTTAAGGAATGTCTGGGACATGGGCGTGGAGGGACACTGGCACGGCCCCAGGCCATGGGCCCAGACCAGCTAGTGCCTAAGGATGTTAAGTAACGGTTAATTTACTACTCATCTAGTCGATAGGCATTTCTGCAGCCCCGCTGGGGCTCTTGTACATTTCAAAGGAGGAATGCGGAACTCTGCGTGGAGCCCGCGGCCAGCGGGAAGTCCCACTGACTCTGGGATGCATGCGGGTGCCAGCTTTGAAATGTACAAGAGTCTTGTACATTTTGAAGCGGCAGCGCAGCATGGAGCCGGGGTCAGTGGGGGACTCAGATTTGAACAGCCACACGGAGCCTGGGCTCCATGCGTTGCCATAGAGCTGATCCCAGGCTCAGCTGTGTGGCGCTGCCGCTTTGAAGTATCCCCTCTTCCCCCCTGCTTTGCTGCCTCTATCTGATAGAAACAGCAAGTGGGGGGTGGGGGGGAATCAACTAGTTGACTAATCCCTAACATCCCTACTAGTGCCCGGCACATACCTGACCCTGAGGGAGTGTTTGGGCCACGCCACGGTGCCTGTAGCAAAGATACACCTGAAATGGGGTCTTAGGAGAGGCCCAAAGAGGTTGGGGGGCATGATCAGCTACCCACGGAGGAGCTAATGGGTAACGACCGGAGGACTGGCGGGAGGGCACTCAGAGCACCTTGGTCCTCACCTGGAGCCAATCAGCGAGGGATGCAAGCAGGGCCAGTCCTAACCAATTGGCGGCCCCGGGAAATTGCCTGGCTTGCCCGTAGGGTTGCCAAATGGTTTCCAAAAAATACCAGACCAAAAAAAAAAGGGTCGGGGAAAACCTTGGGGGAGGATTCGGGAGGTTGGGCCGAAATGCATTGTGGCCCGCCCCTAAGACTGGCTCTGTTGGCAGCCCCTTGAAAATGGCAGCCCCGGCCGACCACCCAGGTCACCCACCCCTACGATTGGCTCTGGATGCAAGACCTCCCAAAGGGGGGAGTGAAACACCGAGGGCAGGGCTAGACAGGGGAAGGCCAGAACCTCGGGCCCAAGGTAGGGCAACTAAGGCACGACCCTCCAGGGCTGTACCCTCAACCCCAGCAGCGGAATTCCAGATGTGGCTGCATGGGGATCCCTCCTCGGAGAAGCTGAGGGCCCTGGCTGGCCACAGGGGGTGCAGGGATCCCAGGGGGTGGACCACAGGGAGAGGATCCTGTGGGAGCCGGGATTCCTGTGCTGGGAATGGATTGGCCCGGAGCAAACTGAACCTTGGAAAGCCGGAGGCAGTTGCGGGTTCCCCAGTGGTACCGCCACAGGCTGTTGTACCTGGCCCACGATATCCCCTTTTCGGGGCATCAGGGACTCCAGTGCACCGGGCAGAGGCTGCCGCAGAAGCCTTTTTGGCGGCCCAACAATACTGGACTCCTGCCGGGAGGAGGAGGCGGCCCAGGATAAGTCTAAAGCAGCTTTGAGGGCCCTGCCCATCACAGAGGAGCCTTTCCAGAGGGTGGCCCTGGATACAGTGGGGCCCCTCAGCCAGGCGACCCAATCTGGGAAGAAATACATCCTGGGGGCGGTGGATTTCGCTATTCGCTACCCCCAGGCCCTGGCTCCATCCTCTTTTGAGGCAGACACTGCGGCTGATGCACTGCTGGCCATTTTCAGCAGGGTGGGGTTCCCCAAGGAGATCCTGGCCAGGGCGCAGAAGGGGCGGAAAGTCTGGTACGACGGCTCCGCACGTGCCCGTTCCTATGCCACAGGACCAGGTGATGCTTCTCATCCCCGTGAGGCCGACCAAGCTGCAAGTGGCCTGGGACGGCCCCTTCAGGGTCATCAGAGAGGTAAATGAGGAGAACTACGTGGTGGAACCTCCAACCGGGCACACAGCCACCGGGTCACCATGTCAGCATGATGAGCCGCACGGGGACAGGGAGAAGTTGGTGCTGGCTGTATGTGGGCAGTGAGGGGACAGGGGGAAGGGATCCCCTGGTGGGTCTCTTCCCAGAGGCCAAGGCTGGTACCTCGCTAGAATCAGTTCCCCTCTCAGACCAGCTAACTCCTGCCCGGCACACAGAGATCAGAAAGCTGCTGCACTCCCACCAGCGACTATTTCTGTCTGGCCTGGGCTCACTAACCTGGCTGTTCACCAGTGGAGACAGGAGCCCATCCCCCCTCAGGCATACCGCATCCCGGGTCACTGGGAAAGCAGCCCAGGACTCGGAGAGAGGGGTCGGCGACAGGCCGGCTTTAGGGGTGATCCCCCCTTTCTCCAGCCCTGGGCCTCGCCCCTGGTGTTGGTTCCCAAGAAGGACAGGACAGTCCGGGTCTGTGTGGACTGTCGGAAGCTCAGTGCCATCACCGTGTCCGATGCCTCCCCCATGCCCAGGCCTGACGAGACTCTAGTCAAGTTGGGGGCGCCCAGGACCTCACTGCTGTGGATCTCACCAAGGCTACTGGCAGGTGCCTTCGGACCCAGAGGCCAGGGCGCAGTCGGCCTTCACCACCCTTTTGGCCCCGGGGGGGCGCCTGCCACTTTCTAGCGCCTGGTGGAGCAGTTGCTGAGGGGGTGGACAGCTTGGCTCTGGCTCATATTGACGATATCTCTGTCTCTAGCCAGACCTAGGGCACCATGTGTCACAGGTGAAGAAGGTGCAAGGCGGGGATGGCAGAGGTGTCCAATCTGGGCCACAGGATCGGCGCGGCCTTCTGAAGCCGGAGCCGACTAAAGTGGAGGCCTTCAGTGCTTGGCCAGTCCCCAGACTAAAGGCAGGTCCAGGCTTTCACTGGGATGGCGGGCACTACCGGAGGTTTGTGCCCCTTTAGCACCCTGGCAGCTCCCCTGACGGAGCTGGGTAGGACAGGCCAGCCGGACAGGGTGGCTGGACCGAGCAGTGCCAGGGGGCTCTCTGTGCGCTGAAGGGGGCACTAGTCCAAGGCCCACAGCCGGTCAACCCGGATTTTAGCAAACCCTTCCTGGAGTTCACCCAGCCCCAGAGCCCGGGCTGGGCGCGGTGCTGATGCAAACTGGCCCTAGTGGGGAGAAGCGCCCCACTGTGCACTTGACAAGACGCTGCTGCCCCGGGAGCAGCGCTCCGCGGCCAGAGAAGCAAGGCCTGGCCCCGGGCCAGGCCCTTCCAACGCTGCAGCCCGATCTATTTGGGCAGAGATTCCCGGTGTGCACTGACCCCGGCCCCGTTCCTGGCTGCACCAGGTGAAAGGGGCCAACGCCGAGCTGCCGAGGTGGGGCCTGCTCCTGCAGGATTACGACATGGAGGTGGGTCCATGTGAAGGGGAGCGCTAATGTCACAGCCGATGCTTTACCCCAGGGCGGGGCCCTGCACTTCCCCAGGCCACCGGCCGAGTGACCCTGCTCAGTTCAGACTGGAAGGGGGAGAGTTGTGACAAAGTGGGGGGGGTTCAGTGTCTCTGGCTGTTACTGGTTTAAGAAGGGGAGGGGGAGGGGGAGCGGGAGGGAGTTTGTTGTTCCAGGGTCCAGCACAAACTGGAGACCCCAGCGACTAGTGACCAGGAGACCCAGCTCAGATGGCACCTGGGCAGAAGACAGGGTATGTCCACTGCAGTGTTTTTCTGGAAAAACTATACTTATGTCCACAATGCTATTGCGTTCTTTCGACAGAAAGTCGAAAGAACAAAGGGGATTTTCCAACAGCAGTAAACCTCTTTCTATGAGGAAGAAACCTTTTTCCAAAAAAGCTTTTTCGGAAAAAGGCAGAAGAGGGCATTCTTTCGAAAGAAAAGGCCTCCAGGAAATAACACAGGTGCCCTGGTGGCCACTCGGTCCATGCTAATCACAACTTAAATGCGAGATAGCGTCCAATCAATGTGGACACTATCTTTCCAAAAAGCAGATCGCTTTTTCATTGTGCTTTTACTGTGTGGACGCTCTCTTTCCAAATAAGCTTTTTTCCAGAAAAGCTTCTTCCAAAAGAAGCTTGCAGTCTAGACGTAGCCACAAAGGCCAGGGGAGGGGCTGCTGGGGAGGGATATGGGGGCTGGGCTGGAAGGAGGGGACTGATGGACTAGGCAGGGGGAGCAGGCAGAGCACACCTGGCTGCAGGGGAGACTCAGACATGCTGGGCTGAGAGGGGCCAGGCCTACAGGCCTGAGAGTTCCTGTGCTGGGTTCAGTGCTCAATGAACCCTCCTGTGTGACGCTGGCGGAGAGTCGCTCCGGTCTGAGAACAGGGCTGCACTAGTCCCGCTGCGAGTGGAGGCCCTGGGGGCCCAGAGCGAGTGGACTCCCCGAGAGGCCCAGGGCAGAGCCAGGTGCGCTGGGAGCTCAGAGAGGGGCGGTCCCAGGAGGCAGATGGGATAAATCCTGAAAGAGAGTGGCCTCCTGAAAAGGGGCTGTTGCACTAACAGGGGTTCCTCCGGGAGCCATACAGGCCAAGTGTGGGCATGACCTGTGAGTCCCTGACACCCACTAGTCTCTAGTCCCCTTGCAAAGCCAGGCATGCAGCCCCGCCCCTTCCCCTAGCTTACATTGCAGGTGTAGTTGTGCCATGACTTGGAGACCTGGGGCAGCTTCTCCTTCTTCTTCCAATTCGGGGGTGCCCCTTCGCGCACAGGGTCCTGGGGAGGGAGGAAGATGGGGCAGAAGGGCAGCCATGAACCATTCCCCCTCTGACCCCCAATGCCCCAGCCACTGCCCCCAGACTCCCCTCAGCCACCACCCCTCAATTCCTGCCTTCCCCCAGCCCATCCTCTCCCGATCGTACCCTCCCCTCTCCCCCTTCCCCGCACCTTGGCAGCGATCATGTAGGGGGGCACAATCTCGATGTTCATCTCCTGGAAGAGCTCCCGGCACTGCATGGAGATGAAATCCCCGGCCAGCGGTGACTTCACGATGCCTGGAAGCCCCCAGAGCTGGGAATGAACCCAGGAGTCTGGGCTCCCAACCCCCCCTTCTCTAACCCACCAGCCCCCATGGCCCTCCCATAGCTGGGGAGAGAACCCAGGATTTTGAGTTTTCAGCTCCCCTCTCCCCCCAACACCCCCTCTAACCCACCAGCCCCACTCCCTTCTCAGAGCTGGGGAGAGAACCCAGATGCCCGGGCAGTGCCCACCTTGCTGCAGGATGTAGCCGTCATGCACAGGGATGGCCGTGGTGTGTGTGGCCCCACTGTCCAGCACGAGCCCTGTGCTGCGCCCGTTGGCAAAGCTGAGATCCGGGGGGTGAGTGGGTCAAGGGAGCAAGACAGGCAGTGGGGTCTGTGGAACTCCTTGCCACTGGAGCATGTCACCTACTTCATAGCACCTCACAGCTCTGCCTGTGTCCTCCACATGTCCCCTGATCCCCAGAGGGCCCCCTGCAGGACCCTTTGCCAGATACTTTCCCATCCTCCTTCTGTCCCCATATCACCCCCCAGTGCCTGCCCAGCTCCTCTTCAGCCCCAGTGCTCTGCTCCCTCTTTGCCACCAGTCCCATCTCCAGCCCCCAATCTCTTCCCAGCCCCCCACATCCTCTCCAGACCACCCAGCACCTCCCAGGGCAGCTCCCAATCCCTCCCCAGCCCCACACATCATGTCCACTGGTTTCTTCTCCAGCCCCTACTTGTCCTCTTCAACCTCCCAGCCATTGTCTGCCAGTCCCCCCCAAGCCTCTCAGGATACGCGGTGAGCACAGCAGTCTTGCAGAGGAAGAAAGCTGGGATGCTGTAGTGCTCGAACATCAGCTCCGTCAGCTTCTCCCGCTTGGCCCGAGTGTTCCACTGCCGGGAGACAGAGGGCTGGGGGGCTGGGGGCGTATTGGGGCACTGAGGGCATGTTGGGGGCTCAGGGGGTGGGTGCATCAGGGAGCATTAGGAAATGCAGTAGGGGTGCATGTTGCCTGCAGACCTACTGGAGGTCGGAGGAGGAGAGGCCTCAGTGGGGCAGTGGGGGTGATGTGAGGGTGCAGGCGGGTGAGGTGAGGTTGGGGTACCCAGTGAGACCTCCTGGTGCCTCGGACAGAAGCATGGGCTGCAGCAATGATGTTAGGGTACAGGTGTGCAGGGAGAGATACTGGGGTGCAGGGGCAGATATTGGGGCACAGAGGGCAATATCAGAGGTGCAGGGGGTGATACTGGGATGCAGGGGGTGGTATCAGGGCACAGAGATAAATGTTGGGGTGCAGGATGATGTCAGGGTGGAGTGGTGATATTGGGGTGCAGGGGTGATGTTGGGCATGGGGTAATATCGGGGTGCAGGGGTGATGTCAGGGCACATAGAGTAATGTTGGGGTGCAGGGGGAAATGTCAGAGAGCAGGGGGCAATGTCGGGGTGCAGGGATGCAGGGGGTGATAGCAGGGCACAAAGAGCAATGTCAGGATACAGGGGGTGATATCAGGGTGCTGGGGGCAATATCAAGGTGTAGGGGAGATATTGGGGTGCAGGGGCCGATCTCAAGGCACAGGGAGACCTACCGGTGCCTCAGACATGAGGACGGGGTGCAGGCTTGGCTCTGACTTCACGTGTTTTCCATAGGTGTGGTCCAGGATGGCCTGGAAGCAGTCCCAGTCTTCAACTGGGAGAGGGAGGGAGAAGAGACAGAGAAAGGGGGTCAGTTAAAGTGGCACTAGCCCATATGCCCCACGAGGAGGTAGGGAAACCACATGGGGGGCTGCCACCAGTGGTAGAGAGAAGGGCACATAAGCTGTGGTGGGCACAGTGGGGGGTCATGGCAGTAGGTGGCAGGGAGGGGTATGGTGGGGAGGGCATGGGTGGGTCTGCAGCATGGGCATAGCAGTGGGCCAGATGGAGGGACCATGGCAGTGCATAGCAGGGGGTGTGGGGAAAATGCCATGGGAATCTGGTGGGGACACTGGTTGAGGGGCCATGGCTGGGGGCCTGTGGCTGGGGCAAAGCAGGTTGTCCCATGTAGGAGTCTGGGGGGAGTCCCGGGAGCTCAAGCCTCACTCATGCCATTCTTGAGGGGCGACAGGACTTCTGTGTTCTCCCGTGGGACATGCAGCGAGTTGGTATCGATGTAATAAACCTTCCCTGGCTTCTTCTCCTTCTCCCCATCCAGTTCCAGCGCCGCCTCCTCTGGGGCCAACAGTCCCACCGTGGTGGGGAAATCTGCCTGCAGTGGGGCAAGGGGGTGAGATGCAGGGCCTGTCTCCTCTACGGGCACCGGCTCCCACCCGGCTCCAGGGCAGGGACTGGCTGGCTCAAGGGGGCAGGGAATGGAGTACAGGGCTTGTCTCCTCTAGGGGACGCTGGTTCCCATCCAACCCCAGAATAGGAAGGTTTCATAGGGCTGTGGTGTCCAACCAGTTCTGAAGCACTATACGGGCTACTGCTATAGACAACTAGCCACACTCAACCAGCCAAACAGCCATATTGCTCAAGCCACATACCACACTCAACCAGCCAAATTAGCCATATGTGGCTAGTGGCTAACATGTTGGATATCGTGGTCATAGGGAAAAGTTGAGGTGGGTTCCAGGAATCCCAGCAAGGAAACCCTGGATGTACCTTTGGGCAGTCTTCTCCAGCATAACCAGCTCGCACTGAAAATGAGCCGATGTCAAAAACAAGAGCTCCAACCTCATCTGGGACAGGGAGAGAGATAGAAACAGTCACCACCAATCACCTATGCAGCCACCTCTGGGACAAGGACCCCTCGCCCAGCACTGAGATGTGGCCACCTCTGGGACAGTGTATCTGGTTACCCAGGGACCCTTCACCCAGAGCTGAGATGCAGCTACCTCTGGAGCGGGGTGGCTGGTTACACAGGGACCCCTCACTTGGCACTGAGATGTGCCCACTCCTGGGGTGGTGCACTGACCACTCTGCAATGCTGCACAGCGGCACAGAAAATCCCCGCTCCAACAGACAATGTCTGGATCTGGAATTTGCCCAGATGCTGGTGTTCATGTGCCAAGAAAAGGGGCCAGCTCTGATTCCAAGGGGAGAGTACCCCCTGCTGACTCTAGCCCCTCCCTGCAGCAGAGCACCCCCTGTGGGTCACGTGCCAATGCTGTGAAGAAAAAAGGGGGGCAGCCTTAAAGAGGATCCCTTACCTCCTCCATAGACACCCCCACTCATCCTGGCTCTGCTACGCCCCCTGCCCTGTACAGATCCTTGGGGGAGGTCCGGGATGTAGGGGAGGCTGGGTGCAGGGGGCTATTCAGCACCCAGGCGACTGGACAGCGACCGTGGAGGGGAAGGGGGCTATAGAGAGAGATGTAGAGGGGAGCTTCCACCTCAGCCAATCACAGGCTGCACCCCCCCCCAACCGAGGCAGCTCCTGATTGGTTAACAAAATAGACAATAAGTGATAGTCTGGGGTTTTCTTAAAGAGGCAGGTAGGGGATTAGTGTCTGGGGAGGGGGTTAGTTCTCAAGTAGCAAGCATTATTCCCCTCCCAGGGTCAGGGAGAGAACCCAGGAGTCCTGGCTTCCAGCCCCCCACCCCACTCTAACCCACCAGATCCCACATTCTATTTAATTACTCCAGGTACCTCTCCAAAGATTATTATCCAAACACCCATCCCTGCCCCTCTTCATCCAACCATATGTGCTCCCCACCCCCTCTCGCCAGCCCCTTTTCGTACATGTCTCTATTCAACCTCCCCCCAAGCTGCAATTCCATGCCCTGGATTGTTCCAAAACATCAAAATTCACCTAGACGAGGGGACAGATCCTGAACTAGGATGTACAGGAATTCAGGAGGGGTTCAGAGTCAGGACTCCTGGGTTCTCTCATAGTTCTAGGAGGGGAGTGGGGGCTGGTGGATCAGAGGAAAGGGGAGGGCTGAGAGTCAAGACTCCTGGGTTTTCTCCCCATCTCTGAGAGGGGAGGAGGGGTTAGTGGTTAGAGCAAGGGAGGCTGGGAGCCCGGACGCCTGGGTTCGCTGGAAGGGGACTGGGGGCTGATGGGTCAGAGCGGGGGCGGGAGCTGGGAGTCAGGACTCCTGGGTTCTCTGGGAGGCGGGTGGGGCTGGTGGGTTAGAGCAGGGAGGACTGGGAGTTGATTCCCCCTTCCTAGTTTGAATGACCCATTGCAGAGAACATCAGGGTTGGTACAACTCATCTCTCCCCTCTGCTTTCATTAGTTGGTTTCGCCCTGTCCTGGTATCTCCCATCTTTACTTCCTCCCTCCCTCCCTCCCCCCAGAAGCTGGGTTGTCTCCCTTCCTCCCCCGGCCCCAGGAAATGAGCAACCTCCCCTGCTTGGTCCCCACCCATCCAGGACTGAACCCTGCCTGCCCCTCCTCAGAGAGAGTTGGTATCTCCCATTCCTACATAGGGGGATTGCTCTGACGGGTCTCCCTAGAGAGTTGGTATGGGTCATTTTCTCCTTTTCCTCATTGGAGCATTGGTCTCACGTCACCCGGGAATCGATTTGGTGTATCCTATTGTTAGCCCCCTTCTAAATACAGTGGGTAGTCTCACCTCCCCCCGAAGTGCATTGGTTTCTTCCACCTCTGACCGCCCCCTCCCTATAGTAAATGGTCTCACACTCATAGAATGTAATCAGAGAACACTAGAGCTGGAAGAGTCCAGTTCCCTACTCTCGTGGCAGGACCCAGCACCATTCTAGACCGTCCCTGACAAGCTCTGTCCAACTTGCTCTTAAATATCTCCAGTGATACAGATCCCACAACCCTAGGCTGGGAAGTGAATTGGTATAGCCCATTAAAGGATGATTTCACTCTCACCACAGAAATGAATCCATAGCACCCCTCCATATGGAAGGTGGTCTCACCCGGCGGCGGACCAGGAAGTGGGTTGGTATCTCCCAGTCCATAGCACCCCTCTATATGGTAAATGGTCTCTCCCTCATTCCTCCCCCGCCCCTCTCATTTGGTGCGTCTCGGGCTCTGGGCGCGGCCGCCCGCAGCCGCATCACCGGGGCTAGCAGGAGGAAGGGGGGGGGGCGGATCGCTCCGCCGCTGAGGGCCGAAGCGGAGCCCGATCCGGATCCTTCCGCCCAGGGGAGCGGCCGCGGAAAGGAGTCCCTGGCCCCCCCAGAAGCAGGCTGCGCCAGGTAGGAGGGAGAAGAAGGGGGCCCCAGCTGTCAGATCGGCAGGGGCTGGGCGCAGTCACGAGAGGGCCCAGGCTCCCGTCCCAGCTGCGGGCCGGAGGGCTGCCCACGCTGCGCTTCCCCCCTCGCAGCCCCCGCACCGGGAAAACAGCCCCCCTGCTGGGGAGAGAACCCAGGAATCCGGGGCTCCCGGCCCCTCCCCCTCCCCTCCGGGCCGCGGACCCAGGAATCCGGGGCTCCCGGCCCCTTCCCCTCTTCCTCCGGGCCGGGGACCCAGGAATCCGGGGCTCCCGGCCCCTTCCCCCCCCTTCCGGGCCGGGGACCCAGGAGTCCGGGGCTCCCGGCCTCTTCCCCCCCCTTCCGGGCCGGGGACCCAGGAGTCCAGGGCTCCCGGCCTCTTCCCCCTTCCGGGCCGGGGACCCAGGAGTCAGGGCTCCCGGCCTCTTCCCCTTCCGGGCCGGGGACCCAGGAGTCTGGGGCTCCCGGCCCCTTCCCCCCCCTTCCGGGCCGGGGACCCAGGAGTCTGGGGCTCCCGGCCCCTTCCCCCCCCTTCCGGGCCGGGGACCCAGGAGTCTGGGGCTCCCGGCCCCTCCCCTCCTCTTCCTCCAGACCCGGGACCCAGGTGTTGGGGCTCCCAGCTCCTCCCCATCCCGGGCCGGGGACCCAGGAGTCCAGGATAGTGCCATTGCCCTGGGGGGCATTTGCTGGCTGTGGAATTTCCTAAGGAAGCAAATGGGATCAGCAGTTAGTGCCCAGTTCGGACAGTCTGCTGTGCCCTGGGCCACACTCACCCTACTGTCCGCCTCCCAGCCAGTCAGTGGCTGGTGGGAGCACCCCATTGTCCTGTTCCCTGCCCCCCATTTTTGCTCCATCCTAAATCTTGTCTGAGTTTCCCATCCTGTTGCCTTGGCAACCATCAGTTGAAAGGAGCTGGGGCGAAGCCTCTCCCATCACCACAGCAACTACTGATTGTCCTCAGCGCCCCCAACAGATGCTGTGACACACTGGAAGGGACACAGTGATTCCGCAGTGCCAGACACCTGCCCCCCCTCAGCCTCTCTGGTCCCATGGCTGGCCAAGAGAATGGGAAAAATAATGCTTGGGAGCCAGAGCTCCTGAGTTCTCTTCCCTGGCTCTGGGAGGGGAGTGGGGACTGGGTTGGGCCTGGTAGGGCTGGGAGCCAGAACTCTCCCCAGCAGGTCTAGGAGCTCCATATCCCACTAACCATTCCTCCTCTGTGCAGGTTCCCGCCAGCTGAGCGGAGCCGTGGCCCCGGCGCCGCCCCCCCACCACAGCCATGAGTGAGCTGGAGCAGCTTCGGCAGGAGGCAGAGCAGCTGCGGAACCAGATCCGGGTGTGTGGAGCCCATGGGGGTTGGAGCCCCCAGTGCTGAACCCAGGAGTCCTGGCTGCCAGACTTCTTCCCCATGGGGGTCTTTATGGCTACTAGTTTTTTTGGGGGGTAGCGCCCCCTGCTGTCCACATGGGGGCACTAGGAGTCGACACTCAAGTTCTCTCCCTGGCTCTGGGAGTAGGGTTAGAGCAGGGGGGGTATTGGGGAATTGGGCAGTTCAGATTTTAACCCAAGGTCTCCCCCCCCCCCCAGGATGCGAGGAAGGCATGCGGTGACTCCACTCTGAGCCAGGTGAGCAATGTTGGGCCATGACCACTGCCCTGTTACTGGGATCCCCATGCAGCCCCTTTCCCCTGCCTCCAGGTTCCCTGGCTGGGTGCGGCTCCATGCCTCACCTGTCCGCCCCTCCCCCAGATCACAGCCGGGATGGACCCCGTGGGACGTATCCAGATGCGGACACGACGCACCCTGCGAGGCCACCTGGCGAAAATCTATGCTATGCACTGGGGCACTGACTCCAGGTGAGAGCTGGGATGAGTGAGCTATACGGGCATCCTTCACCCAGCACTCTGATGTGGCCACCTCTAGGGCAGGGCATCTAGTTACACAGGGACCTCTTTCTCAGGCTGAGATGCAGCCACCTCTGGGGTGGAGCATCTGGTTAGAGAGGGACCCTGGCTCAGTGTTGGTGGCCAGGAGCGGAGGATCATTTATCCCATTGGCCTCAGGGGGGTTGCTTTGATTTTGATTGGCCTAGTTACTGGGTGGGTCAAGGCAGGGGAGGGGGCGATAGCAAATCATGGGAATATTTTGAGCCACCACCTGCAGCACAGTGCCACTCTGGCTCATCAGAGGGCTCTCTGCCTCTTAGGCTGCTGGTCAGTGCCTCGCAGGACGGGAAACTCATCATCTGGGACAGTTACACCACGAACAAGGTGAGGGAGTTGACTGGTGAGATACTGGGGTAAAGGGTCCCAGGGAGGGGGCAGCTGACAGGATACTGGAATAGATGGGCTGAATGGAATTGGCAGGGAGGATACCGGGGTAAAGGGCCCCTGGGTGGGGGAGGGGGCAGATGGCCCAGGGAGGGTGAGGAAGCAGGTGTAGATGTAGATGGGTCCCAGGGTAGAGTGGGGAGAGGCAGCAGGTGGGATACTGAGGGTAGAGTGGGGAGAGGCAGCAGGTGGGATACAGAGGTTGGGGGGGTACCCCCAGGATACCGGGGTAGATGAGCCTGGGAATGGCAGCAGGCTGGATACTGGATTAGATGAGCCAGGGAAGGGGACATTTGGCTTCATACCTGGGTAGGTAGAGTAATTTCTCCTTTTCCCCAGGTCCACGCCATCCCGCTGCGTTCGTCCTGGGTCATGACTTGCGCTTATGCCCCATCGGGGAACTATGTGGCCTGCGGGGGCCTGGATAACATCTGTTCCATCTACAGCCTGAAAACCCGGGAGGGGAACGTCCGTGTCAGCCGGGAACTGCCAGGGCACACGGGTGAGCCCTCGATTGCTAGGATTTACTCCCGCCTCGGGGAGGGAACAGGGGTCTTGTGGTTACAGCGTGGGGGCTGGGAACCCAGAATCCTGGATATGCGCTCCCGCCAGTACCCCAGCTCCCAGCTAATCAGCATCTTGCTGTCCCCCCCGGAAGGTTACCTCTCCTGCTGCCGCTTCCTCGATGACAATCAAATCATCACCAGCTCCGGGGACACCACCTGGTGAGCCTTTGCCCCTCCTTCAGACCCCTGTGCTTGGGGGTGTGTGTAGAGGAATCAGCTCCCCCAGAACCACAACTTGGGGGGGAAAGGATAAGGGAAGGCTGGGTCTGTGGAGGTGCCCAAGGGAGAGGCTGGAGTAGGTGGGGCCAGTGGGTGGGCAAGAGGGTAGGGATGGATTGCAGCTGGGAGTCAGGATCAGTGGGACCGATGGTGGAGTCAGCTGGTGGGGATGGGGGCAGAGCCTGTGTGAGGGGCAAAGTAGATGGTGGGGATGGGGGTGAAACCAACAGAGGGTGGGGCAAGGTAAGGGGAAGAGCCAAGGATGGAGCCAGGAGAGGGCATTCCAGCCTGTCTCCCCTTCCCAGTGCACTGTGGGACATCGAGACAGGACAACAGACAACAACATTTGGGGGGCACAGTGGGGACGTGATGAGCCTGTCGCTGGCTCCTGATGCTCGGAGCTTTGTGTCCGGGGCCTGCGATGCCTCCATCAAGCTGTGGGATGTGCGGGACAGCATGTGCCGGCAGACGTTCACTGGGCACGAGTCCGACATCAACGCCGTGTGTGTGAGTGTCCCCTGGGCCCTGCCCTTACCTGTCCCGAACACCAGTGAGCACGTGACCCCTACACACGCTCACGTACTCCCCTGGAGCATGGGCCAACCCCTGCAGCGCCTACCCCATGGGGCATAACCCCCCTCACAGCATGCAAATGATCTGCCCCTGAACAAAGAAATCCCATCTCGGGGGAGGCCCTGGGAGCCTGGACTGCTGAGTTCTCCCCAACTCGGGGTGGGGGGCCTGGGAGCCAGGACTCCTGTGTTTCCTGATGTCACTCCCCCTCCCACACCACCCAGTTCTTCCCCAATGGGAATGCCTTTGCCACGGGCTCGGATGACGCTACCTGCCGACTCTTCGACCTGCGAGCTGACCAGGAGCTTATGATGTACTCGCATGACAACATCATCTGTGGCATCACCTCAGTGGCATTTTCCAAGAGTGGGCGCCTCCTGCTGGCTGGCTACGATGACTTCAACTGCAACATCTGGGATGCCATGAAGGGAGACCGCGCAGGTCAGCCAGAATGCCTGGGGGCCATCTGGGGAAAGGGGGTGGTTAGAGGAGGAGGGGTTGGGAGCCCGGACTCCTGGGTACTCTCCCCAGCTGTGGGAGGGGGTTTGTTGGGTCAGACTCCTGGGTTCTCTCTGGCCAGTCTCACCCTCCTTTCTGCCTGCAGGGGTCCTGGCTGGCCACGACAACCGCGTCAGCTGCTTGGGGGTGACAGACGATGGGATGGCTGTAGCCACTGGCTCCTGGGACAGCTTCCTGAAAATCTGGAACTAGCCCCTCTCTGTGCCATGCCTGTATGACGGGGTGTGTGGCTGCTGCTGGCCCTACCCACAGCAGGGAAGGGTCCTGGTTTAGCCCCTCCCCCTTTGATTTCTGCCCATTTGGTTTTTTTCTTCTCCTTGGTAAAAAGAAGGAAGAATATCCTGCTGGGGGGAAGGGCCTGTGTCCAGCTCTTACTTTTGAGCTGGGGGTGGGGCAGGCACCGATGGAGGGCTTTTACTCCAGTTTTCTTCCCCCTCCGTTTCCCCCCATGTTCCCAAGGCTCTCAGAGGGGAAGGGTTGCTGTGCTACTCTGCTCTGCCCCCAGCTGGGGGGAGATGCAGTCCAGGGTCCTATATCCCCCCCAAACCTGACCTGGGGTGGCAGCCCCCCCAGTGGGACACTGAGATAGACGGTCCCTGATTGTGGAGCAACTTTGGAGCAGACCCAGATATGTGGGGGGAGAGGAAACAGCCTCCTGCTCCCCAGGAGTCCCTTTCCCCACCAGGGCTCTATCTGTGGTGGGGAGTTTGTAGCCGGCTCCCGGCACCATGTTAAACCTTAAATGACCAAAACCAACCAGCCTCCCTGTCATTACTTGGCGTTGGGGCACCTGGGTTCTCTCCCCACCTCTGGGACGGAGGGGGGGGGGGGAGAGACCTGGCAGCCAGAACTCCTGGGTTCTCTCCTCAGCTTGGGAGGAGAAAAACTCTTTTTACTGGATCCTATCATCCCCCACTGGAACGCAGCAGGGCCAAACACCCTGCTGAAGGGAGATCGCTGTGGGATGCACCTCCTGGCCAGACCTGCTGCTCTTGTCTTTTAGAGCCACTCCTCCCTCCCAGTGGCAGAAGCCACTTACTGTGGGATGCACCAACTGGCCACCCCTGCTCCAGTAACTGACCTGCGAGGTGGTGCTGCCCTGACATCTGCCCCAGGCTGTTCTGGGGGTCAGGAACCCTGTCTGCCCTTCACTCTAGCTCCAGGGACCTACCCCCACCTCAGGTTAGGTCAGTGCCTCTCAGCCTGGTTCTGCAGGTGCTTCTAGCCCTTCCCTGATCCCAGGGGTCCCTCCATGGCACTGCAGAGATCCCCAAGCTGCTTTTTTGGGGGAGGGGTTGAAAGTAGCCGGTACAGCCTGGGAATGCCCTAGTATTGGTGGGAAGGCTTAAGCTAAGTGTCTGGCTGGCTGCTGGCCACACACCAGCCTGGCTAATGATCTCAGGCCACCTGATTTCACAAACACCCCCCACCATGTGAGTCCAGCCGTGTCCCTGCTGCAGAAACTGCTTCTGCAACCTGCTTGTCAGAAACAGGGCACCTGGGGTGGGGAAGGAGAATCCAGGAGTCCTGGCAGCTAGGTGGCTGCTGAGAGGGGCTGGGCAGGGATCATTTGCCCCCCTCCCAACCCTGGGGAAATAGAGGCAAGGCAGGAAGAGCCCTGCTGCAGGTGAAAGAGAGAGCGTGGAGGCCTATGAACTGCTGCCTGTCCTGCTGTGGGGTGCTGATCCCACCTTGAGCTAGGGAGCAAAACCCCAGGACTCCGCCATCCCTCTAAGACTCAGTAGACCTGGGGCCAGTACTGCCCCTTCCCAGGTGGGGAATAGGCAACCTTGCTCCCTTAAATACAGGTGTGCTGGTGTACTGTAAACTTAAACATCCCAGGTGGCAGTGGGGTGAGTCCCCCACTTCCCACTGGCCCCTGCCTTCTGGCAGAGCCAGTTTTTCAACCTGCCTTTGTAGAAACTTTCCCATCTCTTTCCCAGGAAGGGCCTGGCAGAAACAACCCTGAATCCCACTTTTTTTTTTTTGGGGGGGGAGGGGATTCTGCACCCTGCCAAACCAGCTATGTCATCTGCCAATAAAAGGGGGTGTGTGTCAGTGAGCCTGCTCCCCCCCCACCATGGGGCAAGACAAAGATCAGTTCTCGGGGAGAGAAGAGACAGGAAATAGCTACAAACTTTAATTCCACACAGGCAAGACACACAAAAAACAGGGGGTCCTTCCCCCATGACCAGGTGGCTTGAGAACAACCCCCCGGGGTCCAGTTGGGGGGGGGGCACAGAGCTGCTGCAGGGTAGATCCATGGATGCACATTGGCACAGCTAGCTGCAAAGGGGAAAACAAGGGCCACCCCAGCCAGGAGTGAGGCCGTGCAGCAAGCGACCGCATTCAGTTTGTTATTGCTAGATAGACAAATAAATGTCCGGCCTGATCCGGCAGCTGAAAGCCACACTAATACTGCCTCCACGTGGCAGCGGGGCTGATTTCCCTTTTCTTCAAACAAAAAATACACGGAGATAAGGCAAACGTTGCAGGAACTGAGCAGGGTGGCGAGCTGACAGTATCTGTCCAGCCAGGGAAAAGGCTCACAGGGTGGATATAAAAAGCCTCCTGCCATGCATGCCAAGGGACGTGTCCTTCGGTCAGTGGCCTTCTCCACCATGAGCCAGAGGAGACTTTGGTTCTGCCCGCCCCCTCCACAGTCAGATCGCTTGGGCGGATCCATTGTAAGTGTCCCCCGTCGCGATCAGGAGGGTTCTGCCATTTCGCTGGGAAACAAGGGGGAGCGAACCAGGGAGACAGCCCTTAGGTGGAAGGTCCGAGAGCAGCGAATTTCCAAATACATTCTTGTGGCAAATTCAAATGCCAAAGTTGGGGTGGGTGCTGCCCCCAGGAAAAACTGGCACCCAGGCAATGTCTCCTTGTCACCTCCCACCTGATACTAGTCCATGGAAGGAGGTGGCTGTCTTTCAAGCAGACATAGGAGGGTAAGGGGTGCTCAGGACTGAAGTTGGCCAGCTGCTGGCAATTCCAGGATGCTGTCATTGGTTGGGCAGCAGGCTCACTTTGCTGGATTGTCCCACGCTGCACCAAGTGGCCCAAGGGGTCTCCCAGCTGTATGCAGGAAGCCCTTGGTGTCAGCTCATTGGATTGCCCCGTACGCCCCAGGACCCTTGTCAGATGGCTTCTCCCGTGGGCAGAGACTCACCATTCCACTGGGGTCAGGAGATAGCAAGGGCTGGAGGATTCTGTGACAGCAAACAGGTGGGGTAAATCCTTTGCCAGCCTATTGCACACTGAGTGGAGGCCACTACAGGCCAATACTGACAGACAGGGCATGAAGGTGGAGGGTGAAAAACCAGGTCAGGTCACATCTGAGTCCTGTGTCCTTTGATCCACTGACCAGGTGAAGGGAGCAAAAGTTTTTTTTTTTTGGGGGGGGGGCAACCCCTGCCCCCACTAACACAGTAACCATGGAACCTCACAGCATTTGTTGTAGGGCCTATCAAAACCAGAGAGCCCCAACCCCAATATTTCAAAAATAAACAAAAGTGTCTTTGCTATTTGGTCGACTGAAAATTCATAAACCTCAAACTTCAGAACAAAAAATAAACGGAAACCCCCCAAGTTGGTTGTTCTTTTAACCACCCCAAAGCTGCTCTGACTTGGAAAACTCAAAATCAGGGGAAGGAAGAACACATGAGAGAAACTCTAAGTCCGACTTCACAAAGAGCCCAGCCATTCGGTGCGAAACCTTCAACGTGGAGTTCGCAGCACCTGACGCAACGGCTGGGCTGACATGTTTCCTGGATTGCTCCAAATGGGGCAAAGCGTTGTCTCTGAGGAGTCCAGTGTCTCGTGCAGAGAATGGGAGAACTTTCCTCCTTCCCCTCCCACAAACCAATTTCTGATGCGATACTTGCAAGAGGGGAAAAAATAAAAACAACAACCCACATCTCCTCTTCGGGAAGATTTTGACTTTGAAAAGTACCCTGTGTAGTGGCAACCGTCCCATGAGACACAACGTCCCAGAGATGGTCTGTAAACAGAAATAACAGATTCATACGCGCAATTTAAAAAATATTCAAGCCCAAATTAAAAAAAAAAAAAAAAAAAAGACTTCTCCCTCCCCTCCAAAATCTGTACAGCTGCATTATCTATAGAGAAATCTCTCACCTCTCCGCGTGGTGATCGTTCAAAAGAAAATTCAACTGTTTCTTGGTTTTAAAAAATATAGATCTTGCGTGCAAGAGAGAGACCGGAGCTTTATTTACTTGTGTCTAAGTCACAGACCAATCCGTGGTGCCAGGAGGATTTCACGGATTCTGTCTTTCCAATTCTCGTTCAAAAATACATTCATAAATGAGTGCAGTGCAGGTTTAGCCCCCCCCAGCTGCCACACCCATGCACAGAACTGCTTCAACACCACTGCCTCTGTCAAAAACCCAAACCCCACAAGGGCCACTGGCATGGGGGCGTGTGCCTAGGGAGTGAGGGAAAGGCAAAATTAAACGAGATGCCCAGAGAGCTTAAAAAGTGCCTCAACCCCAGAAAAAAAAATGTGCCAAAGAAATCCTCTTCTTATCAGCCAGGGAGGATAAAGCAGGCCAGGTGGGGGAGGCAATGAAATTCACAGAAGGACAGCTTCTTGGGGCAGAGCATGTAGGGAAAATCCAGCCAGGGAGGTGGAGCTTGTAGGGGAAATCCAGCTCGGGAGGCAGAGCTTGTACGGGAAATCCAGACAGGAGGTGGAGCTTGTTGCAGGGAGCTTGCAGGAAGCCAGCGGAGACTGCAGAGCTCACAGGAACTGATCCATCTGTAACAGGAGAGCTCCGAGAACAGGCAGGAAACCAGGTGACAGAGACTGGCAAGAAGCCAGGAGAGCTAGCAGGCTAGGAGCTCTCACCAAGCTAGAGGAGTAGCCAGAGCGCAGGAACCCCAATGAGCTTGTAACATGAGAGCTAGTGGGAAGAGCACCTGGCTCTGGTGAATGCAGTCAGATGTTGCGCCCTTAGCTATCTGCCCCACTCCTCTGAAGCCTGCTCCGTACTGAACGCAGCCAGGCACCAAACCGTAACGAGGGAACCAGCAGGAGGGAGGGAAGTCGTTTGTTTCTCGGTTGTGCAACTTTCAAAAATGCAAAGTCTTGCTTAAAAAAAAAATGGCCTCTCGAAAAGAGAAAATATCCCATGTGGAACTATATATATAGAGATATTTACATCCAGGCCTGCAGCGCAAGAGAAACAGGCCAGTTCCCAAAAAACAAACGAAAGTCAGTCCGTAGGATAAGTGCATTTCTTCAAGTTTTGTTGTTTGTTTTTTTAGGTTTTTTTTTTTTTATTATTAAATCTTCTCTTTTCCGCTTCCCCAGTTTTCTGTTTTTCCTCTTTCCCTCGCCACCGTGGGAAAATAACAGTGTTTGATAGAACAATTCCTTTTTTTGTATTTTTTTTTTAAAGTTTCTTTATAAAAATTTCCTCCAGAATCACAAAAAAAAAAAATCCATTTTTTTCCTTTTTTGTGTGTTTTTTAATCAGTTCTTTGTAAAAAGTCTTGATAAAGTGCATCAACAGGTTGCATTTTAAGGTGCTTCGTGTGTTGGAGAAAGAAGTGCTCACATACTCCTCTTCCGAAGGCGGCTCACTAGCGGCCCCAATCCGAGCGGACACGCCTCCCAGCCGCCATCCACCGTGCCCCCCGCTCATAGGGAGGGCGAGAGAGGGAAGGAGGAAAGGGAGGAGGGTGCAGCAAGGCCGCCTCGTCCCTTCGCAGTGCACATTCAGGTAAGACTGAATCGGTTAAGAAGGCAGCAGAGATTTTACTATTGCTACAAGACTTCAGTAGTCTTCTATGGTTTCCATCTCTCCTGATGGGCCGTGCAGCGAATAGCCTGTGGACAGAGTGGGTCATGAAGGATTAAAAGGCTGCACCTCCTGCTCTATCCCACCAAACCCCACTGCCCTCCCAGAGCTGGGGAGAGAACCCAGATGTCCTGGGCTCCCCACAGGCTCTGCCCTACCCAGGATGCTGGGGTCAGCATGCAGCATGACAGGTCTCCTCTTGATCTTCACGGGCTGGCTGCCCTCGAAAGGTGGCTGCTTGGAGCTGTGGTTGGCCGGGAACAGAGAGGGCAGGTTGCCAGAGCTCAACCATGAGGCTTCCTGGTAAGGAGCACAGGGGGAAGGATTAGTACAGAGCCCTGCCTCCTGCCTAGCCCCACCCCCTGTGGCCATGGGACTAGTGCAAGGCAAGCCCAGAGCACCCCCCACCTGCTGCTGCTGGCGCTGCTGGCTGGCTTTCTGCTTGGCACGCCGTTCCAAGAACTGCTTGGCAAACTCTTTGGCTTCCAGCGTGTCGCCCAGGTAGGAGCGGATGAAGTCATGGACATCGTATGGAGACTCCATCTCCTTCAGGAAAGCTACCACCGTCGGGACTGCGGGGAGGAGAGGTGGGGGGGTGTCAAGGAGACCCGGCCCTCCTTCAGCTCACCCACTCAGACACACCCTGCCTGCATTATCCCAATCACCAACAGGACCTGGGAGAGGCCTTTGAGTGTGGCAGGAAACTGAGGCACACAGAGGGGAAACTGAGGCACACAGAGCCGGGGACAGCTACCCCTGCCCACAGCATACCGTCGAGGCTACTGGAGGTGTTCAGGGCATGCAGCATCTGCTCACACCACTGCGTGAAGCCGTCCTGGGGCTTGTGGAACCCCTGAAGCAGTTTGAGCAGCTTCTCCTCCTCGTCCGTCTTCTTCCGGCTCTGCCGGCCTGGCCCCCCGTAAGTGTCCCTGTGCCAGGGGAGTGGGAGGGAGAGTCAGACAGAGCCTGGAGCCCAGTGCCCCTCACTCCCAACCCACAGCCCCTGCCCATGCCCCTCACTCCTGACCCGCAGGCTCACCCGAGGGAAGGGCTGCTGCGGCTGTTCTTAAGGCCCATGCTCCTCACAAGCGGGCCAGCATTCTTGACGGTCTCCTCCCATAGGCTCATGTTCTTCTCGTGGCTACCCCAGAGCTGGCTGGAGTCAGCGCCCCATTGTGAGAGGTGGCTGTTCATAGCAAGAGCCCCATGCTGGGAAGGGAGAGACAGGTCACCACACCTGGCACTGAGATGTGGCCACTTCTGGGGCAGGGTGGCTGGTTATCCAAATTGTGCCCCCAGCAGCTCCTGCTCCACAGGTGATGGGAAGGGACCCTGGCTCAGGGACACCTCTCCTGGGTGAGGCGGGCACTAGGACAGCTGATATGATGGGGGCTGGGATTGTGGAAGCGTTTTGGTGCCCAGGTGAGTGGCAGTAAACTGCCCAGCTGAGATAGGGCTGGGCCATTGGAGAAGCGGAGCCTATCTGAGGTAAGGATGATAACAGCAGGACAGGGATGGGAAGAGCTTACCCCACGGAAGCAGGGGTGGTGCTGGAAACAGGCCAGGTGGGAGGTGGGACTAGGCTGGGGTGGGTCACAGGAAATCATGGGCATGGGGCCAGGCTGGGGGGGGCAAGACTAGGGGAGAGCATGAGGGTGGGGCTATGGAGAAAATGGGGGCAGAGCCAGGGAGACAATGGGGGCGGGGCCTGGCTGGCTGGCTTGGGGGGAGCAGAGGGGTGGGGTCAGGCCACTCACTGCTCTCTGTTGTGCCCGCTGCTGCTTCTGCAGCTGCCGCTCGCTTTCCTGCAGCTCCAGTAGGGCCTTCATGCCCCCGGGTGGCTTGGTCAGGCCCCCCCCCAGGGCACGGTCTGCGCCTGGCTGTGCTGCAACAGTTTCAGCACCAGCTCCTGCTGCCGGCACTGTGGAGGCAGAGGGGTTAGTGCGGAGCCACCAGACCAGCCCGCCTCTGAGCCCCTGGCACCCAGGAACCCTTCCCCCTAGTGGGTGGGGGAGCATCACTGATGGCTGCCCCTAGAAGGAGGAAGTGGGGATCTGCGGAGCAGATCGAGGCCCCTAGAACAAAAGTAAACACTAAACAGAATACACTATAGGCCTAGGGTTGCTAGGTGTCCGGTTTTGAACTAGACAGTCCAGTATTTGAGCTTTCTGTTCAGGAAACAAATTGAGAAAATATAAATGTCCGGTATATTCTAATTAAGATGTAATGTAGATGGTGATGTAATGTCAAGTGTGTCCAGTATTTTTGTTGAAACCGTCTGGCAACCCTATATAGGCCAGAGAACCCAGGAGTCCTGGCTTCCAGCCGCACTCTCCTCCCAGAGCTGGGAAGAGAATCCAGGGGTAGGGATGGATCTGGGTCGCCCTGTCCCTCCAGCAAGTAGGCCTGAATGCAGGGGTGGGGGAGTGACGGGGGCACAGGCCCCTCCCACCTGCTTGCGCCGATAGAGCTCCTCCTCCTCACGCCGCTTCTGCTCCTCCTGGCGCCGCTTCTCCTCGCGCCGCTTGCGCTCCTCCTCCTCCCGCTTAGCCCTGAGTTCCGCGTCGCGGCGCTCCTGGAGCTGCAGCAATGGGAGCAGGGCGGTGAGGCGGGCCAGACTACTACAGAACCCCCCCGCCACCAGGCACTTGGGCAGCACTGAGATCGCATGCAGCCCCTCCGCCAAACCGCAGCTGGTGCTGAGCATCAGAACCCAGGCGTCCTGGCTCCCAGTCCCCCTGCTCTGACCCACCAGCCCCCACTTCCCTCTCAGAGCTGAGGCGAGAACCCAGGCGGACTAGCTCCCAGCCCCCACTCTAGCAGTGCCAGCAGCCTAGCACTCACTTTCTGTTGCAGTTGCAGTTGTTCTAAGATTGGACCCTGAGATGAAGAATTAATTGGTATATCCCATAGACTGGCCTCACCGCCTGCAGGAGAGACAGGAGAGTCAGACCAGGCGTGGGCCCTGTGCTGTGCCTCCCCCTCACAACGACCCCCCTTACCTGCAGGCTGTGAGGCTGAGGTATGCGTGTCCCACAGGGACCCCGTGTCTGGCACGGACATGGATCTGTTCATCGCCGGCATCATGCTCTGCTCCCCTGCTCTGCAAGGCAAGGGAGTCACCTGCTCAGCATCCCCAGGAGGAGGAGAGCACTGCAGTCCAGGGCACCTCAGCCAGCCCCTGAGGTTCTCCTGTGCTGCTACCAAAGCTGGGGAGAGAACCCAGAAGTCCTGGCTTCCAGCACCCCATCTCTAACCACCTGCCCCCATCCTCCTCCCAGAGCTGGGGAGAGAACCCAGGAGTCCTGGCCTGTCAAACTCTGCAAGCCCCTCCCCGATATCAGCAGGAGAAGTGGGATGGGTTGGCAAGTGGAAGTCAGAGTGCAGGCAGGTGAGGGGGCTGGGCCTGGCCACAGAAAGAGGACAGTGGGGGGGGGGGTCTGGCCATGGGAAGCGGGCCAGTGGGGGGCCGCGAGGGGCACTAACCTGGGTTTCAGAGCTTGCAGCTGCTGCAGGAAAGCCGTGAGCTGCTGCTGGGTCAGGTCCCCTGTCGCCACCTTCTGCTGTAGCGCACAGGGGGCAAACTGCTGCCTGCTGGGCAAGAGGGCCAGGGAGTCGCTACTAGCCACGGCCCAGGGACCTCCATGTGGGGCATGACCACGGGGCCTGGACCCACCCCCCCAGGCCCTAGGAAGGGAATGGGGGAAGTGTTTGACCTGCCCCCCATACCCAGTTCCAGGGCTGGGGGCAGGGGAAGGTGACGTGCTGGTCCCCCAATGCCCAGTCCCAGGGCAGGGGGAAGGTCCCCACCCCCCGTGCCCAGGGCTGGGGGAAGGTGACGGACCCGCACCCCACCCACCCCAAGGCACCAGGGGAGGGATTGTACCTGTCTGGCAGGTACCTGTTGATGAGCTGTAGGAACTGCTGATGCTGGAGCTGCTGGTAGAGGGCAGCTGCAGCCAGCTCTTGCTGCTTCTTCAGCCGCTCCTGGTCCAGGTTCCCCTATGGAGCAAGGGGCAGAGACAAGTCTTCATCACGCTCGGGACAGGTGCCACCCACAACCCTGGGTCCTCCAGGGGAGCCCAGCCCTGGGCAGATACAACGGACGGGACAGACCCCGTCCCGGGGGCTCTGCTCACCAGCAGGGGGGGTGGCGATGGGCCTGGAGCAAAAGGCACTCTTCCCCACATCTTGATCACTTCTCCCAGTGGCTGGAAGCCCTCGTCGCAGCCTCGCTTCACCAGCAGGGACATGGTGAAATAGCCAGCCTGGAACCACTCCGCCATCTCCTGCGTCGTGAAGGGCCCTAGGGAAGGCAAAAGAAAGCATGGTTATACAGGAACTCCACACCTAGCACTGAAATGCAGCCACCTCTGGGATGGGCCAAATGATTACACAGGGACCCCCTCTCGCCTGGCCCTGCTGAGTTGCAGCCATGAAGGACATGGGAACGCCAGAGAACCAGTGACTCCCTGCCTGGAACCTCCTCCCCCCAGCGAGGGATGTAAAATCCTGTTTAATTGGTTAACCAGTTAACGATAATGTTTAATCAGTTAAAGGGGGTGCAGCAGGCTGGAATGCTCCCCTCCCCCCCGCCCACAGCAGGCCCCATGGGACTGGAGCAGCCCCCACCAGTTAACAAACCAGTAAGCCTCACCTGTTAAGGGTGAGACTTCCCAGTTAACCATTCACATCCCTATCCCCCACACCTTGGATCTCCCCCTTGGGGTCCTTGTAGAACCACTTCATGGCAGCCTCGTGCGAGAGGGGCAGGGCAGCGGCTGTGTTGCGAGGCTCCTGCATGGCCTGGCTGAAGCCTTCCTCTTCCAGGGAGCTTTCCTGCAGCGAAGCCACCATCTTCTCCGCTTCCTGGAGGGGGAAGGGGAAACAGAGGTGGGACCATGCCCCTGCATCCCCAAAGACAGGGGAATGGATAGGGAGAGCAGGGTAGAGGGGAGATCAGGAGTAGCAAAGGCATCACCTTGAACTGGAGCAGGGGAAGGTTGTACTCTCTTTCCCACAGCATAAGCTGGTGGGGAAGGGAACCCAGGCATCCTGGTCACCCTCCCAACCCCACTCCCCTCTCAGAGCTGGGGAGAGAACCCAGGAGTCCTGTCTCTCCCATTCACCTGTTGAAGATGTTTCATCCCATCGTCATCCTCGTTGTCCCCAATGGAGAACTCAGTAGCAGCATTGGTGATGGAGGAAGGGGAGGAGAGGGTGGAGACAGCGTCCGGACTGAGCTGAGACTGGAGGCCCAGGACACCTGGGTCCCCTGAAGAAGAAAGGAGGGAGGGAGGGGGTCACAACATCACTCCAGGACACCCAGGGTGTGCTGGGTTTTCCAAGTACAGGGTCTCAGCCCTCTGAAGAAAACTGGTACTAGCCTTTCGTAAGTGGTGTTCAAGATGTGTTAGTCACGCCCATTCCAATCGCACTTGTGTGCACGCCTGTTAGAAACTTTTCCTAGCAGTCTCCGGGGGGTGAGACAGGGAGCCCTGGAAGCAGCACTGATAATGACCCTGCTGACCCGTCCCTTCCTCAGTTCCTTTGTGCCAGTTACTCCCACCGAGGGGGGAGGAGGATGGGTACTGGAATGGACATGAACACCACATCTCGAACAGTTACAAAAGGCTACTAACTGTTTTTTCTTCGAGTGCTTGTTCATGTTAATTCCAACTGAGAAGAGTCCCCAGAGGTGGGGTCGGAGCTAGATCGTCACGGACTGCAGGACTGCCCTGTCTACAGCAGCGTCATCTTGGGCCTGGAAGTCAATGGCATAATGGGCCGTGTACGTGTGAATCAAGCCTTGCATACGTCCTGGATTGGAACTTGGGCTAAGAAGGCCATAGAAGAGGCCACAGCCCTAGTAGAATGCGCAGTGATCGCAGGGGTAGAGACACCTGCTCACTCTTAGCACTTGTGGATACAGTCCGTGAGCCAGGAGGAAATGCGTGAAGAGGAAACGGGACAACCTCTTGTGCGTTCTGCAATCGCCACAAAGTTGCGATGGCTCCCTAAAGGGCTTTGTTCGCTCGCTCACTATAAAAAGCGAGTGCTCTAGGGACAACTAGGGAGTGCAGCAGCTGTTGCCATGCATGAGTATGCGGCTGAGGAGAGTACACTGGGAGAAGGATGTCCTGACCTAACAAACTGTGAACCCAGCTTGGGGAGGGAGGCCGGGCGAGGCCTGAGCTGTACATCGTCCCTGTGGAAAATCATATTGGCTGGTTCAGGCATGAGTGCTCTCAGTTCCAAAACCCTTCTGGTGGACGTGATCGCCACCAGAAAGGCTACCTTCCACGAGAGGTAGAGGAGCTAGTGACTCAAAGCATGGCTGCATCAGTCTTGAGAGGACCAAGTTAAGGTCCTACACAGGAAGCAGCTGCCTCACCTGAGGGAGGGATCTATCTAGCCCCTTAAGGAAACGCCCTACCAAGGGATTTATGAAAACTGAGCAGTCCCCATCCCCAGGGTGGAACATGGAGACAGCCACAGGTAAACTCAGACTGAAGAAAGGACTAACCCTTGCTCCTTCAAGTGGAGCAGGTCTTTGAGGATGAAAGGCATAGAGGCCAGCATGAGAACATCTTCCTCTTAGCCAGATAAGTGGCCCTGGTGGATGGTTTCCTACTGCCTAACAGACTCTGTTAAACCTGAAGGGAACACTAATGTTCCGTGACACTCAGCCACAGAGCTTCCAGGTCATGAGGAACAAGAAGGAAGGTCTGAATGTCATAGATGTTGTGATGTAGTTGGGGGGAGGTGGGGTTGAGGGACGGTCCACTCGCTGGTCACTATGCTTGGGCTGTGGATGACCCTACTGGCCTCTGTCTGTAAGCACTGCCCAGCGAGGGGTTGCCCTGAGGGCCCCCATGTCATATAGACAGTGACCCAACCAGTTCTCACTGGAGAGGGAAGGAGTTGGAACAAAGGAAGGGGGTGGTTTGGGGAAGAGTCAGTTTTGGCTAAAGAAACATGGAGAGAGGAGACTAAGCAGAGTGCTGGGAGTTGAGGGGCCTATGCACTCCTGCCCCAAAGGGTCTAGGGCTGTCCATACCACGTCTGTGCTGTGCTGTATCCTGGAGAAGCAATAAACCCTCTCTATTCTACTGGCTGGCGGAGTCTCATCTTGCTGCTATGGGGGTGCAGGATCGGGGGGATCCCCGACACGCTGTCACAGATGTCCACTGTCCTGCAAGATCAGGTCTGGGTAAATGGAGAACTCTACGAGCAGCTCCACAATGTGCCAATGCTGGCACAGCCAAGCCAGCGCTAGTAGGATCACCTGGGCTCTTTTTCCTGATTCACGGGGGAAATCCTCAAAATCTGCAGGGAAAGGGTGGGAAGCCATAGAACATTCATGGCAGCATGAATACATCTGCCAGCGACCCTGGGCTGTGGCCCCTGAACAAGCATTTCCTGTTGGAGTTTGTTGTGAACAGGTTGATCTGGGGAGTTCCCCAGCGATCGGGGAGAAAGAGAGAGAGGAACATTGTCCCTCACCGCCCCCTCATGGCTCAGGAAGGGCCTGCTGAGACAGTCCACCACTACATTCCTGAGCCTGGGAGATAAGAAGCCCCAAGGTGAATGGAGTGGGCAGAGCTTCGTGTCATAGCGGTGGGGACCTTGCACACCCTGCTTGTTGATGTAAAACATGGCTGTGTCAGAACGGTAATGTTGTAACCTTCCATAGTAGGGTGAAAGGTCTGATAGGCCAAACGAACCGCCCTGAGTTTCCTGACACTGATTGTGCAAGAGTGTCTCATTGTCTGACCCTCCCCAGGTCCACCCCCCATCCTAGGTCTGATGCATCCATGAGAAGCATCATCTCTGGCTAGAGGGCCCGAAAGGGGACACCCGCACAGACCACCTGAGGAACCACCCACCCCAGCAGGGACTGGAGGACATTCAGTGGAATGGGAAGCACCCTGGACAGCAGACTGAGGAGAGCCAGCCGTGGAGAGACCCGAGTCTCAGTCCAGCACGTGTAACCATGTAGGTGCACGCTGCCATGTGGCCAAATAGGTTCAGGCAGCTCCTGGCTGTGGGCCACTGGTGCAGTGATCTAATGAGTCATCACGTGGCCTGGATCCTGAAGTCCAGCAGGGAGGCTCTGGCTGTCGTGGCATCGAGGATTGTCCCAGTGAACTCTATTCTTTGGGCAGGAATGAGAATAGACTTCCCTAGGATGAGGATGCCCAACCTCTGGATAGTATCCTTCATGAGGCAGAGGTGCACCTCCACCTGAGTGGCCTCTCAGCAGCCAATCATCGAGGTATGGGTACACCGCGACTCTACTTTGGCAGCAAAATGCCACCACTATGCACTTTGTGAACACATGGGGGGCTGTGGAGAGGCTGAAGAGAAGCCTATGAACTTACTGCAAGCCAGAGGAAATGGTGCGGTCGATAAATGGGCATACAAGAATAGGCGTCTTTCAAGTCGAGGGCTGTGTACCAATCCCCTGGCTCCAGGGAAGGGTATTCAAGGCTAGCAAAGGCAGGCGGAACTTCAGTTTCAACAGGAACTTGTTGAAGCTGCAGAGATCCAAGATGGATCTGCGACTCCCTTTCACCTTTGGAGCAAGGAAATAGTGGGAATGGTTCCCTTTTCCCCTGAGCTCCTGAGGAACCTCCTCTATCGCCCCATGGCCAGGTGACTGCACTTCCCATTGATGGAGTTGTTGGGAGTCATGCTGGTGACTACTACCCAGCAAAGCTTGTTCTGTGGTAGCAGGGTTGGATGCAGGTCTTTGTGGCCCAATCAGTCACTCATGCTAGGTGACTTGGAGATGGAAGCCTCCAGTAGGCGAGGCATCAAGGAAGGAGCGTTTGGCAACTTGGGATGGTGTGGCCCAAATGCCACTGACCTGGAGGCCATGGCAGGTCCTCCTGGGCCTGATGATATGCCAGGGGTCCAGAACAGCCACTGTGGTGGAGGAGGCTACCGTGGCTACCACTGCATGCTACCATTGTATGGCAAGATGGTCTTCTGGAGTGGGTGGACTCCTCTTCAGAGAACAATGATGCTGAAGGTGAAGACCAAAGTGGGGCCAATAAACCTTGCACCAGGGCTCAGTACCAAGAAGAGGAAGAGCAGGACCGATGCCAGGGGAAACATGGTGAGGACCTGTGAGCACTCTCTGTGCTGGTGATTGGTACTGTGACCCCGACATCAAGGAGGACCAGGGCTGAAGCCTTGTGCATGGAGATGATGATGACACCTCACGCCTCTGTGCCAGTGGGTGGTGTAGGATGAAAATTTCTGAGGCAGGCTATGATATTCTGTTAAGAACCCCTATTGTAAATTTGGAGTCTGGACTGGCACACAAACACAGTACATGATGGTTACCCCCCCACACACACATCTAGCTCAGGGTGGGAGAGAAGACATGACACATTCAATGCTGCTAGGCACAACTGTGCCATTGTTAAGTACTCCTAATGTCTCTGCTTTAATCCCCAGATGGACCACATCCTGCAGAGACACCTTCTTGAAGCTGACAGACATATCACCACTTAACTGATAATTGATGTCTGCTTTGTTTAAATACTCGTTTTACTGGAAACACTATGTAACTTTATATTATTGCTCTTATCTTGCCTTACTATTAGCATCTATCCAGGGGGTCCGGGATCTTCCCCCCTCCCATCACTTTGATCTGCTTGCCTCACATACGGTGTCCAGATTCTGTTCCTTCAGGTGGGTACAGACCAGAGCCAGGGTCAGAGCTGGTGAGCAGTAAGTCTCCCCCCAGTACTGTTACATGGTACAGCTCCTGAAGCAGGGCTGAGGGACAGCCTTCCTGAGCCAGTGAAGAGCAAGCATAATGCAAGCTCCTCTCGGGGACAGGTGCTGGCCATGACGTGACTTGAGGCCACTATCAGGGCCCAGTGCCAATCAGGCAATGGCGAGTGCCTAATAATCACTGCTGGCTTCCCTCACAAAATTTTGATGTCTCGGTGCTGCAGGCTTCAAAGCCTTTGGTTGCTGTTGCGGTGCCACGATCTCAATGAGATCTCTGGCTGCCTGAAAGGTATTGGGCATAGAAAGCTCAACCAAATCCACCACTTCATGATCGGTGAGCAAGCTGGACTCAACAGCACTTGCAGTGCCAGAGCTGGTGGTGCCATCTCCCTCTGCCTCGAGGTTCTACGACTGAGGGGGGCTTGGAAGAGGGCGCTCTCCTCTTCCATCTATCGCTCTTCTTATGCCTGTTGGGCAACAGGGAATTAGAGCGGAGCTGAGGCAGGGAGTCCTCAGTGATCTGTGGTGACAGGGCTCTTTAGCAGGGTCCTTGGGCTGCACTGTGTCCCACACAGATGCCAGGGCACTATGCATTGACAAACTGGGGCCCAGCTGTTCCAGTACTGCTGGCCTAAGTGCTGTGTTAATCAACACCTGCCGCAGGCGAAAGCCCCTCTCTTTTTTCATGCACAGATTGAAGGATTTGCAGATCTTACAAAGGTCAGCTTGGCGAGTCTCCCCCCGAACAGCGTGGGCAGAAGCCATGGGGATCACTATCAAGCATAGGCTTATGGCAGGAACCCCGGCCTTGAGCTTGTGGCACAGCACAATGCCCAAGGCAGGCAACAGCTACTGTGTACCACCGTAACTACCTAACTGTAACCATCATCACCAAGTGACGGTGATAAACTGAGAACAATGACTAAGAACTGAGCTAGGGAATGGCGCACTTGGCGGAGTAAGCAAGTGATGTCCCAACGCCGTCATGGACAGCAAGAAGGAGCCAAGGAGGGGTGGTCAGCAGGGTCATATATAGCATCATCTACCTGCAGCACTCCAGGGGGCTCCCTGGCTGACCCTACGGAGGCTGTTAGGGAAAAGTTGCCAAGGATGGTGCATGCGATGCAAACACACTCAGTTGGAATGGACGTGAACAAGCACTCAAAAGAGAATAAGGGACTTCATTAGTCCTTCCTCTCAAAATACCACTCCCCGCTTTTAGAGTGGCCCAATGTTAGTCCAAAACCCCTTGGTAAGCTTCATGACAGCTTGAGACAAGCCTGGGACCCACCAGAGTTGGGCTGTTAACTCTGGAGCCTACAGATGGCAGGTCAGGAGCAGGCTAGAAACAAAAGCATTAAAACTGAATTGGTCATGTTATGGTGAAGCGAGTTTAACCAATGCTGCTGGAATCATTTGGAGAAGGGGAAGCCAGACTACTGATCTGACTGGGGCACTCAACTAATGCTGGTGTCACAGTATACAGCTGCCAACGCTTTGCACTGTGGCACTGCTCAGGGCACATCAGTTTCACACCTATTGAGACAAGCTGGGTAGCGGTAGTTCTGAAAGCTGTCATTTCAGACTCCACAGACACAGGCAGTCAGACTGCTAAAATCAGCTGGTCTCACACAGGGCATCAGTAGGTTTCAGAGTGAACATTCATTTTGGAGACACAGAGTGCTACTGTTTCACGCTCTCAACAGACACAAGCAGTGTTCAGCTCTAGAGAAGTACTGCACGTGGGTATGAAAGTAGGTGGGTGGTTTCCATAGAGGTCAGCAGGAGGAGTGTTAACTATTAGTAGGTTTCAAAGTGAATGTCTCATTAGGCAATGCAGAAAGCTTTTATGTCAGGCTCTCAGAAGACTCAGGCAGTGTCCACTTCAAAAGTGAAGCAACATGGCAAGGTGGTCAGCAAAGACCCTAGTCTAGGCCTGAAGGAGGCTGTGCATTCTGGGATGGGGAGAAACAACTCCCAACCCACACCTGCCATATCAGGAGTGTACCAAGTCTAACAGGCTAGAGCCACAGGAGATAGGAGTGGGGAGGAGGAGGAGTTGCATCCCAACCCCCTACCCTGCTTGGTACCTTCCACAGCAGGCTCCTTGTCACAGGTGCCAATAGGCGCAGTGGGGTCGGAGCCCCCCAGCGGGGCACTCTCACATTCACTAGTGGCAGTGGCGATAGCAGCAGCAAAAGGGGGGCCCGACAGCCAGGGGGCACCGGGCGGGGAACAGCGCTTCTCCTCCGGGGCACTCGAAGGATCCTTCCTGGCCTCTGGAGGGAGAGAGAATGGGTGACCATCTGGCGGGCTGTGCTGCTCTCCCCGCACAGTTGGATGGGTGCCTCCTCCCCTTGAGCCTCCTGTCCGCCATACCTTTTTCAGGGGCCTCCTTCAAGCTGGGCTCAGAGCCATCCCACCCATCCTCCTTTAGTTTCAACCTCTCGTCCTCTTCCTGCAGGGGATGGAAGTCGAACTCCTGCTCCTCAGGGATTGGTTCCTTGGGGCTCTTCTGTCAGAGAGGAGGAGGTGCTGGGTGTCAGAGGTTAAACCAGGATCCCAGCTATACATCCATGGGGGGAGGGAGGTGAAGCATCCTACCCAGATCCTGTCAATCTGACCACCATTTCTGCCCACTCCCTGGCCCCGTCAACAGCTGGAAGCCAGGACTCCTGTATTTTCTCCCCCCACTCTGTGAGGGAAGTGGGGGCTGGTGGATCAGAGCAGGGGAGTGGGAGCAGGGAGCAGAAGGAGGACAGGGAACCAGAACTCTCCTGGCTTCTCCCCCATCCTTCCCCACTACCTTGAGGGGCATGAAGGCACCAGATGAGTCGAAGGTGCCCATCTCCTCGTCCTCGTCGTCCATGCACCACTCAGGCAGTCCATCCTTGTCATCCTCAAAGGCATCACTACCGCGGTGCCGCCGCCCACCTCGTTCCTCCTCCCGCTCCCGGAAATCGAAGTCGAACTTGCGCCGCCGGCCCTCAGGGTGCTCCCGCCAGCCTGCCGAGCGGGGTGCGCCATCTGGGGGGGGTTACACACTGAGCGCAAAGGAGGGACACCCCTGTGCCAGGGGGACCTGGGCTGTCATAAGGGGTCCTCCTGGCCCTGCCCACAAACTCAGAATGAGGAAGGGACCCACCTAGGCATGCCCAAAAGAGGGAGAGCTCCACCACTGTCCATCCTGCCATGGCCCCGCCCACAAACCCAGAAGAGGGAGAGCTCCACCACTGTCTCCGCCCCTGGCCTGTCATCCCTTGGCCCTGCCCGCAAAGGTCTTGGAGCCCCCTCCCTTGCGACAGGCCTTACCTGGGCTGGCCGACCGCCAGCGATCGCTTTCACGCCGGCCCCCACTCAGCCGCCAGCTGCCTCCCACAGCTCCCCCAGCGGGGGTGGGGCCGGCACCCCCGCCTCCCTCTTCCTCCTCTTCGTGTTCCTCCCGCAGCGTCCGCCAGTTGTTGCTGTCCGAGCGGGCATAGTCCTTGCGGGGGGGTGGCCCCTCCTCAAAGGGAGCCCGGGCTGGGGGTGGAACAGAAAAAGTAGTCAGTGTGGGGACCTGTGACCCCATGACCAGCTTCCCTAGGAGATCCCATGTCCCCCCGCACCTGCAACCACCTACACAGGCCGGCAGCTAAGAAAAGAGCTTCCCCAGCAGAGCACCAGGAAGAGGGGGAGCTCCCTGTGTTGGAGACATCCCCTCTTCCTCAGGGTGTCCGGGTGCTACCAGTCAACAGGGGCCCCATTTCTTGAGCATGACTGTGGGATTCCCCCCCCCAACACCATCTCTATAGGATCCCCAGCAGAAAGCATCCCCGCAGGTCTCCCCAAGCCAATCACCAGGACTGACCAGGCTGTTACAGGCCCCATCACTCCCAGTTCCCCCCACAGGGGACCAGGAGCCACCTACTTCCATCTCGACGGGTTGGTTTCTCAAACCTCCGCTCCCCCCTGTCAGAGAGAGAGATTGATCAGAGCTGGCTCCCCTATCCCCATGGGCCCCCAGCCCAAACGTGCCCCAGCTCACCTGTCGTCCCAGCTCTGGCTGCGGTGGATCTCTCGGCCCCCACGCCCAAATGCCCCCTCCGCCTCCTCTGGGCTTCTTTGGTAAAACCCGCTCTCGCCTCGGCCCCGGCCTAAGGGGAAAAACAGCTGAGACCTGGGCAGGGGCTTCCCTGCCACCTCCTGGGATCCCAGCAGGCTGGAGGGCAGTCAGGGACAGCCCCTCCCCTTGTCCCAATTCACCGAGCTGAGTCCTCACACCTCCTGCCCCAGTCAGCATTAATCCCATGTCCCCATCTGTGGCATTAGCTTCCCTTCTCTCTTCCCCCACCCAATTCTGCTGCCCAGTCCCCAGCCCCCCCAGATACCTCGGCTCCGGGTACTGCCCCTCCCCCGGGAGACTCCTGTAGGGGCAGCTCCACCTCCTTTTCCCATCAGCCTTAGCACCGCCACGCTGTTCACAGACATGGAGAAATTCCTCTGCAACAGAGCCAGGGGCAGCATAGTTAGCACAGAGAGATCACTAGATCATGCCTCAGGTGGGAGCCAGTGCCCCCTAGAGGGGACAGGTCCCATGACCCCATTTCCCACCCCCTTGAGCCAGCCAGTCCCTGCCCTGGGGCCGGATTGGGGCTGGCCCCCTTTACACGAAAAGGTGTTTGCATTCACCCAGCACAACAGGGCCTCCGATCTCTGTCATGTGGGAGGGGGCTAGGCTGTGTGCAGCCCCTGGCACGAGGGGATTCTGCTCGGGGGTTGGGGCTGGGATGCCCAGGGGCCCCACAAAGTACTGCCCAGCCCCAATACCTGCTCCTCCTCTGTGAGTGGTACAAGGGCCAGCGGCTGCAGCGGCTCCTCCTGCAGGATGGCAGCGAACTCCTTGTCCTGGATCTCCTCCGGGACCTGAGCAAGGGCAAAGAGAGCAGCTGGGGTGCCGCCTATCATGCTTGCTTGGCCACACCCCCTTTTTAAGAACAGCTTCCCCCAAACAGCTGTGACCCCCAGTTCACCACCACAGAGAAAGCTGGAGGGGAAGCTTAACCAAGCACTGATTTCAGCTCCTGTCTGGGGAACCCATCCCGTCCCCCTACCTTTCCCCCAACAACTAGTGGCCCCTCAGTGCAGGACACACAGGGCCTCTGCATGGGTCCTCCCGCCACAAACCTCGAAACAGGCTGCCCCCCATAGACCTGGGCAACTATAACTCCACCCCTGGTCACTGCCATGCCATGAGCCCTGGGACATTGTGGGTCACCCCACTGGGCAGCCATAACCCCTCCCCAGCACTATTATGGGAGGAGCCCAGGTGTACTACAGGTTGCCCCATTGGGCAGCTATAGCCCTGCCCCTGGTCACTGCCATGCCATGAGCCCTGGGATACTACAGTCCCACTGGACACGCTTGCCCCACCTTCTCCTCCCTCCCCTTGCCTGGCTTGGGGGAAGCTCCACAGCATGGACTGGGCTTTGGCTACCCACCTTGGCTAGCACCTTAAAGGCAGGTGTTACAAAACCAGCTCCCAGGCCCCCTTACCCACAGCCAGGCCTTGTGACTACCTCTTTCCTCGGTTCCCCAAACTCTGTAAGCCCCTGGTCACCCCGCTCTGCCAAGCACAGCCCCGGGAATCTGCCTACTACAACTGGGCCCCGCCATACAGCTGGGGCACACGCACCTTGTTCTCTTTGACGTAAAGTGCTAGCATCTCTTCTCTGCCGTAGCGATACTCAGCAAGCTTGTACTTTGGCATGGCAGGAGAGGGTGGGGGGGAGGCCAAGCTCCCCCCACTGGACAGCGCACGGAGCCTGAGGGACAGGACAGATGGACAGTCAGCCATGGCATGAGGCCAGGCTCTGGGCATACACAGCCACTGACACACAGCGAGGCCACTGGGGTGTCTGGCCAGCAAGGAGCCTACAAGTCAGAACAGTTTAGACCAGTGAGGGTGGGGGAAGCAAACCAAGATGCCTGGGTTTTCTCCCCAGCTCTGGGAGGGGAGCAGGGGCTGGCAGCTAGGACACCTGGGATCTCACCCCAGCTCAGGAGGTCTAGTGGTGGGACAGGGATGAGGGGAGCAGAGCTTTATCACCCTCTTTGCCCTGTGTGTGTGGATCTCCCCAGCTTCCCCCTTGGCCCCCCCCATGCCCTGGCCCCTGCTCACCATTCTGGTCCAAAATTGAGTGTCTCAGCAGCCATCTCCCTCTGTGTGTGCGTTGGATTTGCTTGTGGTTTCCTATGACCTGGCTGGCAAGGAAGAAAACCCAGCGATTAAAGACTGGGAGACCCTGTCTCTGGACTCCTCCCCACTTCCTTGCCCTTCCCACACCCCCTTTCTTACCTGTGCGCTACAGCCCCGCGCTCCTCACCATGGGAAGCTGGGCCAATGGCAGCTCCAACCAGTGAACCTGCAGCTGGGAGACAGAACCCAAAGGGGGCAGAATTAGGATTCAGAACTATCCCCTCGGCCCCCCATTTCACATCCCCCCACCCACCTCTGTCTGCCCCTCCATTGGCCTTCCCAGTGCTGATCCACAGTGGGTGGGGATTGAGAAGGAGACAGCCCCCTCGAGTGGGGGAATGCCAGAGGGGAAAAGATGTAGCGGTTTCTTGGACAAAGTCCATTGGCCTCCCCAAAACACGGATCCATTTCAGACATGTACCATTACCTGAGGGGTAAATAATTCTACCCACCCCAGCACCATCCAGTATTATCCCCCAAATCCTCCATGGACCTTTCCCAGGAACCAGATCTAGGGTCTAGTTGCTCAAGCCCGGTGTATGTGTGCGTGCACGTGCGCGCGCAAGATGGGGCTGGGAGCCAGGACTCCTGGGTTCTCTCTCTGGCTCTGGGAGTGCAGTGGGGGCGGGGAGGAGGGCTGGAAGACAGAATTCCTGTGTTCTCTCCCCAGCCATTTGTGTGTACTGTCTCCCTAGTCCCCAGGAGTTTCTCACCAAGACAGCAGCTGTTTGCTGGGAGATCTCTGAAAGGAGAGGGGTGAGGAACTGGCGTGTGCCCGTCTGTCCGGGTCGCTAACAGAGCAGGGGGTGGGCTGGGGTGCTGATGGAGCTGTTGGCCCTTCTCCCCCCACAACAGAGTCAGAAGCCGGATTCACATTGGGCACAGCTGCAGGAAAAAGAGAGGGGGAGCGTTACTCCACAGGGATGTGTTGGGCGGGAGGACGACGCACAGGCACTGTGTTCAGACCCCTGTACCCTGGAGCCCCCAGCACATAGGATGGAGACAATTCTCCAGTCAGTAGTACTGGGCATATGACACACAGCACAACAACATTTTCCATCACACCCACTGGAGGGCACAAAAACATAAGGCACCTATATCACTGTCCTTTGCACAAAGGCAAGGGACTTGCCTCATCATCACCAAAGGCGGGGGAGAGAACCCAGGAGTCCTGGCTCCCAACCCCCCTGCTCTAACCAACTAGACCCCAAACCTGAGACTAGAACACAGGAATCCTGACTCAGTACATGAATCAGTGTGTGGCAGGGAGTTCCATGGACTAGGTCGGCCCACAGTGCTCTCTGAAGCCTGGTTGTGACAGGTTCCACGTCAGCCTGCTCCCGCCCCCAGAGACCCTGCTGTGCCTGAGCCTAAAGAACTGCAGCGCAGTCAGTTCAGCCCCAGAAAGTGGGTTGCACAACACCCAGGCCAACTGTTAAGGGAGCCACATGTCAAGACTGGCAAACCACAAAGGGCAGAGCAGACAATCCTCTGGCAGGACTGCTGCAGAAAGTCACACCAGAGCTAACGAACAAACCCCAAACAGTGGGTCACTTGGGCAGAGCCAGGAAGAGAACCCAGGAATTCTGGCACCCAGCCGCCATTCTAACCACTACACCTTACTCCATCCTTCAGAGCTAGAAACCAACAGGAAACTGCTGCCTCATGTACAATCTGATCACCCCAAGACCTGCAGGCCTGTGTGGGTTTTATGAGCCAGGGGATTCTATCACAGCCAGGCCTATGTGGTACCTAAGGGGCCCCACTCCAACAGAGACCAGCGGATCTGCATTATTTTAGGTACCACACAGACCCACCTAAAACATAAGAATGGTCAGACTGGGCCAGACCAAAAGTCACTGTAGCCCAGCATCCTGTCCTCCAACAGTGACCAACGCCAGGTGCCCCAGGGAGTATGAACAGAACAGGAAATCATCAGGTGATCCATCCCATATCGCCCATTCCCGCCTCTGACAAACAGAGGCTGCAACACCATCCCTGCCCAGCGTAGCTAATAGCCATTGATGGATCTATGCTCCATGAATTTATCTAGCTCTTCTTGAACCCTGTTGAAGTCCTGGTCTTCACAATAGGGATGTCACAGTGTGAACCAGTAAATGGTTAATTGATGAGCCTGGACTCATGGGTTAACCTTCACAGTTACACACAGCCCGCCTCCCCCAACCTGCTGCTGTCTTTGTATCAGAGGCAGCAGCAGAGGAAGGGGATGCAGACAGAAGTTGTGCTCGCAGAGAACCGATTGCCCTCTTGCAGGGGGGCAGGAGGGAGCTGCTTTGCATGGGGAGCTAATTTTTAAGCTGGCCCCGCACATACTGGCTCCCACGGAACTGCTTGACACCACACCCCACACACTGGTGCCGCCGATACAGAGGCAGCATCGGGAAGACAGCTCCCCGCCAAGTGTACCCGCTAAAAATTTCAGCAAGTACACATTTACCAATATAAATTAATTTTAATATCCCTATGTCACAACATTCTCTGGCAGGGAGTTCTAGAGGTTGACTGTGTGTTGCATGAAGAAATACTTCCTTTTGTTTTAAACCTGCTGCTTATTAATTTCATTTGGTGACCCCCTTCCTGCAGTTCTTGCATTATGAGAACAAGTAAATAACTTTTCCTTATTCATTTTCTCCATACCAGTCATGAGTTTATAGATCTCTATCTTAACCCCCCTTAGTCTTCTCTTTTTAATATGAAAAGTCTGTCTTTTTAATCTCTACTCATATGGCCGCCGTTCCAAACCCCTAATCATTCTTATTGCCATTTTCCGAACTTTCTCCAATGCCAGCATATCTTTTTGAGATGAGCCATCCACACCTGCATGCAGTATTCAAGATGTGGGGGTACGATAGATTTATACAGAGGCAATAAGATAATCTCTGTGTTATCTCTATCCGTTTAATTGGCCCTAACATTCTATTTGCTTTTTACACTGCTGTTGCACATTGAGTGGATGTTTTCAGAGAACTATCCACGACTCCAAGATCTCTCGAGTGATAATACCTAATTTAGTTCCCATCATTTTGTATGTATAGTTGGGAATATGTTTTCTAATATGCATTACTTCCAATCACCTAGCTTTTTGAGATCCTTTTGAAGCTCTTCATAGTCTGCTTTGGACTTCACTACGTTGAGCAGTTTACAAATTTTGCCACCTCACTGTTTACCCCTTTCTCCAGATCATTTATGAATATGTTGAATAGAATTGGTCCCAGTACAAACTCCTGCGGGACCCCACTAGTTACTTTTCTTCATTCTGAAAACTGACCATTTAATTCCTACCCTTGTTTCCTATCTTTTAACCAGTTATCAGTCCATGAGAGGCCCTTCCCTCCTATCCCATGACAACTTACTTTACTGTAGAGCCTGTGGCGAGGTGTATCATCAAATGCTACATTTAACTGGTTAACCCTGCTGCAGCCCCTCCCCTGCCCACAACGTGACAGGGGCTACTCTGGCCCTAGCCCTACCCCTGGCCCCAACGTGGCTGCAGACAGGGTCCAGCCAGCCAGGCCATTTAACCAGTTACCCAATAAGCAAGCCAATAAGCAGCCTGCTTACTGGGTAATTAGTTTACTGGTTTATGTCTTACATCCCTAAGTGGCACAGCTATGCCTCTGCCTCCTTTAACCTGGAACTGGGACTTTGTCTGGCTGTGTGTCTGGGCAGCACCTGGCACAACAGTGCCCTGACCTCAGTTGGCACAGGGATTGTCTCTCTCCGTGTGTCTGAGCAGTGCCCGGCATGATGAGGCCCTGATCTCAGCCGGGGCAGGTCTGTCTGTCCCACTGCATCTGGGATTTGGTCAGCTGGGGTTTTCAGCCACAATTGGAGCACACAGAAATAATTACAGATCGGAGGCACCTGTGAGAATCGGATCTGAACAAGACGACAATTTCCGATTCACATCTGGCTAAGATGCTAATAAAGCAAATCTCCGCACTGAGCTCTCTCAGCACCATGCTGCGCTACAGTGACAGCTGAGACGTATCAGACCATCTAAGATGTATCAACATAATTTCTCCAGTGAGATTTCAGATTCACCAACCCAAGCCAGCAGTGCACTGAGTCTCTCCTGGGAGATATTCTCTCACGCACACAGAAGCTATCTGTGTTCAGGTCTCTCTCATCCAGTCCCACAACCCCCTCTAATGATTACTCAAGTTTAACAAACAGATGTTTCTCTCTTAGGATAGGGACATGGCATGATGGGGGCCCTGATCCTTTACTGTACCACAGACATTGCTTTCTGGGCCCAAATATTTGTTCACATTAAAGGATGAACTTGCTGCTTTTACAAGATGTGAAGATAAACACCCACAGTCATCCCTCCCCAGTTCCAACCAACAGACTCTGCTCCCCTCCCAGGAGAAACCAGGAGTCTGGCTCCCAGCTCTAACCCATTAGCCCTCACTTCCCTCCCAAAGCTGGGGAGAGATCCCAGGTGTCCTGGCCTCCTGCTTTAACCAACTACACACCCCTCTCCATCTTGGTAGAAGCCACAAGATAGAGAGCCAAGTTTCTGAGAAGCAAGCGACAATTTTGGACGTCTAACTTGTTTTATTTTCATGGGAACAGTGCTCAGTGCTTTCAGAAAGATTCCCATCACCCCAGCCAATGTCTCAAGTCTGAACCCTCCCCCCCCCCAAAAAATAATTCATTTCCCAACTAACACCGCATCGCTTTGGGGGAATCTTTCACATTTAACAGCTGTGTTAAACCCACTGCGATGTGAAGCCCAAGCATTACAATGGACTCTCTATCGCTGGCCAGTTTTAAATCAAGCTGGTGTGGTTTTGCTAAGAGATCCCTGGCAGCTCAACCAGGTAGACTCTGTTAATCCAGTCTGAATTCCAAGCAGAGAGACAATTTTCCCTCACATACAGCTTCAGGGAGACCAATCGCAGAATACTGTGTCCCATTCTGCAGTCCATTTTTTTTTTAAAGTTGCATAAGAACTGGAGAGGGGGCAGAGAAAAGCAACTAAGATATTTCAAAGGCTGGAAAGAAATGTCTCACAGTGAGACCCAACTAGCTGATCTGTTCAGCTTATTAAAAAATTCACAAGGTGAGTTGACAATGGAGTCTTACCTTCAACATGGGGCCTGAAGAGCTCTTTATGGCAATGGAGAAAGACAGAACAAGAACCAGCACCAGTGACCCACCAGGAATTCAAGCTGGACATACTCAAATTAGTAATAAGATGCTGATTTTCAGCAGTGAGGGTGGGTGACTGTGGGTGGACTCCCTGTGGTTTGATGGCTTCGGATGCAGACCAGAACGCCTATGGCAAACACAAGATTGGGCGGAGTATGGAGGTAAGTGGTGAAACTCTCCAGCCTGTGTGATGCAGGTGATCAGACTAAGCCTAAATAGAGTCTATTTGGCCAGAAGAGACCATTAACAATGTAATCCCTACACCACACGTCAAGAGTCACAGGCCCTGGCCATGCAAAGCGCAACACGCAGTGCACCTCCTCTAGTGTGTCAAATACCCCAGTAACAATGGCCCTGGGTGAAACCAAACAGAATCCAACAAACTCACACCGAAACAAAAAAGGGTCCAAGCCAGCATAGTGCCAGCAGGCAAACACTTTTCTCAAAGCTGTCACTCTGTATCTGACCACTCAGGACACCAAAGTAAATCCGCAGGCGCCACCTTTGGAAGGGAAGCACTTAAATTACTAACTACACTAGCCACAAAAAAACCATGACACTGGTTTTATGTCTCATTTAAATTTCTCACCACCACTGGCTAACCCTTAATTCCCCACTCCATTTTATGTGGTCACCCACAACGTGGGTTAACCACTTTTGCTCAATCATCTATAGTAACTTGGATGTAGCTCAAACACACTAGTTTCCTTTCTGAAGAACTCCATGAAGCTCAAACATTTTGGGCTCCCCCCAATAAACACTGGGGCAATAAAAGACAACCCACTCAAAGATATGACCTCACTCACATTGTCTCAATTCATGAATGCCCCAAGCGAGAGAATTTCAGCTAACCACGAATCCAGAACTTCGGGCTAAGTTAGAGTGTGTTTCAAAAGAAACCCAAGTCTTGGTTTAAAAGATCCTAAGTGACAAAGTATTCCCCTCTACCCAGCATATGTTTATAGATCATTCCCCTCAGCGCCATCCTGGGGGCATGTCTCCAGAAGGACAAGAAGATGGTTCCTGTATAAACTACTCTGACCATGAGTTCTTGCAGAGCAATGCTTTTGTTGTGGCTGCACCCAGCACCCTGACAAGAATGCACCCCCAACACCTGGCCTTTTTTCTTCATCCCCACAGTTAAGACCTCTAGCTTACAGCAACCTCCCCAGGCCTTGATAAGCGTGGCTCACCTGGCTCCTTTCACGCTACCACTGCCCAGCTCATTCTCCTAGCCTGCCACATTGACCATGGCCCCTGCATCCCTCCACTGGCTCCCCTTTCTCCATGAAACTTAAGCTACATGTCTTTGCTTTCCAGGATCTTCACCGCTGACCTCCACTCAACTGATCATCTTGCCAACGCTCAGCATGGTGCCTCCCCATGCTGCCAGTCCCCATCGTTCACTTCAGCCTTTCTACCATGCTGCCCCTTGCACAGCTCCTTATGAACGCTAGAGCACCCTCACTCTGATCTTTACATATTCTTTGGACATGACACTTACCAGAAAACTCAACGGTCGTGTGCCAGGATCCTTGCCCACCACATGCTAGCCAACACTGTCCCGTTATCCCCCAGTGGTGCTCTTGTTCATTTCAAAAGCAGAATTGCAGCAGAACTGGTGCAAGTGGAGACAGCTTCAGTCCCTGCTCGCACTGTTTCCTGCTGTACCTTTACATCCCTTGCCCCCTGTGGAAATGGTGTTGGGGAGGAACTGGCTTTTAAGCCAGCTCCCGTCAGCAACGTCTCCTGGTCTCCCCGCTTGCTGCCTCTCTCTGATAGAGGCAAGGGGTGAGGGGGAAGTGACTAGTCACATCATTAGTTGACCATCCAATAAGCTTATGCTTATTGGATAGTCAACTAGACGCTTACATTCCTAATTCATAGGTCACAACGGTTCCTTCCAGCTTTGGAATCATCTAGTTCAGAGCTAATAACCCCAGAGCTACAAAGTGATCAGTCAACCACACACCTCATTCGGAATGGAAAGTGCACAGAAACCAAAAAAAGGCAAAAACAGTCCAATACTAGGTTAAACTATTTAAAAACACAGGGACATTAAAAAAAATTGACAAAGAAAGGAAACTGTTTCTGTGTTTCTTCCATTTAAATTAACAGGGTAAAAAACAGCATTTTTCTTCAGCACAGTAAAGTTTCAAAGCTGACTTGAGTCAATGTTCAGTTTGTGAACTTTTGACAGAACCACCAGAACATTTTGTTTAGTTACAGACAACCTCTGTTCCCAAGGCAGTTGTAATGGTGAGGTTCTACTGTCCTCAGACCTCAGGGTGTCAAAAACCAAATTAGCCATCAACATGATCCAAATGAGCCATAGCAGTGCAAATTCATCATTTCAGTTATTGTAGTATTATCTTCTTCTTTTTCTATTTTAGAATAGAATAAAAATCTGTACGTCCGTCCATCTGTTAGTCCACTGTTCAAGAAAACCTCTTAAATGGTAAGCGCTAGGACCAACAAACTTGGCATGCAGCTTCCTCTTATAACTTAATGCAATGTCAGGGTTTGGTTGTGCCAGGACAATGGGATATGCCTGGCATTCGATCATTTCTCATGAAGTGGAAAGGAGAGGTCTGGCAGGAGGAACAGTTATACTGCAGAATGACCAGAGAAGGGCAGCAAGGGGCCAGAGAGGGGGACTGGGACAGCTATAACCCCATTGGACCATCAGGGAGCATGGGTGGAGAAAGGGACAGCTATCTGCTATATATTTTAGAGAGTTTGTCTGTTTCTGTGTCTGTCTGTCCCCCAGCCAGGGAAGATGCACCCCTCCCCAACTGTTCCCATAGTAACTGTAGCAGTCAGGGACAGGCACTATTCATCTGGCCCCAAGCTGCTGCTGTGAGAAAGGGCTGAGGTTGTCCTCTCCCCCCAGGCAGCCTGCATACTGAACCCCTCATTCTCAACCACACCTCAGAAGAATGATTTAAATAAAGAAAAACAAAACTTATTTGAGTTAAGAACCCAAGCAATGCCAGGTAAATCTTCTAGTAGATTCATACATAAACAGTATGATGGGGAGCTATATTACTATTCTCAAAGCAAAACGAAAGACCAAGTATTATTATTTTATCAATTACCATTGGTTAACATAGAAAAAGCAGCTTGATTGGTTAACTGTTAAATCACAGTGCTTTAACATCACGTGTAGAAAAGAGGAGACACCCTTAAAAGCCACTTGCAGCTCACAAGCCTGAGCTGGAGTATCACTGATCTAATCTGACCTCCTGGATGACACAGGCTGGACAACTGCCTGGAATTCATTTCCAACTGACCTAAAGCAGAGCTTTTGAAAACAAAAATCCAAAGTGGCAATCCCTCTGGAGCTAGCACTGTGCCAGTGAAATACAAACCAGGTAGCGACCTCGTCTAGCCAAATCTAAAGGCTGCATCAAACTCTAAACTAATGGTAGCCCTTTAAAATTAAAGCACAAATCTATTCACCAGACCATAAAAACAAGCCTGTTCCACCTATTGAGGCATGGAAGGATTAGATTTTTATCAGTAAATGTTGGTAAACAATTTCATCATACATACACAAATCCAAGAAAAAATATTTCCACTAACAGAAATTTACAGATTGGCAAAGTACAAAAAATACAGCTTGAAAATGCGTTAGAATTTGTCTGTTTTGATATATGATGTCTACAATGTGTTCTAATGGTTATAAACCTTTAACTTTTTGAATCTCAACAATTGTCATTTAATGACGATAAACATCTATCATCCCCCTCAACTGTGAATTTAAAAATAAATAGAAGTATTTTAAAATGCCCTAAAGTTCACATTCTTTTATAATTTTGATGGATAATATCAAAGTAAAAATTGAATTCTGTTAAGCCTGTACAAACACCAAATGGTACTGATAAAAAGCATAGATGGGAGTAGGTTCCAGGAAAGTAGATATGCATTCAAATATACCCAATTTATTATATATTTGAGTTTGTCTGTGAGCAAGCGAGTATGTCCAGCTGTCCATTTGTTCAAGAATTCCTTGTACACCGTAAGAGCTAGGACCACCAAATTTGGTATTCAGTAGGAGGAGGGAGTGAAGCTGCCCCCTCCCAATGCATATGGGAATGCATAAAACCATACAGAAAAGAGAATCACCAGGAAAGTGAAAAGGGCTGGCTAGCCTCCAACCCCCAGCCAGGACTGGCCCAGCTCCTCCCCACACCATTTGTATGGGAACATTGCTGGCTATTCCCCTTCATCAGAGTGAGGAGAAAAATGAAGAGTTTGTTCCATTCTTCAATCAGTCTAGGGAGCACGGGGGACAGACAAATCTGGACCTGCACCAACCAGGGAACATGCAACCTGCCTCTATCTACACCTACTGGAGCTGGAGTGGCCATGGAGAGGTGCTTCTCATCTGGCCCAAGCTGCTGTGGTGAGAGGGGGCTGAGGCAGTCCTCCGGGGCAGCCTGCATACTGAACCCCTCATCTCCAGCCCCACCCCAGAGCAATGATTTAAATGAAGCATAACAAAAATTAATTGAGTTAAGGACCTAAGTAATGCTCGGTAAGTAGTTCATAAATAGGCTTTGATTTCTTAATAATCTTGATGGATAGTTTTTTAAGCATTATCAATTTAAATTTGCACACGACTGCAAAATTTGGAGTTTAGAGGCTTTTTGTGTTTTTACCAATTTAAAGGTTCATCTTTGTAGGAAACTGGGAGGAGTCAGTTAGCAATTATTTAGTTACAATAGAGGAAAGTTCGAAAGGTTAAAAGCTTTATATCCATTAAAACTAGAGATGTGAAAATGTAACCATTTACACAGTTAATTAATGAGCCTGGGCTCATCAGTAAACGTTCATGATTTCATGCAGGCTCCTGGTATGCGTAGGGAGCTGGCTTAAGTGCCTCCCCCAGCATCGCACTGCTGCCTCTGTATCAGTGGCAACAGCACATGGGCAGAGGGCAAGGTGTTGGGCTGCGACCCTGCTACATGCGAAACATGTAACTACTGAAATTTTCAGCAGTTACACGATTACTTTAGTAAACACACATTAACATTCCTAGTTAAAACACACTGTCAACATTGCACATCAAAGCAGACATCAATTACACAGGCAACACCCATCCCACAGAAATATTTCCATGGATAAATGCAATTCATAGACAGGCAAAGAAAGAAAAACACTGTTTGAGAATGTATTAGTTTGACATAAGGATAAGTTCTCAAGCCACGTTATTTTCACTTTACCTGTCTGGAAATTTCAAAGAGCAACAGAAACATTTTTTTATATGGGTTGTGTGTGTCCAGTGAAAATGACATTTACAGAAAACTTCTAACTTTCAAAGTCCACTAATAATTGTGCACAAACCACTTAGCACATTTAAAAAAATAACAAACATCCTTAATGCTGACCTGTATCCCTGTCCCAAATCAAATACTCAATTCACACAAGCATAGTCATGCTCCAAAGACAGCCTTAACGATCTCATCTGTGCTTCCCTCCACACCTGTCTCATCCAGCTCCCCACCCCATCTCAAACTCAACACACCTCTAAAGTCATTGCGGCACTACCATGAAATTTGGTGCCCTCCGTTTGTTCATGCTGTGCATGACACTTCTTCCCATCCCTGCTTCTCTATGATCTCATAGCAGAGACCATCTGCAACTCTATGTTTGTACAGCGCCTTGCGCAAGGGGATGCCTTAGACCAAGAGCAGGATCCTTTGAATAAAGATTAATAACAACCTATTCAAATGTATCCCCCCCCCCGATGAAACAAGCGTAAGTTTCTAGACAACCTTAGCTGAGACCTGTTCACAGCCCATTTCACCCATTCGTATCAACATTGAACCAGCCCATGTACCTTTCCATTGTCAGAGGTAACTCACAGATACAGTTATAACAAACACATCTTGCGCCAACTCCAGACAGCATCATGGCTGGACAAACTCTTGTACACCCCAAACTGGTGTCTCGTCTGACTGTTCACATAGCACAGATCGGAGAACTGACTGCCCCAGGTTTCCTGTATCAAGCCCAAATTTCTGCTTGATACTGAGCATATCATTTAGAAAGACACTCCTCAAACCCGATTCAAACTCCAGGAGCGGGAGAACCCACTTGTCAGTTGCTGCAATGGGTCAGTTGCTGCAATAGGTTAATTCTAAGAATGTTAAAGAGCAGTTATTTGGCTAATTGTGTAGTCGATACAATTTGTCAGCCCAGTAGCAGCCCCTGTTCGTGGCAGCTGGGACTGACTGTGGACAGGGGCTGCTGCTGGAGCAGCAGCCTCTGCCCATGGCCAGCCTGGGCCACTGCAAACAGGGGCTGCTTTGCAGCACCAGCCCCTGTCTGCGAGGGGACAGGGACCCAGCTCTCCACTGGGACCCCCGTGGACAGGGACTGCTGCTGGACCAGTCTCAGCCCACTGCAGGCAGAGGTTGCTTCACAGCAGCCTCCCCTACACCCCTCCTCCTGCTGCCTCTGACAGAAGCAACAAGGAGTGGGGGAAATGAGTAGTTGAGTACTTGACTCGACTACCTAATAAGCTCAGCCTTATCAGGTAGTTGAGTACTCAACTCCTCGATTATATCCCTAGTTAATTTCCCTTCCTGGTCCAAAGCTGTGACTTGTTTCTAGTGTGAATTCATTTCGCTGCAGCTACCCAGCACTGAGTCACCCTCGGAGAGCTCTCTCCCCACAACAGAGACCAGGATCAAGTCACCTTTTCACCGTCTCTTGGATAACTCCGAACCCAGCCCCAATGCAGATTTTAAAATCGCATTTCTGCCTCTCAGGGCAGCGAGATGACAACACTGAAATGCAGCATCTAAAGCTGGGAGACCAAGATCCCAGGTCTAAGCCCAGCCCTGCAGCAGAGCCCTGGTGGCCATGTCTCCCAAGCTGTATTGAGGGAACAGACATAGTAAACCACAGTTACTCTATCAAGCTGGCAGTTTTCAGGTGCCCCACTGGGGTCTAGTGGTTACACCCCTTTGACCAAGCATTCCTAGGAGTGAGTCATGTGACAGATGGCAGCAAAGCAGAGGCGGAGAGTGCACAGGATCTCATGCTAGCCAGGACTTCATCTGGACCTCAGGATGACCAATGGGGAGCAGCCTATAAGCTCTTCCAGCACAGGTTTGTATAGCACTTGGCCCAGAGGAAGCAACATCACTGCACTGGCATGCCAGGGTTCTCTCCCCAGCTCCACCACCATCTGCTGTGTGATTGCTTTCCCTTCACTGTGCTTCAGTTTACCCTCACAACCTTAGGCCAAGCTATATAGGGTTCCTTGCATGCGAGGAGCCCCCAGCACAAAGGGCAGCCCCTGAGCTCACCCAGCAGGGGCCTGTGCACCACCTGGCACAATTGGGGGGCCTCTTGAGCTCAGTTGGCAGGAGGGGGGAGGCTATGCAGCACAGCTGTAATACAGGGCTCCCCCAAATCCCTGTCATTGTTATAATACAGCCAATGAATTCTGCACCTACTCTTATGCCAAGATATTTTATGCAGCGCCACATTTGTTTTCATACTTTACACCCGCAACTCGTTTTTCTGAAAGTCAGCCATGCCAGTGTTGTATAGCTCAGAAAGTTTCCTGCTGCCCTGAGCATCTACAAGCTCGCTTGGGTACCTAGCCCCAGTGCAGCACAGAGCAGACACTTGAGTGGTGGGTGGAGATCCTAAGGGACCATTGTGAATATCTACTCTGACCCTCTGAAGGCAGACCCAGAGCAGGGTTTTCAGGAATACAGCCTGGAGAGTACACTCCAAAACCTTGGTATGTTGCCCCAATGGTTCATTACCCACCATGTCAAAAATGAACACCTTATTTCCAACAAGACCGTTCCCCCAGTTGGTCTTCCCAAGAACGACTTGTTCATACATAAACTTCTTTGCCAGCTAAAAGTGTCTTTCATTCCCTCAGACAACAGCCACATCAGTGCCTAGCACAACAGGGGCCAACCCCTGACCTCATCTGGGTGGGTGGGGGTGTGCCTATGCAACATGGGGCACAACAGGGGACCACAATCTCAGTGCAACACCCAGCAAAACAGGGGACCCTGATGTTTGATGTAACAGGCTTGGGGCATTTCAATTCCATTGGCATCTCAATTCTTTCAGTAAACCCCTGCAACTATAGGTGAGACCTGGAAAGTCATGCAAGAGCAAGGAGCCAACACATAACTAGGCAAAAAGGCAGAGGCTGGCTAGACTGCCAGTTGTGCAGAAGGGCAGGGAGCCCAAGACAACCAGCACCCACCACCCACACCCCTGCAATGGAAGATAGCTAGAGAAAGACCCCGCGCACACAGCCTGGGAAAGGGAGCCTGAACAGCAAGAAACAAGGGGGCTTCTGAGGTCCCCACAACGAGTCCCTCCCCCCCCAGTTTGTCCACCAGCCCTGGAATGGGAAAGTGGGGTAACAAGAAAAGTTTGACACAGCAATGTCTGGGCCAAGTCTACAGCCACAGTCAGGGGAGGGGACCAACCCAGAAGACCAATGCACATCCCTGGGCAGAGGGGGACCAATGCACATCCCTTGGGGGGCAGAGGCAGCCAGGGGGCCAATGCACATCCTTGAGGGAAGGGGGCAGGTAGGGGTCTGCACAGCATCCGCAAGGAGGCAGTCCCACCCCTAGCACCCCACTTCCAGGAACATTTGCGCAGGAGGGGGGTGAGACGGGGCAGCACCCCCACACCCGAGGGCTGGCACCAAACACCCCTCAGCCGATTCCCCCCCCCTTCCCAGCCCTCCCGATGGCACCCCACTGTCCGCCGCCCAGGGCTTTGCGGGCATGCCGAGGAGAGGCCGCCCCAACCCCTCCGCGGGGCCCGGCCCGGGATTTCTAGGGCCCCCCACGGTATCTCCATAGCGACGGGCCGGGTAAGGAAGGGCCCCGTGTCTCACCGCGGCGCCCAGCGGGGGGCGGGGCCTGGCGCGGAGGGGGCGGGGCCTAGCCGCGCGCGCGGCAGGAAGGCGGGGGGGGACTCCGGGTCTCTCGCCGCCGCCGCCGCCTATCGCCGCTTGTTTGTGTTTGTACCAAGATGGCGGCAAGGCGCCCCGTCACGTGACGAGGGAACACGGAGGGGGAGCTCAGGGGCCCACGTGACACAGGAGCGCGGCCGCAGGGGGAAGGTGTCACGTGATGGGGTGGAGCCCGCGGAGGAGGGGGAAGCGCGGGAACCACGTGACAGGGGAGAAGCCAAGCTGCCGCCCGGCTCGCGTGACCCCACGCTTCGCTATGGCCGCGCGCGCATCTCTCCTTCCCTACCCCCTCCCGGCGCCACCATAGCCCTGCGCAGGAAGGCTAAAGCGGCCCCCGCGCCACAGCGTCACGTGACGGGCTACGGCCTTGGCCCGTCGTACTATGCGGGTCACGCGTTCGGGTCACGTGACGATCCCTTCACAAAACGGTGGACCCCCCCTTCCCCGCCTTAGGAGACGGTGATGTCACCACCATCCCGAACTGTGAAGTCACCAGTCGGCTTTACCACCAAGACTTGTGGTGCAATTGTCACACACTGTGGCCATGTGATGTCACTACGAGCTCTATGACATCAATTCTCACGTGATGTCATCACATGGCCTTCTGCTGTCACTGTCCTGCCCTGTGATCTCATCATCTGCATCGTGTCATTGCATCACCAGATAATGTCTCGAGAAGGCAGTGTGATGTCCTTGTGTCACCCTGAGATGTGAACCCCAGCCCTGTGTTGTCACTATCTCAGCAGCTGCCATTGTGTCAGGCTGCCTCAGTAAATAGGGTTGCCAGATCCCCAAAAAAAAAAAAAAAAAAAAAAACACCAGGAAAAATTCTGTTGAGAAAAAAAGGGGAGACCAAAGTTGATGAGCAAAAAAAAAAAAAAAGGTCCCCAAGAGTTAAGCAAAAAAAAAAAAAAAAAGTTTTAAATTAAAAAAAAAAAAACCAGTGTGACCCCTTTAAGAAATGCTTTTGAGGCTTTTTGGCCCTAACAAGCTGCTGGCGGCCACCCACCATCTTGTCTTCCTTCTCCGGGCTGGACAGCTCCCCTGCGGAACCTGGTAAGCACCTGGGATTTTCGCCTCCTGGCCGGGGGGAAAAAAAAAAAAAAAAAAAAATCAGAAAATACCAGACATTTTAGGTGTCTGGTATTTTCTGAATTTTTTTACTAGACAGGAGGTGAAAATACCGGACTGTCCATGTCAATACCGGACACCTGGCAACCCTATCAGTAAAAAGTGCCACCACCTGGCCCCTCTGCCTATGTCACTATCTCAGGACACTGAGTTATTAGTCAGTCTACCATAGCCCCACATACCCCTCCTGGCCACTCCTGATGGTGCATGATGATATTGTGGCATTATGCTGCAATCTGAGGCCATGATGTCACCAAATGCAGCCACAAAGTCCCTGGGGTGTCCAGTGACCAAACACAGCTTCCAGCATATCAACAGCAGAAGGCCCTGATGTCAACACACAATGCTGAGAGGTTACAACATCTACACCCTACGATGTCATCAATGGAAAAACGTCATCCCACAGTGCACCTGTGACAACACAAGACCATGTTGTCACTGTGTAGGAACATGATGGCATCATCTCACATCCAGGCACCACAATGACCATGAGTTTCATCATGACTCTGTGGCTGGAGTCTCTTTGCCTGCTTGCAGAATCAACTAGCTTGTTACATCACATCTCCACAGTCAGGAGAGAGAACCCAGGAGTCTGCCTCCCTGTTCTACCCACCAGCCTCCACTCCCCGCTCAGAGCTGGACAGAGAACCCAGGAGTCCTGGCTCCCAGCCCCACAGCTCTAACCCTCCAGCCCCCTAGAAAGATGTAGAAAGGAGGAATAAAAAACACAGACAAAAAATGTAACTGGATCTTTACTGGGTGATTTTGAGGGGAGCTGCCAAAAGTTACTCACATTATTCAGTGAGGCAGAAAATGGAGGTTTAATAATTTAGGGGTTGCTGGAATGGCCAGGGCTATTATAGCTGGAGTGCAAGAGAAACAGAGATGGGGCTAAGGGGTAGTTCCCCCTGCCCTGTCCCCCATGGGCTTCAGAGGAATGGGGGATCAGGAGTCGGCCGCATGTTCCAGTCCCTGCTAGGCTGAGGATCCATTGGGATCGGGGTCTCCCTCGACTTGCCCCTCATCATGGGGCTGGCGCTTGGCGAAAGTGCCCTTGACTGATCCCTCCACAGCGGCTTTGAGCTGGTTGGGGGGACAGAGGCAGCACGTCAGGGGCACACCCCACACCATCACCTCCCAGCCCCCAAATCCCTGAACCCCCTCATTTCCCGTAACCCCCACCTGCTGCCCCGGCTCCTTCCTTGAATTTCTTGAACCCCAAAGACCCTCCCTGATCCAGTAGACCCCACAACCTACCCCCTATGTTCCTCATGAGCTCCCTGACATCTCCAGGATCCATGCAACAGCCCTGTGCCCCCCACCCCATGCCTCCCTGTGCCTCCCACCCTTCAGCCCTACCTCTCGGAGGCTGACCACACCAACCAGCTGGCCCATGTTGGTGACGTATGCCGTCCGCAGTCCCAGCAGGTTAAAGAGGTCATAACACTGGCAGGGAGCAGAAATGGGTGTGTGCGTGTCAGGAGACAAACTGAGGAAGGGGGAGGGATCAAAATAGGGGAGGGTTGGGGATCAGTCCTCACTGAGACTGCAGGACAGTGGGGTTGGGGGTGGGGGGGCTCTCGGCAGCAGGTGGCACATTATCAGGGGGTGACAATGTGGAGATTGTATTCGCTTTGTTCACTTAGTTATGTTGCATGTGATTTCCATTGTCCTGTACTGTTCTGTAGTAACTCTGTGTGTGCATGCTTCAGTTACTCTAGGCACTCCACCAGTGCCCCGATGGCGATGGGAATTTTGGGTGTGACTCTCACTGAGGGGAGGCTGCCCCAGGCTGCCCAGGCAAGCACATTCACAATGGCCAAGGGTCCCTGGAACATGAGCCTGAGAGGGGGGTGAAAACAGGGGACACCTTTTGCCTGAGAAGCTGGACGAAGGAGGAAGTGGGGCTGCCAGTAAGGCAGGGAACAGTAGCTAAGTGTGTGAATTAGTCTCTGCTGGCTTAGGAAACAGGGAGGGGACCCAGGGCCCTGGCTCTGGGCTTCCCTCTCCCTAAGACAAATTGTATTGGCTGCTTCTGGTTCCTGGGGTAACAAGTCTGTTTTACAATGTGTCCCTGTGAACTAATAAATTATCTGTTCTACCTGCTGGCTGAGAGTCATGTCTGGCTGCGGATGGGGATTCAGGGCCCAGTGGCTCCCTGTACCTCAGTGACGGGGAGGGGGGGACGGGGAGAGGACCAAAAGGACATGCAAATGAGTATTGCTTATTGCATATGCAAATAAGTCTCCACTTATACTGTTCATATGCAAATGAGACTGAGCAAGCAATGCAAATGTGCAGACAGTGCTCATTTGCATATGCAAATATACAACCTCTCCTACTTAAGTTTCCAGTAAGCTGCACCGCTGCATGATGGCGCAGCTGTTTTCTGAGCTCTGCTCAGAAGTTTAAAGCTCCCATGCAGGCAGGGAGCTCAGCTGACTGACAGGGGCAATGTGTCATCTTGCTGAGCAAACAGTTAAACTGGGCTGCTCCATGCTTGAAATGGAACAGCTCCCAGAGCAGGTAATAAAAAGTGAGATAAGGAGACAATAAGTGACTGGGGGAGTGAGTGAGTGGGTGGTTAATTGGCTGAGGTGGAGTCAGAGGGGAGGAAAGTTTGGAGAGTCCAATCCGCCCCAGGAGAGAAAGGCAGGAACTCAGCATTCTCAAGCCTCCTGGGAAAGGAGATATGGGGCTGGCTGCATAAGATAAGTGTTTGTGCCAGAATACTTGCATGAGTACATTTCAAATGAAGTTTACCTAGGTGTTAATGGCTTAAGGTAAGAATAAAAAAATCTGTTAAAATATTTTCTAAGTGTTGCATATATCTAAAACTCTGAATTTAATTATTTTTTTAAAATCCTGTGTTGCTAATTAATACATGAAAAATTGTATTGCATTAAGGCCAGATCTTTGCTATGTGGTAGAGTTCTGGCTCTTATGAGTCAGAAGTAGCAAGTACTAGGTGTGATGCTAGTTGTTTTGTAGGATGAATCCTTATTTGCAAGCTCTTTGAAACATGCATCTGTCTACAAACCCTGAAGCAATGTGTTAATTTGTTCTGGGGCTTCTACATCCATCCATCTAAAATGTGTGGGTTTTTTGCTTTTATTGGTGGTGCACTACTACCTCAATATTGGTGTTGCACAAAAGAAATTTCAGCCAGCCCAAGGACAGAAAATGTTAGCAGGAACACTGCCTCCCTCCCTAACTCTGTATGCCCATTTCTCCTCCAGCTCTTCCCACCTGATTGACTATGCAAATTTACCAAGATCCCACCACCAAATTTAATATGCAAATAGACCTGCCACCTTCTCCCACCCTAATTGCATACACAAATGGATGTCAGCCCTTCCTTCCCTAATTGTATATGCAAATTCAAAGATCCCAGTGATTTCATATGCAAATTGACTTGTCAGCTTCTCCACCATAATTGCATATGCAAATCAATGTGCCAGCCCCTCCCAACCTGATTGCATATGCAAATTGATTATCTAACCCCTCCCACCCTGTGTGTATGCAAATTAACATGTCACTCCCATTCCACCCTAATTGTATGTAAATTCACTCATCTCCTCCCTTCTCTAATTGCATATGCAAATTCCTATCAACATAAGGCATTACTTCCAAAGATTAAGTATATTGAGGTATGAATGCAAATGACCTGCAGATGGATTTGAATATTTAATTATCCTTCCCCGTAAATGCTAATTGCTCTTCCCAAGGGCTATGTCTACACTGGCAGCTTCTTGCGCAAGAACATCTTGCGCAAGGGTTCTTGTGCAAGAAGTCTTGTGGAAGAAAACATCCACACTACCATGTGTGAGCTGTGCTTTTGCGCAAGAGCGCCCATGGCAGTGTGGACGCTCTCTTGCGCAAGAAAGCTCTGATAGCCATTTTAGCCATAGGGCTTTCTTGCGCAAGAAAGCCCTGCCGAGAATCCACACTGCCCTCTTGTGCAAGAGCTCCTGTGCAAGAGGGCTTACACCAGTTAAAAAAGAGCGTAGCTCTTGCGCAAGAAGCCCTATCTTACCACACCGTACTGTAAATTTCCTTGTGCAAGAGCGGGCGGGCAGTGTGGATGCTCTGCGGATTCTTGCACAAGAACAGCCATACTAGTGTAGACATAGCCCAAGTGTGCAGCATATGCCAACAACAGTCCTATTCATATACAGATTCATGCAAATGTGAGATCTGCTCAGGCCCACCCTACCTTTTCCAAGCCTGGCTGAAGCTGGCACCAGTACTAATGGGTTTGGGATGGCCTGCCCAGTTCTAACCCAACCATGCTCCCAGTCCCAGAACCCTTTGTATCACTGCTGAGCACAATCACTGCAAAGTTTTCTGGAAACACCAGCCACTCCCACAGGAGCCTATGCCCACCATGCAAAGAATGCTGGGAGGGCATGCCAGGCAAGGGCACCCACCTGGTAGAGTGTTTCCTTCTCCAGCAACCGGTAGGGGGCTGGGTCAATGGGTAGCTCCTCTAACCGGACCAGCCCCTGCAGCTGCTGGCATTCCCACTCCTCCACCTGCAGCCGGGGCACACAGCATGCTGGGAAATATCCACCCCACCCTCCCAGAGTCCTTTGTGCCAATCCCACCAAGCATGCTGGGAAATATCTGCCCCTCGGGGGTTCTCCCAGAATACTTTGCACTAGGCTCACTAAGTAGTGGGGCAAAGCATTCTGGGAACCTTGGCCATGCTCCAATGCAAAGGATTCTGGGAACATCAGCCATGCTCCAGCATCATCAACTGCCTTCCAGCATCCTTTGTGCTAGCAGATGGGACAAATCATGCTGGGAACACCCCAAGAAGCGTATGGGGTAGGAAACTGCCCCCCATTCCAAACCCTGATACTCTTTGTTCCCACCAATCTGGACCCCAATACTCTGGGGTCCCCTGAATACAGCCCCCAATACTTGGGTTCCCCCTACTCTGAAACCCTGATACTCGGGGGTCCCTTGAGTCCATACCCTGATAGTCTGGGGGGAGATTTGAGACCCCTGTCTCTTCCATTGCCCTGCAGACAGCGGGAGGGGTGGGCTTGGTGGGGTCACATCCCCCGTCCAAGGTACTTGGTGGGGGTCCCCACGGACAGGTTGCTCCACCCACAACATACCAAGTGACGGACATCTTTCATCTTGACAGACAGCTGGGCGCTTTGCTCCTGCAGAGTGTGGGGGAGACATGGATCAGCTCCCACGGTTTCACTGTGTGATGGGAGTGCTACAGCCTTCCCAGCCCCCCAGTCCCACAGCTGCAATCCATAGGCCTCTCCTTACTTGTCCCCACAATCCCCTCCACTCTCTTCCATCCCCCACACAAGAGCAATCAATCCAAGAGGCCAAATACCCCAGCCCACCTGCACCCTCCCAAAGGAGGGCCCCCTCACTGGACCCCTTCCCAGCCCCCTGACCCTGTCGTCACCTCCTCCTTCAATGACTGTCCATCGCCCTGCTCGGTCACAGCCTTTGGCATTTCTGCAAAAGAGACAGACACAGCAAGGGGAAGGCCAGATTGATCCCCCTATGCACAAAAATCCTAAACTGTCCCCTTCCTGGAACCTATGTGCCTGGCCTCTCACCTGGCTTCTCCTCTGGGCTCCCCAAAGCTCCGTTCTCACCTAGAAGCTGGAATGGAAACAATTCCAGACTCAAATCCACGACACTTTGTGTGGTGCTGAAATGCAGCCACCCCTGGGGCATGGTGGCTGGTTACACAGGGACCTTTTGCCCAGCGCTGAGATGCGGCCAATTCTGGGGCAGGGTGACGGGTTACACAAGGATCCCACTCCTAACACTGAGATTCAGCCACCTCTGGGGCAGGGCAGCCAGTTGCACTCACAGGCTCTGCAATGCTACTGACCTCGGACTGGTGGAGCAAATACTGGAATCGCTTCTCCGTGCTCAGTTGCTCTGATAGCAGCTTGGCCAGGTGTTTCCTCCGGATGGAGCCCAGCAAGATCCTGGACTCTGTAAACAAGAAAAGGGGGTGGAGAATGGGGTACGGGGTGTGACAAAGTAGGGGATTTGTGGGTTTTGCATGGGGGATACTCAGTGGTTTAACAACGGGGGGAGGAGGAGGAGGAGTTTGTTGTTACATGGACCAGCACAGAACTGGAGCCCCCAGAGGCTGGTGACTGGGAGACCCAGCTTGGGCAGCACAGCCAATTCTGGTCAATGGGAGGCCAATGGGTTGTAGGGAGAGGGCCCCAGTAGGTGACCAGGTCACCAGTCGCTGGGGTCTTCAGTTCTGTGCTTGTCCCTGTATAACAACAAACTCCTCTGCTTACCTCGTTAAACTAGACACTGAGCGCCCCCCTGCAGGCAACCCACAGATCCCCCACTACATCACACTTGCCTGTCCCCTCTATGGGGTGCTGGCTCCCACGCAGCTCCAGCACAGGGGCTGGCTGGCTTGTTGGGGGGTGGGACCAGGGGGCATAGTCTGCACTTACCTTGGGTGTCCACCAGGGGGAACTGTTTAAGGCCAGAGCTCTTGAGCAGGCCCCGCACATCCTTGTACCTGCAGTCCCGGGGCAGGTATTTGAGATCTGTGACCATAAAATCCTCTGCGTAGATGTCATGGGCCCTGCAGCAGGGGCAGAGGGGAGTAAGGCCAGGGGAAAGAACCCAGGAGTTCTGGCTCCCAGCCCCCTGCTGTAACCCACCAGTCCCCACTGTCCCTCCACCCGAGCTGGGGAGAGAACCCAGAAGTTCTGGCTCCCAGCCCCCTGCTCTAACCCACGAGCCTCCACTGTCCCCCCCCGCCATCTGAGCTGGGGAGAGAACCCAGGAGTCTTGGCTCCCAGCCCCCCTGCTCTAACCACCAGCCCCCACGCTCCTCCAGAGCCGGGGAGAGAAGAACCCAGGAGTCCTGGCTCCCATGCTCCCTCCTCTAACCCACCAGCCCCCCCCCCATGCCACTAGAGGCAGGGAGAGAACCCAGGTGCCTGGGTTGCCACCCCCCAGTGGGGGGTCCCCTGGCTGACCCGCTCTTGCCCACGCTGAGCTTGGGAAGGTAGGGCAGCTTCTTGACGATGATGATGCCATCGAAGAAAGAGGGCTGGCAGCGCTGGCTCAGGGCATTGGCCACCAGGACCGCAATGAGCACTGGCAGCACATGTGACATCTGCCCCGTCAGCTCAAATACCAGCAGCGCCGTGGAGAGCGTGTGGGTCACCGCACCTGAGTAGGCTGCTGCACCTGGGGGGGGCAGGGGTGAGCATCGGGTAGAGTCTGTCTTCCCCCTACTCTGTCTGCCTGCACCCCTGAGCCCCCCATCTCTGCAAAGCTCCTCCCACCTCACCCAACCTGCCCTGCCCCCTTGAGTCCCCCTGGCCACCCCCAAAGCTCCTCCCACCTCTCCCTGTCTGTGCTGCCTCCTTGAGGCCCCCGGCCACTCCCAAAGTTCCTCCCACCTGTCCCAACCTGCTCTGTCCCCTTGAGCCCCCCAGCTGCCCCCAAAGCTCCTCCCAACTCTCCCCACCTACCCTGCCTCCTTGAGACTCCCGGATGCCCCCAAAGCTCCATCCTACCTTTCCCTACCTGCCTTGCCCTGCGCCCCCTGAACCCTCTGCCTAACCTGCCTTTGCTGCCTGCCTGCCCCCAAACTTCCTCCTCTTGCTCCCCATCTAGCCATCCTGAGCCCCCCAAAGGCCTTCTGAGCCCCAGCACCTCTTCCCACTACTGAGCCCCCTGGCCCTGGCGTCTCGCACCGGCCAAGGCGTAGGCTGCAGGCGCAATGGCGATGCGGATGCCTTCGGAGACAATCCCTTCGGGGAAAACCTTGGCCATGATCTCTCCATAGAGCCGTCCGAGCCCTGCTCCTGTGGGTACAGAGCCCCCCCCCCGTGGTTAGATGGGGAAAGCCCCAGCCAGAGTCCCCCGAGCAGCCCCCCTCAGCATCCCCCTCAGCCCAGAGCCAGCCAGTGCTGCAGCCTGGGCAGGGGCTGGGAGCCAGGATGCCTGGGTTCTCACCGTAGACGAAGACAGGCAGGAAGTAGCCGGCTGGGACAATCATGGTGGTGGCAAGAAGCAACATGAAGAACTGGGACAAAACAAGCAAATGAAACTGCCCCACCTGAGCCCTCCATCCACCTACCATAGCCCTCTGCTCCCAGCAACACCCCACATTGCCTCCTACACCCCATCCCAGCCCTGCCTTCCACCAGAGCCCCCGTTCATGGAGTTGGCCCAGTTCCCCCACCCGCTCCTCTCCCCCTGTGCCCCACAGTACCTGCCACCGCCTGCCCCTCACCAGAGCCCCCATGTTCACAGCTTCCCCCCATGACACCATACAGTACTCCCCTACAACTAACTGGAGTCCCCCATTCACAGCTCCCTACACTAACACCCCACAGTACCCCATCACTGCTCTTCCCAACACTCCACAGTACCCCATCACCACTCACCCAAGCCCCCCTGTCCACAGGTCCCCCCTGTAATACCGCATGGGGCCTCCTGTCTCCCATCCCATCCTCCCATCCATCAACACCCCCCAAGCTGCACCTTGGCGAGAACGAAGAAACTTAGCATTTCGAGGGCGGAGAGCTGGGGGTGGGTCCACTGGAGCCAGGGCTCAGCATAGGAGGGTTGGGGGGGCTGCTGGCTGGCATTCAGCCCCCCCAGCTCTGCTCGGCCCCACGTGCAGTTGTTGAAAAAGGTCTCCAGCAGCTCCTTCATGGTGAGCTGGGGGGACACAGAGCAAGGGGGCATTAGGTGCGGGGGGAGAGGCTGGTGGGGGGGGGAAGGTAGGGGTACTCACCCGTGCCCCGATGTACTGCCCCAGCCCATGGGGAAAGGTGATGCTCGCCAGCACCAGGGACACCAGCCCCGCATGCAGGATTTTGCTGGAGATGGAGAGAAAAAAATTAGGAAAATGTTAAATGAAAAGGAGGGTTAAGAGAGACAGGGCACTGGGTGAGGGAGGGGCATGGTGCTGGTAGACAAGAGGCTGGGGGTGATGGGTGGTTGGGCAGGGGAGGGCCAGCTTCTGGGAGGTGGGGACTGTGGGGGAGGGACACTGAGCAGGGTCTGGGCTGCCAAGGGGCAGGGCTGGGCAGGGGGATATGGAGGTATTGGAGGGAACTGAGACACAGGGAGCCAGGGGACTGTTGGCGGGGGGGGGGGGGACACAGGCGCCATGGGGTTGAGCTAGTGGGTATGTAAGGATAGGGGGCCAAGAGGGGCTGTCGGGGGAAGAGCTCCATAGCTCAGGAGGTTGGCATGGAGGGGCAAATATCTGGGTGCCCTCCTTGCTGTCGGATAGGGGGTTCTGGTCTCCCCCATCAGTCGCCACCTGGTCCTGCGGACCTGAGCAAGCTTGTGGGGCACCGGGGGGCTAAAAGGAGCTGAGCGGCAAGGCACCAAAGGGGAGCTCAAGGGTCACTCACTTGCGGCCCAGCAGGCGGCGGGGCAGGGGCCGATCCTGCAGCAGCAGCAAGAGGTTGCGATGGCAGAAGAGGTAAAGGCAGCAGAGAGCCCCACACAGCGCCCTGCGGAGACATGGGTCAGGGTAAACCCAGGCATCTGGGCACCACCCCATCCACGCCCCCCCCCCCCGAGATGGGAGGGAGGTGGACCCACAACGGGCATAGCTGAGGCCAGCAGGGAACAGAAGAGCCAGATAGGCCAAGGGTGGGGCCAAGCCAGCAGGGTGTCAGGGTGCCCCCACTCACCCCAGCAAGGCAAAGGAGAGCAGCTCGGGTAGGTCGAAGGGGAACTCAACACGCCAGCTGGTAGAGAACAGCACGGCCACCGTCTCTGGGGAGCACCGGTGAGGGTGGGTTAGTATGGGGGGGAGCTGGGTCCCCTATCTCCACTGCCTGGACCCCCACCGCCTCCCATGGGCCTGGGATCTTGGCCAGTGCATCCCATTTCTCCAGCCCCCCCGGCCCTCACCCCAGACCTGCCCCTCCCTCACCCCATACCCCATTTCTCCAGCCTCCCAGAACTGCTCCTCCCCATCCCACCATCCCCCCTTTGCCTCTACTCTCCGCTTCCCCCATACCTCTGACTCTGCACCATACCCTGCTCCCACACAGCCCCAATACTGCCCCCATACCACTCTCTCCATGCAGCAGTGGCAGGAGGCGGAAGGTCAAGGCTGCGCAGGTGGCGGCAAAGAAGCCGCGCCAGTAATCGCGCACTGCAAAGTGTGAGCCAGTCGCTTCCACTGAGAAGAGCACCCCTGGGGAGTAAGGGGAAGGGTCAGCCAGGAACTGGCTCCCCCACAAGCCCTCTGCTTTGTTCCCCGGGGCTCCAGCCCCCTCAAATGGCCCATGCACCCCCTGACTCCGATCTCCTCCCAGGCACATCCAACAAGAACAGCTTGCCCCCTGGGGTCACCAGAAAACCAGCCCCCACCCTGGGCTGTACCCCAACTGTCTCCCACCACCTCCACAGCCTCCCCAAGTGCTTTGGGATCACTCACCCCCCACAGGGGCCACGAAGCAGCAAGCCACCCCTACGGCCGCCCCGGCCACCAACATCTCGTACTTGCGGGCAGGGTTCTGGGGGGCAGAGATGGGGGATCAGGCATGACAGTGGGAGCTGGGGAAAAAGAGGAGCCCAGAATGCCAGAGTGGGGAGCACAGAGGCGGTTCGGAGAGGCTGGGGAGAGGCTGTGGGGCTGAGGGAAGATGGAGTGTGGGGGAGGGGCTGGGGCAGAGTTGAGGGCTGGGGGCAATTTGGGATGCAGGGAAGAAGCTGTGGGGCCGAGAAGTTTGGGGTGAGGGAGAGGGGCAAGGGTAGGGAACCAGAATCCCCCTCAGACTCACCTCGGTGGAGCCAGCAACCCGCACCATGACCCGGCCCAGCTGAGTGGCCAGGATCGTGGCCATGTGAACGAAGGGGCCCTGTGGACAGACCTGGAGTCAGCATGGCCCATGCAGCTCCCTGGCCCCTCCACCCCTCTGTGCCCCCCAATCCTCCCCAATTCCTCCTCATTCCAACCCAACCCCTCTGTGCCCCCAGTTCTGCCACAGCACCCCTGACCCCCACCCCTCCACACCCTCCAATTCCTCCTCATTCTGCCCTACCCCTGGATCCACTTCTGTGCCCCCAATTCCACCCCAGTGCTCCCACCCCTCTGTGCCCCAATTCCACCCCAGTGCTCCCACCCCTCTGTGCCCCCCAATTCTGCCTCATTATGCCCCAGCGCCTCCGGCCCCCACCACTCTGTGTCACCCAATACCTCTGGCTGCCCCCTACACTCACCACTTTGCCCAGGAAGATGGTGCTTCCAGCAGCCAAGGTGCAGATCACCCCAACCAGCTTGGCTAGCCCCGTGCGCAGGGTGAAGAACTCGCTCAGCACAACTCCCCGCAGTGTCACCTTCAACTCAGGGATCCCAGAGCCTGCAGGGTAAGTGTTAGAGCCCCTGCCCGGGGGAGAGGAGATCCCGCACTCACAGACCTCCATGGCTCTGAAGACCTCACATTTACAGCCCCTGGACCTGGGGGAACTCTATGTTTACAACTCCCCATGGCCCGGGGGCGGAGACTCCCTGTTCACAGTCCCCCACGCTGTGGGGATCCCCTGTTCACAGTCCCCAATGGCACTGGCGACCCTGTGTTCACAGGCTCCCATGACCCTGGGGGCGGTCCTGTGTTCACAGCTCCCTATGGCCTGGGGGAAGGGGACCCTATGTTCACAGCCCCCTATAGTCCCAGGGGAGGGGGATGCCATGTCCACAGCCCCCCATGGTCCCAGGGAGAGAGACCCTGGGTTCACAGACCCCCATAACCCCAGGGCTCAGAGATCTCCCTGCCGTCTTCCCAGGGCAGGGGAACCTGGGACCTACCTGCAGCCTGTGGGGAGATGTATTTGGCAACCCCAGCAGACACCATCATGAGGCCCATGTGGTAGAGGACCCAGGAGAAATACTGCAGGGCGCGGTACCCCTCCAGTGCATCATACACCCACAGGTTGGCTGCAGGTGAGAAGGGAAGTCAGCGCAGGGCCCAGCCACTTCCCCATTCCCCAATGCCCCACGGGTAGCTCTACAGAGGCCAGGGATCCGGGGGTAGCCTGAGGGGGCTTAGAGGTTCACAGGGGACCCTAAAACCCATCTCCATTATACTGTGGCTCCTGGCCCCTCCCAGTGACTCCCATGGCTCTGGGGTCCTGTAGGATGGTGAGGCACCTCTCTGGAACTTGGAGATAATGACATCAAGGCCGAAGCTGATGGTTGCCATGGAGATGCCCAGGAGGAAGAGGAAGATCCAATCCTCACCCAGCTTCAGGATGTGTGAGCGGATGGACAGACCCAGTGCTGCAAGAGATGGACAGGAAAGGTGCCCCTCACTCCCGACCTGCAGCCCCTCACTCCCGACCCACAACCTCCTTTCTGCAGAAAGATTTTCAGGGCTTAGGGAGTTTGCTGCAGGATCCCTTTCCTCTCCCCATTCCCTTTCTCCCCCATCCAGAGCAGTCTAAGAGGGGATCCAGTTTGTCCAGGTCTGGAAAATCCGTAAGGCAGCTGCTGTCCTTGACCGAGGGCTGATGCGTGTTTGTGTCACACTCCCCGTGACATGAGACCATGGCTGGGAAACCCAAACCCCAACCGGTCCCAGCCTGAATCCCCGAAAAAACTGGACACCCAACCCTGTTTATACTCCAAATACAGATTGTAACAATGTGATTCCCTCCCAGCCTGCAGCTCAGGCTCCCCTCCCAGCCTTGCCGGTGCCCCTCAGTCCCAACACATAGCCCCTACTCAGCCCTGCCAGTGCCCCTCAATCCTAACCCATAGCCCCTGTCAGCCCAACCCTCGGCTCCCCCAGCTCTGCCAGTGCCCCTCACCCCGACCTGCAGCCCCTACCAGTCCAGCCCTGGGCTCCCCCCAGCCCTGCAGATGCCCCTCGCCCCCGACCTGCAGCCCCTGCCAGTCCATCCCTGGGCTCCCCCCAGCCCTGCCAATGCCCCTTACTCCCAACCTGCAGCCCCCTTACGTCTCAGTGCCTGTCCCACTCTTTGCACAGCTTTGCATCCCAGCGGTTGCCGGTCCCTGCCAAAGAGCTGTTGGTACGGCTCCCCGAGCAGCTCCCCTGTCCAGGTGCTGCCCTTGGGGTCCAGGCCCCACAGCCATCTCCTTGGATTCCTTCTTCCTGGAGTTGCACAGCCCCATGCCCCTGCTTGACTCCACTGGCTGGCACCCAGCCCTCTGCCCAGGGTTTATAGCCCCAGATCCTGGCCCCACCCTGTGAGAGCGGAACCAGCTCACCAGAGCCAGGCCCACCGGTCTGGGCTGGGTGAAGGCAGGTTGGAGGGGGGTGTAGACAGAGTGAGAAAGAGAGGGAGTGATTACGTGGGTGGGCTGAGACAGACTGATAGTCAGATGGATAGTGGGGGTGTGAGGGGACAGATAGATTAGATAAGTTAGGGGATTGTGTATGTGGGTGGATGGATAGATGGATGAATAAAGGGGCTTTTATACCCACAGATGGATGGAGGTTGGGATGGGGGTGGCCAGCTGGGCTGTATCTCAGAACATGCAAACAACCATGCAGCTAATGACTGGGCTCTGGCCCAGTAGTTTAGACCCACATAATGTGTTGGTCATTATAGTGCTCAGGGTTCCACATTGCTTTTGCTGGAACAGGGGACCCCTCTGCAGTGTCACTGAGCGTGTGCATCCAAGGGTGAGGTAAGAGCATTTCCTGCATCAACTTTTCTTAGCCCTGGACAGATAGACAGAAACAGATTCCAGCCAAAGCCACTGGCTCCAATCTGGCTCCAGGGCTAGGCAGGGGCTGGCTCTGCTCCAAGGAAAAGGTGGTGGTGGGGTTAGAATCCTCCAGCTGTCTGGTGCCTGTAGGAGACACTCTGACTGGGGCACTAGGTACTGGAGGGGGAGTCAAGACTACTGGGTTCTCTCCCCAGCTCTGGGAAAAGAGTGGGAGCTGATGGGTTGGAGCAGGGGAGGGGGTGCTGGGAGCCAGGACTCCTGGGTACAGCTCTGGGTTATGGATTAACATGGAGGGAGAGCAAGCAAAAGACCAGGCTGGGTCCAAGGTGACCTTTGGCTCCTGAGAGCAATGAAAGGCATCCTCCACAGGTGAAAAATAAACTGGGCATGAAACCTTCAGGTGGTTCAGTTCCCTCCTCCCCCTCTGATCAGCCCCCACATAAGGTGGAAAGAATGTCAAGGCCCCCTCCCCAGCCCTGGAATTCAGAGGGGGAAGGGGAGAAATGGACTTATGCTGCTGGGGGTTGAATAGTTCAGGGAGGGACCTGTAGGGCAGGGACTTCGTTCCTTCCGGACCTTTTCCCCCGGGCCCCCTATTTTCACCTCCCCCCACATCTCCCCAATCTGCTGTGGCCCTTCTCCGCTCAACCTGCTGGGTCCCAGGCTCCTGTAACTCTCCAGGACCACAGCTCTTCCGGGGGCCTCCTAGCTTCTGGGGTCTCATCTCTCTTTTGTCCCCTCTTCCCTCATCTCCCCCACATTCTCCCCTTCGCTGCACCTTCTTCCTCCTCCCCTCCTCAACATCTTTCCTAACTCCCATGTCCTTAATTATCACTAGGCGCTCCCGGGAAGAGAGCGACGCGCGCGTGGGCTATGAACGTTCCACGCGTATTCCCGTCAAGGGGGAAGGGCAGCATGAACATTCCACTCGCGCTTGGAGAGGGGGGTTTCTGTGTGAACGTTCTACGCGCGCTCCGGTAGGGGTGGTATGAACGTTCCACGCGCACTCTCGTCAGGGAGAGGGGGGAAATATGAAAGTTCCACGCGCGCACGGGCTGGTGGTGTCCGTGTGAACGTCCTACGCGAGCTCCGGTAGAGATATGAACTTTCCTTGCGCGCCCCCGCCGCGGAGAAGGGGGAGGGGAGAGGAGCGGAGAGGAGAGGGTGGAGTCGGAAGTGAAAACCGGAAAGGGAAGCGGAGGCTCGGCCTGCTTTGGAGACACGGGGAGGTGAGTGAGGGGGGAAGCGGCGGGGGATCAAGTTTCGGGGTCATTCACGGTTCTCTGGTGTGCGGGGGTGGGGTAGAGAGGGTGGCCTCGTGAGACTGGAGACAAAGAAGGGGAGTATGGAGGCAGAGGGATGTCTGTGGGGGGGAGAGTGATTCTCAGTGGGGTAGGTGGATGTATGGACTGGGGGAGCTGACATTGTCTGCAAGGGGCTGGGCAATGTCTGGACCGGGGAAAGTTGCTCACAGATTATGGGTTGGGGCACAGGCAGCTGATTCAGGGCATAGGGAAAGGGGGCCACAATGCAGGCAGCACTGGACTCCCCCCTCTCCCTCCAGAGCTATGTCGGAGCCAGCACCCCCAGTGGCAGAGCTGACCTTGCGGCGCCGTTTGCCCCCCCGGCTGCCTCGCCGCCGGGGTGACGTCTATGTCAACATGAAGACAGATTTCAAGGCCCAACTGAGCCGGTGCCAGAAGCTGCTGGGGCCTGGCGGGAGCTGCACGGAAATTTGCATCCATGGGCTGGGCCTGGCCATCAACCGGGCCATCAACATCGCCTTGCAGTTGCAGGCAGGTGGTGCTGGAGCCCTGCGCCTGGCTGCCAATACCTCCACTGTGGAGCTGGCTGATGTGCTGGAGGCCCAGAGCGACGAGGATGGGCACCCACCATTGGCCCGGGCCCGCAACAACTCCGCCATCCACATCCGAGTGTGCCGGGTTTCCCCACCACCATGAGAGACAGTGCCCCAGCACGGAGTCGGCCCTGGAGACCCCTGCTTGCCGCGGTGCCTCAGCACAAAGATGGAGCCGGCTTTGGAGACCCCTGTCTGCCGCGGCACCCTAGCACGGAGCTGGCCCCAGAGACTCCTGCCTGGCCACCCCCAGAGACCACTGCCACTGCATCCCCAGGACAGAGCCCTGGCACAGCCTGCTCTGGAGACCCCTGCTGCAGCACCACCAGAACAGAGCACCAGCACAGAGCTGGCCTGTAGACCTTGGCACAGACCTGGCACAGACCACTGTCACGGTGCCCTAGGACAGAAGAATTCCAGCTTGCAGATGCCCCCAAAGCCTGCATGGCGTGGAGCTGCCCCCCCAGGCAAACTTGTCTAGCTCCCTTTATAGGAGATGGTTTAGATCTTTGACTGCAGGGGTGGGGAGACTGGATGGACTTGACCTTTAATCTCTTCTGGACCACCCTCCCTCCCATCCACTGTCCCCCTTCCCAAGAAACCCAGGTGGAACATCTCCCCAAAGCGGAACTGGATGCCAGAGAATGAGGATATGTACCTGAGGAGGAAGGAAGCAGCTGCGGGGGGGGGGGGGAGGCAGGATTCTGACTTTGGAGTGATGGAGGGGGCTGGGAAAAGGTCCCTCCTCTTAGTGGGGATCTGCCTCATGCCCTAAATCTGTGAGATTCAACAATAAAAACTAACCAGGGCTGTGTGATGTCACTTATGGGCCAAGGGCTTGTGAGGGGGTGGGGAATGGGGCCCTGGTCCTGTCCCCCCTCTAGGGGATGTGGGCTCCCTTCTGGCCCCAGTGAAGGGACTGGCTGCCTCGGGGGTAGGGTGGGATATGGGGCCTGTTGTGGTGATAGTGGGATGCTTGGGAGAGACTCAAGGATTCCTGCAGCGGATGTGGCCATGTTAGGTACTCCCAGGGCCAGGCCCTTCCTAGGTTTGGTTCCTGCCGAGAACAACCTGGCTGCATCATGCCTTCGGAAACCAGCCTCTGCTCTCTCACGTGCTAAACCCTGATCCCCTGCGACAGGGCATGAAGCTGGGGTCCTGCCAACAGCTCATTGGAACCAGACACCCTGTACCAGAGGTGGCTGCCTCTCAGTGCTGGGTGAGGGCTCCCTGTGTAACCAGCCGCCCCACCCAAGATGCGGCCGCATCTCAGTGCCAGGCAAGGGATCCTTAATAAACCTCCCTGGCTGGGACAATGGTATGGAAATTCCAGGAGTGACATGATCTAGGTAGTGATGGATAGAACCCAGGAGTCCTGGCTCCCACACACTCCCCTCCTGGAGCTGGGGAAAGAACTCAGGTATCCTGGCTTCCAGACCCCTGCTCTGACCTACCAGCTCCCACTCCCTCCCCAGAGCAGGGGAGAGAATCCAGGCATCTTGGTTAGGAATGTTAAATACAATTAATTGAATAGTCCAGTAACTTCATGAATTCTTATTGGTTAGTCGACTATTCTATAGTCCCCAGGGACGGGTCTAGCAGTCAGTGCACTCCAGTATCACTGCCAAGGAGCCCCCGCCACCCTGCGCTGCTGCCTCTGTGGGGTGCTAGGCGGGAGCTGGTCTCTGAGGGGAGCCAGTTTAAAAACCAACTCCCCTTGCAGCCCACCTGCCTGTCGCCCTGCACTGCTGCCTCTGATAAAGAAGCAGAAGCACCTGTCTGGGGGAAGGGGAGCATTCTGAGCTCCTGGACCTGGCGCAAGCTGGAACTGAGCTGGGCTGCCTGCCTGCCCAGCTCCTAATACACTTTAAATGCAGAGCTGTAGCAGGGGTAGGTCCCAGACCTGTCACAAGCTATGACTGAGCTGGGCTGCTGGCCAGCCTGCTAAATGGACAGGCAAGGCAGGGGAGGGAAATGTGTCTAGTCTATAGCATTAACCTATAAGCTTTTGCTTATCGGTTAATCAGTTAATTGGCTACACTATTACATCCCTAGTCCTGGTTCCCAGCCCTGACCACGCCCATTGCTGGCTGCACATGCTGGTCCCAGCCAGCCCTGACCAGGTTCAGTCCCTCTCCCTGGGCTGGAGCAATGCCCCACTGATGGCTGGCTTGGGGGTTTGGCCCAAGTGGATTATAGGCCTTAGTCCAGGGATCTGTCAGAGCTGGGTTCAAGAACCAAGTGTGGAGCTAGGGGCACTGTGCCAAGGGGGGCTGGACAGAGGGTGCAGAGGGCAGGCATTTGGGTAGGAGACAGAGGGGACCTGGGTGGGGGGCTCAGCAGGGCCAGTGCTTGCCCCAGCTGCCCTTTGCCCCGCTGGGCCCCCGGTTGATGAGTGACCGGGCCTGGCGCCGGTAGACTGGCTCTGTTTGCCGAAGGCTCCGGGATCAATGGCTCTGGCAGCACCCACGGCTTTGCTCCCTGCAGCCCAGCACGTATCAGCTGCTGTTATCCTTGGCCCAGGCCCAGCGCAGAATAGCTGCCACCTGCTGGGGAGGCCTGCTCCAGCCCCTGGGGCACCTCCCCCTCCTCCCGCAACATGGCACCCCTCTCCAGGTGTGAGATGCCTTTGGCCAGAGCTCAGCCCAGGCAGGACTCCGGGGTTCTCTCCCCAGTGCTGGGCGTGGGGGATGGTGAGTCAGATTAAGGGGCTGGAACCAGGACTCCTGGGTTGTCTTCCTGCTGCAAGCCCAGGGTACAATGGTTATGATACCAGCCCAAACCATGATTATTGGATCTGTGCCCTCAATCTTTTTGAATGTCAAGGTGGACCCCATGTGCGGCTTGGGGCATTGGGCTGTGTGGGGGGGGGTCTGTTGGGCACATTCTCCCCATCTGTGCCCATTCTGCTTCTAAATATCCCCTTCTGCTCCTGTCCTGTCAGGAATACCTCATCCTGTCCTAAGCTGTTATGCATTGCTCTGCCCATTATCCAGCTGTCCCACCCCAGAGGTGGCTGCATCTCAGCGCTGGGCGAGGGCTCACGCGCCTCATTGGGGTGACAGACATCTGGAGCCACTGGACAGCGTCAGAGTCATAGACAATCAAGTCCCCATTGTTAGCGGCTTCCTCCCACATGGAGATGATGGAAAATGAAGCGGCTGGTTCCTGCGGCTTCTCCAGGCAGCCCGACGCCACCACGGGCTCTGCAGCCCAAATTGCTGGTCTGAGACACTCCCCTGGGCAGGAAGTGTCGCCGATGGGCCCTGCTGGGACCCCCAGCCCCGGCCTACGTGTTGGCTTCCAGGCAAAGAGTGACAAGGGTCACCTGAAACCAGGGGGGTCTCTGACAGCTGAATAGAGTGTGTGCTCAGGAACCCAGGCATCCTGGCCCCCAGCCCGAATGGCAGGAGCCCAGTGATTTTAACATCTATATTCCTTTCTCCCGCCCCCTCCCCCCGAGCCCTGCCAGTGCCTCTCACTCTGGACCCACAGCCCCTGCCAGCCCTTCAGGTGCCCCAGACTCCTGTCCCACTGCCCCTGCCAGACCAGCCCTGGGCACTCCCCCAACCCCAGTCCTGTTGGTGCCCCTCACTCCTGACCTGCAGCCCCTGCAAACCTGGCCCAGAATGAAGGGCCCAGAAGCCAGACATGTATTTGAACCAGATGTTTTTCAGCAGCTCTTCAGGGTTGTGTTTTCCCATGGCCCCAGAGCTGGGAACAAAGCAACCACGCCAGGGGCATCAGCCAGAAATTACATTGAGAGCTCACCCTGCCACACCCTGCATGGCACACAGACCCCCTGCCCTTCCCCCACCCCACACACACACTGTTAGCCAAGAACCCAGGAGTCCTGGCTCCAGTCCTGCCCCATCTCAACTCACAGGACTCGTGGTTACTATTCCTGATGCTGAGAGGGGAGCGGGTGCTGGTGGGTTAGAGCAGGGGGGCTGGGAGCCAGGATTCCTGTGTTCTCTCCTGGCTGTGGGAGAGGAGAGGTGGCTAGTGGTTAGAGCAGGGGGCTGGGAGTCAGGAATCCAGGGTTCTCTCCCGGGCTTTGGGAGGGGAGAGGGGGCTAGTGGTTAGCGCATGGGAGTCTGGGAGCCAGGACTCCTGCATTCTCTCGCTGGCTCTGGGAGGGGAGCGGGGGCTGGTGGGTCAGGGCATGAGGGGCTAGCAGCCAGAACTCCTGGGTTCTCTCACTAGGTCTGGGAGGGGAGAGGTGGCTAGTGGTTAGAGCAGGGGGGTCTGGGAGCCAGGACTCTCCCAGGCTTTGGGAGGGCAGAGGGGGCTGGTGGTTGGGGGGGGAGCTGGGACTCCTGGATTCTCTCCCTGGCTCTGGGAGGCGAGAGGGGGCTGGTGGGTCAGAGAATGGGGGGCTGGGAACCAGGACTCCTGGGTTCTCTCCCGGGCTTTGAGAGGGGCAGAGGGGGCTGGTGGATCATAGTGGGGGGCTGCGTTGTGTCCCAGGTTCTGCGGGGGTGGATGGGTTAGAGCAGGGTGTGAGGGAGTAAGGACACCTGGGTTCCACCACCCCCCGGAAAGCACCCAAAGATCACGTGGGGGTGGGCCGACAGCTGTCATTCTAAGCAGCGGAGGAGGGGGGGGCATTTGGCCACCTCTCTCTGCCCCCAGCCTGCAAAGTGAGCCAGCGGCGCGACCTTGGGCCTCTAACCTGTCGCTGCCTTGTGGCGCCAGGCCAAGAGCCGACGTGCGGCCGCCCGTGTGGCCTTTTCCTCGAAGACGCTTTCCCGGCGCGGGCCTGAGGAAACCCCCCGGCTTCCGCCCCCCTCCCCGTTGTCTAAAGGGCCCGGCTCCAGCCGCAGCCCCCCGGCGCATTCCTGCCGCCGGACAGTCACCCGCGACCTCGGGAACCAGAGTTCGGATGAAACATTAACTCCAGCTCCGCTGGCTGCAGCCGCGGCGAGAGGGAAGAGCGCGGCCGCAGCTGTCGGGTGGGGGGCACTTTGCTTTGGGCGTGGGGGAGGTGAGATCCAGGCAGGCGATGCCCCCTCCGGAGTAGCCAGGACGTCCCGGGGCCCGCCGATTTCACATGGGGATGGGAGCCCGTGGGCCCCGCTAGGCCGTGAGGCGATGCAGACTGGCTATGGGGAGATCTGGTGAGTAGCCGGGTGCTGGACGCCTGGGTCCCGCCGCAGAGGGGGAGGGAGGCGTGTCTCATTTGCAGGAGGCTTGCCAAAGCTGCGCTTGCTCCTCCAGAGATGGGAGAATGGGGAAGGGCCCCATAGCCCACCTGGGATCCCATCCTGGGCCTGCATTAGAGCCGGTGTCCCCCCCTGGAGGGGGAAGGCCCCCTTCCCAATTCCCCGCCTGTCCACTTTGGATCAGGCTCCAGAGCTCAAGAATTAACATGTGTGCAGACGGAGACTGGGATTCAGAACCAGGCAGAGAACCCAGGAGTCCTGGGTCCCAGCCCCCCTGCTCTGACCCACCAGCCCCCACTCCCCTCCTAGAGCCATGGAGAGAACCCAGGAATCCTGGTTCTCCCTACATACCCCCACGTGGCCATGAGCCCGAAGATCAGTATAATGCAATTGAGGGGGGTGGCAAGGGATATGGGGCTGGGATGGAGGGGTGTGAATGGAGGCAGGTAGAAGAGACTTGGGGCCAGAGGGGTGCCTGGTCCATGTAGCATTGTAGGAGGCAGGTGCCCGCCAGCTAACGTCAGCTGTGAACCCTCCGGCTCTGGTGCCCGCTGGGTTTGGGAGCCTGCAGTCTGATGAGTCGGGAGAGGCAGAGCTGATGTGACCTGACCCGGGAGAGGTGACCTGCCAGAGAACCATGCTGGAGAGGCTGTTTTGGGAAGGCACAGGGCTCTGAAGCTGGAGAGGTCTGGCCCGCCCCAGAGGTCTTCACCAGGCAGGTGATTTGGGACCATCACACGGAGATCAGGGAGCTCCTTAGCTCGCATCCCAGGTCTGAGGGAAAGATCCCGAAGGAAGCTTTCTCAGCAGCCGGTGAGAGGCTGAAGTGTTGCCCCCGGAGGCTGAAAATGTCCTTTTCCTCTGCCCAAACTCTGCCCCGAGTGAAGCTGAAACCGGCCTCCTGCCTGCGCTGTCAGAGGTCGCTCCAGGCACAAGCGAGAGCCCCGGGCCAGCCCTCTCCGTGATCTCTTAGTCTGGAGGTTTTCTTCTGCCGGTCCCGCCAGTGCCCTAGTTCTAGACATACGCCCATCTGTCCCTGAACAGCTTCGGTGCAATGGATCCCGGCACTCTGTGTAAACGCACCAATTCCTGGCTCCATCTACCGGCACCGCAGGGCCAAGGTCGCTGACTCTTCTTGTGTTTCTGTGTCCGGTGAACATAGATGGGGAGCGACCAGTGTGCCAGCGAAGGACACAATCTGTGGTTTAGAAACCATGACCGATGAGGAAGGAGGCACTATGTCTAGAGGAGAGACAGCTGGGGAGGGGCAAGCCACGCTCTTCGTGGAGAGGAAAACTTGTTAGAGAGAGGCCGCCGGAGTCGGGTAGGGAAGGCACTGGAGTTTTTAAACAACAGGTTGGGGGGCAAACCCCCTCCCAGGGATGGGCTAGGCTTGCCCATGCGACAAAACTGGACTGTTTGGAGAAGCCAACCTGTGCCTCAGATTCCCCCTATGTTGCGCAGTGACCCTGGGATTGGGGCAAAGACACAAATGGGCAGGACAAACAGAGAAGTGGAGCAACTGTCTTGACTGACGCAGATAAACATGGGGGGACCTAAAGAGCTGCTGTAAGCTCCATGAGCTGGCTCCATGTGGGAGCAGGGGGCCTGGATACACCATGTAGCCAAGTAGGCCTGGCAAACTTTGGCAGAAATTGGTGAGGGGGGCCCTGTCCCAGGGGGCTGTGCTGGGCCCTCAAAGGCAGGTGAACAGCTGAGGCAGAGACCAGACCCTGGGGCTCTGTGACAATTGGCCAATGGGCTCTGTGACAACTCTCCAGGTCCCTTCCAGCTCATCCTTCCTGCATTTCCCTTGCTGTCCAAAGCTGCAGGCGGGATCTGGGAGTGGGCAGAAGAGAAGGAGGCTGCTTCATCACGCGCAGCCCCTTGTCTCGTCCTGGGCGGCGCTGGGGTCCAAAAGGCCGGTCCGGAGGAAGCAAAGTGGAGATTTCAGCTTAGTCTCTGGTCCCAGCGCTGGGTCCCGCAGTCGGTTCCGGTGCTCAGTGCACAAGAAGGATGAAGGCTGGAAACGCTACCTCAGAGCCAGGACTCCGGGGCTCTTGGGCAACACTTGATCCCTAGAGTAGAGGAAGGTCTCGCAGCCGGAAGATGCAGCTAAAGAAACACGGACTGGAAACGCGGGGCAAATTTTGAACGGTGGAGGGGAATTAAGCAGAGAAGCAGCTTCCCAAAGGTCATGCAGATTTTCCATGGCCACCTGGAAGAGATCCGCTCTGGTTCAACCACTATGTCTACACTACAAGGTTTTGCGCAAAAACCTGCTGAGTGTCCACACCTCAAATGCGCTTTTGTGCAAGTAAATCAGCAGTAAAACGTCAGAACAGAGGGCTTTTGCTGGTGAAGGTAAATCTCATTCTATGAGGCATAACTCCCTTTTGTGCTACAGCTATTGCGCAAAAAGGCAAGTGTGGATACTCGAGGGGTTTCTTGCACAAGAAAAAGCACAGATGCACTTTTGCAATGCGCTTTGAGGTGTGGCCGTAAAAAGGCTTCTTGTGCAAGTGTAGACATAGCCTCATTGTACCAAGAGTAAGGGTGTGAATACACAGCAGGGCTTAACTCTAAATAAACTATGCAAATTGAGCTATGTTAGTTGCGTAGCTTATTTCAAAATAATTTATTTTGAAATTGGGAGCATCTACACAGCACTTATTTCTAAATAGAGCACTATTCTTCTGACTTCCCTTAGGCTACCTCTAGACTGCCGCTTTTTATCCGCTAATGTTACAATCAACACAACTGAAGAGGCCACCTCTAGCTGGCACAAGTAGCAACTGATAGACACATGCAAGTGACATAATTACCACAGTGACATAAATTAGGTCAACCTCCGTTGGTCATGTAGACATGGCCTAACACAGAGGAAGAGTTCTCCATGGGCATTAAATCCTCTATAATGCCTATGTCATGAAAAGACCTTTTGTCATCTCAATTATGACTAAAAGTCTTGTCCTTGAGGGCCAACTCAACAACCAAGAGAAAGAAGCAAGATGTGACAAGATTTTCGGTGGGAATTGGTTGCTTTGGGACACCCCTGGAAGATGTCAGCAGCAAAAAACAAGTGACAATGATCATGACAAAGAGATGGAAGATCCATCAAATGAGGCACCAGTCTTGCAAGAGGTCAGTTTGGTTGGAACTCAAATCTTTTGTCACTAGAGTGCACAGGAGAAACCTCACCAACTTATCTTCTTTGAGGTCCATTTGAGCTCGAATCAACAGTGAAGGGCATTTCAGTCGGAACGGACATCTTCTCTTGGTTTGCCCTGCTGCGGAGAGCCAACGATGTTTGTAACCATGCAGAACAAAATCTGCCCCTTTGGAAGAACATCATGTTCAAGGTACCTGGAAATTTGTCTACACAGCAACATTATTTCTAAATAACTAACGTTATTTCTAAATAACATAGTCCACATATATGTGCATGTTTACATAGCACCCTAAACTCGAAATAAGATACTCAATTTGCGCTATGCAAATTGCATAGCTTATTTTGAGTCTATTTCGAAATAGCTTATTTTGTCATTTGGCACTGTCTATACAGCACCAAATTTCAAAATTTCAAGCCGTCCCTTACTCATTGTACAATGAGGTTTAAAGGGATGGCAAAATAGCGCGTCTGCTATATTTCAAAATAGTGGATGCGTTCAAAAGACGTGGGGTAGCTATTTCAGGATACCTCTGGTATCCCAAAATAACTTTGCTGTGTAGACATACCCATACACAGCCAGCAGTTATTTTGACATAATGTTGAAATACTGTCAATCTGGAGGACTTTTATTCCTACTCCTGTAACTCTCATTTTAGGAGGAGTAAGAAGTATCCCAAAATAACTACCCCACACTATTTAAGCATCCCTGTAACCCTCATTCCACCAGGGTTAAAGGATATCTTGAAATAGCACATTATTTCAAAATTTGGTGCTGTGTAGATGCGCCAAATTTCAAAATACACTATTTAAAAATTCAATCGAAATAAGATACATAATTTGCATAGTGCAACTTATGTAGCATATTTTGAGTTTAGCCCTGCTCTGTAGACACACCCTCATGGTAAATCTACACAGAGGAGTTATTTCGGCATACCAAGGTATCCCAAAAATAGCTACTCCAGATCTTAGAAATATTTTTCAAAATAACGGGCATGCTATTTCATCATCCCCATAAACCTCGTTGCACAAGTGTTAAAGGGATGTCTCAAAATAGTGCACTATTTTGAAATTTGGCACTGTATAGATGTGCCAAATTTTGAAATATGCTATTTTGAAATTTGATCAAGATAAGATACGCAATTTGCGTAGCGCAAATTGTGTATCTTATTTTGAGTTTCGGGTGCTGTGTACACACACCCAGCTCAAGGAAGAGTGCTCTATTTTAAAATAAGTGTTGTGTAGACAGCACCAAAATTCAAAATAAGGTATTTTGAAATAAGCTAAGCAATTGACTTAGCTCAATCTGCGTAGCTTTTTTTCCAGTTAAGCCCTGCTGTGTAGATGCACCCTGATCAGTCTGCACTGAAGGCCTGTGGAGACATCCTTGAGAAAGACAGATGGCTTCTTTTTGCCTAGCCTCAAAAATCTGACCCCTCTGTGGAAAGAATCTCTGAGCAGGAAGAGTGTGTTGGAGGAGACTGAGAACTTCTTCCAGGGTAATTCAGAAAGAAGAGACAAATTACAACCCCTCTTGGGAAGATAAAATGAGCATGGAATGTGAAAGATTGGCTCAGAGCATGAATTTGGCTCCAAATCAAGTGTGTGATCCTTGTGTGTGATGTTTGATCATTGTGTGATGTTCATTCTGGGGACGGATTGATCTGAATTCACTCTCCCTGGTTGCAGTGTGGGGGGACTGCCACCAATGGCATCTTTGGTATTTACAGTTCCAGTGGTTTGATGGGGCCCAATTGAAGGTCTCTTTCCCTTGTCATGGGGGTGTGAGCAAAGAAGTGGCATGCAAGAGTTTCCACAGGGACTGTGGGAGAGAGGCAAAGGCTGGTGGAGTTAGCAGGTGGCTGCTTGCAAGTCGGACAGATGCAGCAAATGTGTGGCAGAGTTATGGGGAAGGTGGGAGGAGATAACTTTGCGGCGAGGGAATGGAGCTCACCTAGGGTACATCTACACAGCAGCGTTATTTTGGAATAACATCCGTTATTCCGAAATAACTATGCGAGTGTCTACACAGCTAACCCATTATTTTGGCATTTGTAAAACTCATTCCATGAGGAATAACGCCTCATAATAGCTATTTTGGAATAGCAGTAGCGTGGACACTCCACTGCTGCTATTTTGAAATAGCTCCTCCCCCAGGCCATTCAAAGTAATTACTCTCCAGTGCTTCTTGGGGCTCTAAATTGAGGTAGTACTTCCACATTAGGGGAGCCTGCCGCAGACTAAGTTTCCCTGTAGTGTAGATGTGCTATTTCAAAATAAGCTACTTTGGAGTATTTCTTCTGGAATAGCTTATTCCAAAATAATCGTGCAGTGTAGATGTAGCCCTATAAGGGAGTGGAGGGAGGGATGGGTGTGACAGGGATAGATGGATGGAAGGATGCAGGGGTCCCTGTGTCTCACAACCCTTCCCCCCCACCAGGGCTCTGTGCTTTGCTGTTGTTACTGTTGGAACTCGCTGCACTCACTCACCCCTCTCCGTTGCGCCCCATTTGCGACGCCCGAGTCATGGAGAAATTCATCAAGGAAGCCAGAGACACTGAAAACGCCATGGTAGGTTCCCAACCACATCAGCCTCAAGACCCAGGGGAGGGGTCCCTGTTAACCAGCCTCCCCTCCCCAGAAGTGAATGCATCTTAGCACTGGGCAAGGGGTCCCTATGTAACCAGCTACACGATGTCAGGTGATTTGGTCTCTTTACAGGAAGGTTGTGCAAATTCTTGCAACTTCTCAGAAGTTCTCACAGTGCCCGACACAAAAGTTAATTTTAACAAGTGGAAGAAAATGGACGTGAGTCTGAGTGGGCCCCAGGGCAGGGGGAGTCTGAGGCGGGGGTTCTTGGGTGGGGCGCACAGGGGTCTGATCCGGGGGTGTTGGACTAAGGCATCCGGGGGTCTGATCCAGGGGTGCTGGGTTGGGGCTCTGATCCTCTCCTCCCTCCTCAGAGGCAGAGGCAGGCAGCGGAGGTGTGGGAGGGGCAGGCCCTCCTCTCAGCCGCTGTACTCCGAGCCCGGGACCTAGTGGCCGATCCCTTCCTGAGCCAGCAGCTCGGCCGCACCTACAGCAACCTGCGCAGCGTCGGTCAGATCCTGCGCAGCCACAACGCCCAGGTGAGGGGCTCCTGGGTCAGGGCAAGGCTGGGGGCGGGATGGCTGGGAGGAGACTGATGCGTGGGGCAGGACGGAGCAGCGGTGTGTGTGTGTGTGGGGGGGGGAGGGTTGGAGAGGCAAAGGGACACCATAAAAGCTTCTCTCCTCAAATCATCCCTCATCTCCCATAGATGGAGCCGGCCCTGCCTTCTGCCCCGCCCCCCACCCTCGGCGTCCGGACTTTAGCCAAGCTGCTAAGCATTCACTCCAACTTCCTGCGGGGCCGGGTTAAGCTCTTTCTAACGGACGCCTGTCGGCCCGAGGCTGGGTGAGGGGTTCCCGGCCTCCCCTGCCTGTCACAGCACTCCGCTCCCCCTCCCGGAATCTTCCCGGTGACCGACGACTGACAGCCGCCAATCATCTGCCCACTGGACAGCGGCCCCGGAGCCCCGGCACAACCTCGCTGAGGAATGATTGACGCCTGTCACCCAATCCTGAGTGCGTCACAGCCTGGGCCAGAGAGCTCGCTGCCCTTCTGGTGTGACAATGATTGACAGCTGCCCATCAACCCAGTCAGGACTCAATGCACCGATCTCATCCTCCCAACACCAGCTGGAAACTAGAGGAGCAAAACTGACAGACAGCTGAAGCCCTGGACCTGGGAGGTTACCCGTGTAACAGGCCACCCTGCCCCAGAGGTGGCTGCATTTTAACACCCTGCTCCGGGATCCTGGCCTTGCAGACAGGTGCTGCTGGATTGCTCATGGCTGACGATCTCCCCGTAAGAGCAGGGAGCCTGAACATCCAAATCTCTCCTGCCCTCCTTGAAACTGCAGCAGGGCCAGGGACTCAGAGGAGGCTGAAGTGCCGGGGCCCAGGGGCCTTTGCCATAGAGTTTATATTTGATATTAAGTTAAGGTGCAAAGTATTTTGTGTCTAGTTCTTGTTTCTCCTGAAGGATGAAGGAGATGGAGCGGGGGGTTCACCCTCGTGGAGGGTTCTGCCTCCATCTGGCCCTTCCTGACCTGCAGCCCCTGCCAGCCCAGCCCTGGGCTCCCCCCACCCTGCCGGTGCCTCTCATTCCCGACCTGCAGCCACGCCCTGGGCTCCCCCCGCCCTGCCGGTGCCTCTCATTCCCGGCCTGCAGCCCCGCCCTGGGATTCCCCCGCCCTGCCGCTAGGGGCGGCTGTGGGACAGGGAACGGGGCAGGGGCTCACTCCTGACCTGCAGTCTCTGCCAGCCCAGCCCTGGGCTCCCCCAGTCCTGTTGGTGCCCCTCGCTCCCCAACCTCAGCCCATTTGTTAACGTCATGTGGCTTGCACCGTGTAAACCAAGTCTGGCTGCTGCCAGTGAAAATATCAGAGGTCACATTTCCTTTGACAGCTGCCATGCTGGGTTCAGTCCAGCAAGATGGACTTGGAAACGAACAGCCAGGACGCCTGGGTTCTCTCCCCAGCACTGGGAGGGGAGGAGGGCAGGCGGCTGGGAGCCAGGACTCCGTTGATTTTGAGCCCGACTTGCCTTCTACACACAGCAGATCACGTCTGAGAACGTGGCGTGGGAGAGGGGTTGGACGGATTCGGGAGGGCAGGGGAGTGGAGGAACCAGAAAATGCCAAGATCCTGGTTTGATGTGTCTGCTTCCCAGTCCACTGTGCTCCCCGGACTACGCAGCTGCCTGTAGCAATTGGGGGGGGAGAGAAATCCAGCAGGAGCAGCCTCAGTCTCTGTGCAAAGTGTCAGATGGGGAAGGGAGGTGCAGGGTGCTCCCATCGCGAGGGCGGAGATATTTAGGGGTAAAGAATGAAAACGGAGTGTCTCTGAAACACGCACCCGGCTACCTGCCTCGCAGCGCCCCCTAGAGCCACCCAGGGGCCAGTTCTGCCTGCCAGGGGAGAGCAGCCCTTGCTGAGCCCCTGCCCCGTTCCCTGTCCCACAGCGCCCCCTAGCGTCACCCAGGGGCCAGCCCTCACTGACAGGGGATAGCGCCTCGGTTGAGCCCCCTCCCTGCCCCACAGCACCCTCGACTGCCGCGCTCAGATATCAGGCTGGCCCTAGTCCAGGTTTTGTTGTTTTTCACAAGATAGAACCGAGATACGGGCAGGCCACAGACTTGGTGGCACCTGCGGTGCAGGGTATAAGATCCTAAACTACCAGTCCTAGGGGAGGGTGTTTAATACAAATGGCTGCATCTCAGCACCTGGCGAAGGGTCCCGGTGTAACTGGCTGCCCCAGCTACATCTTTGCCATTATCTTACCACCTAGATTTTCAGGTTATTTTAGTCTATGCTCTGGTGCCCCCTACAGGCTGTTGACAGGATTGTAGGAACATACACAGTTCCCCATTCCCCTGCCCTGAGCCAGCCAGTCCCCACTCGGGCCGGGTGGGAGCCGGTGCCCGCAAGAGGGACAGTTCCCTGCCCAATTCCCCGTGCCCCTGAGCCTGCCCATTTACGGGCTAAGAGCTCCCCTAGGCCCGGGCTGCATTAGCGCTAGAAGCGGGGCTCCCTGTTCCGTTCCCTGCAGCACAACACCCTCCGCTGCTGACCGGGTGTCCTGACTGGGCCCATGCAGGGCTGGGATGGGGCTGGGTGTGAGCGGCTTCCGACAGGGGAGGAGGCCTGGGTGTCATTGCAGTGGGTGGGATCTGGGGTTTGTATCAGACACAAACAGCAGCTTGTCAACTCCCAGCACCGGGCACCAGCTCTGTGAGTGTCCCTGGAGGGCAGGCGGGGGGGGGGGCGGGGGAGGGACTTTGAGAACCCCTTAAATCTCCCACAGCAGCCTGTCCCAGCCCAGACAGAACAAGACACATTTTACAGGAACTTCGGGGGGCTGCAGGTCAGGAGTGAGGGGCAACAGCAGGGGTGGGGGAGGAGCCCAGGGCTGGGCTGGCAGGGGCTGAGAGTTGGGAGTGAGGGGCACCAGCAGCACTGGGGGGGGGGGGGGAGGCCAAGGTTGGGCTAGAAGGGGCTGCAGGTTAGTAGTGAGGGGCACCGGCAAGGCTGAGGGGTCCAAGGCTGGGCTATCAGGGGCTGTGGGTTAGGAGTGAAGGGCACCAGCAGGAGCAGGGGAAGCTGCTTACGTGACTCTGGGACATGTGGTATCAGCTCCCAGCCCCTCCACCCACCCCTGGCTCTTATCACCTCAGCCAGGCTCCTGCCCTTCCCAACCCTGAATTTTTTCCCAGCTCCAAAGTCCCCCATCTGGCAGCCTGCTTGGCTTCCCCTCACTCTTCACTCCCCTGGGATTCCCTTTTCCCATCACAGTTACCCGCCCCACTGAATTGTTCCCAACCCCAAGCTCCACTCTGACCCATTTCTGCCCAACTGAGGCCTGGGACATTTTCCAGCAACCTATGTGGTGCAAGGTGGGGGCTCACCAGGGGGCGCTGTGGGGCAGGGAGTGGGGGAGGCTCAGCAGGGGACGCTTTCCCCTGGCAGGCAAGGCTAGCTCCAGGGCATCACTAGGGGGTGCTGTGGGACAGGGAGTGGGGGGAGGAAGCTCAGCAGGGGGCACTTGCTCCCACCCTGACAGGCAGAGCTAGCCCCTGTGCTGCCCTTTAGTGACCCCGGCAGGCCGGCGCCAGTCTGGTGAATCAATATCTCACTACCAGCCTTTGTACCTCGGTTGACGGGAAAAATATTTGGTAACCCTCCCCTGCCTCCAGCAGTGCTGGTGCCCCTCACTCCCGACTCGCAGTCCACCTCTGTTCCGGAAGGGGGCAGAGAAAGGGGGTCCCTCCCGGCTTCCCCCGATTGGCTGCCAGGGCCTGTCTCTCTCCCCAGGACGCGAGAAGGCTTCAATGGAGACACTGAGATTCCTGCTTCACCGTGCGGTACGACCTGGGTCCAAACCTTTCCCAAACTCCCCAAGGGGAGTGCATGTTCCCCAATGCCCCTCCCTCCTGACCTGCAGCCCCTGCTAGCCCAGCCCTGGGCTCTCCCAGCCCTGCCGGTGCCCCTCACTCCTGACCCGCAGACCCCCCACCTCAGCCAGTGCCCCTCACTCCCAACCTGCAGCCCTTTCCAGTCCAACCCTGGGCTTCCCCAGCCCTGCCGGTGCCCCTCACTCCTGAAACCACAGCCTCTGCCAGCCCAGCCATGCCAATGCCCCTCACTCTCTACCTGCAGTTTTTGCAGGCCCTGATCTGTCCTCTGAACCGTGCCAGTGCCCTTCACTCCTGACCCGCAGCTTCTCTCACAATGACTTCCATGTCCCCACAGCGTGGCAAGCGACCCGGCCGACACTCTTACTCCATCTACCGGAACGTGGAGGGACCAGGTGGGGAGGGGGCTGCAGGGTTGGAGCTGAAGGTGACTGACGGGGAGGAGGATGAAGATATGGCCGCCCTGGTGACCCCCAGCCCGCGGAACCGAACCAAGGCTCTGACCTATCTGGTGCTCAGCACCCTGCTTGTCTTCACCGTTGGTAAGGACCTGCCCCCAAAGTCTGTCTCTATCCAGTGACTCCACCTCTGGTCCAAAGCTGCACCCCCATCCCAGCAGCTCTGCCTTCCCCTTGTCTGACAGCCCGACCCTTTGGCCCTGAAGTCTGTCCCCTGAAGTCTGACAGCTCCACCTCTTTACAAATAGCTCCCCCCATTCTGACACTTCCAACACTCCAGTCATCTGAAGAAGTGGGTTGTACCCACGAAAGCTCATGATACCATCTACATGTTTTGTTAGTCTTTAAAGTGCTACCAGACTATTTGTTGTTTTTTAAAGTTTTTCCTGTTTCAGACTAATTGGCTACCCCTCTGAACCCATTCTGAGGGTCATACTCCCTGGACAGATGGCCCCGCCCTGCCTTGAGAGCCCTGCCCCCTGTCCTGACAGTTCAGCCTCCTGGACTGATATCCACAACCCCTTCAAAGATAGCCCCACCTCCTGCCTGTTAGCCACCCCCCTTCAGTGACAGACTTGCCTTCTGCTTGTTGGCCATGCCCTCTTCACTAATAGCCCCGTCCCTGCCTGATAGTCCCTCTTTGCAGACAGCACCGCCCCTGCTTGTTAGCCACACCCCCTTCACACATAGCCCTGCCTTGTGCCTGTTAATCCCCCCTGCCTGTTAGGCACTGCCCCCCACCCACACCCCATCTGTCTCCTGTGTTTGTGCCCCTCCTGCCCATGCCCCGTCTCCCTGCTGTGCAGCCTTCCTCCTGGGCTATGTGGCACTGCGGGGAAGCTGCCCATCCTGCGCAGGGCTGCGGGGGGACCTACTGGCCGTGGTGAGTGACGAGGGGACCGTGGAGGAGCTGCCGGCCCCAGGACCTCCCCTCTACTGGGCTGACCTGAAGGAGATGTTCCAGAAATACCTGCGGGAGGAGAGCATCGAGCGTACCATTCGGTGAGCTGGCACTAGGGCTCCTGCCCCCAGAAAACCCCCAAACCTCCCAGGTCACCCCACCCCACAGGGCACTCCCAGTCCCATAGATTTTCCCATGGGGAACCAACACCCCAGGGGGACCCCTTGCCCCACATGGATCCCCACTCCACAGATCCCCATGCCCCATGCAGACACCCCATCCCACTTGGAAGCCTTATTGTCAAAGATCCTCCCATGAGAAACCCACACCCCATGGGACCCTCTGCCCCATGCAGATCCCCATCCCACCAGGAACTCCTGCTGTCAAAGATCCTCCCATGGGGAATCCCCACCCTGAACTCTGAATTCCCCTCCAAGACTCCAACCCTCAAATGCAGGGTCCTCCCCCAATCATCCCTCCTTGGGGACCCCCCTGCTCCATGGCCCACCACCCTCGAAAACACCAAACTGGGTCTCCATTTTCTAATTTCCCCACCACAGCTAGACAGGGTAGATGGGGGGCAGCTGGCCCCAGCTTCCCCTGACACCTCCCTTTTTTGCCACCATTGCCCAGGTGGGTGAGTGAGGGCCCCCATCCGCCCGGTTCACCCCGCATGGATGCCCTGACCCACCGGCTGCTGGAGAGTTTCACCTCCTACAGGCTGGACCGGGCCTGGACTGACACCCACTACGTGGGGGCTGCAGTACCCTGACAGGTCTGTCCAGGAGGGGGGCCACCCAGAAGGGATGGAGGGAGAGACTAGGGAGGTGGGCGGAGGGTGCTGCTCCACATGGGGAGGGGGATTTGGAGTCAAGGGTGGGAGGTGGGGTCAGAAAGAGGGGGAGCATTGGGTGGGGGTGGGGCCAGCCCAAGGGGGATGGGAGATGGGGGCATGGGATACAAGGTGGGGACCCATGGGCCCAGCAGGCTGGGCTAAGATCCCCTCTCCCCATCCCTAGGCAGAACCCCAACTTCCTGCACCTACTGGATACGCAGGGAGGCATCCTGGAGAAGTTGCCACTGGAGGACCCCCGAGATGTACTGCCCCTACAGCGCGCCTGGCAATGCCACGGTAATGACCCTGGCAACACCCTGTCACCCCCATTACCGCTCCTACAGCGCCCCTGCAATGCCACGCTAATGACCCCAGCAATGCCCTGTCACCTCCAGTACTGCTCATTCAGTGCCTCAGAAATGTCACGGTAATGACCCCAGTAATGTCCTGTCACCCCCGTTACTGCTCCTACAGCGCCCTGGGAATGCCATGGTAATGACCCCGGCAATGCCCTGTCACCCCCGTTACTGCTCCTACAGCACCCCAGGAATGCCATGGTAATGACCCTGGGAACACCCTGTCACCCCTGGTACTGCCCCTATAGTGACCCCTGGCAAAGCAAAGGTAACAATCCCGGCAACGCCCTCTCACCCCTGCTACTGCCCCTATAGGGCCCCTGGCAAAGCCATGGTAATGACCCTGGCAAGGCCCTGTCACCTCCTGTACTGCCCCTACACAGCCCCCTGTTACCTCTATTACAGCACCCCTGTCAATGCCATGGCAATGCCCCTCAGCAACACCCTATCCCGCCCGATACTGGCCCTACAACACCCCCAGTAACACTATAGTAACACCTCCATCCACTTCCTCCCATCCTGCTCCCCATCCTCACTCTGGAAGCTCCCCCATCTCTTTCCTTCTCTTGAGGGGATTGGTTTTTGGGGATGCCCCCCCATGCTCAACCCCAACTTTCTCCCCAGGGGGGGCTGGTCTATGCCAACTATGGGCGCCAGGAGGATTTTGATGCCTTGGGACAGCTGGGAGTGAACCCCCAGGGCCACCTGGTTATTGTCAGAGTGGGACAGATAAGCTACGCTGAGAAGGTGAGCCTGGACACCTGGGTCTTCTCCCTAGTTCTCCGAGGCGGGGTGGGGGGGGGGAAAGGGGGCTGGTGGGTTGGAACAGGGGGCTGGGAGCCAGGACTCCTGTGTTCTCTCCTTTCCTTCAGGTGGCAAACGCAGAGTCAGCCCAGGCCCAGGGGGTGCTGATTTACCCTGACCCCTGGGACATCCCCCAGGATCCTCGCAAACTGGGTCTGTCACAGAACCGGGCAGTTTATGGACACGTGAGTCCTGTGGACATAAAGCAAAGAGGGGTCTGCATGGGACATCGAGGCAAGGGGTCAGGGTCCCAGGAAAGTGGGGTGCTGATGGGTGGGGAGGCAGGTTGCTCTGGGATATTGATCCCGGGCAAGTTAATGAAGCAGTTTATTCAGGCCTCAACGAATAAAGAATTGAAGGGGCAGGACATGGAATTAATGCCCATCCTGCAGCTTGCGGCAAACATGCCACGTCATGCTATTGAGATGGGAGCTCAATGGCTATGATGGGCCTTCGACTCCCGCCAGCCTCCAGCTCAGTATTGGGACCAAGGAGGCAGGTTTCCACAACAGGACAGGGCTTCCCAACTGGCTAGCTGATAGATCTCCATTCATGCCTGGCGCCAGGAGGCCAGCTGCTCTGCCGCAGGGCTTCGGTTCCTGGGGCTATTTAGCATCTCTCCCTCTCTCTCCACCCTGGAAGCAAATGTAAAATCCTCCCTGATGGTTTGCTGAGGACATGGTGTTGTGAGCCGGTCCCTCTGGGACTCTCCTCCACACCTGAACCGGCTGTCTGTAAACTCCTCAGCCAGCCACCCTACGCTGGGCAGGTCTTCCGGCTACTTGTCCCCCAACCACAGTCTCAGGTCGGGGGGCAGCGTTCATACAGCTGCTCCAGCACCATCAGCTCAGCCAGGTCCTTCGTGGTCTGGGCCCTGCCCCACCTGCCCATTTGCGGGCGTATGGCCCCACGTGGAGGGCCAGGTAGGTCTCCCCTGGGGCCTTCTGCGAACTCCAGAACCTTTTCCTGTTCGTCTCGAGAGTCAGCCCACCCCTGTGCAGCAGGGCCTGTCTGAACAGCTCAGAGTGCCCTGCCTCCATCCCGTCCTTCTGGATGAGCATCCCTGGGCCTGGAATCCCGTAAAGGGGTGAGATGTGGGAGCCTGTCTGCTGGGTCGGCCTGGTGCAGGTCGCAGGCTCTCTCAAAGGCAGCAAGGAAGGATCTATGCCCCCCCTTACACTGGGGCAGCACGTCCACATCCTAGTTCCATGCAGTCCTGGGCCCCCTGGCCCTTCCCCACTCACCGCAGCAGGGGTCTCTGCCTCTCAGCTCCACTATGGGCAACTCATGCTGCCACTGCCTCTCCTGGTCCTTCAATTCTTTTAGCTGCAGTTCAAGTTCCATTCGTCCAGCTCCAATGTGGGAGAACCCAGATGGGATGAACTGGTGCTGGCCAAGTGGGTCTTAGCGGGCACTGTGTGGGTCTGGTTGCCTCCAGCCCCTTCCCTGTCCTCGCCCCTGAAGCACCCTCAGGGGCTGTCTGGTGGTTCCTAGCTGGGACAGGAACCAGCTCCAGGATCATTCTCTTCCAGCCGGGTGGTTATCTGGGCTTTGGCGAATTTCCCAATTCGCAGCCCTCTCCTTGTACAGCTCATCAACGTCCTTCTTAAGGAGATGGTTCTAGACAAGAGTTCGGCAGCCTTTTCAGACCAAAGAGTCAAACAAACTACATCAACATTCACACCAAGTGGTCAACAAAGAGCCATATAAGAATACCCATTTGCATGCCTGAAAATATACACCTTAATATTATTGATAATTGACATGATTAATAATAGCATAAATGAAACACTGTACTCACAGACTTTATTTAATGGGACTTACGCTGCTGCTGGGGGTGCAGTTTGTGACTGTGGGGGTGCAGGAGTTAGGGTTGGGGTATATGAGGGGCTCAGGGCAGGCGGTTGGGGTGTGTGGGAGGTGCAGGAGGCAGGGTAGGGCACTGGGGTGGGAAGTAGAGTATGGGGGGAGCCCTGGGGCCGGATTACCTTACTTGGCCAAGGCTGGGCTGCTGCACCTGGGCAGCAATGGCTGGATGAGGGGCTGGGCCAGGATCACCACAGCTGGATCGTGGCTTCCCCTCCTACCTTTGCTGCAGCAGGAGGACAGCCACCACCAGCCCTTCCTGCGGCCAAATGGGGGCTGGACCGTGGGGCCTGCCCCAGGATTGGGGCTGGGGATAGGACACTGCAGCCAGATGGGGGTTGGGCCCTGATTGGGGCCTTCTTGGCCAGACTGCCACCACCACTGCCGGAGCCTGAGCCGGGCTGCCGCGGTCAGGCTGTTGCAGCAGTTGTGGGGCCGCCATGGCTGGGCTGCGGGATCTGCCCCAGGAGCACAGCGGCTGGGGACAGATGGTGGCCAGCAGATGGGGGCTGGAGCTGGGCCACTGCGCCAGATGGAGGCATCTGTCACCGCCAGCCCCTCTCGCTATCACAGCGTGGAGTGTGCACACGTCCCCTACAGCACGCCTCAGCCAGCCCTTGAAAGGAGCAGAGTGCCCCAGCCAGTTCTAACCAGGGTGCAGCACCTTACTTTCACCTCTGGGTAAAGGTGAAATAGACAGAAAAGAGCATCCTGACCTGAGTAATGGCACGTTTTTCAAATTTAGAATTTATTTTTCATTTTAATTTAATTTTAAAAGTTGTGTGTATTTTGGGAGGGACAAAAGAGCCATATTTGGCTCGAGAGCCATAGATTGCTGACCCCTGTTCTAGACCATCTCCCTGCTGTGCCCATGTTTGCAGCACCCCCCAGTTCCCAGGAAGAACCCTTCAGTGTGCCAGCCTCCTTGAGGGTCACAACCCCTCCCGGGGGTTAGGCCATAGGCCCCTCTGCTTCCTGGGACCACTTCCCACAGTCCCTAGGTAGAACCTCTCCTTGGGCTGACACCCCTTCTCGAGGACCACACTCTTTCTGGTTAGGCCGTAGGCCCCTCCACTTCCTGGGACCGCTCCTAACTGGCCTTCAGTGCACCTGTTGCTTGCTAGTTCCCCTTTCTACTGCACCTCAGTCACTTACTCAAGGGCGGAGTTTCGGCAGGGCAGGGGGGCAGCAGCCATGTGCACTGGGACGCAGCTTGTTTTTCATCCTGTTCCCCAGACCATCGGGGAGCAAGGGGAAAGTACTTGGAGTCCATGATTTACTCCTCTGCCCCCTCCCTTCGCCAGTCAGGAGTGAGAGACATGCACGGAATGCAAGTACTGGGCTGGGGCCCAGACCAGGAAGGACCTGGTTTAGATGGTGGCGCTGGAGCAGCTATATGAATGCTGCCCCCTAACCTGAGGATGTGGCTGGTGAACAAGAAGCCGAAAGACCAACCCAGCGCAGGGCACTTGGCTGATGAGCTTACAGGGAGCCGGTGCAGGTGTGGAGGGGAATCTCTGAGGGACCAGCTCACAACAGCTAGCAGGTAGAACAGAAGGTCTATTAGTTGACAGGCACACAGGGAGGAGCAGACTTGTCAGCACAGGAACCAGAAGCAGCCAGCACAATCCATCTCTGCAAGTGTACCCCCAGGCCAGCAAGAGCCTCTCACACACTCAGCAGCCCACCCCAGTCCTGCCTCTGGCCTTTGTCCAGCTTCCTGGGCAAAAGGTGTCACCTGGTCACACCCGCTTCCCAGGCTCAGGTTGCAGAAAGCATCAGCCACTGTGTACGGGGGGGGGGGCGGGGAGGTTGTCACACTGAAATGCCCATCACATCTAGGTACTGGTCAGTGCCCAGGGAAACTGAGGCATGCACACAGGGTTACTACAGCACAGTAGAAAACACATGCAACATAACAAAGTGAAACAGAGTGAATTCAATCCCCACTTCATCACACACAGTGATCAGGGAGTGGGGGAAGGGTGAAATGGGACTCTACCCTGGAGGGGAACAGGTGCTTACCTCTGCAAATGTCAGCAGGGCAAGAAGCAGGGTGGGTGGGCACTGCCTCCTTCCCACGCCTGCTGTGTATGCCTCCCACAGGTCCACATGGGGACCGGCGACCCCTACACCCCTGGCTTCCCCTCCTTCAATCACACCCAGTTCCCCCCTGTGCTGTCTTCTGGGCTGCCCAGTATCCCAGCCCACCCCATCAGTGCCAGCACGGCCGCCCGCCTCCTCAGGTAAGGGGGCACGCAGGATGTCTGGGTTCTCTTCCTGATTCTGGGAGGGGAGCAGGGGCTGGTGGGTTATAGCAGAGGAGCTGGGAGCCAGGACTCCTTGGTTCTCTCCCTGGCTCTGGGACTGTGTTGGGGGATGTTACGAGGTGGGTAATTGGCTAATCGTGTAGTCGATACAATTTTTATCAACTACACGATTAGCCGATACGGGAAGGCGCTCTGTCCCAGTTTGTGCCAGGTCCAGGATACACCCCTGCTGTGGCTCTGCAGCTTAAATGTAGTAGGAGCCAGGTGCGCAGGCAGCCCGGCTCCTATTACATTTGAACTGCAGAGCCACAGCTGGTGTAGCTCCCAGGGCCCATGCAAACTGGGATTGAGCAGTTCTGTCTCGCGCCAGCTCCGAGACCGTTGTGACTTTGCCTACCCTGCCCCCCCAACGCGCACCACAGAGACGGTGCTAGGGGGAACCAGCTTTTAAGATACAGAGGCGGGGGAAGGGAGAGCGAGTAGTTTAGTCACTCGACTGTCCAGCAAGTCTAGGCTTATCTGGTAATCAACTACTCAACTAGTCGTTTACATCCCTAGTGGGGGAAGATCTCAGGTATACCCATCTCCTTCCACCTGCAGTAAGCTGACAGGCCTGGCTGCCCCCCCACGCAACTGGAAGGGCCGCCTGGCCAAGGTCCCATACCACCTTGGCCCCGGGGACTCAGGCATCCGGGTGCATCTCCAGGTGAACAACATCAAGACTTCAACCATGATCAGTAACATCTTCGGGTGCCTCGAGGGGAGATTTGAACCCGGTGAGGCTGGGGGAAGGGTGTGGAGAGGGGAAGAAGAGGGCTCGCTGGGTGGGAGAAATTGATGTGGGGGAATAGGAAGAGGACTGGGGGCGGGGTGGATGCCTGGGAGGGCTGTGGGACATGGAGAGGTGGGGGAACTAGGGACTGGGGGTGTGTCGGGAGGGGGCAGGTGTGGGGCTGTGGCTGTGGGGGGCGGAGTCTTCTTTCCCCCAAATCTTGGCTCCCCCTGTAATATAACAGAGTCTGGGGACATCACTGAGAGCTCATATTAGGGTGACTTGCTTACAACCAGGGCTACTTATAGTCTAAGTCTGGGGGGTCCTCCTCCATAAGGCACCAAACCAGTCACTAAAAGCACTTCTGTTTGCCACACTGGCCAGCAAGAAGTCACACAAGCAACCCCCTTAGATACCCAGCTTCTCCTGTGCCACAACCAGCACAGCTCTTACACAGGTGAGAGGTTATGAAAACCCATCTCACCAAATCCCAACAGGTTCTCCTGAACCCAACAGACCAGTCACAGTCCCAGGTCAATTTATACCTTAGATCCCACTCAAAGGAGCACGCTGTGCCAATCCTTTAGAATCTAACAGCTAAAGATTTATTCATAAAAGAAAGAAAAGGTTGGAAATAAAACAATTGAAGAAACAGATTGCACACGCCAATTACAAAGTTCCTAGTGCAGGCCTGTAGCAGAGATGGAATAAACTGCTGTCTTGTGTCTCTGGAATACGTCCTCTGCTAGGGTGGGTCGTCAGTCCTTTTGGACTCATGTCCTTGAGGGGATGAGCTGGAGTGAAGACAAGATGAAGGAGCCCCCAGGGCTCTCGTTCTGCCCTTTCCCACACGGAAGGAATCCCACTGCTCTCCTGCTGTGAAAGAGCCTCCCGCAATGGAGTTTGTCACGTGAGTCAGTCACTATCCATGCCTGACTCAGGCCTGAGCAGCCATCGCTCACGGGCTGGTCTGAACCTTCACAGCCAAGTTCCTCAGCTGTGGATCGGCACCACAGGAGGCCCATTGCCAGCGAAGTGCTGCAAGTCACGTGACTAGCCACCCTTAGGCTCTGTCTAGACTGCATTGCTTTTCCGGGATACATCTGGTATCCTGGAAAAGCAATGCCACGTGCAAGGAACGTGTCTGCTTTTCCGAAAATTTTTTCCAAAAAGCAGATGCGCTCTTTTGCCGTCCCTGTAAACCTCATTCTACAAGGCATAAGGGATGTGTCGAAAGAGCACTTTTTTTCAAAATTTGGCACCCTGAGGATGCGCCAATTTTTGGAAAAGCCTCTTCCGAAACTAAATTGGAAAAAGATTCTCAATTTGCGTACTGCAAATTGTGTATCTTTTTCCAATTTAATTCTGCAGTCTAGATGTAGCCTTACACAATGGCTGGGCGATGCCTGTTGATAACTCCCAGGAGCGAACATTTGGAATGCGAGGACAGAGCCAGTTCTCAGAACTTCAAATACAAAAATGACACCTGCCCACGAGCAACACAAACAGAGCCAGTGAATCATCAGCTTTCGACAGACACCTCACGGGGTGCAAGATGTGGTGCAAACACAGGTTGCAATAATGTTTTGTATGTTCATCTAAAAAATTCAATAACATCCCCCCCAGATCACTACGTGATTGTCGGGGCCCAGCGGGACTCACTGGGCCCGGGGGCAGCTGGCTCAGGCGTGGGCACAGCCCTGCTACTAGAGCTGGCCCGGACCTTCTCCACCATGGTGCGCAATGGTAAGAGGACCAGGGGCGGGGATGGCTGAGGTGGCAGGGATGGTTAATGGGGTGGGGCTGACACCAGGGAAGCAGGAGGAAGGGCTGGCTAAGAGTGTGTTGCTGGCACCAAATAGGGCAGGGATGGGACCAGATGACTCACTAGGGAGCAGGGGCTGCGGCTGGTTGAGGGGGTGGGATTGGCCATCAGGTGGGGACCTTGCTTCCCCAAGGAGAAGGGAATATTCATCAGCCTGTCAAAAAAGTTGGCCATCTTAAAGGGGTAGGATAAAACTTCCCAGGATCCTGGGATGCTTGGGTTTGAGGCTGCCCTCCTGCTCATTTCATTTCCTCTCTCAGGCTTCCAGCTGCGCCGCACTTTGCTCTTCGCTAGCTGGGATGCAGGAGACTTTGGCAGCATTGGCTCCACCGAATGGCTAGAGGTAACCAGATGCCTGGGTCCCCTCTGTGGGGTGGGGGAGGGGAGGGAGAGAGTTCTAGCACACCTATGGAGCCTACTGCTCCTGTTCCCCCCACCCCAGCCAAAACACAATGCTGGGAGAGGAGTGGGGGCTGGTGGGTTAGAGTGGGGCAGGGGCAGGGCTCCTGGGTTCTCTTGTAGTCTGCCAGGAGTCATAAGGCTGCATGCGCCTCTGTGTGGTAAGGAGGGTAAATAGCCACTTCCATCCCTGATGAGTGGGTTCCAACCAAAGTCACAGCTATCAAAAACACACCACAGACCATGAAATGTGGCCTTTCCTGCACTTTTACCCTCTACTATAGAGATTTCCTGGGGGAGACCAGCCTTCCTCAAATTGGGAGTCCTGACCCAAAAGGAAGTTGCAGGATGGTGTCGAGCACAAGGATATTTACCCTTATGTCTGTGCTACCGTGAGGTGGGTGCCCTGAGAGAGGCAGCTGCTGAGCCAGGCTCTAGCTCTGATGGCAGCTGAGTCAATGTGAGGGCGGCAACACCATACCATGCTCCTGGCCACCAGCTGCCTCTCTCTGGCTGCCCAGCTCTGAAGGCAGCACCAACAACAGCACGCAGCAGTGAGGGCTGCAGCACCGCAACCCCCGCACAATAATCTTGTGCCCTTCCCACATCTCCTCTAGGAGCCTAGGCCCCACAATTACCATGATGGTTCAGACCAAAATGGCGGAAAGCATGAAATGTTCCATGTTTAAAATCCTACCACTGTGAAAAGAACCCAAACGGACCCTGAATTCGGTGGGGCCTTACTGATGAGCTGGGAGCTGTTGAATTTGGACCACCCCGTATTGTAACTCACCTCCTCTCAAACCTCCTGTCCCTTCCAGGGGTACCTCACCATGCTGCACCTCAAAGCCGTGGCATACATCAGCCTGGACAACGCTGTGCTAGGTACGCAACAGGGTCTGGACTCCTGGGTTCGCTCCAAGATCAGTGCTCCACCACCCACGGGGGTGGGGGTAGGGAATATCCCCACAAAGTGGGATGGGTGGGAATCAAGGCTCCACTGTTGGACTGACCCACCTTAACAGGTTTCTCTTTCCTCCCCTAAATGGCAGGAGATGACAAATTCTACGCCAAAACCAGCCCCGTACTCGTCAGCCTCATTGAGAGCGTCCTCAAGCAGGTGGGGGTTAGGGTTGCCAGATGGTTTCAGCAAAAATACAGGACCCCTCACCCCCCCCCCCCAAAAAAAGTGCCAGGAAAATAAAAAAACAGGAATATTTTTGTTGAACCCCACCCCCACCCCCCTCCCGCCAAACAAAAACACTGGGGAAATTTTGGTTGAGCAAAAAACCCAAAAAAACCCTCCCAGGCCGCCAAAATTCAGTCGTTCAGTCGCAGCCCCTTTAATTGGCGGGCCCGCTCCCCTGACACTCCCCCCGCCGCTGCCGCATGTCCATCAAGCGCCGAGCCGAGAAAAGTAGAAAATACTGGACATTTTGTATATCCGGTATTTTCTCAATATATTTACTGGATAGAAGGCGCAAATACTGGGCTGTCCAGTTCAATACCTGACACTTGGCAACCCTAGTGGGGGTAGTCTCCAGACTCCTGGGTTCTCTCCCCAGCTCTAGGAGCAGAGAGGGGGTTAGAGGAGGGTAGGGGTGAGAGGTTCATTTCCATTAGAGGTGACTAGTTATGATCCACCTATGCGGAAGGTTTAGTTAGAGGTTAAAGGTCAGGGCCCCTGCATTAGTTGACTCTGTGAGTCAGAGGGCCACATTGCCCCCTCTTAGGATGGAAGGTCAGGGGTTAAAGTTCAAAGGTCAACCCTGACTCCTGCCCACCAGGTCGACAGCCCGAACCGCAGCAGCCAGAGTCTGTACGAGCAGGTGACCTTCCCAGACCGGCCTGGGACTGTGTAAGTGGCACTCATGCCCGGGCCACAAGGATCCTTCACTTCCGCCCTCTGCCTCTGCCCACACTGACCGTGCCTAACGGTGACCCTTCACCTCTGCCACTTCTCATGCTGATGCCTACTCAGCGTGGCCCTTTACTTCCCACCCTTCACCTCTGTCCCCTTGTGCACTGGCTCCTCTCAAACGTGACCTTTACCTCTGCCCCTTAACTTGTAGTCTCTGCCCTCCTCTGTGTGTTGACCTTAGCCACCAGTGACCCTTCACCTCTGACCTTACAATAATCTTGAGCTTTCTTGAACTTTGACTTTGGTCCCACCCCCTTTTTACACTGGCCCTGCCCATGGGCAGAAGCTTCCTGTGGCCAATTGTGCCCCATGACCTCCAACCTCTGACCTTCCTGCTTTCATCTTTGACTCCGATCATCACTGACCCTTAAACGCTGACCCCCTGAGCCCACTGATGCCCTAACCTGGCCTGTGCTGCCATCCCAGCCCTGAACCCAACTCCCCAGCCAGCCACAGATACAGGGCCCAAATCTCCTGCCTGTCCCATGTCCTCCTGCTGCCCCCAGGGCTGACTCTGGGGCAGCCCAGGATGGGACAATGGGGACCCCCACCTTGGCTCCCTTTCTCCCCAACTCTGATCCTTCTTCTCCCCTGCAGGATGCAGCCACTCTCCATGGACAGCAGCGCCTACACCTTCACCACCTTTGCCGGCGTCCCGGGAGTAGAATTCTCCTTCACCGAGGTAAGCCCTTGCCCCTCACTCCCAGCCTGCAGCCCCCCAGCCCTGCCAGCGCCCCTCACTCCTGACCTGCAGCCCATCTCTGCCCCTCCCAACCCTCCCGGTGCCCCATTCCTGACCCACAGCCCCACTCTCACACTTTCCTGCACAGGACGGCCGCCTCTACCCATTCCTGAACACCCAGGATGACACCTACGAGAACCTGAATGCACTGCTCTTCGGGCGGCTCCCGGCTGTGGCCAGATCTGTGGCTGAGGTCGTGGGGCAGCTGCTGATGAAGTTGACCCATGACCACCTGGTGCCCCTGGACTTTGCCTGCTACGGCGACACTCTGGTGCAGCAGATCACTCCGTTCAACCTGTACAGCAGCGAGCTAAAGGTAGTGCCAGGGGAACCAGCCCCCCAGCAGTCCCCAAGGGGATCCAGGGCTGCCCCCATTTGCCCTGCATGGAATCTCATGGGGCACAGACCTGAGTTTGCGTAGGGGGTGGATAGGCCCATGGAGGGGAAGATAGCTCAGGTGGGTGGGATTTGGAGGTTCAGTGAGGTGAATAACTAGAGCTGGGGGAGCCTAGGGCTGGGCTGGCAGGGGCTGCAGGTGGGGAGTGAGGGGCACCGGCAGGGCTCAGGGGGCAGGGCAGGGCTGGATTGGAAGGGGCTGCAGGTGGGGAGTGAGAGGCACTGGCAGGGCTGGGGAGGGGCAGGGCTGGGCTGGAGGGGCTGCAGTTCGGGAGTGAGGGGCACCAGCAGGCTGAGGGGAGTCTTTCTCTCCCCCAACCCCAGAGCCGCGGACTGACCCTGCAGTGGATGTACTCAGCACGGGGCGATTATATCCGGGCGGCCGAGAAGCTGCGACAGGAGATCTACAGCTCGGACGAGCGGAACGAGCGGCTCAACCGAATGTACAACGTCCGCATCATGCGGGTGAGCAGGGGATGGGGGGTGCATCATCCTGCAGCCTCCCACCCACTGCATGCACCTCCCTGACCCTGGCATGCCTGCCTGTGCCTGCTGCAGTGGGACGCGCATTGAGGCAAGTCTGCCACTGGGCGCCGTGCTGCTGCGCTGGTGCATGGCGTTGTGTGGCCCCGACTGGCTGCATGCATTGCTGCGCTGGGGGAGGCCCTGTCGCATGGCCACCACCCTCTGCCACCCTGCTGCCAAGGGGGCCGGGCGTGCTGCACAGCCGAACCTGCATCCCTGGCTGCCTTTCTGCCCCACAGGTTGCAGGGAGGAGGGGGGTCCTGGCAGGGTTTGGGGGTCAGACTCTCCTAACCACCCTGCCCCCCTCAGGTGGAGTTCTACTTCCTGTCCCCCTACGTGTCAGTCACGGAGACGCCCTTCCGGCACATCCTGCATGGACGGGGGGCCCACACATTGCAGGCATTGCTGGAGCATCTGAGGCTGCTGCGGGAGGCGCCCGGGCGCTTCAATGAGGCACTTTTCCGGCGCCAGCTGGCCCTGGTCACCTGGACCCTGCAGGGGGCAGCCAACGCTCTGAGTGGGGAAGTGTGGGACATTGACAATAACTTCTGAGCCCCCTTGGGAATCCCCTGGCTTCCCTACCCCCTCCAGTCCCCCCAATCCTCCCCACATCTCCCCATCTTCACCCAACCCCCCAGGGTCCCTCCACCATGCAAAGTTGTTTGTGCCCTTGCCCCAAACTCTGCCCACTCCCAAATCCCTGCCACACCCCCACTTGCCATCCCAGCTGATCCCTCCCCCCCACTGAACCCCTAGATCCTACCCGCCCACATCTCCCCCTGCGCAACCCTCCTGAGCCCTCCAATCTGTGGCCCCTTCTCTTGCACCCCCCCTTCCTTTTCAGTCTCCCCCCAGAGGGACCCTGGCATTCTTCCCCCCAAATCTGAATCCATATTGGGGGCCCCCTTTCGCTGCCTGCTCTCTTCTTGCCCCCCAGGCCTGCTGCCTCCTTCCGTTAATTTATCAGTGGCTGCACCCTCTATAAATGGTTCCTTTTATTGCTGTGATAGATTTAACCCTCTGTCAGAAGCACTAGCTTCTATACCCACCACCTCACCTACAGACCTGATCCAGGAAGGTGCAATGATTGGAGGCATGTGAGAGTCTTCCAGACATTGCGAGACCAGCTAACGTAGGGGCTAATTTTATTTTACACAAATTTATCCATGCTGTTGATCCCCCAGACAGATGAGTTAGAAGTGGGCCTCTGGGCTGCGTTGTCCCAAGAGGCAAAAGAGAAGAACACCTAGTCTTGTGTCCAGTATGAAGCTATTCCCCCAAGCGATAAACTACTCATTCCAGGTACTCCGCCACCCAGGAGAGGGGCACACAACACTTTTTTTTCTTTTGGGATTGGGAAGAGAGTAGGAGGAAGATCTACCACTGGGTTCTAGCCTGAAGGGGAGGCTGTGTGACACAAGCCCCACACTGGGGAGGAAAGGGTTAAGGAGTCGCTCTGGGCCCATAAAACCATGCCCAGGCACTCCTGTCACACATGGTCACCATGGAGACTGACTTGCAGGCCTTTCAGTCATGGTGGTTGACTTCAACTGCCTGGTGATCAGGCCAGAGTATTGCCACCAGGGGGGTACTGTCCTCACAGGAGAGGATGCCAAACCCCTTCCCCCAGTAGCATGCTGTATCATCATTAAGATCAGTGGGATCAATGGACAAGCAGCATCCAGCTCCTCGCAATGTCCCTGCCTCCCCTCCACTACCCCAAAAGTCCACAGGCCCATCTCACCAGAGCCCCTGGACTGCGGCCTCTGGTGGCAGGAATCCTGGGTTCTCTGCCCAGCGCTGGGAGGAGAGTGGGGGCTGGTGGGTTAGGGCAGGGGCTGGGGAGCCAGGACTCCTGGGTTCTCTCCTTAGCTCTGGGAAGGGGGGCTGATGTGCTGGTGGGGAGGCTGGGAGCCAGGATTCCTGGGTTCTTCCTAATGCTCTCTACCTAGCTCCTCCCCATCTGTGTGCCTTACTTCCCCCAGCCCTAATGTGGAGGGGGCTCCCTTGGAATGGTGACCCTCCCTCCCCAGGCAGAAAGCGCAATAAAAATGATGCAGTTGCCTGTGTCTCTATTTCCAGGAACCTCCAGGGCCTGAACCTCCCCTGCCCCAATACCTCCCAGGTTTCCCCTGCACATGGGCCTTTCCCCTCTAGGGGGCACCAGCTCCCATCCAGCCCCAGGACAGGGACTGGCAGACTCAGAAGGGCTGGGGAAGAGGCCTGTCCCCTCTAGGGGGGCACTGGTATTGTTCCATGTGTCACTGCCCACGTCTGTGGCACCAACTGCACCCCACACCCAGGGATCACTGGGCCAGGCTGGTCGAGGGGCCAGAGAGGCATTCTCCCCCCTGCCCAGCCTCCCCACTGCAGTTCAGAGCCAGTTTGGGCTACTTTTAAAATTGTATTTTGGGAAAATATATTATCCAGGCACAAATTTCAAGTATCTGCCCCTCCTTTCCCCCATCCTCCCCAGCTCCCCCCCCCCCGGCAGGGGGACAGAAATCAAGTCTCAGATGAGGGTAGGGGCTCAGGTGCATGGGAAGATTTTGAAGGGGATGACTACAGGGTACAAGGTGTTTCTCCCTCAAAAACAGTGACCAAACCCCCTTTATTGACCCCAGATTTCTGAGTGGGGTTGGAGGTAAAAGGGATAGGACCATCCCCTACAGATAGCAGTGATGGGGGGGGTGTTTCTACCCATGAGGAGGAGCCTTGGCACTGGCTCCGCCCCCTCAGTGCAGACCCCCCCCCCCATGGGGAAGTGTTTAAGGCTCTCTGGCTGCTGCCCCAAGAGGGAGGGCCTAATGCATTTCACCCCCTACCACTCACTTCCTCAAGAAGGGTGGAGCTTCAAGGCCCCAGCCCTTCCATTACCTGCCCACACCTAGAATGGGAGGGGCACAAGGCACAAGGAGGAGCTTCGGTGCTTGGCTACACTCTCTGAGGGGAAAGGACTCCTTCTCTAAGCCCACCCCTGCCACCCCAGGCCCTCTGGGTCCTTCACCAGTGGGAGGAGCAAGGAAGCCTGAGCAAGGAGGGTGGAGCCTGTGCTCCTGTGACACCCCCCCAAAGAGGAGGGATACCAGTTGCCACACCCCATGTCACTCAAGGCCCATTCCCCTCCAGAAGGGGCAGGGCTTATAGACATGGCTCCACCCCTGTTTCAGACACACCCCAAGACAAAGGGGGTGGGGTCAGGCACCAGGGGCAGGGCCTAGTGCAATAGCCACGCCCCCTCAGTAGGCAGCACCCCAGCCCCTCAGTCATGCCCTGCCTCAGTGAGGGGCATGTGGCGGATGGTGTGGAAGATCCAGTCCATCTTAGTGGTCCAGCCGCCGTGGTGTGCTTCGTTCATCTGCTTGGTGAAGTACTCGAGGGCCTGCTGCTCCGAGGTGTCGAGCGCCAGTGTCTTGCGCAGGTAGGCGATGTCGTCGAAGCTCTGCAGCTCCGGCAGCCCTGAACTCAGCATCAGCGAGAACAGGGTGATCAACAGGTTGGCATGTTGCCGGATGGCCAGGTAGGCTGCGGAGCACATCTCCTGGAACCTGCCGGGTGCAGCCGGGATCAGTATGCTGGGGTCTCTGCCCCGATCCTGGGAGCCAGGACTCCTGGGTTCTCTCCACAGCTCTGGAGAAGTGGCTGGGGGGGATCACAGCTGAGAGCCAGGACTCCTGGGTTTTCTCCCTGGAACTGAGAGGGCAGTGGGGAGGGGGATTCACCTCTCAAACTCCTTGGTTTTGGTGCACTCCTGCACCCCTTTGCTGATGACGAGGAGGAAGTCCTGGGTGAGGACGAAGGGGACCCGTTCGCGCTTGTAGCCAAATTTCTTCTTCTTGTGATCCAAGAAGTGGCCGAAGTCAATGTGGAAGAGCTAGGAGAAGGACTCAGATGAGGCCTGGGGCACAAGGCCTGTCCCTTCTAGCAGGTACGGGCTCCCAGCCCCAGGGTGGTGACTGGCTGGCATGGGAGGAGTAGGGAATGGTGGTGAAGGGGCATCTCACCTGCCCGTCATCCTTCACCATAATGTTGCTGTTGTGTCGGTCTCCGATGCCCAGGACAAAGGTGGCCACACAGTACCCAGCACATGAGCGGGTGAACAGGTCAATGGCTGCGTCATAACTGAGCCAGAGCATCTGGGATTAATCACACACCCTCATCCGCCTCTGGAGACTCTCCTGCCCTGGCCCCTGCAGCCCCCTCCAACCAAAGCAGACGCCACCCCCAGTCCAGACCCAACCTCACCTGTCCCCCTTGTTCTTGTCCCGCAGCCAGTGGTGCAGCGCATGGCTGTTGAACTGCAGCGCCCCCTTCAGGCCGCCCTTGCACTGGATCTGCATGATGGTGTGCGAGCTCCTCACCACTTCAATCAGCCCCACGCAGTCCCCTATGGACAGGCAGCCATAGGGCAGCATCCTGTGGGCGCATGGGGGGGGAGGAGATTACTCAGGGAACCCTCACCCAGCGCTGAGATGCAGCCACCTCTGGGGCAGGGCGGCTGGTTATGCAGAGCAGCAGAGTGGAAGGCTGGAGCTGTGAATTGGCCTGAATGCCTAGGTTTGTACCCTGAGTTTGCAGGAAGGAGAGGGTGATCTTTATAGACTCTCAGGACTCAGAGATAGGCCTGGCCCCACCCCTGTCTGACCCATCCTCCCCCGCACACTTCATCTCTCGCAAGGACCCCAGTACCGAAGGTCCAGTCCTTGATTCTGCCACATGTTCTCCATGATCCGGATAATCTGCAGTGTCAGCATGTCCTGCCGGAGATCTACAGCCACATACAGACAGACTGAGGTCAACTCTGCCCCTAAATCCCAACCCGCATCCCCTGCCAGCCCAGCCCTGGGCTCCCCCCGCCCTGCTGATGCCCCTCACTCCCGACCTGCAGCCCCCTCACCGTCCCCATTTTTGAAGATGATCTCATGGTTAGTGAAGAGAAGCTCCGACATGATGTCTGGATTCTCCCAGTTTAGCCAGAGCGGCCGCTTGGCAGACGACATGATCCTACATTCATCCAACCTGCAGGGTAGGGAGACCTGTCAGGGAGAGAACCCAGGAGTCCTGGCTCCCAACCCCCTGCTCTAACCCACCAGCCACTCCCGAGCACCAGGGACAGGCTCACCGGATGTTCCCCAGCTGGTGGACAGGGTTCAGGGGGCAGACGAAGCCCTGGAGTGCATCCATGTAATCTGGGCGTCGCATCTGCTCCACCAAGAACTTCATCTGCATCTGCGGGGGACAGAGGACAGTTAGGTGGGAAGAAGAGCCCAGAGTTCCCATCCCCCCCACCAGCAGAGGGGGTCCCAAGGCCCACAGACCTTCAGGGTGGGTGGTACCTTCTGGGTCTCGTCCTTCTTCTCCTGCCTCAGCGTGTCTGTCAGGTTGACAAGTTTCTCCATTGCCTCCACCTGCCGGTTGAGGTGTTTCAGGTACATGCCACAGCCCCGGCAGAATGCCTCGAGCATGAGCCCGAACCGCTGGCTCACCGTCCTGCTGTGCATCTCTGACCTGCAGGGGTAGCGCACACAGAGTCGCCCCTCATGCTCGCCCCGCAGTCCCTGCCAGCCCAGCCCTGGGCTCCCCCCACCCTGCCGGTGCCCTCACTCCTGATCTGCAGCCCCTGCCAGCCCAGCCCTGGGCTCCCTCAGCTCTGCCAGTGCCTCTCACTTCCAACCCACAGCCCCTGCCAGCCCAGCCCTGAGCTCCCTCAGCGCCCCTCACTCCCGATCTGCAGCCCTGCTACCCCAGTCCCCCAGCTCTGCTAGTGCCCCTCACTTGAGGTGCCAGAAGTAGAAGTGGCCGATGCGCTGGTTGGTCAGAGCTTTTCGGAGCAGGAATCGGGCCAGTGGGTTGTCCAGGTACTGCTCATACTTCAGGACCTGCCGGGGAGCCACACAGACAGGCTGAGACCTTCCTGACCTGCTGGGGGCGCTGTGGGCCAGGGAGCGGGGCCGGGACTCAGCAGGGGGCGCTCTCCCTGGCAGGCAGGCTGACCCCAGGGCGGTGCTAGGGGGTGCTGTGGGGCAGGGAGAGCGGTACCGGCGGTGCCGCAGTACCTGGACCAGCTGGATGAGGTATTGGCTCAGCTTGTCATCTGTCAGCCCCTTCACCAGGCACTTGAGGGCGAATTCCCGGACCCGGGGGTCGGGGAAGTTACAATCCAGCAGCTCCATAGACAGCTCGGGCTTGATGAGGGGCCACTCCTGCAGCAGGCAGTACATCTAGGGCAGGTGAGGAGAAAGAGAGAGCCTTGGGTGGCCCCTACCACTGCACGCACAGAGGTTCAAACCTCTCCTGCTCATCCTCCGAGGCTGGAGGGGAGGGGCCCCTGGGTCTGATCTGTTAGGAAGGAGATACCAGGCCAGAGGGAAGCTGGGGGGTTCTCAGGCTGGAGGGGCCGGTAGGTCTGATCCAGCCACCCTGGGTACCTGAGCCACTTCATCCCGTGAATTCCACTTGACAGACAGCAGCAGCTTGGGCAGGGTGTCCGGGATGTTCACACAGTAATGTCTGCAAAGAGAACAGAGGGTGTCAGGGTTGTGCTCCCCACTCCCCGCTCACCCCCTGCATCATGGGGGAGAGAACCCAGAAGTCCTGGCTCCCAGCCCCCAATGCTCTAACCACTAGCCTTTACTCCCCTCCCAGGTCAAGGAGGGAACCCAGGCATCCGGGCTGCCTACCGGTGCCTCCAGAGGAAATCTTTCTCCTGCTCAGTGATCTCCGACAGGGGGTCACGGTGGCAGATGCTGCGGAGCTGCTCCAGTTCGCTATCCAGCAGGCTGCTGTCCCGGGCCAGGCGATTACTCTGCAGGGAATGGAGCGGGAGGGTCCCCCCATGACACCCACAGTGCTCAGCTACTGGAGACCCAAAAACAGCCCCTGGCCTCCCTCCTCAGCCTCTGCTCTGGGGCCAGGTGGGAGCCAATGCCCCCTAGAGGGGACAGGCCCCTGCCCCAATTCCAGCCCCCCTGAGCCAGCCAGTCCCTGCCCTGGGGCTGGGTGGAAGCCAGTGCCTCCAGGAGGGACGACCCCCCTTACCAGCCCCACCAGACAGCAGTTGAGGCCCAGCTCCCGCGACATGCTCCTGTTAGCGTGCTCCTCAATCTGCACTGCATCAGCGAACTTCACTGCATGGCTGAAACAGGTGAACTCCAGCTCGAGGCAAGGGGTTTCCTGGCAGGCGGGAGGGAGGGAGAGGAGAGGGGAGTAAAATGGTGGGTGAAAACCCTCAGCAGCCCCCCACCTCCCTCCAAATGGGACCACCCATAAGTCACTTCACAAATCCTGTGCTCAGAGCCATCTGATTTATGTAGACCCTACAACAACACATACAAGGGCCAAATGGAACTATTATTGTAGTACCTACCAAGCGTTTCCTCCCCATGGGCTGACCTGGCTGTCATTGCAGGGCCCTGCCATACTCGGCAGATCATGCCAGCTCAGAGTATTTACATAGGCACTAGCTTAACAACCAAATCATGCCAGACCTGTGTACTTATGTAGGCCCTAACTGAATAGCCAGATCATGCTAGGTTGACCATTTTGGTCCAGCATGGTTGAGTACCATAACAGCCAGCTGCCCACTCCCTGCAGGCAGAGAAGTTGGCCACAGTACCAGGCAATCACCACATGAGGGACACAACTGGGCTCGGGGCTGCAGACAGGGCAAGATGGGGTTAATAGTCAGACACCCTACTGAGGAATGGGACAGAGAGGGGAGTCCAAGGCTGGGTTAGCAGGGGCTGTGAGTTGGAAATGAGGGGCACTAACAACTGGGGAGCAAGGCTGGGCAGGCAGGGGCTGCGGGTCGGGAGTGAGGAGCACTGGCTGGGCTGGGGGGAGGGCTGGCCTGGCAGATGCTGGGCAGGCAGGAGCTGCGGGTCAGGAGTGAGGGGCAGCAGTAGGACTGGGAGAGGGAGGAGTACACACACCTTATTGGGGTTTGAGCCCCCCACTCCAATGGGATTCAGCAAGTCCTCCAGGCCGTGGGGCACTGGCCACAGGTTCAGCGCCATCTTCCCGGCTACCAAGGTGTCTTTATAATCAAAGAGATTGATGTTCCCCCAGGCCAGGGGGCAGTGCTCCTGCCAGGGTGGGGGGACAGAGACCAAAAGGGGTCACAGACAGCCTGCCCTCCATTCCCACCCCCCTAAGGCCTGGGACCGGAGGGAAGCTGGTGTCCTCTTGAGGGGACAGGCTCCGTGTCCCACTCCCTGCCCTCCTAAGACACTTCCCTGAACTAGCCAGGTCTCCCTACCTCTTTAGTTCCCTTGCGGCCCTTGACGGAGCAGATGGAGAGGCAGAGCCGGGCAGCACGGGGCAGGTCAGCCAGGTATATGTCGTAGGAGAGCCATTCATTCCACCTGGGGAGAGGGACAGAGATGGGGCTCACCTTTGGTAACCAGGGGCAAGTCCCCATTTTATGGAGTCCTCCACACTGCTCCCAGCCCCCCACCTGCCTCTGCCTGCCAGGGGAGAGTGCCCCCTGCTGAGCCCCCACCCTGCTACCTGGGGTTGGAGCAGAGAACGCGCTGGGTGTTTACGTTGTCACAGAGGGGCTCCCCACCATGGTAAATCCCTGTCCGCACGTAGATCTAAGAATGGGAGAGAAGGAACCATTATGCCAGTGGACCGGGTCCGGGCTCCCAGCCCCCCTGCTCTGACCCACCAGCCTCCACTCCCTTCCCAGAGCTGGGGAGAGAACCCAGGAGTCCTGGCTCTCAGCCCACCTCTTTGAGCCTCACCCCCCCCATCCTCAGGTGGAAGGGGACCCCGGCATCCAGAGCCTTGCCTTGTCAATGTCACGGATGTTGACGTTGACGTAGGTGGCGCAGACGATGCAGATGCGTAGGAGACTGGGGACCGACCAGAGGGACTTGGCAGGCAGGTCCCCGGTGGCATGGGTGGAGGGGCCGGGCCGGCGGGCATACGAGGGCAGCACAAAGACATTGGCTGGCAGCTGGCTGTACAGACTCTCCTTGGACATGAGCATCAGGTGGGGCAGGCGCCCAGTGGCAATGCAGTTCCTGATGTACTGAGACACAGACAGCAAGCAATCACACAGAGACACGGGGCTGAGCCAGGACGGGGCCCCTCCTTGTGCCGGCTGAGTGGGATGGGGGTGGCAGGCCTGAGCTGGGGGTCCCAGGGCTGGGATGGGGGTGGAAGGCTGAGCTGGAGGTCATAAGGCTGAGCTGGGGGTCCCAGGGCCGGGCCGGGGATAGCAGGGCTGAGCTGGCTGGGATGCAGGTGACAGGGCTGAGCTGGGGATCCCAGGGCCAGGATGGAGGTGGCAGGGCTGAGCTGGGGGTGCCCGTGCCAGACCAGGGGCCAGGCCCCTCACCTTGTACTGGCTGAGTGGGCACGGGGCCAGCAGGAACTCGTCACAGCCGCACACCTTGAGCAGGTACTGGCCCCGGTACTCCTGCACACAGCGCCGCAGCTGCTCAGGCGAGAGCTGCATGCTGCGAGTGCGCTTGCGGATCGCTTCTGCTACCAGCTGCTCGGGCAGCGCATCATGGGGCATCTGCAGTGTGTACTTCTGCTTGTCCTGCTGTGGCGCCACCAGCACCCACACAGCCACCATCAGCCGGCCTGCAGCACCGGGGGCAGAAGAGAGGCAGGGTTGGAAGGCATGGACCCTGACACTTTCCCCCCACCCCAACCTGCTTCTTCCACCCTGTGGCACCCAGTAGCCTGGGACATGCAGGCACCACCCCTGCCCCATGGCATGCACACAGCCAAGGGTGCCCATCCCCCATCTCCATAGCACACAGATCCCCAGAACCACATGGTCCTTGGCTCCCATGGTGCACAGGCTCTCCCCCATGACATGCACAGATGCCCTTTATCCCCTGCCCCATGGCACACAGACCCCCTGGTACTCCAGACCCCATTTCCCCTCTGCCCCATGGCACACAAACCCCAGTCTGGGCAGTTCGGGACCCTCCTCACCGCTGTCCAGCTTGCAGTAGACATGCTTGGGCAGCTCAGCGCTGGACTCCACATTGGGGGGGTAGACATACAGGGCCTGGCTGTGGGGCCCACCGGCCTCCCGTGTCTCCACAGCCTCGCGGCAGACGGTCAGGATGGAGCGGCGGAAATCCTGCACCTCAGGGTCTTTCACCAGCTCCAGCTCACAGACGGGCATGCCGATGGCAAAGCCTGGGGTGGGCAGGGTGTGGGGGGAGTTAAGACCCAACAGAGCCACCCCCAACACTGAGAATCACCCCTCCCCCCCCAGCGCAGGTCCTCACCCGGCCCAGCTCACCGATCTCCCGGTTCAGGATCTTCTCCTCCCGGTTCCCCACTGGCTCAATCACCTTCAGGATGGGTTGGAAGAGCCGCAAGTCGCAGAGCCGCCGTGACTCATCGAAGAACTCCTCCCGCTCTGCCTCCTGGGTCACCCCCACAAAGATGTAGGAGGATTCATCCTGGTGTGTGTGGGGGGGAAGGTACAGATACTGCAATCAACCTGTCGTGGCCATCCCTCCTCCCCTCCCAGGCTACGTTTATACTATGGGGCTTTATTGGAAAAAGGTACGCAAATTGCGCTCCGCTTTTTTTGGATAGTTTTTTTGGAAGAGTCTTTTCCGAAATTTGACCCATCTACACTGGGCCAAATTTCAGAAAAGCTTCCTCTTTCAGAAGAGCCCTTCTTCCTTGTGGAAGCAGGAAGACAGGGCTTCTGAAAGAGCACGTCTGCTCTTCCGCAAAAAAAAGTGGAAGAACAGATGCATTCCCTGGACATGGCGGAGTTTTTCCAGGATCCCGGAAAACCCCGTAGTCTGGACATAGCCCCAGAGCCAGAGAGAGAACCCACGAGTCCTGGCTCCCAATGTAGGGCTGACAAATAAAATCACCCTTTTAATGAATTACTAGGGAGCTGTGCCCCGTGCTCGCTATGCTCACCAACCCCCATCTCTCTGTGGGTAGGTGTCTGGCCAAGAGGGAAGGGGCAGGAGCAGGCTGGAGGTGTGGGGTCTCGGTGGAAGGGCTGAGTGAGGGGGTTGGGGGTGCAGGGTCTCAGCAGGGTGGTAAGTAAGGGGGCTGGGAGTGTGGGATCTCAGGTTGGGGTGTATGAGTGAGTAGGCTGGGGCATGGGTTATCGGCCACGGGTGTGTGTGACAGGGCTGGGGGTGCAGGGAAGGGGAAAGGGAACAGGAGGGCATGTAGCTTGCAGCTCCTGCCCCCCCAGAGCATGGGGGGAGGCTGCGCAGCTACATCTCCCCTGGGAGGGAGAAAGGCGTGCAGCTTCCAGCCCCCCACCCCGTGAGGGAAGAGGACGTACAGATCCCACCCATCCTTGTGAGGTGGGAGGGTGCACGGTTCCTGGCTCCCTGGGAGTGGGGAGGGTAGAGGCTGAGCGGCTCCTGTCTCCCTCCCTGGATGGAGGAGGGCTTGCAGCTCCCAGCCCCCCAGGGAAGGGGGAGGGCACATGGCTCCCAAGCACAGCTTCTGACCCTCCCCCACAAGAGGGGAGCCCCCCCTGGGAGGGGGAAGGGCACATGGCTCCTGACCTGCAGGAGGGGAGGGGAGGGGAGGGAGGGAGGAGGGAGGGAGAAGGCAAGGCAGCTAGGGGCAGCAGGATGCAGAATGACGTGTTGACTTCACTCTGTTGTCCCGCAGGCAACATTTTTTATTTAAAGGGATATAATGTGACATAATGTAACCTCATGAATTGCTGCCCAGTTTTTATGAATGGGATTTGGATTAATTTGTGAGCCACATGTTAAGAATTGCCTTTGGAGAACCTGTTATTGAAACTTTATTTGTAACTTTTCTATATATTGTAACTGAAACCCCATTTAAAACTGTTAATACATTGTAACTAAAGTGACTCCTCACCAAAACTCCAGTTGAACTTCGTTCTGCCTTAACTCCGTTTAAAGTTAGGTGTGTGCATGGGCAGTTGGTGAAGGCAGGGCTGGGGGAGGCAAGCCCCCAGCCCCAACTCCAGCCCCGCCCCTTCTGCTGGGTCCCACCCCTTCCCCACCCCCAGGAGGTGGGGCAGGGCACCACTCGCGTTTTCCCCCTTCCAACCACAGGGAGGGGAGGGAAGGGGAAAGGGGGGAGCAGGCACATGCTAGCTGCAGCCTCCCCACCCCTGGTGGAAGGCACACTGCATGGCCTGGCCGAGCCCAGCCCAGCCTCTCGAGTACTGGGGGAAGGAGGAGGCAGGGCCTCTCCAGCCCCAGAGCATGGGGAGGGTGGGTGCTGGGGACAGCAACACTCCACCCCAGAATGCCTAGAGAGTGTGGGCGGCAGCATGCCGGGCGGTTTGGGATGGCAGAGCCTTCCCCCGCCTTACATACCCAACGTCCATGGTGTGTCTATGTAATCTATACAAAAAACCTTTTCCTGCGGGACCACAGAGTGATGTCATCATGTCACTGCATCCCCAGGAGCCCTGACCAAGTGACCACTCTGTGAAATGGGGGGGCAGGTGCTCCATCCCCATGCACCCCTCTGGACCAGCATCTGCCTGTCTCAGGGCCCCGCCCCCAGCCTGCCCGGCCTACATGCTCGCAGCACTTGGGGGCCGTGCTGCAGGTCTCCCACCGAGCAAGCAGCTCCGGTGTGCCGGTAACTTGGGCCAGGCCCCTGGCTCAGGTGCACTCTCCCAGGAGCTGCATCCCCTGCACTCCCTGGACCAACGTCCACCTGCCTCTGGGTCCTGCCCCCAGTCTGCCCAGCCCACGCACCTGCCGTGCGGCTTGGCTCTGTGTGGCCCAGGCTCAGGTGTGCTCTCCTGGGCCCACCACAAGCGGGGCCAGTCTTGCACCCCAGCTGCTTCCCCGGCTCTCCAGAGCCTCTGCTCTGGGCTCCCTGGGCTCACCAAGGAGCAAAGCTGCCACAACAGGCCCGTTCGGAAAGGCTGGGCTGGGGGCGGGCTGTGGCTCTTGCTGCGATGGCCGGGGCTGTGTTCCTGTGGGGGAGGGGAGTGCAGCTCAACAAAGTCATGGGAGGGGACAGGGTGTGTGGGGGGAGGGAGGAAGGGATAGGGGTGTATGTGGGGTGGGTGGTGCGATAAGGGGGATGGTAAGGATGAAGGGGATATAGGAATGGAGGCAGAGGGATGGGCAGTGTGGGGTGGGGAGGGGTTAGGGAAAGATGGGGGTAGGGATAGGCAGTGTGGGGTGGGAAAGGGGAGGGGTTAGGAAGGATGGTGGGTGCAGGAATGAAGGCAGAGGCATCAAATTGAAGCACAGGTTGTGGTGGGTGGGGGAGAGCTGGGGTTGATCCGGCTTCGGCCCTGCCCAACGGCTGGGGGGGAGGGCCAGGGCTGGCCCAGCCTTAGCCCTGTCTGATGGCTGGGTGAGGGGAGAGAGCTGGGGCTGTGCCAGCCTTGGCCCAGTGGCTGGTGGGAGGGGGCAGGCAGGGGCTGCCATGCCTTGGCCCAGCCCTCCCCGGTGGCCGGGGGAGAGCTGGGGCTGCCTACCCCAGAGACAGGGGGTGGGGGGGGGAGTGGCAAGCCTAGCGAGCAGGGTGCACCGCCCCCTAGTCTCATTTAAAAGTGTGGTGTGTATGTGTGTGTGTGTGTGGCGGGGGGGTTGTCAAAGGATCAGTCCCTGAAGCCAGCCTGTCTGAGTGACCAGCTGCCAGCACCACCCTGACAGCCAAAAAACAATGTGAGTGAGCCCTGCAAAAGAACCCACCCCAGAAGGAGAGAGACAAAGGCGCCATCAAGAAAAGATCAGAATCACATCTACTGTTAACTGGTGACTGATGGTCACACAGTGCCCTGGGGCAGGGGGACAGGCCAGGGTCTATGGATGAAAACATAAAAAGATGGCTGCAAAACTATAGAATTGGGCCTTTCGGTTCTACAATGATCTTCCTAGAGCAGTGGTTCTTAACCTTACTGCAGCCTGCACCCCTTTGGTTCGCAAAATATGTTCTCACACCCCTTATTAAAAATTGTTGAAGTAGGTCAGTTTTAAACCTAAGATATATCATAAAAATCTGGCATGTCTCGCACCCCCAGAAAGGGCACTTCGCACCCCCAAGGGTGTGTGCACCCCAGGTTAAGAACCACTGTCCTAGAGCATCGGTGTGCAGTGACACATCCCACTGCCCTCCTCATGTCTAGACCACCTGTCCAGGGGACTAGCATAGGCAACTGAAGCTGGTCATTACGTCCCATCTACAGAGCTGTGTGCGTATGAGTGGTACGCATGTTTGTACCTAGGGACAGTAAAAGAATTCTGCCTTCACAATAAATGCAGCATGTTGCCTTATTATCCCCCAAATAATTTAGAACTAACTAAATTTTGTTAGTTCTATTTTACAAGTGCAACACCAGCCTCTACCCCGGCTCTAACCCACCAGCCCCCACTTCTCTCCCAGAGCCAGGAGAGAACCTGGGAGTCCTGGCACCCAGCCCCCCTGTTCTGAACCACCTGCATGCCCCACACCCTGAGCTGGAGAATGACACAGGCGTCCATCTGACCTGCAGCAGGTGGGAGAGGGGATATTTCTGGGCCTCTCGGAAGAGTTCGTGTTTGATGCCCAGCAATGCAGCCTCGCGCAGACACTCCAGGGTGACCAAGATGCCGTTGGGCAGGCAGCAGTCCACCATGATCCGGGGGGGCATGAGATGCAGCCCCCACAGCTCTCCGGACGATGGCCGTGGTGGCATGGCTGTGCTGGGAAGGGGGGCCCCTTACTCTGCTAGAGACACAGCTGGGGAATAAGGCATTGCACACACCTGGGGAGAGAGCAGAGATGCTCCTTACTTCAGACTCGCAGCCCTCTGCAGCTCCGCTGGTACCACTCAATCTTGACATGGTGAGAGACAATCCCTGCACCAGCTGAGATCCGGGCCCCATGGTGCCGTGTGCTGCACAGACACACAGCGAGAGACAGTCCCTGCCCCAACTGAGATCAAGGCCCCATGGTGCCATGCGCTATACAACAAGAGGCAGTCCCTGTCCAAAGATACAATAGTAGCACACCCTCTTCAGGACCTTGGCATAGTGGGGCGGACAAGCCAAAACTTCCTAGCAAGTGGCCAAATATATCCCAGAGAGGAAAGAAATTCACCAAACCTCCCCTTTTATTATTAACCCCCATCTTTCAAACTCCTTCTAATGAAAGTTTATGTTCCCTGAGCCTATGAACACTTCAGGCTGGGTACTGCTCAGGAACCAGTGTGGGATCGATGTATTCATGTTGACCCCGTCTCAATTTCCCCAACAGTAAAATGGGCATAAACACACTGTTCTCTGTGCGGACTGGCCAGGGACCCTCTTTTGGTGTCTCTGCAGAATGTGGTACAATGGGAAGGGCCCTAATCTATGTCAGGGGGCAGGAATCTGCACATCAGCTAGCACCAGGGAGTGGTCCTCTTTTCATCTCTGGGCCCGTTGGTGGTGCTGAGAAATGCCCCTCACCTCCCTCCCCTGCCTTTGTCAGGAACCCAAGCCCAAGAGGAAATGCAAATGACCAGAGAGACAGAAGATGCAATTCGCTGCTTCATATCATCTCCAGTCAAGGGAGATTAAAAACAAAGAAACCCCTTATTTAAAAACAGGAGAAATTAAAATGTTGGCTCTGCAGAGAGAATGGAGATTTAAAAAAAAAACCAACAAAAAATGACACTCCACCCGAACTGCGGGGTTTGGTGACAGCTGGAGGATGAAGGGACAGTGACAAAAGATGTGGACTGTGTTGTAAGTTATTTGTGTTACAGCAAGGCTTAGCAGTATCAGCTGACAACAGGCCTGCAGAGACTTCCCCTCCAAACTGAGATCAGTGGGCCCCTGCTGTGCCAGGAAGATGCAGTGCCCCTACCCTGATGAGTTCACAATCCAAACAAACCTAGCTCAGCCGAAAAAGACACAGCAGCATCGGGGCAAAGGCAGGGGCAAAGAGACAGGCCCAAGGTCGCCCCGGCAGCTTAATGGCAGAGTTGGGAATAGACCCCAGGCCTGTCTTGACTTTGCTGCAGACGACATCCTGCCCCCCATTTATGGGAGGGGAAAAGACAAAAACTTTTTTGAATCCCAATGAGCCAGGTTATATCCTAGGGCCCTTCCTATCTGTAAGCAGCATCCTTCTCTTTGTCACCTGCCCCTAGAAACCAGTCCCCACCTTACCATGGGAAGCTGCAGAGGGGGCTTTTTGAAACCAGCTCTCAGCCCTGGAAAGGGAATGGTGGGGGAACCCACACAAGCATGCACTGGATGAAATTATACCTCCTTCTCCTTCTCAGGGCATTAAAAGAACAGGCAAACCAAGGGGGCTGCGCCAGACAAAGGCTGGGGGGCAACTTATCCTTGCAAGATGGAGAATTAAATCTGCCCTTTTCTTACCCTGCATTTTGTTGTCTCTGCTCAGGGAGCCCCCGTCTGAAAGAAAGGAGCGGGGAGCTTGCACCTTTCTCTAGAAGTTAGTGATGGCAGAGCATTATTTCTCCCACGCCACCCCACCCCAGAGCGGGGAACCTGGCTACTTACACGCTGGCTGGGTCTTTGCCTTTAGTGGATTTCCTCTTCCAAAACTGACCAATTCCCAGAGCCAGAAAGGGAAGAAAAAAATACACAGGATTGTTAGACCCCTGCACTGAACAATTCCCACAACGCAAAACTACCCGCCGCTAGCAATCTGCTGCACACACCACTAGCAGCTAGGGCCGGAGGAAGAGAAATCAGACAGACATTTCTGCCTCTTTGCAAGATCTCTTTGCCTTCCCCCACATCTTTCCTCCCCGCCTTTTGTGGGAAAAGCTTTTGCAAGCAGTATCCGGGCATGGAAATGCCTTGGATTTCCGCTAGCTTCACACTCCTCACACACAGCTGGGGAGAGCGTCTCTCCTCCCTGGAAAAATAGCACCACCAAATCAAATCCCTCTGTATCCAGAAAGATGCAGCCCCCAGGCCCCTTGGGGGGAGAGGGGGGCTAGTGCTGAGTTTAGGGGCAGATCCTTGCAAGCCACAGGCAGATCTGCACTGGAAAAGGAAGAGAGGGGTGGGCTTCTATAAAACTTCATGGCTCTAGATAGGGTAGCAAATATGGTGTATATAGAAGGTGGGAAAGTATGAGAACAGCTAGACAAGGGGGGTGCATCTAGACTGGCAAGATTTTGCGCAAAAGCGGCTGCTTTTGTGCAAAAACTTGCCAGCTGTCTACACTGGCCGCTTGAATTTGCGCAAGAGCACTGACTTTGCAATGTACAAAATCAGTGCTTCTTGCGCAAATATTTTCATGCTCCTGCTCAGGGATAAGCCCTCTTGCGCAAGAATACTTGCGCAAGAGGGCCAGTGTAGACAGGCACCTTAATGTTTATAAGAAGAAAGCCCGATGGCTAAAATGGCCATCGGAGCTTTCTTGCAAAAATCGTCTATAGTGGTTACACGGATGCTTTTGCGCAAAAGCACTTTTTGCTAAAGCATCCGTACAATCTAGAGGCTCTTTATGAAATACTTTTTAACGGAAAAACTTTTCCGTTAAAAGTATTTCCGCAAAATCATGCCAGTCTAGATGCAGCTGGGGAGTATATAGGGACAAAGAAAAGAAGGGTGTGTATGGAAATAAATCAAGATAATTTGGTTAGATACAGAGGCATGTATGGGGAGAGCTACACAGAGGAACATATAAGGGAGTAGATAGGGAAAGACTGGATAGGTGTGTATGGAAAACTAGAGTTAGAGTGCTTAATAAAGTAATTCAAGAAAGGAAATTCTAGGTGACAAACTTAATTAAGGTGGTATTATGGTGGCTAAAGATTTAGCTATGTAACTGCAAAAATCATGAGTGAATTGTGGAGTAGGTAGCTAGACATACAAGAGATGTACGAATAAATAGAGGCATGTGTATGGGATTAGGTGGATAAATAGACCAGTGTGGAGAGGGAGGATAGATAGATGCTGACAGAGGGTGATTAATTTAAAAAAAAGAAAAGAAAATTTTGAGACTAAAATCTTCCTTACATGTTGCTTACAATTTAGACAAATGAAAGAGAGAATATATTTTAGACAGGTGAAAATAAAGTACTTAATTTTTTTTCTGTAAGAATGGAAGGTCTCATGAGAAAAAAAAGCATTAAACTGGAGTTAAAGTTGAGAGTGAGATGGAGGGAGAAAGGGGTATATTGGGGGTGGATGGACGGACGGATGGAAGGGTGTGTATGGAATGGAGGGTGGATGGTGTAGTTCTTCAGGGAGGCAGTCAGTCAGGATTTACTGCCGAGGTGTCCTCACAGGTCTCTGGCTCCATTGATGATAACCAGAAGGCTGCTTGCGTGTGTGCTCAGTAATGTTTGCCATGTCGACTTGTGCACTTAGTCTCCACAGCAGACCCCAAGAGAGCCCCCAAAGACCACAACCCAGATAAGTATCGAAGGTGCCAGGCCAGGTTTATTGTAGAGTGAAGTACAGTAACAGTTGTCAGTAGACTCTACTGAACCACTACGCACGTGTACTTGCCACAATGGAATGATGCAATCAGTGGGAAATTTCCACTGCCCCCTAGGTCATTCAAAGGCTGTCCCCCCAAGACACCACCTTCTATACAGGTACAACAAGTCACACCTCACTGCTGGCATATCACAGGTTGCCACCCTCTGACCCTACTTAGATACCACCCATCACCCTGTACCTTGTGGTTTGATTAGATCATCTCTATCCATCATTCTGTCATTTTAGACCTTTTCCTGAACCTGTGTTTGTATCTGTGAAGAGTGGGTACCAAGGTCTTTTTTAATGAGCTAGTGATATTCTGTGCTTCCCACTTATGATCAGTACCAATTATTGTTCTGCTCCTGGGCCTATTACCAATTAGTGTTTTGCACTCTCAGCCCTGTTCGTGCCAAGTTCTGGGAGCTGGGGCCTGCCTCTTGCTCACAGCTTAGCTTTGCTTTGTTAGCCATGTTTTGCCCATTGTTAACTAGGCCTCAGGCCTCAAACCAGGCCTGTGCTGCATGGGCTTATGTTTCAGGCCCTCATCTTACTACAGATGGGTGGGGATGGGGATGGATAGAAAGGTGTGTGGGGACAGAGGAAATTAAATTAACAGGCAGCAGGTTTAAAAGAAACCAAAGGCAGTATTTCTTTACCCAACACAGAGTGAACTTGTGGAACTCCCTGCCAGAAGATGTTGTGAAGGCCAAGACTAGAAGCTATCCATGTATCATTGACCTGCATTTAATGCTTAAGCATTCTTGCAGTGCAGTAGGCCCAGAGGACGGTTGGGGACCAGAAGCTCAGTAGAAGACCTGGAATCTTGTCCTTTAAGGTCTAGGGCCCCAAGGCACACTAGTGTATTTGAAAGTCTCAGAGGGGTAGCCCCGTTAGTCTGTAACTAAAAAAAGGTAAAAAAACAATGGCCCTGTAGCACCTTAGAGACTAACAAAAATATATAAATAGTATCATGAGCTTTCATGGGCACAACCCACTTCTTCAGAAGACAAATATGGAGCAAGGGGCACAGAATTTGAAATATAAAGCAGAAAAAGAGTGGAGAGGGAGAGGAGAAAGAAAAAAACCTGTCAATTAAAGTGTCCCAGCTAAATGAGGCTAATAGAGTGGGCTGTAAGTGCCTGATACTTAGCCTTTGAAGTCATTTGGGTGTGGGATATAATGGCCCATCCAGTTCATGTTTTTGTTCAGGCCCTGCGAGATAGTATCAAATTTGCATATGAAGGCTCGTTCTGCAGAGTCTGGTTGATTCCTGAAATTGTTTTGTAAGAGAATATCCACTTTTCAATCCATTCATGAGTGCCCGGGCAAGTTTAAATGCTCCAACAGGTTTCTGTGTGTTACCATTTTGAATATCTGATTTCTGTCCATTAACCCTTTGTCCAGTTTGGCCAATATACATGGCAGAGGGGCATTGCTGGCACTTGATGGCATAGATCACATTGGTGGATGTGATGTTATATGAGCCTCTGATGTGGAGGCTTATGTGGTTAGGTCCTGTATGATGTTGCTTATGTAGATGTGTGGACAAAGCTGGCACCGGGATTTATTGCAGGGGTGGGTTCCTGAGTGAGTATGTTTGAGGTGTGACGTGTGGCTGCTGGAAAGGATATTTTTCAGGTTAGGGGGTTGTCTGTAGGCGAGGATTGGCCTGTCTTCCCAGGCCTCTGAGAGTGAGGGGTCGTTTTCCAGGATAGAATGTGGATTGTCAATGATGTGCTGGAGGGGTTTAAGCTGGGGGCCATAGGTGATGACCAGTAGTGGTCTGTTATTTTCTTTGTTGGGCCTGTCTTGAAGAAGCAGATTCCTGGGTACTCGTCTGGCTCTGTCAATCTGTTTTTTTACTTCCCTAGGTGGGTATTTATGTTTTAAGAATGCCTGATAGAGATCCTGTAGGTGTTTGTCTCTGTGGGATTGGAGCAAATCCGGTTGTATCTTAGGGCCTGGCGGTAAACAATGGATCAGGTAAGGTGTCCTGGATATAAGCTAGAGGCATGTTGGTAAGTATAACGGTTGGTAGGTTTCCAGTATAAGCTGGTGGAAATGTGGCCATTATTTAATTGTACTGTAGTGCTTTATATTTCAAACTCTGTGCCCCTTGCTCCATATTTGTCAATTGAAGAAGCGGGCTGTGCCCACAAAAGCTCATGATACTATTTATATATTTTTGTTAGTCGCTAAGGTGCTATAGAACCATTGTGGTTTTTAAGGGTTTTTTTAGTGTATTTGAGTATTTCCTGTGTATCAGACAACTCATGTGCAGAAAGCTAAACATGTATGGGTGGTGTAACCATCAGGATGCTGTACAAGACACCTTTCTCTCTCACTGGCTCTCTCGGGGATTTTGAATCCAGACCAAGACAAAGTTACTCACCTTGTGCCGTATCGATGTTTCTTCGAAATGTGTGTCCTTGTGTGTGCTCCACTCTAGGTGTCGGTGCATCCTTGTGATGGCTATTGGACGTTTTTCCCTTAGCAGTGTCTTGCTGCACTGTGCATGCACAGTGGTCACTTTGTGTTGTTGTGTCCATTGACTGCGCACACAGTGAGACCCTTCCACTACTTCTCTACTGTGGAATCGATCATTGGACTTCAAAGTACAGGGCAGGAGGGCGGGTTGTGGAGCATCTACAGGGACACACATCTCGAAGAACCATCATTACTGCACAAGGTGAGTAACTTCATCTTCTCCTTCGAGTAGTGATGGATGGGCTGATGGCCTCATCAGGAGAAGAGGAAGAGTTGATGGCTTGAGATGGGTCATCCATATTAGACTGAGGTAAGTCCTCATCTTCTTCCATTGGCTTTTTTTCTGCAGTCACTGAAACATTATCAGCCACACAGGTTGGTGGTGATGGGATTGCAGGCCGGGCCGGTGTGGAGGGTGCTGTGTACTGCTGTCAGTATTGAGTTGGTAGGGGGGAGGTGGGTAGGGCCAAGGGTAGTTAAACCACAGATGCTGAGGCATCTGTTGAGTAGATTTTGGTTTTGCTGACCACCAGGAGGGTGCAGGTTATGCTGGGGAGGAGTGTTGTAATGAAAATCTGCTTTCCTGTCCAGTGCCTAGTTCGGTACATGGGGAAGATGGTGTGGATGAGAACAAGTGGTGTTCAGCATGGTGCTGGGGTGGACTGTCAGCACTGAGAATAGGGGAATGTGGAACCGAGTCGCTCTGGGTATCTGAGACAGTTGAGGTTTGTGTTGGTGCCAACCCGTGCTGAGGGTGGGCTTTCTTATGTGCTGTCTTGTCCGCTGGTTCCAATGCGGACTGGTACTTAGGTGTCAGTGCTGGGGCACATCCCAATGTAGGAGCCTGTGCTTCCATTAAAGGAAGGTAATAAGTAAAAATAATGTCTTTGCAGGGAGAAGAGTTACACTCCATCTTCTGCTGAGAAGGAACTGAGGGGCTGCACTATGCATGCAGCCAATGGACACACTGGCACGAGATGGCCAATACGCATGCACGGCTTGGCATGGAATTACCCAGGGGAAAACCTTCAATCACAGCGTGAGGACCTACCAACACCTAGAGTGGAACACTGCAGGGACACCACTTAGAGGAGAAGAGGAAGTTACTCACCTTCATGCAATAACAGTGGTTCTTTGAAATGGGTCCCAGTGGGTGCTCCAATCATGGTGTTGGGCTCATCCTGGTGCCGCAGCTCGGAGGCCTTGCATAGCTGTTTTCAGCTGGGTCGCGCTTGTATGGAGTAGCGAGTCTCGAGTTGAGGCATGCGGCTTCGAGTAAAAGATAGGTAAAATGACAGGTTCGTTGATATGAAATTGTGTCATGACCTTAGGGATAAAGGTTGGATGAGTACGTAATGTGACTGAGTCCTTGGTGAAAACCATGAGAGGTGGTGTTGCCATTAACGCTGCTAGTTCACTCACCCTACGGGCGGATGTAATTGCCAATAAGAATACCACTTTTGCATTGAGCATCAATAACGACGTGGTGGCTAGTGGCTCAAAGGGTGGATACATTAATGTGTTGAGGACCAAATCCAAACTCCAAGAGGGGGAGACGGGTCTTCGTGGAAGTTTAAGGTTAGCTATTCCCTTAAGCAGTCTTTTGGTCATGGGATGAGCAAAGATGGAATGGCCTTCGGTGGTGGCATGGAAAGCAATGATTGCTGAGAGGTGAAGTCTCAGCGTAGAGATCGAAAGACTCGCCTGGTGTAGGGAAAGGATATAATCAAGGATCTCATGTGTTGGTGCTGAGTGTGGTTGGATGCCAGTTTTCTCACACCAAGCAACAAACCTCCTCCATTTTGCCAGGTAAGCCCTTCTTGTAGTTTGTCTTCTACTGTTCAACAGTACTGTCTTCACTGCCTCTGAACAAAGTTGCTCTTCTACTCTAAACCAGCTATGAGCCACACTGTCAGGTGGAGGGCCTCTGGTCTGGGGTATAGCAGAGACCCCTGGTTCTGGGAGAGGAGGTCTGGGAGGAGTGGCAAGGGACATGGTGGTAACAGGGACATCCTGTGGAGGAATGGGAACCACGGTTGTCTCGCCCAGGCTGGTGCTAGGAGTATGACCTGGGCTGAGTCTTCTTTGATTTTCTGGATTACTCTCAGAATAAGTACTGTTGGTGGGAACACATAGAGTAGAGGAGCTCCCCAACAGATTAACAGTGCATCTCCAAGGGAGCCTTTGCCCATGCCTCCTCTGGAGCAGTAAAGGTGACACTTCTTGTTCTCATAGGTCGCAAAGAGGTCTATTTGCAGCGATCCCCAAGCTCGGAAGATGTTGTCCAGGACATTGGGGTGGATTTCCCACTCGTGATCATGAGGGAAAAAAACTGCTGAGAGCATCCGCCATGATGTTGCTTGTGCCTGGTAAGTAGGATGCTACCAGAGTGGTGCAGTTTCTTATGCACCAGTTCCATAAGCGGACTGCCTGTGAGCAAAGTAATCGGGATCATGCTCCTCCTTGTTGATTGACATAATACATAGTCGCTATGTTGTCTGTAAGCACTCGGACGGTTGTACCAGTGATGTGCGTGCAGAAGTGTTTGCAAGCAAGGAATATGGCTTTTAGTTCTAGGAGGTTGATATGGGAAACTTCCTCCGATGTCGACCATCTGTCTTGCATGGACATGCCATCGATGTGTGCACCCCAGCCCAAAAGGGAGGCGTCTGTAGTCAACTGGGTCGATGGCTGTTGACATTTGAATGGGACCCCTGCTAGCAGATTTCTGGGGTTCAACCACCAACCCAGGGATCTGCAAACTAAAGTGGTTGGGGTTATCACCTTGTGTGTGGAGTGCTTCGTTGGAGTATACACCGATGCCAACCAGTGTTGGAGACAGCGAAAATGAAGTCTCGCATGTTGAACTACGAAGGTGGTGGCCGCCATATGTCCCATGAGGCGGAGACAGGTAAGTACGGTGACTGTAGGGGCGTGGATGACTACTGTGGCCAGCTTGTGTATAACTTGGAAGCGCTCTTGAGGTAAGTACACACGGGCCGTGGTGGAATCTAGATGTGCACCTATGAAATTTATACTCTGCATAGGATCTTGAGACGACTTTTGCTCGTTGATTATGAGCCCAAGCAATAGAAGTGTCTGCCTGGTTAGTGTCACCATGCGTAGGACTTCTTGTCTCGACCTGCCTTTTATAAGGCAGTCGCCTAAATATGGAAATATGATCACATCTCTGCGTCGCAGGTGAGCCGCTACTACCACCAGGGTTTTTTAAAACACCCTGAGAGCCGATGCGAGTCCAAACGGTAGCACTCGGTATTGGAAATGATCGTCTCCGATAGTGAAATGGAGAAAACGTCTGTGAGCTTGATGTATCACTATGTGAAAATAGGCATCTTGCAAGTCAAGGGCTGCAAACCAATCATCCTTCTCTAGTGACGGTATTATCTTGGAAAGGGTCACCATCTTGAACCTTTGACAGCGGAAGTATTTGTTTAATTTCCTGAGGTCGAGGATGGGTCTCCATCCTCCTGTCTTTTTCTCCGTGAGAAAATACCATGAATAGAACCCCCTTCCTCTGAACTGAGGAGGAACCGCCTCTATGGTCTCTATGGAGAGCAAACACTGGGCCTCTTCTTTCAACTGGGTCTCGTGAGATGGGTCCCTGAAGAAGGACGGGGTTGGTGGAGTTGTGGGTGGTATGGTAGTGAAGGGGATGGTGAGCCCGCATACCACCAGTTGTAACACCCAGCGGTCCGATGTAATCTCCGCCCATTGATCTTGAAAAAGTCGAAGTCGATGGTGGAAAAGGTGAGAGACTTGTTCCATCACCATAAGGACTTGTTGCATGCCCTCGACCGAACCATCAAACTTGCTGTTTGGAGTTTTGTTGGTTGGTCATACGGAATGATTGAGGTCGTCTACATTGCAGGCATTGTCCTGCACGCGATTGGTCTATGGTTCACTGCTGTTGTTGTTGTCTTTGATAGGGGTAGTTGTACCTCTTCTGGTATGGGTAGTATCTCTTGCATTGAAAAGGGGGGGTGTACATCCCCAGAGTGCGGAGCGTAGACCGGGAATCTTTCCCGGAGTGGAGGACCTCATCCGTCTTTTCTGCAAACAACTTGTTTTTGTCAAAAGGGAGGTCTTCCACTTTTGTGTGAAGCTCCTTTGGAACTGCTGTGGAAGTAAGCCACGATGAGCGCCTCATCGTTATTGCAGTTGCAATGGTGTGGGCTGCTGTGTCCGCCACATCCAGTGAGATCTGCAAACTCGCTCTTGCTGCCGTAAAACCCTCCTGCACTAGGGACTTTAAGGGGGGGCGCTTACTTTCTGGCAGGTATTGAAGAAGCTGCGATATCTTTTCATAATTGTCGAAGTTGTGGTTCAATAGCAAGGCGGCATAATTAGAAATACGTAGGAGTATACTTTCCTGCCAAATATATCTAGCTTTTTGACATCTGGTGTTGTCTTATACTGCGGTGTTTTGGCCCGTTGTTGTGTTACGTCTACCACCAGTGAATTTGGCTGCAGATTGTTAAAGAGGAATTCTAGATTCTTGGAAGGGACAAAATATTTCTTGTCCACCCTCCTGCAGGTTGGTGGCACTGAAGCTGGTGTCTGCCAGATGATGTCTGCCGCTTTCATAATGGCTTCATCAATAGGGATGGCAACTTTCGCGCTCTGCCTTGGATGCAAATTTTTCAGCAGTTGATGCTGTTTCGTTTGTGATTCTGTTATCTGGATTTCTTCGGACTGGGCCACACGCTTGAAGAGGTCCTGGAACTATTTGAAATTGTCTAGAGGGGATGTGTCTGGTGGGAAAACTGCCTCATGTGTCGAAGAGGGTGAACGGTCAGGAATTTGATGTTCAGTCTGTTGGTCATCCGTTTTAGACAATAGTCCGTCTTCCAGGTCCAACTGTCGTGTTGTGGCCCCTGGACTGCATATTGGAGAAGTCCGGTGACGACCATGGTGTTGCTGTGGCGGAGAGTGCTCTGCTGATGGTGGATTGTCATGTGAGGGTTGTTGGTGTACACGATGACAGGAATGTGCATGTGATGAGTACAGAGAACTATGGCGATGCTCGTAATATCGATCCAATGGGTGAGGCAATGAACACCTGGATGATCTACTACTGGTATGTCGCCTTTCGTGACTGACACATGGAGAATAGTGATAGTGCTTTTTTGGTAGATAAGAGAAGAACAGTGAACAATAATAATAATAAAAAAAGAGCTAACTATTTACAATTAACTAATTACAGGTCCCCTGAGGGGAAGGAGAACTGCTGAGGGGATGAGAGAATGGAAGCTCCATCTGCGTCCAGGTACGGTTGAGAGGAACTAACAGATAAGCCGGGTGCACGCGAAGATCAAAGAGCACGAACGGCGCGTGCTATACACTGCGGCAGGCACGACCCGGCTGAAAACAGTTCTGGGCACCACATTTCAAGAAAGATTTGGAAAAACTGGAGAAGGTCCAGAGAAGAGCAACAAGAATGATTAAAGGTCTAGAGAAAATTACCTATGAAGGAAGACAGAGGGTATGTCTACACTACAGTGCTATTTCGAATTAATTTAATTTGAAATAGTTAATTTGAATTAAGCTAATTCAAAATAACGCATCTATACACAAAAACTATTTCAAAATAGCATTTTGCTATTTCGAAACAGCACGTCCACACTGAGTGGACCCTGAACCGAAGTTAAGGCTGGCCGGAACCAGTGCCAGCAGGGCATCAGATTAGGACTTAGTGTGTGGGGCTGCTGCCTGAGGCTAACTGAGCTCCGTGCTTAAAGGGACCCTACCCCCACCCCGGACAGACAATTCTCAGGGTTCCCCGCTTGCTTGTCTACTTTGATGAGGGACAGAAAAGCAGTCCTGTCTTGGAGTGCCCTGAGTGCCCGCACTCGGGACACCACAGCACTCGGCCACATGGAGCCAGAGCTGCCCCTAGGCACGCCGGTGCGTCTCATGGGGTCGTTGCCATCAGCCTGGCTACACTTGCTGCAGGCTGCCATCCGGGGGGGTCCATCGGGGGGCTGTCAGGATCCAGGAGGCCCTGAGGGAGAGCGTCCACCCCAAGGAGCCCTCAGAGCCTCCCCGGTCCTCCCCACCGGGGGCTCGTGCCCCATTCCTCCCTCACGTCCTTCCACTAGCCCCTCTTCCTGATGTCAAATAAAAGACACATATGTTCAAAAATAGAAACTGGGTTTATTGAACAAAACTGGGGAGGGGGGATGAACCTCTGGGGAGACTGGGAAAAGGAGGTGGGAAAGAGAGAGGGTGGAAGAGGGGAAGGGGAAACCTGGGAGGAGGGAGCTGGAAGGGGGAAGCAAGAGGAAGAAGGGGGAGGGGAAGCTCAGGGCTCAGGGTTGGGGGGGCTCGCCAGCTCCTGGGTTTGCATGTGGCCTTTGGTGGCCAGGCTGGCAGCTATCCTGCCATAGACGGCCGCATTCCTCCATCTAGTGCGGAGATCATGGACGTTGGGGGCATCCCCCCCAAACCTGAATAAGGTCCATGATCTCCACCCTGGACCAGGAAGGTGCCCGCCTTCTCCAGCCTCTGTCAGGCTCCTGGGAGCTGTCAGACTGCTCCTGGGGAGTGGTGGAGGGCTGGCTGCCAGTGGCTTGCTGGCTCATGTTTTGGGGCCACTGGGTCAGGTGCCCCGGTGGCCACTGCTGGCTCTGGGCTGGCAGGCTTGGAGCTGGCACAGGCACTGTGGCCAGGGTCTACCCCTTTAATGGCTCCGGGGCTGGGGGAGAGGAGAGTAAGTTTTCCTGGTTGTGTCCAGAGTGGCCACCAGGGTTCCCCGTGAAGGGCTGGAGGCCTCCTATTTCGAATTAAGTGTCTACACAGCACTTAATTCGAAGAAGCTATTTCGAATTTGGTGTTACTCCTCGTAGAATGAGGTTTACCAAATTAAAATAGCGCTCCACTATTTCAATTTATTTCAAATAGCGGTTTGCCTGTGTAGACGCTATTAAAGTTAATTCAAAATAACTGCTGTTATTTCGAATTAACTTTGTAGTGTAGACATACCCAGAAAGAATTGGGCTTGTTTAGTTTGGAAAAGAGAAGATTGAGAGAAGACATGATAGCGGTTTTCAGGTATCTAAAAGGGTGTCACAAGGAGGAGGGAGAACAATTGTTTTTCCTGCCCTCTGAGGATATAACAAGAAGGAATGGGCTTAAACTGCAGCAAGGGAGGTTTAGATTGGACATTAGGAAAAAGTTCCTAACTGTCAAAGTGGTTAAACACTGGAATAAATTACCTAGGGAGGTTGTGGAATCTCCATCTCTGGAGATATTTAAGAGTAGGTTAGATAAATGTCTATCAGGGATGGTCTAGACAGTACTGGGTCCTGCCATAAGGGCAGGGGACTGGACTCGATGACCTCTCAAGGTCCCTTCCAGTCCTAGTATTCTATGATTCTATGAACATCCTCATTGAGATAGGTCCTGCTTGAATACTGTGTGCAGTTCTAGTTGCCTCATGTCAAAAAAGTTACCTTAGAATTGGAAAAGATGCCAAGAAGGGCAAAAAAATTATTAGAATTGTATGCTGTGGCTTATCTGAGAGGAAACTGCACAGAAATCTGGGAGATGTAAATAAATCAGCACAATATGGTCTAAATATTTAACAAATGACAGAAGGAGGGAGGGGGAGATACAGACTGTGCCCGGGAATTTACTTGGAGAGCCAGAAAACAAATAGCTTAGCCATGAGGGATTCCCTGGCTTAGCATAACACACTGCTTCAATACATAGTGTAATCACCTACAGGCAGATTTGAAGCTGGGACTTCAGGAGTTTAGTGTAGGAGCCTCCACAGCTTGAGCTATAAGCTTAGGCTGTAGAGCGCCCTTGTTCTTATCGCTTGCTGGGATAACAAAGCCTGAACAATTGCATCGAGAGACAGAAAAGCTCTGGGTTTAACTGACACACCTCAGGCTATGTCTAGACTATGGAGTTTTTCTGGGATATTGGAGGTATCCCGGAAAAACTCCACCCTGTCCAGGGAACGTGTCTGCTCTTCCGACATTTTTTGCGGAGGAGCAGATGCACTCTTTTGGAAGCCCTGTCTTCCTCGTTTCATGAGGAAGAAGGGCTCTTCTGAAAGAGGAGGCTTTTCCGAAATTTGGCCCAGTGTAGATGGGCCAAATTTCAGAAAAGCCTTTCCAAAAAAACAATCTGAAAAAGGCACGCAAACTGCGGAGTGCAATTTGCGTACCTTTTTCTGAAAAAAAGTGGTAGTCTAGACGTAGCCCCAGTCTGCAGCTGGAGACAAATGCTGTGAGAGAAGGGAGCCTGAGTTTGCAGAGGCTGAAGAAAATTTGCTGAGTTTGCAGAGAGCCTGAAACACTATCATTCTCTTTGATATATCAGCTCTAAAATTCAGTGATGCCCTCTCGCTATTGATGAAGCATGTGTCAGAGAGGATCTTTTAGCACAGTGTTTCTTAAACTGTGTTCCAGGGCACACCAGTGTGCCATGAGGCAGTTGGAGGTGTGCCGCAGAGAACAACAGAGTTCAAAATGGCTGCCCTTAAAGGGGCAGGTGACCTTTATTTTTTGCTCAATAACTTTCCCCCCAACCTTTTTTTTTTTTTTTTTTTGCTCAACAAAAAATCCTTGGTGTTCCTCATAAAAAAAAATTATTGTTTGGTGTTCCTCGGTCTTAAAAAGTTTAAGAAAAGAATGGTTACTTACCTGTAGCTGTTGTTCTTCAAGATATGTTGCTCATGTCCATTCGAATCAGGTGTGCGCTCTGTGTGCACCGCGTCTCCGGAGCGTTTTCCCTAGAGGTACCCGTAGCACCGGCAGGGCACCCCCTGGAGTGGTGCTGCTATAGCAGAGCATAAGTACCCCTGCCGGTGCTCCCCCTCCTCAGTTCCTTCTTGCCGGACACTCCGACGAAGGGGAAGTAGGGGGGGAATCGAATGGACATGAGCAACACATCTCGAAGAACAACAGTTACAGGTAAGTAACCGTTCTTTTCTTCTTCAAGTGGTTGCTCATGTTCATTCGAATCAGGTGACTTCCAAGCTAACCCCACTTCACGGAGGAGGGGTCGGAGCACCCAGAAGATAAGTCCATGAAAGTTGAACAACCCAAACATATTTATTCAAGTAACAGAACACAGAGAACTGTTAAAAGAAAGTGCAATGTGGTACAGAGAAACAAACACAGTTACAACACCGACCTGAGGACCGCAGAACCCAACCCTGCGTCCTCCCTGGCTTGCTGTGTCAGCGCGTAGTGCGCCGTAAAGGTATGCACTGACGACCACCTGGCCGCCCTGCAGATTTCGATAATCGGAACCTGCGCCCCAAAGGCTACAGAGGATGCCTGCGCCCTGGTGGAATGTGCTGTAACCCGGGGCCGGACCTTCCCGGCCAAGACATAACACTCTCTGATACACCCCGTGACCCAATTGGACAACCTCTGGGTCGAGATAGGGAGCCCTTTAATTCTGTCCGTGAAAGCAACGAACAGTTGTGTGGACTTATGAAAGGGGTTTCGTTCTATTGACATAAAAGGCTAACGTCCGCCTAGCATCTAGGGAGTGGAGCACTTGCTCCCTAGGAGAGGCATGGGGCTTTGGAAAGAAAACCGGGAGGTAAATTTCTTGGGACAGATGGAACGGTGACACCTCCTTGGGGAGAAAAGCCGGGTGAGGATGGAGCCTCACATTATTCTCTGAGAACACTAGGTAGGGCGGGTTTACAGTTAGCACCCTCAGCTCGGAGACCCTGCGAGCCGACGTAATGGCTACAATGAACGCAACCTTCATAGAAAGGTGCTTCAAAGAGCACGTGGCCAGCGGCTCAAAGGGGGGCAACACAAGTCTAGACAAGACGAGGTTAAGGTCCCAAGCGGGGAGAGGGGGTCTAACTGAGGGGTACAACTTATCCAAACCCTTAAGGAACCTTTTGACCACAGGGTCAGAGAACAGAGAGACTCCAGCCAATCCAACATGGAAGGTGGAGAGTGAGGCCACATGTACTTTGATAGAAGAGGTAGAGAGCCCACCGGACCTGAGTTCGAAGAGGTACACAATGGATGGGACAGGTGCACAGGAGGGGTGCACCCCCCTTCTGGACGCCCAAGACGAGAACCGCCGCCACTTGGCTGCATAGGACCGCCTGGTGGATGGCTTCCTGCTACCTAGGAGCACCATCTGCACCTCCTGGGAACATTCCCTTTCCAGTTGCATCAGCCATGGATAAACCAGGCCGTCAGGTGGAGAGAGCTGAGATTTGGGTGAACCATGAGCCCCCCGTCCCAGGGCTGGGTCAGGAGATCCTGATCCGGCGGGAGCATTATAGGCTCCTCACTGAGCATATCCACCAGGATAGGGAACCAGAACTGCCTGGGCCACCAAGGGGCTATCAGGATGACCGTGAACCTGAAAATCTTGACGCTGGTCAGAACCCTGGGAATTAGGGGAAATGGAGGGAATGCATAGAGGATGCCCGCCAGCCACGGCACTGTCATGGCATCGCCTCCGGAGTGCTCCCCCAGCCCCAGTAGAAAGCAGTAACTCTGGCACTTCCTGTTGTGTGCCGATGCAAACAGGTCTACTAGGGGACAACCCCACCTGAGGAAAACCTGATGTAGGGCCGTATCCTTCAGGGACCATTCGTGGGCTCCGAAGGACCTGCTCAGAGCGTCGGCCATGCAAGTTTTTGCACCCCGGCAGGTATTCTGCCTGCAAAAGTATATCGTGCTCTACGCACAGGTCCCACAGCAGCAAAGCCTCACGACAGAGGGGAGGCGACCGGGCTCCCCCCTGCCTGTTGATGAAGAACACAGCCGCCGTGTTGTCCAGGCGCACCAGGACAGAGCGGCGCGACAGCCTCGTCAGGAAGGCCTCGCAAGCTCTCCTGACTGCCCTGAGCTCCCGGACATTTATATGTAGGGCCCGCTCTGCAGGGGACCACAAACCCTGGGTCCTGTGACGCCCCAGGTGCAGTCCCCAACCCAGGTCCGAAGTGTCTGTGACTAACGTCACCGAGGGGGGAAGTACAGTAAATGGAACTCCGCTGCACACAACAGCATCCTGAGTCCACCACTGTAAGGAGGCAATTACTGCTGGAGGCACCGTCAGTACCATGTCCCAGAGACCCCTGGACTGGTCGAACGCCTTCGCTAACCAGGCCTGCAACGATCTGAACCTCATTCGAGCATGGCGTACTATATAAGTGCATGCCGCCATGTGTCCAAGCAGCCTCGAGCAGACTTGGGCGGTCGTAATGGGGAACCAGGTTAACTCGGAAACCAGCTCCACTATAGCCACAAATCTGTTCCTGGGGAGGAATGCCCATGCCACCCTGGCATCCAAGAGGGCCCCCACGAATTCTAGGTGCTGAGAGGGAGTCAACGATGACTTTTCCTCGTTCAGCATGCGGCCTAGTCTTAAGAAGAGCGTCCTTGTAAGGGAAACATGAGCCTCCACTTGTTCGTAGGATTGACCACGAATTAGCCAGTCGTCTAGGTATGGAAAGACGTGTACCCCGTTTTTGCGGAGGAACGCCGCTACGACTGACATGCATTTTGTGAAGACCCTGGGTGCTGTCCAAAGTCCAAAGGGGAGCACCGTAAACTGGAAGTGACAGCGGGACACTATGAAGCGGAGAAACCTCCTGTGGCTGGATCTTACTGCCATGTGGAAGTAAGCATCCTTGAGATTGAGAGTTGCGTACCAGTCCCCTAACTGTAACACCGGGATGACAGAGGCCAGGGTTACCATTCTGAATTTGGATTTCACCACCGTCTTGTTGAGGTCCCTGAGGTCTAGAATGGGATGAACCCCGCCCTTGGGTTTTGGGACAATAAAATACCGGGAATAAACCCCCTTGCCCCGTAAGTGTGAAGGGACCCTCTCTACTGCTCCCTTTTGGAGGAGCGCTAACACCTCCTGACGGAGAATGCCTTCGTAAGAGGTGTCCCTGAAAAGGGACGGGGCGGGCAGGTTGGAAGGGGGCGAGCCCAGGAAAGGAATAGTATAGCCATCCCTGACTATTCTCAGAACCCAAGGGTCAGTGGTGATTTCTGCCCAGGTGCGGGCAAAGTGGGATAACCTGGCCCCAAACAGGGGGTCGGGGGGGGGGGGAACTGGTGCGCAACTCTCTAGAGGACTGTCAAAATGGGTGCTTGGACTGTTGAGAGGGGCCCTGTCCAACCCCACGGGGGTTGTCCCCTCTCGGGCGGCGACAACAAGCTCTGGATGAAGATGGGGCCGCAGCCGCCCCCGCACCCCCACTGGGAGCGCGAGGATGACGTCTCCAGTAATCCCCACGGGGGACCTGGGACTGCGCTTCTCCCCTGTTGTCTGTAGGGAAGCTGACGTCGCTGAGGAGCCGGCGTGTGGATCCCCAAGGATCGGAGAGTCGACCTCGTGTCTTTGAGCGTATGGAGCCTTGAGTCAGTATGCTCGGAGAACAACGCTTTGCTGTCAAAAGGCAGGTCCTGTATAGTAGTCTGGACATCAGGAGGTATTCCAGACACCTGCAGCCAGGCACCACGGCGCATAACTACACCCGACGCCATGGTGCGGGCTGCAGAGTCAACGGCGTCCAGGGAAGCCTGAAGAGCCGTGCGGGCGATGGTTCTGCCCTCCGTGGTCACAGCCCCAAACTCTTTGACGTGCCTCGGCGGGGAGTTTATCTTTGAACTTATCCATCGCCTGCCATGTGTTGTATGCATACCGGCTCAGCATTGCCTGCTGATTAGCAATGCAGAGTTGCACCCCACCGGTGGCATACACCTTATGCCCCATTAAATCGAGGCGTTTGGGCTCCCGAGCCTTCGGGGATGGCCCCGCTGCGGAAGCCTCTCCTTCTGAGCCGCGGCTTGGATGACCAAGGACCCCAGGACAGGCTGGGAATACAAGTGCTCGTGTCCCGACTGCGGGACATAATAGCGCCTCTCAACTCCCTTTAAGGTAGGGGTTAAGGAAGCCGGGGTCTGCCACAGGGCGTTTGTGATCTTAGCCACAGTTTTGTTGAGTGGCAAAGCCAAACGGGCAGGCGCATCGTCGGACAGGATGTCTATCATCGGATCCGTGTCCTCTATTACTGGCTCCACTGGGACACCCAGGTTGGAGGCCAGATGCCGGAGCAAATCCTGATGCGACCGAGCATCCATGGTTGGCATCGCCGGTGCAGGATCTGCTAAGGCCTCATCAGGAGACAACGACGACGATGACTCCTGAATCGGCACCAGATCCAGCGTAGGGCCCGGTTGGGGGGCCGGCTGGGCAAGCACCACCGTCTGCGAAAGTAGCTCTGGCACCGAAGCCTGCGGGTCTCTAGCAGCATCTAGGGTTGTAGTCCTCTGAGGCGAGGGAGGGGATTGTGACAGCGACGCCGACGGGGGCGCTCGGTGCCCGGAGACACTGGACACCGCGGACGGGGGCACAGGCCCTTGCCACTGATGGTATGCCCACGGCGTCCAGAAAGGCCAGTGTGGCTGAGGCGGCCAAGTCTGTTGCACGTGCGAACGATTGCGCTGGTGCCGGAAATGGGATCTATGCTCCGACGAAGCCCTCAAGGACCGCGATCTAAAAGAGCCCACATCCGAATCTGAAGAATAATCAGACTCGGGCCAGGGTGGCGCAGATGACGAGTACCCCGTTACCATCGGGGGGGCCAACCTGGCCATGGATTCCGGCTTGTCTGCGTGTGTGGGGTGGGGTCGTACCAGTGCTGGTACCGGAAAGGCAGGTTTCGGGCCCGACTGTGGCACCGACATGGTGCACGTTGACTGTGGTGCTGAGGTCGGTGCCAGTTGCGGGTGCGGAACTGCAGAGTCCAACCGCCCCAGAGATGGCGCTCCTACTGGTGCCGCCGTGGGCGCCATGGTGGGTAAAACTGATGGCACCGGAGCCGTGGTGGCCGCCCTAGAAGGGATTGGCGTCGTTGGCAATGGTGGTACCGGCATGGTCCACGGGGCCGATGCCGGTACTAGAGTCGGTGCCGAAACTTGCAGCGGTGCCGAAACTTGCAGCAGTGCCGAAGAGGGCGGTGCCAATGACTGTACCGGCACCCCGGGCAAGAGGCCCGGTGCCGGTACTGCTGACGGTGCCATTGACGGTGCCACATGGCCTGAGTAATACAGCACCAGCACAGCTAAGACCGGCTCCGGGAGAGGTCCCAGCACCGAGGGAGGTCGAGTCCAGCCAAGCGCTGGGTGAGGCCTGGCCGCCTGTGCCGAGTCCGGCATCAACGTAGTGGCAAGTGGTACTGGTCCCACAGGGGACGGTCCCGCTGCATACGTGACCGGTGCCGACCGTTCCAACCAGTGCGGAGGAGAAACCGGTGCCAACATGGCTCCTGGCATAGAAGACCTCGACCTCTCCTCCTCAACAGACGACGGAGGGGAGGTAGTGAGGCTAATCAAGTCCTTGCGCCGCCTCAAAAGTCTCCGACGTCGAGGGACGATGCGAGGGTAGCTGACCTGGACTGGATGGTCAGCCCGCTTGCTTCCACCGCACAGCAGCACTTGGAGACGTCTGCACCGGCGACACATAGCGACGGTATAGGCCCGACCTGGACTTCCGGCTCAGAGACCTACCCCACGAAACCTTTAGTTTCTTCAGTGCCGGGGAGTGAGAACGGTGCCGGGCCCTCGGTACCGAAGTCTGCGCACAGGATGGGGTGTCCCGCGTCGACGCTGGCACACTGCACACCGTGGAGTGGCCAGTCGGTGCCGGTTGGAGAGCCGCCTCCATGAGGAGAAGCTTAAAACGCGAGTCTCGCTCCTTCTTCGTGCGCGGCTTGAACAACCTGCAGATCTTACAGGCGTCTGCTAAGTGGCCCTCACCCAAACACTTTAAGCAGCTATCGTGAGGGTCTCCCTTAGGCATGAACTTGGCACATACTGCACAAGCCTTAAAGCCTTGTGGCCCTGGCATTCCTCACCCCCGAAAGGGGGGAAAGAAAACAAAGAACTTGCTAACTATCTAACTAATTAAAACTATTTACACTATTTACAAACACTACACTAAGAGAAACGGGAACCATTAACTACTCTGAGAGAGTATGTCTACACTACAAAGTTAATTCGAACTAACAGCCGTTAGTTCGAATTAACTTTCATAGGCGCTACACATACAAACCGCTAGTTCGAACTTAATTCGAACTAGCGGAGCGCTTAATTCGAACTAGGTAAACTTCATTCTACGAGGACTAACGCCTAGTTCGACTATAGTTCGAATTAAGGGCTGTGTAGCCACTTAATTCGAACTAGTGGAGGCTAGCCCTTCCCAGCTTGCCCTGGTGGCCACTCTGGGCCAAGCCAGGAAACTCTTCTGCCCCCCTCCCGGCCCCGGAGCCCTTAAAGGGCCACGGTCTGGCTACGGTGCCCGCGCCAGGTGCAAGCCTGCCAGCACCCAGCCAGCAGACCCTGCACCTGGCACGGCACGAGCCAGCCACCCGCGCTGCCACCCAGCCCTCCGCCTCTTCCCGGGACCAGGCTGGCAGCTCCCAGGAGCCTGCCTGGGGCCGCAAGAGGCGGGCACCCGCCTGGTCTAGTGCGGAGATCGTGGACCTCATCCAGGTTTGGGGGGAGGCCTCCAACATCCACAATCTCCGCACTAGGCACAGGAAAGTGGCCGTCTAGGGCAGGATAGCTGCCAGGCTGGCCACCAAAGGCCACATGCGAACCCAGGAGCAGGTTTGCATGAAAATCAAGTTGGTCCAGTGAGACCCCCAACCCTGAGCCCTGAGCTTAGAACATAAGAACATAAGAATGGCCGTACTGGGTCAGACCAAAGGTCCATCTAGCCCAGTAGCCTGTCTGCTGACAGCGGCCAACACCAGCTACCCCGGAGGGGATGGACCGAAGACAATGACCAAGCCATTTGTCTCATGCCATCCATCTCCAGCCTTCCACAAACAGAGGCCAGGGACACCGTTCCTACCCCCCTGGCTAATAGCACTCCATGGACCCAACCTCCATGACTTTATCTAACTTCTCTTTAAACTCTGTTATAGTTCTAGCCTTCACAGCCTCCTGTGGCAAGGAGTTCCACAAGTTGACTATTTGCTTTGTGAAGAAGAACTTTCTTTTATTAGTTTGAAGCCTGCTACCCATTCATTTCATGTGGTGTCCTCTAGTCCTTCTATTATGGGAACTAATGAAGAACTTTTCTTTATGCACCCTCTCCACACCACTCATGATTTTATAGACCTCTATCATATCCCCCCTCAGTCTCTTCTTTTCTAAGCTGAAAAGTCCCAGTCTCTTTAGCCTCTCTTCATATGGGACCTGTTCCAAACCCCTAATCATTGTAGTTGCCCTTTTCTGAACCCTTTCCAAGGCCAAAACATCTCTTTTGAGGTGAGGAGACCACATCTGTACACAGTACTGAAGATACGGAGTACCATAGATTTATACTTCCCCTCCTCCTTCTTCCCCTGGCTTCCCCTTCCAGCTCCCTCCTCCCAGGTTTCCCCTCCTCTCCCACCCTCTCTCTTCCCCTCTCCCACCTCCTTTTCCCAGTCTCCTAGAGGTTAATTCCCCCCACACCTCCAGTTTTGTTAAATAAAGAGAGTTTCTATTTTTGAACACACATGTCCTTTATTTTTACATCAGGAAGGGGGCTAGGGAGGTAAGTGGAAGGAGGTGAGGAGGAATGGGGTACGAGCCCCGATGGGGAGGACTGGGGTGGCTCTGCGGCTCCTCGGGTGGAAGCTCTCCTGCAGGGCCTCCTGGATCCTGACAACCCCCGATTGACCCCCCCGGATGGCAGCCTGCGGCAAGTGCAGCCGGGCTGATGGCCGAGTGCTGTGATGTGCCGAGTGCGGGCACTCAGGGCACTCCAAGACAGGACTGCTTTGCTGTTCCTCATCGAGGTAGACAAGCAAGTGGGGAACCCTGAGAACTGTCTGTCCGGGGTTGGGGTCGGGTCCCTTTAAGCACAGCCCTTGGCTAGCCTGAGGCAGAAGCTCCACACTCTTAAGTCCTGGTTCCGACCAGCCTTAACTTCGGTTCAGGGTCCACTCAATGTGGACATGCTAGTTCGAATTAGCAAAACGCTAATTCGAATTAGTTTTTAGGTCTAGATGCACTAGTTCGAATTAGCTTAGTTCGAATTAACTAATTCAAATTAAGTTAGTTCGAATTAGTGCTGTAGTGTAGACATACCCAGAGAGACACGCTCCAACGACCGTCACGGGCGGTAAGAAGGAACTGAGGAGGGGGGAGCGCCGGCAGGGGTACTTATGCTCTGCTATAGTGGCGTCACTCCAGGGGGCGCCCTGCCGGCGCTACGGGTACCACTAGGGAAAACGCTCCGGAGACACGGTGCACGCGCTGTGCACACCTGATTCGAACGGACATGAGCAACCACTCGAAGAAGAAATACTGTTTTAGCAGGTGAAATGGGGTTGGGGTGATAGTAAGTAAGAGTATAACCCCAAAGGGGGGTGGAAATTAGGAGCAGCTGCAGTAGAAAAAAATGAAGAGGGAAGAACAGAATATAGACAGACAGGGAAGGAGAGAAAAGGGGATAGGAGGAAACAAAGAAAACAAAGGAAAGAGAGCAGTGACCTAAAACAGGAGCACATTTCTCCATCAAATCCTATAATAAAGTACTGAACAGGGAATCCCTAGGGCTACATCTACACTGCAGAGCTATTTTGGGATACCAGAAGTATCCTGAAATAGCTATCCCATGTCTTTTGAGCAAGCCTGTTATTTCAAAATATAATGGGCTTGCTATTCCAATGTCCCTGTAAACCTCATTCCACAGGAAGTAAGGGATGTTTCAAAATAATGCTCTATTTCAAAATTTGGGACTGTGCAGACAGTGCCAAATTTTGAAATAAGCTATTTCAAAATTAACTTGAATTAAGCTACGCAATTTGCATAGCTCAAATTGCATAGCTTATTTTGAGCTCCAGGTGTGTAGATGTACCCTATGAGTTCAGGCCCTCTGGATCTCTGACCCATCCATGGGAATTTACTGTGTGAATCCTAAATTTACACCTTAGACCATAATCTATCATGGAATCTGGCCCTCTTGCCCAAATCAAGCTTGACACCTGCAATCAAGACATCTGAGAATTAGACCCATGAAGAACCAACATCTGGAATTTAAATATGAAATAAGGCACACATATTTTAATCCAGTATAAGTAATTAGGCTCAGGACAGGAGTAAGTAGGGGGAACTCTCTGGCCTGTGCTACCCAGGAGATCAGATTAGAACATCTAATGGCCATAAAAAAAATCTCTGAATTTAATATGCATTATTTACTTTTTAGCAGAAATCTTCCTTTCTCCAAAAAGGTGCATCTTCCATACAGATCCTTGGGCGTCTTCACTACCTCATATATTTTTGATCATTGCATGCTTAAATCCTGATAAATGTACCAAATTCACAAGTGAAACCTAATCTTCACAGAGCTATTGAGGGTGTGGGGGAATAATCTACAGCATGTCTTCACCCTGCTGCTCAGAAATCTGCATTTATCTCAATCCGTTTTCTGCTTTTGAAAATTTTTCAAGAAAAAAGACCTGTATGGTGGTGGTGTTTTGATTTGGTTTTTTACTGCTGCTGCATGATTTAGCTGCTGAGACTGGCTCCTGGCATGGAAACAAGGCCAGCATTGTGTGATGCTGGCATTTTCAAAGCAGTTACGCCAAGCGCCCAAGAGGAGGCAACTGGATTTCTGTATCTGCTGTGATGGATGAGCAAGGGTACTGTGTGTGGAGGGGAGATGAAGGATGGTGATGCTCCTGAATGGTGGGGATGACATTGGTTCAGCGCACACATTTTGAGTGCTTGGAGAGGTGTCTGGTGTTCACAATGGAAGGGTGTAATTTGGCTCTTTTGTGCTACCTCCAGGTTCCGTCACTTGCCTGTGGTGTGACTTTGGGCAAGTCATTTCCTTTCTCTGTGCTTCTCTCTAGTCAGAGTCAGACTATGAGCTCATCTTGAAAAGTGCCTAGGATTCTGATTGGGGCTTCTGGTCCCGATAGTCATCTTGAACCAAAATAATATGCTAAATCAGTGTTTCCCAATTTTATTTGGCCAAGGAACCCTTTTCAGCTTTTCAGAATTTCAAGGAACCCCTAGGTTTGTCAAGCCAAAAAAAAAAAAAAAGGGGGAGAGGGACCCACCAATTCATGAAAATCCCCACCAATGCATGAGATCACATTCTTTCCCAAGACCCACCCCCTTCCTTGAGGCCTCATCCGCTCTGTTCCCTCCTCTCCATCACTTGCTATCCCCAGCCCTTATACAGTCTCACTAGGTTGAGACAGGAGGTGGGGTGGGAATGAGGATTTGGGTGTGGGAAGGGGTGAGAAGTACAAGCTCTGGGAGGATTTGGATGCAGGAGAAGGGGATGTTGGCTCGGGAGGGCTCCAGGCTCGGGAGTGTTGGGCTCAGGTGGAAGGTTGGGGTGCTGAGCAAGCCATGGGCTTGTGGATGTGAGGGTGCAGGAGTTTGGGTTGGGATGTGAGGACTCAGGGCAAGAAGGTTGTGAGTATGATGGGCTCAGGACACAGATTTGTGATGTGTGGATGGTGCAGGAGTGTTGTGGCAGAAGTCTGAGGATGTGGGGATGCAGGAGTTTGGGGATGTAAGAGGCTCAGGACAGGGGGTTCCAGTGTATGATAGGCTCAGATTTGGGGACAGGTGGTGCAGGAGTGTTATGATGCTGCAGTGAGATGGGGGTTTGGCCCCAACTGGGGGCTTGTTGGCCAGGCTTCATTTTTAAATAAAATATTATGTCAAACTCAAAAGGTTTTAGCATTGTCTTTATTTATGAGAAGGGTGAGGAACCTGTTTTGAGTCAAGCGTCATTGACCCACAGAAAAGTCAGTTGGGGCCACACAAGTGAGATGCAAAAAACAAACAACCCTCCAAAAACCTCCAAGCCTCACTAATGTGGTCCCAAATGTGCTGGTGGGGGCAGGGGACAGAGTGAAAGTGGGTGCTGGGGCTGGGGAGAGGGTGCTGCTGGGTGGAAGGATGCTGGCTCAGGTGTCGGGGTGCTGGGGCAAGGTGCTGGGGCAGGCAGGTGGCGAGGTGCTGGGGTCAGGGACATGGTCCTGCTGGGCACTAGGGTGACTGGCAGGGTGCTGGGACAAGGAACAGGGTGCTGCTGGGTGCTAGCGTGGATGGCAGGATGCTGGGGCCAGGGCCAGGGTGGTGCTGAGTCCTGGGGTGTGATGCAGGGTGCTGGGGCCAGGGACAGGGTGGTGCTAGGTGCTAGGTGGATGGCAGGGCTGCCAAGGAGCGGGATAGGGATGGGGTGCAGGATCTGGGAGGGAGGTGGGGGGCGGAAGGGGGCAAGGTCTGGGTGGTAGGTAGGGTGCAGAAGCAGGCTGGATGTAGGGTGTCTCGCCAAGGGGAGGGAGCAGGAGCAGATTGGGGGTAGGGTGTCTAGCTACAAGGGAGGGTGCAAGGAGGGGACTTGGGTAGGAGTTGGACCTCCCTGATCTGGCACCCTCTGGACCTGACTGGTCCCAGATGAGGGATTTTTGGACCAGGGGAGGTCATTTCAGGGCTCCTGGTTTCCCCCCTCTTCCCCACTAGGCTTCTTTGCACCTCTATCCCCTGCAACCCAACTGAGCTGCCCACCCCTGCTGGTTCCCTGCACCTCCCTCGAAACCATCCCCCACAATCCAAGGGAGTGCAGCACCAGTTCCCTGCAGCCCCTCACAGCCCAGCTGAGCTGCCCGTCTGTTCCGTATGCCCTCCCCCATCCACCTCAGCCCAGCTGAGCCCTGCACTGGTTCCCTGCATGCCTCCCCCACAGCACAGCTGAGCCCCATTTCCCTGCACCTCCCCCAAGCCCCGCAAAATTGCTGAGCCAAGCACCGATTTCCTGCCCCTCCCTCCCCTTGAGTCTAGCCCCGGTTCCTGGCACCTCCCTCCTCCTGCAGCCAAACTGAGCTCTGAGCTCCACACACACACACACACACACACACACACACACACACACACACACACACACCCTGCAGCCCAGCCCAGCTCCCCAGACCTCCCCACTCTGCAACCCAGCTGAGCTCAATCTCCCTGCACCTTCCCCCAAACCATGCAGACATGCTGAGCCAGCGCTGATTCCCTGCCCCTGCCTCCCTCCCTCCTTCCCCTTGGCTGTGTCTACAGTGGCGCGATCTTGCGCCAAAGCGGCTGCTCTTGCACAAAAACTTGCTTCCTGTCTACACTGGCCGAGTGTTCTTGCGCAAGTACACGGATGTTCTCATGTATGAAATCAGGGCTTCTTGCGCAAGAACTATGATGCTCCCGCTCAGGAGTAAGCCCTTTTGCGCAACTGTTCTTGTGCAAGAGGCCAGTGTAGACAGGCAACATGAATTTCTTGCGCAAGAAAGCCCTATGGCTAAAATGGCCATCGGCACTTTCTTGGGCAAGAGAGCGTCCACACTGTCGTAGATGCTCTTGTGCAAAAGCACAGCTCCCACATGGCAGTGTGGACGTGTTCTTGCACAAGAACTCTTGCGCAAGATGTTCTTGTGCAAGAAACTGCCAGTGTAGACATGGTTTCTTTGCATGAGCAAAATGAATTTTGTGTTGTGCACCAGTACCGAGTTCATGTGGCTTGTTTGGATGTGCCACTGTGGCACCCAAGTTATTAATAAATATTTTTAAACCTTTACCTTTTCTCTCTGCTGACATGTCTCCTCCCCTTGATCCATCAGCTCCCCTGGTGACTGCTGCCTCCCAACTCCTCACCCTCCTCTGCTGTCCTGACTCCTGCCCTTCTCACTGCCCTCAGCCCTCCTGCAACCTGCCCCCCTCCACCAGCCCTTCTCTCCTCCCTGTGCCCACTCCTCCAGTAGCCCCACTCTGATCATGTGAGCTACCCCTCCTCATCCCCTCTTCTAACACCTCCCTCTACAAACCTGCCTTGCGTCTCTCCTCTGGTGCTGGTCCCTCCCCTGCAGGTGTCTGCCCTTCTGCTTCACCCCCAGAATCCCCTGGCACTTGCACCTTCTCTTACTCCTGCACCCTCCTGTTGCCTCCCCCTTCCCTCACTGCCCCTGCCCCCTTTGCCTTCTTTTTCCCTGATGCCCACCCCCTCACCACCCTCTGCCCCGTTCCCCTCATGCCCCTGTGCCCTCACACGATTTGCTCCATCCCAACCTTCCTCATGCCCACCCCTTCTTTCAAGCCTTCTCCCAGCACCTCCTCCTCCCCCCTCTAGCCGCCAATGCCCTTACTCTCTCCCCTCCCAGCATCACCCTGTCCCCTCCCATTGACACCCCCCCTCCTGCCTTTTTTCTCATTGTCTGCACTTGGCCCCCTGGCATTTGTCTCTCCTCTACCCTGTCCCTTTGGTGCCTTCCCCTCTCTTCCCCCTCCGCACAAGCCCCTTCCTGTCCCAGCTCTTCCCCTTCCCCTCCGCACAAGCCCCTTCCTCTCCCAGCCCTTCCTCTTCCCCTACCTTCTGCCTTCCACTTTGTGGGGCTGGAGTCTGCGCTCCATCCCCGGACTCGGAACCCGCAACTCAGCCGCGCGGTGCAACGCAGCGCCCAGCAGTTTTAAAATCCCGGGCTGTGACGTTACGTCATGCACAGGCGTCTTTCCGCCCACCGGTTTGAGCACGCCGCGCAGGGCAGCAGCAGCCGGCAAGGGGGAGCTCAGTGAAGGTTGTGCACGGCAGGGATGGGACGGGGACAGCGGAGAGATGCTCTAGGGCCAGGGTGGGAGGACGCGTGGGGGGGCCGGGGTGGGAGGACGTGTGGGGAGCTCCAGCTCCAAATATTGGTGGAGCATGGGCACCACAAGCCCATACAACTCACTGCCCATGCCTCTGCTGGCTAGCCAGCTCTCTCTCTCTTTCAGAGGGGGAGGGGGAGTGCCGGCTCCTTGGAACCCCTCGTTTTGCTTCACGGAACCCCAGGGTTCCCCGGAGCACCAATTGGGAAACACTGTGCTAAATACATACCCCACAGAAGTGGTGAGATGTAATGAATTGTTGCCACTCGGAAATAGATGCCACACTTTTAGACTCCAAAACCTTATCCCCAAAGCACTGGTTCAAATCTCATTGCTTGAGACATTTAATCTAGACGTACCCTAAGTGTCCAGATTTAAAGAGTAATCAGAGAAACTTTACTAAATCACATCTGCTACATCCTAGCAATGCTAGATTCCCTACAGTCTGTTTCCCAGGCCTCCCTGATTCCCCTCGCTACCTTTCAAATCTCTGTAGATGGTTTTTAAGTCACATCTGAGTCATTAATTAGTCAAGCTACCGTGATTAGTATGAGTAGGTGTTGAAAACCAACTGGCTGAGACGCAACAATAAAAACAATGGAGTTAAAGACACCGTAATGAGCCAAGAATTGGAATTTTATCATACAACCAGGACTGAATAGAAGCTGCAGGATTTTATTAACATGTAACTGTTACAGAATGTAAATGAGTGTTTAACCTTTGAGGGTGTTGCAGCCATAAACTTCTTAAGACCTAGTTCTGCCATCCTTAGTCAACCCTTAACTTGGACTCAACTTTCTGAGGGAAATTAATCCCTATGGATAAGGTCTATTTATGCCCACTTGTGCCTTCAGAGGGTTGGTTCACTCCATAGGGCAAATTTTTCCCTACTGGATGCATACAAGCCAGTCTTTTTACAAGTGTGTAACAGATAAACATAAAACTACAAATCCAGTAACTTGTTAAACACAACAGTAGCAACTAGGAAGTTCAGGTATCATTGTCTTGTATCTCATATATCTACTTTTTATGCGTTGGACTAATAACTATGGAATTTCACCAGCAGCATGTGGCTAGGTTTGTAAGGGAGTTAGAACATAACAGATTATAGAATGGTTATATGGGAATTTAGATCCAGAACTTGGATGCCAAATGCTTTCCGATCTGAAGAGCCAGTAGCTGCCCTTTATATTCATCAGGCAGCTTTGGGAATTTCAGCCATTTTTAAAGACACAATACACAGGCTCAATCTGTACCAGATGTAAATCAGTGTAATTCCATTAATGACGCTGGCTCCATCACCCAATACCTTGAATGATCAAAAACTGTTTAAAAAAAATCATGCACTTGAAATGAGATCTAAGGAAATGACACACTGTGTGAGGCTGGCAGAATTACACAAGATTCAGCACCCTAAGTTTAAACAAAACATATTGTAGATTCCCCCCTATCTTTACAGATTAATATTTCAGAGGAGGGAGAGGGAAACCTTTATAGGCAGAGCTAGATGTTAAAATCCACAGCGGTTGTTCCAACAGTCTCACATCTTCCTCAAACACAAACCAAGTTAAAACTAGATTGAATTTATTTTCCCATAAGCCAGCCACTTTTCTGGAGCACTTTGCTTTCTAATTTTTCTCTAATACCCATCACCTTCAGGGAGACAGTATGGCTCTGCTGCCCCATGGCAGGTTTGTTATTTCAGTGGCTACTCTTCAAATAAGATCAGGGAACAATCTTCAGAGGATTCATTTTTCTCTGTTTCCTGGATGTGAGGTGCTTCCTTGGCCTTCTCTAGCTCCTCCGCTTTCTGGAGTTCCTCAAAGACCACACCACTGCTATATGCCTTTGGGTGGCTCATGGTGGAACTGTCTTTCACCTGCAACATTTCCAGAACCTCCGGATTCAAGTCGTCTTGACAAGATGGTGTAAGGCTAACTCTGCCTCCTCCCACTGGTGGTTTGGGCTGGTTGGATCCTAGGCTTTTGTTTCCTGGAACAGTGAACTTTTTCTTAAGGCCTGCAAGGAATACAAACCAATGCAATCCTCAGAATCCAACAAGGAAAAGGAAGAATGAATCATGCCAGAAAACCACAAATCCTCTGCCCCTCTCCCATTGGTAAATCAAATGGTGAGTCAACATAGCCTCACATATCAGAGATTCTCCAGACTTTTCCATCAAAATCTCTATGGCATGGGGGAAAGGCTGTGAGGGACTCCATTTCTACATAACAAAAAAACATAAGAACGGCCGTACTGGGTCAGACCAATGGTCCACCTGTCTTTCCATAGTGGCTAATGCCAGGTGTTTCAGAGAGACTGAACAGAACAGGCGATCATCAAATGAGCCATCCCCTGTCATCCCCTCCCAGCTTCTCCAATTTGCATTCCGAACTTCAGCATGTTTACACTGCTCCCCACAGAGGCTGGGAGGAGATTTTGATCTCCAGGACCATTCAATCCTTGGCCTCACAACTGAGGTTGCTAGCTGGGAGGCCAGCTGATGCCAACTGTGATAGGAAAAAACTGAACTGAGATTCCAGGTTTTCAATCATATGCAGCTGGCACCAGACTGAAACTCACGATCTAGAAGTGATCATCTCTGGCAAGAGGAGTTACTACTTAGGCCTGAGCGAGATGGAGCAACTTGATCTTACATTTGGTATCACTCCTCCCACTCTCCTGTTTTTCTTTCACAATTCGGGCCTCTTTTTTGGCTGTACGTTCCTTGGACACTGGCTCTTGTCCCTTGCTCTTCTTTTGTAAGCGCTCACTCCCAAACACTGGACCTGTGTTTTCTTGCACAAACGGAGATAAAAATGTGTTGTTATTTACAAACAAGAGCCAATGAGTGTGGGCTGCCTAGGTTCTGGTGATGAATGGCTGACATGTCAGTGACAACTGCACTAAATGGCTGGATTGCCTTTTGCAAGCTTATAGCCAAGACAGGAAAAAAACCCAGGAGTCTAGACTCCTGCCCCCATGCCACTGCTTCTAACTTCTAGATCCCACTCCTCTCCCACAGCAAGGAATAAAATCCAGCTTGACCACCAAATCTCTGTACATCTGCAAAACTGCCCCAATATCCACCTATGAATTCCTCCTGAAAACTCTCCTTTAGCACAAAGTCAACAAAAAACTTGACCATAGCTAGGCTGCTGGTATGCTAAGACCTCTGCATGCTGAGTCTTTGCTTCATACTGGCTCATTGTTTGCTTGTATTCTCCCTTCTATCTGTCTCCACTTTTGTCTTACATTGTAATCACTGTGGGCAGAGACTGTGTTTTTGTTCTGTGTTTGTACAGTCCCTGGCACAACGGCAATAAAGCAGAAGTAATTATAACAACAGTACTAACCAATGGACCATGCCTCCCTCAAAAACAATTGATGGAGCTCTTTGGGAAAGAACAGTCAGCTGTCTGAAGCAGGTACACATTTCATCCTGGTTGGTTTGGACAAGTATACATGGGCAACTAAAAGACACAGTCCCGATTCCTCCTGCTCCATGAAAGCCAGGATGGTAGACAAGTAAACAATATTAATTTGAGTATCACAGACCTTACCCTAACCCTTCTTAATTTGTTACATTAGCCACCTTGCAATGTGGCTAAAATGTGACCTTTTAAGACACTGCAAAAGTAGCTGGGTTGTATTACTAACCTTTCAGAAAGGTTTTCTTCTTGAAATGTGAAGCTGGTAGCACCATCGCATCCTAGAACACAAGCATTAAGTAGTCAGACATGAAAGAGAATATAGCTGTTATACTGCAATGCTGTATCCAGCTCTGATGCCCATATATTACCTGGGTGTCAATCAAATGGAAAGGGTTCATAATAAAGCAATGAGGAAGGATTAATTCAACCCATGCCCTGTGTTATACAGCAGTTGATCAGATCCCAATGATTCCTTCTGGCTTGATAATCTACAATCAGTTTGAGGGCTGGAAAATGTGACAGGTAGTGAGCGAGTACAGCTGGATTATTTTGAGATGGTATGATCGCCGCCCATAAATAGCTGCCCCGGGGAAAAGGATTTCTGACACCAAAGGGCTGTTTAATCTATCTGGGAACAGCAGATCCAATGTTGATGTGAAACAAATTCAGACTGGAAACAAGGTGTACATTTTTAACAGGATGAATAATAAACCACTGGAACTGAATTCCACTACAATCACTGAATTCCAGTTCAGCTGTCTCCTTTGTAATCTGGTTTTGAAATTCTTTTGTGGAAAGGTTGCTACTTTTAAATCAGTTCCTGAATGTCCAGGGAGGCGTGACAGGCTGCGGCTAAGCCAGAGGTCTGTCACTACAGACTGGCTGAAAAGAGCAACAGAAGCCAGCTGAGCAAGCCCATGCCTGAGGGCCTAGTGGGAAACATCTGTGGGCCTCATTAGCCAGAAGGCTAGATAAGGCAGCCAGAGGGGAAGTGGAAGGGGAGGAGCCAGAGAGTGGCTGAGTGTGCTCCCCAGCCAGAAGGAGAGGCTAGCTGAGTTGGCTGAAGGAATGACAAACAACGCTTTATAAATAGAAGGTGGTAGGAAATAAGGTATCCCAGGGCGAGGGGCCTGGGCAAGAACCTTGCCACAGAGGTTAAAGTATTTCCCTACAGGTTTATGTATGTTACCATTCCTCATGTCCTACATTCAGACCATCACAGGATCTAACGACAAAAGCCACCACATCAGAGGCTCATCCACCTGCACATCCACTAATGTGATCTATGCCATCATGTGCCAGCCGTGCCCCGCTGCCATGTATTCTGGCCAAAGTCTCTACACCAAAGGATAAATGGATACAAACCAGACATCAGGAACGGTAACACACACAAACCTGTAGGGGAACACTATAGCCACCCTGGACATTCAATAATGGATTTAAAAGTAGCTATTCTTCTACAAAAGAATTTCAAAACCCGATTACAAAAGGAGACAGATGAACAGGAATTAATTAGCAAATTCAATACTATTAACTTAAGATTCAATAAAGATCTTAACTGGTTAACACATTATATAGGCAATTTCCTCTCTCTTGATACCCACATTTCCACATCAACTGCTGTGAATAAGCCACTTCCACCCTGACTTGATTAGCCTCATTTACACAAGTGCCCTCTTTCTTTTGTTGGCCTTATATATTGTCGGTCATCTGAAGAAGTGGGCTGTGCCCATGAAAGCTCATGATACCATCTACATGTTTTGTTAGTCTTTAAAGTGCTACCAGACCATTTGTTGTTTTTTAAGTTTTTCTTATATATTGTGGCAGACACAGGGCAGCTGGCTACAATAGTTTGGTGGAGGGTAGACATACTGGGAGCTGGTTGAATGGTTTTCTGTTTCTTGAATAAACTGACAGAGAGTGCAGCCACATAATCAAGGCAGGCATCTGAGTTAAGAGCTTGCGTGAAGCAGCAGGCTAAACTGGCACCTGCAGCCAATTAAGGCCTGCTGGGCTACTTTAAAAGGTTTCCCTCCAGGTAAGAGAGGGGGAAGGAGAAGAGTAAAGGACTTAGAGGAGGAAGTGTGTTGTTCAAGAGCTGGGGATGCAAAGAGGAAAGAGTATTTCTGCTAAAGTAGGAAAGATTTGCTTAGGTATCAGGGAGAAGGTACTAAAGGAGCTTTTGGTGAAGTGGTCCAGGGAAAGGGTTGCTGTATTGGGGCTAGGGGAAATACCCTGACAGTTGTTGCTATCTAGTGTTCCTGGGCCAGAACCTGGAGTAGTGGGCTCTCCCTGGGTTTTCACCAACCCTCCCCATGCCACTAAAAAAAGTCTGTTCCTGGAAAGGGAGGCCAGAATTATGGAGAGGTTTCACCCTTGACTTTGCCAGTGATGAGGATGGCTCAGTATGCTGTGACCCTGGCATCTAGAAAAGATAAGAGGCAGTGTGTGGGGGGGGGTCACAGCGAACCTCTGAGGCATACAATAACTGCCTAGAAGCACAAGACCCACAGGACATGCCCAGAGCTTTGCCACAATATATACCCATGTCTCTGTAAACTATACTCCAATTCATCTGATGAAGTGGGTTTTACCCATAAAAGTTTATGCCCTAATAAATCTGTTGATCTCTAAGGGTACGTCTACACTAGCCCCTTAGATCGATCTAGGGAGGCTAATGAAAGCGACCGGAATTGCAAATCAAACCGGGATTTAAATATCCTGCGCTTGATTTGCATGTTCCAACGTCGCCATTTTAGAAATTGACTAGCCGAAGTAACTGCCGGCGTCTGCGTGGCAGTGAAGCGAGATTCGATTTAAAGCCCTAATTTGAATTAGCTGGTAAACCTCATTGCAGGAGGAATACCAGCTAATTTGAGTTAGGCTTTAAATCGAATCATTCACACGCGCGTAGACGCGGGCAGTTACTGGGCTAGTCAATTTCTAAAATGGCGACGGCACATGCAAATCAAGCGTGGGATATTTAAATCCCAGGCTTGATTTGCAATTCCGGTCGCCCTCATTAGCCTCCCTAGATCGATCTAGGGGGCTAGTGTAGACGCACCCTAAGGTGCCACAGGACTCCTCATTGCTATTGCAGATACAGACTAACATGACTACTCCTCCGAGACTTTTCACCATGCAAGGCACTGCATTTAGCTGTATGAAGTGGAAATCCATCAACTTCATGAAGAAATTCACACAGATACAAACAGATATAATCTTCCTCTCCAAGTGCAAACAGATGGACATGATACCCAGTGGACTGAAAGTGAAAAATCCATTACAATCAATATATTGCACAAACTATAGTGACAGATTGTGCCACACACTTTCAAAGAAACTAAAGAACCACCTAATCAGCAACCTATATAGCAAATAGGAGAAGATCAATAATGAGCTTTCAAAACTGGAGACTCTCATAATAAACCAAACTTCCACACAAACTTCCACATGACTGGACTTTACAAACACAAGACAAGTCATTTACAATGCACGCTTTATTTCCTTATAGAAAAAAAAAGGACAATAAACTATCTAAACTCCTACAAGCCACAGGAGGCTACAACTATGGTACCCTCAACTCACCCAACAACCTTTTTTAACCTATCCAACCACCCACAAAGCCCAGCTGAGGAGTCTGTCCAACCTTGAGGACTCTCTTTCTGCCCCATCAACCCCACGCACATGATATTGTTCTATGGTGACTTGGAAGCCTATTTTCACCATCTCCTAATCAAGGAATCTTTCCAACACACCACTGAACATTGCACTGGCACCCAGGATCCCTCCTACCAACACTATAAGAAAAAGAATTCAACATGAACTTCTGCTGATCGAAATGACAGTCTGGACCTCTATACTGGATGCTTCCGCAAGCATGCACAGGCGGACATTGTGAACAAACAACATCATGTGCCCCATAACTTCAGCCGTGCAGAACACAATGCTACCCACAGCCTCAGAAACAATTCTGACACTATAATCAACGAGGCTGTCACTCTACAGGATTTTAATGTGAATAGGCAGATCATTGTTGCACCCAGCGATGCATCTGACGAAGTGGGTCTTTGCCCATGAAAGCTTATGCTCCAATAAATCTGTTAGGGTATGTCTACACAGCAAAGTTATTTCAAAATAACAGCCCTTATTTCAAAATAACTTTCCTAGCGTCTACATAGCCAAACCGCTATTTCGAAATAAATTTGAAATAGCGAGCGCTTTATTTCGAATTTGGTAAACCTCATTCTATGAGGAATAACGCCAATTGAAATATTATTTCGAAATAAGTGCTGTGTAGACACTTATTTCGAAATAGGGGCCTCCAGCCTTCCCAGGGTGCCCTGGTGGCCACTCCAGCCTCAACCAAGAACACCTCTCCCCTCCTCCCGGAGCCCTTACAGGGGTAGACTCTGGCCACAGTGCCTGTGCCAGCTCCAAGCCTGCCAGCCCAGAGCCAGCAGTCACTGCCCCTGACCCAGTGGCCCCCAAAACATGAGCCAGCAAGCCACTGGCAGCCAGCCCTCCACCGCTCCCCAGGAGCAGTCTGCCAGCTCCCAGGAGCCTGCCAGGGCCCGGAGAAGGTGGGCACCTTCCTGGTCCAGGGTGGAGATCATGGACCTTATTCAGGTTTGGGGGGGATGCCACCAACGTCCATGATCTCCGCACTAGATGAAGGAATGCAGCCGTCTATGGCAGGATAGCTGCCAGCTTGGCCACCAAAGGCCACATGCGAACCCAGGAGCAGGTTTGCATGACAATTAAGTTGGTCCGGCGAGACCCCCAACCCTGAGCCCTGAGCTTTCCCTCCCCCTTCTTCCCCTTGCTTCCTCCTTCCAGCTCCCTCCTCCCAGGTTTCCCCCTCCCCTCTCCCACCCTCTCTTCTCCCCTCTCCTGCCTCCTTTCCCCAGTCTCAGTTTCATTCCCTCCCCCCCAGTTTTGTTAAATAAAGAGAGTTTGTGTTCATGAAAATATGTGTATTTATTTTACATCAGAAAGGACGGCTAGGGAGGGGTAAGTGGAAGGACGTGAGGGAGGAATGAGGCACAAGCCTCCAGTGGGGCAGACCAGGAGGCTCTTAGTGCTTCTCTGGGTGGAAGCTCTCCCGCAGAGCCTCCTGGATACTGACAGCCCCCCGATGGACCTCCCGGATGGCAGCCTGCAGAAAGTGCAGCCAGGCTCACAGCAATGCGTCCAAGGGAAGCACCAGAGTGCCCAGGGGCAGCTCTGGCTCCATGTTGCAGAGTGCTGTGGTGTCCCGAGTGAGGGCAACCAGCACACGCAGAGGCAAAATGCTTTGCTATCCCTCATCGAGGTAGACAAGCAAGCAGGGAAACCTGAGAACTGGCTGTCCGGGGGGGTTCCTTTAAGCACAGATAGCCTCAGGCAGCAGCCCCCACACAGTAAGTCCTGACCTGGTGCCCTGCCGGAACTGGTTCCGGCCAGCCTTAAATGCAATTCAGCGTCCACTCAGTGTGGACGCGCTATTTCAAAATAGCAAAATATATTTTGTGTGTGGACACGTTATTTTGAAATAAGCTATTTCGGAATAACTATTTCGAAATAAGCTATTTCGAAATAATACTGTAGTGTAGACATACCCTTAGTCTATAACGTGCCACAGGACTTCCTGCTGTTTATGCAGATTCAGACTAACACGGCTACCCCGCTGATACTTGTCACTATTGTGGGTTTGCCCCAGATTCAGTGCAAAGTGGGCCACAGAATGGCCATCAGAGCACCTATACTTTTTCCCATGGGGGTTTCTGGAGTGTCCACACTTGTCTCTGGAGTGTCCACCCCTCTAGAGTGTCCACACTTGCCTTCTTGCGCAATAGCTGTAGTGCCAAAAGCAGTTATGCCTCAGAAAAGGAGGTTTACCTACTGTGGAAAAAGCCCTCTGTTCTGCCGTTTAACTGCCCATTTAATTGCACAAGAGCTCATTTGAGGTGTGGACGCTCTGCAGGTTTTTGCGCAAAAACCTTGTAGTGTAGACATAGCCTGAGGGTATGTCAACACTAGAGAGTTTTGTTGGAAAAAAACGGCTGTTTTTCTAACAAAACCTGAGTTACTTCCACACTGCAATCATGTTATTCCAAAAGTAAATCAAAAGAAGAAAGGAGTTTTTCCGGCATTGGTAATCCTCTTTCTACGAGGAAGAAGCCTTTTTCCAAAAGAGCTCTTTCGGAAAAAGCCGTGTGTGGATGGGGAAGTTCTTTCGAAAGAAGAGAAAAGTGGAAAAGCACAGGTGCCCTGGTGGCCACTCCGTCCATAGCAATCACAGCTTAAATGCAAGATAGCGTCGATTCAGTGTGGAAGCTATCTTTCCAAAAAGCAGATCGCTTTTTCAATGCACTTTTGTGTGTACACTCTCTTTCAGAAGAAGACTTTTTGGAAGATCTCTTCTAAAAAATGTTCTTCCGAAAGAAGCATGCAGTCTAGACATAGCCTGGGAGACAGCAATAGGCATCGACCACCTATTGTGAGGGACGGTAACTCAATGCTGCATGGACAATGGCTCTTCAGAGTTACCGACACCTGAGGAGCATACAATGGCCTCTTGCCTGAGAAAGACACACCTGGATACTCCATGGATCCTTGCCTAAAAAGAACATAAACCAGTTTATGAATCATGTGATCAGCTCCATTTTGGGAGGAATCATCACCCAGGAGAACAATGGATTTCCCTCTGCACGAGCAAGGTTATAAAAGTATCCTGGGGATGCCTCTATTTTGTCTTCAATCCTGCTCTTGACTTCAGAAACATCCTTGCTATGGACAGAGGGCTGGGAAGGATTTGTTGACCCATCCTAACATAGAATGTACTCCAGAGACTTTTAAGCTAGCAATTTGTTACATCTCTGCTATGAGCCTGCATCAAGAACTTGGTGATTAATGTATGTATTGTATTTTTTTTAACCATCCTACTCTCAACCTTTTCTTTCTTTTATTAATAAACCTTTAGATTTTAGTTTCTAAAGGATTGGTACAGCGTGCTCTTTTGGGTAAGATCTCAGGGTATGTCTACACTACAGCGCTATTTCGAATTAACTTATTTCGAATTAGTTAATTTGAAATAAGCTAATTCGAAATAACGCATCTAGACACAAAAACTAATTCGAAATAGCGTTTTTCTAATTGGCCACATTGAGTGGACCCTGAATCGAAGGAAAGGCTGGCCGGAACCAGTGCCAAAAGGGCATCAGGGTTGGACTTAGTGTGTGGGGCTGCTGCCTCAGGCTAGCCAAGGTCTGTGCTTAAAGGGACCCGACCCCCCATCCCGGACAGACAGTTCTCAGGTTTCTCTGCTTGCTGGTCTACCTCGCTGAGGGACAGCAAAGCATTTGTGTCTCGGAGTGCTCTGCTTGCCTTCACTCGGGACATCACGGCACTCTGCAACATGGAACCAGACCTGCCCCCGGGGACTCTGCTGCGTCTCGTGGACACGTTGCCAGCAGCCTTGCTGCACTGTCTGCAGGCTGCCATCTGGGAGCACCATCGAGGGGCTGTCAGGATCCAGGGGGCCCTGTGGAGAGCTTCCACTCTGAGGAGCACTAACAGTCTCCCCGGTCTGCCCCACTGGGGGCTTGTGCCCCATTCCTCCCTCTCGTCCTTCCACTTACCCTTCCTTAGCCCCCCCTTCCTGATGTAAAATAAAAGACACGTATTTTCAAAAATAGAAACTGTCTTTATTTAACACAACTGGGGAGGGGGAATGAAACTCTGGGGAGACGGGGGAAAGGAGGCGGGAGAAGGCAGGAGAGAGGGTGGGAAAGGGGAGGGGGAAACCTGGGAGGAGGAAGCTGGAAGGGGGAAGCAAGGGGAAGAAGGGGGAGGGGAAGCTCAGCACTCAGGGCTGGGGGTCTCGCCGGGCCAACCGCCTCCCAGCACAGCGGGGGAGGGGGCCTCGGCGTCCCCAGGGGCATGTGGAGGAGAGTGCGGAGGTTGAGGTGGGGGGTGTGGACATTGAGGATGAGAGTGTGGAGGCTGAGAAGGAAGAGGTTGGGAGGGGCAGGAGTGGGAGGAGCAACAGTAATTGGGGGGGCAGCAGGCGCAGGACCGGCACGGGGCAGCATGCTCTGCAGCAGGGCCTGCAAGTTAGAGTTCATGGCTCGGTCCTGAGCAAGCTGCTCCCGGCGGAGCTGTAGGTCCTCCAGCATCCAGGCCTGGATGGTGCGGTGCAGGGCTCGCAGGGCCCCCAGGTGCTGGTCCCGGTACTACTGCCGCGTGCTGGTGGTCCGGAGGAGCCCTCAGGTGCGGGAGCATGTCTCGGGCGGGGTGGTGCGCCCTGCGTGAGCAGCTGGTGCGGCTGTAGAGAAAGAAGAGAAGTGGTCAGTTCTCCCTGGGGACACAGTGGATGATGCCCAGACCCCCCTGCGACGTGAGGGCGACCGTGCCCTGCACCGTCAGAGCCGATGTGCTTGCACAGAGGCCATGGTCAGGATGTCTGGCTCTCCCCAGGACTGGGAGCTGCCCCAAGACCGCACCCATGCCCCTGTGCTGTGTATAGTGCGGCCAGGGCGGGGGGGAGATGTCCCCTGCCTCTGTGTAGAGGGGGTGTGTGAAGGGAGAGCATCCTGCTGGGTCCCACCCCGGGGTCAGGAGCGTGTCAGGTCTCTTCACACACGCATGTGCCTATTGGGCCACGGCCCCTGGGTGTCACGCAGCTGGAGCCACCTGCCCAAGGGTGGCATGGCACGTGCTTGCACGTGCACAGGTGGCTGCGTGATCCGTGGGAGGCATGGCCCACGCGCGCGGTCCCTGCTCTCCCTCTCCGCCTCCCCCCTGGGTAGGGGACAGTGCTAGCACTTACCTGGTATGGCCTCCCTGGACAACCCTGCCGACTCCGGTGCCGGGACAGCTGGCGGTGGCCCCTCTGGTGTGCCCGGGTCAGGGCCCTCCGGTCCCAGCTCGCTGCCTCCTGGGCTGGCGCGGACCGCCCCGCCCCCCAGGAGTCGGTCGAGGGCGGGGAAGTAGGGGCAGGTGTCAGCCCCTGCTGTGGCGCCGCCCCTGGTGGCCCTGGTGTACGCTTGCCGCAGCTCCTTCACCTTCAGGCGCACCTGCTCTTGGGTGCGTCTGTGGCCTTTCCTGGCCATGGTGGCCGCTAGGCTGCTGTAGACGGCTGTGTTCCTCCACCTAGTGCGGAGATCATGGACGTTGGAGGCCTCCCCCCAAACCTCAATGAGGTCCATGATCTCCACACTAGTCCATGAGGGCGTGCACTGTCTATGGCCCTTGGCTGGCCCCTGGGTGCTGGGGGACTGGGTGGGGGGACAGTTGGCTGCCACTGGGTCTGCAGCTGCTGGCAGGCCTGGCTCTTGCATGTGCCCAGTGGCCAGAGTCTGCCCCTTTAAGGGCTCCGGGGCTGGGGGGAAAGGAGAGGAGTTTTCCTGGTTTGGCCCAGAGTGGCCACTAGGGGAAACTGGGAAGGGCTGGATGCCCCCTAATTCGAAATAAGTGTCTACACAGCACTTATTTTGAATTAGCTATTTTGAATTTGGTGTTATTCCTCGTAGAATGAGGTTTACCAAATTCGAAATAAGGGCTCCACTATTTCGAATTTATTTCGAAATAGCGGTTTGTATGTGTAGACGCTATTAAAGTTAATTCAAAATAACGGCTGTTATTTCAAATTAACTTTGTAGTGTAGACATACCCTAAGGTATAAACTGGCCTGGGCCTGTGGCTGGTCCTTTGGGACTGGGAGAATCTGTCTGGAGTTGGTGAGATTAGATTTCATAACCTCTCATCAGTGTAAAGTTGGTGCTGGTTGTGGCACAGGTAAAGCTGGGATGTCTAAGGGGATTTGCTTGTGCAACTTCTTGCTGGCTAGATTAGCTGCTGAAGTGCTCTGTGTGACTGGTTGGGTTTCTTATAGGGGGGACCCCAGTTTTGGGCTGTAAGCAGCCTTGGTTATAAGCCAGCGTTTCCCAAACTATGGGCTGCAGCCCGGTACCGGGCCTCAGGAAAAAAGTACCGGGCCTCAGCGTGGTTGCCGGGGCGTTCCAGGCTCCTGGAGTGCCTGTGTGGCGCCAGGTCCCCCAAGCCCTTGGCCGGCCTGGGCGGAGTCTGCAGCTGGATCTTCCGGTTCCCAGCTGATGCGTAGCTAGGGGAAGTGGGGAGGAGGAGGGGAGAGCCGGCCATCAGAAGCAGCACTGGACTGGGAAATTGGGGCGGGCCAGGGAGACTGGGGGAGGGGCAGCCAGCGGAAGCAGAGCTGGGCAGGGGGCTGGCCGGGAGATCGGGAGGAGGAGTAGGGGAGAAGCGGCTGCTGGAAGCAGGGCTTGCCTGGGGCATCAGGACTGTCTGTGAGAGATTGGGGGGCCGGCGGAAGCAGGGCTGCCGGGGGGCGTGAGGTCGGGGTAGGGAGCTGGCCGGGAAGATGGGGGTGGGGGGGAGAAGCGGCCGCCAGAAGCAGGGCTGGATTCGGGCAGCAGGACTGGCCAAGGGAGATTGGGAGGAGAAGCGGGGGAGAACTGGCTGTCTGGGAGGGGATTGGGGGAAGTGGGGCTGGCTGGAGGCGCAGCGAGGGGAGCGAATCAGCCAGCAGGGAGCGGGACTGACCCGGCCATATGTGGATCTCGGGGCGCTGCCCCCCTTCCCCCTCCCACAAAGTATGAGTGAGTCTGGCCCGGGGATTCTATTGTGCCTCCCGGCCCCTCCACACCCCCTCGAGTAGTTGCGAACTGTCTGGCTGGTAGACACACTCATGCAGTCTGAGCACATTTACCAGCCAGGCAGTTCGAAACTACAAACTGATACATCTAGTAATAATAAAACTTACCTAATGAGAAAATACCAGACATTTTATATGTCTGGTATTTTCTCAGTTTGTTTTTTATGTGTTTATATTTTTGGGCTGCAAAAACAGTACAGAAAAAAAGGGTTCCAACTAAAGTAAAAAGTTTGGGAAACCCTGGTCTAACCAGCTTTCTGTCTGTCTTACACTCCATTTATCCAATCCATATTCCTTAACTTGCTGGCAAGAATATTGTGGGTGACCATATCAAAAGCTTTGCTAAAGCTGGCACTGGGGGCTTTGGGAGGACCAGAAACAACTTATTTGAATATTCATCATTTGATTAATGAATATGCAAATATGCAAATGAATGTTACCGGTCCTCCAAAAGTTCGTGAATGGATTTACTGGTCCCCGTGTCAAAAAGTTTGGGAACCCCTGTTATAAGCAATTCGCCCTGATTTGACCCTCTCAGAGGTGCCCCAGTCCCCTTGTTATATTACAGATGCTGACAAAGGAGGTGCTGTGATCATCATAAATAGGTCAGATTATGAACAGGAGGCTGCCAGGCAACTATCCAACACCACATTCTATAGGCCTCTTTCCTCTGATCCCACTGAGGAATACCAAAAGAAGCTATACTATCTGCTCAAGAAACTCCCTGCAATAGCACAGAACCAAATCTACAAAGAAACACCCCCTAGATCTCGACCAGGAGTATTCTATCTGCTACCCAAGATCCATATACTTAGAAATCCTGGACACCATGGATGTAGAAACTCTCTATCCTAATATTTCATATGAGGATGGACTAGGACTGTCAGGAACAGTATCCTTGATGATGCCATGGCACACCCAGTGGCTGAGCTATATGACTTTGTCCTCATTCACAACCATTTCCAATTTGGGGACAACTTATACCTTCGGCTAAGTCTAGACTGCAGGCTTCTTTCAGAAGAACCCTTTTTCAGAAGAGATCTTCCGAAAAAACTTCTTCCAAAGAGATGTTCCGGAAAAACTTCTTCCGAAAGAGAGCATCCACACACAAAAGCACATTGAAAAAGAGCATTAAAAAGCGATCTGCTCTCTCTCATTTAAGCTATGATTACTATGGACGGAGCTGCTCATCCACTGAGGTAAGTAGCTGACCAGTGCTCAGTGGATGAGCAGCCAGCCAGATGGAAGGAGCATTTTGAAGAAGTGTTAAACAGACCACCACCACCAAATCCACTACAACTAGAAGCAGGAGAACCCCTAGACATCAACACTGGGGCAATTACAAAAGAGGAAGTCTGCAAGGCAATAAGGAACCTAAAGAATGGCAAGGCAGAAGGACCTGATAATATTCCACCTGAAGCACTAAAAGAAGGAGGAGCTGCTATAGTGGACACAGTTTGCTAAATCTGATATGGACAACAGAAGAGGTTCCAAAGGATTGGAGAAAAGGGCTGCTAGTGAAACTCCCTAAATCCGGTGTTCTGTCACTGTGTGAAAAGTGGAGGGGGATTACTAATAAAATAGATATAGACTATGGACGGAGTGGCCACCAGGGAACCTGTGCTTTTTCCTCTTCCCTCTTCTTTTGAAAGAACTCCCTCTTCCCCGTCCAAACACACCTTTTTCCGAAAGAGCCATAAAATTTTTGGCACATTGTGAGACAATGCAGTTACCCATAGCAGTGCTGCTGAAGAGTATGCATACACTACAGAGTTTTGTCAGAAAAATGGCTGTTTTTCCGACAAAACCTGAGTTGTGTCCACACTGCAATTGCGTTCTTCCAAAAGTAAATCGAAAGAACCGAGGTGTTTTTCCAGTATTGGTAATCCTCTTTCTACGAGGAAGAAGCCTTTTTCCGAAAAATCTCTTTTGGAAAAAGGCGTGTGTGGACGGGGAAGAGGGAGTTCTTTCGAAAGAAGAGGGAAGAGGAAAAAGCACAGGTGCCCTGGTGGATACTCGATCCATAGTAATCACAGCTTAAATGGAGATAGTGTCCATTCAGTGTGGATGCTATCTTTCGAAAAAGCAGATTGCTTTTTCGCTGCGCTTTGGCAGTGTGGACGCTTACTTTCAGAATATGTTTTTGGAAGATCTCTTCTGGAAAAGCTTCTTCCAAAAGAAGTCTGCAGTCTAGATGTAGCCTCAGAGGCTCATCCACCTGCACATCCACTAATGTGATATATGTCATCATGTGCCAGCAATGCCCCTCTGCCATGTATATTGGCCAAACTGGACAGTCTCTATGCCAAAGGATAAATGGACACAAATCAGACATCAGGAACAGTAACATACATAAACCGGTAGGCGAACACTTTAACTATCCTTGACATTCAATAATGGATTTAAAAGTAGCCATTCTTCTACAAAAGAATTTCAAAACCCAATTACAAAGGGAGTCATCTGAAAGAAATTCCTTTGCAAATTCAATACTATCAATTTAGGATTGAATAAGGATCTTAACAAATTACAAAGGCAATTTCCCCTCTCTTGATATCCACATTTGCATATTAACCATTGTGAATGAGCCACTTCCATCCTGACTTGATTAGCCTCATTTACACAAGTACCCTCTTTACTTTGTTATATATACACACACATCCACACACCCATGTTTCTGTAAACTCCACTCCAATTCATCTGATGAAGTGGATTTTACCCACAAAAGTTTATGCCCTAATAAATCTGTTAGTCTCTAAAGCGTAACAGGACTCCTCATTGTTTCTGAAGGTACAGACTAACATGGCTGCCCCTCTGAGACTTTTCATTCTTATACTGTAAGCTCATTTTCTCTCTGTTAAGGCAGTGCTGGCTGAAATATGACTTTTAAAAGAAATGAATGAATTATACAGTTTGTTGATGTGGCCCAATATAGTCCTCACTGATTCAATCAAAGCACATTCATGAATTTTTATTATAGATTAACACAGTCCACATGGACAGTTAGCTCATGTCAGACTAGTGTGTAATAAATTCACTCCACCACTTGCTGCAAACTATTTGTTCATATAGACAAGGCCTACATGATTTATGCAAAGTCACACAGAGCAAGTGAACTTGAACCTGGATTTCACAAATCCCAGTTTCTTTTATGTAGAAATCTAGTCTTGTTTTAGGGATCTTTTGAAGATTCTTTAGCTTTAAAGACTCATCAATGGCTAGCCCTTGGAGATCTTCTCTTAAACTCATGGATAAACTAAACAAATTGAGCATCCCCTACCGGCTAACCAATAATCTTTGTGGGCATGGTTTTAAGTGGAAGCACTTTACTATATTTTTGTTAGGATGGGTGCGGGGAGAGAGACAGAATCAATGAAGAGTCAAGACTACAAGCCCTTTTCTTTTAAACCATTTTTCCCATCTCCTGTTTGACTTACCGTAGTCTCACTTCCATCATGGGACTGCTTCTGCTCTTTGGGCTTAAAGGCCATGTTGAATAGTCCTAGAAGACAAAAACAATAACTCACTCACAAAGCACACCTTTTAATGCCACGTGGCAAACTTACTATAGGTTTGAACCGTCATACACGGTTCAAGTATCAAATCCAGGCAGATGTTTCATTATACCAATGTTCCAAATGTTAATTACCACTAACAAAACTGCACCTTATGTGCCATCTGAATTTGTTTAGCTTTAGCTTCCAGCCATTAGATCTTACTTACCTTTACTCATCTTTGTTAAGCTAAACAGACTGAGTTCCTGGTGTCTCTCATTGAAAGGCCAGTTTTCCAATCCTTGAATCATTCTCATGGCTCTTTTCTGACCCTCTCCAATTTATCAACATCCTTTTTGGTTTGTGAACCCCAGAACTGGACACACGATTCCAGCGGCAGTCGTACCAGTGCTACATACAGAGGGAATAAAACCTCCCTACTGCTGTGTGAGATTCCTGTTTATATAGACAAGATTGAAGTAAGCTCTTTCTGCCACAGAGTCATGCAGGAAGCTCCTGCTACTGATCTTTCCTTCATTCGCTGCCTTGCTGTGCCACAAACTTTGTGTTGGAACATGAGGCAAATCACATTAATCTCTCCATGCTTCAGTTTCCTCATTAAGAAATGGGAGCGAGACATACATTATAAGGCCAGATGGGACCACTATGACCATCCAATCAGACCTCCTTCAAAACACCACCCAATGAACTTCAGTAAGGTTTCCTTTGAGTAAAAATCATGCTAAACGACAGCAACACAAGTGTTAGCGGGGACTCTAGCCAGCGAAGGTTGGGATTTGCTAAATAGAAATCAGTGACTAGAATTACTATTGTTTTAAAATGAGCTGTATTAAGGTCCCTGTTTAAAAGAGGTTAATGCAGGCTGGAGGGAGCCTGTGCAGAGCCCTGGCCAATTAGGAAGTGGCTTTTAAGTAGCCAATCAGATTGTAGCTTGCTGAGGCAGCCCTGTATATAAGGAGCTGCCTAGCAAAGCGAGACAGTTAAGCCCTGACAAGGGAAAGTGTAGGACTTGGTTCCCAGAGAAGTACCTTTGGGAGAGCAGTTCTGGATAGGCTCAGGGGGGCTAGAGAGGGAGACTCCTGCCTGATACCTGCCAGGCCACTAGCTTTGGTACAAGGGCCAGGAAGGTGAAAAGGGTCACAGAGGAAGTGGCCCAGGGAACTAGAGGCAGTAAAGGAGTGTAGAGGAGGGCAGAACAAGGCTGCCGCCAGAAGGCCCCTGGGCCTGAGTTCCCTCCTTCCCCCTTGGACCACACCTAGCCACCAAGGCATGGCCAATACAGACTGTGACTCGCCCCTGAGGTAATGAGCTATACTTTGGGGCCACATGTGGCCACAGTGGCGGGTGAAACAGAACTGCTGATACCCTCCTGGAAGGAGGGTATGGCCCATACAGACTGTGGCTAGCCCCTAAGACAGAGGGGCTAGGTTTGGAGGCCATGGTAGGCCACAGTGGCAGCAGAGACTCAGGACTGCCAATAAAGCCCTAGAAGTGGGCGAGAGACCATTGGAGTGGGCACTGCTGGAGGGCAGTGTCCTGAAGAGGACATTGTGGCCTGGGAGCAATGTGTGTCCAGACTAGGAGCATGGAGCACGGACGGGGGAGACCAGTCTGAAGGAGGCACCCTGCTGATGAAAGGATTAATTCCCCAGAGCTACCATCAGGAGGTGCCTCAGTGGTGAGTCCCACTCCGTGATAGTCTCTACATAAACAAAGAATTAGTGAGGTTCTGTGGCCTGTGTCATACAAGATAATAGGGATGTTGAAAGACTAGAGAGGGGGCAGAAAAGAGCTACAGAAAGGATTTGAGGGTTGGAAAAATGCCTAAGAGTGAGAGACTTAAAGAAGTTTGCTCAGTTTAGTTTATAAAAAGAAAATGGAGAAGTGACTCGATCATGAAGCACTGACTACTAACCTGCTCTTTAATCGAGCAGAGAAAGGCAGAAAAGAACCAGTGACTAGAAGCCAGACACGTTCAAATCACAAGGCACATTTTTTCACAGTGTTAGTGATTAACTATTGGAACAAATTTCTCAGGAAAAAAGGGGCGGATTCTCCACTGCTTCCTCTCCTCCAGTTCAGACTGGAAGATTCATACAGTCCAGCACAAGTTAGTGGGGTCAGTGCATAGGGACCTGGGTGAAAATCCTCAGCATTTGCAATCTGATCTGTGGGATACTGAGAGGGAAAGCAGAAGGCTACAGCATGATACCTTCGAAGTCCTCATGCAATCCTCCCTCACTGTATCGACTGATGAACCCAAATCTCATCACTCTCTCCTGAAGCAAGGGAAGAAAAAGGAGACGTTAACTGAGGCTGTGTCTACACTACAAAGAAAAGTCGAAAAAAGATATGCAAATTGCGAACCGCAATTTGCATATCTTTTTCCTCTTTTCTTCTGAAAGAGGCTTTTTGGCCCATCTACACAGGGCCAAATGTTGGAACATCCCTTCTTCCTTGTAGAACAAGGTTTACAGGGATGCTGAAAAAAGTGTCTGCTTTTCTGATTTTTTTTTTCAGAAAAGCAGACATGTTCTTTGGATGTGGCAGAGCTTTTCCGGGATATCAGAGGTATCCCAGAAAAGCTCTGCAGTCTAGACGTACCCATAGATGGTGGTCTGCTGAAATCCTGGGAGAGGGAGGTGGAGCCCATTGAGTGACTGCCCCCTTTGGATGAGGAAGAAGCCAAACAATCAGAATTTAATGAAGGTCTAGGCAAAGGTTCAATATGTGGGACAGCAGGCAAAGAACCCCAGATGAGACCCACTACTCTGAGATGTGTAGATGTTCAATGGACAAGGACCAGAAGAGACCACTACGGAATTCCGACTAAGGTACTCTTCTTCCAGAACAAAAGTGTCTACACAGGGAGTTAATCAGGTACAGTGAATCAGGAATAACACCTTGTGTAGAAACACCCGTATCTCCTCACCTCAAAGCATCTTATAACCATTGTATGATTAACCTTCACGATACTCCCCTGAGGGAAATAAGGAAACTAAACCACTGGATGCTTCCCCAAGGTCACAAAAAGAGGAATAATCAGGAATACTGACTTTCAGCCTCTCCTTTTTCTAACCCCTAAAGCCCACGCCTCAACAAGAGCAAAAGACAGAACTCAGGAATCCTGGCTTCTAGCCCCACCCTGCTCTAACACACTAACACCCACCTCCTTCCCAGAGTTGGGGATAAAACCTAGGAATCCCAGTTTGCAGTTGCCCCCTCCCACACTCTAACGCACCAGACTCCACTCACATCCCAGAGCTGAGGAGAGAACTCAGGAGTCTTTATTTCAAACCCTCATTCACTCAGGCTTTAGCCGGTATCCCAGCCAACTCATGTCAGGCCTGGCCAAAGAGTTTGTGGGGCCCAAGGTGGCATGTTGTGGTTGGCTGCACCGCGTAGCCGGGCGGCTCCCAACCAGGGCAGTGAGCGAGGCCCAAGCCGGGCAACGCGGGGCCCAAGCCAACCGCCTTGCTTGCTTTGCCCTAAGGCCTGGCCTGACTCAAATTACTGGCATCACAGAAGATGGGTGATAGGTTTGTGTGCATCCAGGGGGTGAGTTAACAGTTGAATACAAGTTAACTGCACAGTGAAGATGATCCCTATTTAATCCCAGAAAAGGCAAGCTAGCATTTCCTCCCACCTCTCCCTGTGCCAGCGGGATGCACAGGGAAATCCGCAGAGGCTCAGGCCTCCCCTCAGTAGCATGACAGAGGTTCATACCTGAATGCTGATTTGCTCAGCTTCCTTTGCCATTTTCACAGCACTGTCCAGTTTCTGGCGGTACTCTTTGTTCCTGAGTTTCTTCTGAAAGAGTGAGAGAATTGGTCTTTATGGTGCCTAAAATGCATCAAAACTTTCTCTCTTCCCCCAAACCAGTGACAAGAAACACACTCTGTGAGGGTATGTCTACACTAGCTCGTTAATTCGAGCTAGGTAGGCAAATGAGGTGACCAGAGTTGCAAATGAAGCCCGGGATTTAAATATCCCGGGCTTTATTTGCATGTTCCCGTCCGGTCGCCATTTTGATATTTCACTAGCCCGAACTCACTGCTGTGCGGCTACACGCGGCAGTGAAACGTTAATTTGAACTAGTCCTAACGAGCTAGTGTAGACATACCCTGAAGGACCAGAGCAGAAATCTTTCTGGTACCACCGGCTCCTTTCCACAGGAATAATTCACACTGGGGAGAGGAGCAGTAGCAGATATTCATTCAGTGCCTAGTGCAATGGGGTCCTGGTCTCTCTCCCATGCTGGGAGATTGGGGGACCCTAGATGATGGGGCAAGAGACATAAAGCCTCTAACATAGTGGTAGAAGGGGGAACCCTGGTATGGGAGATGGAGCACACTCAGAACCCCTGGTGGGGTAGAAGATGGAAATTGGAGAGGAGGTACAGAAAGCACATTTAGCCACAGGCATGAGGGGAGAATGGGGAACCCTGGTACGAGAGAAGAGAGGAACTGGGAGCATACATGAGGTGGTATGGTGGTATGAGGGCCAGGAGACCCTGAAATAAAGGCAAATGGCAGGGTGGCACACTGAGAACCCTTGAGGAATCTTTTCATGATTGGGTGTGCAAAAATCGATGAGACATCTGGCTTTAGATGAAAGGTAGAACAGCGAGATGTACCTTGACAGAGCTGATGGCAAGGCTTGTCATTGATGATGAGACCCTGGGTATGTCTACACTACAGCGCTAATTCGAACTAACTTATTTCGAATTAACTAAATAAGCTAATTCAAAATAACGCATCTAGACCCAAAAACGAATTCGAATTAGCGTTTTGCTAATTCGAAATAGCACATCCACACTGATTGGATGCTGGATCGCATTTAAGGGCAGCTGAAACCGGTTCCAGCAGGACATCAGGTCAGTAGTTGCTTTGTGTGGCTGCTGTCTGAGGCTATCTGAGGCTCGTGCTTAAAGGACCCCCTGGACGCCGGTTCTCAGTTTTAAACGCTTGCCTACCTGCGAGGACAGCAAAGCGTTTTCCTTTCTGCCTGCCTGTGCCGGTGGTTCCCATTGGGGACGCTGCCGCAGTTGGCACCATGGAGCCAGAGCTCGCCCTGGGCATCCTGCTCCAGTTTTTGGACTTGCTGCTGCAAGCCTGCCACCAATGGCTGGAGGCTGCCTGGCACCATCTGGTGCACGTCAGCCCCCTGCCCCTCCCCCTGGCCTCCCTGGGGGCCGTGGAGGAGCTGCAGCAGCGCCCGGACGCCAGCGTGCCCCGCCGCATCTGGCGTCGACACCAGCAGCGACTGGTGGGACCGCATCGTCCTGGAGCGCTGGGGAGACAAACAGTGGACCCAGAACTTGAGGATGAAGAAGGACACCTTCCTGGAACTCTGCAAGTGGCTCGCCCCTGCTCTGCAGCGACGGGACACTCGCATGAGGCCCGCCATCCCCCTCCAGAAGCGTGTGGCCATTGCCCTGTGGAAGCTCTCCACGCTGGACAGCTACCGATCCATCGGGAACCAGTTCGGCGTGGGGAAATCCACCGTCGGAGCAGTGCTCATGCAGGTACGGCACTCACCGGCCACTGGGCCGGGGGGGAAGGGGGCTGCAAGGAGGGGATGGGCCGCCCCAGGGAAAACGGGGGGGAGGAGGCGAAAGTGCCCTGCACGGGAGGGTTCGGTCTGCCCCGGCCGTACTACACGCCGCCTGCGGTGGCCAGGATCGCAGCGGGGGTTGCTTCTGGGAGTGGGGCGCAGGGCAGTGCCAGGGAACGAACACTCCCAGCCACCCGGGCACCCCAGTGATTCGCGATTTGGTGTGTCTCTCTGCAGGTGGTCAAGGCCATCAACAGGGTGCTGCTCCGCAGGGTGGTCCACCTCACCGACCCGGACGCGGTCATCCAGGGGTTCGGCGCCCTCGGCTTCCCCAACTGCGGGGGGGCCATCGACGGGACGCACATCCCCATCCGTGCCCCGGAACACCAGGCCTCCCAGTATATCAACCGCAAGGGGTACTTCTCCGTCCTCCTGCAGGCCGTGTCTGACCACCGGGGCCAGTTCACGGCCATTAATGTGGGCTGCTCTGGCAAGGCACATGATGCCAGGATGTTCCGGAACTCCTCTGTGTGCCGGAGGCTGCACGCCGGGACCTTCTTCCCCGACCACCACATCAGGGTCGGGGACGTGGACATGCTCGTCTGCCTGGTAGGGGACGCAGCCTACCCCCTACAGCCCTGGCTGATGAAGCCCTACACGGGACATCTCAACCCCTCCTGGCAGGCCTTCAATGCCAGGCTCACCAGGGCCCGCATCGTGGTCGAGGGGGCCTTCGGCCGACTGAAAGCACGATTCCAGTGCCTCCTCACCTGCCTCGACCTCGCCGAGCACAATATCCCTCCCGTGGTAGCAGCATGTTGTGTGCTGCACAATTTATGCGAACAGAGGGGGGAGGCTTTCCTGCCAGCCTGGATGGCTGAGGCTGACCGCATGGCTGGCCAGTACGCGCAGCCCCGCACCGCCGTCATCCGGGAGGCCCAGCGGGGGGCCGTCCAGATCCAGGAAGCCCTGCGGGAGAGCTTCCATGTGGAGGGGACTGAACTCTCCTACATGCCCCACGGCCTTCTTCCACCCTCCCCTCCTTCCCCTTTCCCCTCCCTAACCCCCCTTCCTAATGTCAAATAAAGACACCTGTTTTGCCAACAAAAATCTCTTTTATTTTACATAACTGGGGTGGGGGAGGGAGGAATGAGGGTGGGAGAGGGAGGGGAAACCTGGGAGGAGGGAGCTGGAAGGGGGAGGAAGGGGAGGAAGGGAAGGGAAAGCTCAGGGCTCGGGGTCCTGCTGGCTCTCCCGTCTCGCAGCACTGCGGGTGCGGGGGCGTCGCGGGGGAGTGGGTGTGGAGGGTGGGGCAGGAGGGACGGGGGGTGCAGAGGAAGCAGGAGGGGGAGCAGGGGTGGGAGGAGGAGCGAGAGCTGGGGCGGCCGCAGGGGCTGGAGCAGGAGGAGGGAGGAACCTGTCCACCAGGGTCTGGAGGTGACCTCTGAGAGCATGGCCCTGATCCTCCAGCGCCTCCAAGCTCTGCTGCCGCAGCCGCAGGTCCTCCCGGACCCAGTGGTCCTGGGTGCAGAGCTGCTGCTCCAGTAGCCGCAGGTGCCGCCGCTGGTACTCCTCCTGGTTGCGGGTGCGCCTGCTGGCCCGGGTGCGGGTTGCTGTTGCAGGCGGGGTGGTATACCCTGCAGTCCCAGGTGCTGCGGCTGTGGTGAAACAAGAGCAGTGGTTAGTTCTCCCTGGGGACACAGTGGGTGAAACCCATCCCCCCTCTGCAAGGCGAGGTCGGCATGTGGGGAACGGGCCAGGGCCCCTGCATGACACCCAGCTGCTGCTCTATGCTGGGCAAGGCCCAGGCGCACGGTCCCTGGGCTCCCTGTCCACCCCCCCCATACATATAAGGGGAGCATGATGGCACTCACATGTGGAGCCCTCCCCGGCCTCAGATGACAGCAGATGTGCTCTGTGGGATGCCTCGGGGGTCCTGGGTCCTGGGCAGGCTCCTGCAGGCTCCTGGCTCTCGGCGTCCTCCTCCTCCTCCGTGTCAGGGACGGGGCCCTCTGCCCCGGGGTCGATCACCACCCGGGGGGCATGGACTGCGTGAGCCCCCAGGATGCGGTCCAAGGCCTCATAATGAGGGCAGGCCTCTGGGTCGGCCCCTGGTTGGGAGGCTCTGGAGTAGGCCTGCCACAGGTCCTTAATTTTGTAGCGGACCTGCTCCTGGGTCTGCATGTGGCCTCTGGTGGCCAGGCTGGCAGCCATGCGGCTGTAGACGGCCGCATTCCTGTGCCTAGTGCGGAGATCATGGACGTTGGAGGCCTCCCCCCAAGCCTCGATAAGGTCCACGATCTCCGCACTAGACCAGGCAGGCGCCCGCCTCTTGCGGCCCCGGGCAGGCTCCTGGGAGCCGCCAGCCTGGTCCTGGGAAGAGGTGGAGGGCTGGGTGGCAGCAGGTGGCTGGCTCATCCCGTGCCAGGTGCAGGGTCTGCTGGCTGGATGCTGGCAGGCTTGCAACTGGCACAAGCACTGTAGCCAGACAGTGCCCCTTTAAGGGCTCCGGGGCTGGGAGGGGGGCAGAAGAGTTTCCCTGGTTTGGACCAGAGTGGCCACCAGGGCAACCTGGGAAGGGCTAGCCTCCAGCTAGTTTGAATTAAGTGGCTACGCAGCCCTTAATTCGAACTACTTAATTCAAACTAGGCGTTACTCCTCATAGAATGAGGTTTACCTAGTTCGAATTAAGCGCTCTGCTATTTCGAATTAAATTCAAAATAGCGGTTTGCATGTATAGTCACTATTAAAGTTAATTCGAACTAATGGCTGTTAGTTCGAATTAACTTTGTAGTGTAGACATACCCCCTGGGAATGAAAGAGGTCCTTGGTGGTAGATATCGTGTTGAGAGTTTGCACACTCTCCCATTTATAAGACAATCATCGAAATAAGGAAAAATTATCACTCCTTGTTGGCGAAGGTATGTGGCAACTACTGAAAAATACCCTAGGGCTGAGGAGAAGCCAAATGGTAAAACTCCAAGTATTGGAAATGTTCCAAAGCTATGGGAAAATGAAGGAATCACCTCTGGCATGGGTGAATAGTCACATGAAAATGCGCATCTTGAGGGTCAAGGGCTGCAAACCAGTCTCCCTTATCCAGCACTGGAACTATAGACGCTAGAGTTACAATTTTGAACAGCTGCTTTTGTAAATGTGTGTTGAGCTTGCGCAGGTGTAGGATGGGTCTTCTCCCTCCTGCCTGCTTCTCCATGATGAAATAGTTAGAGTAGAAACCTTTGCCCTTGAACTGATTGAGCACTCTCTCGACTGCTCCTAAGGCGAGAAGACGATGAACTTGCCTTAGAAGTTCCTTTTGAGAAGGGTCCCTGAAGAGGGACAGGGAAAGTAAAGAGAGTGGGGGAAGAGAAGTGAACAGGCTGGAGTAGCTGGATGTTACTACTTCTAAGACCCAACGGTCTGTGGTAATGGCAGCCCATCAGTTGTAGAACGGGTGCAAGCGATGGTGAAAAAGAGCGTTGTGATCTTGAAGATGGAGGTGGGAGAGGTCATGCAAGCCCGCAACCAATGTTTCAAACCTGTTGCTTGTTGGACTGGGAGTTGGAGGAGTGATTATTCTGTTGTTGCTTCCTCTGTACTAGAGGTCTGGGCTGAGATTGGTCGGACTTTGTTGATTGCAGGAATAAGAGAAATCACAATAGCGTTTGTAAGGCGAGTATCTCTTGCGGCAATATGGAGGAGTGGGTGAACAGAAAATGTAATCCTTTGTCAGGAACAAAATATTTCTTGTCCATATGCTTGCTGGTGGGAGGGGCAGATGCAGGTGTCTGTCATATTTCATCTGCAGTTTCATCAATGGGTAATGTGATTTTGGCTCTCTGGGTTGCCTGGAGGTCCTTTAGGAGACAGTGTTGCTTCTCCTGGACCTCAGTGAGCTGCACATGTTGACCTGTGGCCAATCTCTTAAACAGTTCTTGAAACTGTTTCAAGTCATCCCCAGGAAAGACATCCTCTAGGATGACTGCCTTGTCTGGAGAGGACGAGGACTGGTCAGTGGAAGAGGTGTCAGGGTTTTGAGGCTCCTCCTCCTCTGTTATCTGACCCTCTTCTGTCTCAGCAGCTCAGTGGGAAGCGGGTTGTGTGCCTGGGATGAGGAAAGTGGTTGCCTAGTAGGCAGTGTGGGTGGGGCACTGGAACGGTGCCTAGAAACTGAATGCTGGCAATATGGTAACCAGTGCCTATAGTAGCGTGGAGGATAACGTCATTCCATCATCCAAAGAGAAGGGTGATCATAGGCACGTCCATGTCTATATTTGTCACAACAGGACCTGATACGTGTGGAGTATTGTGAGGAAAAGACATTCCTGTGGTCGTTCTCGAAAGTGCTTCAAACCGATAGCACTGGAAACACTGGAGATCTAACAGAACCTCGATATGAAGGAGGAGGCAATGGAAAGATATGCCTCACTGGTCTGGTACATGGTGCTGCAGCCTGCAGGGAAGCACGCTGGTATTGTGCATGCTGAGCACAAGGAAGACGCTCAATTGGTGCCAGTGAATGCAGCGCCGATGAGCAGGGCTCGACAAACAATACGATCTACTCGCCCGTGACGGGTAGATTTCAGCCACGCTCCCCGTTCATTCGCGGCGCACGCATGCGCAATGCGGCTCTTGTGCATGCGCAGTACGGGGCTGGCGAGTGGTTTTCGCCACCGTTCGTCAAGCCCTACCGATGAGGATGATAACCGTGCTGGCAAGAAAGTCAATTCTGGGCTATCCACTCTGGGTGGTGTTTGATTTGATTTGGAATGGGCCTTAGCTGGCACCAGTGATTTACTCAGTGCTGATGGTGCAGGCACGATGGAAGATGGCTCATGTGACTTTGCCAGTGCCGACACCAAGGGCAGCACTGGTACCGGTGCCGGCACGGTCGGTGCCAGCAATGTTCCATGCTGGGACTTTGGTTATGTGGTTTTTGTAGAACTGCGGTTGTGGTACCAGAAGTCCCTGGCTTATCACTGGTGCTGACACAGGCAGACAAAGAGGCCGGCAAGGAGTGCGTTGGTGAGACTCTTTTTCGGCACTGTTTTCAGTGCTGGAGAGCTTGCCCTTTGTTTTTCAGCTCTGAGAAGCTTGGAGGGAGAGGAAGAATCCCTAGACTCTAGAGGCTGAAGAGCCTTATAAAAAAGGAGCATGCAGAGCCACATCTCTCTATCTCGAGCCCACACAGTCAGTTTACTGCAGTGGGGGCATTTCTGTGGGATGTGTCTCTCCCCCAGGCACCAAATGCAGGACGAGTGTCCATCCAAGGCAGACATAGGCTCATGACAACTGTTGCACTTTTTATAGCCTGGGGAGTCCAACATGACAGAAACGTCAGATATTTCTGTCTGCACTTGGAATAGGGCTCCTCTTCACATTTTTTTTTAAGGTGAGGTCGCAGCCAGTTAGGGCCTACGATTCCATTTTTTTTTTAAACAGGAATTAACTAACAATACTAATTAAACACTACTAAGTTGAAAACGAACAGTAATAACTAGCTAACTGACTAACTAATGAGTCTGAGATACTTTCTGAGGAGAGATGCGAGTTCCATCTGCAGCCGAGGGTGGCAACAAAAGAACTGAAGCGGAGTGGGGCCGCACGTGCGAAGCACAAGGCGCAAATGGCATGAGGCACCTCATGCACATACATAGCCCAACCAGCTACTGCTATAGAAAACTCCAATCTGTGGTGCTGAGGCAACCTGACCCCTACAGTGGAACCTGACCCCTACTCGAAGAGGAACCAGAGAATCTGGCCAGCAGAACAGGGTAGTGGGGAGCCCCAGACAGCAAAAAGGCGGGTGTCAGTGGCATAATCAGCACACCAGGAAACAATCCTAAGGGATCTTCTATGAGTGCATCCCTTCACAGAACCACATTACAATTTTTAGATGGAACCTTTCTATTTCTATTATCCTCACTCACTACCTCTTAAATCTTGATGTTTGGTAACACACTTATGATTGGTTTCATTACAAATATATCTCAGGGATGTGATATTTTACAAGGCAAACCTAAGCTGAATCAAACAAGCTGGTGTGTGTGCTGTTCCCTTGGAGACAGCAGATCTGGTATTTCTGTGAGCATGGAGGCTGAACACTACAGGGGAATGCTTTGAAGGGCCAAGGGGAATGGGTTGTATCTACTGTTAACCTGCAATGCAAAGAAGGGGAAGAGGAGATTGCTGGACTGCTATTAGACCAGCGTTTCTTAAACTGCACCAGCGTGCCGCGAGGCAGTCAGAGGTGTGCCGTTGAAAGAACAGAAACAATTCTGTTCCCCTGTCCCCTGCAGAGCCTGTAGACAGCTCCCGCTGTGGCTGCCCCCCGTTCCCCCCAACTCACAAGATGGCCCCTGTCCCACGGGGCCTTCAGTGCCTTGCAGCCTCCTCCTCCACGTGTGCAGGCAGCAGCTTTTACAGCAGCTGCTGCTGCTGGGAGGGGGAGGGGTGGCAGGAGCTGAGGAGCCGCTCCTGGACCTCAGCATTTTAAAACTGCCGCCTGCGGGGACCCTGGCTCAGGCTCTGCCGCCCCTCCCCCCCCGCCTCTGGCACGCTAGGACTCTGCTGCCCCCCATGCGCTGCTGCTCTCTCTCCCCTGCACCCCTCCCCAGCCTGCTGGGGAAGTGGCAGAGTTTAATCTGGCAGGGACAGTCGAGGTTTCTACTCTCCCCCCCTGCCCCCGTTATGCCAGCGGGAAGCTTGGCCTGGTACTGCAGCTGTGCTGGGAACTGAGCTCTCCCCGAGGAACAAGAACATGCTCCCTGGAGGCTTTCCCTGCTGCAGCAGGGTGCCAAGCCAGGTAAGCGTCCCACCTCATGCCCAGACCCCGCACCCAAACCCCCACCCCTCCCCTCTCCTTCCCCTGACAAGACCCCGCATTCCCAGCTTGCTCTGACACCCTGCCCCAAGTCCCCTCCTGCACCCTCCCTCCTGGCCAGACGCATGACCTTATTTACCATTTGTTTATTACTATCCTTACTTTTTTGTGGTCTACGTTTTCAGACTGTTATTAGGGCAGTCTTCCTGGGGGGGTCGTGGCGCATTTCAACCCCCAGGTCTCCCAGGTCCGGTGGGTTTTTTTTTTGTTTGCTGAACAAAACTTGGGGGCTGCTTGCTTGCTTGCTTTTTTTTTTTTCTTGACAAAAAAATCTTTGGTGTTCCCCATAAAAAAAAAAAATTATTGTTTGGTGTTCCTCAGTCTTAAAAAGTTAACACTTAAAAAGAAACACTGTATTAGACCCTTCTTGCTGGAGCTCATGTGGAGGGATAAGAAAGAAGGTGACTCCTTAAGTGATTCCTTATCTTGGCACCTGACTACCTTGCCAAGGAGTATGTAAACCACAAGAGGTACTTCTCAATGGTGCTGTAGGTGCTGGTGGGGTCACAAGGGCTGTTTCACCAACATCAATATAGGATGGTCGAGAAAGGTGCATGATGCATGCATCTTTAGGAATTCCTGTCTCTTCAAAAAGCTGCAAGCTCAAATTTTCTTCCCAGAGAGGAAAATTAATATTGGAGGCATTCAAATGCCAATAATGATCTTTGGAGAACCAGCCTACCTCTTGCTCCCATGGTTCATATATGGGCAGCCTGGACCACAGTAAGGAACGGTTTAACTACAGACTGAGCAAGTATAGAATGGTGGTAGAATGTGCTTTGGGGAATTTAAAGGGAAGGTTTCAGAGTCTACTGACTTGGTTAAACCTCAGTGAAAGCAATATTCCCATTGTTGTGGCAGCTTGCTGTGTGCTCTATAATTTTTGTGAGAGTAAGGGGAAAAATTATATGACAGGGAGTGGGGCTGAAGCACAGAGCCTAGCCAGTGATTATGAGCAGCCAGACACCAGGGCAATAAGGAGAGCACAGTGAGAGGCACTGCAAATGAGAAAGACTTTGAAAGATAGCTTTATGAATGGCCAGATTTGAGAGTCATGCATGTTGCTCTTAACAAAGTGCCCCTGCATTCAGTGTGTTTGCTAGCAAAAGTCCCCCTTCAACATAAGCAATAGAGAGACTGTTGTTCAGAAATAATGCATTTTAATTTAGGGAACACAGCAGGGACAGGAAAGGAGTCCAGGGCAGGAGCTTTGGGGGTGGGTGATGATCACAAATGTGAGAATGATAGACTTTTGTTTCACGACACATCCCTGGGGGGTTGAGTGTGAGGCTGCCCTTGAGTCCCTCCTTCCCACATTCTAGAGCCCCTAGGGGAGGAAGCTATGGAACTCAGGGAAGAGGGACTGTTAGTCCACAAGGGCTGAAGGGGGCACCTGTGCATGTAGACATCCTGGAAAGCTGCCATGCAATCCATCACATCTGCCAAGACTCACTTCCAGTTCCCTATACTCTCTCCTGTCCTCTCACATTCTATGCACATCTCCTCCAGCAGTGAATTCCTCCACTTGTTTAAGCACTCCTTGTCCAAGTGGGTGGACTACATTTGCTCCATGAACATATCATCCCTAGTCCATTTTCACCTGTGGATTTATGCCAGCCAGCTAGCTGGTGGGACCAGGGGAATTTGCAGCAGACTCACTGCTGTTCACACTGTTATGAAAAGTGAAGGACTGACTTTTCAGGAGATACACTGTGGAGTGTAAAACCTAATCTGTTAGAAGAAAAAGAAGGTCTGTCAAAAGACAATTGGGATGTCTTATGTACATGGTCTCAGTTATGCTTTTAAGTGGCCACTATGTAGCAGGTACACATAGCTGCTCACAGCTGGACTTAGTTTGGTGGCAGGCATGGTAAGGAATAGGCCAGGGCACAAGCCTACAAGAGGGAAGGGGTCTGAGTGTGGCAGCAAGGCAGAGCACAGGCTCACATGGCAACCATGTGTTTGACACCCCCCATTTGCCAGGAGAGTGCAACTTTTCCAGGGATCTCCTGCTGTGTAGGCACAGTGACCACCTCTGATCACACCCAATTGCCTTAATCCATTTTTAGAAAGATGAAAAATGTGAACTCACTAGAAGTGCCCTTCCTGGGATCAGTACCCGATTGTGAGACGTCTTGGGAGAAGGGGATTGTCTCCAAAGTTATAAACATTCTTGGGTCTGGTTGCCTCACTTGCCTGCTCATCATTCTCCACCTCCTTCACTTCCTCTTCCTCATTCATGCTGTCCTTCACACTACTGTTCAAGGCTGCTTGAAAAGTATCTTGGGAGGAATCCACAGATTGGCTAGGGAAGCTGATCGGGCCCCCCCACCTAAGGACTGCATGCAGCTGCTCATAGAAGCAGCATGTTTGCAGCGATGATCCAGACCATCTATTTACCTCCTTTGTCTTTTGGTACAACTGCCTCAGCTCCATTATTTTCACTCGACAATGCTGGGCACCCCAGCATATTTTTTCTCCTCCATGCCATTTATGATCTTGGCATAGATATCTGCATTTCTTTTACTATTTCATAGCTCTGCAAGAACAGAGTCCTCTCTCCACACAGCAATGAGATCCAGAATCTCTTGCATGCTCCATGCTGATGCTCATCTGTGACCCTGGGAACTTACAGAACTCATGGTTAGGTATGATTCTTAGGTGTGCTGCCTGCTCTAAGATCTGCTTGCCACACTGGCCATACAGGAAATGAAATTCAAATGTTCCCAGGGCTTTTCCTGTTCCCCTGGAGAGCAGTGGAGTTGAAAGTTCTCTCTAGAGAAGTCACCGCAGGGCACTGTAGGACACCTCCCAGGGATCAAGAACATTGACTTTCACAGTGATGCATCTACACTACCATAAAGTCAACCATGCAAAGTCGAATTTAGTGGTTACTTTAACGGCCCTTAAAGTCAATGGAACAGGCTTCATGGTGTGCATTCATTGTATAGAAAATCAACCTAATGTGGTTAAATTCAACTTAAATTCCCAGTGTAGACCAGGTCACAGTCCTGGGTAGCCTAGCACTATCATCACAAGGACACCATCTGTTCTGGCAGGTTGCAAATAGGTCCACTAATGGAAACCCCCTCCTACGTGAAACAATCCTTGCCACAATGTTTGTACTAAAAGACTACACATGGTCTAAATTGAAGGATCTGTTCTGATGATCCATTAATTCATTTGGATACATCAGTTTCATAACTCACTGCCTCCTGGTGAAGGCTGCTGGACCTGGTAACAGAGTGATTGTTCACTCAAAACATTGCAGTGGTGTTGTCAGTGAGAACCTGAGTTGTCTGGCCTTGGATATGGGACTGGAATTTCAAGTGATCTACCCCATCATCCAGTCTGAGATTGATAGATGCCCAAAGTATGAGTTTGCATTCCTGACCATCTTGGCCAGTAGCCACTGATGGACCTATCCTCTATAGGCTTATTCATTTCTTTTTGGAACCCAGTTATATTTCTGGCCATCACAACATCCACTGGCAGAGAGTTCCACAGGTTGGCTTTGCACTGGATGAAGAAGCACTTCCTTTTAAAGATTGTTTTAAATCTGCTGCCCATTGAGTTCATTGGGTCACTTCTAGTTCTTCTGTATGCAAAAGGGTAAATAACACTTCCCTTATTCACTTTCTCTACACTAGTCATGATTTTATAGACCTCTATCATATCCCCCCTTAGTCATCTGTTTTCTAAAATGAAAAATCCCACTCTTACTAATCTCTCCTTATATGGCAGCCATTCCATATCTCCTCATGATTCTTGTTGCCAATCTCTGCATCTTTTGCATCTCTGCGTATACTATTTTATATCATCGATTTAGATAGTGGCTGTTAGGATCTAGGGGGTCTGAAAGGGAAATATCCACTTGTTTAAATGCATGTCCACATACAGCCTTTGAGATTATGAGACAAATAGGATCTGTGACACCAAATCCCACCAAGACAGCTGTTCGGTCTCCAAGACTTATACTGTGCTGCAGTCCTTATATGTTCCATTCACAGTATTGCTGCCAGTGTTTGATCCAGACAAGTATGTATATGAGCAATTGGCTGCGGTCCAGTCCACAGGTCACCACAAAGATGATATCTACAAGGAAGAGGTTACTCGCCTTCCTGTAATTGATGTTCTTCGAGATGAGTGTCGCTGGGGGGTGCTTCACATTAGGTGACTACAAAGCAGTATATGTTATGGAAGTAGGGACTTCAGATCAGGTAAGTACACTGTTTGTAGTACAGCTTTTGCTAGTCTGGTATAATGGAGAGGTCCTGAGGCAAGTGCGTAATGTCTTGCGAAAGTGTGTTCTGATGGCCACGTGGCTGCTGCGCATATGTCATAGATGGGGACTTTTTTCAGGTAAGCGACCCAGCTGGCGACAGCTCTGGTGGAGTGTGCCCAGACTGAAGTAGGTGGAGATAAGTTGTTAAGCGAGTAGCATGTAGCAATGCAGTTAGAGATCCAGAGTGATAATCTTTGTGACGATATTTGACTTCCTTTGTTACACTCTGCAATGGAAATGAAAAGTTGTGGAAACAATCTGAACGGTTTCATCCTGTGAATGTAGAAGGACAGCGCCCTTCTGATATCTACGGTGTGCATCTGTGCTTCAAATGCGTTGGCGTAAGGCTTTGGGAAGAATACAGGTAAGAGGTGGAAGGAAGAGCGCACTTTAGGTAAGAATTTAGGATGTGGTCGGAGGGAGATTTTGTCTTTGAAAAAGATGGTAAAAGTTAGGTCTGTCATTAGGGTGGCTATTTCACCCACTCTACGTGCCGAGGTTATTGCCACTAAGAAAGCTGTCTTTAAGGTTAGGTGGAGTAACGAAGATGTGGCCATCGGTTCAAATGGTGGGTTTGTCAGCGTTGTTAGCACCATGTGCAGGTCCCATGATTCTCGAGGGGCTGCAATGTCTGGGTATAATGCCTGTAGCCCTTTTAGGAATCGCTTAGTTATTAGGTGTGCAAATACTGTAGTATCATCCACAGGTATGTGGAAAGTCATTATTGCTGCCAAGTGGACCTTGATAGAGCTTAGGGAAAGATGCACTTATTTGAGTGCAGTAGGTAGTCTAAGATTGCAGGGAGCGGAGCATCTTGCGGTGGCATGTCGCGCGAGGTCGCCCAGTGTGTGAAGCAGGTCCATTTATTAATGTATGTTTTTCTCGTCATAGCCCTGCTGTGTAGGAGGACGTCACGTACTTGCTGCAAACATTGCAGTTCTATGCTCGTGAACCATCTAGGAACCATGCCTTGAGGTGAAGAGTCGGGAATTGAGGGTGAAGAGACATGATTCCCGGTTGGTATAGAATATTTGGAATGTGTGGGAGTGTGATTGGATGGTATCAGGACATCCTGCTTAGGAGGAGAAACCAAGATTGTCGAGGCCAACATGGTGCAATGAGGATGATTCTTGCTTTGTCCTCTCATGTCTTTATGAGGACTCTGTTGAGGAGGGGAAAGGGGGGCAACACATAAAGGAAAGGCACATCCCACTTGAGGATGAGAGCTTCTCCGAGGGATTGCTTTCCCATGTCCGCTCTGCAGCAATACATTAGGCATTTTTTGTTGGTCTTGGTGGCAAATAGGTCTATGTGTGGAAAACCCCATCGTTTGAATATGTCCTACAAGACTGTGTAATTGAGCTCCCACTCGTGCTCCTGGGGTAGGGCTCTACTGAGGGCATCTGCTGTAGTACTGAGAGCCCCGGGAGGTGGCATGCACTTATGGAGATGTCTCGGGCTAGGCACCAGTTCCTGTTTTTGTAGAACATGCATGCTGTATTGTCCGTATATATTCTGATATGAATTCCCGTGGTATGGGGAAGTAATCTTGGGCATGCTAGTCATACTGCCCTGAGTTCCAGGATGTTGATGTAAAAGAACAGTTACTTACCTTGTAACTGTGATTCTTCGAGATGTGTTGCTCATGTCCATTCCAATATAGGGTGTGTGTGCACGCAGCGTGCACGCGCCATCGGAAGATTTTCCCTCAGCAGTACCCTTAGGGCCAGCAGGGAGCACCCTACAGTGGCGCCAGTATATCCACGCATATATACCCTGCTGGCCCCCTCCCCACTCCTGTTCCTTCTTACCAGTATGCTACCAGCAAAAAAGGGGGGTGGGTGGGGATTTGGAATGGACATGAGCAAAATATCTCGAAGAATCACAGTTACAAGGTGTAACAGGGACGCTCCGACGCCCTGCTATGGAGCTGCGCCATCCCCGGCCCTCTGGGGAAAGGCGGCCCTCCGGCTGCGTCCCCGGCTCTGCCGCGCCTGCGTCCAGGCCGTGCCGAGCAGAACGCCGGAGGCTCCGCCCCCTTCGCACGGGACGCGGTGTCAGCTGGCTGCGCCGGGGGGAGGGGGGGAGCGGCGCCGACGCGGGGAAGCCGGGGGACGGACCGGCTGCGTCCACCCGTCCAGGACACACCCACCCTGCAGGGGCCAAGGATTGAGTGCGCGGCTGCCCCACCCATTCGGCGTCAGCCGTGGAGCCGGCGGGACGGCTCAAAAGGCCAGCGATGGCTGGAGGAGAAGAGGGGAGAGAGGAGGCAGCTCCCAACGACGCGGGACTGCCTGACACCGGGGAGAGCGGACAGCTGACCGAGGGAGTTAAGAAGTGACCCAGGGCGCAGCCACGGAGGCCCATGGGTTGGTGCATTGCGGGGATCTCCCCCCACCAACTGAACCATAGGAGAGTGTTTCCTTCGGTTCCTAGGGCCCTGGGTCAGGGCTCAGAGTGGGGGAGGGCCCGAGCCCTCCTACCCCCCCTCGGCCGAGGCACCGGCAAGGCTGCCGGTGAAAGACTTGTACTGTACAGGACTATACGTAAACGCTGACTACACACCTAGAAGGGCGTTGCACAAAAGGGTGGTGGGCGAACCCCCTGCCCGGACAGGAGGGGGAAGGTAGCAATGCAGGCGGTGCAGGAGGGCCACACCGGGTCACACAAGGTAAGTAACCATTCTTTCTTCTTTGAGTGATTGCTCATGTGCATTCCAATATAGGTGATTCCAAAGCAGAATCTAACTAGGCGGGGGGCCAGAGGAAGAAATTGCCCCTGAGCTAAGGACTGCCCTACCCAGGGCGGCGTCCTCCCTGGCTTGCTGTGGGAGGACATAATGGTTAGCAAACGTGTTGACCGAAGACCACGTGGCAGCCCTGCAGATATCCGAGATGGGAACCTGCGCGGCAAAAGCGGTGGACGCCGCCATCGCCCTTGTGGAGTGTGCCCTGAGGGGTGGGGCTGCTAAAGAGTAGCAGTCTCTAATGCAAGCAGTAATCCATGAAGCAATCCTCTGAGTGGATACGGGCTGACCTTTCATACATTCCACAATGGCTACAAAGACCTGCTGTGACTTGCGGAATGGCTTAGTTCTGTCTAAATAAAAAGCTAATGCCCTCCGAATGTCTAGCGTGTGCAGGACCTGTTCTTTCCCAGATGTGTGTGGTTTAGGGAAGAAAATGGGGAGGAAAATATCTTGGGAAGTGTGAAAAGAGGAGACCACCTTCGGCAGAAAAGCCGGATGGGGGCGGAGTCTGACTTTATCCTTAAAAAATACCGTGTAAGGGGGATCACAGGTGAGTGCTCTAAGCTTGGATACCCACCTGGCGGAAGTGATTGCTACCAGCAGGGAAACCTTATACGATAGGTAGAGGAGCGAACACGTAGCCATCGGCTTGAATGGGGGTCCTATAAGCTTAGAGAAGACCAGGTTAAGATCCCACTGTGGGGCAGGGAGCCGCACGTGTGGGTAGAGTCTATCCAGGCCTTTCAAAAATCTGTTCACCATTGGGTTGGCGAACAGTGTTTTGCCTCCCTCTCCTGGGTGAAAAGCAGATATGGCTGCCAGGTAGACCTTAATGGATGAGGAGGACAGGTGGTGGAGCCTAAGGTCTAGCAAATAGTCTAAAATTCTGGGGACCGGTACCCATCTTGGGTGAACCCCTTGTTGGGATGTGCAGGAACAAAAGCGTTTTCATTTAGCCAGGTAAGTAGATCTAGTGGATGGTTTCCTGCTGCCCAGCAGGACCTCCTGAACCCGCTGGGAGCACTGGAGCTCCTGAGCCGTTAGCCACGGAGCTTCCACGCTGTCAGGTGGAGGGACTGCAGGTCTGGGTGGTGCAGCCTGCCCGAGTCCTGTGACATGAGGTCCGGGACTAATGGGAGGGCTACGGGCCTCTCGCACAAGAGGCTGAGGAGCGTCGAGTACCAATGCTGTCGCAGCCATGCTGGGGCAATTAGGATTAGTAGGGAGCTGAATTCCTGTACCTTCAGCAAAACCCTGTTGACTAGAGGAAACGGTGGGAAGGCGTATAATAGGCCCCATGGCCAATGAAGGAGGAGAGCATCCCCTAGGGAACCCTGTCCCTGACCCAAGAGGGAGCAATAGCGGGGACACTTGGCGTTCTGGGCTGTGGCAAACAGGTCCAGGTGGGGAAACCCCCACGTGTGGAAAATGGACTGGGTTATGTCCCCATGCAGGGACCACTCGTGACTCGCGAACGACCTGCTCAACCTATCTGCCAGGACGTTCTGGAAGCCCGGGAGGTACGAGGCTGTCGGGTGGATATCCGCCCCAATGCAGAGCACCCAGAGGTGGAATGCCTCGGAGCACAGGTGGGGGGAGCGGGTCCCACCTTGTTTGTTTATATATGCTATGGCTGTCGTCTTGTCTGACAGAATGAGGACCGACTTGCCCCTCAAGCGGGGAAGGAAAACCGCACAGGCGAGCCGGACTGCCCTGAGCTCCCTGACATTGATATGCAGGGAGGCTTCATGCAGGGACCACGTACCTTGAGTGTGCAGGTCCCCGAGGTGGGCTCCCCATCCCGTATCCAATGCATCCGGTACGAGTCGGAGTGACGGGGCCGGTCTGGAGAACGGGACTCCGAAACAGACCACCTCTTGGCGAGTCCACCACTGCAGTTCGAGGACGACGCTTGGAGGGACGGTCAGAACCCTGTCCCAGGAGTGGGTGGTCAGCCTGTGCACCCAGAAAAAGGTCCCGTACCGTGGCAATATGGCTCCTCACCTGGGCGTCCGATCCCCCTCGGAGGAGCCAGTCGTCCAGGTAGGGGAACACTTGAATACCCCTTCTCCTGAGTTCTGCAGCCACTACTGCCATGCATTTGGTGAAGACCCGAGGGACCGTAGAAATGCCAAAAGGGCGGGCCATAAATTGGTAGTGACCCCAGCCCACCGTAAAACGTAGGAACCTGCGGTGGGAGGGGGCAGTCGAGACGTGAAAATAAGCGTCCTTTAGATCGAGGGCGGCATACCAGTCCGGGTGCTAGGGAAGGGATAATAGCTGCCAGGGTCACCATTTTGAACTTTCTCTTCACAATGAAGCAGTTCAGTGCCCTGAGGTCTAGGATCGGGCGAAGGCCCCCTTTTGCTTTCAGGACTAGGAAGTACCGTGAGTAAAAACCCCTGCCCCGATGTTCGTGGGGAATGGGTTCCATGGCCCCTAGGTCGAGGAGGTGGTTTACTTCCTCCTGCAGTAGGGACTCGTGAGAAGGGTCCCTGAAAAGGGACGGGGTGGGGGCAACAGGAAGGGAATGGAATAGCCCGATTCCACTATTTCCAGGACCCAGCGGTCTGATGTAATTGACCTCCAGGCCTGGGGGGAATGGGGAGACTGGTACGAGGCCCTCAGGGGTCCCATCAAAACCCCTGGAGGGGTCCAGGGGGCTCGTTGGAGGGGCCCTGGTTGGAGTCAGAGGGTGGGCGAGAGCGACGGCGGTTGTTCCTGCCGTTATTTCCCCCTGCCCCACCGACGTGTGAAGTCGGGCCGCGGGCCTTGAGGAGGCATCCTGGTAGCACTCCTACCCACGAAGGAGTGCGTGGTTGGGGTGTGGAGGCCCAACAATTTGAGTGTGGCCCTTGTGTCTTTTAGCCCATGGAGGCGTTGATCTGTTTGCTCTGAAAAGAGTGAGGCACCCTCGAAGGGGAGATCCTGGAGGGTGTTCTGAACTTCGGGTGGCACCCCGGAACCCTGTAACCAGGAGCTGCGGTGCAGCACGACCCCCGTGGCCATGACTCTGGAGGCGGCATCGGCTACATCGAGCGCTGCTTGCAGGGCTGCCCGAGAGATGGTCCGTCCCTCCTCTTGCAGGGCCATAAACTCTGCCCAGGACTCCCGGGGGAGCAAGTCAGTGAACTTGGCCATCGACACCCAGGTGTTATAGCCGTACCGGGAGAGGAGGACCTACTGGTTAGCAATCCGGTACTGGATTCCCCCAGACGCATAAACCTTCCTCCTTTTTGGCGTCCTTACTCTTGGGGGTGGCTGCCAGTTGCCCCTGCCTCTCCCTCTGGGTGATCACCTGGACCACCATGGAGCCGGGGGGAGGGTGTGAGAAAAGGTATTCGTTACCCTCCAGAGGAACAAAGTATCTGCGCTCAGCTCTCTTATCGGTGGGTGGAATGGAGGCTGGCGTTTGCCAGAGGGCGGTCAAGATCTTGGCAACGGTCTTATTTATAGGCAGTGCCACTCTAAAGGGGGTGTCGGCTTATAGGATGTCGACGGTAGGGTCAGAGTCCTCAACCACCTTATCCGCTTGAACCCCTAGGTTTTGGGCCAGTCGGCGGAGGAGGTCCTGATGGGCCCTGGCATCCATAGACGGCATGGGGGGGCGCGGCGTCAGCCAGCGCTTCGTCCAGAGAAGAGGACGATGACCCCTTTGCAATGTCCCCTATGGGGACATGCCCTGGACCCTCAGAGGTGGTCACAGAGGGAGGAGGGGGACCCGGTTGGTCTGTGTGGCCAGTACTCCCTGCGCGGCCTGGGGATGATTGGCCCAGTGGCAGGGAACGTGTCGAGGTGGGAGACCGGACCAATGGAGTAGCTGAGGGGAGAACCCGAGGCCCTGATACGGAGGAGGCCGGCTGGGGCGGCACGGAGCCCTTGCTCTGATGGTAGTCCAGAAGAGCCATTGCCCAGATGGTTGGGGAGGCCAGGTTTGTTGCACCAGCGGCACTGAGATGGGCTGCCCCCATTGTTGCCGCTGTGAAGGAGACCGGTGCCGGGAGTGGTACCATGACCGGGAACGGTGCCGTGATCAGGACCTGTGCCAGGAGCATGATCGGTGCCAGGAGCGTGACCTGGAGCCCCTAGATGACCACACAGATGCCGCATCAGAGTCGGAAGAGTAATCCGACGTGGACCACGGAGGTGCCGACATCGATTGTGGCGGGGCATGACGGGACATAGCCTCAGGTTTGCTACGGTGCCGGGGAGGAGGAGGAGGAGGCATGACCGGTGCCGGTTCCTCAGACAGGGTGGGCACCGTGGCGCTGGGGGCGCGGGGCTCACCCAGTGCCGGCGGTGCTGGTATCGCCTCTGAGCCCGGTGCAGGGGGTGGTGCCGACTGCGGCCCAAGGCTACGCGCCTCATGCTGCTGCTCTCGGGGCGCCCGCGGCGAGTGGTGCCAGGAGTCTCCGTGCCATCTAGGCAGTGTCGCAGCGGGGGGAGGCGAGGGGGATGACTCAATGAGCACCCTAGCCACTTCCAGTGCCTCCGGGGTAGATGGGTCGGGCAGGTCCTCTGGGGAGCTATCAACCCTCCGCCGGGATAGGTAAGTGCCCGGCCTCGAAGGCCCGGGCCGTGGGCTATAAGGCGCCACGTGCCCCACTGAGGGGCGCACGGAGGGCGCGTGCCCGAGCGGGGACCGACCCCTGTCCTGCCGCCTCTTCCTAGGCGGTGCCAGCGAATGAGAGCAGCACCTGGCCCTATGCGGTGCTGGGGAGGGGCGGCGCATCGAAGCGTCCTGCAGTGATGCCAGTGCGCTGCCCGTGCCCAGTGCCGGGGTCGGTGCCAGGGCCGATGCCGGCCGTAGAGCTGACTCCATTAGCAGTGCCCGGAGGCGAGACTCACGCTCTCGCTTAGTCCTGGGTTTAAAGGCCTTGCAGATTTTGTACACTGACGTTATGTGCAATTCTCCCAAACACTTCAAACAAGAAGAGTGGGGATCGCTGCAGGGCATGGGCTTTCCACACTTCTTGCAGGGTTTGAAGCCCTGATGGCCGGGCATGCCCTGCCGCGGGCGCGCGGAGCGCCGTGGCGGGGTGGAGAGGACAAACACAAAAAAGAGTCTTTAAAGTAAGTTCACAGGTACTTAACTGAAGCACAGAGATAAGTAATCAAGGAATTAGCAAGTGAAAGCACAACTCGAAGGGAGCTGAGGTTGTTCCAAGACCGTCATGGCGGTAAGAAGGAACTGGAGTGGGAAGGGGGCCAGCAGGGTATATATGCGTGGATATACTGGCGCCACTGTAGGGGGCTCCCTGCTGGCCCCAAGGGTACTGCTGAGGGAAAATCTTCCGATGGCGCGTGCACACTGCGCGCACATACCCACTATATTGGAATGCACATGAGCAATCACTCGAAGAAGAGTGCGATCTGTTGAAATCCATAGGCCTTGTGCTGTTAGCCCTTCTATATGAGCTCTCCATCTGGTAAGGGAGGTGTCTGTGTGATGACAACAGTGGGTTCCAGGGTTTGGAAGAGTATGCCTGTGCAGAGGTTGGATGATTTTGTCCACCATGGTAATGATGCCTTCACTGTGTGTGGGAGTGATAATATTTTGGTCATTTGATGTACATGTGGCTTGTACTTGCTTCGGAGCCAGCCCTGGAGACATCTCATAAATAGTCGTGTGTTGGGAACCACGGGGTTGCATGATGCCATGTGACCTAGAAGTTGTAAGCAATCATGGGCCGTGACTGTTGGCATTCCAGAGATGGAATGTGCCAGTTGGCTGATGCAGTTGAATCTGTCGATAGGTAGATATGCCCAGGCTGTGGTGGAATTGAGATGGGCACCAATGAATTGGATGGATTCGGTAGGGGTGAGCGCTGACTTGTCGTAATTTACAATGAGTCCCAGAGAGCGAAAACAGCTTAGGACCATGTGAGTATGATGGTGAAAATCATGCTTGGTTCTTGCTTTGATAAGACAGTCGTCCAAATAAGGGTAGATAGTGACTCTACGTTTTCTGAGATGGGCAGCAACCACTGCTAACACTTTGGAAAATACCCTGGGTGCCGTAGAGAGTCCGAAGGGTAGGACCGTATATTGGTAATGACGTGGACCTAGGGTAAAACAGAAAAAACGTCTGTGAGCCAGTGTTATGGATATGTGGAAGTACGCATCCTGTAAGTCGAGAGACAAAAACCAGTCACCAAGCTCCAGAGCTGGGATGACGGTGATCAGTGTGACCATTTTGAATCTCTGCTTTTTTATCTATTTGTTTAGTGGTCTTAGGTCAAGAATCGGTCTCCACCCGCCCGTTTTCTTTCTATGAGAAAATGAAAGTAAAAACCAGTTCTCTGAAACTGCTGGGGAACTGGTTCTATGGCCTCTAGTTGCAGCAGGTGATCCACCTCTTGTTGTAATATGGTCTCATGAGAGGGGTCCCTGAAAAGGGATGGGGTGGGGTGGGGGGCGAGAAAGGAAGGTGATAGTGTATCCTGAGGAGATGGTTTGTATCACCCATGTATCCAATGTAATGGATTGCCATTCTTCAAGAAATGGTAGCAGGCGATAGTGGAACAGGTTTGTTACGTTTTGAGACTCTGGGTGATGTGGTTTTCGGTCTCTCAATGGGTGTTTCAAATTTGCTTATTTGGTTGGGATGGACGACTGGGGTTGTTGTTTTGGGGGTGCCGTCTTTGTTGTCTATTACTTCCTCTTTGTTGGTATGATGGATGATCCCGTCTTTGACAATGATATGTAGTTTGTGGTTATCTCTGTCTCTGATATGGTTGATACCTGTATTGTCTTGTTTTTGCTGCAGGTGTTTGGATTCCCAGCGAACGTAGTATCGCCCTGGAGTCTTTCATGGATTGTAGTACTTCGTTGGTTTTTGCCAAGAACAGCTTCTCACTCGAATGGCAGGTCTTCAACTGATGGTTGGAGTTGGCGGGGAAAGAGGAAGTTACTCACCCTGTGCAGTAACAACGTTTCTTCGGTGTATGTCCCCGTGGGTACTCCACTTGGTGTCGGGCTCATCCCGGCGCTGCAGGTCGGAGAGTCATCAGCCGTGGTTCAGCCGGACCGTGCATGCGTGGGGCACATGCTGCTCGCGCTGATTGTTAGCTTGCGCTGAGTCCGGCTTCCCGCCAGTTCCTCCGAACCGGATCACTCCTGAAAAACATAAGGAAGAAACTCTGAAGAGGGGAGGAGGGCGGGTCGTGGAGCACCCACAGGGACATACACCTCGAAGAAACGTCATTACTGCACAGGGTGAGTAACTTCCTCTTCTTCGTCGGTGGGGTCCCCGTGGGTGCTCCACTTGAGGTGAGTACAGAGCAGTAGCCTCATCTGCGGAAGCGGGATCGGAGTCAAGATCTATCTGCTGTGGACAGCACTGCAGAGGCCAGTGCTGATTCTCGAGCAATTGTGTTGATGGCATAGTGCTTAGCAAAAGTTATGTCCGAAGACCATGTCGCTGTACGGTGAATGTCTTGGATTGAGACTCCTTTGAGAAAAGCTAGGGAAGTAGACGTCGCTCTAGTGGAATGAGCCGTAATGGGCATTGATATGGACTTATTCCATAAAGTATAGCAAGTGGTAATACATTTCACGATTATTTTAGATATTCGCTGTGAAGACAACGGTTGGCCCTTGGATCTTCCGTCAGAGCACAGGAAAAGCTGCTGGGATCGTTGAAATGGGCGAGTCCATTCCAGATAAAAAGCAAGCACCCTGCGGGCGTCTAAGGTATGTAGATGGGCTTCATAAGTCGTTGAATGTGGTTTGGGGTAAAAAGTCGAGAGTATTATTGGTTCGTTGATATGAAATTCCGAATTCACCTTTGGCAGAAATTTTGGGTGAGATCGTAGTATTACCCCTTGGTTGGTGAACAGGGTATATGGAGGAGCGGCCAAAAGAGCTGCCAATTCTCCAACTTGTCTGGCCGATGTTATAACTAGAAGGAATACCACCTTCATGGTGAGAGTCTGAATGTCACATGTGGCTAGAGACTCAAAGGGTGGATATGTGAGAGTGTCCAAAACAAACTCAAGATCCCACAGAGCAGGTGGTTTCCTGTGTGGAGGGTGTAAGTTCATTAAACCCTTCAAGAAATGTTTAGTCATCGGGTGAGACATAATTGAAAAGCCTTCAATTGGTTGTCTAAATGCAGAAATCGCCAAAAGATGGACTTTAATAGATGAAAGACCCAGTTTAGAGCGGTGTAGATGGAGGGCATAGACCAGAATGCAGTGAATTGGAGTGGACATCGCATCAAAACCATTGGCTATACACCAGGAATGGAATCGATGCCACTTTTAAAGGTAAGTCTTTCGTGTGGAGTCACGTCTGCTATGAAGTAATATTTGTTTCACGTCTTGTGAACAAAGTGCTTCTGTGCTATGGAACCAGCTAGGAGCCATGCCGTGAGGTGCATTCGGTCGATTTGCGGTTGTGGCATGAACATCCCTGGCTGCATGAGCAAATCCAGTCGTTTGGGTAACAGATATGGTGGTCGGCAAGACATTTGCAGTAGAAGAGGGAGCCAGATCTGTCTGGGCCAGAAGGGGGCTATTAGTATCACCATGGCCCTGTCGTCGATTATCTTTTCCAGTACTCTTGGGAGAAGTGGAACAGGAGGGAAAGCGTAGAGCAGATGATGAGTCCAGCTTATCAAGAACGCATCCCCCAGAGATTTGGGGCCCAGACTGGCTCTGGAACAGTATCTGGGACATTTGGCATTGTGATGTGTGGCAAACAAGTCTATACTGGGATGTCCCCAGCGTTGAAATATCGAAAGAGTCACTTCATGATTGAGTTCCCACTTGTGTTGAGGAAACAGGTGTCTGCTCAAGGCATCTGCAATGGAATTGTCTTTGCCAGGTTGGTACGTTGCTATGAGAGTGATTTTGTGACTGATACACCAATTCCATAGCTTCGTGGCTTCTGCACACAGGGATCTTGATCAGGCTTCTCCTTGTCGGTTGATGAAGTACACCATGGTGGTGGTGTCGGAGAAGACCTGAACTGTCTGACCACAGCTCCTGGGAAGGAATGTCTTGCATGCATTGAACACCGCCCTGAGTTCCAAAAGATTGATGTGCTGCAGGGCTTCCTGAGCATTCCACTGGCCTTGAGCGAATTCGCCCTCGCAGTGGGCTCCCCATCCTAGGAGAGAGGCGTCTGAAGTAACTTGGACAGTGGGATGCAGACGGTGGAAAGGGAACCCGGAGAGCATGTTGGTCGGAGAAGTCCACCATGTGAGGGAACATTTCACTGTCAAAGGCAATGTTACTAGCCTGTGTAGATTGCAATTGCCTGGGCGATATATGGACGCCATCCAATGTTAAAGGCACCTGAGGCGTAGTCTGGCGTGCTGTACCACGTATGTCATCGCCACCATGTGCCTCAAGAGTTGCAGACAGGTAAGTATTGACACTCTTGGGCTAGGGATAGTGTCTGTGTGAGGCTCTGTATTCTGTGGAAACTCTCTGTAGGAAGATAGGCCTTGGCCGCTTGTAGAATCTAACCGTGCCCCAATGAACATGAGGGATCTTTGTGGTACGAGCGAGGACTTTGGGACGTTCAACACAAGTCCCAGATCCGTGAACAAGTCGCTTGTGACCTGAGTGGCTGTCAGTGCACGTTCAAACGTATAAGCCTTGATCAGGCAATCATCTAGATATGGGAAGATCATGATGCCTTGATGATGAAGATACGCTGCCACCACCGCGAGGGTCTTTGAGAAAACCCTGGGTGCGGACGACAGGCCGAATGGAAGAACTTTGTACTGAAAATGCTGTGTGCCTACGACAAACCTCAGGAAATGTCTATGTGCTGGGTGTATCGTTACATGGAAATACGCGTCTTGTAAATCGAGGGACGTTGAACCAATCCCCTTTGTTCAATGCTGGGAATATAGAAGTTAGAGTCACCATCCTGAATCTCTGTTTCCTGAGATACCGATTGAGATTGCGAAGGTCTAGAATGTGTCTCCATCCTCCCGATTTCTTCTCGGTGAGAAAATAGCGGGAGTAGAATCCCTTGCCCCAAAATTGATCGGGTACTGCCTCCACCGCACCAATCTCTATGAGACGGAGAACCTCCTGCATTAGGAGATTCTCGTGAGATGGGTCCCTGAAAAGGGATGGTGTTGGAGGGGTGGTGGGGGATGGGAAAGAAGAAGGATGGAGTATCCTGATGTTATTATTTCCTGGACCCGGTGGTCTATGGTGATAGTAAACCATCTGTGCTGGTACAGTCTCAATCGATGATGGAATACCTTCTGTGTTCTCGGGTCGTATGTTAAAGGAATGGTTCTCAGTTCCTTGATCAGACCATCAAACTTGCTGTCTGTTGTTTTGGGAATTAGGGTTTTGTCCGGTTTGCGGTCTTCGCTTTTGTTGACATGGTCTGGGGTGTTGTTGTTGTTGTTGTGGGTGGTCCTGTTGTCTGAACCTGGGCGCCCCATAAGAGAAGGTCCTCTGTCTGAAGTAGGGTGTATATCGTTTGCGATGATATGGGGATATATACAGCCCTAACGTTTTGAGGGTAGTTCTAGAATCCTTGCCCGTGTGCAAAACTTGGTCCGTTTTCTCTGCAAATAGACTCTGTCAAAGGGCAGGTCTTCTACCTTAGATTGCAAATCCTTAGGTACGGATGCCATCTGTAGCCACGAAGACCGCCTCATACCTACTGATGTACAACTGAGAGAAGCTTCCAGATCGCAGGCCCTGGTTCTCGTGGGGGACTTTAATCACTCTGACATCTGTTGGGAAACCAATACGGCAGTACACAGGCAATCCAGGAAGTTTTTGGAGAATGTTGAGGATAACTTCTTGGTACAAGTGCTGAAGGATCCGACCAGGGGCCGTGTGCAGCTTGACCTTCTGCTCACAAACCGGGAGGAACTAATAGGGGAAGTAGAGGTGGGTGACAACCTGGGAAGCAGTGATCATGAGATGGTAGATTTCAGGATCCTGACCAAAGGAAGAAAAGAGACTAGTAAAATACACACCTTGGACTTCAAAAAAGCAGATTTTGACTCCTCAGAGATCTGATGGGCAGAATCCCCTGGGATGCTAACATGAAGGGGAAAGGAGTCCAGGACAGCTGGCAGTATTTTAAAGAAGACTTATTGAAGGCACAGAAAGAAACCATCCCGACGCGTAGCAAGAGAGGCAAACATGGTAGGAGACCGGACTGGCTTACGGGGGAAATCCTTGGTGAACTTAAGCATAAAAAGGAAGCTTACAAAAAGTGGAAACTTGGACAAATGACCAGGGAGGGGTTTAAATGTATAGCTCGAGAATGCCGGGGTTATCAGGAAGGCGAAAGCGCAGATGGAATTGCGACTGGCTAAGGATGTGAAGGATAACAAGAAAGGTTTCTACAGGCATGTTAACAAGAAGAAGGTGATCAGAGAGGGTGCGGCCCTACTGGATGAAGGAGGTAACCTAGTGACAGATGATGTGGGAAAGCTGAAGTACTCAATGCTTTGCCTCTGTATGTGAGGACAAGGTGGGCTCTGGACTAATGCGCTAAGTGACGCAAGATGGGATGAAGATGGACAGCCCTTGGTGGGTAAAGAACAGGTTAGGAACTATTTAGAAAAGCTAAACGACGCAAATCCATGGGTCTGGACTTAATGCATCCGAGGGTACTGAGGAGTTGGCAAATGTCATTGAGGAGCCTTTGGCCATTATCTTTGAAAAGTCATGGAGATCGAGAAATCCCGGATGATTGGAAAAGGGCAAATGTAGTGCCCATCTTCAAAAAGGGAAGAAGGATGATCCAGGGAACTATAGGCCGGTCAGTCTTACCTCGATTCCTGAAAATCATGGAAGGAATCCTTAAGGAATCCATTTTGAGGCACTTGGAAGAGAGGAAAGTGATTAGTAATAGTCAGCATGGATTCACAAAGGGAAAGTTGTGCCTGACCAATCTGATTAGCTTCTATGATGAGGTAACTGGCTCTGTGGACATGGGAAAGTCAGTGGATGTGATATACCTTGACTTTAGCAAGGCTTTTGATACGGTCTCCCACAATATTCTTGCCAGCAAGTTAAGGGAATGTGGATTGATAAATGGACGGTAAGATGGATAGAAAACTGGCTAGAAGGCCGGCCCAGCGGTAGTGATCAACGGCTCGATGTCAGGATGGCGGTCGGTTTCTAGCGGAGTGCCCCAAGGTTCGGTTCTAGGACCGGTTTTGTTCAATATCTTTATTAATGATCTGGATGAGGGGATTGATTGCACCTCAGCAAGTTTGGATGATACTAAGCTAGAGGGAGAGGTAGATACGCCTGAGGGCAGAGATAGGGTCCAGAGTGACTTAGACAAATTGGAGGATTGGGCCACAAGAAATCTGATGAGGTTTAACAAGGACAAGTGCAGAGTCCTGCACTTGGGACGGAAGAATCCCAAGCATTGTTATAGACTGGGGACCAACCGGCTAAGTAGTAGTTCTGCAGAAAAGGACCTGGGGGTTACAGTGGATGAGAAGCTGGATATGAGTCAACAGTGTGCCCTTGTAGCCAAGAAGGCTAATGGCATATTAGGCTGCATTAGGAGGAGCATTGCCAGCAGATCCAGAGATGTCATTATTCCCCTTTATTCGGCTCTGGTGAGGCCACATCTGGAGTATTGTGTCCAGTTCTGGACCCTCCACTACAAAAAGGATGTGGACGCATTGGAGAGGGTCCAGCGGAGGGCAACCAAAATGATTAGGGGGCTGGAGCATATGACCTATGAGGAGAGACTGAGGGAGTTGGGTTTGTTTAGTCTGCAGAAGCGAAGAGTGAGGGGGGGATTTGATAGCAGCCTTCAACTTCCTGAAGGGAGGTTCCAAAGAGGATGGAGAAAGGCTGTTCTTAGTAGTGACAGATGGCAGAACAAGGAGCAATGGTCTCAAGTTGTGGTGGGAGAGGTCCAGGTTGGATATTAGGAAAAACTATTTCACTAGGAGGGTAGTGAAGCACTGGAATGGGTTACCTAGGGAAGTAGTGGAGTCTCCATCCCTAGAGGTGTTTAAGTCTCGGCTTGACAAGGCCCTGGCCGGGTTGATTTAGTTGGGATTGGTCCTGCCTAGAGCAGGGGGGCTGGACTTGATGACCTTCTAAGGTCTCTTCCAGCTCTATGGTTCTATGATTCTATGACGTCGCCGTGGCCCGTGACGCTGCATCGGCAATATCCAGGGAAATTTGTAAGGCCATTGTTGAGGCCGTATAGCCTTCCTGGATAACTGATTTTAAGAGCTGCCGTTTTTCATCGGGAAAGTTCTCTAAAACTGCTACCATCTTTGAATAATTATCGAAGCTATGGTTAGACAGATGAGCAATGTAGTTTGCCATTCTCAATATAAGTGTGGCTGAAGAATAAACTTTTTTGTCCAAAAAGATCTAAGTGTTTCGATTCTTTATCAGCAGCAGCATTCCTATGTTGTGGCGTCTTGGATTTTTGCTGGGCTGCATCCACGACTAAGGAGTTTGGTTGAGGGTGCATGAACAAAAATTCCATCCCCTTCGGGGGAACGAAATATTTCTTGTCCACCCTCTTATGAGTGGGCTGAGAGGATGCCGGTGTCTGCCATATGTCATTGGCAATTTCTAGGATTGCGTCGTCAAAGGGCAATGCCATTGTCACGTTACTGAATTTGAGGGGAAGCAGCCAGATCATTGCTGCACCCATAGGTGGCCCCAAAAATGGTATAAAAGGGGGCCATGTGAGGTGTTGAATAGAAGCTTACTGTCTGCTAATCCTATGTACGCTATTCATGTGATTGTATAATGTCTGTGTGTGAAGTTATAAGCATGTACTTTGTATGGATACTGAATATTTCTCTGCATGTGGTTGAGCATTGGGCAGAGCCCGGCCTATGGACATGATAATTAGCGAGGCTATGTGGGACAATAGCACTCAATGGGCCAAGGACACACCTCAAGAATGAGGCCTGACACTTAAGGGCTACCAGCAGGGAACTCAGGGATAGGCCGCTGGCCAGGTGACCTGCTGCAGCCAAGAAGAGACCAGGAAGGATGTATAAAGATGCCATGTGGCTGACTCCATCTTGGTACTCAGCTCAGCACTTCATCCCAGAGGCAGCAGTGCAGGGATCAAAGAGCCGGAAAGAACTGTGGACCCATCCTGACCTAGGATGTGCAACAAGGACTTTTAAGCCAGCAGCTATAACATCTTTGCTGCAAGCCTGCATCGAGAACTGGGAGATTTGATGCCTGTAATGTATGATACTTTAGCAACCTTACTCTCATGCTTTTCTTTCTCATAGTAATAAACCTTTAAATTGTAGATTCTAAAGGATTGGCTTAGCGTGGTTTGTGGGTAAGATCCAGAGTGTAAATTGACCTGGGACTTGTGGCTGGTTTCTTGGAACCGGACAGAACTTGTTCGGGGAAGGTGAGATTGGGTTCTAAGACCCCTCACCTGTGTATGAGGCCCAGGGCCATCTGGGGCATGGATATTGCTGGGGTGTTGGAGGGGTTTTGCTCATGAGGCTTCAGGCAGGCAGCTGAAGCGCTCTGTGGGACTGGTGTGTGGCCTGTTTGGGAAGGTCTCCAGTCTGGGGGCTGTAAGGAGCCCCGAATTTGAGCAATTCGCCCTGAGCGGACGCCCTCAGCTGTGCCCAGACCTGGCCCGGTCCGTCACAGCCATTTTGGATTTTTGGGATTTTTGAAGGTTCTTCAACAGCTTATGTTGTTTTTGTTGAACCTCTGCTACATGCAGGTCCTGTGATTCTGCCACTCTTTTAAAGAGCTCTTGAAACTGACGAGCGTCATCTACTGGAGAAGAATCGCCAGGGAACACTGCATCGTCCCGAGAGGAAGAAGCAACAGAGTGGTCCACTGGGGATTGTTCCTGCATTTATGGCTGTTCTGGTGTCACTAGCTGTGCTGGCTCTGGGTGTACTTGAGGGAGAGGCACATTCCCAGACGGTGTCGATGGTCGAGTGGAAATGCCTGGTGGCATAGAGACCCTGGAGCTGCTGTGAGAATGATACCGATAGCGTCATGGAGATCGGGAAGAAGAACGTCCAGAAGAGTATCGTCGCTCATTATGATAGTCACTATGGCGGCGATGATGATCACGATAATAACGAGACGATGAATATGCAGGTGAATATCGTCGTTGGTACTCGTGATGATATCGGGATGAAGATAAGCGTGTAGGTGACCTAGGTGAGCGAGATCTGTGTCTGGTGTACGAAGGTGATCGAGAACGTCTGCGGTAGCGACGCGGTGATGGTGAGTATCGTTGATAGTGTCTTCTCGAGATATTAGTAGCATGAGTCTCATCTCTATGCGGCTCAGAGAAGGCAGAAGAAGGTGATCTGGGCTGTGAATAGGGAGCTAATTGTTCAGGGCTTGGTGAAAGATGAAACCCTTTGCCTGCTGAATGGTCAGCTCCTGCAGACAGCATTGATTGGTGTGACCTTTGGGGGGAGCTGTGTTGCTGTGGTGCCGGTGAGTGATCTGGAAGCCGGCAGGGTGCAGTCCTGGAGGCTGAGACAGTAGCGCTTCGGCGCTTGTCAGTTTCAAGCGCTGAAGCCGGTGCTGGCGAAGAGCTTGTTCATAATGAGCTCAGCGACGGCGATAGTGCCGGAGAGAAGGGGCATTGAGCTTGCACCGAGGCAGCCAGTGCTGCGCTCGGTGCCGTAGCAGCTGGCACCGAGGTGGCTGGTGCCGCAGTCGCCGATGCCGAGATCGCTGGTGCTGCAGTAGCCAGCGCGGAAACAGGTGGAGCCAGCATGAGCTAGATCGGTGCCGCATTAGCTGGCACGGAGATGCTTGGAGCCAACGTTGTCAGGGTCGGTGCCGCTGATGCTGGGGCTGATGTTGGGACTGCCTGGGCTGAAACACCTGCAGCCGCGGGTGTGTGAGGGTGCCTGAGGACCGGTGCCGGTGCCGATTCTGGTCTGGGAGGCACAGCCATTGCCCGATCCACCCCCCTGCTAGAGGTGGGGCTGGGCTCAGAGATACTGCGGCTTTTTCCATGCCGCTCGCCTTAATGATGTTGCCCGGTCGATTTCTGACCCCTGCCTTTAGATGACACGGTCAGGGTTTTCACTGCCGCCAGGGTAATTAGCTCTGATTGCCCCTGTTGAGTATCTTGCGGCTGAAGCACCTTGCTGTATAGAAGCAGCTTCAGCCACATCTCGCGGTCCCATCTCGCTCTGCCAGTCAGTTTCTGACAGTGTGGGCATTTGTGGGGTACATGCCCCTCACCCAGACATTTAACACAGAATGAGTGTCCATCAGACACCGGCATAGTGTCATGGCACTCAGAACACTTTTTGAAGCCGGAGGAAGCCGGCATTATGAACTGAGGAAAAAAAACTTTTTTTTTTTTTTGATTTTTCAAATGGAGAACTATTAAAAGAACTGTAACTAACTAACTAACTTAGTAACTAATAACTAATGGCTGACTAACTAACTATTTACAGAAATCTTTCTTAAACAGCTGAAGAGAAGGGATTTGCTCCGCCTGCAACCGTTGAACAGTAAGGAGGAACTGGAGGGAAGCCGGACTCAGCGCAAGCTAACAATCAGCGCGAGCAGCACACGCCCCACGCATGCGCGGTCTGGTTGGACCACGGTTGACGACTCTCCGACCTGCAGCGCTGGGACGAGCCCGACACCAAGTGGAGCACCCACGGGGACACCACCGAAGAAGAAAGCAGAGTTGAACCATGAGGCTCATCACATGGTCACTGCCGTGGCTGTTGTTCTTGTCGCCATCTCTGCGGCATCAAGGGCAGCTTGCAACGCTATACATAATATTGTTTGTCCTTCAGAGATGATCGCTCTGAATTAAGACTTTTTGTTGTCGGGAATATCCTCAATAAAGGTGTTGAGCTTTCCATAATTGTTGAAATCGTATTTGCTGAGTAATGCGGTGTAGTTCATTGCTCTCATTTGGAGAGGGCCGAGGCATATACCTTTTTCCCCAGTGAGTCAAGTCTTTTGTTGTCTTTGTCCGATAGAGTAGAACGATTCTGTTTATTTCTCTGCTGTGCCGCATCAACTATTGGGGTGTGTCTAGACTACAGGGTTTTGGCGACAAAAGTGGACTTTTGTCGACAAAACTATACCTGCGTCTACACTGCTGCTGAGTTCTGTCGACATAATGTTGACAGAACTCAGCAGTTTTGTTGACGGCTGTAAACCTCATTCTACGAGGAATAACGCCTTTTGTCGACAGAGTTCTGTCGACAGAAGGCGTTATTGCATCTACACTGTCCTTTGCGTCTACACTGTCATGTCGACAAAGCGGCTTACTTTGTCAACAGAACTGGATGTAGTCTAGATGCTCTTTGTCGACAGAAGCTTTGTCGACAGTATCTCTTGACAAAACTTCTGTCGACAAAAGTCTGTAGTCTAGACGTACCCTAAGGGAGTTAGGCGTAGGGTGTGTGAAAAGGAAATCAGATCCTTTGGGAGGGACATAGTATTTCCAGTCAGCCTTTTTACAGGTCGGTGGGATGGAGGCGGGTGTTTGCCACAAAGTTTTTGCTGGTTTTAATATGGCTGGATTAATTGGTAAGGCAATTTTTGTGGATGGAGTTGTCTGGAGGATGTTTGTCAGTTCATGGTGAGAATCCTGCACCTCCTCCATGAGGATATTTAAATAATCTGCAACTCTTTGGAAGAGATCTTGAAAGGAAGAAATGTCCTCTGTGTTGTTGGAGGACGGTGGTATGATTGCTTCCTCTGTGCCAGCCAGTGAGTTCATGTGCAATACAGTTGCAGGAGCAGAATTTGGGGAGTCTTGGTTGTCAATATCATTTTTCCCTGTACTCATGCGGGGTGAGTAGGTCAGGGGAGAGCGAGGCCTTATCATGTGTTTGGTTTTACGTGGTCTCGTTCTAGGTTGCTGAGGCCATTGATTCCACATTTGCCAATGTGGGGGGTAAGGCACTGGTGGTGGCATCCAGGGATATGGAGCCCAGGGAGCCATTTATGCTCTAATGATATCTGTTTGTGCCTGACTGAATGACATTCCTGACCCTTGTGTGTGTGGAGATAGCTGAGGTGAAAAGACAGTTAAGTCCTCTTCCCTTTCCGTTGATGGGGGGAGGATGATTTAGAGTAAACAGAGACTGGTTGAGTGAGGATATCTGTCTTCACTCAAAATCGGAGAATGGAGTGTAAAATGGCTGAGTCCCTGTGCTCCCTGTAATTCATAACAGGAGTGTGTGGCTTGGAGAGCTGTGTTGCCGCTGAGAGGAATGCCTGCAGCGCCATAGTAGCAGAGCTCGCAACATGAGGGATTGCCCCTGACAACAGAGGGGGAGGGGTGGTGCCGGGCGGCTGCTCTGTTAGCTGCTTCAGTGCCGTGTCAAGCACCTGAGGCGCAGGTGGCGCTTGAGTGGAGGTAAGCGGTGCCGTGCTCAGTACCGCATTATTTGAGGCAAGCACAGAGTGGCCTGTTGCCTCTGCAGTCATTTTTGTGCTCTTGTGCTTAGTACGCTTCTCGCCCGAAGTACCTAGGCACTCAAATGTGTTCAGGCGGCATTTATCGGAGCAATCTGATTTTTTCCCAGCAGAATGCCTCTTAGGCGAATGCTGGGGCAGTGAGCTTGCCTGCCTCTTTGTGGGCTTAGGGTATTTATCCCTTCATTCTGCGCTATTCTGCCCCGATCCTGGGTCAGAAGAATAGTGATTGCCCTTGTCCGCCAGAAGCATCTTTAAGCATAGCTCTCTATCCTTGTGTGTTCGCGCTTTAAGCTTTGCACAGTACAGACAATCTCTGAAGAGCGCACAGCATTTAAAGCCGGACAATCCCATGCTACTGTAATATCTTGCGAGTGGAGGTCGTTTTTTGGGGTTGTTTTGTTTTGTTTTAACTCTTAACTAACACTAACAACTAAGAACTGAAGGTTGAACTAACTATCTAACTAGAAAAACATTAAAGAAGAGTCAAAGAACAAAAGCACTGCAGAGTTCCATCTGAAGCCGGGGACAGTAGAAAGGAACTGAAGGGAGGGGGGTCGCGCATGCGCGATGGCACTGCGGGGGGCCATGCACACCACGCACTACACATGCACGGCCCCAAATGCACTGCTAGCAAAAATCTGTTGAGAGGCACTGGGATGCTCTAGCACCTAATGTGGAGCAGCCCCAGGGATGCCTCTTGAAGAAGAACGAGTGGCTGTACCTCCCTTAGGGGTGTGTCTAGACTACAGGGTTTTGTCGACAAAAGTGGACTTTTGTCGACAAAACTATACCTGTGTCTACACTGCCGCTGAGTTCTGTCGACATAACATCGACAGAACTCAGAAGTTTTGTCGATGGCGGTAAACCTCATTCTATGAGGAATAACGCCTTTTGTCAACAGAGTTCTAACGACAGAAGGCGTTATTGCATCTATACTGTCCTTTCCATCTACACTGTCATGTTGACAAAGCGGCTTGCTTTGTCAACAGAACTGGATGTAGTCTAGACGCTCTTTGTTGACAGAAGCTTTGTCGACAGTATCTGTTGACAAAACTTCAGTCGACAAAAGCCTGTAGTCTAGACGTACCCTTAGTGTCCTATCATACACCAACCTGAACATAGAAGTTCCTCAGATGACCTGTTGCTTGGAAAAAGGGCCTCAGTTTATCTGTAGCTGTAATGTGTTTGAGACAGACACCATCCTGTGCAGACTCCATGGAGAGCCTCATAATCACTCATTGTCATTGCGCGCAGTCAGGTTAACCAGATGGAAGACTCCAACTGAGGGGGTGACCTATGCAGGCAATGGCCAATTTAGTGTAGTCACAAACTGAAAAACATGCCAGTATGGTTCCTAAGAGTGTCCAGTCACGGATCCAAATTTCTGTTTCACACCAAAACACTTTACCTCAATTGGTAATCAAGGGATGTTCCCTATCCATGCCTTTGAGAATGCAACCATAATTATTTCAGATTCCCAGTATCAATATTTAGTGGTCCAAAGTACTCCCAACATTTTTGGTCCACATTCCTCCTGTAGGTTTAAATTAAAACAACTATTGGCCCAAAAAGATGCTTACCTTATCCAAATCACCAATGATATGGATAAGGCACAATATGCTATTACTTAGCTGTTAGAGGAGGATGAACCAGAAACAGATGTCCCTTGGGAGGCACATAACCTAAAGGTATGGGTCATTGTTCAAGGAGTTGCAATAAGAATTGTGTTTATTATAATGGGTTCTCAACATTGTAAGGTCGCCTACCTATCTCAGTGCATGACCAGACGACCCACACCTGTACTAATTACAGGGGCAGGTGAATGTGATACAATTGTTCCGGAGGAGACAAAGTATCAAGAAATGCTTTCTTTGAGTAGTGCTCCAACCTCACCATCTATTTTAGTGTGATGAGTGGTTATTTTTCCGCAATCACCCCATCAAAGGGGGGTCTTGTAGCCTGCAAATCTATATACTTTCCTATCTTATTTTTTTAACTATATTTTAGTAATGCAAAATCTGCAGGACTTATTTGGTATGAGGTGGCTTTCGCAGTAGTATAGTGTGATTAGTAAGGGGTAATATCTCTTTTAGAAATTACTAGGGGGGCGGTGCCCCCTGCTCGCTAGTCTCGCCAACCCCCCTCTCTTGGGGTAGGCAGCCCCACTCCCCCTCCGGCCACCAGGAAAGGCCAGGCCAAGGCGTAGCAGTTCTGGTCTGCCCCAGCTCTCTCCCCCGGGCCGCTGGGCCCCCCTGAAGCCAGGCAAGCCCTGGCTCTCCCCCCTCCCTTGGCTGCCAGGGGGTTGGGCTGGGCCAAGGCTGGTCCAACTCTCTCCCTTTGGCCACCGGGGGGGGGGTTGTCACTCTTTGCAATCAGCTTTGGTTCTAACTATTATGAGCAATTATATCATATGTAAAAGTTGCCACCTGACTGTTCATCCCCCTTTTCCAGGTTATTTATGAATGTATTGAACAGCACTGGTTCCAGTGCAGATCTTTGGGAGGACCCGCTATTTACCAAACCAAGGCTATACGTAGACAACTCATGGAAGTTTCTGAGCATGGTTGCAGAGATCCAGGCGCGAGAGACAGAGTTACCAAAAAACGTCACATGGTACTTGGACTGCAAAGAGAAATGGACAGCACTGGGTTAACTTTGTGTCACATAGTTCTAGAGAGGGACAAAATGGGTCTATTATTGGACCAACTTCTGGAGCTCATCTGCAGGTCTGGGGAAGTAAGGAAAATGTCGGCACTAAATACAAGTTGGTATGGAGTGTTAAGGGGAAGGGGGATTGCCTGTTGGAGGAGGAAGTGAAGTGGGCAATTGGGGGCCAGATTGTTATGCAAAAAAGGTATGAAGTAGGTAATTAAGGGTAGCTGTCTGTGTTGTGTGTTACAAATTGCTGGAATGAGTCATAAAATCAGTGTCTCTGTTAAATCCGTGGCTTTTGGTGTCTAGCTGAATTTCCAGGGTTGCCTCTTCCTTTGAGTACAAGGACTGAAAAATCATCTATGGCAGTGGTCACCAACCAGTAGATCGGTATCTACTGGTAGATCTTGGAGCCTCTGATAGGTGATCTTGACTGGTTTGACCAAGAGACTATCAAGTGCCAGCACTTCAGCTGCCCTTTTCCCCACTGCTGCGCAACTCCTGCCCTTTGACTTGGAGCTGCCTCCTCCCATCCCCAGGAGCCTCCTGCTTGCTGTGCAGGGCAGGGAAGGAAGAAGAAGACGGGCACTGATGTCAAGGTGCCCCCTCTCCCACCCTGTATCCTGTCTTCACAGAGTGGAGGGGGAGGCACAACAGGGCTTGGAATGGAGGGAGTTTGCTGGCTGCTTTTGGGAGTGGGGCAGGGCAGGGGTGAGCCTGTCTTAGTCCCACTGCACCACCACCCAGAAGTAGTGCTCAGTCGGAAACCACATCCTGAAACCCTACCCCAGTCATGAACCCCCTCCTGTACCCCAAGCCCCTGCCCTAGACCCAAACACCCCTGCATCCAAACACCTTCCCAGACCTTGCACCTAGAACCCCCTCTGGCACCCTAACTGCTTACCCCAAGCTCAGATGAGAACCCCTCCTACACTCCAAATCCCTTAATCCAAGACCAAAGCCTGCCTCCCCAACCTGCTGCCCCTGCCTGGTGAAAGGAGAAAGGATGGAGTGAGGAGGGGTGGGACCTTGGAGACAGGGTGGGAAGGAGGCAGGGCAAGGGTGTTTGAGTTTGAGGTAGATCCTGGATTGCACTTAAATTCAAAAAGTGATTTCGTGCTTTAAAAGGTTGGAGACCCCTGATCTATGGAGTGATGGCTTTGCAACAATTGTTTGCCCAGAAACAATATGGTATTTTGGTCTTTTACCATTTTCCTGTGTAAGTTCATTTGAGTGCATAGCAACTGTCTGGTTTCACCCAGATAGTTGTTACTGGGGCCTTTGATGTCCTCCAGTGGGATGAGGTTTGGCTAGCATGAGATTGTAGGGGAAATTACAAAGAGAGCACCCTTTGTTCTGTAATGACACGAGGGTGGTAAATGACTAGACAAAGTGTATATGGACTCATAGTCATGCCGGCTACACCAATAATGTGAAACAGGGAATGCCACTATAATACAGGGAGGTAGGGAGGGATAAACATAGAGCCCTGCCATGGGAGAGGGGAAGTGAGAACAGGGGTAAGGAGAATGAATGGGTGCATATAGCCCAGGGGCAGATATGGCCTCTGGGCCAGATCCAGTTCACCAAGCCTTTGGATACAGCCTGCAGCCTAGCAGGATTCTCAAGCAGGCTAGGCTCCCTGCTTGTCACAGCCCCAGGCCACTCTAAACAGTCAGCTGATGGGTCTATGTGCAGCCAATGGGAGCTGCAATGATTTGGCTGAGGGCAGAGGCAGCATGTTAAGTATCTGCCCCCATTGGTGTACAGTGCAGAGACACACATGGCCCCAGCAGCCAACCACTTTGAGTAGCCTGGGGCTGCGGCATGCAGGGAGCTTGCTTGAGGGTCCTGCTGGGCTGCTGGCCAGGAGTCACCTACGTAAGCATCTCCCAGCCATAGCTTGCACCTGGCACCCCAACTCATCCCACTCCCTAACTCCCTGCCCCAGGTCACCACTCAAACTCTCTGAAACCTCCCTCCCCATGCTCAGGGTTACAGCTCTCTCCCAGGCCCTGCATCCCCTCTTAGACTCCTCCCCAGGCCAAAATTCTCTCCTACGCTCATGGCCCCTCCCTGACCCTGCACATTCTGTTGCACCCCATGCCCCATGTCATAACCAAAACTCTCCTGCACCCATACCCCCTCTCAGACCCTGCACCCCAATCCCTTACCTCAGGTCACCACCCCTTCCTACACCCAAACTCTCTCTCAGACCCTACAAACACTCATGGAGCCCATATGCTACCCCAAGTGCTCTTCTGCATCCAACCTACATCTCAGACCCTACACCTCCTCCATAGAAAAGTGCAGTCCTTGAACACTTACCAAAATCTGGCAGTGACCCCCCATCAAAAATTATTGCTTATTTCTAATATAGCCACTAGCATGGGGACGGGAAGTTACAGGGAGACCCAAAATAGAAGGGGATGAGAATGTGGCAGAGAGGAGATTTGGGGGAGGAACAGAGCCTTCCAATGGGTACAGTAAGCTCATAAAGAATGCGACCACATGTGTAAAATATAATATCACTTACAGGAAGAGAATCCAACCGGGATGAAAACAGAAAATACTCCCCGATGTCAGGGTCACACTCCACCATGCCAGGCCACCTGCGTGCATAACAAAAAGGTAACAGCAGTAGGTATGGGCTGTTCATTTTCTGATTTACTTTCAGATGATAACACAAAAAAATTGTGAGGGTTGGTTTACATGGTACCAGTGTTTACAGCACTCAGTCAACCTGCTCTGTCTGTCTCTGAAATCAAGTGCTGTGTATGGATCCTTAGAAGAAAGGGTTGAAACAGAATAAAATGTGAGGAGAGTAACGAGACAGATACATGCAGCTAGCTGCTGCATTTTCTACTGTAATCTACTCCTGCCAGGCCAGCTGGCCCCTGAAATTTTGAAATTGCTTTCTAGAAGGGTACAGGAAATGGGATTAGTGCAACAGGTAATATGTTTGTGATGATCTGTTGACACACCAAACTCTGAGATCACCGCTAAGACCTAGATTAATAGGTTTCAAGTCCAAAAGGGACATCTTGTATATATCATATGTTAGAGAATTTCACCTGGTTACCCCTGTGCTGAACCCAGCAAGTTGTGTTGGTAAAGTATATCTTCTAGAAAGATATCCAAGCTAGGTTTGAAGACATTTAGGGTATGTCTACACTACAAAGTTAATTCGAACTAACAGCCGTTAGTTCGAATTAACTTTCATAGGCGCTACACATGCAAACCGCTAGTTCGAACTTAATTCGAACTAGCGGAGCGCTTAATTCGAACTAGGTAAACCTCATTCTATGAGGACTAACGCCTAGTTCCAATTAAGTAGTTCGAATTAAGGGCTGTGTAGCCACTTAATTCGAACTAGTTGGAGGCTAGCCCGTCCCAGGTTGCCCTGGTGGCCACTCTGGACCAAGCCAGGGAAACTCTTCTGCCCCCCTCCCGGCCCCGGAGCCCTTAAAGGGCCACGGTCTGGCTACGGTGCCCGTGCCAGGTGCAAGCCTGCCAGCACCCAGCCAGCAGACCCTGCACCTGGCACGGCACGAGCCAGCCACCCGCTGCCACCCAGCCCTCCGCCTCTTCCCAGGACCAGGCTGGTGGCTCACAGGAGCCTGCCCGGGGCCACAAGAGGCAGGCGCCCGCCTGGTCTAGTGCGGAGATCGTGGACCTCATCCAGGTTTGGGGGGAGGCCTCCAACGTCCACAATCTCCACACTAGGCACAGGAAAGTGGCCGTCTAGGGCAGGATAGCTGCCAGCCTGGCCACCAAAGGCCACATGCGAACCCAGGAGCAGGTTTGCATGAAAATCAAGTTGGTCCAGTGAGACCCCCGACCCTGAGCCCTGAGCTTAGAACATAAGAACATAAGAATGGCCATACTGGGTCAGACCAAAGGTCCATCTAGCCCAGTAGCCTGTCTGCCAACAGCGGCCAACACCAACTACCCCGGAGGGGATGGACCGAAGACAATGACCAAGCGATTTGTCTCGTGCCATCCATCTCCAGCCTTCCACAAACAGAGGCCAGGGACACCGTTCCTACCCCCTGGCTAATAGCACACCATGGACCCAACCTCCATGACTTTATCTAACTTCTCTTTAAACTCTGTTATAGTTCTAGCCTTCACAGCCTCCTGTGGCAAGGAGTTCCACAGGTTGACTATTTGCTTTGTGAAGAAGAACTTTCTTTTATTAGTTTGAAGCCTGCTACCCATTCATTTCATTTGGTGTCCTCTAGTCCTTATATTATGGGAACTAATGAAGAACTTTTCTTTATGCACCCTCTCCACACCACTCATGATTTTATAGACCTCTATCATATCCCCCTCAGTCTCTCTTCTTTTCTAAGCTGAAAAGTCCCAGTCTCTTTAGCCTCTCTTCATATGGGACCTGTTCCAAACCCTAATCATTGTAGTTGCCCTTTTCTGAACCCTTTCCAAGGCCAAAACATCTTTTTGAGGTGAGAGACCACATCTGTACACAGTACTGAAGATATGGCATACCATAGTTTTATACTTCCCCTCCTCCATCTTCCCCTGGCTTCCCCCTTCCAGCTCCCTCCTCCCAGGTTTCCCTCTCCCCTCTCCCACCCTCTCTCTTCCCCTCTCTCACCTCCTTTTCCCAGTCTCCCCAGAGGTTAATCCCCCCAGTTTTGTTAAATAAAGAGAGTTTCTATTTTTGACCACACGTGTCCTTTATTTTTTACATCAGGAAGGGGCTAGGGAGGGTAAGTGGAAGGAGGTGAGGAGGAATGGGGCACGAGTCCCCAATGGGGAGGACTGGGGTGGCTCTGCAGGCTCCTCGGGGTGGAAGCTCTCCTTCAGGGCCTCCTGGATCCTGACAGCCCCCCGATTGACCCCCCCGGATGGCAGCCTGCGGCAAGTGCAGCCGGGCTGATGGCCGAGTGCTGTGATGTGCCGAGTGTGGGCACTCAGGGCACTCCAAGACAGGACTGCTTTGCTGTCCCTCATCGAGTAGACAAGCAAGCGGGAACCCTGAGAACTGTCTGTCCGGGGTGGGGTCGGGTCCTTTAAGCACAGCCCTCGGCTAGCCTGAGGCAGCAGCTCCACACTCTAAGTCCTAACCTGATGCCCTGCGGCACTGGTTCGGCCAGCCTTAACTTTGGTTCAGGGTCTGCTCAATGTGGACATGCTAGTTCGAATTAGCAAAACGCTAATTCGAATTAGTTTTTAGGTCTAGATGCACTAATTCGAATTAGCTTAGTTCGAATTAACTAATTCGAATTAAGTTAGTTTGAATTAGTGCTGTAGTGTAGACATACCCTAAGAGGTTACTATGCATTCCTTCTTCCCTGGGGAATTTGTTCCAATGGTTAATCACCCTCACCATAAAAAGCGCTGCCTTATTTTGTATAAGGCTTCCAGCTGCTGATTTTTGTTCTGTCATTCTCCACTAGACTAGAGAGCCCTTCAGTACCCAGTGTTTTCTCCCCAGATATTGAGATGCCAGGATCAAGTTGTGACAGAGTGAGGTCACAGAGGAACCTTTGGGGTTGCTTCCCAGTATGCTGACAAAGCCACTGACATATGACTTCTTGCTCTCTGGGGCTTCTCACCACCCTGTCCTGCTGAGTCAGATCTCCTGGTCCCCCCCAGCTAAGGGAACAGCTGACATCACCACCACCCCAAACAGCAATGCAGACATTGAATCACTTCAGGCCTGATAAGAATGCAGTTTTAGGCATCCAGGAAATCCATCCCCCAAATGGGATCAGAACCCCAAATAAATAATTCAGGCAAGCCCCCTTTAATAATGAAAGGAAGATGTACACACTGATTGCTCCCCCTGGTAACAATTATTTACACTGGGCTTGACAGTAAATAAAATTAATATTAAGTACAAACAGTAGGATTTAAGTGGTTGCAAGTGAAATTGGACACAGCAATGTAAATTATAAATTTAAAATAACAGAAAATGCATAACTAGTTCTAACACATTAAAGCTTATTGCAAACTTACCCTAAAACTGATCTTATTTCAGCTAAACCTCCAAGCCAGGGAAGATCTCTTTCTCCCTGGGGTCACTGCCTATTATCCTTGGGTGTGTCTAGGCAGTCAAAGACAAAGAGTCTGAAAACCTTCCATCTTAAATAGACTTCCTTTTGGGTGGGAATTCTTGTTTCTACATTCTCCCCTTCCGTGGAAAATTACCTGGTCAGACCCTATCAGCTGGGGTGGTCACATGTCTTCCTAAGAGCAACCACTTCTTAGGTAAAGGACAAAGGAGGCTGTTACAGGTGATCACCCAGACACTGAGAGATCCGAGCACTGGAAACACCCTTGATGGCCTTCATATGCACATTTAAAACCATAAACCATTCCCTCCCCCTAACTTTACATATAAGCGTGATACATATCTCTAACTTTACATATAAGAGTGATACATACACCAAAATAAGATACAGATCGAGCAGATTGTGACATTAAAATTGATAGGTTACATGAAGTATTTTGTCCAAAGCATCTTAAGAACATAAGAACGGCCATACTGGGTCAGACCAACGGTCCATCCAGCCCAGTATCCTGTCTACCGACAGTGGCCAATACCAGATGCCCCGGAGAGAGGGAACACAACAGGTAATCCTCACGTGATCCCTCCCCTGTCATTCACCTCCAGAGAAACAGAGGCTAGGGACACCATTCCTACCCATCCCGGCTAATAGCCATTGATGGACCTAACCTCCATGAATCTATCTAGCTCTTTTTTGAACCCTGTTAAAGTCCTAGCCTTCACCACATCCTCTGGCAAGGAGTTCCAGAGGTTGACTGTGCGCTGAGGGAAGAAAAACTTCCTTTTGTTTATTTTAAACCTGCTGCCTATTAATTTCATTTGGTGACCCAAGTGATCTTCAAGTTATACATATTAGTATCCATAAGACAATTTCATAAAACATGGGAGGTCCATCACGTAAGTCACTGCTCAGTCTTCATTTTGATAAACTAGACAGACTGAGCATCTTCATGGCTTGTCTACACTACCACTAATAGTAGTGTAGACAATGTAAGTTACATCGCCATAAAATGGTGCTGACACGGTACTAGGTCAGCAGGAAACCATCTCTCACTGGCATTGCTTCCACCTCTTGTAGAGGTGGAGTAATTACATCCCCTCCAGTCAATAATAGCACATCTTTGCATGACGTAATGTGGTAGTGAAGGCAAGCCTTAATTCTCCCACTGGGGTTCCTAGGTGCTACCACAATAGAAAGAGATGATAGTTACAAGTTCACATAAGACACACCTTACCCATTCACTCAAAACCTTAAAAGCATGACAACCAGAAGTGAAGGGGAAAGTCTCCTGCGTTCCTTGCCACTTTCATGCTGCTGACAGTATTTGTGGGTACCACCCTCCAAATGCCATAAAACTTTTACATCCCTCTCCAGAAGGTATTGGGAAGCAACACACACCCCACCTTCTTACAACTCCTGCTAGGCCTCATGCATTTTTAGCATTCCTAACCCTGCTGTAGTTCAAAAAGAATTATTTAGGGGCAGTTCCGTGGCCTGCATTATGCAAGAAGCTAGACTAGATGATCACAAGGCCTCAGAACATATGAGTCAGCAGGATAGCATGTGCCACACAGGGTCAGTTTTTAGGATGCAGTTCTGTTTTATAAGACCTCGTTGGCAGATTTCATCAATATACTTATACCATGACAGATTATAGACAAGCCCTCTACTGCCGCAGCTCTCAACCAGGGGTCTGGGGCTGGACCATGAGCAGGTTTCAGGGGGTTTGCCAAGCAGGTCTGGTGTTAGATTCACTGGGGCCCAGGGCAGAATGCCAAACTTGGAGCCCCAAGCCTCACCATCTGGGACAGAAGCCTGAGTAACTTAGCTTTATGGGGGCTCCCTTTGGCACAGGGCCCTGGCCAATTGCTCTGCTTCCTATCCTTAATACCAGCATGGCTTTTCTATGTAGAAAAATAGTTGTTGTGGAACTGGTGGAGTGTGGAATTTTACTAACATGTTGGGTGGGCCTCAGAAAGAACAAGATTGTGAACCCCTGAATTGGTATATAGGCATTGTTATAGCCGTGTAATTATGTTTGCACTTGGGCTTTGGATAGCTCTACATTACAGAGACTATACCAGGATCATTATGTAGGCAGAGCCCTGGGATGCAGAGGTAGCCTGTCCAGACAAAAAGGGGTTTTTTTGTTGCTCAAACAAAGTTAGCTATAGGTACGGCTACACCTCAAACTTTACTGCATCACTGCAGCTGCACCACTGTAATGCTTCAGTGTAGACACAACCTATGCTGATGGGAGAGGTTCCCACATCAGCGTAGATAAACCATCTCTCCAAGAAAAGGTGGCTAGGCTGACAGAAGAATTTTTCTGTTGTCCTAGAACTCTCTACATGAAGACATAGGTCGCCTTAATGCCACTGCTTAGACATATGGATTTTTCATGCCCCAGCTGATGTAGTTAAACTAACCTAATTTTCTAGGGAAGGCAAGGCCTACCTCTATGGTCACAGCTGCATCTAGGCTGAGGGTTATGTCAGCATAGTTAAGTCAATGTGTTTTTTTCACACTCCTAACCAATACAACTAAGCCAATATAACTTTTCAGCATAGATTAGGCCCTGTCTTGGCTCAGATAGGTTGGTTAAAAAAATATCACGTCCCTAATGGACATATCTGTGCTGGTAAAACTGTAAGTATAGAGTAGTATTGTTGTGGAGGTACAGACTAGGCCTTATTGTCAGGTTTTAACAGCCATCTCTGCCATCTTAAAGTCTTTAAATGCATGGGCCTGGCAAAACTCCCACTAACAGCAATGGGAGAGGAACTGGAACCTGTTTTCCTAGTCGCTTGTGCAGTGCTAAGAGTGAGAATCCATTGTCTCTAGTACCACTAAAATCCAATGCAATTCAAATGAACGTGAACATCTACCTGTGGAGGGGGTTCCAGGCTTGGAAGTGTTGGGGTCAGGTGGAGGGTTGGGGTGTTCAGCAAGCCACGGGCTTGTGGATGTAAGGGTGCAGGAGTTTGGGTTGGGGTGTATGGGGCTCCCTACATGTATCTCACTGTAGGGGAAAGCTCCTGGGAGAGCTAAATGGAGTTAATGAAGTATGCCATTGTCCCTCTGTCTGTGTTTTTCAGCTAAAAATAGCAGTTCCTGCTGCAGAGTGCCCAGAAAGGCCAGGGGAAACCTGGACTGCATGGCAGGAGATTTAAGCAGTCAGCTGCTGTGGAGAGCACAGCAAGCCAGTCTCAATTGGAGAATTTTCTTGCTGGCATATTTAAACTGGCTGGTGCTGAATAAAACAAGATCATGTGAGAGGCAGGCCAGGCCATCTGCCCTGCCACACAGGAGACGGCAGCTTGCCAGTCTCTGGCTCCCCAAGATGGCATGGGCTTGGGCTAATAAGCATGTCCAAAAAGGGATGTGAGGGCACCATGTTGCCACACAACTGATATCTGCTGGCACTGCTAGCCTCCTTCATCTGTGAAGACCAGAGGACTTCTGAAACACTGATATACAATTTACATGGGCATCACTTCTGCAACTGTTGAGATGCAGCCACCACCTGGGTGGGGCACAGCAGCAGATAAACAATGCAAAGCACATTGGTGTGGGAAGTGAAGAAAGATTTTCTTAGCCAATTAAAACTGGAAGGGGGAATTTGGGGAGGCAGAATGGAATGAGCAGCAGGCCTGTGAGTAACAGCTCTGCCCCAGTCTGTGTATGACCTTCTGCGACCCACCTTGGGTCTGTCTTCACTGCAAAGTTAGCTTAGGTGATTAGCCTAGCTCAGAGGTTCTGTGTTCTCATCAATGTATGTGACCAGAACTTGGGGGGAGGGGCACATCTATGGCCCCTAAGACCTCAGTATACAGAGCTGCTCTATGATTCATCCCCAGTGAATTGTATGTGAATTTGTCTGTCCTTCTAAGTACACAGGGGTATGGGAAGGCACCAGAGGACCATCAGCCAGCCCAGTGGTCTCCAACCTTTTTACACCCAAGATCACTTTTTAAATGTCAGGACAAACCAAGATCTACCCCACCCCTTCCTTGAGGCCCCACCCTCTCTGCTCCCCTCCCCTCCATCACTTACTATCCCCATCCCTTATACACTCTCACTGGGTTGAGACATTAGGTGCGGTCTCTGGGGTGGAAAAGAGGGATTTGGGTGTGGGAAGGGGTGAGAGGTGCAAGATCTGGGAGGGAATCTGGATACAGGGAGGTGGAGAAGGGGATGCTGGCTCGGGTAGGGGGCTCCAGGCTGGGAAGTGTTGGGGTCAGGTGGAGGGTTGGGATATTGAGCAAGCCGCAGGCTTGTGGATGTGAGGGTGTAGGAGTTTGGGTTGGGGTGTGTGAAGGGCTCAGGGCAGGGAGGTTGAGAGTATGATGGGCTCAGGACACAGATTTGCAGTGTGTGGATGGTTCAGGAATGTTGTGGCACAAGACTGAGGATGTGGGGGTGTAGGAGTTTGGGGATGTGAGAGGCTCAGGACAGGGGGGTTCCAGTGTATGATACGCTCAGGTTTGGAGTCTGGGGGGGGGTGCAGGAGCATTATGATGCTGCGGCCAGATGGGAGCTTGGCCCCAATTGGCAGGTTGTTGGTCAGGCTTCATTTTTAAATAAAATATTATGTCAAACAAAATCATAGAATCATAGAATACTAGGACTGGAAGGGACCTCGAGAGGTCATCGAGTCCAGTCCCCTGCCCTCATGGCAGGACCAGATACTGTCTAGACCATCCCTGATAGACATTTATCTAACCTATTCTTAAATATCTCCAGAGATGGGGATTCCACAACCTTCCTGGGCAATTTATTCCAGTGTTTGACTACCCTGACAGTTAGGAATTTTTTTCCTAATGTCCAACCTAAACCTCCCTTGCTGCAGTTTAATCCCTTCTTGTTCTAGCCTCAGAGGCCAAGATGAACAAGTTTTCTCCCTCCTCCTTATGACACCCTTTAGATACCTGAAAACTGCTATCATGTCCCCCCTCAATCTTCTCTTTTCTAAGCTAAACAAACCCAATTCTTTCAGCCTTCCTTCATAGGTCATGTTCTCTAGACTTTTAAGCATTCTTGTTGCTCTTCTCTGTACCCTCTCCAATTTCTCCACATCTTTCTTGAAATGCGGTGCCCAGAACTGGACACAATACTCCAGCTGAGGCCTAACCAGCGTAGAGTAGAACAGAAGAATGACTTCTCGTGTCTTGCTCACAACACACCTGTTAATGCATCCCAGAATCATGTTTGCTTTTTTTGCAACAACATCACACTGCTGACTCATATTCAGCTTGTGGTCCACTATAACCCCTAGATCCCTTTCTCCCGTACTCCTTCCTAAAAGTCGCTTCCCATTCTGTATGTGTGAAACTGATTGTTCCTTCCTAAGTGGAGCACTTTGCATTTGTCTTTATTAAACTTCATCCTGTTTACCTCAGACCATTTCTCCAATTTGTCCAGATCATTTTGAATTATGACCCTATCCTCCAGAGCAGTCGCAACCCCTCCCAGCTTGGTATCATCTGCAAACTTAATAAGCGTACTTTCTATGCCAATATCTAAATTGTTGATGAAGATATTGAACAGAGCCAGTCCCAAAACAGACCCCTGCGGAACCCCACTTGTTATGCCTTTCCAACAGGATTGTGAACCATTAATAACTACTCTCTGAGTATGGTTATCCAGCCAGTTATGCACCCACCTTATAGTAGCCCCATCTAAGTTGTATTTGCCTAGTTTATTGATAAGAATATCATGCAAGACCGTATCAAACGCCTTACTAAAGTCTAGGTATACCACATCCACTGCTTCTCCCTTATCCACAAGACTCGTTATCCTATCAAAGAAACTCGTTATCCTATCAAAGAATATTTCAGCATTGTCTTTATTTATGAGAGGGGCGGGGAACCTGTTTTGAGTCAGGGGTCACTGACCCACAGAAAAGTCAGTCGGGGCCACACAAATGAGATGCAAAAAAACAACCCCTCCAAAACCCCCCAAGCCTCACTAATGTGGCCCCAACTGAGACACCTCACTCCTCTGGCACTCCAAGCCCAGACCAGATTAACTCTTCTGGTTTCCAGGATTAGTGGCATTTGTGGGCCCCGCTACAAAAATGAGGGATCCAGTGTGCGGGACAGGGCTGCCAGTGAGTGGGATAGGGATGGGGGTACAGAATCTGGGTGGGAAATAGGGTACAGGAGCAAGCTGGGGGTAGGTGTCTGGCCAGAAGGGAGGGGGCAGGAGCAAGGTGCTCATGGGGGTCTGGCCAGGGGACAAGGTGCTCATGGGAGTCTGGCCAGGGGGCAGGGGCAAGGTGCTGCTGAGGGTTTGGGCAGGGTTCAGGAGTCTGGCCAGGGGCAGGTTGCTGGTGGGGGTTTGGTCAGGGGCAGGAGCAGGGTGCTGGTGGGTGTCTGGCCAGGGGCAGGGTACTGGTGGGGGCTGGGGCAGGAGGCAGGGTGCTGGGGCAGGGTGCTGGTGGGTGCTGGGGAAGGGTGCTGGTGGGGGCTGAGGCAGGGTGCTAAGGCAGGATGCTGGTGGGTGCTGGCGCAGGGTGCTAAGGCAGGGTGCTGGTGGGGGCGCGCCAGGTCCAGGAAGTGCACGGTCTGCTCCCCCCTTCCCCAAACAGCTGGTGCAGTACCTGAAACGCTGGTCTGTCGCATGCCAATTACTTCCTTCCTCCTGCTGCTTTCCTGCGCAGGGGGCAGGGAGTAGGAGTCCTGGGACTATGCCAGCTCCAACTGCTCAGGCAGCGCGCACCCTGCTCCTACGCTCCCCATGACAGCACACGCTGCCTGAGCAGTTGGAACTAGTACAGTCCCGGTACTCCTACTACCCCTCCTCCCCACTGCGCAGGAAGGCAGCAGGGGAAAGAAAGTCGCTGGCGTGTGACAAACCTGGCATTTCAAATACCACGCCAGCTGTTTGGGGAGGGGGGGAAGAACAGCCTGCCCACTTCCTGGACCTGGCACACAGCTGCAGAACTCCCCCCCCCCCGCAGGAAGCCCACGCTACCTCCATTGTCGCTGGAGGTAGTGCCGGTGCGGGGTTCTTCTTGGGGGTAAGGGAGACTGAGGGGGGCCCCCGAAAGCCTTGTGATTGACTAGTTGAGCCCCCAGGATCGACCAATCGATCACGATCAACAGGTTGGTGACCGCGGAGCTAGCCCTTAAATGATTTAGTCTGTGTCCCCACAACAAAGTGAATGAAAGCCTCCAATCAGGCTTATCCTGTATCACACAGGCCTGCTAGTCTGGGTTCAAAAGCACCACTAAACCTGAGGCAAAGGATTTTATATGTAGATGGGAGCCAGGAAAGGGGAAACACTCAAATAAGAGCCCAGGTTATCTGTACAATGAAGACATACCCCCAATGTCTCTTTCCCCTTCTGAAATATAATCCTGTGCTTGTCTTATTTATGTAGAGCGTGAGATTGCTGAGGCAGAGATTGTTTCTCACTACCTGTTTGTGCTGTGCCCAGTTCAGCAGGACCCTGATCTCAAACAGTGCTACCTTATTGCTTTTAATTATTTATATGAGAGGAACACCGAGAAGCCTAACCTGAGACAAGGCCCGTATGGCATCAGGCTCAGCAAGGGCACAAAGTGAGAGACAGTCACCAACCCAAGAACTGATAGTCTAAACCTGGCCTGGGCAAAATATGGCCCACAGCCTGGATCCAACCTGCCAAGCTACCGGATCCAGCCTGCAGAGGCAGAGGCAGAGGCATCCAAGCCCCATTTCTGTTTCAAAACTGGAGGGGTGGGAGGAAAGCTTCAGGAGATGCCCCTGCCTCAGCACAATCCCATTGGCTGATTTCTAGCCAGCAACTGGCCAATGGGAGCGGCCTGTTTGAATAACAGGCAGCCAAGAAGAACCACACACCCTCTCCTCAGCTGGGTTATTCATACAAGCATGTGGCCAGGCAGCCAGGCTGGTTGGCTGGGAAACATTTTAAGCTCTGCAGGCAAGTAGGCTGGTATGGCTGCTGGCTGGTAAGTCTTCTGGCCAGAGCCTGCATCTGGCACCCCAGCTCTGCCCTTCCCCAACCTTCTGCCCCCCCCCCCCCCCAATCAACATACACAAACCCTCTGACCCCCTCTTGCTTCCATGCCTCCTCCCAGATCTGGCACCCCAATTTCCTGCCCCAGATTACAATCCCCTCCTACCCTAGGTCACATCCCAAACCCCTGCACTACAGTCCCCTGCCCTCGGTTATATCCGCCTCCTTCACCCAAACTCCCCCCCCCAGACTGCATTCTCCCTCCTGCACTCCAGTCCTTTACCCCAAGCTCCCTTCTGCACCCAACCTCCATCCCATATCCCATCTCCTCCATTAGTATGATGGAAGAGCGTGGCCCTTGACCACTTTCCAAAATCTTGGAGTGGCCCCCCCATCAAAAATTATTGCCCACCCAGGTCTAAACAGACAAGTTTTGTGGGGAAACTGAGACATGGAGTGGTAAAATAACTTTGTCACTTGGCAGGCCAGTGGTAGAACCAGAAATAGATATCAGGTCTCTACAGTGCAAATCCAGCACTCTGGCTAGCTGGCACACTGTATGTTTTACATGTGTACTGTGCTGTCCATTTTTAAAAGCTCTGTTCATAGTTGACCAGCTTACCATTTTCCCAGCATTATGGACACCTACCATGGGTAGCCAAACTGTTTGGCCCATATGATTGACCCAGGCACATAGGTAGCATACACTACATCGTTTTCAGATCCCGACCACATCTCCTCGGGTGCATCGCAGCTCTTGTACTGCAGGTCTGCAATACACAAACAACAACAACAGCCACAGCTGAGTGGGAAATTCTGTGATTTTGTAGATCTCAAATGGGGGTGAAAAACAGAAATAGAATTTATTGTGAAATTAAATATTCCAAAATATTTTATTTCAACCTCATCATATGGTTTTGTTTCAACTTTATTGTTTTGATTCATATAATCATATATCTATTTATATATTTTAGAAATGTGCATCTGGCTGGGTGGCTGTCTGTCCGTGAGTCCATTTGTTCAAGAGTTCCTCCTAAATGGTGTTAGGACCACCAAATTAGGTTTGCAGCTTCCTCTTATCCTAACTTAAAGCAAAGTCAGGGTTTGATTGTGCCAGGAAAATAGGATCTGCCTGGAATGGGATTGTTTTCCAAAACATGAAGAAGAAGGGGACTGATTGGAAAACAGCAAAACTGCAGAATGACCACTAGGGGGCAGTGAACACAGGGGAGAGCTATAATGCAGCGTGATCACTGCGGGCAGCCACACCACCAAGAGAGTGGCTTGGGCTCACCATACTGTTAGCCACTGGACAGGGTAAGTGGCCATCCTGCCCCAAACCCGCCCTCTGTCCTTGGCCACAGCATTGGGTTGCGGGGGGGGGGAGAAAACCCTACTGGACGAGGGCCCGGGAGGGAGGAAGATGGGGGGAGAGGAAGAAAGCTGTGTTGGACCGGGGGTGAGAGGAAGGGAGAGAGAAAGCCCCTGGGACTGGCCTGTGTAGCCCCCCCCCCGGGCCTACTCCGGGAGTAGCCAGGGGCAGGATGTGCAGCCCTTCCCTTCACCCCAGGGACTAGCTGGCAGATGGGATGTGCCAGATGGGTCCCCACCGCCCTGGGCTGCCTCTGGAGAGAAGCCAGCAGCCACCCCCTGAGCTCTCCTCCTCCTAACCCACTGCCCTGATTCCTGCACTTTCACCCTCTGCCCTGAGCCATTCCTCAACCCCTCACCCTGACTCCTGCACCCCACAAAGCCCTGGCCTCCTGCCCTGAGCTCCTCCTCATCCCCCAACCCTCATTCTCACACACACACCTCCCAGCCTCCTGCCCTGAGCCCCCACATCCTCAAGGCCCTGCCCTGACTCCCACACTCCCCACATCGCCAGCCCCCTACCCTGAAAGACCTGAGAAACACCAAGTAAGTGTTCTAGTAATAGTAAAAATGGTAATGCAAAAACAAAGCATTCAATATTGTCAAAATGAAGCCTGCCTCACAGTGAGAGACTAAAACAACTCAGTCTGTTTAGGTCAAGGAACAGCTTAAGGGGTGACTTCATCAGACTCTACAAGTACCTGCATGGGGAAAAGGTTTCTGATACTAGACAAATTATTAATCTAGCACACAAAGGCAGCGAGGTTCAGAGGATAGAGAGCTGATGCTAGGCCAGGGGTGGGCAATAAGCAGTCCACGGGCCAGACACAGTTCACCAGGCTTATCCCTTGGTGGGTCTTCAGTACTGTACTTACCTGCACATCCACAAGTACAGCCACTTGCAGAGCCCAGATCACTGTTCCCTGTCAATGGGAACTGCAGGAATGATGTGGACCAGGACACCACTTCCCATAGCTCCCATTGGCCAAGAACAGTGATCCACTGGCAATGGGAGCTATGAACATCCATACCTGTAGATGAGCAGGGAAATACTGTGTAGATGACCCGCCAGGGGCTAACCTTGGGGAACCAGCTCTGGCCCGCAGACCACCCCTGTACTAGACAAATTCAGACTAGAAATAAGGTGCAGTTTTTGGACAGAGAGGAGAATTTAGTATTGGAACAACTTATGTAGTAGGGATGTGGTGGCTTTTCCACCACTCAGGGCTTTAAATGAAGACTGGATGTCTTTCTCAAAGACCTGCTATAGCTCAAATAGAAGTTATGCAGGAATCCTTGGCATAATTCTCCAGCCTATGCTACACAGGAGAGCAGATTAGGTGCTCAGAATGGGCCCTAAAAAAATCAATGAATCTATTTATCCTCAGCTAGGCTTTGTCTACACCACAGGGTTTTTGTGCAAGAAGCTTTTTGCGGAAGAGATCTTCCGCAAAAACTTCTTGTGCAAAAGCACATCCACACCTCAAAAGCACATTGCAAAAGCAATGTGCTTTTGCGCAAGAGAGCGTCCACACTGCATGGACGCTCTTGCGCAAGAAATTTCTAATTGCCATTAACAGAATGGCCATCAGAGCACCTGTGCTTTTTCTGATAGGCTCTTTTTGCACAAGAAACCTCTGCAGAGCTTCCGCACATGCCTTTTTGCACAAGAGCTCATGGGGAGAGGAATAACTCTATCGGCAAAAGCCCGCTGTCCTGTCTATTTACTGTATTTGTGTGTGTGCGTGTGTGTGTGTATGCAAAAACGCGCTTGAGGTGTGGATGCTCTGCCAGTTTTTGCGCAAAAACCTTGTAGTGTAGACATAGCCCTAGTGTAAATCAGCATCACTGACTTCACTGGAGTCAATAAGTGCCAACCAGAATAAATTTCAAGATTTCCCAGCATTTGCAACCAGGACTGGGTTTTCAAAAGAGCTCAAAACTCATTTAGGTTCCAAAATAAATGGGCAGGGCTTCCAAAGATCTCAGGAGAATGGGAAGTAGAGCTTTTATGGAAAATCCAGCCCTAAACACCTCTGCTGGCTGAAAACCTGGCCCTTGTTTGTGTAACTAAATAGGCACTGAATGGTCTGCAAAAGCTGCTTTCTCAGGAGGCCTATTGTAGAGGATTTTTGTGACAAGGACACTTGTGCTTTAGAAATTATGTTAAGCCCACAAAATTTGTTTCTGCTCTCCTCAATAGCCAGACAAATGGTCACTAGCAGTTTGGGCTCAGTTTGAGCTGGTGACCTATAGCAGGGGTGGGAAATCATTTTTGATGGGGAGCTACTCCAAGATTTTGGAAAGGGGTCGAGGGCCGTTCCATGATATTAATGGAGGAGATGCAGGTTGGGTGCAGAAGGGAGCTTGGGGTAAAGGACTGGGGTGCAGGAGGGAGAACACAGTCTGGGAGGGAGTTTGGGTGAAGGAGGTGGATATGACCTAGGGCAGGGGACTAGAGTGCAGGGGTTTGGGATGTGACCTAGGTTAGGAGGGGATTGTGATCTGGGGCAGGAGATTGGGGTGCCAAATATGGGTGGAGGCATGGGTGCAAGCAGGGGGCAGAGGGTTTGTATATGTTGACTGAGGGGAGGCAGGAAAGGGCTGGGGTGCCAGAAGCAGGCTGTGGCCAAGAGACTTTCTTGTCAGCTGCAAACTAGCCTGCCTGCCTGAAGAGCTTAAAATGTTTCCCAGCCAGTCAGCCAGACTGCTTGCCTGGCCATGTGCTTCATGAATAACTCAGCCATAAAGAGGGGGCGTGGTTCTTCTTGGCTGCCTGTTACTCCAACAAGCAGCTCCCATTGGCAGGTTTCTGCAGAAACTGGCCAATGGGAATGTATTAGGGGCGGGGTACTCCTAAAATTTCCTCCCTCCCCTCCAGTTTTACAACAGAAACAGAGCCCTGCAGCTGAGTTTCTGCACGGCTCATGGGGCTGCAGGGCAAGCAAGGGAGCCTGCCTGGAGCTCCCTGCTGCCTCCACAGGCCAGATCCGGTGTCTTGGTGGTCCGGATCCGGCCCGCAGGCCGTATTTTGCCCAGGCCTAACCTATAGGGATATTAGATATTGTGTAATTTAATAATCATAGCAGTTACACGATTATTCGATAGTCCCTGGAGATAGGGCCAGCAGCCAGTGTGCTCCCAGCCCCACCCCTGGGGAGCCCCATCTGCATCCCACGGAGCAGCCTCTGTCAGCAGCAAGCTCGGGCCTGGCGTGGACAGAGGCTGCTCTGCCGCAGCAGCGCCTGTCTGCAGTGGGGCCCAAGCTCCCTGCGGACAGAGGCTGCTTTGGCATCTGGCCTTCCCCACCCCATGCTGCTGCCTCTGATACAGAGGCAGCAGTGGGGGTTAAGGGGAAAGGCAGCTCTGTAAAGCTGGTGCTTGGGGGAAGTCAGCTTTTAAGCTGGCTCCCCCTGAGCGTTGGCTCCCACCTGCCTCCCCTCACGTCTATGGAAAGCAACAATACAAGAGGAGCCAGCTTGAAAGCTGGTTTACCATGTATACTGGCTCCCTCCTGTCCCTCTCACCTGCCATGCTGCTGCCTCTCTATCAGAGGCAGCAGCATGGAGATCGGGGGGGAGGCGGCTCCACAGGATCTGGTGCTCATGGGGAGTTGGCTCCTGTCTCACCCCCCTTGCTGCCTCTGATACAGAGGCAGCAGGCAAGGGTGGGGCATGCATGTAGTTGTTAGGATTAACTAATAAGCCCAGGCTTATCCGCTAATTGTTTAAACAACTATACGCTAACATCCCTAGTGACCTCGAGGTCAAAGAAGGCTGCTACATTGTTTACCTGTGTTTTGGCTGCATGTCCAGTCTTCGGGAAGAACTGAGGGATCGACATCACTACTAAGACGTCGCCATTTCTCGCAGCTGGGATAAGAACACTGGACCCATGCCACACACTGATCTACAGAACATCAACATAAACACACATCAGCAGGGACCCTGCACAAACTAGAGGCTCCAGAAGACAAAGATACTGAAAATGAAATCCTTGTTAATCTAATCTTGCAATTTTTGAGGGTTTGTCTACACAGGTCAGGATAATTTACAGGTGTCACTAATCTGATACAACTATATTGGATGAGCTGCACTGAAAAAAGTCCCTGAGCGGACACACTCATTCAGATAAAAGTTGCCTGTCAATAAAAGGAGAAGGATATAGCAGTAGTTATAGCGTATTTTTAAAGATAGAATCTCGCTTAAAAAGAATTATTTTGGGGCAGTCCTATGGCCTTTGTTATGCTGGACGTTAGACTAATTGATCACAAGTCCCTTTTGACCTTGGAACAGGGGTGGGCAATAATTTTTGATGGGGGGGCCACTCCAAGATTTTGGAAAATGGTTGAGGGCCGCACTCTTCCATGATATTAATGGAGGAGATGCAGGTTCTGGGATGCAGGTAGGGTACAGAAGGGAGCTTGGGGTAAAGGACTGGGGTGCAGGAGGGAGAATGGAGTCTGGGAGGGAGTTTGAGTGAAGGAGGTGGATACAACCTAGCGCAGGGGACTGGAGTGCAGGGGTTTGGGATGTGACCTAGGATAGGAGGAGATTGTGATCTGGGGCAGCAGATTGGGGTGCCAAATTTGGGAGGTGGCATGGGTGCAAGCGGGGGGCAGAGGGTTTGTGTATGTTGATTGGGGGGGCAGAAGGTTAGGGAAGGTTGGGGCTGGGATGCCAGAGGCAGGCTCTGGCCAGGAGACTTACCAGCCAGCAGCCAAACTAGCCTGCTTGCCTGCAGAGCTAAGGCTTGCAGAGCTTAAAATGTTTCCCAGCCAGCCAGCCTGCCCACCCAGCCATGTGCTTGTGTGAATAACTGAGCCAAGGAGAGGGGGTGTGGTTCTTCTTGGCTGCCTGTTAGTCAATCAGGCAGCTCCCTTTGGCCAGTTGCTGTCTAGAAATCAGCCAATGGGATTGTGCTGAGGCAGGGGCAGCTCCTGAAGCTTTCCCCCCATCCCGTCCAGTTTTGAAACAGAAACCGGGCTCGGCAGCCATGCCATGTGGGGCTGCAGGGAAAGCAATGGAGCCTGCCTGGGGTTCCTCACTGCCACCGCGGGCTGGATCCCATGGCTTGGTGGACCGGATCTGACCCATTTTGCCCAGGCCTCCCTTGGAATCTATGAATCCACTAGCATAGAGCTTGCCAAACCTGTCAGTTTCCTGTAGTGCCAGAAGCTTTCTATGGGGCCTTAGGGAAGACACCACTCCCTGACTCAGTTTCCAATCTATACTATGGGGATAACCGACCCCATGCAGCAGCTGGGATGATAAACATATTAAAAAGTATGATATGCTTTGAGATCAATTGATTATGAAAATAAACCAAATGAAGGCCATTTTTATTCTGAATGAGAGCATTCCTAAACAATTCTGTTTAAATTCACACCTTTAATTAATCCAGATTAATTTTCCTGAGTATAAACAAGACCTCCCCATTGTTTTGGAAGGCATGGGGCTAGCCCCAGAGCTAATCAAGTGCTGGAAGTCTCCATGTTTGTTCAATTTACACCCAGGTTTCTCTCTTGGCTCTCTCTCACTCGGTGTTAAACTTTCAGAAACAGGACTGAGCTCACTGAAAGCACTTCCTCCTCCTTCCTCCGTTTCCTCTTGGTCAGTGATCAGGGTGTAGCCTTGAACTATTTTCTTTGGCTCTCCTTTCCGGTGACACTTACGTCTTTCTTTGTTCGCTTCCGTGCTCTCATCTGCTACAGACAAAAAGAAAACACAAGACTTAAAAACACAGATGGAGGTGGTGGGAGCAAAGATTGTTGTGACACAGAAGGTGGTTTCTCACTGATCCCAAGAGGAAGTGTGTCCCCTTCTAGCAACTACTTTCTTTCCTCTTATTCCTGCTTCCCTATGGGACTTGAAAAGCTCAAGCACAAGTCTTCTCACTTGGCAGGTCAAAGTCATGGTCTACTGTTGAGTGACAAATACTGGAGCACACTTCTGTCAGACTTAAATACTCCTACACATCCTGGATTTCATGGGGGAAGGGAGGAGGATGCACTCCAGTGCAGAAGGCTAGCATAAAGATTTGTAACGCACTTAAATCCTACTTCAGGATATATTTTTACACACAAAAGACTTACACATTTCCTTTCTCTTCTTGTTCAAAGGAAGTTTATTGCATTTCTTTGGTTTGGCCATAGACTCTTTTAGGTCCACAGCAAAGACTCTTCCTTTTGGGTCATCACTCCCCAGAACCAAATTCTCTGCAGGTAGGGATGTTTCCAAAGTTTCCCTAAAAAAAAACATTCAGAGGATCAATTCATTATTGTTATTTATCATTTGGATTATGCTGAATGAACAGAGAACAAAAAGATGATCCCCCGATTCATTGTTCACTTGTTAGCATGAGATTAATCTGAATACCATAAAGATGACAGTATGACTTGCCTTAACCGATATGAAAAAAATTAAAATACAGATAAGTTTCAGAGTGGTAACTGTGTTAATCTGTTTCAGTAAAAACAGATTTAGATAGATCACATTAGGGCTTTGTGTTGCCAGTTACACTGATGCAAAACTGACGTGAAAAGATGATTGTTCTCATTTCAAGTCCACTTTGCCTAGAGGATGAGTGAGGGGATCAGGTCTGATTTTTATTAAGCTTCACAGGACAGTTCATATAGGATAGGTTTTTCAAAACTGCCTGCAGGGATAAAACACTCCACCTCATTCTCTCTGGACCCCTTGGGGGTCCTACTCTTTCAGCATCCTCAAGTTATTTTCTAGTTGATTAATGATATTTTATACAGAGAACTTGCACCACCTAGAGGCCATACTGTATCTTGTACTTCTAAAGCAGGTGCTTGCCCCTTCCCGCTTCCCCTGCAAAAATTAAGTTAAAAAGGGCAAAAGATCCTGGTCAATAATGGCAGGTGAAGCTAAAGAAACAGGAGAAGGCTGGCTTATTTGTACACAATGCATAGGAATGGTAACAGCTTCATGCGCCTTGAAAATGGCAGTAATACACGTTTGGCTTCCCTGAGTGATTGTAACACATTTTAATTAAGCCTCACTGCATCCCTTGTGAAACACAGGCCTTGTCTACACTTGCAAGTTTTGTCGCCAAAAAATCCTTTTTGGTGACAAAACCCAGAGAGCATCCACATTGCAACATGACAAAAATTGCAGCAAACACCCAGTTTTAGCGACAAAAAACTTCCACCTCTGCATGAGATTCCCCCCCTTTATTGTCACCAATCATGCAGTGTGTACAATAGGGTTTTAGTCAACTTTATTGACCTCCAGCATGTTTCCCACAATGCCCGATAAGCCACTCTGGTCAGCGCTTTGAACTCTGCTGCTCTGCAGCCACATAAAAAGGTAAACAGATGCTCCCCTCCCACCTGCGATCCCTGGTAACTTTAAAAATCCATTTCCTGGTGTCTGGTTTGTTGTGTGGTGGTCTTCATGATGAATTCTCAGGGAATCAGGGGTGAATATTACTCAAAATGCTCTCCTGCTTGACGCAATGAAGAGCTTATGAATCTTATCAGTGTGTGGGGAGAAGAATCAGTGTAATCACAGCTGCAAGTGACCCATAGGAACTGGGACACATACAGTCACATTTCTTAAGCCCTATATTAAAGGGGTATGAGCAAGACACCCTAAAATGCAGAGCCAAGATAAAGAAACTTCAGCATGTGTACCAGAAGGCAAAGGAGGCAAACAGCCAGTCTGGTCTGCAATAGCAACATACCTTTTTATAAAGAACTGGACGCAATCCTGGGTGGGGACCCCATGTCCACACCCAAGCAGAGTGTGAATATATCTGATAGCAAAGAGTCAGAAACACTTGTTTCAGAGACAGAAATTATTGATAAAGAAATAGAAGCAGACAAAGGGCTTAGGGTTCATCCGGTGACAACCAGAGCATCAGGCAGCAAGGAATTGTTCAACATGGTTTCATAAAGTGCAAGTCATGCCTGACCAATCTGATTAGCTTCTATGATGAGGTAACTGGCTCTGTGGATATGGGAAAGTCAGTGGATGTGATATACCTTGACTTTAGCAAAGCTTTTGATACGGTCTCCCACAATATTCTTGCCAGTAAGTTAAGGGAATATGGATTGGATAAATGGCCTGTAAGATGGATAGAAAGCTGGCTAGACTGTCAGGCCCAATGGGTAGTGATCAACGGCTCGATGTCAGGTTGGCAGTTGGTTTCTAGCGGAGTGCCCCAAGGATCTGTTCTAGGACCGATTTTGTTCAACATCTTTATTAATGAACTGGATGAGGGGATGGATTGCACCCTCAGCAAGTTCACAGATGACATTAAGCTAGGGGGAGAGGTAGATACACTGGAGGGCAGGGATAGGGTCCAAAGTGACCTGGACAGATTAGAGGATTGGGCCACAAGAAATCTGATGAGGTTCAACAAGGACAAGTGTAGAGTCCTGTGCTTGGGACGGAAGACTCCCAAGCATTGTTACAGGCTGGGGACCAAATAGCTAAGTAGCAGTTCTGCAGAAAAGGACCTGGGGCTTACAGTGGATGAGAAGCTGGATATGAGTCAACGGTGTGCCCTTGTAACCAAGAGGGCTAATGGCATATTAGGGTGCATTAGGAGGATCATTGCCAGCAGATCCAGATAAGTGATTATTCCCCTTTATTTGGCTCTGGTGAAGCCACATCTGGAGTATTGTGTCCAGTTCTGGGCCCCCACTATAGAAAGGATGTGGATGCATTGGAGAGGGTCCAGCGGAGGGTGACAAAAATGATAAGGGGGCTGGAGCACATGACCTATGAGGAGAGGCTGAGGGAATTGGTTTGTTTAGTCTGCAGAAGAGAAGAGTGAGGGGAGATTTGATAGCAGCCTTCAACTTCCTGAAGGGAGGTTCCAAAGAGGACAGAGAAAGGCTGTTTACAGTAGTGACGGATGGCAGAACAAGGAGCAATGGTCTCAAGTTACAGTGGGAGAGGTCTAGGTTGGATATTACGAAAAACTATTTCACTAGAAGGGTGGTGATGCACTGGAATGGGTTACCTAGGGAGGTGGTGGAATCTCCATCCTTAGAGGTTTTTAAGTCTTGGTTTGACAAAGCCCTGGCTGGGTTGATTTAGTTGGGATTGGTCCTGCCTTGGGCAGGAGGCTGGACTTGATGACCTCCTGAGGTCTCTTCCAGCTCTATGATTCTATGATTAAATCCTGATATTTGTGAGGATTCTCAGCAACTGTACATGGAGCATGAAGCAAGGGAAGAGATGCAGGGCACATTGCTGTGCAGGTAGGGACAGCAGTCTGGTTGGTGACCATGTGGGGCACTAAATTGCTGTTGTGCAACTGGGGCAGGGGGGTGTCACAGCGGCATGCACTAAGATGCTCTAGTGCAGCTGAGGGAGGGGGCAGAGACCATGTGGGGCGGTTAGTCACTGTGTATTGCAGCAGGTGGAAGTGGAGTGGGTGGCAGCAGCACGGGGTGGTAGGTTGCTGTATATTGCAGTGGGGTGGGGGAGGGGTAAGCAGCAGCTTGGAAAGTTGGGATGAGGGGGGGTAGTGGCACTAGATGAACAGAGGCTGTGTTTCTATGAGCTGGCTAAGCCCTGCCTAGGTCTGCGTTATGTCCAAACAGAGCATCAGTTTACACAGAGATATCAATAGAATCATGCTGGGAGATGGCATTGAAGCTTTGCCTGATGTACAGTAAAACTCCATTGGTCCGGCATCCAATGCTCCGGCACTCCTGATGGTCCGGCACCATCGGGAACCCGGAAGTGCTGGGGCAGCCGGACAAATGGAGCTGCTCTGCACCCGGCTTCCCCGATTCAGCCGCTGCTGAAACTGACCAGCAGCAGCTGAATCGGGGACGCCTGGGGCAGAGCCGGACTATCGGAAGGGGGGGCTATGAGGGGTCTGGGGTGGGGTGCCACCCCAGACCCTCATAGCCCCCTCTTCTGATAGTCCGGCATATCTGATAATCCAGCACACCCTGGGTCCTAAAGGTGCCGGATTATTGGAAGTTTACTGTACTTATCAATTTTCTCATGGAGAGTCCACAGCAGAGCTGCTATTTCTCCACCGCTGTGGTATGACACGCTCCCAAACCATTCCTCATACTGTGCTGCCAGAACCAAGGCAGCACAGAGTTTGTCTGCATAAGGAGTGAGGTGCCCCCGCTCATATGCAAAAGCTGAGCCCAGGTTTCCCTGTTAACCTTCAGCAGGGTACGTCAGCCAGAGTACTCTCACAAGTGTAGAATTATTACAAATTGTTTCCTTCTGCAATTGCTGCACAAGTCTACACTGTACTTTCTTAGGAACCCATGCCCAATACTCCACCCCTACCCTTTACCCGCCCCTTTAAAGCTCACCATGAACAGAGGGCCTGGAAAGATCTGTTTTTGACGCTAGGGTAACAACAAAAGTGGCAAGTTTTATTCAGACACATGCATGTTAGCGAAATGCTACAATCTTTATCATGAATAGTACAGTCACTCAATTTGTTAATGGTTCCTTTTCTACACCAGACCTTGAGAAGTTCACCAGCAAACATCACCAGCAGACAGACTCCATCAACTAAGGAAAAAATCATGCAAGATGAGGGAAAATCTGGTCAAGCATGTATTGTGTCACTCAACTCTTCAAACAGAGAAAAGGGAGCAAAGAAAACCTTTGGAGATTAAAGCAAGAACACAAACCACTGAGTGCATGCTAAAGTTCAAGGAAGACCAAAACGAGATGCTGAAATGTTTTATCAAGATGCCGAGAGAACACAGTCAGAGGCCTCACTGTCAACACATGCAGAACTCTCTTCATAGCAACCATCCCTCCATACATCAGTCTCCATGTCCACAAAATTCTTTATTCAGCAATCCTCCCTCTATTCCTATACACTCAGGGTATGTCTACACAGCAGGGCTAAACTTGAAATTGCATTTAGCTAATTGCGTAGCTTAAATCAAAATAGCTTATTTCGAATTTGGGCACATCTACACAGCACTTATTTCAAAATAGAGCTCTCTTCCTCTGACTTCCCTTACACCTCATACAATGAGGTTTACAGAAGTCAGAGCAAGAAGCTTGTTATTTTGAAATAACAGGCATGCTGTGTAGATGCGCTACTGACGTTATTCCAAAATAACGCTGCTGTGTAGACATACCCTCATTTTCACAACACACTCCACTCCCTGTGAAAGCAGCTGTGACTTTAACAGCTGGATGTTAACACAATTATGAAGTTTTCCAATAGCCTTTTCCATCCTTTACCACCAAACATCCTGATTGAAAGACATCAATAAAGATATATATGATGCAGGTTTCCATGAGTTTATTTTGTGTGACACCACCCACACCAATTGCTCTAGCCCCTGTGGGAAGTCTGAAATATCCCTTGGGTTTTGTGGAATGCCTCTCTCAGGATGAGCAGTGGGATGAGGCAAGGAAGCAACCCACACAGAAATGTCAGCTCACCTCACTGTCAAAGTGATTCCTCAGCGCCTCCCTGATATCAATGGCCACCCTATGGGCTCTTTTAACAATATGAGTGTCTAGCTGTTCAAACTGTGCATCCAGGTGCTGTGTTTCATAGTTCCACCCACAGCCAAATGCTTCACCCTTACTCTCACACAAATTATGTAAGCAACAGCATGTGGCCACCACTTTGGGGATATAATCCTCCAAAAGGTCTAGGCTGCCATAAATACACCTCCATCTCGTTTTCAATCTGCCATGCAGCATTGGCTTAGTCTGTTGTTGAACTTCTTCTTACTGCTGTCCAGGTGCCTGTGCAAGGCTTAATGAGCCATGGCTATAAAGGGTAAGTCACATCACCTAAGATCACTATGGGTACGGTGAACATATTTTCTAAACCAAAAATGAGGACACGTTGGCCATGCCCCTTGACTCCATTAGCCATGCCTACTGACCCCTGAGGCTCTGCCACCTGCCATAAGAAGTTCCGCCCCTGGTTAGTACTTCGGGGTCAAGATGGACATGACCAGAAGTAAAGGGTGTCATGTGATCTCTCTAAGGATCTCCCACCGTCCTCTAACAATAGGGATGGGTTTGGACTCATACGACTCCCCCATGCAACTATACTGCAATTGCATTAACAACCCCAGCCTCAGACCTGGGGTACCATGACACTACAGTGCTAGGAGTCCAACCTCGATTCAAGATGAAATCCAGGCTCCTAGACCTATTAATTTGCAATGAAGATGCAGCCCCATCTGACTCAAGGCCTGGGAGTCATCCAGAACTATCCCACAATTTCATGGGACAACTTCCTTAATCCTCATAACAAGTGATGCTTACTGGTTCCAATTAATTGGTAATCGGAGGGGCTGGAGCAGCTCCCCACCTTCTGTGAGCAGGGGGCTGCTCCAGCCCCACAGAGGGCCTGCTGCAGACAGGGGCGTTCTTGTCCAGAGCAGCCCCTTTCTGTGGGGCTGCCGTGGGCCCCACAGGCAGAGATTGCCCCAGTGTCCACAGCAGCCTCTCTCCGTGGGGAGTTCAGCCTGCTGTGGACAGGGGCTGCTCAGGAGGGGACTGGGAGCTGCTGGCAGCCCCAGTGTGATGTAACATTAACAGGTTAACTAATTAATGGGAATTTACATCCCTAATGAGATGTACTGCAACTGCATTTTTTAAGTTACTGCAAAACTATCAAGTGTCCTCTGTTTCCACAAGCCAAAATGACAATACTGAACTAAGCATGACAATTACAGGGTGGAGACCACCATGTCATTATCCCACATCACCACTGCTTGAAAGGTACATTTCCCATAAAGGTCAATGGGGCTGGGTTATTTTATATGTAAAGCTATTGAGAAATTTATATGTAAATACTATGATGGCAATGCCTCTATACTATGTAAATAATATCATATATATAGTAGCCCAATGTCTGTGACTCTGTAACGCTGAAATGCTGGCTGTTCCCTCTGGGCGGCGCTGTTGCCTCCCACCGTGGCGCTCGGCTGACTTCTGCATCGCTCAGCCGGGCCACCACAGGGAAGCCCAAACGGCCGCTTGCTCCGCTTGCTCCCCTTCGGCAGCCCGGCTGAGTGGCACAGAAGTCAGCCGAGCACCACAGCGGGAGGCGAAGGGGGGCAGGGCGGTGATGTGCGGCGTGACAGCAGCTCCAGGCCCCACCCCCTGGCCGTGAATGTCACCGCCCAGCCCCCCTTTGCCTCCCATTGTGGCGCTTGGCTGACTTCTGTGCCGCTCAGCTGGGCCGCCGCAGGGGAGCAAGCGGAGCAAGTGGCCGTTTGGGCTCCCCCGCGGCGGCTCGGCTGAGCAGCGCAGAAGTCAGCCCAGCACCACAGCGGGAGGCGAAGGGGGGGCGGGGCGGTGACGTGCGGCATGACAGCGGCTCCAGGCCCCGCCCCCTGGCCATGAATATCACCGCCCCGCCCCCTTTCACCTCCCACAGTGGCACTTGGCTGACTTCTGCGCCGCTCAGCTGGGCTGCCGCATGGGAGCAAGTGGCACAAACAACCGTTTGGGCTCCGTGGTCCCCCGAGTGAGAGGCAGGAGGGGGAGAAGAGAAAGAGAGAGACAGAGAGAGAGGCAGGAGGCAGAGGAGAGCTGGGGAGGGAGGGGGGGAAGGCAGTAGGAGGAGGAGGAGAGAGAGAGAGAGAGAGAGAGAGAGAGAGAGAGACGGAGCGAGGGACCGGAGGCTCAGGAGAGAAGACCAACGTGGAGGAGGAGACCTGAAAATCCCGTCTTATGATGGGCTAATTGGGTAGTCTAATAATAATCGACAAATGAGACCATTTCCCAACCTGCTTACAAAGGACCTGATGCAATTTAAACTTTAAGCTAGGATTGGGCCCAAAGCAATCTGTTGACATTACTCAAGAAGATCCAGTTAACATTTAGTCACCCTTCAAAAATATAGGGGACCAATCAGTAAAAGCCCCACTGCCTGGTAGAGGCAATCTGAAGAAAATTGGAGAGACTTTGAATTGACTTCTTCTGACAACAGCGCTTTCTCGCACTGGACATGGGGTTTTTAGCACAGGTTTTACTTTGTGTGTCAGAATAACTCAGAAATGCATTGTCACAGCTAACTCCATTCAGGTTGAGGCAACATGAAGCCCAAAGACAGAAGAACAAATCCCTTGAAATTGGAAGTCAAAATATCTCATCTCTTCACAGAGCTCACAAAGGGCTTGTTTACCCAGACACGCAAATCATGACAACCCTCTCTGTAGAGCATGGGTTCCCAAACTGGGGGGAGTGAAGAAATTCCAGGGGGGGCGCGAGGTGACCCAGCCCCCTCTCTTTAAATCCCCCCCTAAGTTTTGCTGCAATTTTTGTTTTTCTGCTCCGGTCAGTTCCATTTTTTTTTTTTTGCTCAACAAGTTTTGCTGTTATGGGGCGGGCGTGAGGGTTTTTCAAAAATCAAAAAGGGGGCGTGATGCCAAAAAGTTTGGGAACCACTGCTGTAGAGAGAGGATACATCCTGCCTCTCTGTGGACACACCAAGTGTTTTCACATGGCGTCTTAACACACTGTTTAAATCATCAACTGCTTGGATGAGGAAGACTCACAATGTGTCTGTCCATCATCCACACTGGAGTGACACAGTGATTTCACTGCTGTGGTAAGAGACCCAATCTCTTTGTGGGCTCTTGTGGAGCAGCAAGGAACCTGGGGTGGTCTCTCAGGGGAGAGACCGAGGGTGCCTCTATTTCAATGGTTAGAACATAAGAACATACAAATGGCCGTACTGGGTCAGACCAAAGGTCCATCTAGCCCAGTAGCCTGTCTACCGACAGTGGCCAGCACCAGGTGCCCCGGAGGGGGTGGACTGAAGACAATGATCAAGCGATTTGTCTCATGACATCCATCTCCAGCCTCTGACAAACAGAGGCCAGGGACACCATTCCTACCCCCTGGCTAATAGCTTTTTATGGACCTAACCTCCATGAATTTATCTAGCTTCTCTTTAAACTCTGTTATAGTTCTAGCCTTCACAGCCTCCTCTGGCAAGGAGTTCCACAGGTTGACTATGCGCTGTGTGATGAAGAACTTTCGCTTATTAGTTTTAAACCTGCTACCCATTAATTTCATTTGGTGTCCTCAACCTTTTTGGCCTGTGGACCACCTGGCTCAATGTATACCTTTCCGCAGACCACCAGTTGCTAATGGAAACTCGCCATTAATTACATAATTATGCCCAAATCATTTTGCTAGTGCTGCAGCTAGGGAGAATGGTTTAATTTAAATTATTAAACAGATTAAGTGTTTTAACTTTCTCATGTTAATTTGTCAAACTTCATTTTAAATAAAGTAAATATTAATTTTTGTTCAACACAAAAGGCTTCAATGTTTTCTTTATTTATGTCAGGGGTGGGCAAACTTTTTTGGGTCGGGGGCCACTGACCCACAGATAAATCAGTTGGGGACCACACAAGTGAGAAACAAAACTCCCCTTCTCAAAACTCCCAACTCTCACTGAGGTGGCCCCCAACTGAGACACCTCACTTCTCTGGTGCTCCAGCCCCACAGGATGAGGGGAAGGGACAGGGAGGACTGAAGTTCAGGACTTCCCATAGGTCAGATTTATTTTCTGGTGGATTTTATGGACCCTCTTAGGTTCTGGGGTGGGGACAAAAATAAGGAGTTCAGTGTGTGTGGGACAGGGCTGCCAGTGAGTGGGATAGGGATGGGGTGCAGGATCTGAGAGGGAGGTGTGGGCAGAAGGGGGGAGAGGTTGTGAGGTCTGGATGGGAGATAGCGTGCAGAAGCAGGTTGGCAGTAGGGTCTCTAGCCAGGGGGAGAGAGCAGGAGCAAGGAAGGGTGCAGTGTGTGGCCAAGAGGGAGGGTGCAGGAGCAACGGAGGATGCAGGAGAAGGGTGGGGGGTAGGGTGTTTGGCCAAGGGGGAGGGTGCAGAAGTGGACTAATGAGAAAGATTCCTCAGTGGCCTAATGATTTACAGCTGGATATACCACCAACTTTTGATGAGATACAAAAAAGCTGTTAAACAGATGAAATCTGGAAAGGCACCTGGCAGTGATGCAATTCCATCAGAAATGTATAAAGCTGCTGGTGGCCAGCTGATGTACCATCTCACCCATTTATTTAGCACCATTTAGGAGAAGGAGCTAGTCCCCCTGGACTTCAAAGATGCCCTGATTGTACATATATATAAGAGGAAAGGTGACCGTGCGTGTTGTGATGACCATCGGGGCATCTCTCTGCTCTATATAGCTGGTAAGATCCTGGCCCGCATCCTTTACAATCGGCTCTCACAACATGTGTTTAAAAATGGTATTATTCCTGAAAGCCAGTGCAGATTTCATGCCGGTCGAGGCACTGCCGATATGATATTTACAGCCAGACAGATACAAGAGAAATATAGAGAGCAACATCAGCACCTCTATGTGATTTTCATCGATTTGACCAAGGCGTTCGACACGGTCAACAGAAATGGGCTCTGGAAAATACTTGGACGAATTGGTTGTCCTGAAAAATGTATCAATGTTATTCAGTCTCTCCATGATAGCATGCTTGGTCGCGTCCTTGACAATGGAGACACATCAGCACTTTTTGAAATATCAAACGGTACAAAGCAAGGATGTGTCCTTGCTCCTCTCCTGTTCAACATCTACTTTTCAGTGATGCTGTTAGTTGCTTTTAAGGACTGCACGTTGGGCATACCTATTCAGTTTCGAACAGATGGCAGTATTTTCAATCTCTGGAGACTCCAGGCTTGCACTAAAGTGGTTATTACAACTATTCGTGACCTTCTGTTTGCCGATGACTGTGCATTGCTGGCTCATTCAGTGAACGATGCACAGGAGCTTTTTGATTGCTTTGTTACTTCTGCTCACCGTTTTGGACTCACAGTGAGCCTCAAGAAGACAAAAGATATGCCTCAGCCTGTCTGGAAAGAGCCTAGCACTCCAGTGATTGCAGCTGCTGGTACAGTCTTTAAGGCTGTTGACAAGTTCTGCTATCTGGGAAGTGTACTGTCCTCTCGCATAAATATCAGAGAGTTAGCCGTGTTAGTCTGAATCTGCAAGAACAACGAGAAGTCCTGTGGCATCTTATAGACTAACAGATATACTGGAGCATAAGCTTTCGTGGGCAAAAACCCACTTGACATGCATCTGATGAAGTGGGTCTTTGCCCACGAAAGCTTATGCTCCAATATATCTGTTAGTCTATAAGGGTATGTCTACACTAGCCCCCTAGTTCAAACTAGGGGGCTAGTGTAGACATACCCTCAGATGCCACAGGACTTCTCGTTGCTCTAGCATAAATGTGGATCGTGATGTATCTGCTCGACTAGCCAAAGCCAGCGTTGCCTTTGGAAAACTGACCAAACGGCTATGGAATGACCATGGTATTAAACTCCATACCAAGATAGTGGTTTATCAGGCAGTTGTCCTGAATGTCCTGCTGTATGGCTTGGAGTCATGGACAATATATTGTCGCCATGTTTTGAAGCTCAAACAGTTCCATATGCACTGTCTGAGGAAGATTGCCCATGTGAACTGGTGGGACAAAATTCCTAATACGGAGGTTCTTAAGCTGTGTGATGTCATGGGCATGGAAGCAATGCTTATGAACAAACAGTTTCGCTGGATTGGTCATGTTATGAGGATGGATGATACACAGATACCAAAGATGGTCTTCTATGGCCAGCTTGCTCATGGAAAGAGCTCTATCAGTGGTCAATATAAGCGCTATAAAGACATCTTAAAGGTCAATATGAAATCATGCGGCATATATCCCAGACGAGGGATTTTTCTGGACCAAGGGAGGTCATTTCAGGCCCCCTACTGCCACCCCTGCCACTGAGTTTCCTGTCTTCCTGTCTCCCTTGCAGCCCAGCTGAGTCACATGCTGGCTCCTGGTGCTCCCCTCCCCTACAGCCCAGCTGAGCCATGCATCCAACTCCTGAAGCCCCCCCTCCTTTGCAGCCCAACTGAGTTGCATGCCAGTTCCCTGCACCTCCCCCTTGCAGCCCATCTGAGCCACATGCCAATCCCCTATACCTCCCCCCCACAGCCCAACTGAACAATGTGCCAGTCCCCCACACCTTCCACACACAGCTCAACTGACCCGTGCACCAGTTCCCCACACCTCCCCCCTGCAGCCCAGCTGAACTGCTCTCCAGTCCCCGTACTTCCCCCATTAGCAGCCCAGCTGAGCCACACACCAGTTCCCCATGCCTCCCCCTACCTGAACCATTCAACAGTTCCCCGTGGCTGCCCCCTCTCCCTCCAACCCCTTATTTGCTTTCACGCACTCCCTACAGGCAATACCTCAAGCTGCTCCTATTGGCGGATTCCCAAGCAGTAGGGAAAGGCTCCAGGAAATGTCCCAGACTCCTATTCCCCCAGAGGGGAATCAGCAATGCAGCTGCTTCAAGCTGCATTCGGAGCCTCATGGCTTTTCAGGACATTTCACTGCTGCATGGGGACACCAGGACAGGAGATTAAAAATTGGGACTGTCCCGGAAAATCCAGGACAGATAGTCAGCGTAACTATGGGCATTTCCACATCCTCCACTGTAATTTGTAATCTTCTGGTCTGGAAAGAAAGCCCCAGCATGCAGATCTCTGAACAGGCCACTGCTCCTGAAGATATGTGCATCATGCACCTTTCCAGACCACCCCACAGTTATGTCTTGAAATGCACACAGTGATCCACAAGTGCCTGACACACTATGAAGAAGTACCCCTTACAATTAATGTACTCTGAGGCAAGGTGGGGTAGTGCTACAATGGGAATATGTGTGCCATCAATTGCCCCACCACAGTTTGGAAAGCACATACCAGCAAAGCCAGCCACTATGTCATCCACATTTCTCAGTCACAGTTCTATGAAGCAAAATGTAATTTATTACCCTGCACCACTTACATAAGTGCTACCCTAACTTCCCCACTCCAAACTGATTTGCAACTGAATGGTAGCAATGGGGAGTCACCAGCTTCCACAAAGCAATGGCAACACACTTCTCTACCAAGAGAGCAGCTCTCATTAGGGTGTCCTAACACACAGTTCAGGGGACAGCTCAGCACACAGCTCCAGGGAAGTTGCTTTATGCACCCAAAAGTTCTGTAGTTCTTCATCCCACACCTGGACAATGCAACCCCACCACTAAGTGCTGGTTTCCCTACTAGCCCAAAAGCAAGTCTACGGTGCACAGCTGATCTGTGACAGCCCAATACAATGCCGATTTGGTTCTGTCCCCATCACCATTGTTGTCCGCATCCAAGTCTTACTCCTTTGCTATTAATTGCATACGTAGCTCTGCTGCAATGTGCGATGTTCTAGGCACTTTGAACACAACATGGGAGAGAATTGTGGGATCCATGATTTCTCACAGCAGATGCTGGAGTTTGCAGCAAGGACTGTCATTCAAGCAGTGTGAAAGTAAGCTGGAAGCTCAGGGTGGGCTGGAATGAAAAGAGGTGGCTGATGGAACATTTTTCATGTTCCCAAAATGCATACCGCTACATTGCACATTCCCAAGGGGCTTAACAACTGAAGGTGACGCCAGGCACTGTGGGATGCTTACCTACACTGCTTTGCTCTATCTGAGGACAGGGTGCTAACAATGTGGGAAGGAAATATGGACAATGGAAGGCAGAAAAACAGGTTTCACCAGTTTTCAGTTTTCTCTTTCTGTAGACAGGGTGCTAACAATGCGGCCATGAAATGTCGACAATGAGTGACAGAAAAACAGGTTTGATCAGTTTTCACTTTTGGCGACTTTTGCATGTCGACAGCCCTTTCATCGCCAAACCTGTTCAGTGTAGACATACCCATAGTTACAGAGAAGTGAAGAAAGAGGGAGAACCAGAAAGGAAATCTAAGAGATCTGATATCCAGTTCTCAGTTCTCACTGCTAAACAACATTTCCCTCTCCAAAGTTCACAAAAAAGCCCACGTGCCTTGACTTCCTCTCCCACTGCTTCAAGCCTCCTCCCAGATCAATGTTCCCTCTAACTTTTCCATCAATGTGCAGAATAAATTTTATGTGCACTGAGATGTGTGAATGTGCACCACCAGTAGAAATAAAACCTAGCTGTGGGCTCTCTGCTAATCAGCTGGGCCACATTTGAATCTCTCCTGAGTGGCCGCACAAGCACACAGCTTACAGGGAATACTGCTCTAGACCCCAGTCCCCTCCCACAGCCAGGGATAGGACTCCCATTCCTTCTTGGCTTCAATTTCTACATCACACTCCCCTGCCAGAACTTTAAATAAAATTCAGGGATCCTGATCCTCCCTCACCCCACTCTCCCTAAAGAGTTGAGTAATAAACCCCAGGATTCCTGTCTCCCAGACCCATCGCTGCTCTGATCTGAGAGAATGAATGGAAACATGAATTATTATTATTAATTACATCTAAAGTGGCAAGACCCCCATGTGTCCCTGTGCTAGGCACAGCATGTACCACAGTCTTTGCCCCCAAAAGCTAACAGATTAATTTAGATTCTAATAAACGAGGGAAGGTTTTCATTTGGGAAAATTAATGAAGAAAATGGAAATGAAAACCCCAATCTAAATAAAACATTTTGTTTGGGGGTCAACTTTAATTTGTTGCAGTGCCTCATGGGAATGATGCAGCACAGTGGTTCAGTCACAGAAAGAGACCACATAGCATCCCGGGAGATGTAGTCCAGCTGAAGACCAGGGGCTCTCAGGAGAAACTGGAGCATGAACTAGGGATGTAAAATCCTGGTTAATCAGTTAAGTGGCTAAACGTTAGGTTAGCCTAACATTTAACCAGTTAACCAAGAAGGATCTCCCCAGCCTATAGGGCGCTTGGGCTCCCCAAGGACAGAAACTGCTCCAAACACCAGAGCAGGCCCTGACTAAGGGGCATCCAGGCCCACTATGGACAGGGGTAGCTCTGGACTAGAGCAGCCCTTGTCCGCAGCAGGCCTCCTGCGGGGTTGGAACATCCCCCTGCCCACGGCAGGCAGGGAGCTGCTCCAGCCCGCATCCATTTACCAGCTAACCTTTCACATCCCTAGCATGAACTACAACTCCCAAGAAGCCATGTGGCAGCAGGCATTGCTCTGACATTTCACATCCCGTTACTACATATATCTGAGTCACAATTTTCAGAACATCTGCTCAGAATCCTGACACTTTTCCCCAATTCAGGATAAACAGGAGCATCAATATATCAGGATTTCATGAGTTGACTGAGTCAAGTTCCAGGTGTTCCAAGGCCTGGGGCCAGGAGATCGAACACAGAATACCTAGGATAATCAGTCTTCTGGGATTTCTATTGCCCACCTCCCCTGGTAAAGTTCATCTGTGGCTGGAGACAAAATTTTCTCAGAGTCAGTGCCAGACTGTAGAACAGCCCGCCACAAGAACTAAGGATCATGCCAAACCTCCCCATTTCTCACTCAAAGAGGCAAGCACCCTGCTCCGCCCTCCCTTTGTGGAAAGAAACATGGAATAGCAGTAGAGGCATTGCACAGCCCTACCAAAACAAGACACATGCAATCATGCCTCTGGGGAGAAGACGAGAGAACAAATCACTCAAGACAAAATAGTACACCATCACCACCTAGTTGTTATGCTGTGCTTTTTTGTCAGTAGAGCTCACACACTGCTTTACAAAGGAGTGCAGTTTCCTTAGCTTTAGACTAAGGTGATGAATCACAGAATCATAGAATACTAGAACTGGAAGGGACCTCAAGAGGTCATCAAGTCCAGTGCCCTGCCCTCATGGCAGGACCAAGCACCATCTAGATCAGGGGTGGGCAATAATTTTTGAAGGGGGGGGGCACTCCAAGATTATGGAAAGTGGTCGAGGACTGCACTCTTCCATGATATTAATGGAGGAAATGAGGGGGTCTGGGATGAAGGTTGGGTGCAGAAGGGAGCTTGGGGTAAGGGATTGGAGTGCAGGAGGGAGAATAGAATCTGGGAGGGAGTTTGGGTGAAGGAGATGGTTGTGACCTAGGGCAGGAGACTGGAGTGCAGAGGTTTGGGATGTGACCTAGGGTAGGAGGGGATTGTGATCTGGGGCAGAAGATTGGGGTTCCAGATCTGGGAGGGAGTATGGGTGTAAGAGGGGGACAGAGGGTTTCGGTATGTTTAGTGGGGGAACAGAGAGTTGGGGCAGGAAAGGGCTGGGGTGCCAGAAGCAGGCTGTGGCCAAGAGACTTACTTGTCAGCTATCAAACTAGCCTGCCTGCCTACAGAGTTTAAAATGTTTCCCAACCAGCCAGTCTGCTTGCCTGGCCATGTGCTTCATGAATAACTGAGCCCAGGAGAGGGGGCGTGGTTCTTTTTGGCTGCCTGTTACTCCAACAAAGCAGCTCACATTGGCTGGTCTTTGCCAGAAACCGGCCAATGGGAATGTGCTGGGGTGGAACGGCTCCTAAAACTTCCCCCCTCTCCTCCAGTTTTAAAACAGAAACAGAGCAGCTGTGTTTCTGCAGGCGCAAGGGGCTGTGGGGCAATCTGGGGAGCCTGCCTGGCCAGATCTGGTGGCTTGGTCGGCCGAATCAGGCCCATGGGCTGTATTTTGCCCAGCCTGATCTTGATCATTCCTGACAGATGTTTGTTTAACCTGCTCTTAAATATTTCCAATAATAAAGATTCCACAACCTCCCCAATTTATTCCAGTGCTTAACCACCCTAACAATTAAGAAGTTTTTCCTAATGTCCATCCCAAACTTCCCATTCTGCAATTTAAGCCCATTTGCTTCTTGTCCTATCATCAGAGGTTAAGGAGAATTTTTTCCCCCTCCTCCTCCCTTTTAGGTACTTTAGAGCTGTTATCATGTCCCCTCTCAGTCTTCTCTTTTTCAGACTAAACAAATCCAATCCTTTCAATCTTCCCTCATAGGTCATGTTTTCTAGACCTTTAATCATTTTTGTTGCTCTTCTCTGGACTCTCTCCAATTTCTCCACATCTTTCCTGAAATATGGTGCCTAGAACTGGACACAATTCTCCAGTGGTGGGATCAGTCCCTAGACAGAAGAGAAGAGAACTGCTGCAAGACAGAAATTCTGCTGCTTGATTGACCCCTGTGTTCACTTCACTTTTGGATTCCTTCATCTCTACTTCTAGTTGTTAAAGTTCCTAGACTCTCTGTTTTTCCTAGACTCTCTTTTAGATAACAAACCTCTCTCTCGTTTCCTCCCTGGCTTTCTCTTCAGAGCTCCCCACGCTCACACCCTGGCTTGCCTCTGTCATTCTTTTTCATGGGTTCTTTTCCCTCTGTTTCCATAGCTACAGATAAGGGATGCCTCCCCTACATTTACTCAGCTAGCACGATTTGGAAACAAATAGCTAGAAGGAGAACAGCAGTTTTGTAATCTTCATAGATAGGCTTTATGACAGACCTTATGAAATTTGGACCAGCTCCTCCAATGGTGGAGGTCTGATTAAATGGAGTCACACCGGTTTACACAAGGCACGGACCTCGCTCTTTGGCTCAAGGATGTATTTTTCAGGGTAACTTGCCCTTCAATCTTAATGCAAGGCATAATACAATAAACTGCTGACTGCAGGGATTGCCCAAAGACTGATATAAACTCACTTCTTTAAACCTTGTTGTTCGGCCACCTCAGAAACTTCTGCCTGGTGAAATGTCCTCTTGGACTCTTCTGCAAATTGAGACAGAGCCCTGTGTAAATACTCACACATTTTATCTGGCAGCGTGTGGTTATAATTTCATGACACATCACACACTGAAAATGTTTGATGTTGATCCAGGTAATAATTGGACTCCAGAGCAAAATGCATTTTCGGATTCCAACAGGTTTTCTGCACGCTACCCTATCAACTAGACAGGCTGCATCTCTGCAAAGTGACTAGCGGCATAGCACCATCAAGTAATAATACAAATAAATAATATCTAGCTCTTCTGTAGCACTCATAAGAAATTTCAGTGTTTTACAAAGGAAGTCAGCATCACTAGTCCTATTTTACTGGTGTGCAAACTGAGAAACAGAGCAGGGAAGCAATTTGTCCAAGGTCATCAAGCAGACCATGTTTCCTGAGTCCCAGCAAGCAGCTCTATTCATGCAGCCACACTGCCATTGCTGCAGCAGTTACATTTTGCATGCCCCAGGTTAAGCATGTGCTTGAGTTTTTAGAGGATCAAGGCCAGAGGTTTATTTGCTTTAAGGCCAGTAGGGAGCATTATGCTCACCCAATCTGATCTTGTGCCTAATACAAGTTGTGAATTGTCACCAAGTGATTCTCCTGCATTGAGCTAGTTAGTAAACAGAAAGGCAGGCCAAGCCTAAACTAGGAAAGTTATGCACTGCTGATAACCACTGATTTTTGCTAGCACAGCTCAGGACTGGAGTCATTCAAAAGTCAGCCTGCAATTCAGGGAAATTTACATCTTTATAACTCCAAACTAGACCTAAACTCGAAAACACACACACAAATATTTCTGTAGGAACCTTACAGTGCTATGGGACTGATTCTCTGGGAGAAATAACTTTCCATAACCTCAATTTCATGATTCCTTGTTTCTGACAGAAATGATTTCTCACAGTCAACATAAAGTGAGGGGTGGGGACACTTAATTTGCATGAACCTTAATGTGCTTTGGCAGGCTGAAATATCCCAGCACGTGTGATTGCGACATGGTGGCCTTGTTTTGACATGCCAAAGAAACAAGATTGTCTTAGTTGGGCCAGAGCCAGATCCTCAGCTGGTATAAATAACCCTACCTCCCTCAAGGAAGCAATGTTAATTTACTCCAGCTAAGAATCAGGACTCATTATGTTTTTAAACCGCTGGAAGCTAAAATCCTAGCTTTCCAGTGTGTTGAGGACATATTTTAGTTAAAGTATTTCCTGTTAAAAGGGACAGGAGAAATATCTACAAAATGTCTGGCTCATCCAAATAAATACTTCATAGGACACCAATTTAGCTGTTTTCATTTTAGGCTTCATGTGATCAGCTGTCCTGGGGTTGCTCAAGAGGTCCTGTGGACTTACCCATACACTCTTGCAAGGACTTCTGCAGCACTCGCTGGACGATTTCCTCAAAATGCAAGTCAGTGAGGTGACACATCTCCTACAAATAGTTGCACAGGTGCAGTGACAGACAAACGGCAGGACCCGTAATAACTGGACTTAACTCTAATAGCGATCCAATGGTTTTTTTTCATTAAGCACATTTAGACTTGCTCTATTCTGTTAGGGCATGCCTACTCAACAGGACTAAAGCCAAAATAAGCTACGCAACTTGAGTTATGTCAATTGCGTAGCTTAAATCGAAATAGATTTTGACACTCTGCACAGCAGGAAGTCTGAGAAAGAGCACTCTTCCTTCAACTTCCCTTACTCCCCGTAAAATGAGGGTTACAAGAGTCAGAGTAAGAAGTCCTCCAGCTCAACATTATTTCAATATTATGTCGAAGTAACTTCTTGCTGTGTAGACACGGACTATGTTATTTCAGAATAATGTTAGTTATTCCAAAATAACGCTGCTGTGTAAATACTGCCTTAGGGTACGTCTACACTAGCTCGTTAGTTCAAGCTAGGTAGGGTAATGAGGGCAAGCGGAGTTGCAAATGAAGCCCGGGATTTAAATATCCCGGGCTTCTTTTGCATGTTCTCGAGCGCCGCCATTTTAAAATCCCCCTTAGTCCGAACTCCGTGCCCGCGGCTACACGCGGCACGGAGTAGGTAGTTCAAACTAAAGATCCTAATTCGAACTACTGTTACTCCTCATTCCATGGAGTAGGTAGTTCGAATTAAAGATCCTAATTCGAACTACCGTTACTCCTCATTCCACGAGGAGTAACGGTAGTTCAAAGATCTTTAATTCGAACTACCTACTCCGCGTCGCATGCAGCCGCGGCACGGAGTTCGGACTAAGGGGATTTAAAATGGCGGCGCTGAACATGCAAATGAAGCCCAGGATATTTAAATCCCAGGCTTCATTTGCAACTCCGCTTGCCCTCATTACCCTACCTAGCTCGAACTAACGAGCTAGTGTAGACGTACCTTAAGAGAGTAAACTCAGGGACGCCTCTGCACTATGAGTTGTTTTCATTAAATTGGGCTTATGAGATTGCTTTTAGGGCTACATAACAACATGCTTTGCTAATAGTTACTTTCAGTCACAAGCTGGGACATTACTATTAACAGTGCTGTCAGAGAGACACTTCAAATCCCGGGAAATAATATTATTAATATTTAATGCAACTACTTAGCACTTTTCCTACTGAAAGCACTTTGTATGCTTTAAGCCTCAGAACATCCCTTGCAGGGTAGGTTATTTGTTTTGGGGTACACCCCAAGTGTGAGATTAGGTTCCCATACAGGAAGAGGCAATCCCTGCTCCAAAGATTATACAAACTAAACAGATAAGAAAGGGTGTACTGTTATCCCTTTGTTACAGGTAGAAAACTAAGGTACAATGAAATGGAAGGCCCGATTTTCAAAGGTAGCAAGGAGGGAGCCTAAAAATGCACATACAACTTTTTAGAGGCTTAGATACTTATACACAGCTGTCTCAGAGTCACTTTCTACTCCAGTAGTGGGCAAACTGTGGTCAACGGGCTGCATGCAGCACACTGGGGCTCCACCTACAGCCCCCTTCTGCCCTCCTCCCCCATGCACCTCTTGCACACTGGGGCACCAGAGCCCCACAGTTCCTACACCTCCCCCTTCTTCCCAGCACTTTCAGAGCACCGCGAATTGCCTGTCCCCACTCCTCTCCCTCCCCAGAACTGGAAAGCCACAAATCAGCTGTTAGCCGCTGTTCAAGCTCTGGGAAATAAGGGAAGGAGCAAGGACAGAGCAGGGTAGGAAGTGTGGGGCTCCGATGCCCCAGTCTGCAAGAGGCAGGGGGCAAACAAGATCTGTGGGGCTATAGTGGGCTATGGGCTGCTGCAACCCACTGAGATGAAGGAGGGCCACTCATGTGGCCCACTCACTCTTCTTGGTTGCCCATCGCTGTTCTATTCAGTGGTCCCAAATCTGAGAAAAATGAGGGAACAATAGTTCTTTGAATGACCAAGGATTACAGAAGACACCTTGTTAAAGCAAAATCTGTGCCTCATTTTAGAGTTCCACGTTTGCACCTAATCCTGGTGTCTACTTTTTTAAGGGAATGTTGAAAATTTGGAAAGGGTACAGAGAAGAGCCACAAAAATTATCTGGGGGCTGGGAAACAGGGCCTTGCAGTGACAAACTTTAAAATCTTAAAATTAAGTTTATCAAAAAGAAGATCAAGAGATGACTTGATCAATAATTTATTGGGGAGAAAATACTAGATAATAAATGGCTTTTTATTCTAGTGGAAGAAAGCAGAACAAAAAAACCCCCCAATGGCTGGAATTTAAAGTCAGACACGTTCAAATGAGAAATGAGGCATAATATTTTTAAGCAGTCTAGGTGAACAAACTCCCAAGTGCAGAGGTGAAGCCTCCATTTCTAGAAACCTTCTAAACCAGACTGTAGACTTTATGGAAGATGCTTTAATCCAACACATATGATTAGGCTCCATACAGTGAACATGTGTGAAATTCTATGGTGCTATGTGGAAGGTAAAGCTAGATGATCTAATCGTCTCTTTTGGTCGCAGAATCTATGAGATGGAGTGAGATGCTTCATATAACAACACACCAATAGCTCAGGGATGAACAGGAATATCAAATGAGCACAAGAGATCAAATCCTGAAATGCAATTGAAAGCCCATCTTGACCCAGGATAGACACTGGGTAGGGTCCAGCTTTTCTTCAGACTTTGACAACACTTTCTGGGTCAATGAAGTCAGTCATTGAATTGAAAATAGCAATGTTAGAATCATTAAGTTAGAGTTTAAGGCCCTAAAGCTGGAGTGGGGAACTTTTTTTCAGTCAGGGGACACACACAAGCGAGAAGCAAAAAAAAAACCCAAAAAACAATCCCTGACTGACGTTGCCCCCGACTAAGAAGGAGAAAGACACTTCCCACATTCCCCTCGCACACTAGAGCTTAAGGGGACAGGTCCAAGCTAACAGGTTTTGTGTGCTCCAGCCTTGCAAGGGAGATGGCTGCAGTCCTCTCTAAAAAAAGCATGCCAAATGCTTGACTGGTGTACTGGAGCTAGGCTGATTTACACCAAATTTATCCCACAGATCTGAGTTTGAGGAAAGGGCCGTCCTATGAGTATATGAAAAAATGTATTTAGAAAGTGGTGTAATAGGGTTAGCCATTTCCTGTGTCCATCTTTTTAGCCTGCAGCAACTCTGCAATGTTGTTCCTTCATCCAGGCTCCTCCATAACTCCATAAGGGCTCATGTCCAGTAATAACACCCCCCTTTTGTTGGGTCAGGTTTATTCACATAAGGTCTCTTTCACCCTAGTCCCACACTGAGAGCAGACACTGAGATCTGTCTTCCTGCTCCTTCCTATCCTAGTCTTCTCTATGGGTCTCCTTCGATAGTGGTGTCTCATCTGCCTTCCCAAACTCACGGCCCCGCAGGAGCTTTTTATGCCAGTATCTGCAGGCATGTGCCAATACCCACCTGTGAACCCTTCTCTCTCCAAAACTTCTTATATATCCCAGGCCTGATTGGGTCCCTCCGCATTCCCTGCACTTGGGGAGAAGAGCTGGGTATTGCAACGGGCTGGGCTGAGCACATCTCTCCTTAAAAGGACCCACCACCCTGTGACAGGGAGCAAATAAAGATTGTTGTGTCATGATCTATTTAGCAAATGATTCATGGATTCATACAGGGTACGTCTACACTAGCCCTCTAGTTCGAACTAGGGAGGCTAATGAGGGCGACCGAAATTGCAAATGAAGTGCGGGATTTAAATATCCCGCGCTTCATTAGCATGTTCTCGGGCGGTTGCCATTTTGGAAACTGACTAGCCCGGAATAACTGCCCGCGTCTACACGCGGCAGTCAAATGGGAGTTCGAAGTAAACCCCTAAATCGAATTAGCTGTTACTCCTCTTGGAGTGAGGTTTAACAGCTAATTCAAGGGGTTTACTTCGATTCCCGTTTGACTGCCGCGTGTAGACGCGGGCAGTTATTCCGGGCTAGTCAGTTTCCAAAAATGGCGATCGCAGGGAACATGCTAATGAAGCGTGGGATATTTAAATCCCGCACGTCATTTGCAATTTCGATCGCCCTCATTAGCCTCCCTAGTTCGAACTGGGGGCTAATGTAGACGTACCCACATTTTCAGGCCAGAACCATTACAATCCTCCTCTCTAATCTGACCTGCATAACACAGACCAAAGAATGTCCACAAAGTATTCTTGCATCAAGATCAATATTTCTGTTTGAGCTAGAATGTATCTTTTAGAAGTATAAATAATCCTCATTATGAAAAGTATTAATTCTCCATGTGACAGAGAAACCATCATGTCCCTACATCAGTGGTTCCAATGGTTACATCAGGGGTTCCTCCCTGTTAAAATGCTGCACCTTATTTCCAGTCTGAATTTGTGAAGCTTCAATTTCCAACCATTGGATCTTGTTTGACTTTTGCTTGCTACTTTGAAGAACCTGCAAACAAATATTTAACTGTGGAGACTTCAATCATGTTCTGCCTTTTCCTGCCTCATAGCACACAAAAATACAGAAAGCCATGGAAGAGGACTAAAAACAATGCTCAGGCTGGAAATGTTGATGTTTGCTCATCTCGAAGAACATCAGTTACAGGAAGGTGAGTAACCTCCTCTTCGAGAGAGAGACATCCCTGGGGGTGCTCCACAGTGGGTGACTGCAAAGCAATACATGTTATGGAGTCAGGGACTTCTGATCAGGTAAATATGCTGTTTGTAAAACAGCTTTTGCTAATCTAATATTATGGAGAGGACCCGAGTTAAGTGCATAATGTTTTGCGAAGGTGTGTTCTGATGCCCACGTAGCTGCTGCGCATATGTCATTGATGGGGACTTTTCTGAGGTAAGCAACCAAGGTGGCAACCGCTCTCGTCGAGTGTGCCCGGACTGAGGTAGGTGGTGGTAAGTTATTAAGTGAATAACATGTAGCAATGCAGTCAGAGATCCAGCGTGATAATCTTTGTGATGATATTTGATTCCCTCTGTTACGATTGGCAATGGAAACAAAGAGTCATGGAGATGACCTGAATGGTTTTGACCTGTGGATATAGAAGGAGAGCGCCCTCCTGACATTTAGGGTATGCATTTGTGTTTCAAACACGTTGGCATGAGGTTTTGGGAAGAATACAGGTAAGTGTATGGTTTAGTTAAGGTGGAAAGAAGAGCGCACCTTGGTCATGAACTTGGGGTGCAGTTGCAGGGAGACTTTGTCCTTGAAAAAGATGGTAAATGGTGGGTCAGCCATTAGGGCGGCCATCTCTCCCACTCTACAAGCTGAGGTTATTGCCACCAGGAAAGCTGTCTTCACGGTTAGGTGGAGTAAGGAAGATGTGGCCAGCAGGTCAAATGGTGGTTTTGTGAGTGTTATTAATACCATGTGCAGGTCCCATAGTTCCCTAGAGGCTGCGACATCTGGGGATAGGGCCTGTAGACCTTTTAGAAATTGCTTAGTTGTTGGGTGTGCAAACACTGTAGTGTCATCCACAGGCATATGGAAGGCTGTTATTGCTGCCAAGTGGACTTTGATCAAGCTGAGGAAGAGTTGTGCTTGCTTGAGATGTAGTAGGTACTCTAGGATTGCGGGGAGCGGAGCATCCTGGGGTGGGGTGTTGTGGGCGGCTGCCCAGTGTGTGAAGCGGTTCCATTTATTAATGTATGTTTTTCTCATTGCAGGAGCCCTGCTGTGTAGGGGTATGTCTACACTACAGCACAAGGGGTATGTCTACACTACATCTTATTTTGAAATAGTTAATTCTAAATAAGTTATTTTGAAATAATTCGTCTACACACAAAATGCATTTCAAAATAGCATTTTGATATTTCGAAATAGTGCGTCCACACTGAGTGGACTCTGAATCGCATTTAAGGCTGGCCAGAACCAGTTCCGGCAGGGCACCAGGTCAGGACTTACTGTGTGGGGCTGCTGCCTGAGGCTAACTGAGGTCTGTCCTTAAAGGGCTCCACGCCCCCCCGGACAGCCGGTTCTCAGGTTTCCCTGCTTGCTTGTCTACCTCGATGAGGGACAGCAAAGCATTTTTGTCTCTGTGTGCTCTGGTTGCCCTCACTCGGGACATCACAGCACTCTGCAACATGGAGCCAGAGCTGTCCCTGAGCACTCTGGTGCTTCTCGTGGTTCCTGCGAGCCTGGCTGCACTTGCCGCAAGCTGCCATCCAGGAGGTCCATCGGGGGGCTATCAGTATCCAGGAGGCCCTGCGGGAGAGCTTCTACCCTGAGGAGCACTAACAGTCTCCCTGGTGTGCCCCACTGGGGGCTTGTGCCCAGGGCCAGCTTTAGGCCGATTCGACCGATTCGGCCGAATCGGGCCCCGCGCCTAAGGGGGCCCCGCGCCCCTGAACCCGGAAGTGCCGGCAAGTTACTATTCAGAGCCGGGGGCCCTGCTCCAGCAATATGTGGAGCTGGGTCTCTCCCCCGGCTCTGCTTGGAGTGGGCCCCAGACCCCCCCTGCTGGCTCCCCCGCGCTTCCTCCCACCCCACCCCCCGAGCGTCCCCCTCGGCCCCGGACCGTCCCTGCCATGCGCGGCTCTCAGCGCGGCTCCCCCTCACTGGCTGCTGCTGCCATGCGCCACGTTGCATGTGGGCGGGGAGACACCTGGGCGTGATGTGACGTCACGGCCCGGGATTTTAAAACTCCTCGGAGGCACGTTGCGTCACGTGGCTGGCTCCGCGGGTTCAGACTCCGGGGCCTGAGTGCAGACTGCGGCCCTGCGAAGTGGAAAACAGAAGGTAGGGAAGGGACTTGTGCGGCGGGGAGCGGGGAGAGGAAGGGGCTTGTGCGGAGGGGGAGGGGAAGGGGCTTGTGGCAGGGGAGGAGGAGAGGAAGGGGAGGAGGGAGGAAGGGGCTTGTGTGGAGGAGGGAAGGGGCTTGTGCAGCAGGGGAGGAGGGAGAGGAAGGGGCTTGTGTGGAGGAGGAGAAAGGGCTTGTGCAGAGGGGAGGGGATGGGAAAGGGCTTGAGAGGGGAGGGGAGGGCTTGTGCGGAGGAAGGACTTGTGCAGCGGGGAGGGGAGGAAGGGGCTTGTGCGGAGGAGGGGAAGGGGCTTGTGCAGCGGGGAGGAGAGAGAGGAAGGGGCTTGTGCGGAGGGGGAGGGCAGAGGAAAGGGCTTGCAGAGGGGAGGGGAGGGGAAGGGGCTTGTGTGGAAGGGAGAGGAAGGGGTTTGTGCGGAGGAGGAAGGGCTTGTGCGGAGGGGTGGGAAAGGAAGGGGCTTGTGCAGAGGGGGAGGAAGGGGCTTGTGCGGAGGGGAGGGGGGGCTTGTGTAGAGGGGAGGAGGAAGAAAAGGGAAGGCACCAAGAGACAAGGGTGGAGGAGAGACAAATGGCAGGGGGCCAAGTGCAGACAATGAGGGAAAGGGCAGGAGGGGAGGTGTCAGTGGGAGGGGGGACAGGGTGATGCTGGGAGAGGAGAGGAGAGGAGGGAAGGGCATTGGGGCTAGAGGGGAAGGGGAGGTGCTGGGAGAAGGCTTGAAAGAAGGGGTGGGCATGAGAAAGGTGGGGATGGAGCAAGTCATGTGTGAGGGCACAGAGGGGCAGGAGGGGAACGGGGCAGAGAGTGGTGAGGGGTGGGCATCAGGAAAAAGAGGGCAAAGGGGCAGGGGCAGTAAGGGAAGGGGAGGCACCAGGAGGGTGCAGGGCGAAGGGAAGGTGCAGGTGCCAGGGGATTCTGGGGTGAAGAAGAAGACACCTGCAGGAGAGGACCAGCACCAGAGGAGAGAGGCGGGGCAGGTGTGTAGACAGAGGTGTTGGAAGAGGGGATGAAGGGGGTAGCTCACTTGATCAGAGTAGGGCTACTGGAGGAGTGGGCACAGGGGACAGTGAAGGTCTGGTGGAGGGGGGCAGGTTGCAGGAGGGCTGAGGGCAGTGAGAAGGGCAGGAGTCAGGACAGCAGAGGAGGGTGAGGAGTTGGGGGGCAGCAGGCACCAGGGGAGATGATGGAGCAAGGAGAGGAGACATGGCAGCAGAGAGAAATGGTAAAGGTTTAAAAATATTTATTAATAACTTGGTATGCTGCCCACGGCCAGTTTGTTTGTGCCTCGCGGTGCAGTTTGGGTTTATGTGGGGATCAACACATGGCCGGCGAGTGGGAGCCAAAACAAAAAAGTAGGCAGTGTAATGATCTTCTGTTGATATGCATCTGATTAGTTAAATTCTTGGACTGTCATTGCTCATGAAAAGTGCTGTCACATGGGTAGAAATTGGGTAAATATTGCATTTTATTAATATCAGCAGAACTGACTTAAATGGGGCCTGTGTGTTGTGTAGTCTTGCCTTAATCTTTGTATTGATCCCTGTCAGTGTGAGAGAAGCTATTTGTATATATTTGCTTGCATATGCAACCACACTTAAGTTGAGGCCCTCAGCATGTTCTGTAAGTATCAGTGTGGTCCCTGGGGCTTATCCCTGACAGGTGTCTGTCTAACTTGGTCTTAAATATCTCCAGTGATGGAGATTCCGCAATCTCCCTAGGCAATTTATTCCAGTGTTTAACCACCCTGACAGACAGGAAGTTTTTCCTAATGTCCAACCTAAACCTCCCTTGCTGCAGTTTGAGCCCATTGCTTCTTGTTCCATCCCCAGAGATTGGATAGTTTGCAATTGAAAATATTTGACCTGCACTTAAGGCAACTGATTTAATTTTGTGTAAAATTTTGCATAATAAAGGATGGCATTTTTTTTGAAAATGTTCGACTATATTGATATACATTTTGATCAGATCTACTTCTGATGTGATATTTGATGTCCTTAACTCGCATTACTGTTTCATAAGTGACACAATGAATGAATGGAAACAATGCTACATACTGACAAGAGCCATATTTAGCTACCTAATTATGGGCCTCTTCCAAAGCCCATTGAAATCAAAGGGAGTCTTTGGGATTTGGATCAACCTTAAAACATTCTGATTTTGGCAAGTGCTGAGCATTTGCAGCTCCTACAATACTCACTTCAAGCTTTCCATGCTAAACATGTTTGAAAATTGGACCATTTATTTAGATGCCTAAGGTCCTGATCGTGACGATGCTTAGGCCATGGCTTCTGTTTAGATGGGATGGTAAGTGGACCATCTGGAGAATGTTTCTTTGTCTCTCTTACCCCCAATGAACATCTAACATGGAAATTGGCTCTGATGTATAGACCTAGTTTGAAAAATTGACTATGTGGGTAGGTATAGAAATTGCTTTGGATAATCCTTAGCTGTCATCATAGCCACCATGAAGCCCAGAACGTATCTTCTGGACATATCATCTTTGTTAATATCGCAATGCTCGCTGACTATGAATGTTGAAAGATTTCAAGAATAGACTTCATATCTGGGGTGTTAATTCTGCTGATTCTCAAAAGGAAAAGTGGTTTCCTGATTCAAAAAAGTGAGGTCTCGTATTGCTAAGTTTTCTTTTTTTTTTTTTTTAAATCCCTATTGAACATTTACCTGTATTTCTAAGGATATGTCTACACTTGCAGCCTATTTCGGAATAGGGCTGCAAATGTAAACATTCGAATACAAATCAAGCCGGGATTTAAATATCCCGCGATTTTCATCTTCGGCGGCGCCATTTTTTTTTTTAATTTACAAGCCGGAATAACTGCCCGCGTCTACGCGCGCAGTGAAACGGGCGTTTGAAATAAAGCCCTATTCCGAACTACCTGTTATTCCTCCTGCAATGAGGTTTAACAGGTAGTTCGAAATAGGGCTTTATTTTGAACGCCCGTTTCACTGCCGCGTGTAGACGCGGGAAGTTATTCCGGGCTTGTACATTTCAAAAATGGGCGCCCAGCCGGGAAGACATAAATCAAGCGTGGGATATTTAAATCCCGGACTTGATTTGCAATTCCGAATGCCTACATTTGCAGCCCTATTCCGAAATAGGCTGCAAGTGTAGACATACCCTAAGAGATGGCCCAAAAATGAAGATCTGGATTTGGTTCTGTACTTCAAACTCTTTCAGCAGTTTGGTGATATTTGAGATAACTCAGCTCTGTAGGGCCTGGTCTACACTAGCTTAAGGTATGCCATCCAACTATGCAAAATCTGTAGCTAGATTAGGCTAACCTTAAACTGAGCTACCGCAGCATCTACACTGTGGGAGGCCAACAGGAGCACATGCTCATGTCAGCTTCCCTTACTTTTTACAGGATGAGAAGTACAGGATGCCAGTGGTGGCTGCCCTCAGTGTTCAATTTGGGGGTCTACACTAAACACACTAAATCAAATGCTAGAAGATCAACATAACAGATATGCCCTAACATATTATGAAATATAATGAAAATAAAATCAGAATACTTCATGTAATATATTTGCTTTATTTTTATTATCAGTTCAGTTATACATTAATACATAAATGTATGTGTTCTGTAGTGGATCTGTCATCCACTGGCAAAACTGAACTGTACTACTCACATAAAAGACAGCTATGTAGTTAGGATGTGGGAGACATAACTCTAAATACTCTTGGGAGTTTGTGTCTGTTAAGTTGTCAGCTAGAGTGTTGCAGTAATATAGAAATGGGTTGGTTGTTTATTTAATTATTAATTTAGTTTGACCCAGACCCTACATCTGAAAATCAGTTGTACAACTATCAAAACAAATTATTTTCTTAATATGAAAATGAAAATCTATAATTAATATTCTTTTTAGAACGTGGTGACTTCTATCGATATGGGAAAGAGATCAAGAGACAGTGGTAGAAAGTACCCAAGTGGGAGTAAGAAAAGAGCCATATACAAGGCAAAGGCAGTTGAAACACAGAAGCAAAAGGGTGCTTTAAACAAGTATTTTAGCAGACCTGTTTCTACTGTTGAGCCAGAAGAGCTCATTGAAGATGCAGATATGGCTGAAAATTCTCCAGTAAAACATATGACACAGACAGAGAACAGCAGTGACGAAGAATTTGAAGAGCCAAATCAGTCTGAAGAAGACACTCAAGACAGTCAAGGTGAAGAGAAGACTACAAAAAGGGTTGTAACTGATGCTGAAGATACTGACGGTCAAGAATGCTTTTCTGATAATAAAGATGCGAGTGGTTTAGATCCAGAGCAGAAAGGCAACTTCAACTCTGCTGACCAAATAGAAATATCTGATGATCCTGCAACTTGGCCAGAATACATTACCCGGCATATCAGGGAGTATTTAGTAAAACAAGGGCCACCTAAAATTATTGTAGAAGATTTCCCTAAAAATAAGACTGGGAAACATTTTTCAAAGTTTCACTGCAAAAGGAAACTTTCAAATGGTGAAATTGTAACTCGTCCATGGGTGATATACTCAGTGTCAGCCAACAAGATCTTCTGTTATTATTGTAAGGTTTTTTGCTCTAATGTGGCAAGTTCATTAGCATGTAATGGTTTTAATGACTGGTCTAATATTCATACAAGATTGGCCGAGCACGAAAACTCAAAAGGACATTTACAAGCTATGCTTAGTTGCTGCGACCTTCAGCAAAGGTTATCTGCTGAAAAAACCATTGACTCAATACAACAAAACTTATTGACCAAGAAGCAAAACGCTGGCATCAAGTTTTTGAGAGACTAGTCGCTGTCGTTCAGTTGCTAGCAGAACAAAACTTATCATTTCGTGGGTCTGACGAACGGCTGGGAACATCACACAATGGAAATTTTCTTGGAGTTATTGAATTACTGGGAAAGTCTGACCCAGTGATGCAGGAACATTTATGAAGAATCCAGAAGGCAGAAATACATGACCATTATTTAGGAAAAAACATTCAAAACGAATTTATTAGTATTGTAGGGGATTCCGTTAAACATGAAATAATAGCTCGAATTAATAGTATTTTGCTATTATACTGGACTGCACTTCTGGCATTAGTCATCAAGAACAAATGTCACTGACAATTAGGTATGTGGCTGATGGTGTATCACCAATTATTCCGGCAGGAGTATATGAACATTTCATTAAGTTCGTAGTAGTAGAAAGCAGCACAGGTGAATATTTGTACAATATCCTTTTAAGGGAACTCAAAGACCTGGGATTGGACATTGCAAATATCCATGGGCAGGGCTATGACAATGGTGCAAATATGAAGGGAAACATATCAGGTGTACAAGCACGACTTCTGAAAACAAACCCAAGAGCTTTTTTTACACCATGTGCATGTCACAACTATAATCTCATTTTGGGAGACATGGCCAAAACATGTCCAGATGAGATGAGTTTCTTTGGAGCCTTGCAGCATATTTACAACCTTTTTTCTGCATCTACAAAAAGATGGACTATTTTTAGAAAACATGTTACAGGCCTTTCTGTAAAGCCTCTTTGCGAAACACGATGGGAATGTAGAATGCAAAGCGTCAAAGCTCTGCGGTACCAAACAGGGGAGTTTTATGATGCACTCGTAGAGGTAGCAGAAACAATTGATGATGCTCAAGCAAAAAGTGACGCTGAATCACTGGCTACTCAAATGAAGGATTATACGTTTTTGGTTTCACTAGTTTTCTGGCACGATTTACTTTTTCAAGTAAATTTTGTGAGCAAAGAGCTACAGAGTGATGCAATGGATATTTCTGCAGGAATTTCTTCATTCGAAAAGCTTTGTAACTGGTTAAAAACATAGAGAGAAGGGTTTTCAAGAACTGTTAATTGGTGCCAATGAACTTGCCAAAGATCTAGATGTGACTCCAGTTTTCCAGACTAAACGCTTGTGCAAATGAAAAAAACAATTTGAGTACAAGTCTGCAGACGAGCCTTTTCCTGATGCAAAAGAAGCTTACAGAGTGCAGTGCTTCAATCAAGTGTTAGACAAAGCTTTACAGTCACTTGAACCAAGGTTTGAACAGTTGCAAAAGCATGTGAGTTTATTTGGATATTTATGTGAATTCAAAAATCTTCCCAAGGACACCATACGAAAATCTGCTGCAGATCTGGAACTCGCATTGACAGATGTGAAACTAGTGGAGGAAAACGAACAAGTTTCAACTGTAAAATCAGTTGACATAAATGGCTACATGCTTTGTGAAGAACTGGAAGCGTTACAGCCAATTCTTCTGTCTGATTGTGGAAACCCCCCCAAAAATGCTTCAATTTCTTGCATCTAATAACCAATCAACAGCATTCCCAAATTTATTTATAGCAATTTGAATCTTACTGACTATTCCAGTAACTGTAGCCTCAGGAGAGAGGAGCTTCTCGAAGCTAAATCTAATTAAAACATATATGCAATCAACAATGCAGGAAGACCGATTAAACAGTTTGGCAATCATGTCAATTGAATGCGAAGTAATGAAGAACTTAGAGTTAGGCAATATACTGAAAGATTTTGATGAACAAAAAGCAAGGAAGATAAAGTTTTAAAAACATATGAGTGAGGTGTACAATAAAGTCCCGCTTTGTTGCCTAGGCTAAGGGAATAATGATTCCAACATTCAAAATGGAGTCTGACAGGTTCCATTTTACATTTCATTTCACCTCAGAGCTGTTTTCCTGCCAAAACCTAACAGAGTGTGCACACTAAAAAGCTTTGCACCCCGCACTCTAGCCAGTGCACATGGTCCTACCCCTCTGCGCTCCTTCCCATTCTGATGCGCACGCATCCAAGCTGTGCACTCAGCCCCACTTTTCATTGCACACACACCATATTTTGCACCTCACTCACTACTCCTGTTTTCCCGCCTCAGAAACTTTAAATGTTTGGTTCTGAGGGGAACTCAGGTTCGTCTGTCTGTCTGTAGTCTGGTTAGGTTTGTGTCTTCATTTGTCTTCCCTGTGACGTTCCATCCTATGCCTGTGGATGTTTGGTTAGGGTTTTGAGGCCTAGCTCGTGGTGCTGTGGCAGCTCTGTGTGTGGGAACGCCCCACACAGCGGATTACTGGCAGATGCCTATTGGACTGGGACTCTATTGCTCATCTACTAAACCCTGCCTACCGGACGGGTCCATGAAGCTGAAGGGCTGACAGGAGCTTCATCCGGAGAAGCCAACCCACGGCGGAGACGAGGATCCAGGAGGCGTATCTGTTCCGGAGGACAGACCAGCGCTTCGAGGGATCTCCTGGCTTATCCTCTCCTAAGGCTTTCAATTAGCCAAGGGATTGTAGGTTGCAGGCATCAATCGCCAGATCATTGCTTCGAGGGATCTCCCCTGCTGATCCTCTCCTAAGGCTTTCAATTAGCCAAGGGATTGTAGGTTGCAGGCATTAATTGCCAGATCATCGCTTCAAGGGATCTCCTTGCTGATCCTCTCCTAAGGCTTTCAATTAGCCAAGGGATTGTCGGTCGTAGGCATCCATCGCCGTCTCCTATTCTGTGTAAAGCATACCCCTTTTGTGTATGGGACCTTTCTATCTTTCTTTCTTCTGGGATAGGGTGGGTTCGTTGCAGCTGCTTGTTGTTGTGTGCCTTTAACTTTCAAATACATGGTTTGGCCCTAAACCTTGTCTGGCCTGATTTGTGATTCTCAGTCCAGCAGTGATAGATACGTAACACCAGGCCGAATCTGGCTTCTGTGGGGGGACAGCCTAGGCTTTGATTAATTAATTGCTTACCTAAGTCTCCCAGGTAACAGCTTAACCAACTTGATATTTATAATATATGCCGCAATGTACCAAAATTTGTGTGTGTGGTTGTGGTTTGTTGTGGTGGTTTTTTTTTTGCTCAACAAAAAATCCTGGGTGGTGGGGGGCCCCGCCAAAACTGTTCAAATTGGGCCCCGCACTTCCTAAAGCCAGTCCTGCTTGTGCCTCATTCCTCCCTCACCTCCTTCCACTTACCCCTCCCTAACCCCCTTCCTGGTGTAAAATAAAATACACATATTTTCATACATACAAACTCTCTTTATTTAACAAAACGGGGGGGGGAGGGGAATGAAACTCTGGTGAGACTGGGGAAAGGAGGCGGGAGAAGGGAGAGAGAGGGTGGGAGAGGGGAGGGAGAAACCTGGGAGGAGGGAGCTGGAAGGGGGAAGCAAGGGGAAGAAGGGGGAAGGGAAGCTCAGGGCTCACGGTTGGGGGGTCTCGCCGGGCCAACAGTCTCCCAGCACCGCGGGTGTGGGGGCCTCGGTGTCCCTGGGGGGATGGGGAGGGGATGAAGGGTGGGGAGGGGATGGAGGGTGTGGAGGAGGTGGAGGGAGAAGCAGGAGGAGAAGAAGGAGGGGAGGCAGCAGGTGCTGGAGTGGCAGGAGGCAGCACGCTCTGCACCAGGGTCTGCAGGTGCTGGAAAATGGCACAGCCCTGGGCAATCTGCTCCCGCCGGAGCTGCAGGTCTTCTTGCACCGAGTGCTGGAGGGTGCAGTGCAGGGCTCACAGTGCCCCCAGGTGCTGCTGTTGGTACCCCTCCACTGCATGGGTGGGCCTGCGGAGCCCTCGGGTGCGGGAACATGTCCCAGGCAGGGTGGTGCGCCCTGCACACGCAGCTGGTGTGGCTGTGGAGAAACAAGAGAAGTGGTCAGTTATCCCTGGGGACACAATGGGTGAAGCCCAGCCCCCCCTCTGCAAGGTGAGGATGACCATTCCCTGCACCATCAGAGCCAATGTGCTTGCACACAGGCCATGTTCGGAATGTCCTGCTATCCCCGGGAGTGGGAGCTGCCTCGAGACTGCACCCATGCCCCTGTGGTGTATATAGTGTGGGTGGGGGGGGGTGGGGAGATGTCCCCTGCTTCTGTGTAGAATGGCCTTGTGGAGGGGAGGGCGTCCTGCTATGTCCCACCCCAGAGTCAGGAGAATGTCATGCCTCCTCATACATGCGTGTGGCTAACAGGGTAAGGCCCTTGTGTGGCAGCCAGCTGGGGCCACATGCCCAGGAGTGGCATGGCACATGCTCACACATGCACAGGTTGCTGCGTGATCCCTGGACAGCAAGGCCCACACACGCAGTCCCTGGTTTCCGTCCCGCCCTCCCATAAGGGGACACTGATAGCACTCACATGTTGTTGCCTCCCTGGCCTGAGATGACACCAGCGATAGGTCCTCTGGGGTAGCTCGGGGGTCCTGGCTCATCGGGGTGGTGATGGTGGCCTCCTCTGGCTCCTGGCTCTCCTCCTCCTCTTCCTCAATGCCCTGGTCAGGGCCCTCTGCCCCAGGGTTGACAACCACCTGGAGGACATGGACCGTCCCGCCCCCCAGGATGCGGTCCAGGGCGTTGAAATAGGGGCAGGTGTGTGGGTCTGCCCCCGGTTGGGAGCTGCCCCCTGTGGCCCTGGCATAGGCCTACCACAGTTCTTTGATTTTCATGCACACCTGCTCCTGGGTGAGCATGTGGCCTTTGGTGGCCAGGCTGTCAGCCATCCACCTGTAGACAGCCGCGTTCCTGCGTCTAGTGCAGAGATCATGGACATTGGAGGCCTCCCCCCAAACCTCAATCAGGTCTATGATCTCCGCACTAGACCAGAAAGGTGCCCGCCTTCTCTGGCCCCTGGCAGGCTCCTGGGAGCTGGGGGGACTGGTCCTGGGGAGCGGTGGAGGGCTGGCTGCCGGTGCCTTGCTGGCTCATGTTGTGGGGCCACTGGGTCAGGGGCAGTGACTGCTGGCTCTGGGCTGTCAGGCCTGGAGCTGGCACAGGCACTGTGGCCAGACTCTACCCCTTTAAGGGCTCCGGGGAAGGGGGGAGGGAGAGGAGTTTTCCTGGTTGTGCCCAGAGTGGCCACCAGGGCACCCTGGGAAGGGCTGGAGGCCCCCTATTTCAAAATAAGCATCTACACAGCGCTTATTTAGATTTAGCTTTTCAAATTTGGCGTTATTCCTCATGGAATGAGGTTTACCAAATTCGAAATAAGCGCTCCGCTATTTTGAATTAATTTTGAAATAGCGGTTTGGCTGTGTAGATGCTAGGAAAGTTATTTCGAAATAACGGCTGTTATTTCGAAATAACTTTGCTGTGTAGACATATCCAAGGAGGACATTGCACACCTGTTGTGAGCACTGCAATTCTATGCCCGTGAACCATCAAGGTACCTCGCCTTGAGGTGGAGAGTTTGGAATTGAGGGTGAGGAGACGTGGTTCCCCATTGATAAAGTATGGCTGGATTGCATGGGAATGTGATCGGGTGATATCAGGCCATCCTGTGTAGGAGGAGAAACCATGGTTGTTGAGGCCAGCAGGGTGCTATGAGGATGACTTTTGCTTTGTCCCTCTGTGTCTTTATAAGGATTCTGTTGAGGAGGGGAAAGTGGGGAAATGCATAAAGTAGGGCTGCGTCTCATTTGAGGATGAGAGCGTCCCCCAGGGATTGCTTACCCATGCCCACTCTGGAGCAATACATTAGGCCTTTCTTGTTGGTTGTGGTGGCGAATAGGTCTATGTGGGGATAATCCCATCATTTGAATATGTGTCTGAGAACTGCGTTGTCTAGTTCCCATTTGTGATCCTGTGGTAGGGCTCTGCTGAGGGCATCCGCTGTTGTATTGAGGGCCCTGGGGAGGTGGCATGCACTTAATGCAGATGCCTCACGCCAGGCACCAATTCCAGAGTGTGATGGCCTCCTTGCAGAGGGCTTGTGACCAAGCACCTCCTTGCCTGTTTATGTAGAACATACATGCCGTATTGTCCGTATATATTCTGATGTGGATTCCCGTGGTATATGGAAGTAATTGACTGCATGATAGTCATACTGCTCTGAGTTCGAGGACGTTGATGTGAAGTGTGCATTCTGCTGAGGTCCAGAGGCCTTGAGCCATGAGTCCTTTCATGTGAGCTCCCCACCCAGTGAGAGAGGCATTGGTGGTGATTACTACTGTGGGTTCTGGGCTTTGAAAAGGTATGCCTCTGCAAAGGTTGGACGATTTTGTCCACCACTGTAGTGATGTCTTTACAGTGTGTGGGAGTGATAATGTTCTGTTCATGTGGTGTATGTGTGGCTTGTAGTTTAATCTGAGCCAGCCCTGGATGCACCTCATAAAAAGGCGTGTGTTGGGAACTACAGGGTTGCATGATGCCATATGGCCTAAAAGTTGTAGGCAGTTGTGGACCATGACCGATGGCATCACACGAAGGGAATGTGCCAAATGGCTGATCCGGTTGGATCTGTCGGTAGGCAAGGAAGCCATGGCTGTGATAGAATCAAGATGGGTGCCAATGAATTGGATGGATTGGGTAGGCGCGATAGTTGATTTGCTGTGGTTTACGAGAAGTCCTAGGGATTTGAAGCATCATAGGACCATTTGGGTGTTTTGATGAGAATCGTGTCTGGTTCTTGCTTTGATCAGGCAGTTGCCTATGTACGGGTAAATAGTAATTCCGCACTTCCTGAGATGAGCAGTGACCACTGAGAGGACTTTGGAGAAAACCCTGGGTGCCGTAGAGAGACTGAAGGGTAGGACCGTATATTGGTAGTGTTGTGAACCTAGGGTAAAACGAAGAAAACGTCTGTGAACTGGCCGTATGGAGACGTGGAAATAAGCATCTTGTAGGTCGAGAGACGAAAACCAGTCACCCTGTTCCAGAGTCAGCAGAGTAACCATTTTAAATTTTTGCCTTTTTACATATTTGTTCAGCGCCCTCAAGTCGAGGACTGGGCGCCAACCACCTGTTTTCCTTTCTGTGAGGAAATAGTGAGAATAAAAGTCGGTTCTGTGGAATTCCAGAGGGGACTGGTTCTATAGCTCCTAGATGGAGCAGATGGTCCACCTCATGTTGTAAGATGATCTCGTGAGGGGGTCCCTGAGGAGGGACAGGGTGGGTGGGTGTGGTGGGGGGAGAGAAAGGAAAAAATGTATCCTGAAAAAAATTGTTTGTATTACCCACTTATCGGATATAATGGCTTGCCATTGTTGTAAAAATGGTAGCAGGCAATCGTGAAAGGGTTTAACTACATTTTGGCACTTTGGAGCAGGTAATGTGGTTTTCAGTCTCTCAACATCTGGTTCAAATTTTCTTATTTGGTTGGGATGGGCGGTTGGGAGTGCTGTTCTGGGAACGGCGGCGTTATTGTCTATTTCGACCACATTGTTGGTAAGGTGGTTGATCCTGTCTTTGGTAAGGATATGTAAATTGGGGGTATCTTCTTGGGTATAGTCGATACCTATATTGCCTTGTTCTCGTTCCAGGAGTCTGGATTCCCAGGGATAGTGTTGCCCTAAAGTTTTTCATTGAGTGCAAGATTTCATTCGTTTTCGTGGAGAAGAGCTTCTCGCCCTCGAAGGGCAAATCCTCAACTGATAGTTGGATCTGGTGTGGAAAGGCAGAGGAATCAACCATGAAGCTCGTCGCATTACCACTGCCATGGCCGTTGTTCTCATGGCCATGTCTGCTGCGTCAAGGGTGGCTTGTAGGGCTGTGCATGATATTGTTTGGCCTTCTGCGACGATAGCCCTAAATTGTGCTCTGTCATCAAGTATTGCTTCTATAAAAGTGTTTAATTTTGCTAAGAAGTGCAGTGTAGTTAGCTACTCTCATTTGTAGAGTAGCCGAGACATACACCTTCTTCCCCAATGAGTCAAGCCTTTTATTGTCCCTCTCAAACAGGGTGGAGCGGTTCTGTTGTTTATTTTTCTGTTGAGTAGCATCCACTATCAGGGAATTGGGTGGTGGGTGAATGCAGAGAAATTCAGAGCCCTTGGGAGGGACATAATATTTGCGCTCTGCCTTTTTAGAGGTAGGTGGAATTGAGGCAGGTGTTTGCCACAAGGTCTTTACGGGTTCGAGTATAGCCGGATTAATTGGCAGAGCAATTTTGGCAGATGGGTTCGCCTAGAGGACATTTGTGTGGGATAAAGCACCAGAGAGTGAGTTTGGTGACCCATGACATTCGGTATCCTTTTTCCCTCTGCCCTTTTGAGATGATTGAGTGAGGGGAGAGAGAGCTCTTATCATGTGTTTAGTCTTATATGATCTCTTTTTATGTTGTTGTAGCCATTGGTTCCACATTTGCCACTGTGGAGAGTAAGGCATTGGTGGTGGTATCCACGGGTATGGAGCTCAAGGAGCCACTGGTGCTGTAGTAAGATCAGGGTGAGCAGTGTTGCTAGAGTTTTCTGACCCCTCCGTACATGGGGACAGATGAGTGAAAAGAGCGCTAACCCAACATCCCTCTCCATTGATGGGGGGAAGGTGATTCTAAATAGTCAGAGAATGGGGAATGAGGTTGTTTATCCTCACTGTGACGGGGCGAGGCAGCCCCGCACTGAACCTTCAGGGCCCAGCCAGGGTTACCTGGCTGCAGAGGCCCCTTCCCCACAGCCCTACCGAGCATGCCCGGGCTGTAGCTCCACTATAAAAGCCTGAGGAAGGACTCAATCAGGGGAGACAGCCGGAGGAGAAGGACCGGTGAAGGGGGCTCCTGCACAGCTGTTGCCAGGGACTCCAGGAGAGGCCGGAGGGGACGCGGAGGCGAACTGGTGCGACCCAGGGACTGCCTGCCGAGGAGACACCGGCCCGGAGCTCACAGCAAGCTGGGCGAGTACAGGGGAAGGAATCCCAGGGAACCAGGTAGGAAGTGGCCCAGGGCAGGAGCGGGAGCCGCCTCTCCCGCCCAGAGAACCTCGGCGCGTTTTGGCCGGATTGCCCTGCCGAGGGAGTGACCCGCTACCCGGTCGCTCACAGGGCCCTGGGCTGGGACCCGGTGGAGTAGGGTGGGCCCGGGTCCCCCTACCTGGGGTGCGTCCCTGCTACAACCCTAAACTGCGTTATGGACTCAGGCCGGAGGGCCTTGGCCTTGTCTTAAAGGGCCAGCTTTAAACTGTGTTATGGACTCAGGCCGGAAGGCCTTGGCCTTGTTTTAAAGGGCCAGCTTTAACTGTGTTGCAGACTCAGGCCAGAGGGCCTTGGACTTAAGAGGGCAGGTGGGAGGGGCCCGCCACACTCACTCAGAATGGGGGAGTTCAGTGTTGAGGAGATCGCCAAGTGCCCGTGCTCCCTATAAGATATAATGGGAGTTTGTGGTGTGGGGAGCTGTGCTCCTGTTGACATTAATGGCTGTGGCGCAATAGGAGCAGAGCGCGCAGCATGTGGAGTTGTCATGGGCAACGGCGGGGGAGAGGTGGTGCCATGTGGCTGCCCTGTCAGCTGCTACGGTGCCATGGCAGGCATCTGAGGCGCCGATGTAATTTCCGAGGTGTAAATTGGTACCGTGCTCGGTGCCGTGATATGAGAGACAGGCATGATGTGGCCTGTTGCCTTGGTTATCACGCTCTGTGTAGCGCTTTTGTTGGTGATGCGCTGCTCGCCCGATATCCCTGGGTGGTCAAAAGTACTGAGGCAGCGTTTGTCAACATTATCTGACTCTTTGCCTGAAACACGCCTCTTAGGCGACTACTGTGGCAGCAAATGAGCCCTTCCCTTTTTGGGCTTAGGAGACTTGTCCCCCTTGGCTGTATGGTTCTGCACCGGGCTAGGATCAGAGGCAGAATGTTTGCCCTTGTCAGCTATTAACATTTTCAGGCGGAGCTCTCTGTCTTTGTGTGTGTGCTTCTTGAGCTTTGCACAGTGAGGGCAGTCTCACTGTGAGTGTGTCCCAGGCACTTCACACATTTATCATGTCCATCTGATGCTGGCATTGCATCGTTGCAGAGTTTACAGCATTTAAAGCTGGGTGATCCCATACCGCGGCAGTGCTGAAAGGGAACCAACTGACAAACAAAGTTGTGTTTTTTTTAACTACTTCAAATAACTCTAACTAATAACTCAGAACTGGGGGCAGAAGAACTTGGATTTAACTAACTATCTAACTAAATTTCCTTTCTGAAGAGCTGAGGTGAAGAGCACTGCTAGATTCCATCTGAACCCGGGGACGGCAGAAAGGAACTGAAGGGAAGGGGGCCGTGCATGCACAATGGCACCTGAGGGGACTGCGCACACCGCATGCCACACATGCACAGTCCCAATGCACTGCTAGCAGAAATCCATCAAGAGGCGCTGGGACACTCCAGAACCCACTGTGGAGTGCCCCAAGGACGCCTCTCGAAGAACAACAACAGAGAACTGTGAGCAAAGGAACAGAAAGGCAAGGAGAGAGCAGAAAAAGCACTAGGAGCATGACCCCAAGAAAAAGCCGAGAGAGAGAGTTTTTGAGGCAGAGTGCTGGTTGAAAAGAGGCTTCAAACTGTAAGAAAACAGATCCTGGATACAGGACTCTGTCCATTCTTCTTGTAAATAAACAGAATTGCATCCTTAAAAAAAAAACCAACTCCATCACCACATGCTCCTCCTAATAGAAGCAGACCAATAGATCCTGAATTTTGGCTAATCACTCAGGTCAAAAAGGGGTAACAGCTAATTATGACACAAACGTACCTACCTCGTAGCATTGATTTCTCATTCTAATGCAAACAAGCCTGTGAAGCTCCAAATACTACTTAGCACTTAGACCAAAAGGACAATGGTGTGTCTTTATGATGGGGCCCAAATATACTACAAATGCAGAATCACTGTTAATAATAATATATTTAAAAATCATTAAGCATATCTGTCTAGGAGGGTCTAGGTGCCAGTTATTAGAAATCCCACTATATAGGAACTAACGAAAGGAAGGTTTTATTCATGTTATTAGTGTCTGGTATTAACTCACCTTAGTTGACGCTTTGCTTGAGTTCCTTTTGGCTCTCTTTTGTACATCTTCCTCTTCCTTTCTTACCTTTGATTTCTTCCACCTCTTCACATCAGTGTCTGGATTGTCCGCTTTCAGTTTTGTTTCGGTCGAGTCATCCGTCCCTTGGCTCAGCGGGTAGATTATCACCTCTTTTGCCCTCATGTCCTCTTTTTTTGCATGATGCTCAGGGCCTTCCCTCAGAGAAAGGACATGGGGTTTTGCCAGCGGAGGGGCAAACGTTTTCTTCATTATCTTCCCAACTTAATGCTGGAATTAAAGGAGGAAAGAAACACAATATAGCAACCCACCACCAGAAGCACATTTGACAGTGAAGCTCTGATCTTATCAACACATAAAAGTTGTTCATCCATCCCTTGAGTGTATAAATGTAAATTGATTTAAGAGGGCCATATTGATTTAAGCTGCATCCAGACCAGTTTACACCAATTTAACTGCCTCTTCTAGTATTTTACAGGAAAACTGGATCTATTTCTAGGAGACACTCTCAGATAGAAGCTAGGATAGTAATAAAAATGTAGCCGTGTTAGTCTGTTCTAGCTGAAAAAAAAACAGGACTATGTAGCACTTTAAAGACTAACAAGATGGTTTATTAGGTGATGAGCTTTCATGGGCCAGACCCACTTCCTCAGATCAAATAGTGGAAGAAAATTGGCCTGACCATATATACCAAAGGATACAATCAAAAAAATGAACACATGAAAAGGACAAATCAAATTTCAGAACAGACGGGGGAAGAGGGGAGGTAAATGATTTGTCCTTTTCATATGTGTTCATTTTTTTGATTGTCTTTAAAGTGCTACATAGTCCTGTTTTTTATAGAAGCTAGGGACACGGTGCAGAAATTAAGGGGTGAGGCCTATGACAAGGAAGTCAGACTACGCCAGTGGTTCACAAGCTATTTACTTTTGTGGACCACATATGTAGCTCTCTGCATGTTATATGAGCCGCATCCATACATTATCTATACTACTTGTATGGCCCTGAAGAAGTCACATGGGCCACAGCTGTGTGCTGATTGGGCTGCAAGTTGAGAACCACTGGACTAGACCAGTGTTTCTCAACCAGTGGTACGAGTACCCTTGGGGTACTCAAGAGAAGTCTGGGAGGTACATCAACACAACTGAAATTTGGAGAAAACTGAATTTTTGTTTTAAGTTTTACAGCGCTTTATTATATTTGTACATTTTATACCCAAAAATTTCATCACCTGCCCAGCTATGATTAAGTTGTTTAAACAAATGTGTTGCAATGGTAGAAAAAAACCTGGTGTGTCTGAAAACTATAGGTACTGTGGGTACTTTAATTTTTTTAAAGGGGTACTTTATAAAAAAAGGTTGAGGAACACTGGACTAGATGGTCAAAATGATCTTTTCTGGACTTAGTAGCTATGAATCTATTAATCATAGAATAATAGAATACTAGAACTGGAAGGGACCCTGAGAGATCATCAAGTCCAGTTCCCTGCCCTCATGACAGGACCAAGCACCATCTAGATCATCCCAGACAGATGTTTGTCTAATCTGCTCTTAAATATCTCCAATGATGGGGATTCCACAACCTCCCCAAGCAATTTATTCCAGTGCTTAACCATCCTGACAGTTAGGAAGGTTTTCCTAATGTCCAACCTAAACCTCCCTTGCTACAATCATTAAGATCATTGCTCCTTGTCCTATTATCAGAGGTTAAGGAGAATATTCTTCTCCCTCCTCCTTGTAACACCCTTTTAGGTACTTGAAAGCTGCTATTAAGTCTCCTCTCAGTCTTCTCTTTTCCAAACTAAACAAACCCAATTCTTTCAGTCTTCCCTCATAGGTCATATTTTCTAGATCTTTAATCGTTTTTGTTGCTCTTCTCTAGACCCTCTCCAATTTCTCCACTATGACCCCTAGATTAACTAAATTTAGTTCTAAATTGGAGCATCCGTTGTCTGAAAAATGCCTTATTTTCCATCATTTAAGTGTCACTATTTCTCTGTTTGCCTGTGGCACAAAGTGGCTAAGTGAATTAATTATTGTATGTTAATTAAAGTCAATGAGCCCGAATCTCAGTTTTACAGTAAGGCTTCTTTAAACTTCTAGAATCTTTGTATAAATTAAAATCAGGCTCAAGAGCTTCACTAGTTGTTAGACTCCTCCTAGTCCAAAGACCTCTGCCCTACAAATGGATTAATTGCTAAAGTTATTATGCTTATATCAGTGTAAATGCAAAGAGGCGCAGTTAACTTACTGGAATTGCTTTGAATTTACACCAGAGTGCAATACTGTGCATTCTTTGCACTGTGTTAGCACCAAGAGGATACATGTGTAACAAAATGATGGAGTCTGTTCCAAAGACCTCATAATCTAAAACCCAAATTCAGCAAAACACTTAATGTGTGCTTAAACCCCAGTGAAGTGAATGGGAATTAAAGACATGTTTATATACTTGGGTGAGGAGGCAAAGGCTGCTGAAATTGGTGCTTTATGTTAGAACAAAGTTTGCCCCAACTGTTATCTAGAATGATGTTTAACACAGGAATATTGTGAGGATTAAAGAGTTAATGTCTGCAAGGTGCTTTGAAGATGAAAAGAATAACATACAATAATTGCTATTATTATTTCAGTTTTGAAATCTGCCATTTTTGATAGAATACACTTTCCTTTCACCAGCACAATTCTTTGGACAAAGACCACAGGGGGGAGGTGAGTAAAAAGTCAGCCTAACTCTTCTCCCCACACACTTAAAAAGAAACTATTGATGCTGCTTGCTCATAACTCTGCTGCTTCCAGCACTCTGATCACTAGGGGTATGTCTACACTGCATTCCTCTTTTGAGAGAGGAATGCAGTGTAGACGTACCCTATGCTACACGTGCAGGGAAACACAGACGAAAAAAACAGCAGACCTTAGCTGAGTCAAGGGAAGTTTCAAACACGAGGTGTGCAGGTCTAAAGCCAGAATGGTCCAGTGTATTATTCTGTGTAGTAAAATGAGGGCCTGAAACAGTACCAAATTAGCTAGTGCATCTTCCTGCTGTGGGGAAAGAAACATAACTCAATATCACTAATAATATTACCTCTAACAGACTTACTCCCATGGCAAAAAATTCTGTTTACATGCCTCTTATTGACATTTTCCAAACCCCATGGACCAGATCCTCAGATGGTATAAGCAGCTGATTTACACCAGGTGAGGGTCTAAGGCATATGTGCGGAAAGGGATTATGCACATGCCCTGCATCTCTGGATCATGATGCTTGTGGTGGACATTAATACAGCCTGTAAGGCCAACTCTCCCCTTGCACTGGACCTCTGCTTTGCACCATTATACTTCTATTGATTCTAGTGAAGTGTCTCCAGATTTACAACAGTTTGAGAGCAAAATCAGGTCCGGTATTGACAAGGAATGATGCCGCTGCAAATACTGTGTAGAAAGGTGCATCCCGTGGCTGCTGTGTCATGTAAAATAGGGTGAAATTATATCCATGTCCAACTCCATTTCCACTGACCATCCTAATAAGAACAGGGGAGCCCTATAATCTTATCTATGTAGCATCACTTTCTCTCCTCCTAAGTATGCATCTCCCATGAGACAACAACTAGATTGGATGCAGTGTTTTGGACAACCATGGGTGATCAAAGTCCACATTGGCACCTTTGATGAGGAAAAATAGCCATGATTTTATAGCTTTTTTGCCCTGAGTTGGTTACCATCTTGGTGCTTCTCTGGCCAGGATGGGAGGAGGCAAGCAGGCACCACATCGACACATTTTTGGCATTCATTTTTATGTTGGTGTGGGTCACCTGCGCCAAACTGCCCCAGGAAGACAGGCCAGGCAAGGGGAGGGGGGGAACCCAGCCTTTTCCTGAGGTAAATCCAGTGCAGGAAGACAATGGATACCCATATGGCACAGGTCTGGCCCAAGCTAGCGTCTCTCCATTAGCCTCAGTAAGTGAGGCAGCCTTTGGCGCCTTTTCACCTTCCCCGCTCCCCGCGTTGGGCTCCTTTTCCCGCCTCCACGCGCGCGCACGCCCCTCAAGCCTCACCCGCCCCTAACGACCTCCCACAGCGCGGGTGGGTAGGGCTCCCAGAGCGCACGCGCGAACCTTTCAGCCCCGGCCGCCGCTCTGTCTCTGGAATGAATAAACTTGAAGCCCGCAACATGCGCAAACGCAGCCGTCTGAAAAGGGGGCGGGGCAAGGGCGTGCGCATGGGTCGGAACCACTGCGCACGCTCCTCTTGTCAGGCTGAGGATGGGGTGGTGCTGGGTTGTGCATCCACATTCTCTCTGGGGTTGGGGGCTCAGTAGTAGTGGTGCTGCTGAACATGTGGTTTCACCATGCACTGACCCTATAGAGATTCAGAGGGGTAGCAGAGTTAATCTGTAACTGGAAAAAATTAAAAAACAACAAATAGTCTTGCAGCACCTTAAAGACTAATAAAATGTATCATGAACTTTCATGGGCACAACCCACTTCTGCAGATGAATGGAGTTATTGAAGGTCCAGTTTCTAAATAAATAGGGAGGTGGGGGGAGAAGACAGGCCAATCTGTGCCTACAGACAGCCTCCTAACCTCAAATAAATTCTTTCCAGTAACCATGAAACACACCTCCATCATAATCCTCCAGGAACCCAACAGAAATCAACTCCAGTGCCAACTTTGTCTACACATCTATACAAGAGATATCATCACAGGATCTAATCACATAAACCACCACATCAGAGACTCATTTAATGGCACATCCACTAATGTGATCTATGCCATCAAATGCTAGCAATGCCCCTCTGCCATGTATATTGTCCAAACTAGATAGTCCCAACGGGAAAGAATGAATGGACACAAATCAGATATCCGAAAAGGCAACACACACAAATCTCAAAGTCACCGTATTGTTTTAGGACAATTCCACAAGCCAACTACACATGGAAGCCTTACAACTTAACTTCATTTACAGGTTTGATTTCTATCACAAAGGTATGAATAATGACATAAAAACCAAATAATGGGTACATAAGAACAATTTGCACCTTCTCTATCAGCTTTATGTAGCACACCCTAATTGACTATTTCTTTCCCCTTTTTTCCTTCTTTTTCTGCCTATAGAGATTGTGACCCCAATGAATCTGTATAGGGAGTGGAGCTATATTATATTTATATGACCCTGAAAATCTGTGTATGGGCTAGCTCTGTATATGAACCTTTCAGATATGTGAACTGAGATATGGGACCTGCAGGTCTCCATATGGATCGATCATCTATAGTTTAGACTCCAGGGACATTCATATATATTGATCATTTATGTTATGTGCTCCCCGTGGATCGATATAGTTCATTAGACCTTATGCCATGGACTTGTTTTTTCTATATAGGTACGTCTACACTACAGGGGTTTTCCGGGATACCAGAGGTATCCAAGGAACACGTTTGCTCTTTTGCTTTTGTTTTGCGGAAGAGCCAACACACTCTTTCAGGGAGCCCTGTATACCTCTTTCTATGAGGGATAAGGGCTCTGCTGAAAGAGGAGACTTTTCTGCCATTTGAACCCATCTAGACTGGGCCAAATGGCAGAAAAGCCTCTTTCGGAAAAGTGATTGGAAAATTTGGCAATTTGCATAGCTTTTTCCGACAAAGGACTGTAGTCTAGACCTAGCCTATGTGTTAGAGGCAAGGAATTAGAGACCCTGTACATGAATATTTAAGGATCTATACAGTCCGACCAGTATATTCTGGGGGCAATTAAGGATGCCTACCCTGAAGTAATTTACTTGATGCTAATAATGCATTTTTATTTGAAAACCAAACAAGCCCTTAATTACATGGAAAAGCATACTGTTTGGGACATTGAACACACAGACCCTGATTTAGCCAAGGAGTGCATAAAGCCTCACTGATATCTGACTTGTAAAGCGTAGGTAATGCAGCTAGATCTTACATCAGTGTTATCAACTATGTTAAATGTGATATTTAATACACAAAACTCTTAATAGGTACAGCTATTTATTAATCCACTGTCATACACATGGCCACTACATCAAGGAATTGTATACTGCATATTCACCTTTATCTATGTCCTTAACATTGTGTTACTTGGACACATGGATTTTTGGATAACCTAAGGCAAGTCACTTCCGTCTCTCCCTGCCTCTATATTTCCTCTCATCCCTTGCCTGTCCTATCTATTTAGACTGTTAAACCTCTGGGGCAGGGGATGTTTCTCACTATATATAGGCCGGGAGCTGTAGCCTTTGACCAGGCAGGTGTATTAAACCGGAAAGACCTGTTTTTCTACAGTTTGTTCCTTGTCCAGTATTCCAACAAAACCAGACATGGTTTTCTTGGGTATTGGATAGAGGGCGTGCCATTTTTAAGACATGGCTTGAGTGTATGTGGACCATCTGTCTGGTACCAGGCTGATGTGCAGAGTCCCACTAGCAGGGACTGGACCTGCTTTTGCCAGGAGCATTGGGGTGTCTGGTTTTCCCAGTTGCCTGAAATAAAAGGATCATCTTCCAGCTCCACACCACTATGCAGGCTGTTGTGAGGGCGCAGGAGACATATGGTCACTCAGGAGGAGGGGATAAGTTAAGGGTAAGACGTGAAACAAGTCAAGAATCAGATCTCCTGGGCCAGAGGTGAAAGATCATAAATTGGAACAAGAGGCTAGTTTGGGGGTAAAGTGCACAAGTCAGAGGAAGGAGACTTCTGCGAGGTCAGAGGTCAGGCAGGGAAACACCCCATGACATCACTAAGGGTGGAGGGTCAGAGGTTGTAGTTCACTCAGTTAAGGGAGATCATGTTGTGACCAGTTTTTTCTTACGAGCTGGGGTCATAGGTCATGGCCCGCAAATGGGGTGAAAGTTCAGGTCGGATGGGAACTACCATCCTGTCCACCCCCTTTTACGTTCCTATAATGGGAGGGGGGGAGGGACGAGCCAGGCGGGCAATTAGTTCTGCGCAGGCGCGGAGTCCGGCACCGTGCTAGGGGAAAACTACCACTCCCAGCATGTCCGAAGAGGAGGACACGTGACCGCTGCCAACTGCCTTTTGCCTGGGGGGCTTCATGGGGAGGTGAACCCCCCCCACACGAACCCGTTCTGAATGCGCCGCTCACACGGGAAGCGGCTTCTCATTCTCGCCGGTGGCGTATACCCGCCACCGGGTGAATAGGTGGTCGGGTTCACCCCGACGGACTCAGTGCGCCGCTTAGGTGTCTACTTTGGTGCCTGAACCGGCGCCAGATTCAATTCTTTTCTACGCTCCCTGGGGAACTCTTTGTTACCCTGTTCTTGTCCCCAAAAGACCCGCTTGGCCATTTTAATAGCCATTTACAGGGGGCAACTCCCTTCCCCAACAGGCGCTTTGCATAGACAGCTCTGGGGTCGAAGGCCTCCCCATGCCGCCCAGGGGCCCTTGCAAAGGGTTCCGATTGGCCCCCACAGCCTTCGTTCCGATCTCTCATTGGCTGATGTCGCGGCCCACGGGCGGGAGGAAGGCAGAAGAGGAGGGGCTTTTCGCGCGCAGGGGCGACGTTAGCAAAGGGGGGATGTCCTTCGAGCTTATTGGCCAACGTTCCACGTGGGCAAGGAAAACAGTGCATTCGGATTGGCCGACTCTCGACGGAGGGGGTGGGGCGTTCAGCTGTCCCGCCCTCCGGGTATATCAACCCCAGGCGGGGGGGGCCGACTTCCCATCGCGTCGGAGGTGGGAGACGTGAGCCGCTGCTGTCTTCTATCGGGCTTCGCACGGGCGGGTGGGCCGCGCATGCGCTAGCAGGGGCGGGGCAGGCGGCCGAGCGCATGCGCCTTGGGGCCCTGCGCGGGGGGCGAAGGCCGAACGCAACGGCGGCTGCGCCGTGAGCGGGACGGGCGAGGAGGGCACATGCGCAGGCGGCGCCCGTCAGAGGCGGGCCGTTGAGCGGAGCCAGTTAGAGGAGGGGGGCGGCGGCGGAGCTCGAGCCGCCCGCCCCGATGCAGGAGATGATCGAGATGGCGGCTGACAAGGAGACCTTCCTGGTCCCGACTCCGCCACCGCCCCTCAAGGCCCCGGCCGGAGCGGGCGGCCCCTGGTGCAGCTGCACCAGGAGCTTGCCTCGGTGGAGTTACGCCAGGAGGCCGCCCCGGCCAATCCGCGCGGGGAGAGGGGCGGAGCTGTCGTGCGGCCGCACCAGGAGGCCGTCCCGGGCGGGCGCGGGGAAGGAGTGAGCCACGGAGACGGCCCCCTCATGCAGCTGCACGAGGAGGCCTCCTCGGAGTCTCACCAAGGGGCCGCCCCATTGGGCCAGTGCAGGGGCGGAAGCGGCCCCCTGCCGCGGTCGCACCAGGAGGGCGCCCGGGCCGAGCTACACCCGAGGGCCGGTCCCAAGGAGGAAGATAGTGTGGGCGAGCTGCCCCGGCCTCGCAATGGCTTCCAGGCCCACCGGCCGCCCGGGGGTTGGGGCAAAAGGCGGAACAGCTGCAACGTGGGCGGTGGAGGCTTCAAGCACCCGGCCTCCAAGCGTCGCCGTCGGGTCAACTCCGAGTGTGACCCAGTGCTGCCCTCTGAGTTCCTGCTGGGGGGCAACATCTTCGACCCCCTGAATCTCAACAGTCTCCTGGATGAGGAAGTGAACCAGGCCCTCAATGCAGAGACCCCCAAGTCATCATCGCCGCTGCCCGCCAAGGGCCGTGATCCAGTGGAAATCCTCATCCCCAAGGACATCACGGACCCACTGAGCCTCAATGCCCAGGATAGCGATGCAGCCCTCGTGCTGGCTGCACCCTTCAAGTCGGGCCGAAAGCGCCACCGTCATCGGGGGCAGCAGCGGGGTGGTGGTGGTGGGGACTGCAAGCAGGCGACCTGCAAGTCATGTGGGGCCAATGGGGCCTGTCCCACCCCGCAGCCCTATGAACTCAACACGGCCATCAACTGTAGAGATGAGGTGGTCTCTCCACTGCTCCCCCTTGCTGCAGAGCAGCAGCCAGGAGTGGGCTGTGTCACCCCCTCCTGTTCCTCTGGCAGCAGCCGCCACCGCAAGCGGCGCAGGACTTGCAGCAAATCAGAGGCAGCTGGGGGTGCCAAGCAGACGCTGCCTCCCCACACACTGGGGGGCAGCAAAGGTGGGGGCCAGCCAGGGAAGAGTAGCCCAGAAAAGGGAAAGGGTGCTGGGAGACAACAACAGGCACCCGTGTCCAAGCGCAGGAGACAACACAGAAAATTCCAATACGGCAACTACTGCAAATACTATGGCTACCGTAACCCCAACTGCGAGGATGGCCGGCTGCGGGTCATGAAGCCTGAATGGTTCCAGGGCAAAGAGGTGCTGGACTTGGGCTGCAACGTAGGGCACCTCACCCTGAGCATTGCCAAGAAGTGGAAACCTGCCCGGGTGGTGGGCCTGGACATCGATGGATCCCTGATACACTCGGCCCGCCAGAACATTCGCCACTACCTGTCCGAAGAGATCCAGCAACGGCAGGAGGAAGAGGAGGGGGCAGAGGGAGCTGGCCCCAAGAGAAGAAGGAGCTGCTTCCCCGCCTCACTGACAGCTAGCAGGGGACCCATTGCTGCCCCCCGGGTGCCCCAGGACGGGGCAGCTGCCGACTTCCCTGACAACGTGATCTTTGTCCGGGTAAGAGGCCTGGCCTGGGTGGGAAAGGGGCTGCCAGGAGAAAATCCTTCCGGGCTGTAGCAGCCACCTACCTGGTTGCTTTCAGTGAGAGGTGGGGATTCGCCCAACTGCCCATATTTATAAGGTGGTGTGAGACATGCCCCTGACAATCTGAGGTGGGGGGTGGGTTCTCTCCCATCCTATAGGTAGATAGCTCATCTCCTAGGCTGGCCAGTGGCTTAGATGGGAGAAGGCTGGTAGTATGGGGGGCTGTTTTTGGATAAGGGAACTGGATCCTGCTGGAATGGCTTCTCTGGCTGATAATAGGGTCTGTTTTGGGGAGATAAATGAGAGACACTCCATCTTGCTGGAGGGGGTGTGTGTAGGCGGCCACGATTCCTCATGCTTAGGAGTTCTGTGCAACTGACAAGATGGTGCTGCCTGGGGATAAAGGGGGATACCAGTTAAAAGGCTCAGTGCAGCTTCCCTCCGTAGAGCCCCTTGTGTGAGGGGATGCTGCGTTGTACATTCTGTCCCCTTAGTCAAAACACTTGTCCTCCCCCACCCAAGCACAAGAGGGAGTGGAGGTGCCTGTGACCTTGGCTAATTTGGTTCATGTCCTTGCCTCAGTTAACCTAAAAATGTGCTGGTGCCTCTTGCTCTGTAAAGCCTTGAGGTTGTGTGATGTCCAGAGCCTGCTCTTGGATGAACTAAGCGCCAGTGGCAGCAAATGGGGTGGTGTGTGGGGAAATGTAGTAGCCAGCTGATCTGCTAGCCCAGAGGTGTGGAACCTTTTTTGGAATGGGGGGAAATAACACCCAAAGAAACCTCATCGATGTGGCCCCTGACTGGAAAGGAGAAAGCTGCTCCCCACATTCTCCTTGCACACCAGAGATTGAAGGGGCAAGCTAGTAGATGTGTGCTCCAACCCCACAGGGGGAACAGTAGGGGGTGGGTGCCTAGAGCACCAGTGCAAGCTCAGCAATGCTGGGGGAAGCCCTGTACCTCACGGGCCAAATCTAGGCAAGCTGGGGGCTGCATCTGGCCCCCAGGCCTTAGGTTCCCCACCCCAGTGCTAGCCTAATGGAAGGTAGAAGTGCTGCGGGGGTGTGTGCTGCAGGGTGTGTGGGCTCTGAAAAGCTGAGCTGCCTGCAGACATGGCCTTGTTTTAGGCCCCTGCGGAGATCTGGCTGGGACATTTCTTGAGGAGGAGCAGCTGTGTTGGGTGTCAGAAGGCTGTTCACTCCAAGCTTAGAGTTTCACTTCTGTCCTGCTGGTCTATCTGCAGCCCTTATTGCAGGGCTTGTCCGTAGGGTGGTTGAGAACAGGTCCAGAGAGTGGCTCAGGGGAGCAGCCTGTCTCTGGAGCAGTGCACACTGATACCCTCGGGGCTGGAACAGGAAGGATCCATCTAAGCTGGTGGGCAGGTTTCTAGCACAACTTATCAAGTTATTTTTAAATAAGGATGAAGCATGTGGCAGAACTGGTCAGTTTTGGGCATAGGTTTCTGGTTTATATCTTGTTTCTGTTCTCAGCACTCCTATTCATCCTCCTTTCCCCATGCTTCAGTTTCCTTGCTGTCAAATGCTCAACCTTGCTCCTTGAATTAAGGAGCCTAGCTCATTTGAGTAGCTGAAGGACCCAAGGGCCAGAGTTCCCCAGTAGATCCTTCACAAGCCTCTGTTATGCTTTGAGATCTGCCAGTGAATGGGCAGAAGGCTGAGAAATAGACATGCTTGTCTTGCTCAGTGGTACAGGGAGAAAATCTGATGTTAAAACCAGGCCAGGATCCTTGACTGGAGAAATCAAGTGGTTGGAATCCAGAAAAATATTTCCCGTACCCAGTCCCAGCTGTGGGGTGTGGTCATTTTGCCCTTCGCACAGCCTAGATCAGGCCTGCAAAGGAATTGAAAAGCACTGGCCAGGCTTGGGGATGCCAGTTCTCATCTCAGGGTTGATAATAGCAGGCACTGTGGTGGTGGGCAGAGCGAGAACATTTCTATGCACAGGTGCCGATGGTGGCTCTGCTTGGGTTCTTTTCACCCCTTTGCAGTGATGTTAACCACCTGGGCAAGGCTGCCCCTGTCCTGCTGTATTGCTAAGACCCTGCCCCCAAAAGGAGGCCTGGTGCAGGGTGGCATCAGAGGTCAGCCACCCCATCCCCCTGTGCCTTGCACTCACAGTGGGAGCCAGAGCAACCCAACAGCTGGCTCCTCTCTGCTATGCTCCACATTTCCATGGGAGGGGAAAGCAGAGCACCCTGACTTTGGGCACTCCGTTTCCCACTTCCACAGTTTAAAAAAAAAAAAAATACAGCGGGGGAGCGGGAGGGGGAGCAGAGAGAAGCAGGCTGCCAGGTCACACCAGCTCCTGCCAACGCCCTGTGCCAGGCCCCCTGGAAATCCCCTGGGCCTTATCCCCTGAGGCAGCCGTTGCAGGACAACTCTCCCCCTCTTTTCCCCCCTTCCCCTCCCACACACACCAACTGTGTTGGCCACCCTGAACTGTGCTATGGATGGGATGGCTCTGCACCTGGGTGCTGTCTGTTAGATACAACAGTAGATCCATCCTCTAAGGTAGGAAGGCCAGCCCCTCCCTTCCCGAGTCTCTGATCCACATGCTTGGACCTGTCGCATAGCAACCTCGCCCCAGCACAGCCTCTTGGGAAATCCAAAAGAAGACATGCCTCCCCTGTGACATGAGGTGCCCAGGCTCCCAGCAGCTTTGCTAAGCACAGTCTCCAGCTGGCAGTGGGGGGCAAAGCAGGGTTGGCATATCACATGGCATCCCTAGCCAGGGCTCCTTCCCGAAGCAAATGGAGTCAGTATTCCAAAGTTAACATCGCTGAAGACAGGGGCATTGTTTAGCAGTGGGAAGGAGGGATGGGGATTGAGACTTCCTGACCCTTTGACCTTGCACCCTTGGCAGAAAGTGACTAGAAAGCCACCATTCCGCACACTCTGATCCTGTAGGCCCCATCAGACTGTCATTCACCAAGCAGCCAGAGCACACAGGCCTCTCTTAAAGAGTCCCACCAGCCAAAAGACTTGCGTTAAAGATGGTGAAGGATCAGCCCTTACAGAGCAGTCTGGGTCGTGTGGCAAACTGGTCTACTGTGAATATCAACGTGAAATTGTCCAGCAAGGGACAACAAACACAGGATGGAGGGAGCGGAGAGCTTCCAGAGCTGGGCGTGGGCCAAGACATAAGGTTACCAGTGGGAGGATTGATGACTGAGGAAGGGCCCAGCAAAGAGCTGAGCTTATTAAAAAATGCATCTACTCCCCAGACTCAACTGGTTGGATATCCCCCCTCAGGATGGGCTTTTCATAGCCCAACGTCCTGATCCTTTCTGGTTTCCCCTCTGTTGCCGAGGGCAACACTAGCCTGAGTGCTGGTTGCTGTGAGGACCCACTCGAAGTTCCCACATGTGACTTTTCTGCCAGACCCCTTTCAGCTCACAAGGCAGGGAGCTTGCAGGTGGGCATGTTTCTGTGCTAGGTCTTAGTTGGGTGGACTGACTTGAGAGCAGGCTATGAAATGGTATGCCAGGATTGCTGGTGTTGCATGGGTGTGCCAGCCCTGGGCATGTAAGGATAGAGTTCTTTAGAGGCGTACATGTGTTGAACCATTAGCACTTTGACATGCACATAAGCTAGCATCTGGATTCTAGCCTGAGAAAATCCCAAGCAAAATACTCACAAGTTGGGAGAAGAAACTGAGGCATAGTGGGGATGTGATCTGCTCACCTGGCAGGTCAATGACTATGCAGCTAAGAGGCTGAGAGCCCCATAGGTCACTGACTTGGGGTGTAAATTCCTCCATCTGGCATGGAGGCTGGTAGATATTTACACACCCCCATGGGCTGATAACCCTCAGGTGAACTACCAAGTTTTTGGCTTCAGAAGCTGGCTGGATAAAAATTGCTGCTTTTTTAAATTTTTGTTACTTAAATGCCAAGTTTTTCTTACAATGAACAAAAAACCCCCCCGCCTGCATTAAAGGCCATCTGAGTGAACCCTGTAAAAGATTAAACATTTTCTAGCCTCTTCAAATGTTCAAGCCTGTGTTTCTGTAGGAAGAGGAAACCAGCTAACTTTAGGGGGTAGGCTGTCTGTCTAGCCCAATTGTAAATCAGCAATAACTCCATCATTGTCCTGAAAGTATCCTGTGAATAAGGATCAGCTGATATTAAGCTCTGTAGTTGCTTCAATAAACTGATCTAATACTAGGGGACCCTCCAAGGTAGGACAGGCCTGGCCCAAAAGTCTCGGCCAGGCTGTAGTTAGCAGGTAATCAGCATGGCCATCATTAGAAAATAACCAAACCACAAATGGGAAAGTTGATTGAAATCACTGACTGCAAGTGAGACTTCAGCTGGATGATGCACATCCATCTAGCCTGCTAGAGGTGGCACAAAGTATGGGCCAGGGTCTGTACGGAGCCAGGCTTGGCCCCCAGACCATACAGCAACTCCACTGCTCTCCAATGCCCCCCTGAGTGAGGTCTTATCCCTACTGCATTAGCATCATCTGCCAGTAGCCAGGGGTTTGGATGCCTGGCTTCTGACCCCAGCTATGCTGCTACCTCAGTTTCCCCTTCTAGTCTTTGGCTGGGAAGGTGTTTGAGTTGGCTATGATGGGAGGGGTTCTGACTTTGACCTCTTGGGGGGGGGGTCCTCCTGAGGGTCCTGATCCATCTGGGGGGGGGCAATGGGGTTAGGGTGCCCTTAGGGGAGCTGTGGGGTTAGGGCCCTGAAGCAGCAGCTGGAGGGATTCATGTGGCATCATGAGCAGCCCTTCCAGTCTCTGTTTAGGATGCTGTGGAGGGCCCTGATCTGTGGGGGGGGAGGCTATGTGGGAGGATCCCCAATCTGGATGGGATCTCTAGGAGGGTGGCAGGCTGGGTTCAGCTATAACCCTGGTAAATTGAAATGCAGGGAATTTGCTGTCCCAGAGGTTGAATTGTGTGAATCTCCCCACGCCTGGGTTACTGGGATCTTGCCTTGGGGCCAGTGATACATATGGATTTAGGGGCTCTGGGAGAGGGTAGGGCTGGGAGCCAGGACTCCTGGTTCTCTCCCCAGCTTTAGCAGAGGAGTGGGGGCTAGGAGCCCAGATGCATGAGTTCTTTTCCCACTTCTGGGAGTCTGGATTCCTGGTTCTCCCAGCTCTGCTGGGGCTGACTGGCTGCCGTGGTCCCACCCTTCTCCCCTCCCTGCAGGGTAACTATGTGCTGGAGCGGGATGAGCTGCTGGCGACACAGAATGCTGAGTACGACGTGGTTTTGTGTCTCAGCCTCACCAAGTGGGTGCACCTCAACTGGGGAGACGAGGGCCTGAAGCGACTGTTCAAGCGCATCTACCGCCACCTGCGGCCCGGCGGCATTCTGCTGCTGGAGCCACAGCCATGGTCCTCCTATGGCAAGCGCAAGAACCTGACGGTGAGTGGGCATGGGGCAAGATGTGCTGCTCCATCCAGCCCTCTGGTGTTGGGCACTGGGATTATCGCCACTGCTCTGTCTGATGCCCTTGTCCCTTCCCAGGAAACCATCTACAGAAACTACTACCGCATCAAGCTGAAACCTGATCAGTTCACCTCCTACCTGACCTCCCCTGAGGTTGGCTTCTCCAGCTGCGAGCTAGTGGCCAGGCCACACAACAGCTCCAGAGGTGAGTGCAGGGAGGGGGGGAACCTGTTTGGGGTCTGCTCCCAGTCTCTTGTGTCCTGCTGGCTGCTTGGCCCTGTGGATGCCTCTGTAAGTATGGGCTCCCTCTGGCCAGAGACCTTGTTTCCAATCACCCCGGCCATCATAGCTGGGGATCAGGGCTGCCATACCGGCAAGGAAATGCCATCCCAGGCTTATGGGGAAGAGAAACCAATCACCGCTCCACAAATTTTAAAACTTACCAGCTGGGCCAGCCTGCTGGAAAACTGCTGCCAAACTGAATAAGCCAATCATGGATGGCTGCCATCACAGTAAATACTTTGCTTTGGAAACATTCAAGTGACTATAGTGAAATGTTATATTATCAAAGCTAAAATACTGTTGTTGCAATTTTAAAATGTTTTGATAATACAGTAAGTAACGTTCATGTAATATTTATAACATCAGGCTTGGCAGAACTCTATTTGCATTTCAGTGGTTAGTGGAATTTATACTGAAGCATCCTTTCAGGTTTTCATCCCTTTAAAGTTTCAGTTGTAAAAGATGATGGATTTTAAGCAGTCCCCCCCCCCCCCCCAATTGATTAAGTTTTCAGTTGTATGAAATTCAGGTGAGGGGGGCAAGAGACCAACAAGGACTTAATGTTGATTTATAAACAGTTGAAACAGATTGTCAACATCATGTGTTGAAATAGACAATGGAAATACCCATAAATCAACAAATCAAGCCAGTTTTTAATACACATTGATTAGTCCATTTGTAACAAGGTGAATTCCAAAATCACTGGATTATTTTACTCTAATGTGCTCTCAACATTTTTCTTCTGTTGCTTGTCTGTAAACTTCAGTCATCCATGGAAATATATTTTTTGTTGGTTTGGATATAAGGCAAAAGACATTACCAACAAATCTAATTTGTCAAGCCTAACTGCAATATAGTAACTGATCTATTTACTTTCTAGTGCCATGTAGCAATATATAGCACTGATATTTAGCACACTCACAAGACAAAGATCAAAACAAAATGCTTCATTGGATTTGATAATTTCAAAATGTTTGAATTTGGTTCCAATTGACTCTTCCCTGTGAAGCATTTTGATTTGGCCAAGCTAGGCTTTCTGAATGAATGTGTGAAGTTAGAATGGGTGTAAATAGCAGTGCTCTAAGTGAGATGCTAGAGAGGGTACAGCTGTTAATCAATCTGTGGAACTCCTCACCAGGGGATGTTGTGAAGGCCAAAATATAATAGGTCAAACAAACACACTTGAAAATCCCTGTTCTGTTCACTCGCTCTGAGGCATATGACCCTGGCTGCTGGCAGAAGACAGGATCCTGGGATAGGTGGATCATTGCTCTGACCTAGTAGGGCCCTTATGTATGAGATTGGGGGCAGAGAAGATTAGGACAGCCTGCCTGCACGCAGCTGATGGCAGGGGGAGTGGGAAACTCTTGCAGACCTAGGCATGAGCCTTCTGGATTATAGTGGGCCTCTTTGGGGATGTGTGATGGCAACAGGTGTAGGCTTGGCTGGGATCCCTGATTTAGCCCCTTGTCCCAGCACCCTCTTCCTGGGATCCATCTGAGTCCAGCCATAGAGGATTCCCTCCACCATGAGTCTAGTCCAGCAACTGACATGTGACAGACCCACCTAGTGAGCCTCTAGTAACAAGCTTGATTTATAGCAAACATACAGATCAATTCCCCATCTGCTTTTTCTGAGGGGGGACAGAGCAGGAAGGCTCCTGGTGTATTCCCTGCATTTGCTCAGCAGAGCCATAGAAACATAGGTCTATCAGTGAGATCTAAGGGCTGGTCCATGGGAAGGAGATATGGGAGTGGAGTTCATAGGGCAGGGAGATTTCCTGGTGGAGCAGTGACTGTAGTAACACTCTCCCTTCCCCATCTGCCCACAGGGTTCCAGCGCCCTGTCTATCTCCTACACAAAGGCCGGCCCACCAGCCACTGAGATACAGGGGAAGAAGAGGATGATGCACAGGACTGGATGCCCCTTTTGCATTTGGAGGACAGCTGGGCTGAGCCCATCCAATGTGGGGGTTACAGGTCACTGTGGCCTGAAATTAGCAGACACTGAACATTACCCGCTTTCTATACCAGAGGTGCCTGCAGGCACATGGCCCCTCCATGCAACCGAATTTGTGGGGTGAGAGACTGTTCCCTCTGGATGCTACTTAGCACTGCAGCCTGGTGCAGACTTTTTGGGGGGGAAGGGATTGTAGGCTGGGCTGTAGCTGCCCCCATGCTGAATTCTCAGTGCCCTCACCCCACTATCAACTCCCAGCTGAGGGCTGGGGCTGCTAATCCCTACCCCTTCCTGAGCTCAGTGCATGGGGTGGGGAGTTAAGTAAAAACAGTAACAACAATTTTCTCTTCCCTCTCCCCTGCTAAGGCAAGAAAGGCTATTCCGGGGTTGCAGACAGAGGGGGTGGGGCAGGAGCCTCTTGCATTGATGGGGAGAGTAGCCAAGTCAACAGCTCCCTCAGCTTCCCTTTTGGTGCAAAAGGGTGATACCTCCCTGGGGAGGCCAAAACAGCCTGTTGGATTGGTGGGAAGTGGGCTGCAGCATGACTGGGGGTTCTGCACAGCTACCCCTCCCCCCACCATGCAATGTGGAGTTTTATCTTTACAGATGTTGATTCTATTATATATAAATAAAAGCTACTGATTATTGCCCTGCTGTGGTGGGAGGGTGCAGGGGTAAGGTGGGGGGAAGGTGCACTGAGCCTGCTGCACGGAGTGGGGGAGGGGAAGGAGAATTAGGGCAGCACCAGGCTACAGGGTGGGGGGGCGGAATCCAGGTGCCGGCAGGATCCAGCGCCCGCGTGGTGGAGCACAGTAGCATTTATTGCCCGGCTCGATCCGTGAGGCCCTTGTGCGCAGTACACATGGCACCTAGCTGGGCCTGGAAGCGCCGCCATACCTAGAGGAGAAGAGTAGCTGCTGAGAAAGGGGCGGGGCGCCAAACAATTCCGGAAAAGGGACAGACTATTGCGGAGGGCGGAAACGCGGGTCAGTCCATTCGCAAGCTAGTGATTCGCAAGCGGCAATCCCGGAAGAGCATGAAACTGAAGAGCCTATTGCGGAGAAGGCTCGGACACGCGCGGGGCAGAACCCTCGCATCCCAGGGAGAGGGTTACCTGGGCCACCGTCTCCAGCTGCCCCGGACGCCGGGCCCACGCGTTCAAGTTCTGTTCCAGCTGCCCCATCAGCCCTGCCGCCTCCTCCAGCTCCTGGGGGGGAGGTCAGACACAATCAGGCTACCTGCAGCCCCCCGCTTCTCCCTCACATAGTCCGGTCCGTTACCTGGGTGATGGTATCTAGGTAACTCAGCTTCACTCGTTCGAACTCGGCCGCCGAGAGTAGCTCCCGCCCGCCGGCCATGCCTCCCCGCACATGCGCAAAGCGGAGGGAGAAGATACCGCCCGCTGCGGCTCATGGGAAATGGAGTTTCACCCTGTCCACAAGGCAGGATGGGAAGTGTAGTCGATTTTACCCACCTCCACCACCTGGAGCAGAAAGGTCCCCTCCCCGCACAGTGCTTGGGAATTATGGGATATCCCGAGTCCCTAGGCATGCTGGAAAACAAGGCAATCCCTCTCCCCCTCCGGTCTCCACCACTCTCCTGAGAGGTGTTCCTCTCCCCACCCAGCTCTCCCTAACATTCAGGCACCACAGCTGAGCCCAGGGGGATTTATTGGGTGGCCCCACAGAGGATGGGTACAAAGGGACAGAACCATGTGAGTGGGAACATGGGTTGGGGAGCTGCCCACTGCCTGGCCCCAACCACAATGCCTGGCACCCCTAGGCATCCCACTGCTGCAGCTGGCGGAACATCTGGAAGGTGGAGGCGGGGGGGCGGATGTGGGGCTGCAGCAGCAAGGGGGGCAACCCCTCCACACCCAGGTAGGGGGTCTCTGCAAACAGTTCCAAGGGCTCATAGAACATCAGCAGGTCTGGGCCTTCAAGGTCAGGCTCCTGGAAAAGGGGGGGAGATACCCCATTAGTCAAACTGACAGCCACACCCACTCCGCCCAGCCAGTCCCTGCCCAGCACTCCAATGGGAGCCAGTGCTCCTTAGAGGGGACAGGCACTGTGCCTCATTCCCCATCACCCTGAGCCAGCCAGTCCCTGCTCTGGGGCTGGGTGGGAGCCAGAACACCCTAGAAAGGAAAGGCCCCTTATCAAAGTTACTCACCTTGCGGGGTTCAGGCTGGGTTCGGACAAGTGACAGTTTCTCTTGAAGTGCACAGCTGAGCACCTCCTCTGCAGGTACCTGCAGGCTCACAAGCCCCTGGTACAGCTGCTGCTCCCGGGGGATGTTCATGGCTGCATGAGCAAAAAGAGGCTGTATATGTCCCTCCCAGGGCTGAGTTATCAGGGGCTGCAAGTCTGGAGTGAGGGGCACCAGCAGAGCTAGGGAGCAAGGCTGGACAGCAGCAGCTGGGGGCACCCTGCCTCTCACCTGTGGCAGCCTTCTCCTCCACGTTGCAACGGACAACAAAGGACGTGGCCAGCAGATCTTGGGCAGCACGATGTGCATCAAAGGCCTCATGAGCGGCTGCCTGCACCTCTCTCTGCCCAGGGCCAGGCTGGAGTGCAGCTCGGGGGCTGCCAGGTTGCTGGGGGGTGGGGGGTCCCCTGCCAGCCCCCCCAAGGCCCATCTCTGTCCATGCCCCACATCTGCCCAATCCCATAGGCAGTGGTGCTACCCCAGCAGCAACAGAGGGGCTGCTAGAGGCTGAGGGCTCTGGGCTATGGGCTACATCATCCAAGCCAGAGCCCAACAGGAACCGAACCTAGGGAGGTTGGGGAAACAGGAGGTTAGCAGGGGAGAGGAGGACTAACCCAGACACCACTGGGGCAGAAATCCTTCCAATCCCCCCACAACCTCTGGGGCAATGACCCCCATCCATCAAACCGCCCACTCCCATGAGCCCCCGTAGCCCTGACACCCCCCAGACTCCCATGAAGCCCTGCAACCCTGACCCATCCTCCCATCAGCCACCGCGGCCGCCTATCGTCCTCCCCCTCGCTCCCATGTCCCCCCGAGGCACTGTTCCTCTTTCCGTCCTACTCCGTTCCCATGAGCTTCCGGAGCCTTGCGCCCCCCGCACCTGACGTCCCCCAGCGCGCGCCCCCGCCCCGCGCCGCCGCAGAATGCCGCCCCCGACACGCGCCGGGCTCAACGATATATCCAGGACCGAAAGGGCGCGGGGGGGCGGGGCCACGGGACGAAGCGGCGCGGGGGGTGGCCCGGCCGTTGGGGTCGCGTCATCGCCAGGGAGCGCCAGTTTAGCAAACGTCTGCGGCGCGGCAGCCGCTCTGCGCCGGGGGCGGGGCTAAAGCGACTCGGTTCCGGCCTCGTTACCAATCCCAGAGGCAACCCCAAGCCTCGTTCTGAGATGAAAATGGACCCGCCTGCTTCAGCCTCGTTGTGGCCTTAGCTAGGTGACTGGGCCCCACTGGGCGTCCCGGAGCCCGGGTTCTCGCCCCGCCCTCTTGCCACCAGCCCAATGAGCGACGGGCTTCTCCATGCCGCAGGCGGGGGTGGCAGAGACAGTCCCGTGCGGGGCGCGGCTCCCCAGGCGATCCAGCCCAGCCTGGAGCAGCCCCGCGGCGCCGAGAGGGGCGAGTGGGAGCCCCGCTCTGCTCTGTATCGGCCTGGCCTCCCCCAGCCAGTTCCGCACGGCGGTTCCCGCCCCCTGCCCTGCCCCCACTGCCCTCCCAGAGCCGGGCAGAGAAGCCAGGAGTCCTGCCGCCCGCCCTCCCTTCTCCGAAACTCCAGCCGACTGCTTGAGCGTCAGATTCAGTGTTGTTAGTGTTCCAGCGTGGTGCGGTGCTGGGGGCCGCAGGGACAGGTGCTCGGGCCGCAGGAACTCTCGGGCAGCCGGAGCTGGCTGGGGGGAACCTTGGCCGATGCAGCGCTGAGTGGGGCTCCCACTCGTCCCACTCCACCCCCAATAAGGTTAAGTCCACTGGTCTTACCGGTTATCTTATCAAGTGTATGCACTCCCTGGCTACGTCTACACTGCAATGCTATTTTGGGATACTGGAGTATCCCAAAATAGCTATCCTGTGTCTTCACAGCAAGCCCATTAATTCAAAATATAACAGGCTCACTATTCTGACATCCCTGTAAACCTCATTCCACGAGGAGTAAGGCATGTTTTGAAATTTGTTGTTGTGTAGATGGGCTGGTGTATCAGAGGCAGCAGTAGGGGGGAGCCAGGTTTTTTTAAACCACCTCCCCTTGCAGACCAGCTCCCACCTGCTGCCCCATGCTGTTGTCTCAAACAGAGGCAGCAGAGAGGGGTGGCGGAGGAATCCCCGGGAGTGGGGCCAGGAGCACACGGGCTGTCTGCCCTGCTCCTGGGGACTATTGAATAATTGTATAACTGCTAAAATGTGATGCAGTTACACAATTACTCAATTAATTGTGATCTAATATCCCTACTTTATCTGGCACTGGTGAGACCACAGCTGCAGAATGGTGTCCAGTTCTGGGGGCCCCATTTACAGAAAAGATGTGGATGCATTGGAGGAGACCAGTGGAGGGCAACAAAAATGATTAGAGGGCTGGAGCACATGCGTTATGAGGAGAGCCTGAGGGATTTGGGTTTAATTAGTCTACAGAAGAGAAGAGTGAGCCGGGATTTGATAGCAGCCTTCAACTACCTGAAGGGAGGTTCCAAAGAGGAAGGAGAGAGGCTGTTCTCAGTGGTGGCTGATGCTAGAATGAGTAGCAAAGGTCTCAAGTAGAAGTAGGGGAGGAGAGGGCTAGGTTGGATATTTGGAAAAACTATTTCACCAGTGGAATCTTCATTCCCAGAGGTTTTTAAGTCCCGGCTTGTCAAAGCCCTGGCTGGGATGATTTAATTGGGACTGGTCCTGCTTTTAGCTGGGGATTGGACTCGACCTGAGGTCTCTTCCAATCCTATGAATGCTGCTGAGACTCTCCACATTATTGCCATGTCCTGCCCCCGTTAGGGGTTCTGATGTTAAGATGTTGTGAGCTTAGAGGATGTCTTCAACTCTCCCCCAGAACAAACAAAAAAACCTGTCCCTTGTTTCCACATTTGCTCTCTGGTCCCTCTACTCTTGATATCTCTGTTGGTTGGGAACTGATCAATGGCTCAGGGTTCTTGCTGGTTTTGTCTTTAAGAGAAGTACACAAGGCTTTGAAAAGGGAAAGAAGGGCCCATGGGGGCATGGATGGAAGGACAAGTAGAAGAGGTCGGAGGAGGGGTGCATATGTGGCTAGAGCAGGGATCTGCAACCTTTTCAAATCAAAGAGCCAAACTACATCAAAATTCAGAACAAGTGGTGAACAAAGAGCTGTATAAGAATGCTCATTTGCACGACTGGAAATATACACCTTAATATTATTGATAATTGACATGATGATTAATAATAATATAAATGAAACACTGTACTCACAGACGTTATTTAATGGGACTTCTGCTGCTGCATCTTTTTGCATATTTCTTTGAAGTTTACATCATAACTGGTCAAATTTAGGTTCATGCAGGCATCCAAGCTACATGAGTAATGATGCTTGTTTAAAATTTTGAATTTTTCATTTTAAAAATTGCATATATTTTGGGAATGACCAAAGAGCCATATTTGGTTCTTACTGACCCATATTTGGCTCAAGAGCCATGGGTTGCTGACCCGTGGGCTAGAGAGAGGGTCTCAGAGGCAGCAGCACAGCAACCGAGCCAGCAGATGGCTCTCTGGGCTCAGTAATTTAACAGCTTTTCTCATCTCTGAAGATTTTGCTTCCTAAACAGACAAACAAATAAATGATTGTACAGAGCTACAGTCCTGTTTGTGAGAGTAGGATCAGGATACATAGGGCACCTGCAGCCTCCACTGCATGGCTCAGCCACCCTGTGCCTAGCCCTCAGGCTCACCAGTGATCCAGGATGGGCCAGCAAGACACCCTAGCAAGGGAATTCCCCACCCACCCCCAGCAGAGACAAGCTGGGCCAAGGGAGCCCCATGATGCAGCTCTGGTGCTATGGCCACTAGGATGATCCCCCCCCGTTCCATGCAACCACTTCTGGGGAGTGTTGTGAAGAAGGAGGGATTTATTCACTTAATTGTGGCCAATGCCCTGAGCCAGGACAGGGAGCAGCTAGGGGGCACATCTGCTTGGGAAGACAAAGTTCCCCTCCCCCCACAGGTCATTGTAAGAGAGGTAGTTCCCCCGCCCCACCATGGGGCATTGTGGGAGAGGTAGTTCTCTCCCCCCGTGAGGCACTTTGGGAGGGGTAGTTCTATTCCCCCCCCGTGGGGCATTGTGGGAGAGCTGGTTCTCCTCCTGCCCAAAAGGCCCATGATCTCCTGTCCTCTTCAGCACTCAGAGGCTCATGTCTGGGCCAGGCTGGGCCAGAGGTGGGGGGGCACAGCTAGGGCAGGGAGGGGTGTGGGGTATTGCACAGGGAAGGGTAGGCACTGGGTGGTAGGGGAGCAATGGGGAGCCCTGTTTGGGAGAGGGGAGCACAGGGGGAAGGGAATCACCAGAAGGGAACTGGCTGGGGGCAGGGGAAGCCAATGGGAGGAACACTGGGGGGGGATTGGGGGAGGGGAGCCCCCACAACACCATTGTCACTGACACCGCCTGCAGAGGTTCTAGACATGTTTATTCTCATGTCCTGTGCACAGACAGACATGCTGTAAGATGGGGGACAGATCCCCTCAATCTCCCACAATGCCACAGGCTGAGGCTCCTGCCCTTTCTTACCACAGCCCCCCTGGCAGAGAGGGTAGGGCACATGTGGATGCTGATTGCCATGCTCAGAGCCTGACCCTAGTCCCCTGCTAGTGGCCAGCATGGGGCACTGGGCGGATGGGGAGCTGGGGCACATGTCCCCTCTCTGTCCTTGCAAGCTGCTGTAACTGGACATGGATAATGCACAAGAGCCTGGAGATGTCACGTAGCAGGGCAGCCTCGGGGCATCCTGGGTCCTGGGGGGCAGCTGCTGGGGCAGGGGCCTGGGCAGGGAGAAAGAGACAGGGTGAGCTGGGAGGGACATAGCTCTGCCACCCCCGCCCCAGCATATTCTGGGAAAGGGGCAAGTTCAGGGCTAGTGGGGGGGGGTTCCCCTTGGCCCACCCCAGAGCATTCTGGGAAAGATCCCAGGTGGGAGGCAGGGACTCACCCGCCGGCACCGGATCCAGAGCAGGCCAAGGGTCAGGCCTGCTGCCACGGCTGCCAGCCGCACCCAGTGCAGTGGGACACAGGGACAACAGCCTCGGGTTGGCTGAGCCAGTGCCCCCCCTGGGTGGGGCACCAGCAACCTCTCCCCAGCCCGGCAGCGCGGAGGCTGTGCACAGCTGGGCTCGGAGACTCTCGACAGCAGGACCACGAGTACCCCTTGCACCCACATGGCTGGGCTGGGTTGGGTTCATGGCCCAGGGCCCAGAGGTTCCAACTTCCCAGGTCCATTGTGAGGTGGTGGAGCGGGGGCAGGGGAGAGAACACAGCCATCCAAGGGGGCTGCAGGTCAGGAGTGAGGGGCACCAGCAGGGCTGGGCTAGTAGAGGCTGCAGCTTGGGAGTGAGGGGCACTGGGTTTTGTCATTCTGGTCTTAGTCTCTATCTGTCTGTCTCCCCCTTCTATCGACTCAGTGACTGTGCAGAATGTGCCAGCCAGGGTGAGTAACATAAAAACCAAACACCCTAACACACCCCAGCCCTTAGGGCTGATAGCCAGGATTTCTGGGTTCGCTCCTCAGCTTTGGGAGGGGTGGATCAGTTCCTCAGGGATGAGGCTGAGCCTGGCTGGTACTTTGCCTCAGAGGCACCACGAGAGGGCATTTTTGTGTTAAATTTTCTTCTGCCATGGACTGTCTTCTGTGCCCCTCACTCCCAACCCACAGCCCCTGCCAGCCCAGCCCTGGCCTCACTCCCGCCCTGCAGCCCCTGTTGGCCAAGCCCTGAAAGTGGGTATGTGGGGGCCATGTTTCCCTATGCAGGGGGGAGGATCCAGAGCAAAAGCTGAGCAGTCAAGGGAGAGGAACCTCTTGGACTTTCTCTCCAATTTCCCCTCCCACCCCCCACTGTTGTTCCAAAGATGCTCAGTGACTGCAGAGAGCAGGCCTGGGGGGAATCCAGTCCCTCTCCCCACCAGCCTGTGGGCACCCAGCTGAGGCTTGGCCTCTCCCCAGCACCAATAACAAGCTGCTCTTTCTTTGCTGCCTCCTCCACTCCACCCTAGGACAGCTGCTGGTAAGCGTGCATTGTCCAGCCTGAGCTGGAACAGGGTGGCTGTGGGGGAAGGGAGAGAAGGGGGGGAAGGGAACAGAACAAATGTCTTTGTTCCCCCGCCTTCAAACAAACAAACTGTGCCGCCGCAGCTGGTTATACAGGGACCCCTCACCCGGTGCTGAGATGCAGCCACCTCTGGGGCAGGGCAGCTAGCTACTCAGGGACCCCTCGCACAATACTGAGATGCAGCCACCTCTGGGGCGGGGCAGCGGGTTACCTGCAGAGCAGTTTAAGACAGCAAGTGGGGATACATCCAGGGCCTGTGTTGGATTCTCCCTCAGTGACAGTTTGTCCCTGTGCCCAGCTGATACCGTTGAGGGCACAGGGGGGCAGGACAGAGCCAGCCGAGACAGGATTTTGGGGTTCTGGGCCCCAAGGGCAGAGCAGGGGCATTTCCTAACTAAGAGGCATCCTGGCTGGAATGTCAGATGGCACCTCTAATGCCCAAGGCTAGGCCCCACCCTCCCTGCACGGCGACCCCTCACACTTGCAGGCTTCACTCCTGACGTTGATATTTTAATAACCTGAAACACTGTGAAAGTTTCTTTATTACAAAATCTTATTGCCACCACCGTCCTGTCCCCTCCCCTCCACTGCCTCAGGGGGCTCCCTGCTCCACTCCGGGCCCCATCTTCTTTGCTCACATGGCCAATCCCCCAGACAGTCCTGGGGGGGTCACCTCTGCCCTGGTCACTCCACACCCTCTGCCTGAGACAGGCCCTCCCCAGTCCCACCCACACTAAATTAAAGCCCCCACTCTGAGTAGACGGCCTCTTTCCCTGAGCCAGGAGTCCTCCAACTCTCAGCTCCCCTTGCTCTAACCACCATCCCCACTCCCCTCCCAGAGCTATGGAGAGAACCCAGGAGTCTGGGCTCCCAGCCCCACTATCTGCTCTAACCACCAGCCCCCACTCTCCTCCCAGAGCTGAGAACTTGAACTCAGGAGTCCTGGCTCCATCCCCTCCCCAAGGCACGTGTTGTTAGTGGCCCCTCCATGTCTGACTAGGCCCTGCAAGCTCCCTTCACATGTGCGGGACTGTAGCGCATCATCAGTGCCCCAGGTCGGGTCAGGCGGTGGGGCCACGAAGCTGGGCGTGGAGCTGGGCCAGCTGCTCAGGGCTGGCCAGGGAGCGGAGCAGCCTGTTCTCCCATTCCAGGGCTGCGTTGCGCTCGGCCAGGTCCTTGATCTGCTCCCGCAGCACCTCCACCTCCTCCCGCACTGCAAACATCAGGTGGGTCTTCACCAGGTCCTGAAGCAGGGACAGGGCTCAGCAAGGAGAGACGCGGGCATCCCACCCCTACCCCAGAGTCATGCCCCACCCAGACAGGATAGGACTAGGGATGTACAATCCTGTTTAATTAGTTAACTGGTTAAACATTAAGTTTAACTGGTTAACTCATTAAATGGGGTTGCGCTGGAACCGGCACTGTTTCGTAGGCAGGGGCTGCTCCAGCCCAGCTGCTTCTGAACCCGCACTGGGCTGCTGGCTCTCGCTCGCAGGCTGGGAGTTGGCAGCCCTGCATGGGGCCGGAAGTGGCAGCCCCCCTCTCTCTGCTGCTACCTCTGGCCCCACACGAGGCGGGGGGCTGCTCCTGGGTAACGGTTAACCATTACCCAGTAAGCATCCAGGGTGAGGCTTACTGAGTAACCAGTTAACATCCTTACACAGGACCCAGGAGTCCTGGCTCCCAGCCCCCCTGCTCTGACCCACCAGCCCCCACCACTCTCCACTGGCAGAGCTGGGGAGAGAACCCAGGAGTCCTGGCTCCCAGGAGCCCGTGATGCGTGAGGGGGTTTGTTTCCTATTACTCACCATGGCTTGCTCGATCTTGTTATCGATGGCAATCATGCTGCTGCCCGAGCCACTGGGGGACAGAGAGACATGGACTGAGACACAGAACAGGGCCAGTGGCCCTCACTTCCGACCCACAGCCCCTGTTAGCCCAGCCCTGGGCTCCCCTCAGCCCTGCCAGTGCCTCTCACTCCTGACCCACAGCCCCTGCCCCCCTAGCCCTGGGTCCCCTAGCCCTGCCAGTGCCCCTCACTCCTGACCTTCAACCCAAATGGAACCCTAACATCCCAAACTGTCCTGCACTTTATACCATGGCCCTGTCTCAATCCTCCACTGGGAACCAGCTCCCAAATTTAGCTTTTGTGCCCTAACCAGGTACCAGTGGGGGGCAAGGTCCTGTTATTAGACACCACAAATTTGCTCCTATTCAGCCCTAAAGCCCTCCAGTCACCCCTTAATCTGTGCTCATACCTCTCTGACACCCCACCCTGAATATTACAAATATTAACTCAGTGCAGAGCTGGCACCCATAGGTTCATCCTGATGTGTCTCCCAACACCATAAACTCACCCCAATTCCCAGAACCTTCCAAATCACCACAAATTCAACCAATCCCCAGCCTTCCCCCAAAATACACCCTGACACCCTCCCCGCAAGATGCAGGCAGCCCTGTATGACCCTGCCCCCTGAGGTGCAGCCCCCAGCCTGCCCCCTGGTACCTGTGGAAGATAAGCAGCAGAGAAAGCAGGGTTTTGTCCATGTCTCGGTGTGCGGCGCCCGGCCGCCCCCAACTCTGGGGCCCTGGCTTGGCCCGGGCAGGAGACGAGCCCCGAGAGGGGACAGGGGAGGAGCAGCCACGGCGCCGGGAGTGGGCAGGGTCCCCAGTATCCGGGAGGGAGCAGCAGCCGCAGCCGCGAGGCTCACCCCACGCCTCGAAGGAGCTCACCCTTGACTTGACCGAGATGCCCTGCGGCTCCCGTGCCATGGGGCCTGCTCCTTTGGGATCAGCCAAGTCCAGACCCTCCGATTCCCTGCTCTGCTGGGACCCACAAAGCCCTGCTTCCTTCACCTCAGTTCCAGGGTCCTGGCCACACAGCCCCTGGAAACATGGGGCAAGGGAGACGGATGCCGCTGCTCTGGTACAACAGCCCAGCTGTTTGCTGCCAGCCAGCGCTGCGCAGCCCCACTCATTCACTCCCATTGGCCAGGCATCGCCCCCCTTCCCTGGAGTGAGGGCACAGCCCAGCTGGGGCGCCTGGCACCAGGCCCAGCTGGCTGGAGAGCTGGCTGGAGAGCAAGCGACAGACCCTGAGAGGAAAGAAGCCCTCCTCCTAACTCTCCCATGGTGTCCCCCCTTCCCTCTTCTCAGACGCAGCCACAACACCTAAGAATACACCTCTCCCCATTCAGTGTCACATGGCCTGGGCCAGCCCAGCCTCCCTGATCCAGCCAGTCCCTGACCTGGGGCTGGAGAGGAGCTGGCACCCCCTGGGGGGTGGGGCAGGGCCCATGCTCCCATCTCACAGGTGGAGAGGTACATACATAGGGCGAGGGATGGAGAATGCCCACAGATGACCAGGACGTTGGGGGGCTGGGGGGGGCAAAGGTGGCTTTTTGAGGGTTGTAACTCCCATGGTGGGAGGCAGGACACATGGGGGGGTAACCACGGAAACCAGAACCACAGCAATTACATAACACACCCCCAGCAGACATCTACTCTGGGACCAGAACCCAGGAGTCCTGGCTCCCAGCCCTCCTGCTCTAATCCACCAGCCCCTGCTCCCCCCCACACACACACCTGCCCGAGTTAAGGAGAGAACCCAGGAGTCCTGACTCCTCCTCTTTAATCTCATGGTCCCATGCTAGGAAAGTTTAAGAATACTTTGCCCCCTAGTGGTGAGATAGCAGCCACCAGCTGGGCTCCCGGCAGTCTGTCCAGGAGGGGAGTGGGCTTCTGCAGGTGCCCCTCACTCCTGACCCGCAGCCCCTGCCAGTCCTGCCCTGGGCTCCCCCAGCTCTGCTGCTGCCCCTAATTCCTGACCCACAGCCCCTGTGCAGATGGGATAAGGGTGAGGGCTAGTCTGAGTTATGAGGGAAGCAATCCCTGGTTTCCCGTCATACCCCACTGAGTCAGACAGATGCAGATCAAACCCCTGCAGAGGATGCGAGGCTGTTTATTGACATAGGCCCTACAAAAACTCCCCTGCACCCACCCCAATAGCCTTTGGCAAGGGGGGAATACAAAGGGAATGTAGATACAGAACAGCAATGTCAGCTGTGTTTGTGTAGGCCCTACAAAAACAAACTGGAGAGGGATTTAGCCAGGTACAAACTGCAAGGTTAGTGGGTGCTGTGACAGGAGGTCAGGGGAGGGGAAGCTAATACCCAGGTAATGGAGGGCCCTCTGAAATAGGATGCCATTGGCTGCCACCATCATGCCCCCTTCCCCAAGGTGGCAGCTGGAAGTGAGATGTGATAGCTACTTTGTTATGGTAGGGTCTCTGGGAAGGATTGGGGCCAGCCAGTTTGTTATAAGTTTCTGTAGGTTCTCTAGAAACTTCAGAGCTACATAGGCCACCTTGTTATTATCGGGGGCTTGGAAAGCATTACAGGTTGAACCTCTCTAGTCTGGCACTCTCTGATCCGGCATGATTTTAGTTAGTCAGATGTCCTCTTATGTGTGTGGCCAAGTTTCCCACAGTCCCATAAAGTTTATTTACAGCCACCAGTCCTGGCTCTCCATGTTCTGTGCTGTTATTTAGCTCTAATTTGCCTCTAAATATCTTCTAAGAGCCCAGTAAGCAGGGGAAGTGTTGGTAATGCTGCTAGATAATATTGACCTCCTATTGTTTGGCAAATTCTCTGGTTCAGCACCAGTCAGGTCCCAAAAGTGCAGGACTAGAGAGGTTCAACCTGCAGTTTGTTATTGTAGGGTCTACTAGAAGGAACATGGCAATGGTTTGCTATTGGAGTATTTCTATGATTTACACACACACACACACACACACACACACGCAGGCCTGCCGCCAGCCTGTCCCATTGCCAGGATCCCTCACTGTTCCTCCCCCCAGGCTTGTGGGCCCCACACCATCCCCTCTCCCACTGCCAGGATCCTGCCCCCAACTTCCCCAGTGCAGGCAATACAACTGAGTCACATCCGCTGCCAGCCATTCAAACGCAACTTCCCCTTCCCCGGCTTCCTTCCTCTTCTACTGCTTGCGTCTCCCTCTCTCCCATTCAGTCCCCGCATACTGCTCCACCACATGGCAGCCCCTTCACCAATCGTCCCAGCACTCCCCCTCCTCCAACCATTCACTGGCAAAACAGGAAGTCCCACCCTCCACCAGGCACACTGGGCAGGAAGTCCCACCTCACCTGTCATCATCGCTGTCCTGGTGCCCCCCCATGGCAAACATAGATCGGGCCAGGCTGAGACGTGCACCAAAAGGGTCCGACGCTTTTCGAACAGGGCTCCCTTCCCGAAACAAGGGGAGGGCTGGGGAGGAGGGGCGGGAGCTTCGCAGTGGAACCTGTAGAGGAGAGACATCATTATGGAGAGAGGCCAATGAACAAGGTGGAGCAGAACGGACCCAGGCATCCTCCCTTGTCCCCACATGCTTCACTGGATGCTGCCAATGGCTCCGCGTCCCAAGGACAGCATTGGGCAGCTGCGATGGAGCCTGAATGCCTGGGTTCCTTCCATTTTTTCCTTGCCCACCAGAGCCTGGGGGGCAGTGGGCAGATGAAAATCACCCCTTCCCCGTCATGGTGATGAGAAAGGAGGAGGCAGCCGGGGAGGTGTCAGGGCCCAGAACCTGACCCCCCTTCCCTGGGCTATACATCCTGCTGAAGGAATGTCTCTCTGGGACAAAAGGTTAGATTCATGAGACATCTGTGGGTCTGCCTCTACTTTGTGGGGCCGAACTGGCTAGGGGTTCCTCCATCAGACCCATGGCCCAGTCGGCCTGATCCCACCTCCGATGCCAGATGCTTTCAGAGGAAATTTCTGCAATGCACCTAACCATATCACGGCACAGGAGAAGGTGGCCCTCAAACCTTACCCCATTAACTCCCATTAACTTCCATTGCCCCCAGCCGAGCTGTCAGCCCAGCCAGCATCCAGTGGTGGGGAGTTCTGCAGGCTGATGCAGCCCCAAGTGGTAGGAGGTCATTAGAATCAGGGTGATTGCAGGTCCAAAGGGAAGAGATGGAGCTAGGTGTGCAAGGAGCTGTCCCACCACTGCTATCTCCTCCCTCTCCAGCCACCACCCGTTTACTACCCCGTGGGCACCACCAACCCTCCACCTCCTCCCCAAATGCTTGTGAGCCCCCCTACCCTCTGGGGAGGGTATCCTAGTGGAGACCCCACCTATCTGGTGCAGGGGAGACATGGCTCCTCATACGGTTCAGAATTAACCCACAGGACTACCTACTGCAGGATTTCCACTGGGGATCTGATCGGTGAGGGGCAGGTAGACTCAAGACTGGACTGGCCCACAGGCCGATGCAAAGGGCCAGATACCAAGCTAGATGGGCCTGTGGGGTGGCCTGCTACCACGTGGGTCTCCCTGGCCCCATGAAACCCAGGCAACTGGGCCCCTTTACCTTGTGCCTCTCCTCCACCTCCCTCCGGATGCGCTGGGCGAGGCTCTGGGGCAGCAGCAGCTCTTCCACCCCCACGCCCGACTCCCCAGGCTCAGCACTGGCCCCATCACTCTGAGCTCTGCCCCCTGGAGTTCTCTCCCCACCTCCCAGCGAGCGGGGCAGGTGCTCGCCAGGCAGCGTGGGCCGGGCTGTGCCCTGGGAGTGGCCATGTCCGCCCCAACGCGCCTGCGGGGGACTGAAGTAGCCATGGGGCTTGGGTGCCAACCCAGCAAGCTCCAGGCGGGAGTCAAGAGACTGCGGGTGCCGGGCAGCGGCCAGGAGCCGCCCCACCACCTGGTGCTCCGGGTCCCGGTCGTAGAAATCCAGGCAGGTCCAGCGTCCCCGTTTATACGGCTCCCCAAGGCCCTGGTCCAGCTTCACCACCCGGAAGCGGGAGGCAGCGGTGCTGCCGGGTGGCACCGAGGGCCCGTTTCTGGGCAGAGTCGCATCCTCTGGTGGCTCCATGGCAGGTGGCGCCTCCTGCTGTTCGTACTCAGTGGTGATGCTGGTGATCTGGAAACTGCTCTTCTTTCTGCTCATGGTCCTGCTCCCGCGCCAGCTCAGCGGGGCCCGGGCAGCACCGGGCCAGCACCAGGCTCTCGGGGCGGTGACATGCCTGCGGGCAGCTGGGCAAAGGGGGCACCACCAGGGGCAGGCAGGACAGCCCCTGGGGTGCTAGCTCGCCTGGAGGTCAAGGGTCCCGGGGCAGGTTACAGGTCATGAGGAACACACTCCCAGGAAGGGGGGCGGTTTGGGGGGGAGCTGCTGGCATCCCAGCCCCGAGGCCCCCACCGTGCTGGGGGCAGCACTGGAAAGTTCCCTTAAGTTGGGCGCGTGCTGGGGGGAAGGGCCTGCAAGGTGCCCGGGGGCAAGGTCCGGGGGTGGGGGGCGCACTTTTCCGGCAGGGGGGTCTGGATTCTCTCTTCTGTGCCCGAGGAGCACCCCCCGCCCCAACTCCGGCCAGCGCCGCCGCCTGTTGACAAGTCCCCGCTCCAGGAAGTCCGGCCCCCGCCCCGACCAGCTGACTGCTCCCCCCCCGCCCCGTTAACCCCTTCCTGCTGCAGCACCCCATTCCCGCCCCGCCCCTTCCTTTCCCTTCCCTTCCCTTCCGTGCTGCAGCGCCCCGGCCTGCCCGCCCCCTCGCTTTCCTGCCCCTCCCCGCGGCAAGCGTCCCGCTGCATCTCTCTGCCCCCAGCACCGCCCCGGCCTGCCCCATCTCCCCGCCCCTTTAACACTTTCCCTGCCGCAACCCCCACCCCGTTAACCCTTCCCTGCCGCAGCCCCCCGCACCAATCCTTCCCTGCCACAACTCCCTCCCCTTAACCTTGCAGCAGTCCCCTGCACCGCTAACCCCTTCCCTGCCGCAGCCACCCCGCCCCATTAGCCCCTTCACTGCCACAACCCCTGTAACAAAGTGGAGATTGTATTCACCCGATTGCTTTGTTGCACGTGATTTCTACTGTGCTGTACTAAGCCCTCGTGTGCCTCAGTTTCTCTGGACACTACACCAATACCTAGACGATGGGAATTTCGGTGATAGCCTCCCCCACGTACACAATAGCTGATACTTTCTGCAACCTGAGCCTGGGACGGTTGTGTGACCAGGTCACGCCCTTTGCCGGAGGAAGCCGGCCAAAGGCTGGAAGCGGGTCAGGCTACAGGGCTGATACAGGCTGCTGGGGGTGTGAGTGAGTCTCGCTGGCTTAGGGTGCTAGGAGGGGAATGGGAGCCCTTGGCTCTGAGCCCCCTCTCCCCAGATGGATGGTGATGGCTACTTCTGGTTCCTGTGCTGACAAGTCTGTTTTATGCTGTGTCCCTGTCACCTAATAAATCTTCTCTTCTACCTGCCAGCTGAGTCACATCTGGCTGCGGATGGGGGTGCACAGCCTGGTGGTTCCCCTCCCCTCAGTAACCCCCGTTAACCCCTTCCCTGCCACTGCCCTGCTAACCCCTTTCCTCCTGCATTTTGCCTGGCCCCTTAACACAAGAACTTATCCCTGCAACAAACCCTGTTGCCAACTCTGTCCACATATCTACACAAATGTGCCAAAGGTTAAATGGATCACAAAGCAAGGTAACATACAAAAACCCTTAGAATATGTTAATCTCCCTGGACGCTCAGTAACAGATTTAAAAGTAGCATCTGTCTACCAAAAAAACTGCAGAAGCAGACTACAAAGAGAAACAGCACAGCTGCAAAATTCATTTGCAAATGTAAGGATCAAATTAGAACTGAATAAGGACTTAGAATGGTTCTCCCACTACAAAGGCAATTTTCTCCCTCCATATTCACAGCTTCCCTGTCAGCTGCTGGGACTGAGTGCATCAACCCAGACTGAATTGGCCTCCTTAACACTGGTCCTACACTTGATCACGAAGGATGAGTCTACACAGTACAGTTATTCCGAAATAAGCAGGCTGTGTAGAGTACCCAAACTCCCTTCTTTTGATGTGCTAGTTCATCTGTATATATCCCTGCCTCTATATTTCCATTCTATGCACCTCATGAAGTGGGCTCTACCCATGAAAGCTGATGCCCACGTAAATCTGTTAGTCTTTAAGGTACCACAGGACTCTGCCTTGTTTTTACACACATACACCGGCAGGAGATTGTCACAAGCTTGAAAGATGCTGCTTCCTCCTGCTGGTGAATGAGGGAAAAGCACCTCCCCTCCATGCCACTGGCCGTGCCAAGCCCACCTAGATTCTAGAAGACAGAAACTTACTCAGGTAAGGGGACCTTGTGCAACTGGCCATCCCACCCCAGAGGTGGCTGCATCCCAGCACCAGGCAAGAGGTCCTTGTGAAATCAGCCACCCCACCCCAGAGATGGCTGCATCTTAGTGCTGGGCGAGGGGTTCCTGTGTAATAGGCCACCCCACACAAGAGTTGGCCCCCTTGTAACCATCTGTTATGCCCTAGAGGTGGCTGCATCTCACCACCATGGAGGTGTCCCTGTGTAACAGGCTGCCCCACTCCAGAGGTGGCCACATTTCAGTCCCAAGCAAGGTGGCCATGTGTAACCCCCTCCTCTGCCCCAGAAGTGGCAGCATCTCAGTGCTGGGAGAGTGGTCCCTGTGTAACCGGCCACCCCACTCATGAGGTGGTTGCATCTCAGCGCTGAATGAGGGGTCACTGTGTAACTGACAGAAAAGAGGAGACTAAGGTGGGATATAATAGAGATTTATAAAATCCACTGGTGTGAAGAAAGTGAATAAGGAAAAGTTATCTACTTGTTCTCACAACATGAGAATGAGGGGTCACCAAATGAAATTAATAGGTAGCAGGTTTAAAACAAACAAAAGGAAGTATTTCTTCACGCAACACAGTCAATCTGTGGAACTCCTTGCCACTTGATGTTGTGAAGATCAGGACTTTAACAGGGTTCAGAAAAGAGTCAGATAAATTCATGGAGCATATTTATTAGCCAGTGTCCCTAGCCTCTGTTTGCCAGAAGCTGGGAATGGGCAACAAGGGCTGAATCACTTGATGATTCCCTGCTCTATTCATTCCCTCTGGGGCACCTGCCACTGGCCACTGTTGGAAGATATGATCCTGGGCTAGATGGACCTTTGGTCTGACCCAGTCTGACCATTCTTATGTTCTTATGACAGCTCCACCCCACAGGTGGCCACATCTCGGCCCCAGATAACCAGCCACCCCCACCCACAGAGGTGGCTGCATCTCAGGCTACCTTTAGACTACAATGTTTTATCAGAAAAAGGTACACAAATTGTGCTCCGTAATTTGCATACCTTTTTCTGATAGTTTTGTTGGAAGAGGCTTTTCTGAAATTTGGCCCATCCACAGTGGGCCAAATTTCAGAAAACCCTCCTCTTTTGGAAGAGCCCATAGAATAAGGAAGACAGGGCTTCTGAAAGAGTGTATCTGCTCTTCTGAAAAAAAAAAAAAAAAGTGGAAGAGCAGACGCATTCCCTGGATGCAGCAGAGTTTTTCCAGGATATCCCGGAAAACCCCCATAGCCTAGATGGAGCCTCAGTGCCTGACAAGATATTCCTGTGTAAACGACTTCCCAGCACCAGGATGCCACATCTCAGCTCCAACCGTGGGGTTCTCTTGTAACCAGACGCCCCACCCCACAGGAGGCCATGTATAAGTGCCAGGCGAGGTGTCCCTGTGTAACCATCCCTCCCGCCCCACAAGTAACTGCATCTCAGTGCTGGGGGAGGGGTCCTTGTGTGACCAACCCCCAGAGAGGGCCACATTCCAGCTCCAGGCGAGGGGTCCCCTTGTGCCCCAGAGGTGGCTGCATCTCAGCCCTGGGTGAGGGTTCCCTGTGTAACCAGCTGTCCTGCCCCATCTGTGGCCACATCTCAGCCTAGGCGAGTTGTCCCTCTGGGTATGTCTACACTACATGGCTCCATCGATGGAGCCATGTAGTGTAGACATACCCTCTGTGACTAAACACAGATCTTCAGAGGTGGCTGCATCTCAACTCCAGGTGAAGGGTCCTGGTGAAACTGGCCACTCCCCATGCCCAGAGGTGGCTGTATCTCAGCATTTGGTGGTGGGTGCTGTAAGAGCTGTTACAGCAACACGGGGTGTGGTCTCCAGCCCTGCTTGGTCTTTGGCTTTGGAAAAACAGGGTTCATGGTCCAGGAAACAGGGACACATGATGCCCCCCTCGCAGGCCAGTTTGCAGGCTCTGGGGATTCCTGGGGTGATCAAATACAGTTCTCCACCAGCAGCCTATTGTGGGGTGGCAGTGAAGGGCAGCAGCTGGGTGGGGAGGGTGCAAGTCGGGAAGAGCACCGGGGGTTGGGGATCTGTGAGTCAGGAGTGAAGGGCACCGGTGGAGGGGCTGTGGGGGGGAATGAAGGGCACCGGTGGAGGGGCTGTGGGGGGAGTGAGGGCCACAATGGAGGTGCTGTGGGTGTGGGAGTAAAGGGCACTGGTGGGGAGTGCTGTGGAGGGAGTGAGGGGATACTGGTGGGGGGATGTGGGGAGCATCAATTGGAGATTGCAAGGGGGAGTGAGGGATACTGGTGTGAGGGCTGCAGTTGGGGGAAGTGAAGGGCACTGGGGCGGATGCGGGGAGGAATGAGGGGCACTGGTGAGGGATTGTGGGGAGTGAGGGGCACTGGTGGGTGAGGTGCGGGGGGGAGCGAGGGGCACTGGGGAGTGCAGGGGGAGCGAGGGGCACTGGTGAGGGGCTGCAGGGGAGTGGGGGCAGTGGTGTGTGGGGTGCGGGGGGGAGTGAGGGGCACGGGGGTGTGTGGGAGTGAGGAGCAGTGGTGTGTGGATGCGGGGTGAGTGAGGGGCACGGGGGTGGGGTGCGGGGGGAGTGAGGGGCACTGGTGGGGGACTGCTGGGGGAGTGAGGGGCACCGCCGTCTCTCTCCCCGACCCCCCCCACGTTTCTCCATCCCCGGCTGCGGGGGGGCGGAGGGAGGCGCCGCGGGTTGGACGCTGCGTCAGCGGCAGCGGGATGGGGCGAGCGGAGCCGCGGGAGCCGAGCCGGGCAGGTACCGGAGCGTGCGGGGCTAGGCAGGGGCTGGGGGATGTGGGGGCAGGGAAGTGAGCTGGGTGGGAGATGTAGGGGCTGGGCAGGGGCTGGAGAATGTGGGGGCAGGGGAGGGGTCTGGGTGGGGATGTAGAGGGCTGCGGGATGTGGGAGGCAGAGAAGGGAGCTGGGTGGGAGATGTAGGGGCTGGGCAGGGGCTGGGGCATGTGGGGACAGGGAAGGGGGTTGGGTGGGAGGATGTGGGGCTGAGATGGGTGTGGGGCAGGGAAGGAGCTGGGTGGGAGGATGTGGGGATGGGATGGGAGTGGGGATGGACAGGGGCTGGGGGCATGTGGGGCCGGGCATGGAGCTGGGGACTGGGGAAGAAATGTAGTGGGCTGGAGGATGGGTGGGGAGGGGAAGTGGGGATAAGTGTGGGTTGGGGAGGGCAGATTGGAAGGGTGGGGGAGAGAGGGAGACATGTGGGGCTGGAATTGTGCATGGGGGAGATGGGTGCAAACCAGATCCCTCCAGTAACCCTCCCTTGGGGGCTGATTAAGGAGAAACTGGGGACTATCTATCCTCTATGCCCCCCAATTCAAGTGCGGGGGGGCCTCCTTGCCAGAGCCCTCCAGTCATAGTAATGGAGGGCTAAGGGCTACAGAGATGGGGCAGCATGGTGGGGAAATGTGCTGGGGTGTTTATGTGGGGCTGGTGGTTAGGGCTGCGGGGGGCTGGGGAAGGGGATGGGTGCTGGAGTGTTTGTAGGGGGCAGGAGAAAGGGATAGGACACTGGGGTGTTTGTGGGGGCTGGGAGAAAGGGATGGGACACTGGGTGTTTGTGGGGGCAGGAGGAAGGGGCTGAGGTGTCTGGGAGGTGGCTGGGGAGGGACATGATGCAGGGGTGTTTGTGGGGGCTGGTGGAAGGGACTGGGGATCTGGGCTGTCTGCAGGGAAGCCAAGGGAAGGAGACAGGGCTCTGGGGTGTTTGTGTGGGCCAGGGAGAGTGGCTGGGCTGTCTGTGGGGAGGGCTGAGGAAAGGGGCTAGGAAACTGGGGTGTCTGAGGGAGGCTGGGGGAAGAGGACGGGACACTGTGGTATTTGGGGGTCTGGGGGAAGGAGCGGGGAGGCTTGGGTGTCTGTGGGGGAGTCATGGGAATGGGACAGGACACTGGAGTGTTTATGGGGGCTCTGGAGGAAGGGAATGGGGGAGCTGGGGTCCAACTGAGGGGACTGCAGGCCACCGTGACCGCCCTCTCTCTGCCAGGCCCATAGTGGACCCCACGAGGTGCTGGAGGGCTGGGGGCAGCGCCTCACACCGACCATGGACCGGAGACCCCCTGAGCAGCGCCAGAGGAACCCGGGTTGCAGCAGACAGCGGGGGTGATAGGGACTCCTCCCCCCTGACTGGAGTGTCTGGGCCAGCCATGACCCCCACAGGTCCCTCCTGCCCCCTCGGATAGCTCGGTCCCTGGCTGCACAGCCCAGAGCCAGGCCGCACCCAAGGTACCAAGAGGCAGGGGAGGGATCTGGGGGGTTTTCCCTGTAATTCTCAAATACCCACCCCCAACCTCTCTCCAGCCCTCCTCAGAAACCCAGCCCCCTCCTGCCCCCACATCACACCCAAATCTGGGGGGGTCTGGCCTGTGCGTGTACCGGGGGGATAGAACCCAGGAGTCCGGAGGGGGGGGGTCTGCCCCGTAGGTGTCTGGGGGGGATAAACCCAGGAGTCCGGGGGGAGGGGTCTGGCCTGTGGGGGGATAGAACCCAGGAGTCCAAAGGGGTCTGGCCTGTGGGTGTCTGGGGGGATAGAATTCAGGAGTCTGGCCTCCCACTGCTATGCCTACACCCCAGTCCTACTAGTGCAGAAAGGACCCATCTCTCGGTTGCTGCTTGCTGCGGCCTTCGGTGCCCGGTGGTGCACTCGCCCACTAACACTGTGTCCCTGCCCCGCAGTGCCCCGCTGGGCTCCCTGCCCACGCGGACTGGCCGCCCGAGGGAAGATGACCACGAGCCCCCAGGAGGCCCTGATCTCTGCCTTCCTGCACTTCATCGAGGAGCGGGGCAGCTGGGCGTACGGGGCGCTGAGCCAGACCTGCCAGGCGGGACATCCGCTGCGTGGAGACATGAACCTGCTCTACCGCAAGAGTAAGCTGGAGTGGCGGCAGCACAAGGATGATGAGGCCAAAAAGGGGTAAGCAAGGGTCAGGACGCCTGGGTTCTCTCCCTGGCTTTGCCCCTTGTTGGGCTGCATCATTGGGCTCCTCCTCATGTTTCCTTAGATGCTTTATTACAAGGAATCCCCAAACTCAAGGCAGATTCTGACCCCAAGGGCCAGGAGTTGCCTGGGGCCCAATTAGCCCACAGCTGAGAGGTAAAGGTCGGCCGCAGACCAGGTCTACTGGCTCATCATGGCCCAGCCTGGTGAAGTTAAGGGGAGCTGGGGCAGCCACACAGCCCTATGAGGCCCAGGGCAGTTGCTGGGCGCTATCTATGGCAGCCACATGGTGGGGTATGGGTTTGGGGCAGCCCCTATCCCTGTGAGTCTGGGTTCCAGGGCTGCCAGCCCAGCCCCCCAGGGTGTGGGAGTCTGGGGTCCAGAATTGGGGTCTAGGCTGCTGGTGCCCTGCCCTGTGGCATAGGTAACACACATGTGGCCCACAATATGGAGTAAGTTGAGAAGACCTGTCATAAAGCGTTTAGAAGGGACCGTCTCTGGATGGCTGTTTATACAGGGATCCTTCACCCACCACTGGGACAGATCAGGGTCCCCTCGCCCAGCACTGAGATGCAGCCATCTCTGGCTTGCCCCCAGGCCGCTGTGGCAGGGTGAGCAGTGGTGCCTGGAACAATGCGATGCCATGCAGTCCAGGAGCTGCGACTCCTTTACCCAGATCTCATGGCCAGTAGCTGCTGCAAGGCATTACAGATGCAGGATAGAGCAGAGGGTGCAGCAGCAGCTGGCTGGACTGGCAGCAGAGTGCCACACGCATGCAAGATACAGCACAGAGTCCCGTTGCTGTCACTGCCCAGATGTAGCACGCTGCACAATGACTAGTGCACACGGCACCTGCATCCCACATGCCAATGCCATTCTCTGTGCCATGGCTGATGGCGCAAACACTGCTAGCCCTTGCACTAGTCATGCGATCATTGTTGTGCTCTGGCACCATGACACACTGTCACAACTGGTAACATACACTGCATCTGCATGGAGTTCTAGGCACGCTGAGCACAGTGGCGCAGCCATTAGCACAAGTGCTATGTGTTCTCGTGTGGCACCACTGGCTGCAGCCTCTGTGCCTGCCTTTGGGAGCAACAGTAGTGTTAGCAGGGCCCTCCCTGGGCCAACGGGACAGGAGCCCTTGCCTGGGCTGCGGGGAGCGAAGGCTTGTGGGCCTGGTGGGAACCGCAGCACCCAGATGGAAACAGCTGGGCTGTGAGCCATGGTCTGGCTCCACCATGGGCATCTTAGGAGTCCCTCTCACCCGGGAATAACACTGGGAGGGAGCTGGGGGAGATTTGGGGAGGGGCCTGTGGCAGGGGCTGGTAGAGGCCTGGGGAGGGGACAGCAGCAGGGTCTGGAGGACCTCTGGAAAGAGGGCTGAGGGAGGTCTGGGGAGTGGGCTGTGACAGGACCTGAGGAAAATCTGGGGAGGGGGCTGTGGCAGGGTCTGGGGGTGCCTGTGGTGGGGGCTAAGGGATATCTGGGGAAGGGCTGCGGCATGGGCGAGGGCAGGTGTAGGGAGGGGGCTGTGGTGGGGACTGGCAGAGGCCTGGGGAAGAAGCTGGGGGAGGTCTAGGAAGGGGGCTGTGGCAGAGGCTGAGGGACCTCTGGGGAAGAGGCTGAGGGAGGCCTGGGGAGGAGACTGTGGCGGGGGTTAGGGGAGATATGAAGGTAGGGTGGCCAGATAGTTTCAACAAAAATACCGGACACACTTAACATTACATCACATGATATCTTATTTATAAAATACCAGACATTTATATTTTCTCAATTTGTTTCCCGAACAGAAAGCTGAAATACTGGACTGCCCAGTTCAAAACTGGACACCTGGCAACCCTAAGAGGGGGATGGCTGAGGTCTGGGGAGGGGATTGGGGGAGATCTGAGCAGGGGGCTGTGGCGGGGGCTGGCGGAGGCAGGGGGATTGCGGCAAGGCCTGGGAGGGGGCTAGGATAGAACCCAGGTGTCCTGGCTCCCAGCCCTCCCCGCTAGCTGTTCCTGAGAGTAGAACCATCTGTGTCTCCCACCCTCACCCCCTGCTCTTTGTGTTCCTGCAGCTCCACCAAGGACCCAGGAGCGGGAAAGCTCCGGGATGTGGCCTCCTTCCGCCGCCACTTCCGGATGGGCTTCATGACCATGCCAGCCTCGCAGGAGCATGCGCCCCACCCCTGCGCCAGCGGCATGGCGCCCCGTTCCCTCTCCTGCCACTCAGTGGGTAGCATGGAGAATGGTGAGGGGGCCACTGGGGCTCGGAAGCCCCCAGCCAAGCCCCAGCGCCACCCCAGCACCAAACTCAGCGTGCCAGGCGAGGGGCCAGCAGCAGAGCTGGGCGGCAGTAGGAAAACTGGTGAGGCCTTTGGACTGCTTGGGCTGGGGGTTGGCATTCTCCAGTGTGCCATTAGAAGGTGCTGTGGGGCAGGGAGTGGGGTGGAGCTCAGTAGGGGGTGCTCTCCCTGGGCAGGCAGAGCCAGCCCCAATGCCCTGGCATGTACTAGGGATATAATAGCGTAGTCGATTAACCGATTAACTGACAAGCAAAAGCTTGTAGGTTAATGCTATAGACTACATGCATTTCCCTCTCCCTCTCTCCCTGCCAGTAAATTTTTCAGCAGGCTGGCCAGCAGCCCGGCTCAGTCCTGGCTCGCACCGGGTCTGGGACCTACCGCTGCTGCCGCTCTGCATTTAAAGTGTATAAGGAGCCAGGCGGGCAGGCAGCTCAGCTCAGTTCCAGCTCGCAATGGGTCTAGGAGCTCAGACCTGCCCTATTCAGGGGCTGCTGCCACCCTGCGCTGCTGCCTCTTTCTCAGAAGCAGCAGCACGGGGCAACAGGCAGCCAGTCTGCGAGAGGGGCTGGTTTTTAAACTGGCTCCCCTCATGCACCAGCTCCCAGGTGGCACCCCGCACTGCTGTCTGATACAGTGGCAGCAGTGCGGAGTGGCAGGGGTCTTCTCAGGAGTGAGGCCAGAGCGCACTGGCTGTTGGCCCTGCCCCCAGGGACTATAGAATAGTCGACTAACTGATAAAATTTCATGAGGTTACTTGACTATTCGATTAACTGATATTTAACACCCCTAGCATGTACCCAGCGGGTGAGATGCAGCATATTGTTAGTGCACATTAACTAGCCCGCAGCTCCTGTGCCTAGAGTTAGGCTGGGAACCCTGCTGTCTGGGCCAAACCTCCGCTGCAGCAACTGGCCAGCTGCCTTCAATCCCCCCACAGCTTCAGACCAGCCTGGGACTCCTTTGCGGTGCAAAACAGTGTGGCAGCATGTTTCAGCACCACTTTACTCCACCCCAGAGGTGGCTGCATCTCAGTGCTGGGTGAGGGGTCCTTGTGTAACCGCCTGCCCTGCCCCAGATGTGGCTGCATTTCTGCTCTTCCTTCTCTCTCTCACAGGCCCCCAGAAGTCATTCTCCGAGAGCCGGGAGTTAGGGCGCAAGGTGCCCCCCCAGAAGCCTAAGCGGAGCCCCAACACCCATCTCTCAGTGTCCTTTGATGAGACCTACAGCCGCCCCTTAGTGACTCCACCAGGCGGAGGGCCCCCGCCACGGTTCAGTAGGGCCTTCTCCCACAGCCATGCCAAGAGCTCAGACCCTGAAGACGAGGAGCCCGTCTATATTGAGATGGTGGGGGATGTTTTCCGGGGGGCTGGGGTCCCCCAGCCACCACCCCCTGTGCTGGACGAGGACTCCGATGACAGCGAGGCGATCTACGAGGAGATGAAATACCCACTGCCTGAGGAGGCGGGTGAGGGGCGCGCTGATGGCCTGCCCACCTCCCCCCACCCGCGCCAAGCTAAGAGGCAGGGGGCCCCGGCCTCCCCCTGTGACATCCCTCCTCCCTTCCCCAACCTGCTCCAGCACCGCCCACCCCTTCTGGCCTTCCCCCAGGGCAAGGGGCACAAAGCGGGGAGCCAGGAGGTCTCCAAACTGCCTGTGCCGTGCCACACCAAGGAAGCACCAGCCACTTCCCATCCACCCAGCCACCAAGTCCTGGCACCCTCCGGCCGCGCCCGCAGCCACTCCACACCGCTGCCCCCGCAGCCCGCCGGGCAGCCCAAGGTGGAGAAGGAGCTGCCCAGTTCGCACAGCATGATCTGCCCGCCGGCCAAACCGATGCCCTCCCTGCTGCCAGTGCCGCAGCCAGCCAAGGACAAGCCGGCCGTCTCCTACACCATGGTGTACTCAGCTGTCAAAGTCACTGCCCATGCGGTGCTGCCAGCTGAGCATAAGGCGGAGAAGGAGATCTCCGTCCTCCATGGCATGTTGTGCACCCGCCCAGCCACCGTGCCCGTCTGCAAGCCGGCCCAGCGCCCGGAGCCACCCCTGGGCATGCTGTGGACTTACCCAGCCTCGTGCGGGGCTCTGAAGCGTCCCCCAGCCTACGAGAGCATCAAGGGAGCAGCCACCAAGGGCTGTGGGGCAGCACCACCCGCAGGGAACCTCCAGCTGCACGACCGTGGGGCCTTCACCAGCATCGCTTGCTCCCACGTGGTGGCTGGCACAGAGGAGGAGATGCTGGGTGTGGGGTGGGCACTGCAGAGGAAGGGACTTTGTGGCAATCGGAAGGGCAAGGGGCCAGAGAGTGAGTATGGGAATGGGGCAGGACATGTCCCTTCTAGGGGGTGCTGGCCCCCACCTGGCTGCAGGGCAGAGACTGGCTGGTTCAGGGGGGTGGGAATGGGGCATGGGTTTGTCCATTCTAGGGGGCACTAGCTCCCACCCAGCCCCAGATCAGGGACTGGCTGGCTTATGGGGGTGGGGAATGGGGCATGGGCCTGTCCATTCTAGGGGGGCGCCAGCTCCCATTCAGCCCCAGATCAGGGACTGGCTGGCTCAGGGAGGTGGGGCATGGGCCTGTCCCTTCTAGGGGGGCGCCAGCTCCCACTCAGCCCTGGCTCAGGGACTGGCTGGCTCAGGGAGGTGGGGAATGGGGCATGGGCCTGTCCCTTCTAGGGGGGGTGCCAGCTCCCACCCGGCACCAGGTCAGGGACTGGCTGGCTCAGGGGGGTTGGGAATGGGGTGCACTCCCTTCTCACTCTCTGCTTTGCCCTGGCAGAGCCCATGGAGGGTGCCCGGGCGTGGAACGGCAATGGCGAGGCCCCACAGAAGCTGGAGAGAGAGGAGAAAGCCCCGGCGGGAGTGGCACTCTCTGGGATCCCCATCCGGGCCCCGGGCCCTGAGGGAACGGTGCCCAAGCTGCCAGGCTGCCGCACAGGGCTGCCTGTGCCATGCCAGACCTTCCCTGCCTGTCATCGCAATGGAGGTACCACTCAGGGCACACCGGGCTGCTGGGCATGAGGGACCCTGGTGCAACCCACCCTCGTGTCCAGGTGTGAGGGGTGGAGCCAGCACTAACCTTTGCTCCTTTGAAGCAGTTATGGGGGGACAGACAGGCCTGGAATGCCTATCAGAAGTGGTCAGTAGCGGGTGCTCTCCTCCAACTCAGAGCTGATCCCAGTGTGGTGGGGGGGATGCGCACAGGGGCTCCCTGTGGGGGTACTGTGCCATTTGGGGCAGGGCAGGGAGCGCTGTGCTCCACGATGACCCATCTCACTGCTGGCTCCCTGCTCCCCAGATCTCATGGGGGGTTACCGCCTGGGCCGGTCGGCCTCCACCTCCGGGGTGCGACACACCACACACACGTCAAGACCCTGCAGCCACCCCAAAGACACACCCAGCCTGGTAAGACACCTGGCAACCCTGGGAGACAGGGGAAGCCTAGGGGGGCTGGCAGGGGCTGCGGGTTGGGAGTGAGGGGCACCGACAGAGCTGGGGGGGAGCTGAGGGCTGGGCTGGCAGGGGCTGCAGGATGGGAGTGAGGGGCACTGGCAGGGCTGGGTGGGCAGGGCTGGGCTGGCAGGGGCTGTAGGTTGGGAGTGAGGGGCACCAGCAGAGCTGGGTGGAACCCAGGGCTGGGCTGGCAGGGGCTGTGAGTCAGGAGTGAGGGGCACTGGCAGGGCTGGGGGGGCTGGGCTGGCAGGGGCTGCGAGTTGTGTTTGGGGGCCACTGAGAGAGCTGCGGAGACCCCCAGGTTGGGACGGTAACACCCCTCTCCTCCCGTTGTGTGTTGGGAGGGATGTGGCGGATAATGGGGGCTCAGGGCATGCTTGGCGGCATTTCTCACTCTGCCCTCCCCTGGGTAGGGCCTGCCGCCCCTGCCACCGGTGCCCACGGTGGCACAGGGGGCCCAGCACCGGGATGGGAAATTGCTGGAGGTAATCGAGCGGAAGCGCTGCGTGTGCAAGGAGATCAAAGCCCGCCACCGGCCACAGCGCAGCTTCTGCAAGCAGGAGAGCATGCCCATCCTGCCCAGTTGGCGCCGCCCCACGGACACCCGCAAAGCGGGCACACCGCCCTGCCGGCGCCAGCAGACAGTGCTATGGGACACAGCCATATGACGCCAGGGGGGATGGATGGCCTGGTTCCTGCTCCACTCCAGCCACACTGCCTTGGACAGTGAGGGACAACAGCCTCCTGCGGCCGGGGTAAGGGCGTGAACTGCTGGCCTTCGACCCTCTGCCCTCCTGGCGTCGCAATGCCATGGCACCCCCGCTGGAAAGACCCTGTTGGCTGGGCCAGGGACGGCTGGACTGTGATTGAGGCTTGGATCAGAGGTGAAGGGGGTGGGAGGAAGCTGGGATTTTAGGCAGGATCCTAGGTGGGGGTAACAAGACTCCCTGCTGTGTCAGATCACGGCCCCTGGACTGGCTCTGGGGGGTCACAATCAGGTGTTACTGGTGCCGATCGCAACCACACCACCGCCCTTCCATCACCCAAAGCCGCAAGGGGAAGAACAGACAGGACTGGGGTGGCCGGGTTTGAAGGTTGGGGTGGGGAGGAGACCAAAGGTCTCTGCAACAGTGTTCCCTGCAAGCCAGGTGCCTGTGCAGCTGCTCAGGAGAGATTCCAGTGTTGCCTGGCTGATTAGCAGAACGCCCGCAGATAGGTGTTTCTCCTGGTAGTGCACATCCACACATGCCTTGGTGCAGCTAAAAATTTATTTCGTGCATGGATGGAAAAGATTAGAGGGAACATTGCTCTGCAGGAAACCAAAATCAATCCCAGCCATCTGCCCCGCTGACCCCCAAATGCCCCTCCTCTGCCCCACAGTGGGTGCAATTCCCTCCTGCTGCTGCCACATCCCATTTTTAGACATTCGGCTGGACCGACGTGGGATGTGGACCTGCTTTGCGCAACCCCACTGCCTGGAGGCGCTAGCTGCGGGGGGGAGTGGTCTCCCGCCATGACACCTGGGTTCTCCCTCCCCTTTATATATTTAATTTACTTGCTGGGGGATGGGAGGCTGTATTGAGTGTAATGAGATGATGAAACTGCTTTGCAAAATATTTATGCTGGGCTGGGATGGGGGGAGGGGTATTTATAAAGACAAATAAAGCATCAAGCAGCGGTTCCCATTCCATTTTCCACCATCTCTTTGGGAAGGCAAACAATTCTTCTGGGGACGCAGCTGAGTTTAGTTCTGGGCTGGTTGGGGCAGATTTACAATGGGGTTCATGGCTCTTGGCACGGTTTCAAAGGAAAAGAGAATCTGAGATGGGGGAATAGATGAAAAAGTTATTTGAAATGCAGCTTGATTTACTGCTCTTTAGTGGAGGTCTGGCTAGTGGTTACAGCAGGGGGTTTGGGAGCCAGGACTCCTGGGTTCTCTCTTAAACTCCATGTTTGGCAACTAGGACAAATCCATCACCTGTCTGTGCCTCTGTTTCCTCACAGGGGAAGGATTTAGAGCAGAGGGGCCTCAGCACTAGGACTCTTGGGTTCTGGGCCCAGATTTGCCCCCGTGCACTGTGTGACCTCAACCAAGTCACTTTCACCGCTCTGTGCCTCCAATTCCCCCCACATGAGCACTCCTGTCCCCTGCCAGCAGCAAACAGAGCACCACTCTTCGCTAGCACGGATGCTAGTCCAGAGCTCAAGGCTTTGCTCTGACACACACAGCCGGCATGGAGGTGGGGAACGGACGGATGTGTCTTTGCAAGGGGAAGCAGTGTTCTGAATTAGTGGCAGAGGAAGCAGAATGCGTGCTAGCCAGTCCTGGGTTCCACAGCCCTTCCCGCGATTTTTCCATCTGAAAATGCCACTTGGAGCAAATAGCAACATTTGGGGGTTTCAATTCAAATGGTTTTATTTTAGATTACATTATACCTTATTCTTGTTCATCCAAGCAAACTTGAAAGCAATGTTTCTACTTTATCCAGACAGATTTTTTTAAATTGATTATAATTATTATATATAATGTAATCTAACATTTTAAAAAAATCTTCAACTAAAATAGGAACATGTTTCAATTTTGACTTTTTGGGTTTACAGGCAGTCCCCGGGTTACGTACAAGATAGGGACTGTAGGTTTGTTCTTAAGTTGAATTTGTATGTAAGTCGGAACTGGTACATATTGTAGGGGAAACTCTAGCCAAACATTTCTCCAGAGCTCAGTTTTATTCTCCCACACCTCACTTCCCTCAGTCCTTTATTCTCAAGCTGAGGTGTCTGCTTGAGAAAAGCCGCTCCGCCTCCCTGGTCTGCTGGGGGCAGCAGACCAGGAGACGCGGAGCGGCTTTCTTGCCGCGAGGACGTGGGCGGTGGGACCACGGCGCGTCTCGGCGGTCTGCTGGGGAAGAGCACAGCTAGTGCGGGGTTGCCTCACACCGTTTGTAAGTAGGGATCCGATGTAAGTCGGATCCATGTAACCCGGGGACTGCCTGTACATAGAACAACATATGAGATTACTGTATACAATTTTTTCCATCTAATTTTAGAACCTAGCAAACTATAATTATATTTCATGCTATTTGTTATATACCAAATATTATTATTTATTGAAAATTAATAGGTAGCAGGTTTAAAACAAATAGAAGGAAATACTTCTTCACACAATGCACAGTCAATCTGTGGAATTCCCCAACAGAGGATGTTGTGAAGTCTGAGTCTATAAGTCAGACTCGTTTTTTTGAGGAGTACAGGATCTGTCGAAAAATCACCCTGCTATCGGCCAAACCACATCTAAACCATGGTTCCAGTTTCGAAATGGCGCTTGTTTGAAACAGCGCCAGAACACGATTTTGCAAATGAAGCACGGGATATTTAAATCCCTGCTTCATTTACACTTTCGATGTGCTTTATTTACATCCCTCTGCTGACAGAGGAGTGTAGTGTAGACACGGCCTAACAGAGTTAAAAAAAAACAGGACTATGCAGCACTTTAAAGACTAACAAGATGGTTTATTAGGTGAAGCTCATCACCTAATAAACCATCTTGTTAGTCTTTAAAGTGCTGCATAGTCCTGTCTTTTGTTTCAGCAAGACCAGACTAACACAGCTACATCTCTATTAGGGTTCAAAAAAGAGCTAGATAAATTAATGGCAATCACATAAACAATGCACACCCAGTCACCAATCCAAAATCCATGCCAAAATCAATGGCAATTAGCCAGGATGGGTCTTTGTTTGCTATGAGCTGGGAATGGGCGACGGGATGGATCACATGATAATTCCCTGTTCGGTTCATTCCTTCTGGGGCACGTGGCATTGGCCACTGTCAGAAGACAGGATCCTGGGCTAGATGGGCCTTTAGTCTAACCCACTATGATCAAACTTTTATATTTAAATAAAAAGACCAAACTTTAAACCGAATATCAAAACAAAATGTTTATTATAAGTTGTATTATATATATTGAATATAATTAGGGCTGGAAGGATTATGATTTTTATTGGTAAATATTGGTCAACATTACTTTCACCAGACACACACATCAATTAAAATATTTCCATCAAAGATAATGAAAATGTACAGATTAGGAAAGGTAAGAAAAATGCTATTTGAGAACTTATTGGAATTGAAGAGTATTTACTTTATATATTTTAACTTGATTTGACAATTAATGTTTTAATGGTTATATCGCTTTAATTTTTTTTCCCCAATCTCAACTGTCATTTTACAATTATAATGTCATTATAATTTCTTGCAACTCTGAAAATTTAGAGTGATAAAAATAGGGGGAAAATGCTTAAAATCCATAATAATATATAAAAATGCTTAAAATAAACTGTCAAAATTATAAATAAAAATTGAATTCTGCCAAGCCTACATATAATTCATGATCAAATCAAATAAAAATTGTTTGACAGTTTTCAGTTAGATTGAACTATAAATTGTCATTCTAAAATGCTATTATTTACAGTTAGTTTTGGATTCTTTTCGATTTCTGATTAATTTAAAATATATCACAAATAAAAATACAATTATCAATAATCTAATTTTGAAAAAGTCATCTTGGAATGAAATGTTTTAATTTGCAATTATACTCTAAATGTTACTTTTTTTTATTGATTGTTCTATATAGTAAATCATAATGGGTATGTCTACACAGCAACATTATTTCAAAATAACTTAGTTTGCTTCCACATAGCAGGCAGTTATTTTGAAATAATGTCAAAATACTGGTAAACTGGAGGACTTCTTACTCCAACTCCTGTAACTCTCATTGTATGAGGAGTAAGAGAAGTCGGAAGAAGAGTACTCTATTTCAAAATAAGTGCTGTAGACACTCCCAATTTCAAAATAGGCTATTTTGAAATAAGCTACGCAATTGATATAGCTCACTTTGCGTAACTTTTTTCAAGTTAAGCCCTGCAGTGTAGACACATCCAATATGAACAAATGAAAAGTCAAAATTGAAACAAAAAATCCAGTTTTATCAAAACAAAATTTTTTCCCCCAAATATCACTCAGCAGGGAATTCAGAAATAAGTTAGGTTCATTCTGATCTGGAGGGATTTCAGAATAACCATGGAACAAAAATTCTGCTTTGCACGGATGCCCACAAGGGACCTCGAATCTGTCCACCCTCCTTTCCGATTATGGAAGGACAAGGTGGGGATACACACTAGCATAATCTCCGCACCCAGCACACAAGTGTTACATATCCTATGTGAAGGTGGAGGAAGTCCATCATCCCAGCCTTATCTCTCCACATGCAGGCAGCTACACAAACAAAAGCCAATGCACACGATTATCCTAGCTCAAGCTGGAGGATATTTTGGCAGCTTGGTAGGTGCGGAGGGGGCAGGAGGCAGCTTTTTGGTTTCTCTTTGCATTTCTAGAGCAAGGTGGGTACTCTAGTATTTGGACTCCTGGGTTCTCTCCCTAGCTCTGGGAAGGAAATGATGTCTAGTGGTTAGAGCGGGAGGGTTGGAGTCAGGACTCCTGGGTTCTCATCTGGGAGGGGAGGAAGGGTTGGTGAGTTAGAACAGGGAGCAGGGTCTGGGAGCCAGGACTCCTGGATTTATTGTAGCTCCACCCTTGCTTTGCTACACAATCCCAAGCAAGTCACATCACCGTGCTGTGCCTCAGTTTCCCCCATGAAAGTGTACTATATTGCCTTCGCTGCCACCACAATAATTGCAGTGCCTGGGTATGGCCCTGCAGTGCTTTTGGATCCAGAGATAAGTGAAAGATGGTTCTTCTATTTACCCGTCTTTCGGGCCAGCCAGGCAAGTGGCTGGAAGCTGCTTTGCCAATGTACCAGGGTGTGGCCTGTCCTGAGGGAGCTACCCTACCTGCAGAACAAAGGACAACAACAATGTATTTAAACTAGGGTCACTGCAAAAACAAACACACCAAGGTGTTGCCAAAAAACAAGTGTTGAATTGCCTCTGTATTTAGGGTTATTTATTTTTGAGGAATGGGCATTTCTTTTGTAAAGTGATTCTGTGCACTATTAAAAGAGAACTCCGCTAACTAGTCTCCCTGTCTGTGGCCTGGTGATTCTTTCATTCCAGACAGGAGGGTGGATGGGCTGCAAGGTTTCTTTCATTCTAGGTAGGGGGACAGAGCCCAGCTGGGACCCAGGCTTCCTAATAAAGAAGTTGCTAGCTCTAGCTTGCTTGAGTCTACAATGCGCCTGTGCCAATCATATGTGAAGCTACCCTGAAACCTCCAGCCACTCAATGGGCCACACTTGGAAGTCTAATGAAATCTACCAACAGTGCTAGCACCATCAGCTTTCTCAACACTGATCCAAGCAGGCAAATTAGAAGAAGCCATCGCTTGGGATGCTTCTTGGAGCCCTGGTCAGGCTGCGCATGTGGCCCCTGCTTGGTTCAACCCTGAGTCACTTTTAACTGCTCACCATCTCATTGTTGACACCTACTGAGGAGTTTTCCTTGTTGAAGAGGTTGATTCCCTGGGCCTCAGGCCTGGCTAGGGCTTTGATTAGGCTGGTGTGTTCCTTTTCTTCCCCTATGGGAGAGCGATGCTATCCCAAGGTTCCCTTGGGACATGGTTCAGAGGACCGAGTCTCCCATTCCCAGACCAGTACCGACTTGGTGAGCACAGGGCCCCAGCACACTCCCAGTGGGCCCTGGGGGAGCCAACCCCCCGGCATCTCTAGGAATTCCCAAAGAGAATCTAGTCCAGCTGCCTGGCTAGCACAGTTTCACCCTCTGTACCGAGCCCAATCTGGCTAGACTCCTGTAGTGGGATCTTAAGGCATGGAGCAAAGGGGCAAGGGTGAAACAGGGGCTGGAATCCCATTCTGAGGGTCTCTGGATAATAGGCCCCATTTTCTAATGTGCTGTCCCATCTGGGGTGCTTGGTTGAGCATGCAGTGGGCTGGGTCCTGACTACAGCTCAGTGACAAATGCACAAAGTCGGGCTCCAACAAACAGCAGCCATATATGCACTAATGCATTCCCTCTGTTATGGCCAGGGAGAGAACCCAGGAGTCCTGGCTCCTAGCTCTCTGTTCTAACCACTAGGCAATGCTCCCCCCCCCCATTTCACCCATGCTGCCATTGAGATAAGAAGAGCCTCTAAACAAAGCCTCTGGGGGCCCATCCCCTTTTCTCCACTTCCTAATAATTACCCTCTCATTTCCATGTGTGGCTGTTCAGTGCAGGGATATCCCAGCTCAGCCAAGGGCTAGGCTTGATGGGAATTGATGCAGAAAGTAGGCGTGAGAAAGGAAGCCCCAAAGGCAGCCTGTCTTGTATTGTGCTCTCGCAAAAGGGCAACAGGTTGAGGGCAGGTGTGTGGTTATTTCAACCCTACATGTTGCCTTTCCTCTCTAGGAAAATCTGCTGGAAACTTAACCGCTTGGATTGTGGGACAGAACAGCTTTCTGAGGGTATGAGTGAACCCCATGTGCCACATTCCTACTGGAAATATAGTGCATATTTTTCCCAAGGTGGGGAATGACCATGGGGATCTTTCCCAGGGTTGTGGCAGGTTCTCCATCACTGGCAAATCCAGCTAGGATGTTTGTTCCAAAGCTCCAATCTCTGGCCAATGTCTTGTGGCATGTAGGACTGATGGTCCCTGCTGGACTTTACATTCATGAATCAACCTCTTCTAGAGCGATTTGTGCATCAGATCTTCCCAAATCCATCTCAGCCAGCCAGTTCTTCTCTCTCAGCCAGTTCCTTTCTCGGATTCGTAGCCTGACTTCCTGGGGGGGAACTGCAGCCACTTAGCCCTGGATTCAGCTCCGTCACTCAGGCTGGACTAAGCATCTTCCTGACAAGCTCCAGCCTGCATGGAAAGCCACCCAGGGTATGTCTACACCACAGCGTTATTTCGAAATAGCTTATTTCGAAATAACTCGTCTACACACAAAATGCATTTCGAAATAGCTTTTTGCTATTTCGAAATAGCGCGTCCACACTGAGTGGACGCTGAATCACATTTAAGGCTGGCCGGAGCCAGGTCCAGCATGGCATCAGGTCAGGAGTTAGCCTCAGGCAGCAGCCACACAAACTATCTGAGGCATGTGCTTAAACAGACCCCACCCTGGACAGCCGGTTCTCAGCTTTCCCTGCTTGCTTGCCTACCTCGATGAGGGACAGCAAAGCATTTTTTTCTCTGCATGCTCTGGTTGCCCTCACTCGGGACACCACAGCACTCTGCAACATGGAGCCAGAGCTGCCCTGGGCACTCTGGTGCTTCTCATGGACACGTTGTTGCAAATCTGGCTGCACTTTCTGCACGCTGCCATCCGGGAGGTCCATCGGAGCTGTCAGTATCCAGGAGGGCCTGCGGGAGAGCTTCCACCCTGAGGAGCACTAAGAGTCTCCCTGGTCTGCCCCACTGGGGGCTTGTGCCTCATTCCTCCCTCACGTCCTTCCACTTACCCCTCCCTAGCCGTCCTTCCTGATGTAAAATAAATACACATATTTTCATGAACACAAACTCTCTTTAACAAAACTGGGGGGGTTGGGAATGAAACTCTGGTGAGACTGGGGAAAGGAGGCGGAAGAGGGGAAGAGAGACCATGGGAAAGGGGAGGGGGAAATCTGGGAGGAGGGAGCTGGAAGGGGGAAGCAAGGGGAAGAAGGGGGAAGGTAAGCTCAGGGCTCAGGTTTGGGGGTCTCGCCGGACCAAGTTGATTTTCATGCAAACCTGCTCCTGGGTTCGCCTTTGGTGGACAGGCTGGCAGCTATCCTGCCATAGATGGCCATGTTCCTCCATCTAGTGCAGAGATCATGGACGTTGGGGTCATCCCCCCCAAACCTAAATAAGGTCCATGATCTCCACCCTGGACCAGGAAGGCGCCCGCCTTCTCCGGGCCCTGGCAGGCTCCTGGGAGCTGGCAGACTGCTGCTGGGGAGCGGTGGAGGGCTGGCTGCCAGTGGCTTGCTGGCTCATGTTGTGGGGCCACTGGGTCACGGGCAGTGACTGCTGGCTCTGGGCTGGCAGGCTTGGAGCTGGCACAGACACTGTGGCCAGAGTCAACCCCTTTAAGGGCTCCGGAGAGTGGGGAGGGAGAGGAGTGTTCTTGGTTGAGGCCGGAGTGGCCACCAGGGCACCCTGGGAAGGCTGGAGGCCCCCTATTTTGATATAAGTGACTACACAGCACTTATTTCAAAATAGCTATTTTGAATTTGGCATTATTCCTCGTGGAATGAGGTTTACCAAATTCGAAAGAAGCGCTCCACTATTTCGAATTAATTTCGAAATAGCGGTTTGGCTGTGTAGACAGTAGTAAAGTTATTTCGAAATAATGGCTGTTATTTCGAAATAACTTTGCAGTGTAGACATACCCCCAGAGACACAGATATTCCCACTGTCCCGCTCCCTCAGGAGTCTGGTCCAGTGTTCCCTGTAAGCTGAGCATTTAGATGCCTAGCCAGAAGAGATTCACGTGCTGCCCAGGTGATTAGCAGAGCGCCCACAGCATGTTTTTACTAGTGGTGCACATTCACACATGCCATGGTGCACCATGAAATATGTATTCTGCACATAGATAGAAAAAATTAGAAGGAACAATGGTCTGGTCCAGTGATTAATCACCCACACTGAATTGCTGCCTCATGGCTTATTGGAATGCATCTGGCTTTAACTCCCAACTGCTGGCTCACATTCTCTCCTTCTCCACTGAACAGCCCTATTGCACCTGGTGTTTTTTCCCCCATGTAGGTACGTATATAACCGCCACTAGTTCTTATCTGTTGCTGTGGTCTAGGTGCCACTGCATGGCACTGTGAACCACACTGGGTATACGGCTTACATGTAGACACCACGATCCGATCACTTCTCACTCTTCTCAATAGATCACACTCTGTAGTCTAAGATATTTCCTCCTGTCCTTCAGTAACTTTTTGGTGGCATTTTTCTATTTCCCGTGAGCTTTGGGCATCATGTTTAAAATGTGTTCATAACTGGATGCAGTATTCTAGCAGCCTTCTCTGCGACTTAGGTGACCGTCAGTGTTCTGCCTGTCCAGCTGTATATTTATTTAAAGTATTTTTACCCTGCCTCTCTATTTAAAATATTCGAGGCGGCTTACAAAATGTTTTAACACACAATACAAATATATACACAAATTTAAAAATATGAGACCCCAGAGGGACATAAAACGTGCTAAAAACATCTTGAAAGGAGGAACACACACATACAGACTCAAACACCAATAAAAGCACGAGAAAAAAGGGCGGCTTTAGCCTGACACTGAAACAATGCTAACGTTGGCGCCATGCGAATATCCCAAGGAAGAGAATTCCACAGCCTGGGAGCAAAAGCTGAGAAGGCCCTGTTCCGCTTAGATGTTAATCTTATCTCCGTAAGCGGGGGAACACTGAGCAGAGCCTCCCCAGCTGACCTCAATCCCCAGGAAGGTTCATATGGGAGAAGATGGTCCTTCAGATACCCCAGACCCAACCCGTTTAGGGCTTTATAGGTCATAACCAAAACCTTAAATTGTGCCCGGAAACATACCGGAAGCCAATACAGCTGCCAGAGCACTGGCATCATGTGCTCCGTATAACAAGTATTAGTTAAAACTCAAGCAGCTGCATTCTGGACCAGTTGAAGTCTCCAAAGGTTCTATAGAGGCAACCTTGGCCCTGCAGAAAAAGGTGTGCTTTTAACAGTGCTATCGCTATATGTCTTCAGGCACTTGTATGGCCCTTGTGACAACACTTATGGCAGTTTAGTTACAGTGTGCTTCATGCTGGTACAGTTTACTGCAGTGGTGGGCAACCTGTGGGCCACATGTGGCCCATCAGTAGTTTATTTGTGGCCAGCAAGACACTTCATTTACCATTTCTCACATGCAGGATAGCCAGCTTCCACAGATTTCCATCCATGTGGGTTTTTTCCTACTGCTATTATTCAAGTGACATGCACATCAGCCAAGAGCATGCACACAACACTGACTGCATACACCAGCTGGTGGTTTGGTTCCCTCTAGGTGCCCGTGCCCATGCCCCTGGTAGTGGGAGAAGACTTTGCATGCCGCACCACCATACATACACACACCCCACCAAATCAGGGTTTGGAGGCATAGGAAGACTTGTCTCCTCCCACCCCGCCCCTATTGGGCAAGAAGCACATAGCGCTTAGAAGCGCTGTGCCCCTTGGAGAGCTGGAGGAGACTTTGCATGCTTCTCCCACCCCCAGGTTCTGATTGGCCTGGGGGCAGGTAGAATGTGCAGTCTCCCACTCCCCGTCCTGGGCACTGCCAGGACTGACTAAGTGCCGTGCGCTCCCCGGTCTCTAGGTCCTGATTGGCCTGGGGGCAGGGGAGTGGCAGGGCCTCGGCAAGCTGGATCTGGCCCGCAGAGGCTCTTTTGCCCACCCTGGTGTTCACCCTCTGCAACCAATCAAAGTGCTGCTACGATTCAATTAGCACACCCTGCAAATTAGCAAAACTACTCTCTCCTGGGAGACTGTCTTGGTTATGACAATCTAGCAGCCTACTGAGATGAAGGAGGGCCACTCATGTGGCCCACTCACTAGCCTGGGTTGCCCATGGCTGGCTTACTACTCTACAGGAGTGGAATAAGCTATGGCAGTCTAAGGCAGTGTGGTCATGGGATAAAGCACTGGACTGGTATTTAGGAGACCTTCATTTCTCTGCCTTTTTCTCCATCTTGGCTAATAATATCAATTCCTTTGTAAAGCAAAAAAACTCCATAGTTATCCATGCACATCTCTCCTTGGCTCAGCACACGAGCAAGGGCTGTGTGCATGCTGTGTGCACAGGAGTGGTATGCAGGCCAGCCTTCACACTGCAACATACATTCAGTTCACAGGGAAGTCCTGCCTTCAGTGAGGAATCGGGGATGTCCCTCCAACATGCACACATTTCAATCATGTGCCTTTCAGAAGTCTCACTTTCACAAGGACACTCACAGTGAATTTCAATCAGGCATGTGGGGGTAGGGAGCAGGATATGCATGTAAATTGGTGAGGACAGCACATCTGAGGCAGCTAACTCAGGCAGAACAAATTGGAGGCATCCTTCCTTCCCTCACGCATGTTCCTACCTCAGTTTCCTAGCTGACACCAATCATAGTGTTTATACTTCCACTGCTCTGGGAACGGAGGGACTCATGTAAGGCTAATGCTGTAAACAGAGCATTAACTAAACAGTCACAGACTGTAGTTCTTGTTTTATGATGTTGCTTTTCTCTGGACTCCAGAATCGTCCATAGCTTTTGGCCGGAGCAGAATGCAATATTCCAGAGGGGGCCTCTGCAGAGAAGGGGCAGAGTCTATGCTACCATTAATACCCCTGGACAGCACAAGGCAGTGTTCTTATTGCAGCCAGGTGGGTCCCTGGAGACAAGGTGGCTGAGGTAAGATCTTTCTGTGGGAGAGAGAGACAAGGTTGCAAACTGAAAGAAATATAATAAAGATTATCTCACTCACCTTGTCTCTTCATTATTGTAGCAAACTGTTCAGTGGGAAATCTCTCACCAAAATCAGCCAAGCAGCAGAAGTCAAGCCCAACAAATAACCATATTGGAATGATAAATATCCCAAACCTGAATTATAAAGGCTCACAATTACAACTCCTCGGTTGGAAAGTGAGTAAAAGAAGCAGCCAGCCTGCTCTGGAAGCATCCCCTTAAAACAGGCTCATTAACAAGGTTCTGGTGTTTCCACCATGCCTACACCCTCTAGAAATGGGAGATTTAACACTGCAAAGGTGTGACACGTTAACAGCCCTTTCCCTTTTTACAGATCAAGTAGGAACAGCCCATACCCTCTCCCTGTAGTGCTTTGCATTTCTGAAGGTAAGCAGGAACGGCAGGCCTGGATTGCCTTGTCAAGCCCACACTGATGTCTGGTTTCTGCCTCCAGAAGAAACCAGTGGTGAGTGCATGCCTCTGCAAAGAGAAGCAACCTCTAAGGTAGGTTTTGACTGAAAAGCAGATCCAAAGATGCTTTAAAAAATAAGGAGCCCTTGCCCAGCACTGAGATGCAGGGATGGCTGGTTATACAGGGATACTACACCTGGCTCTGAAATGCAGTTGCATCTAGGGCAGTACAGCTGGTTACAGAAGGCAGGGCTGTCCCTACAGATACGCAAAACGCATAGCTGCATAGGACACCACAAAATTTGGGGTCCTAAATTTCATGGCGCCCATGCAGCTGGGTGCTGCGTATGGTCTCTGGCGGACCCTAGCTCTATGCTTTGTCTTCCCAACCTGTGAGCTGTGCCCAGCCCTAACCACCAGGAAGCAGTGAATGGTGCAAATGCGGGCCAGAGGATGCCAGAGGTGGCTGTGCAGCTGGTGGCTGGAGACAAGCAGTGGTTTCCCCTTCAAAGTGGCACTTCTCCCAGCTGACTGCATGGCAAAGACAGACAAGGCCAATATATGCAGACTTCTCTGGGGGGGGAGGTAGAAGTCTAGCCGCCCTTTCTAAATCTGCAATCCTACAAAGCCATTGGCTGGGGACAGAAAGTGAAGAAGGACCCATCCAGAGTCATGAGGTGAAATCAGTGGAAGCTGTACACACGGTGCACTCCTCTAGCTGACGTACGCACTATATCGCTCTGTGCGCCGTGGGGCATCCACAAGGCTGGCCTTGGGGCTGGAGCCAGGAGCAAAACTCTCTCTCCGTGTGAGGGAGGGGGCGAGTCTGTCAGCATGTACAAAAACACTGCAAGGCACCCGAACAGCACGGCCGCTGCTGCTAAACTGCCCTGTGCACGCAGGTGCAGAGAACAGCAGTGTGGAGAAAGTGGCAGGTCGCTAGAAAGGCGCCCAGGGCCGGCAGGCCAAAGGGAGCGTGAAGAGCAGCCAGCGCAGACCGCACAAGTCCAGCACCACATGGGCAGGTGCAGCCCCCCCAGCCAGACTCTGCACCTGGCACACTGAGGGACCCCCCCAAACTGAGGCATTTCAGGGGCTTGGAGCCAATGGGCAAACTGGCCAGTCAGACGCTGGCTGGGGGCGCTGGGAGCCCTGAGGCAGAGAGGCCCTGGTGCCCCGAGGCGGGAGGGGAGCTGTTGCTCTGTCGGGAAGTGCGGTTGGTGACGTCGAGGGACTCCTTCGCACCAGCAGAGCTGTGGCGCGTGCGCGTTAAGCATTTGAGAAAGGGAAGGAAAGGGAAGTCTCGCAACGCACGCGCACAACGGGGCGCGCGCAGCAGCAGCACATGCGCGATAGAGAAGCAAGCGTAGCTGGAGGACCGGGAAGCGGCGCAGTAGAAAAAGGAGGCGGGTGAGGGAGCATGCGCAGTAGAAGAGGTGGGCGCGATGGAGCATGCGCAATTCAAGGACCTGGGAGGCAGAGCATGCGCTGTAAAAGAGGGGCGGATCGCGGCGCGCGACTGAGCATGCGACGTGGAAGAGGGGCTAGTAAGGGGTAAAGGAAGTGGGGCTGCGCAGGCGCAGTCCGGCTGCCGGGCGGATGGCGGCGGCCGGGGGCAGGAAGCCAGGCTCCCCGCGGGATGCTGAGTCCGAGCTCCGGTCCCGCCGCGTGCGGGAGCTGGCGGGCGCCGGGCCTGGCAACCGTCACTGCTTCGAGTGTGGCCAGCGTGGCGTCACCTACGTGGACATCACGCTGGGCAGCTTCGTGTGCACGGGCTGCTCTGGCGCGCTGTGAGTGGGCGGGGCCTGGGCGGGGCTTCTTGTACTCGGGCGTGCGGGGGGCGGGGTGGCATGTGCATTGGCAGCCCTCAGGTGCGGTGAGCGGGGGCGGGGCCAGGACTCCTGGGTTCCATCCTTGGCTCAGCCCGGGTCTGACACGGTGACCTCAGAGCTGCGGGGCTTCTGCCCCCTGTTGCGTGCTCTCGGGCCCGGGCGGGGCTCCCTTCTCCCCGCCGCAGCTGCTCCCCTGTCTCTAAACAGCTGCGGGAAATGGTCAGGATGCTCCAGAGGGTTGAAGCTGGCCGAGCCGAGCCCGTGGCTACCCCCTGAGACGCCTCAGCCTGGATACAGTCTGCTGAATATTTTATTGGTGGCCTTTAATAATGCAGCACAGCCTGCAGAAAATTCTAAGTCAGCATTTCAGAGGCACTGCAAATAGGGGCATGACTAGGGCACCGGGCGCCGTGGGACTTCCCAAGCCTCTGGCCTGATTGTCCTGGAGCGTGTGTCCTGGAAACCAAGACTCCTGGGTTCTCACCACAGCTCTGGGCGCGGAGGGGGGCTAAGAGCAAGGGGGGCTGGGAAGCAGTACTCCTGGATTCTTTCCCCAGCTCTGGGAGGAGAGGGGGACCTTGTGTGGTGCTCCCGGTCCCAGATCCTTTCTAACAATGCAGATGCGTGATTTTTTTTTTTTTTTTTTTGTCTTTCTTGCAGCCGGGGCCTGAACCCTCCCCATCGTGTCAAATCCATTTCCATGACTACCTTCACCGAGGCGGAGGTGCTGTTTCTGCAGTCCCGTGGCAACGAGGTGAGCAGCCAGGGACAGGCCTTTCTTTTGTGTGGCATACTAGTGCCAAGATGGGAGTCCATTGTACACAGACTCAGACTCTCACCCCCTCCCCCGCACTAACCCACCCGTCCCCACTCCCATCCCAGAGCCAGGAAGAAAATTCAGGTGTCCTGGCTCCCAGCCTCCTTTGTCTAACGAAGTTATGCTGACTCTAGGCCTGCCGGAAGGTTTGGCTGGGCTCCTTTGATCCCCGCACGTCGCTGCTTCCAGACTCCAGGGACCCGCAGAAAGTGAAGGAGTTCTTGCAGGAGAAATATGAGAAGAAGCGATGGTAAAAGCGGGTGAGCGTATGAGTGGGGTCAGGAGGAGAGGGGGCTGTCCCAGCCTTGTGGGCTCACATCTTTAGGCCTATCTATAAACTGGTCCTTGGCCTCCTTCATTGCTTCACCTGCGTACAAGGGGCAGACTCAGTTCCTGCTCCATGGGGAGGAGGTGGTGCTGTGAGCAGAGAGAAACATGGGAATGTTGGGGAGGTTGGCCTTTGAATAGAACAGGACTCCTAGGTTCCAAATCCTACTCTGCAGGGAGTGTCATGGATTTACCGGTCATGCCCACTTTAGCGGTATGCTCCCTGGGATGGGGGAACCCCTTTCAGTGTGACAGCCCCTTTTCAGGGGGCCACTCTCTCTCATGGATTTAGTCACTCTGCTTCCTGAGACTGCACCTCTCTGAGGCTCGAGCATGCCTGTCTCTGCCATGGGCCCGCTCAGGGAATCCACTCATTCTGGATCCTTGGGACCTCCACTTGCAGCGGGATTAGTGCAGCCCTGTTCTTCAAACCGAAGCAACTCTCATCCAGTGTAAAACAGGAGGGCTTATTGAACATTGAACACAGTATAGGAACTCTCATGGCCTGTAGGCCTGGCCTCTCTCAGCCCAGCATATCTGAGTCTCCCCTGCAGCCAGGTGGGCTCTTCCTGCTCCCCGTTCCCAGCCCAGCAGTCCTCTCCTTCCAGCCAAGCCTCCCATATCCCTCCCCAGCAGCTCCTCCCAAGCCTGTCTTCTGTCTAGGTAACCAGGGTCACCTGGGCCCCTCGCTTCACTTCTCCTCTCTTCTATCCTTTGTTCCCCCCAGCTGGGACCAGCTGGTCAGATCACCAGGGTCCTCTCTCTGTTGCTTATTGTCATCCCAATGGCCAGACCCCGCTGTGCCATCTGAGCTGGGTCTCCCAGTCACCAGTCCTTAGGGTCTTCATATTCTAGAGCACGGGCCAGGGGCCCCAGTTCCATGCTGGTCCCTGCTACAACAAATTCCCTCTCCGCTCAACATGTTAAATCAGTAACACCCATGGACACTGAGTATCACTCTCTCTGCATGTAACCAACAAATCTGCCACTTCGTCACAGGGTATAGAGTGATAGAACAGGAAGGCACCTCAGGAATACTGGTGCCCAGCCTCTCACCCCTCTAACCCACCAGCCCCCACTCCCCTCCCTGAGTTAGGGAAAGAACCCAGGAGTTCTGGTTCCCAGCCTCCCTGCTCTAAACCACTACTCTCCCAAGACAGAAGTAAAAGTCAGGATCCCTGGCTGCTCAGATTGTGCTGTCATCTTATTTTTGTAGGCCCACAAGGTTCACTGTCATCATAACAGGGTGCGAGTGTGTCAGGGCTGTTCCCCACTCTGGCACTCCGAATGCAGAAGGTGGGGGCCCGCAAAGACCTTAAATACCTTGCCTCTAGGCTCTGCTTACAAACCTTGCCCCCTAGAATCACAGATACACTGGCTCTGAGAAATAAACAAAAGGCTGCCACCTTCAAGTGATTTAACCCTGAAAAACAGGAGGGAACACTTGAATTCCATCCCCGGGGTACCTCAAGAGCTTGAAAAGAGAAAAACTGGCTGCAGTCTGGTAGCTGACCCTCGTCTTTTACACACACACACACACACACACACACACACACACACACACACACACACACACACACACACACACACACACACACACACACACACACACACACACACACACACACCGGACACAAGAATCAAATCGTCACCTTTAAAAAAGTGATTTCAATTAACAAAACAAAATATATACATGATAAAGTATACTTGATTGGTAGGTGTTACACAGCAACTAAGTAAAACAAATTAAAACACAGAGAAAATCTCTGGAAACAACTCTTAGATAGTGAATGGGGGAGGGATTCACACAGAGCAGGTCAAACCAAAAATAAAGAAAAATACCCTTGTTGTGACTAAATACACGTTTCCCTTTATTTACACACGATCCCTTCCTGGTTCAGTCTGCTTCCATGTCCCAGATTCCTTGGAAGCATGGTAATCCTGCCTGGGTTTAAATCATTGTGTCTCTCAACTCTTGGCTTAACTTCCCTACACAAAGAAAGCAGGCAAGGTCCCTTACACACTTCAGATTTCACGCTGTATCCTCGTTGGTTCTTCTGGTCCCCTGCCAACACCATTGCTAGCTACCTGAGTTTAACACCTTAGTCCTGGCCAACGCTGCTATCCATCACAGGATGTTGAGAGTCACTGGGCCCTGCACCCCCATCCGCAGTCAGATGTGAGACTCAGCCAGTAGGTAAAACAGGAGGTTTATTAGGCAACAGGGACACAGTGCAGAACAGACTTGTTAGCACAGAAACCAGAAGCAATCAATACAATTCATCTTGGGAAGAGCCGGCTCTATGCCAAGGGCTCTGGACCCCACCTTTAGCCCAAGCTAGCAGAGACTAACTTCCATGCCTACTGGACTTGCCCTAAGCTCCTCCTCTGGCCTTTGTTCTCCTTCAGGGGCAAAAGGTGTCACCTGGCCCTACCCCCTCCCTGCTCAGGTTATGAAGGGCATGTGCTATTGTGTAGGTGATGGGGTGGGGGTAGCCTCCCTTAATCACACTCAAAATTCCCATCGCCATCTAGGTATTGGTGCAGTGCCCAGGGAAATTGAGGCACTCACAAACAGGGTTACTATAGGACCAGAGAACTCACATGCACCATAAGGCAAATACAATCCCCATTTCGTCACAAGGTATTGCTGAGGCTGGTGCAGGTAATCAGTCTTTCTGGCCCCCCTGCAGGTATGTCCCGGTGGATCAAAACAAAGGCACTGCCTCCCTGGCCAGCCAGAGCTCTACCCCAGAGGTGAAGCCACAGCAGGCACTTCTAGGGGACTCGGGGATGCTGCTCACAGCTGCTGGATCCAGCCGGGTAAGGCAGGACTTCTGCATTCTTTCCCTGGCTTGGGGGGAAGGGGTTGGTGGGTTACAGAAGGGTGCCGGGAGCCAGGACTCCTGGGTTCTCTCCCCAGCCCTGGGGAGGAATGGGGGCTGGTGAGTTAGAGCAGGTGGCAGGGATCCAGGGCTGGTTCTCTTCCCAGCTTGGGGGCCGGGACTGGTGGGTTAGAGCAGGGTGCCAGGAGCCAGGACTCATGGGCTCTCTCCATGGCTCTGGGAGAGGCGTGGGGGCTGTTACCAGTTGTATGTCTCAGGGCTTGGGCCAGCCCCGCCAGCCGCAGCAGCGCACCCCGCAGCCAGCCAAGAAAGCCAGCACTGATCTCCTGGCGGACATAGGAGGGGACCCTTTCGCCGCCCCCCAGCCAGCACCCGCCTTTGCCATGTTTCCTGCTTTGGTGGGTAAGTAGCGGGGGTGGGGACCCACAGGGACAGCTGCTCCCTGCCCTACAGCACTAAAGTACAGAGCCCCTGTGTGGCAGTATCGGGTAGTGCAGGCTGGGAGTAGGTCCCCATAGAGCTCTCAGCTAGAGAGCCCTCCCATGGGGCAATGCCAGGAAGTGCAGGCTGGGAGTTGGCCAGTGATAGAGCTCAGAGCTAGAGAGGCCCCCAGGTGGTGATAATAAGTAGTGCAGGTTGACTATAGAACTCTCAGCTAGAGATGTCCCTCCCATTTGGTGATGCTGATAGGTCAGGCCAATGTTCCCCCTCATTTTTTCCATCCATGTGTGGAATACATTTTGTTCTATCCACTGAGGCATGTGTAGATGAGTACCACAGTAGAAACACGTGTTGTTGGCTGTGGGTGCTCTGCTAATCAGCTGGGTGGCATTGGAATCTCTTGTGGGCAGCTGCCCAAGTGTCAGCTTACAGGGAACGCTGGTGCAGGCAGACCATAGACCTCCCCATGTGATAGTGCTGGGTAGTGCTGATTGACCGTAGAGTTCTGAGCTAGAAAGCCCCTCCATACAGTTTCAGAGGGGTAGCCGAGTTCGTCTGTAACAGGAAAAGCTTAAAAAACAACAAATAGTCTAGTAGCACTTTAAAGACTAACAAAACATGTAGAGGGTATCATGAGCTTTCGTGGGCAGAGCCCACTTAGTGATACAGTTCAGGTTGGGAGCTGGCTGACCATAGAGCACTGAGCTACAGAGACCCCATGTGGCGATTGGAGGTAGTGCAGGCTGGGATCTCTAAACCAAGACCCAATGATTGTGCTTGTATTCAGGGGAGAACCCCCTCTCCCACACCCCAGAGAATGCTGGGATAGGGAGGGACTGTGGCTTGGCTACGTCCAGGCCCGCTGCAGGCTCCCATTGCCATGTGAACACGCTGCACCCCCTGGCACTCCACTGCTCCTCCTGTGTCCTTTCCAGGCCTGCCTCCAGCCCACACTGCATTTGCCAATTTTGAAGTCTTTGGGTCCAGCCCGGTAGCATCAACATTCGGGGGAGCCTCGGTGCCATTCCACACCCAGCCGATGCCTGCAGGTAACTCTCCCCTTCCCTATGGCAGCCTGAGGCTTTCCTGGCACTTGCAGCGCCCACTGGAGTAGGAGGTGTCACGGAGTGTGGGGGAGTCACCAGGCCCTGCACCCCCATCCACAGTCAGATGTGACTCTCAGCCAGCAAGTAGAACAGAAGGTTTATTCGTTGACAGAAACACAGCATAGCACAGACTTGTTATTACAGGAATCAGGAGCATTCAGTACAATTCCTCTTGGGAGTAAGGGGGCCCTGAGAGAGGGCTCTGGGCCCCTGCTTGGCCCCCCCCAAACCTGCTAGATTCCCTTCTCACTAAGCCAGCTAAAAAACTAACTCTCTCATCCAGCAACTGATCCCAGATTTCTAGGCAGCCCCACTCCCTCCTTCGTTCAGAGTCCCAGACCCAAGGTGTTATCTGCTGTCACCTGGTCCTCAGGACATGAAAGACTGAACATGCTTCCACAATGAGTCATGCCCAGCCTTCTCCTCCTCATCCAGGTAGTGTTCCATTGCCCAGGGGAAACTGAGGCGTCACACACACAGAGTTACTACAGAACAGCACAGGACAGTAGAATCACATACAACACAACAAAGCAAACAGAATACAAAACCAGAGCGAATACAGTGACAAGAGTGAATACAATCCCCACTACGTCACAGGAGGCCATGGTGAAAATTGAGGTGGAGAGAGGCGACAGATGCAGCGGGTAGGCGAGAGCAAGGGTCCTGGGAGCCAGGACTCCTGGGTTTTTTCCCTGGCTCTGGGGCAGGAGAGGAGGCAAGTGGGTTATAGTGGGGGGAGGGAGGAGTGGCGCGAGAGGACTGGGAACCAGAGGTCCTGGGCGCGCTCTCCAGCCCTGGGAGGGAAATAGGGATGTAAAATCCCATTTAATCAGTTAAACATTGGTTAACCGCCTACATGGGGGCCGGCCGGGCTGGAACAGCCCCCTGCCATAGGTGGGGCCAGGCCAGGTCACCGGTTAACCTCTGACATCCCTAGAGCGAAGGAGGGACTGGTGGATCAAAGTAAGTGGGGGGAGCCATATGAATAGGCAAAATATTGGTCTAATTTGGCTGGTAATATGCAGGTTTATGGTTGGCCCATCTGGGGATATCCTTGGGGGAGTATTTCTGGGGGACCGTCCCCAGTCGCTACACTCAAGGCCAAGGGTCTGCTTAGCTCTGCCGGCAGAGGGGTGGGGCTCCTCTGGGATAGCTCTCTCTTAACCCTTTCCTCTCTGCTTTCTGTTCCCAGCCAGTCAGATGGCCCCAGGAAGTTACAGCTTTGGTGAGCTAATGATTGTGGTTTGCTTTTTCCTTGTGATTGAGGAGTCTCTCTTCGGCTCTGGGAGGGGAGTGGGGATTGGTGGATTAGAATGGGCGAGAGGGGTGTGGAAGTCAGGACTCCTGGGTTCTCTCCCCTGCATGCATAGTTAGCAGCAAGAATAGGAGGGGAAAATCAGTTTGAGGTTAGTTGCTTCCCTGGCTTGCATTGTCCCCTGAGTGTGGAGCAGTGCCTGCCATGGGCACCAGGGGGAGCTGGCACTTGTCTCTGCACTCTCCTGGACCTAGAGAATGGGCATCGTGGGGGTGGGGTACTCCTTCCCCCACCACTTGAGGGAGGGTGTAAGCCAGGGGTTGGCAACGTCCAGCATGTGTGTCATAAGTGGCATGCAAGATGACTTTGTGGCATGTGGGCGAATGGAGAAAGCCCCGCGCCTCACTGTGCGGTCAGGGAAAAAGCCGGAGCCATGAACAGCTCCACGCATGCGCATGCCCTCCCCCTTCCCTGGCTGGAGCAACAAAGCAGCGCACCAGCACTCTGCCTGCAGGCTTTTCCTGCTGCTCCAATGGCCAGAATCCAGCCAATGGAGCAGCGGGAGGCCATGCTTGGGACAGAAAGCTTGAGCACAGCGTGGGGGGCAAAAGCAGACCTGGTCATCATCTTGTCCATGAAGGACCTGCTGCTGCCATGGCCATGTCCCTGCTGCTCCACTCATGCCTCCCATGTGCTGTGCACTCTCTGTGGGGCTGCTGAAGTCTGTCATCCAGGTGCCGGCAGGCTGGATCCTGGCCAGCCTGCCGGGACCCACTGGCTGGACTCCCTGCGCTCCTGGCGAGGCACAGACTCCATTCCACACTTGGCCCATGGGCTGTTAACTTATTCTGTGTGTGGAGCAGCATCTGCCTGCCATGTGGGAGTGACTGTTACAATAAATAAACCCTATTGCAGACACTGGGGGAAAAAAAGTAAGTGCTGCCCAGACACTGCACCCCCTGCTCTCCCTCCATGCTGAGACCCTGCACCCCCCTCTCCCCTGGTCAGACACCCTGCTCTCAGCCTGTTCCTATACCCCACCTCCCACCCAGATCCTGCACCCAAGTGCAGGGAAGCATGCACACACTGCTCCTCCCCTCCCCCCAGAAAAAGCTGGAGCAGAGCCCAGGGCAGGAGACCAAGTGGGGTGCATGGTGGAGAGAGCCCCTCCCTGCCTCCTGGGAGAGTGGTGCAGCCCAGGGCAGGAGGGTTAAGGCTTGGCATACCACTTTGGAAAGGTTGCTGACCCCTGGTGTAAGCCTTGGTGAGGGTGACCATGCTGTTCCCTTCTGTGCCAGCAGGGGGTGCCCAGGTGAGCAGCTTTGGTGCCTCCCCCACCAGCTACCCTAGCAGTGGGATCCCGGAGATGGGCGCAGCACCTAGCAGGTACCACGTGAACTCCCCTCTATGGCCCCAGAGCAGGGAGCGTAGTGCTGGCATCAGCCCTTATACCTTAGGCAGGAGAAGCCCAAGGCGGGCTGCGGCAGCTGGCGCCCCAGGAGGAACGCGCGATCGGCGCCCCTGCCTGCACGGCCGTCAATGAAGTGACGTTATCATCGGGCACCCCGTTGAAGGCGGCACCCTAGGCGACGGCCGAGTTGGCCTATAGTCACGGGCCACCCCTGACCTTAGGGACTTGAGGTGCATTATGTGTATGCAGGGGGAGGAGGGCTGCTTCAGGGACTGAGCAGGACCACCCCTGTGTGTGTGTGTGTGTGTGTGTGTACTAGGGATATTAAAATCTGTTTATTTGTGCAAACATAACTGCTGCATTTTTCAGTGGTTACACGTTTACATGTGGGTGGGGAGAAGTGGGAGCAGTGCTCACGGGAAGCGGGCTCTTAAGCTGTGAGCACCAGCTCTTCCCCTTCCCCCCGGCACTGCTGCCTCTGTATAAGATGCAGCAGTGGAGGGAATGGTGCTGCATGTAACCATGTAGTCGCGTACACGTTCATCTCCCTAGTGTATACTGAACATGTGAAAGGTTATCTGCTTACTGGTGAGAGCAGGGGGCTGTTCCAGCCCAGCGGGGGCCTGCCACAGACAGGGGCTGCGCCAGTGAGGGCTAGGAGCCAGAATTGGCAGCAGCCCCAGGTGAGACCCAGCAGCCAGACCCAGTGCTGGGGGTGCGGAGCCTTGTAGGGCGGAGCAGTCCCCAGCCTGGATCCTACTTCAGCGGATTAAACGTTAGGTCAACCTTACGTTTCACTGGATAACTGATTAACTGGGATTTTACATCCCTGTGAACAGCACAAAGCATGAGGGCAGAGTGCTACCCCCTGGTGGGGGTTGTTTGTTTGTATACAGCATGGGCGTCGGGGGCACAGCGCTGCACCCTGCTGAGTGGGGTGGCAGTTCTTCCCCCCTCGCCCATGGGTTTTGCTGACACCATCTCTCCTGTGCAGCCTCTTTGGGACCCTAAGCCAGCCGGCCCTGCCTGTACCCAGCCCTGCGCCTGCCTATGGAGGTAAGTGGCTCTTGCTTTGGCTGGGGGGGCGCTAGCACCCATCGGCAGCCGTAGCAATGAGCCAGCTCTCCTGTGCCTTCTCTCTTCCAGCCTCCACCAACCCCTTCGCTGTGCCTGCTGCCCTGCCTGCCCGCACCTCCACCAACCCCTTCCAGCCCAGTAGCACGGTGCCAGGTGAGCAGGAATTCCTGCCAGCCCGCACCCTACAACCACTGTGGTGGGGTCGGGAGCCGAGACTTGTGGGTTCTCTTCCCAGCTCTTGGAGGGGGGAGATGGGGCTGGTGGGTCAGAGGGGAGGCCGGGAGCCAGGATTCCTAGGTTCTCCTCAGCTCTGGGAGGGGAGCGGGGGCTGGTGGGTTGGAGCAGGGTAGCTGGGAGCCAGGACTCCTGGGTTCTCTCCCCAGCTCTGGGAGGGGAGTGGGGGCTGGCATGTTGGGGGGGGGGGTGCTGGGAGCCAGGATTCCTGGGTTCTATCCCAGCTCTTTTGTGCCCTGCAGATTCCAGTTTTGATGGATTTGCTGCAGCCAAAGTGGGGCAGCCCCGTTGGGATCTCCACCAACCCCTTTATGGTGAGGACCAGCCCCTTCCCAGGGTCTGGGGGCATGCTGGCATTTGATGTCTTCCCCTCCTTTCCAGGGGTTTTCGGTGTCAGCAGCCCTATGGTGAAGCTGGGGCCCCCGTACCAGCCTCAGTTCCCCAGGGCAGAGCCACTGTGCTGACTCACCCGGTCACTCAGCTCTGTCCCATTGTCCGTACCCTGGGGCCCCCTTCTTGCTGAGGTCTGCGCCTCCCAGCATCTGTGTGGGCTCTCCTCACACATCGGCTGTGTTCCCTCTCTCTCCAAGCAGCCCGGGATATGTGCCAAGTTGTGGGGTGAGTGCCAGGGATCTGATGCGCGTTATGATGTCTGACTATGCCAGCACTTACCTGCCTGTCTGATGCGACCTGTGCCTGTCTCCCTAACCCCCTCTCTCTCTCTCTCCTCCTCTCTCCCCTCCCCCCCAGACGGCCACTCCGTCCACACCTTTTGTCGTCAAGCACCCAGCTACCAACCCCTTCTTATAGCAACGTGCCTGGCTCTGGGCTGGCAGTGCCCTTCCTGTCCGGTGGGGGCAGGCTGCTGCAGCGACAGATCCTCGCCTCACTGCCCTGATGCCGTGGGGATGGCCTGGACAAACTGCTTTAACTGCGAAGGCTTATAAAGGAATCTGCTGTGGAGAGCTGGCTGTTGGAGAGAGGAATGGGGCCCAGCAGCAAGGCACTCTGCGACTTGTAGTTGGGAATTTTGAAGCGGGCAGCGGTGCATGCTTGGAAAATAGAGGGAGAATGAGGCCAGTCAGTGGGTGAGCTGGCCCTTGGTGGGGTGTGGGATTCTGGCCCCAATGCAAATGGGGTCTAGTGCTCCAGATGGGACCCATGGGGGGAGTTGGAGCAGGTATGCATGCTGGGAAAGGGAGCACTCCTCCTCCTCTCAAGGAATGGGGGCCCTACCTTTGCCACCACCCCGCCCCCAAGCTCCTCTAAACACAGGCTGGTCTTGGCTCTGCTTGAGTGAGATTCTCCCCAGCCAGACCTACTGACCATGCAGCCCCAGCCTCTCTTCCTGGCGTAGAACCCAGGAATCCTGGCTCTTTGCCACCCCTCTCCTCTGCTCAAGCCCATTGGTCACCCCCCACCAGTAATGCCACATCCCTGGCCAGCTGGTTCCTCACAGCCCCCTGCGCCCCTGCCCTGGGACAGGGGAGAGAACTGGCCCTACCTTCCAGCACCCTCTCCTGGCTCTGCCCTGGCTGCTGATGGCCCTAGAGTCTCTTCCCCCTGCAGGGTGGGGGTGGAGGGCTGGGGAACAACTGGAGCCCCTGATCCCAGCTTCACAACAGCTGTGGGGGGTACCAGCGTCCCCAACACGGACTACCCCCTCCGATGGTGTGCACAAAACAGTGCGGGGGGAGCAGCTGGCCTACCAGGGCTGGGGCCCCCAACCTGAGCAGTGCCTTCTACACCAGCCTGGATCGGTAGGTGCTGGGGGGTGGTACCAGACCTGCACTGTGGGGGCCAGAGCAAGGGAGGGGGCCCAGGAGTCCTGGCTCGTATCCTCTCCAACCCACTGGATTCTACCTAGAGCCAGGGGGAGAACCCAGGAGTCCTGGCTCCCCCTCTTCCACCACTTGCTAATTTCTTCATCCGTTTCCTCTCCACTTGGGCTCCTTTTTCAGCATCTCCTTCTCTCTGTCCTTAGGGCTTCCCCAAATGCTGCTGCTTGGCAGTTCTGGCCCCCTGTTTAACTGGCTCCTCCCTGGGGTGCACCAGTCTGCACCTCTCCCCATGGGCAGGATGTCTCACCCCCACCGCTGCTTCGGACAAATAGCCCATAGCTTCAAACCCCCTCCTGCCTTTGGGGTGCTACATTTCATATCCTCCCCCCAAATATCCAGGGCCCTGGCGTGGCTGTGCTGGAAGTATTTTTCTGAGAGAAATGTGAATGATCTTTTTAATGAGACATTTTTGGCGCTGGAAATGGTTCTCTCTGTATCGCTGTATAAATCTATATTGGACCTTTGCTGCTGCCTCTGCTTTCTGGGGAGAGGAACCAAGCCCACCATGTGCCCTCCTGGGCCGGGAACCTCACATCTGTCCCCCCGGGAGGGTCTCTCCTTATGAAGAGGGGCCAGTCAGCAGGCAGCCTGGGTGGGACTGTGAATCCAGCTGCTTCTGCTGACTGTTATCCTGGGGCTGGTATGCTTAGCAGCAGTCATGAGCTGGCACGGGAGTGCACTGAGCCATACTTGTGACTCTGTTCACTTGAGATTTGGCATGCAATGCACTTGCGAGCCTGTGCATGTGCTTGTGATCCTGGGCTGTGCATCTGTGATTTTGTATGCACCCTGGCCTGTGGTTTTGCAGGCCATACACTTGTGAACTTGCACATGCCTGTAATTGTGTGGCCTGCAATGAGCTTGTCTGATCTGGTACGTGGGTGTGCACGCAAATGCTTGCAATCCTATGGGTGTGGGAACTTGCACACACATTGGTGCCTCGTGACAGGGTGGTTGCATGATTAGGATCTCCCTCACTCCCACCCGTGTGTCTGTTCACGGTCAGTTGGGTACTTGCCGCTGTGATTTCTTTGGTGCTTGTGAACCTGTAGATGTGCAACTGTGGTGCTGGGTGTGACCTGCTGCGAGCTCCCCATTAACACTTGTGTGCTGATGCCCTTGCACGTGCTTGTGATCCTACACAAGCGCTGCCACAGGATTCTACCCTGCATCCAGGAGAGCTTCTCCTCCCAGTCATGCCTGCTTAAACTGCAAATCTCTCACATGCTCACTGGCAAGCTCAGCTGCAGCTCTCTCCCCTTGCATGCCTGAGCTTGCACAGATGCTCTTGCATGCTACGGCTCTGGATATTTGCAGTATCTCTTGTCTGTCTTCTCTCCCCTTTGCATGCTTTATGCACCTTGAGACTCACTAGTGAACTCTTGCACGATTTCTCTGCTGCATGCTCATTGGGCTTTCTCTTGTGCTGTTCTAGTCCCACCTCCAGCCATTGAGCACCCTCATACCCCTTGTCTCATGCGCACTAGCCTTATCCCCACGACTCCAGTGGGTCCCAGCACTCACCCCTGTGCCTGGCACACAGCCAGCTGGCTTGTGATCGGCCAGTCTCACTGCACCACTCCAGCGTGCACAGGTCTGTGAGCAGCATTGGGTGTCTCACGCTGCCCTCTGCACCTGGGCCATGGTGGTGTTTCCTCTGCACAGGCTCACTTGCACATACAGGGGATCTCTTGTACCCCTCAGCTACATCAGTTTGCAGACCCAAGGCATGTTCCAGATAGGAGATGGCACCCCCTAGTGGGGCCAATTCCTTGCCCCTCTGAGCTGGCCAGTCCCTTTCCAGGAGCTGGTGCCCCCATATTCCCTTCCCCCTCAGCCAGCCAGCCCTGGGGCATGGGCAGACACTGAGGCTGGGTCTAGACTGGCAAGTTTTTCCGCAAAATCAGCCACTTTTGCGGAAAAATTTGCCAGCTGTCTACACTGGCCACTTGAATTTCCGCAAAAGCACTGACTTCCTACTGTAAGAAATCAGTGCTTTTTGCGGAAATACTATGCTGCTCCCGTTCGGGCAAAAGTCCCTTTGCGCAAAACTTTTGCGCAAAGGGCCACTGTAGACAGCTGAGATTTGTTTTCCGCAAAAAAGCCCCGATCGCGAAAATGGCGATTGGGGCTTTTTTGCGAAAAAGCGCGTCTAGATTGGCACGGACGCTTTTCCGCAAAAAGTGCTTTTGTGGAAAAGCGTCCGTGCCAATCTAGACGCTCTTTTCCGAAAATGCTTTTAACGGAAAACTTTTCCGTTAAAAGCATTTCCGGAAAATCATGCCAGTGTAGACACAGCCTGACTGTGTGCAGTGGAAACAGACGTGCCCCTCAGATGCCCAAGCACTGCGGCAAGGGGCGGCCTGGCCTGTTTACCTACAAACAGTCGGGGTGGGAGGTGAGTGGTAAACAGCAACTGTACCAGGTTGACAAAACAGATGGAGGAGCCAAACTGTCTGCGTGGGGCTGGGCCTGGCCTGTGGGTGCAGCGGGACTGGCCTCTCCCCTGGCTTGACTGGGCCTGTGGACAAAGGGCAGAAAAGAGAAGGGCAGTTAGATGGTGAGGAGTACCAGCTACCCTCCAGCTGCTGCTGTATCTTGCTTCTCCAGCACAGGCCCTCTGTGCCACAAGTCCAGGAGGCTTGGCTCAAGTGCTAGATACCTGGTGTCTGCTACACACACATGGCCACTGGCTCACCGCAGCAGCCAATAACCCAGCTCCAGCTGCCTGATGGCCTGGGCTAGCTCCTCACCCCTCTAACCCACCTATACTCATTCCTCTCCCAGAGCCAGGGAGAGAACCCAGGAGATCTGGCTCCCAGCCCCCCTGCTGTAACCCACCAGCCGCCTCTTCCCCCAGAAGTGCCATCACTGACTCTGGTGTGTTGGGCTGCAGAGCGCCTCCTGGTGGTGTGGTGAGGATGTTTCTGCCATCACAGCCCTGGTGCCCTCATAAGCTGGTGAAAAGGGGTGTGGCAGCGAGAGCCAGGCCCACTAGCAGTCCCGACAAGTGGCCTGTCAAGGAGCTCCTGGAAGGAGAGATGGCATGTAGTGGGGGTCAGAGAGAGGGACTGCAGGGGAGTAGCAATCCTCCCCTGCCCTGTCCTCCCTTTGCCCTGCCTCCTCCTCCCCTTGCTCCCTGTTAGTTCTGCCCCACCTCCTGCTGAACTTCCATTCCCCTATTGCCCCTGCTGAGCCTCCTTGCCCCGCCCCCATGTCACTTCCTGCCCTAGGGTGCCCACCTGGGGTACAGCAGGCTGACAGTCAGGCACTCAGCCAGGCAGAGCCATTTGGTAGTTATGGTGATGCTGCCCAGGGTTGCTATGGTGACGGGTTCCAGGAAACCCTCCATGGCTTCCAGAGAGAAGATGACCCCTACAAAAGTGGGGACAGGTAAGGCTGGATGCCTGGGTCCCTTCCCTGGCTTGCGGGGGCGGGCTGGGAGCCAGGACTCCTGGGTCTCCTGCCAGCTGGATGCCAGCTCCCTACCTGAGAAGCCCACGGCACAGTGCTTCCAGTGCCGGGAATCCCCCCGCAGGGCTGCCAGCCCCGCATTCAATCCGAGATGTACCAGCCCCCCCAGCAGCGTCATGGCCCCCAGCAGCCAGCCCGCCTGGGCGCTGCCCACCCTCGCCTCCAGCACTCCCCCCAGCCACAGCAGTGCCCCCATGTTGAGGCCCAGATGCCCCCAGCCCAGGTGGTGGAAGGGGGCCAGCAGGAGGCGCCACCACTGGCCCAGACCCCAGACCCCCTGGATGCTGAGGCAGGTGTTTTCAGGAGGTCCAAGGGGGCGCAGGTAGAGACCCACATTCAGGGCCACCAAGAGGAGGTGGCAAGGGATGGCTGAGGCATGGACATGGCTGAGGCATGGACATGCCCCCAGCGGAGTGCTGGACAGAAGGGATTCCTGGGGCTTCGGGGCAGGGGGACCCCTGGGCGGGCAGGGCATGGGGCTCCTCTGTCATCCCAGGTCAGAGCCTTTGTGAGGTCATCTCTGATGTTGGGGGGCAGGGCATTGTGGGAAGGGGAGGGGGCAGTTCTGAGAGCAGTTGCCCCGAACTGTTTATCTCACCAGGCGCTAAGAATAAAACTTGTTCCTCGGCAGTTCTGGGAAACCGGCAGCAAGACTTGCTGTGAACCCAGAGAGCTAGGCTGACAGGGCTGTGGTTTATGAGTGAGGAGCACCGGCAGGGCTGGGCTGGGCTGGAAGGGGCTGCATGTTGGGAGCGAGGGGCCTGCTATAGCATAACTCCCCATCCTGTGACCTCCACTAATGTTTACAAATGGATCAAGGACTTGGTGGCCGATGGCTCACAGGGCTCAGCCCTGTGATAACAAATCCGTCTGGGCTGCATTATTTACTATAAACAATTCCCCATAGGTCCACCCCTGCTCCCCTTTCATGGATCCCTGCTGGTGCCACTCACTCCTGACCCACAGCCCCTGCTAGCCCTGCTCTCTCTTCTCAGCCCTACTAGTGCCCTGCCCCTCACTCCCAACCCACAGTCCCTGCTAACCTGGCCCTGCCCTCATTCCTGACCTGGAGCCCCTATGCAGTCCCAACCCCAGTCATGGACAGGCTGTGTGTTTCTTCAGGCTCCCCGCCTGGAGGAGGGGCGGTGAGGGGAAGACTGTGTATCTATTGCACCAGATCCCATGTGAACCTTATCTCAACTCTGCAAAATCTAACTGTCCTTGGTATTAAGGTGCAATTCAAGGGTGACCCTGAGAGTTGGAGCTGGTGACCTGCATCCAGCCACGCTGGCAAGCCAGCCTGCAAGGGGCTGCAGGTCAGCAGTGAGGGGCACGAGCAGCGCTGGGGGGAGCCCAGGGCTGGCAGGGGCTGCGGGTCGGGAGTGAGGGGCCCCGGCAGAGCTGGGCTGGCAGGGGCTGCAAGTCTGGAGTAAGGGGCACCGGCAGGGCTGGGGGGAGCCCAAGGCTGGGTTGGCAGGGGCTGCGGGTCAGAAGTGAGAGGCACCGGCAGTGCTGGGGGGAGCCCAGGGCTAGGTTGGCAGGGGCCGGGGTTGGGAGTCAGGCACACCATTAGGGGGCTGTCTGTTATGTGGTGTCCATAGGAACCTTTGATGGTGCAGCGCTGGCCACCCATCCCCACCCCAACATGTGCCTGCATCCTGTGGCCTGTCACACCATGCTGCCACCCAACTCCCTGTGAGTGCTAGGGACCATCCCCCCATGTCAGCTCCTACACCTGCCTTTGCCATGATGCTCATGAAGTCTCAGCTACGCTCCAGTGGTTCAGCTGGGATTTTGCCTGTCCAGAGTCTGGGAGAGGGAAGAGTGATCTTCCCCCATGAATCTCGCCCCCATGTGTCCCAATCAAACCATGGTGCCAGCCGCCCAGTACCACTAGCTCAGCACCTTCCCTGCTGGGCAGAGCTCCCAGACAGCTGGGCGTGTGAGTGCACAAGCACTAGGCCTCTCATGCAGGGGACAGCTCTGCACCACTGAATATGCACAACTGCCCACTCACAGCCATGCTACGCCTCACTCACACAGCTGCCCACTCACAGATACACTGTACTTTGCACATGCACAATTGCCCACACAACTGCCCACTCACAGCCATGCTGTGCCTCAGATGCACAGCTGCCCACTCACAGCTACACTGCACCTCACACACACACAATCGCCCACACAACTGCCAACTCACAGCCACGCTGCACCTCGCACATGCACAATCTCTCACACAACTGCCCACTCACAGCAACACTGCACCAGGCACACACACACACAATCACATGCACACTCAGCCTGGCACTCACCGCTGACACTGTTAGCCACCCAGCTTCACTCACAAGCACATATTCAGCCATGTACAATAACACTCACAATCACCCGCACAATCGAACACACATGCAAATGTGGCCATATGATCACACATGCACCATCACACAGAGGCTGAGCCGCATGGCTGCATGTACACCATCACACACTCCCAGCCTCTCCCGCCCACACACACACACAGTGAGTGTGATTCACTATCTCTCACTGAATTGCACACTCCCCCCTCCCCCCGGGCTGGTCGGCCTCAGCCCCTCAGTTGCCCCACTAGGGAGCCTTGCACCAATTCTGGGGAGACCCTCACACAACCCGCCCCCCTACCTCCGCCACGGGGCTCTCCCAGCCCTGGACGCTGGGATGGAGCTGTGGGTGCAGGGAGGAAGGGGTTAAGGGGGGGAGGGAGCCCCAGCCTTGCAGCTGATTGGATGAGGCATGTCCATATTCCCCCCGGCCAAGGCCCAACGCTACCTCCCCATTCGCCGAGGCTCCAGACACCAGAACCGCGTGGCTGAGTCCCAGGAAGGGGGGGTGGAATCCGCTTCACCCGGCGCTGAGATGCAGCCACCTCTGGGGCGGGGCAACCAGTTCCCCAGGGACCCCTCGCCCGGCGCTGAGATGCAGCCACCTTTGGGGTGGGATGGCTGGTTACACAGGGACCCCTCGCCCGGCGCTGAGATGCAGCCACCTTTGGGACCGGAGGAGCTGGAAGGGGGTGCTTGGCAGCCCGCTGCCCCCCCCACCCCCACCCCACCCCGCTGCTAGCCCTTTAAATCTTCCCCCTCCGGGATCCGCCCCCCCTTCTCGGCACAGCTATCAATCACCCTGCAGCAGCCGCATGGCACCGGCTGTTTGCCTAGGAGCGGTACAGCCAGACCGGGCGGGGGTCTCTTCTCGCCTCCTCAGGGAACCGGGTGGGGTCACTGGTGCGTGGCAGGGAAAGGGGTCGGGGGAGCTTGGCCAAATTCTAGCCTCCTTGTTTTCCTTTTGTCCCTTCCCCTTTAAACCCGCCTTTGCCCTGCTGAAATCCGCTGCGTTTACACCACCCCGGCTGCAGTCCTGCAGATCCCTTGCATGGGTTCCCCCCAATTTTTTCTCTGTCAAGTCGGAGGAGCGTTTGCAAGCCAGGTCCTGCTGTTTGCACCTTGCAAAGAAGGTGACAACCCCCAGGACTATGGGCTTTAGGCGCTTGTTTGGGTGGGGACAGCTGTGGCTCGCTCTTTTGCTCTTTCCTTTGCTGCAAGTCCCCAAAGAAACTCCCCCTCCGTGCGTTCACACGGCCCCTTCTTGCAACATCCAGATCTGGCCCCTGCCACAGAGCCAGACAGAGCCCCTTTGCTCCCTTCCCAGGGCTTTTTTCAGAGCATGAAAACGTGGTTCAGTTTTTTGTGAGGGTTTTTTGGACCAGGAACAGCCAGGCGGTATAGGAAGAGTTCCTGCCAGGCTGCGACTGGTTTGGTAAATAGAAATAGAATTTTTCCTTTCCTTGTTTGCATTGAAAGCCAGGCGCTGGGCCTGAAATCCACGGCTGCACAGTGTCCGTCTTGTGCAAAAAGTATTAAGAACATTTTTTTTCATTGGTGTTGGATTTTTTTATTTGTTGTAAATTCCCATTTTGTTCTTTTTTCCTTTTCACCAGGGGAAGGAACCGGCACCGTTGCGCTGTCCTCGCATTTGGCAACGTAGCAGAAAGACTCTGACCCAAACTTCTGCAGGAGATTCCAGACTGGGACAGAGAGAGATTTTTTTCAGCTGCAAAAAAGCAACGTAGCACCAAGTTTTGGGGCTTTTTCTTTCTTTCTTTCTTTTTCTTTTTTCTTTTTTTTTCCTCTTCACTGGTATCCAGTTTTACACCAGAAGGGACAAGAAAACCGCATGGAAAAAAAAGGGGGATGATTTATTTTTCTTCATGTGACTTCTATTAAAATCAAACCTGGGGCCAATTGCAAAAGAAGAAATTCTAATCCCAGTGCAATCAAGGCTGCAGCTAGGGTCTACGAGGGTGCAAAGCTGTTTTTGCAGCCACTCGAGATCGCAAAGTCTGTTTCTTTGAAAGAGTTTTGCAAAACACCCCATCTGCTCCAGAGTGCGTATGCCTGCAGAACACGAGAGGAAGCAGTGGAGAGTTTGCGACTGTGCATCCCTCGATGTTCATGGGCCACCGGCAGGCCTGTATCCAGCTGCATCTTCTTGCAGAGCAGCGTGGGGTGAAGGCACCAAACCTCTGGCTCCTAGCGCTGTGGGTCCTGACAGAAAGGAATCAACTCCAGGGAAGGAGATGAGCCAGGTGCAAAGAAGTGCAGAGGGTGCATGACATTTGTGGCACCCCAAAAGAGGCAGTTTCTGTGGCAATTGCAAAAATGGGGTGCATGCCTTGAAATCCCTCCAAAAGAGGACAGTTGCAGGGCACTGGCAGCAGCAAAACCCAAGCATCCCCAAACCTCTGGCCCCCAAAGCAGGCAGGCCGTGTTGTCATCATAAACAGGGTAGGCGGCATGCCTTAATTCTCTGCCTCCTGCAACTTGGCGCACCATGGAGGAGCTGGAACCAGAGGGTGACCTGCCCACTGCTGACGTGTATCTGTGCGGGCACCTGCGGAAGCAGAAGTCACTCCGGCGCCGGTTCTTCGTGCTACGGGCGCCCAGTGAGCATGGCCCAGCCCGCCTGGAGTACTACGAGAGTGAGAAGAAATTCCGGGCCGGAAGTGCCCGCCCCAAACGTAGCTTCCCCCTGGCCAGTGCCCTCAACATCAACAAGCGTGCAGACGCCCGACACCGCCACCTGATTGTGCTCTATGGTCGTGATGGCACCTTTGGGCTGGCGGCCGAGAGCTCTGAGCAGCAGGAGGCTTGGTACCATGCCATGGTGGAGCTGCGCGCCAAGGGTGAGGGCACTGGAGGGGGCAGCACAGATCTGTTGGGGAGATGCTTGTGTGGGCAGTGGTGCAGGGGAGTGAGTGACACATACATTTGGGAAATCCACAGCCAGGGAGAGAACCCGAGTGTCCTGGCTCCCAGCCCCCCCCGGTTCTCTCCCCAGCTTTGGGAGGGGAGTGGGGACTAGTGGTTGGAGTAAGGGGACAGGGGTCTGAGAGCCAGGACTCCTGGGTTCTGTCTCTGGACCCACAGGGGAATATTCCAGGAAGTCTCTTTGCTTAAATATTCAATTCTGTTTCCATCTGTTGACATGCCCCCCCCATTTCCCAGTGTGGCTGTAACCCCCCTTGGTTCCCATGGCAACGGTCAGTCGCCAGGATGACGTTGGTGGTTGCCACGGCACTGGGACATTTGGGTCTGTTTATTCCTTGCTCCCGCTCTCCCACCTGTGCCTCCTTGCTTCTGGTCACCTGCTGATCGTGCCAGCCCTGAACCCATATCCAAACACTGCCATGGCTCAATGCTAGGGCCTGTGTAGTCCACTGCCCCGACTGAGAGGTGGCTGCGTCTCAGTGCTGGGCGAGAGGTCACTGTGTCACAAGAGCAAGTCACGTTCCCCTGTTGACTTATCCCTCTCCTCCCCTTCCCACAGGCCCGTCGCAACCAGGGAGCGGGATGCCGTCCCGGGAGGTATGGCAGGTGAGCCTGCGGCCCAAAGGGCTGGGACAGGCCCGGAACCTGGTGGGTGTGTACCGACTATGCCTGGCCACTAGCACGGTGGAGCTGGTGCGGCTGAACGCAGCCACAGCCTGCCTGGTGCTACAGCTGCTTAGTGTGCGGCGCTGCGGCCACTCGGAGAACTACTTCTTCCTGGAGGTGGGGCGCTCGGCCGCCACTGGCCCCGGCGAGCTGTGGATGCAGGTGGAGGACCTGGTGGTGGCCCAGCATATCCATGAGACCTTCCTGGAAGCCATGAAGGCTCTGAGTGAGGAGGGCCGGCTCCGGGGCCGTGGCCAGACCTCTGCCCCCATCTCGGTGCCACCCCGCCGCCTGCCACCCATTCAAATGCCGCCCAGCCAGGCAGGCTCTGGGCGCCGCTCCGGGGCCAGCAAAGCCGAGGCGCCACCCAGTGATGACACCCTGGCCTCCTCGGATGAGGGTGGGTCGTCGAGCCCTGGGGAGGCGCACCCAGCCGACAGCCCTGAGGAGCGAGCCCTGGCCTCTCTGCTCCCCTTGGCGCTGAGCAAGGGTGGTGCCCAGAGGAAGCCGGCATCCTACCCAGAGGGGCTGAACCGGGGCGTGGATCCTGGCTACATGGCCATGCTGCCCAGGGTGGCGCCCGGCCCGGGGGAGCCAGATTATATGCCCATGAGTCCCGGCAGCGCCTCTCCACCCCAGGGCGATGCCGGCGGCTACATGGTGATGTCCCCCAGCGAGACCTGGGTCCCCGAATACATGAACATGTCCCCACTGTGTCGCTCAGCTGGCAGCACCCCCCTACGCCGCAGCCCCCTGCCGGGCGCCCCTGGAGATGCCCTCTGCCCCTTCCACTCCCTGCCGCGCTCCTTCAAGCACGGTACCCAGCTGGCCAGGCCCGGCTGCCTCTCCTCTTCCTCCACCAGCAGTGAGAGCTTGGAGGAAATTGCCCCCCGGGCGCACCGGCCCCCCAGCTCCTTCCGCAGCCATGCTCCGGTCGTGCCCGCCGCACCCAGGAGCCCCGGGGAGTATGTTAGCATCAAGTACCAGCCCAGCCCAGAGATGGCCAAGATGAGGGTGGATCCCAGTAGCCGCCAGTGCTGCTGCGTGGAGACCTCAGGGGGGCGGAGCACCTGGCCCGGCGTCCCCACCACCTGGGAAGAGGCATCCAGCCCAGAGCCAGGACTCAACTATATCGACCTGGACCTGGCGAAGGAGGAAGTTGGCCCGGATGGGAACCCCCGGGTGGCTGGCAGCACCAGCCCCCATGCCTATGCCCGCATCGACTTCCACCGCTCCCAGGGGCTGCGGGGGCGCCAGGGTGGACAGGATGGGCCAGGTACGTGGTGGGGACAAAGTGCTGAGCAGATCTGCGGGATTGTGGGGGTAGAGATATGGGGGATGCTGGTTTTTCAAAGAGCTTTTCCCATTCAAAACATTAGAGATTTAATTTATCTCCTGGTGGTAGGGGAAGGCTAGAGGTGGGCTGTGTGATCTGAGAAATATCTACCCTAGAAACTACCATTTTTTTTGTTTGCGTCACCCTTTAGAACCCTTTTTGGAAGGGGCATGTCACTGCCCCTTTATTCCTAATCATTCAATGTTCAATCACGCCACAGGTGAGGCTTTGCATTAGAAACAGATACTACTTATGGAACAGAGATGTTCCCCTTAAAATCCGCTTTTTCTGGGGGATCCCTCAAAACTCTCCTTCCCTGTCCCAGGTTGTCTCCTAATTTTATGGCTGTGCAAAAGCATCTGGATGGCTTTATTCTGTCTGGAGGAAAAGAAACGAGAGAAGTCGCCTGGAAGGGTTGACTTTTTTAAATCCTCCTTTCTGGCTCTTTCATTCCATTCTGCCTACCTGGCTGCAGTGTCCTCTCTTGTGTTGTTGTATTCCCCCTTTCTCTACTCTGCTGTTGTTTTTACTGTCTTCCATCCCATCCAGAGCTCCATGTCTGTCTTTTCTTCAAGAATGTAAGAACGACCACACTGGTCAGACCAAAGGTCCATCCAGCCCAGTGTCCTGTCTGCCAACAGCGGCTAATGCCAGATACCCCAGAGGGAGTGAACACAACAGGCAATCATCACATGATCCCTCTCCTGTCATCCATTTCCAGACAGAGGCTGGGGACATCATTCCTACCTATCGTAATAGCCATTGGTGGACCTAACCTTCATGAATTCATCTAGCTCTTTTTTGAGCCCTGTTAAAGTCCTTGTCTTCACCACATCCTCTGGCAAGGAGTTCCACAGGTTGACTATGCACTGCATGAAGAAAAACTTCCTTTTGTTTATTTTAAACCTGCTTCCTATTCATTTCATTTGGTGACCCCCTAGTTCTTATATTATGGGAACAACTAAATAACTTTCCCTTAATCACTTTTTCCACAGCAGTCATGATTTTATAGACCTCTATCATATCCCCCCCCCTCCCCCCCCCAAAAAAAAAGTAAGCTGAAAAGTCTGAGTTGGGACCCATTCCAAACCCCTAATCATTTGTATTGCCCTTTTTGAACCTTTTCCAATGCCAATATCTTTTTTGAGACAAGCTGACCACATCTGTACGCAGTATTCAAGATGTGGGCGTACCATGGTTTTATAGAGACAATAAGATAGTCTCTGTCTTATTCGCTATCCCTTTTTTAACAATTGCTAATATTCTGTTATCTTTTTTGACTGCTGCTGCACACTGAGCTCTACACTGCAATATTAAATCATATCTTTTTCCGATTTACTTTCGGAAGAGGTTCTTTTGAAATTTGGCGCATCTACACAAAGCCAAATGTCAAAAGAAAGTGCTCTTTCAGCACAACCCTTATTCCTCGTAGAAGGAGGTTTACAGGGATGGCGAAAGAGCACATCCACTTTTTTGGAAAAATTTCCTTGGACGTGGCGTTGCTTTTCCAGGATACCGGTATCCCAAAAAAGCAATGCAGTCTAGACATAGCCTGAGTGGATGTTTTCAGAGAACTATCCACAGTGACTCCAAGATCTCTCTCTTGAGTAGTTATAGCTAAATTAGTCCCCCTCATATCATGTGTATAGTTGGGATTATTTTTTCCAATGTGCATTACTTTATCAACATGAAATTTCATTTGCCATTTTATTGTCCATTCACTTAGTTTGGTGAGATCTTCACAGTCTGCTTTGGTCTTAACTATCTTGAGCAGTTTAATATCATCTGCCAATTTTGCCACCTCATTGTTTACCCCTTTCTCCAGATCATTTATAAATAGGTTGAATAGGATTGGTCCCAGGACGGACCCTTGGAGGACCCCACTAGTTACCTCTCTCCATTCTGAAAATTTACCATTTATTCCTACCCTTTGTTTCCTGTCTTTTAACCAGTTATCAATCCATGAGAGGCCCTTCCCTCTTATCCCTGACAATTTACTTTATTTAAGAGCCTTTGGTGAGAGACCTTGTCAGAAGCTTTCTGGAAATCTAAGTACACTGGATCCCCCTGGTCCACATGTTTGTTGACCCCCTCAAAGAACTCTAGCATGATTTCCCTTTACAGAAACCATGTTGACTTTTCCCAACTAATTATGTTCATCTGTGTCTGACGATTTTGTTAGTTACTGTAGTTCCAACTAATTTGCCCAGTACTGATGTTCGAGTTACCGGTCTGTAGTTGCCAGGCTCACCTCTAGAGCAGCATTCTCTCTAAGCTGCACCGGCCACGCACAAAAAATTTTAGGCCCTCCCAACTCTCCTGCAGAGCCACACAGGAGCACGCACAGTGAGTGGTGCTGGTGACGACGGCAGTGGCCTGGTGGGTTCTGGAGGGGCCGGGGGCTGGCCTGACCCTCCTGCATTTGCTCCGGCTGGTGCTGGGGGTGGGCGGGACGCCGCAGCCCAGCCAGGACCAGAGCCAGTGTCAAGCAGTGGCTGGTCAGGCAGCCCCAGCTGGGACTGGAGCCGCCCCATGGCAGGAGGTGGCTGGTCGGGTGACCACGGGCGGTGGAGCCAACATGAGGGGTGGCTGGTTGGCAGCCCCGGGGACCGGAACTGCCACGTGTCGAGCAGCAGCTGGTTGGGTGGCCCCAGCTGAGACTGGAGCTGCCACGTGTTGAACATCAGCTGGTTGGGTGGACCCGGCTGAGAGCAGAGCCATCATGTGGCAAGTGGCAGCTGGGCAGGCGGCGCTGGCCGGGATTGGAGCTGCCAAGTGGCGGGTGGCGGTGGCAGCTGCTCTGGGCTGGGGCCAGAGTCACCAAATGGTGGGTGACAGTGGCAGCTCCAGGGCCAGAGCCTATCTCTCTGGCTGTTGGCTGCAACACCAGCCTGGTGGGCACCTGCCAGCCAGCAGCCCTGGCACCCTTACTCTAGGAGCTGCCAGCCAGCCGGTTGGGAGTGCTGGGCAGCGCAGCCCCAGCTCACCCCTCACCCCCCCAGTTGAGGGAGCCCTGCAGCCCAGCCTGCTTCCCTCCCCAGCAAGCAGCTTCCTGGGGGGTCAGGCAGCCCAGTCCTGGGCCCACCCCCCTAAAGAATCAGCAGCCCAGTTCCAGCCTCCCCCCAGCAAGGACCTGTCACTTCCCTGACCTCTCAGCCCTGCATCCAGAATTTCCCCCCTGCTCTGAATCCTGCAGCCCCTGAGCCACCCCATACCTCCCAGCCCCTGCCCCTGCCCTGATTCCTGTATTACAGGGTCATGCTCCTTGTTAATTTTCCCTTGGTTTGGTATTTTTTCTTGTCTAAGTGTGTGTGCACACGCGCATAGACTCAATGTTGGTGCACAAGACAAAACTCACTCTGCTCACAGCTGGGAAATCTTAGCGGAACACTGCTCTAGAGCCCTTTTTAAATATTGCTGTCACGTTAGCTATCTCCCAGTCATTAGGTACAGAAGCTTCCTTCTCTGTCCCTGGGCCAGGTAAGGGAAACTGAGTCCTATGGCTTGTTTGTGGTCCGTGCATGTCAGCATTCAGGGCACGTTATATTTTTGGGGGTGGGGGTGGAAAAGGTCTGGGAAATCCTAAAATAGCAATTTAATGTAAATCCCATCTCCTTTGCCTCTCCAGTAAGTCACAGTGTCTCAGAGCTGGGTGAGGGGTAACTGTGCAAGTGGCTGCCCGCCTTAGAGGTGGCTGCGTCTTCAAGCACCGGGTGAGGGGTGGCTGCATTTAGAGCCTACCCTCTGTTAACACCTTTCTCCACTTTTCCTTTCAGAGTGCTGACCCCTTCGCTTTGAGAGTCCCCTGGCTCGGGGTGGCCTCCCAAATCTGCATGTCTGTACCCCAGAGCTGGTCGCATCGGGGAGCCTCCTGCCAGACATCTTGTGAATGATGCATGTTGGTTTCCTCCTGATGAGCTGTGAACCCCACTAAGTGCCTTTGTTTTCAGGGTGCGGCTCCATGGGGGGGGGGGGGAGGCGAGAACTGGCCAAAGACAGACTCAGACTCATGTTTTGGGGGCTGGTGCCCCAGTCACTGAACCAAAGCCAATTCCTTACTCATTTTCAGGGGGGCACCTCCTTGGCTTTCCACCCCTTGGGACAGACTTTTCAGGAGGCCTTCTGGGGCGGAGAGTCCTTATTTTGGGGGGATTTGTCTCCTTTCTGTGTTGGATCACCTCTTTGCACCCCACCTGTGTTGCCCCATCAATATTGTGGTGCCTTCCCGTCCACCCCCAGCCTGCCTGTGTTTTGGGGTATCCCTGACTGCCCCAAAGTCTCTGCCCCTGTGCCCACTATGTTTTGCTCCCCACAGTGTAGAGGGAAGGAAATCATGTCCCCTCCCAGCTCCCAGGAGTGCCCCATTTTGAGGACCCTGCTGCACCCCAAAGTGATTGCAGGGTCATGCCTTTTGAGAGGAGAATTTGAGGTTCACTATGTGCTCAGTGGGCACCTAGGGCAGAAGAATCCCGGATTGCACAAGAAATGGTTGGCTGCGTTCCTACCCTGCTTCCAAACCCAATTCCCCTCTGCACCCCAAATGCCCCAAATCTGCTGTTGCTTGCAGTTGTACCCCATCTGGTTTTTGTTTTTTTGCACTAGGTCTAAAATGGTTCATTTGAAACCAAGTAATTGATGGAGCTCGCTCTGCGGCTGGGGCGGAGGTAGTTTTATTACGAATCCAGAAGCCTGTGGGATCAGGGCTGCTGCATGTGCAGTGTGCTTTGGCCCACTCCCCTGTCGGTTTGGGGCTGCTGAGCTGCCGGCAGAGCCTGCTTCAGGGAGGTGTTTCTAGACCCCAGAGCGTCAGTCCTGTTTGTAACACTTGGGGGAGTGGAAATTTTGCTACGGGGAGATGCTGGCACTTTGCGAGATGGAGGAGCGAGGCAGGAGGGAATTTTTGCAGCATTAAACTTTCTCCGAGTGGCGCGGTCACAGCTCTAGATGGGGGATTGTTTGGAATCCTTAAATCCTGCCTCCTGATGGCGGGATCCAAATGATCTTGTTTCTGTGCCTGGTGTGACATCTGCTTTTGCAATGAAGGGAGTTTTGAAATCCACTTTGGGAAGGTTTCATTTCCTGTTGCCTGTTCGCTTTGCAGGATTTATGACAAATGAAAAGTTTAGAAACAGGAGTTAGATTCTGTTGGCCACCCAAGGCCCTTGGTGGGGAGTTTGGAGCGCTAGGAATCGCTAATTCCTTCTGTGCTAATAAAGCCTTTTGGTTGTTACTTGCATCACATTGGCTGTATGGGAAAACTGGGTATTGACATAATTTGAAATATGCTCAGAGTTGATTTTACAGGCCTCTCCTGTGTGCCTCATCTCTCCTGGGCCTATGAAAAATGGCCATCCATCCCAAGCGTTCAAGAGTCGATCCATTTCTGCGGCTTAAGAAAATTTTGCAAAATTATTCTCAGCTGCCGAGAGTTCATTTTCTTTCTTCTCCTAAATGTAATTTACGCCTGAGGGGTGTTTGCAAAGATATTTCCAGACCAAAAAAAAAATCTTTCTCAAATGAAGAGGTGTTGCAAGTTTAATTTATTGTCTTGAGCTGTTGCCAAATACATTCTCCAGGAAAAAAAAAAAAAGGATTTCTAAACATGACAAGATTCAGGTGCCAATTTGGCTAACCTAGCTAGATTTTTTTTTTAAAGCCAATCTCTTAACTGTGTCCAGTGTTTCCTAAGGTGGCAGCTGATTAGGAAAACAGCTTTTGCATTCAGTGTTTAGTTCAAATAATTTTGCAGCCCCACTTCATTTACAAAATAAATGTCTTCAGCTGAAAGGAGTTGCAGAAAAATATATATATTCATACAAATATATACACACACATCCTCAAAGCATTGGCAAGATATAGATATATATAAATCTCTGTACATTTTAGAGAGTTTGTGTGTCTGTCTGCAAGTCCATTTGTCCAAGAGCTCCTTCTAAATGGTTAGCGCTAGGACCAGCACATTTGGTTTGCTGCTTACTCTGACCCTAACTTAAAGCAAGGTCAGGGTTGGGTTGTGCCAGGACAATGGGTTGTGCCTGGAATTTGATTGTTTTCCATAACATGGAAAGGGAAGGGGCTGAGCGGACTGATGCGATACACTCACTACTGGGGGGCAGTAAGTGCAGGGGACACTAGACTGCAGAGTGACCACAGGAGCAGCCGCACCACTAAGAGAGTGGTCCTCCCCATGACCACCCCCTCCCCCCGAAGATGCACGCCACCCCTCCCCCCGCACAGAGATGCCAGGAGTGGGAATCATAGACGAGCCCCAGACCAGGTGCAAGGCAGGGGTCAGCTGAAGCCTACCCGCCCTCTTGGATCAGTAGCAGGGTGGAGAGGCCACTGGAGCCTAGGGCTGACCCCTGGAACACTCCTCACAGGCTGGAGGGGGGGGGCTTGCTGGGCAGTGCCCACCCCCCAAGAAGTTGGAGGCTGGGTCAGACCCCTAAAGCCCCAGGCCCCAGGGAGGAGCTGCTGCCAGAGCAGTGCCATCCTCACCACCACAGGCAACCTTGGTAACCTCCCCTGCCCTGACTCTTGCACCCCCTCCCCTGAGCCCCCCCCCACGCCAATCCCCATGCCCACGACCCACCACCCCTGCTCTGATTTCAGCAGCCCCCCTGCCCCCAAACTCCTGTCCAGACCTCAGCACTCCCGCTCCCTGTCCTGAGGCCTCATCATACCAAACCCTGTGCCGTCAGCCCCCATCCCCTGCCTTCACTCCAGCACCCTTCCTCCCTGCTGAGCCCTCCAATCCTCCCAGCCCCCTGCCTTCACTTCTGCACCACTACGCTCAACCCTCCCCACTGACTCCAGCACCCCCTGCCTGCCGTCTCCCACACAAACCTCTGTCCTAACTTCTGCACCCCCTGCCCTCAGTCCCCCCCCACCCCCACTGAACCCTGTGCCCTTAGCTCCCTGCCATTAATCCTGCAGTGTTTTATTTTCAAAAAATCAAAAATGAATTAAGGACCCCAGCAAAGCTGGGTAAATCTTCTAGTCTATATCTATAGCTCTATCCTCAAAACACTGGAGTTTACCCAGTGCATCGTCATAAACTAGTTTTAGATTTTTCAACCAAGCCTGGTATTTTTACACAGGATTTGTTTTTTTCTGTGTGTGTGTGAGAGAGAGAGAGATCATTGTATCTGAGCCATATCATATTGAGAGATCTATGTTCCTACATTAAAACACCCTGACTGTGTCTAGACTGGCATGATTTTGCGGAAATGCTTTTAACGGAAAAGTTTTTCCGTTAAAAGTATTTCCACAAAAGAGCATCTAGATTGGCACGGGTGCCTTTGCGCAAAAAGTGCTTTTGCACAAAAGCATCTGTGGCCAGTCTAGAGGCAATTTTGTGCAAGAAAGCCCCGATTGCCATTTTGTGCATCGGGGCTTTCTTACGCAAAAAATTCCTTCCCTGTCTACACTGGCCCTCTTGCGCAAGTATTCTTGCACAAGAGGGCTTATCCCTGAGCAGGAGCATCATAGTATTTGCGCAAGAAGCACTGATTTTGTACAGTACAAAGTCAGTGCTCTTGCTCAAATTCCTGCGGCCAGTATAGACAGCTGGCAAGTTTTTGCGCAAAAGCAGCTGCTTTTGCGCAAAATCTTGCCAGTCTAGATGCACCCCCTGAGTTAAACAGGCTTGCAAAGACATTTCCAGTTTTCAGCCCAGCCCTGACATGACAATGACAGCAGCAAAGTGGTTTAATGGCAGAACAGAGCGACATTTTTCCACAGATGGATTTGTGAGTTTAAAATGCAGCCCCTGGAATTTGTTGTGAATCCCTCTAATTTGCCATTTGCAAGGAGTGGATTTTTGAGCAGTCCGTCAGGCTTTGTACAGAGCCCACGTTTGCAAAGTCAGTTGTTCTGAACTGAAGCCTGTTCAATGATTTCTGTCTGTAGCAATGTACAAATCAGCTTAATTTAAGAAGAGAGACGTTGCATGGCTGCACTACAGTTAGAGGCTGTTTGCAGCTGTGGGCTCCGCTATAAGTCTCTCCCAAATGAAGGAATTGCCAAATTGGTTCATAAGCCAGCAGCATTTGTGGTTCATTTTGCAATGCCTGCGAAGCTGGTCAGGTTTTTTTTTAGGCGTCAGCGAAGGGCCTGCTCAAACCCTCAGTTAAAATCGTTCCCCAAAGCAGCTGCAAAATGGGATTACAAATGGGGTTAGCTGGTAAATCTTTTCTCCCAGCACGAAGGAGCTTAAGAGGAAGGGCTTTTGAGCTGTTGGTGTCTTAGCTGGAAATACCCCCCTTTCCCCTATTGATAAAAGACCTCGCCCATGGGTTTGAAGGGGAGGCTGTTTAGGAAATTGATTATCTGGGTCAGTCTCTGGTCTGGGAAAGACCCAGCATCATTATATGGTGCAGATGATGTTACTAGAACAGGCTACCCAGCCTTTTTTCTGGTGGGTGCACAAAACAACCCTCATTGCTCCTCGTCTTTGAGGGGAATTGAAAGAGCAGGCGGCCATTTTTGTGAGGCCTACAGACTAGGTGAAGCAAGGCCTGGTGGTATGGTGGCAACGTTGGGGGATTGGTCCAGTTAGAGAGCTATTTTTCTGGCCCTTTGTGGGGTGGGTTACAGCAGCCATTTTTGTGTGACCCATGAAATGAGAGGTGACCATGCCCTTCCCCTGCTCTGAGATAACCATGAGGGCATGGCTGGTTGAAGCATGGCTGTTTTTCGTGAGACCTATGTAATCTGGTAGATTTGAACCTAGGATCCCTGTAGTGTAGTATAGGAGCCTCTTCAGCTTAAGCTGTGGAGCTCCCTTGTTCTTATCTCTTGTGGTAAGTGATCTAAGTTCCACTACATGGGACAGTGACCCACCCTAGGTGTGTGGGTTACACCAACAGAAGAAACTTTTTTTACTGGAGGACATTTTTGTGGGGCCTACTGAATTAGTGGTGGTGGAACTGACTCTGCCCACCCCCATTCAAGAACCCTCCCCCCAACCTACTGCTCCTGGGCTGGGTTTTTATTTGCTTCTTTTTTGTGTGCGCTGTGGAAATCAAAGGTTGGAGGAAAGCCAGCCCCCGGAGTGTCTCTCTCTCCGGTACCCCTCAGCATGGGGGCGGGTTGCAGCGAGCTACTCCTGGCCGGCATGTGTGTGGGGAGTCGCTCAGTGCCTAGGCGAGGGGCCGAGCCGGGGTCCCAGGAACCCCAAACCTACGGGGCAAGGGGGATAGAGAGGGTCAGTTACAGAGCCGGAGACCGCGGCCGAAAGGGAGGGAAGCGATTTGCCTCGTTCCTCCACCAGAGGGCAGAAGAGCTCTGGGAACCAGGGTGAACCCAGGAGTCCTGGATCCCCCTTTCCCGCCCCACTCTAACCCCCCGTCTCCGCTCCCCTTCCTGAGCCAGGCAGAGAACCCAGGAGTCCTGGCTCCCGCCCACCTGCTCTGACCCACGGTGTTCCCTTGGGGTGGCTGGTTACACAGGGACCCCTCGCCGCCGCTGAGACGCAGCCACCTCTGGGGCGGGGCGGCCGGTTCGCCGCTCCCCTTTTACGGTCTGGCATTTCTGGGCTGGTTTCGAGACAGCGAACCCGGCGGAGCCAAGTGGGGCGCAGACAGGCTTGGCGGTGCCCCTGGTGCGTTTGTGGGGAACGGGCCCCTGGCCCAGCTTGGACGGGCTCAGCTGGTCTGGGGCTGCGGTCGGGGATCTGGGGCCGCCCCCGCAGGCAGCTCCCGGCCCGCGTGGCAGCGGACAGAGAGTCCCAGGGCCAAGGCAGAGCCAGCCAGGCGGGACCCCCGGCTAGTGTCTGGGGTGCGGTGCAGGGGTGTCAGACCCGCCCCCCGGGTGGGCCAGTTCCCAGCCAGAGCGGCGGGGAGCTGAGAACGGGCGCGCTCGCTCCATGCCCCGGCCGCCCTGCACCGTGGGGTGCGGCCTGGCAGACGTGGCCCGAGGCCCTGCGCCGCTGCTGTAGGGCTCGCTCGGTCCATGCTTTGGCCCCCACTCTTGTGGGGCAGCCGCGCCGGCTGGGCTCTGGGTGAACTGGCGCCTTTGTTTGGGTCCCGAGGCAGCCCCGCGCGGGGACCTGCACCCACGTCCTCTCCCTCGGCCCCTGTGAAAAGGCCCAGCTACTGCTGCCCCGCAGGGGCCGTGAAGCTACAGGGCCGAGGCGCTGAGCTCCCTGCGCTGCCCCGCCCACTTTGAGGGCGATATGAAGCAGGAAAGCGGGGGCTGGGAGTCCCTGAACCAGCGTGGGAAGGGGCAGGAGCTCCGGGTTGGGGCCGGGAGCGAGGCTGGCCTGAGATGGTGCAAGGGACACAGAGGCTGGCGCTTTAGCAGACCCAGCCCAGCTCCGGGCTAGGCAGGGTGGGACGGAGAGGGCGGGACAGAGCAGCCCAGAGCCAAGGGGGGTTCAGGCAGCTCTTTATTCCTCTAGAGGGCACCCCAGCGCTGAGGAGAGAACCCAGCCTCCCTGCTCTCACCACCAGCCCCCACTCCCCTCCCAAGAGCAAGGGAAAAACCCAGGCAGAGAGGTTAGGGGGCACTAAGGAGCAGGTAGGTCCAGGCTGGTAGGGGAGAGAGAAGGACTTGGGGGCTGTAGCCCAGGCCTGGGGGAGGGGGTAGAGCCAGGCACCAGTCCCTCCCTTGCTCCCTTTACCCCCTAGGAAAATAGGGGGAGCAGGGACAAGTTGGGGGCTCACTCTTTCCCCCTGGCTTAACTTCCTCCTCCCTCCAGAGCCCCACTGGCAGTGGCTGCCCCTGGATACTGATGTGAAGACCCCATTTGCAACTACAGAGATCCCTAGGCCCTTGTTATGAGAGGGGGGAGCCTGGCCCCCATTTCCTCCCTGTCCGCAAAAAACCCCTTCTTGTGATCAATCCCCTGCATGGTTGCCTAAGGGCATGCTCACTGCCTTACACAGCTGGGCCAGCCAGTGGAAAGGCCCCACAACAGGAATACTGGGGGTAGGGTTAGCAATAGGAGCTGAGAATCCCACTTCTGCCACCCATGAGTTTTCCAAACAGCAGCTGCCACTTCATAGGGGACAGTTCCATCTTGAATGGATGGACAGTATGGCCCTGAGGCATGCAGTGGGACGAGAGCACCTCTGTACAGTCAGTGCTGCTTGGGGCTGAGTCAGGGCTACCCATGCACCATAGAGGGGAGCCCTCAGCCTTGTCCAGCCCCCCTGGGGTGTTCTAATCCTAGGGGCCACTGCTCTTCGATTAGTGCCTGGGCCACCCCCTTAGGTCTTGCTGGAGGTGCTCTCAGGGGGCGTCGGCTTCTTCAGGGGCTGGGCCACGTTCAGCAGGGCCTGGACAGTCCGGGCCAGTGGCCCCAGGCTCTCCTCATCCAGGACATGCTGGGGCTGGCACAGGGATTCCTGGCAGGAAAGAGGAGAAGTTAGAGGGGCAAAGGGGTGGGTATTGGGGGATGGAAAGAGGCAACCATTCAACTTCCACCACTGGGGGCAATAGTGCAATCCATCCCACACTCAGGGAGGCTTTAGAGCAGGCAGGAGGCCAAGCCAGATAGGCCCCCAGAGCCATTCCAGCAAGTTCTTGTGAGGGTGACCGATTCATGCACAGCTTTGTCAGGCAGTTGCTGTAAGCCCCTGCTCTGTCCACTGAGCAAGAAAGGGAAACAGCCAGAGCCTGGGGAAAGTGGTTAAGTGAGCAGCACCACCCTGGAGCCCTATTCCCAGGGCTAACAGCCAACAGCAGCACCCTGGGTTCTAGGCCCAGAGCTGCCCTAGGTTTCTTGCTTTGCTCTGGGTCTGTTTTTGGTGGAGTATGAGGCAGTGCCTGACCCCCCAACAGGGCCCCGATCTTGGTAACTAGTTAACTGCCCCCTGCATTCCCATGGGAACCGAGGTGAGCCGCCCAGCAGCACTAAAGCACAGCCAAGTCAAGGCAAGGCAAAACAAGACAAAAGCCACACGGCGGGTTGGAAAGCTCCATTTCTCAGCGAGTGCGACACACACGGCGTCCGGGAGGAGAAAGCCACAAGGGGAATTTACAAGAGGTAACTACCGAGCCACGCACTATTTACAGCTTTGTACAGTGTGCCCAGGCTCGGCCTTCCAATATATATCAAATATAGAGCTGTATAATTTAATAGCGTTAAGGCAGGCGGCCCGGCCAAGGGGGGGGAAACAGCCGGGAGGCGAAGGAGGAGAGGAAGACGGTGGGACTGAAGTCCCTATGGGCAGCTGGATTACCAGGGCTGGCCCCAGCAAGGCACGCAATTCCCCAGGTGGATCTGGCCACATGGCACATTTCCGGCGAGAGGCACTGACGAGCAGGAGCAAGGGCCTCGCTTGCATGGAGGGGGAGTGGGGCCCAGCTTGGGTTGTCTCTCTAGGAGGCAGATTTGAAGGGGGCAGGAGCTGCCAAGGGCTAGATGATGCAGTTCAGGGGCTCAGTTCAAAGGAGAACCCGCAGAGTCCCCACAACCAATAGGCAACCTGGCCCTGAAAAACTCCACAGGGAGATGGGGTGAAAGTGGGGTCAAGGAAGCCAGCTGGGGGCCTGAGGGACTCTGGAGTTGCCTCCCAGGCCCCACGGGGAATAGGGGGGGATCCTGGTGGTCACCGGGGGCTGTCAAGGGGAAGCATTGCTCCAGCCCCTCCCCCCCTCATTTGTATGGCCCTAGAGTAAGACAGCAGGAACCAGCTCCCAGGCTGGGCAGTGGCTGGGAGAGCACTGATCCAGCAGGGCCCCCCATAGGTCTCCCTAAGGCACATGGGAAGGGCAGGGCCCCTGCACCCCAGGGCTAGGCTCTGGGGGCCCCACTGGTCAGAACCCACAGAGCTTGCAATAGGCCAGGAAAAGCAGCGACATCACGGAGACATAGAAGAGGGCGAAGCCGGCGAGGTGCCCGGGCAGGGCGGGCGTGGTGTGGGCAGTAGCAGGAGTGGCGCTCTCCTCGCCTCCGCAGAGCAGCAGGGCTCGCAGGGTGCCCCAGAGCCGGCGGGCGTCCCCCCTGGAGCACATCGGAGGCGGAGCACAGGGCGACCTGGGCCCGGCGCAGGAGACAAAGACAGGAGAGACATTAAGGGAGTGACTGTGGGACTGGCCCCTGCCGCGCTGGGCTGGCAACTCTGCTTGTGCCAGAGCCAGTAGGATTTCCTGCCCAGGCTGAGGAGGAGAGCAGGGGCCAGTGGGTAGAGCTGGTGGGGTGGGTGTTGGGAGTCAGGACTCACAGGATCTCTCCCTGGCTCTGGGAGGGGAGTGGGGGCTGGGAGCCAGGTTCTCTCTCTGGCTGCCACTGATGTTGAACAACTCTCCTCTATGCCTCCGTTTCCCCTCCTCCTAAGGCTGTCTAGCTGGGGGGCTCTCTGGGGCAGGGACCCTGCTCTTAGCAGAGGGAGTTTGGGCATCTCCTGCTGCTGTGAGGCTGGGGTCAGTACCGGGTGCTGTACAATGGGCGGGAGGTCTGGGCAGGGCCCAGGCTCAGCCCCGCTGCTACTGCCATCCAAAGGGGCGACAGGAGCCGGCAGCACCAGCCTGTTGCTGGCCTGGAGAAGAGGGTGCAATGCGGCATTCTAGGACCTGACCCCAGTGCAGGGAACAGAGCGCAGCACCAGCTGCTGAGAGGCCAGGTCCCCATCAGCTGAGAGGGCGGACCATTAGCCATGAGGGGGGGAGCTCTGCACAGGAGGGGTCAGGACTTCACACTAGTGCACCAGCACGGGAGCACACTCAGGTGCTCTCTGCCCCAGCTGCACAGAGCAGGCAGGACATCAGAGATCCCCACAGTCCCCACGTTACCTCCGGGACCCCCATGCGGCGACAGGCCTCCAGGAAGTTCTCCACGTTCTTCCGGCTTCTGGCCATGTTCAGCTTTGGCTGCGGAGAGCGGAGGAGAGTGAGAGGCAGGGTGGGCTGCCCAAGCTGCTGTCTCGTCTGGCAGACGCTCAGGTTTCAAGAAGAGTCAGTCCAGCCCTCACAGTTGTAGAGACAGACCCAGAGCTGGGGAGAGAACCTAGGAGTCCTGGCTCCCAGGCCCTCACCCACCCAAGCCAGGCGGGGCCCCAGGCATCTGGGGCAGGTTTCCCACTCACCACAGCGGGAGAAGGCACGTGAATGAAGGGCACCGAGCGCGGGCGCAGGTGATTGACCAGCTGGCACAGCACGGCTCCGTTGGCCAGAGCGTCGCTGAGGTCCTCTGCCAGAGTCATGCTCAGCCGCAACTCGATGGCCTGGACAGGGGAAAGATGATGTTCCATGTCCCGCCCCCAGGTACCCGCTTTGCACCCACGTGTGCACTGCCCTCAGGGACCCACGTGTAAGGCAGCTGTCTGGAGCAGGGGGCTTCACCTGCTTTTCCTCAGGACCCAGTTGAAGAAAATTGTTGAGGCCCATCACCCAACATAATTCTCTCTTGACTAGTGTGGGGGCTCTGGGGTAGGGTTGGGGGTGTGGGCTCTGGGGTGGGGCTGGAGATGTGGGGCTCCCTCTGGGGGCGTGGGCTCTGGGGTGGGGCTGACATTCCGTGACCCAGTACTGGGTCATGACCCGTAGTTTGAAAAAATCACTGAGAGGTCGATCAAATTACTTCCCTGAGGAATCGGGGACAGAGCAGAGAACCCAGGTGTCCAGCGCTGGGTGGGGCGTCTGGAAGCCAGAAGTCCCTGGTGCTGGATTGCCGCCCATTTTTCAGGGAATGGGGGTTGGGAGATGTGCCAAAGTGGGAATGTTCTTATTTTCTCAGAATTCTATTTGTGCCTCAGTTTCCCCACGTTACTCACATCTCTAGGCAGAGGGATGGGCACAGAGAGCCCCAGAGGGCAGGTGCGGCTGTGAAGAGTTAGCAGGACAGAGAGACCAACTGGCACTGTGTAGCTGGGCTCCCAATAGCCAGGCCTGTCCCATGTATGGAGCCAGCCAGAGCTGCTAGAGAACAGAGCCCAGGGGAACGGTTTGCCTGGGAGAGACACAAAACCCGGACCCGTGGCGGAGGCTAGGCAGCTGGGGGAGTCAGTCCTGAGGCTTGGGATGTTGGGGACGACAGTCCCTGCTCCCTGCGCGTGTCCTGAGCCAGGCTCCTGATGGCTGACAGCTCCTCTGCGTTATCTGGCAGCTGCTGCTGGCTGTGCAGAGGGGCCAGGGCCCGAGGGGGAAGGGGGGGGAGTGCATGAGGTTCCCCAAGGGTCCCGCCACAGATTAACCAGGTGGCCGAGCACTCCGAGATCAGGGACGGGAAAGCTGAGCTGGGGGGGCCGATACCTTGCGTAGCTGGGCCGTTAACTCTTTCTCATCCTGGTCGTGTGAGCCGGCCCGGAGCCTCAGGAGGTCTGGGGAGGTGTCGTGGGGGGTACAGGCTGTGGGGAGGACAGCATTGCTCAGCGGGACACAGACAGCAGGCAGGCAGGGAATGGATCCACAGGCCACAGTGGGATTCAAACCCCAGGCCTGCAGATCTAGCGGGTACAATACCTCAGCCCACCAGCAAGGGGGGAGGGCAAAGAGCTGCCCACCTACCAGAGCTGGGCTTCACAGCGCTGCGTGAGGAGGAGCGGAAGAGGAAACTGCTGGGCTTCTGGGCCAAGCCTACCTCCCGTCCCGGGGGGCTGGAGACCTGGGAGGGGAGCGACTCTAGGGGGGAGGGGAAGGAAGGTGTGATCACACCCCATGGCCTCCCTCCTCCCCCATAGCACAGTTGAGGCCTAGGGGCACCAGGTCCTTTCAAACAGGATCTGCTGCCCCTGGAGGCCCATGCCCCCTGCAAGAGCTGGGGGAGAGAACCCAGGAGTCCTGATTCCCAGCCCTACCCACCTTCTGACCCACCAGGCCCCACTCTCTTCCCAGAGCTGAGAGAATCCAGGAGTCCTGGCTCCCAGCAACCCCCTGCTCTGACCCAACAGCGCCCACTGCTGTCCCCTGCTGTACCCCACTCTCCTCTGCCAGAGCCTAACCGGCACTCACCCTGCTGCCGGGCTGTCTGCCCTGGGGACGTTGGGCTGTAGATACTGGACGGCTGCTCTGCAGTCTGAAACAGATAAGGGCGGGGGAGGCAGTCGGCTTGAGTCCCATTGGGCACCATTTACCCCCCAAGGCCCTTCCGATCCCAGTCCCTCCCCTCTCACCTGGATCCTTGGCTTCCTCTGGGGGAGGCTGCTGATCTCCGATGGGCCACTGTGGGGACACAGAGCCAAGTGAGGGGCTGCTCTGGGGGCCCTGCTGAGGCTGGGAAAGGGCCCCTGATCCTGGCCATGGGGGAAGGGGTCATGGGACACAGGAGTACAAGGGGGCAGAGTTAGAGTAGCCCCAAGGCTGTCCTAGTGTAGACCAGGGGAGACCTGAACCCCAGCACTGCCACCGGGTTTAAAAATGCCACTGGGCCTGAGCATGGGTCCAGGGGAGCCCACAACACGGCTCGTGTGGGAAGGTAGTTTGGAGCAAAGCAATTGCAAGGGGGGGGGGGAGAAGAGAGAATCTCACTTGCTGGCTGCTGGGCCTTGTGCACTGCCGTAGCCACCTTTGGACGCCAACCTCAGCAGGCTGGAAGAGACGCAAAGAGGGTCAGAAGGGCCTGAAGCAGAGAGGCCCCCAGGTGGCCTCAGCAGGGGGCTGAGTCTCATCCCCGGCCCTCCCACAAACCTGTCCCGCTTCTCCAGCGCCTGGCTTCGCAGGGCTTGCTGCTGCCGCTCCCGCTCCTGCCAGATCTGCAGCGTCTCAGGGCGCCTCCGCTCCTCACCGACGGGCTCTTCCCGAGGGGGGTTGGGCCCCATACATGTCCTATGGTGCGGGGATTTGTGGTGAGCAGGGTTAACCCAGGCCAACACACCAAGGGTTAATTCCCTCTCTGGGGGCTGGCTCAGGTGAGAGGGTAACAACCTACTGCAGCTGGTAGCGCTGCTCCTGGTTCTCAGTGCTCAGCAGCCAGGGTGCTGAGTGTCCCTCATTGGGGGAAATGGGGGGCAGCCTGTTTACACACAGACCTCTTGCCCAAGCTCTAAGATGCACCCATCTCTGGGGTGGGGTGACCGGTTACACAGGGACCCCTCGCCTGTCCCAGAGTAGGCCCTAACCAACCGGTGCTCACCTGCTGTTTGGCACCTTCTCCCCACCACCAGCTCTTTGGGGAAGGCTCTTCTCTGCTTTCCGCCTCTCCTGGGGACACAAGGCCGGAGCAAAAAGGCTAGAGAGCACGCCCAGGAGTCCTGGCTCTCAGCCCCCCACTCTAAGCCCACAGACTCCAAGCACAGATTCCTTTGCTGCGTATGACAGCCCCTCCTCTGGGCCAGCTGCCACATCCCTGCCCCAGAGCCGTGCCCCCACGCTGGCAGGAGCCACAGGCCTGGGCCGAAATTGACCCTCAAAACTACATCATCCAGGATATGCCAGGGACTCCCAGGATGCAGCTGCCTCACTGGGAAGCAGCCCATGGTGCACCAGGGTGGGTTGTGCCCACAAGAGCTCATGACACTACCTACATGATTTGTTAGTCTCTAAGGAGCTGCGGGACCATTTGCTGTTTAAGTTTTTCATGGTAGACATAATCCGACCGGCAAGCCTGGCCCATAGGGAAGCATGGGATGCAGAAGTCGAGCAAACCACAGCTGCCAAGAGGCTGTACGCCAGCTGCTCCCATGCGAGAGACTTTGGTATTCGAATATTTGCCAGAAAACCTAAATTTCCTTGGTTGTGGGGGTGGGGCTGGGGCCACAACCCTGTTTAGGGCCCAGTGCGACACCCCTTCCCCTGCAGGGCCAGTTCCTCTTCCTATTCCAGCAGGGGGTGTTGCCTCCAGGGCGCAGGGACAGCCAACAGGCCAAGGGCAGAAAAATGCATCCTGGGAGTTGCAGTCTCCTCAACTTGCATGCTCAGGGTCCCTCAGTGCAGCCCCCCTGCACCTCAGCCAGGGCTGCGCCCTGCGAGCTCCTTTCCGGCTTGGCTGCCTCCTCCTCCTCCAGGCTGCTGTCAATGAAGTCGATCTGCTCCAGGTCTGCGTTGGCTGTGGGGAGGAAAGGGTCAGCGGGCTGTAGGGTTGCCACGTGTCCAGTTTTCGCCTGGGCTGTCCATTATTTGGGTCCCCCGTCCGGTAAAAAAAACCCAGAAAATACCGGACATATGAAATGTCTGGTATTTCCTGTTTCCCTCAGACGGAAGCCTGATGGGTACAATTTTCCCCCTGCTGCGTCTGGCAGGGGTAGGGGAGTGAGGAGCGCAGGGTCATTTAAAGGTGCAGCGCCCTTTTTTTTTGCTCAACAACTCTGGTCTCCCCCTTTTTTTTCCTCTCAACAGAATTTTTTCCAGGTGTGTGTGTGTGTGTGTGTGTGTGTGTGTGTGTGTGTGTGTGTGTGTGTGTGTGTGTGGGATGGTTTTCAGGATTTTTTGTTAAACTATCTGGCAACCCTAGCGAGCTGTCTCTGCTCCCAGGCACCAAGCAAAGCCCATGGGGGCTGCCTGACACATGTGCCCATGTGCACCTCTACCAGGCTGGGCCAGAGACACGGGGGAACTCCAGGCAAAGGGCCGAGTTGAACTCTGGCTGGACAGGGATTTGTTTTGGGGGGACCAAGGCCCACTCCCATTGCTGCAGGTCTTTCAGGGAGGCTGGACCAGACCTGCCCCTGCATGGACCCCTTGGGCAGACCACTTTGGCACCTGCCACCTGCAGCTAAGCCAGGGCATGAGACTGCAGCGCAGCCCTGCTACCACGCACTGCCGGGGTCTGCGACAAGATGAGCCCAGATGCAGCTGGGAAGGAGGAGAGATTCACCTGGGAACTGGGGTGCCCACCCTGACAGCTCACAGGTCAGCAGAGCTGTCACTGGCAGGAGAAGCCAATGGCTGAGTCCCCTTAGGCCAAGTCAGGCATCTCCTGCAGCTACCGCAGGATCACCAAGAGCTGGGAATCCACTTGGAGAGAATGGAACCACTCACCTGCCCTGTCCCGCTTCTCCTTCAGCTGGCGGGGATCCCGGATCAGCTCTGCCACGCGGAATGACAGGTCAGAGGACTCATCTGTGGACTGGGAGAACAGAGGGGGGGCTGGGTGATTCTCGGGCAGCACTTGGGATGGGCGGGGGGGAGGGGGTTCAGATGCCAGGACTGCCTGTGAATCACCCGCACAATTGACCAACCCCCCACCTGGTGCAGGTGACAGGGACCGCTGCGGGCATGTGGCACAGAGGGACCCCTGCCCGGCATAGATACCATCTGTGAAACTGACTGAATGCCTCCGGTCAGTGGCACTGATGTAGGTGAAACTGAGGCAGGGCAGCACCTAACAAACTGTGAGCCTCAAGTCTCCTGTCTGCCATCTAGCCTCTCTCTGGGCATGGCCTTGGAACCTAGAGCCAACCCAGCCCAGCTTTCCTGCGGCAGCAGGATCGCCCGGTGCTAGGACGGGAGGCTGTGAAGCCCGGGCTGAGGTGGGAGCTGTTGCTGTCTGTGTGCTCCGGGGATGGGACACACATGGAGCCAGCAGCTCACCCCAGCACAAGGGGGAGCAGGGCTGGGGGCCCTGCAGTCCATACTAGGGATGTAATAGTGTAGTCAATTAACCAATTAGCCAAAGCTTATAGGTTAATGCTATAGACTACATGCATTTCCCCCCCACCCCTTGCCAGTACATTTTTATAGCAGCTCAGCTCAGTCCTGGCTTGCACTGGGTCCTAGACCTACCCCCACTGTGGCTCTGCATTTAGAGGGTATAAAAAGCCAGGCAAGCAGGCAGCCCAGCTCAGTTCTGGCTCGTGCCGGGTCCGGGAGCTCAGACCCCAGACAGGGGCTGCCTGGGGACTACAGAATAGTCGACTAACTGACAAGAATTCATGAGGTTAATCGACTATTCAATTAACGGATATTTAACATCCCTAGCCCATACCTCGTTCCCAGACCACCGCTTGCTGCCGCTGTCGACGCTGTTGAAGCCGGAGTCCAGGCCACCGTACTGCCGGCCGGGGTAGAACTCGTCTGAGAGGCTGAGGGGCAAAGAGGGGGTGCGGGAGGGGCGCTTTGAGATACTCTGGTGAGAAGAGCTGGAGGAGGCACTTCCCAAACCAGCACAGAGCTCTGGGCTGATCCCAGTCAATCGTGTCTGGAGTGGGGGGAGTAACAGGACCTGGCACTTGCTCCCCAAGCTCTCAAGAAAGAGGCAGATCCAAGCCTTCTGGCCCCCTTCCCCTCCCAGAGCAGGGAGAGAACCCAGGAGTCCTGGCTCCCTGCTGCTGCGCAGGGGTGGAGGAGCGCGATGGGTTCACATCTGTGGGAGGGGCAGGAGGAGTCAACAGGATGAGGACTGGAATCTGCAAAGCCCGGATATGTGGGTGTAGCTCTCTTACCAGGTGCTGAAGCTGGTGGGCCGGCTGGCCCGGGCCAAGTCGGCCAGGTCTGGCCCCGCTTTGCTGCAGGCTTCCAGGTTGAGGTATTTGAAGATGTGGATTTTGCCTTTCAGGCAGATCTAGGGGAGAGACAGGCACTGGGCTTGGGGTGGGGGAGTTGTTCGAAGAGCCCCCTCCAGGACAGATTCGCAAGCTAGAAGGCCAGATCCCACCCCTTCCTCCCTGGCTCCGGGCTGCATTCGGACAGAGGGAGGCCAGGCCCATGTTAGTTTACCCCGGGATGGGTCTGGCTTCACTGCCCAACCACTGGGCCCTGCCCTGCCTGTCTGCACTAGATGGCAGAGCTCCCTCTTGCTGTCTCCTGGCAGACATAGGCCCTGCCCCTGGGCTGGGTGCAAGCCCCACCCACCCTTCCTCAGGTCCATTTCGCTCCCTCCACTGGCCCCCCAGCCCTCCTTGGCTCACCTGCGCGGGGGGCGACTGGAGGGGGTTGTTGTCTAGTAGGATGGTCTGGAGGTGTCGGAGGTGCCGGTAGCAGACAGGGATGCGGGTGACCCGGTTGCAGGAGAAGTCCAGGCGAACCAGGGGCAGCTCCGACAGTTCTGGAGAAGCAGAGAAGCCCAGTGACGGAGACCTCATGGGACATGCTTGGCTAGTAGGTCTCCTGGTTCACAACCAAAGCCTCCCTCGGCTCCCGGGCTCCTCAGTGCCTGCTCTCCTTGTGCCAGGGCAAGCCAGGCCCAGAGAGGAGAGCTGGCGATGTCCCACTGCCACACACCAGGTCAGCCAGCCACCTCCGGGTGCTTTACCATCGCCCACACCCAGAGGCAGCCAGCTCTGGGGGGTGCTGCAGCAGCAGCTGGGTAGGACGGGAAATGGCACAGCACAGCAGAGGGGGAGCTGCGTGGAGTCCCAGCCCAGCTCGGTGCCCCCTGGTGTGGGGCCATCTGGCCTGCACTGAGCACAAGGGATGCAGGCTAGAATCATGACCCTGGAGAGTGCAGGACTGGGAACCAAATCCCAGGGCAACCAAAGAGGAAGGCCTAGGAAGGTATATGCACTCAGGCTCTTAGGTGCCAGAGGCCCAGCCCTCGCGGGATTGGTGGCTTACAGGCCCATCCCACACTCCATTGGCTGGAAGGGGTTTTTTAGCCCCTTGTGCCTGGAGGCAGTGGCAGGCGCACGGAGAGGGACACTGACCTTCGGGGAGAGTGGTGAGCTGGTTTCTCCGGACATTGAGATCTCGCAGGGATTCCAGCTGGCCCATGCTGGCTGGGAGGGACTGGAGTTCATTGCAGCTCACATCCTGGGGGGAGGGGATTCGTTCAGCAGGGCCCGGCTGGGGTAGGATGGGAAAGCTCCCCCCCAAGTCCCCACAGGAGAGGATTCGTACTGTGTTTTCAGCATCCCGGAAGGAGCAGAGGGTTTAAGCCAGATGACACAGCACCCCCTGGTAATGGCCTGGGGCCTGCCCTGCCTGTAAGGAGAAAGTGCCCCTGCTGAACCCCTGCCCTACTCCCTGCCCCACAGAGCCTCCTGCTGAGCCCCTGCCCCACGGTATCCCTTAATGCTGCCCTGTGGCCAGAGCAGCACTTCCTGCTGAGCCCGTCCCACTCCTAATGTATTGGGTTTTCCCGGGTGTTCTCCCTATCCCAAACAGAGCTGGCTTGACAGGAGGGAGCTGTCTGGAGCCCCATATCCAGCTACACAAGCCCAGAGGGTTCTCCAGTTAGCAGGCCAGACCCCAGGCCCCGTAGCCCAGCACTGAGCGCCAGCAGGCCCCACTCACCAGCTGGCGCAGGGAGCTCAGTGCGCCCATCTCGTCAGGCAGCGAGGCCAGCTTGTTGTTGCTGGCGACGAGGACTTTGAGGGGCAGCTGGCAGAGACAGGGCGGGAGGGAGGTAAGCTGGTTCCGGCTGGGGGAGAAGGAGCAGTTAGATCCGGGCCAAACACACCTGTAATACCAGCCCCTCCAGGCACTAAGAGTCATGGAGAGGCCCAGCCCCCTGGGAGACAGACCTGCATGGGTAGCATAGCCGAGCAGCTGTGGTCACACTGCAGCACGGCCCCACAAGGGGGCACACAGGCAACAGGTGACATATAGACCCCGGCCCAGCAGGGGCCAGTGGGTGCCTGTGGGACTGGATCCCTGTGGTAAGGGCCAAGTATGTCCTGTAGTGCCAGATTCCACCCCCTCAGCAAGGGCCAGGCTGGAGACGGGGGGGGGGAGGGGGAAATCACCCCTGCCCCAGGCTGGGGCCCTGCAGGGGCCTGTGGGGACAGAAGCAGGAGCCCACAGGGCCGGATATTCCCACTGTGCAGGAGCTCTGGCCGACTGACCCCGGCAAGGGCTCCAGCTCCCTCCCGTGCCCCAGCCTGGCCACTACCTGAGGTTCAAGTAGGTGAGGGCCTGCAGGTTGGCGATGGCTGGCGGGATGCTGCGCAGGCAGTTGTGGTACAAACTCAGCCCCTCCAGGGAGACCAGGTGGCAGGCGTCCTCGGGCACTTCAGCAAATCTGTTCCGGGAGAGATCTGGGGGCGGGACAAGAGGGGAGGCCATTAGACTCAGATCCCCAGGGCCCGCTCTGGGGTCTGTTGACCCCTCTCCCACACACAAGGGCAGGTTTCCCTCAGACTTCCCCCCTGCTGGCTGCAGCAGATGGGCAGGCAACTCAGCCCAGAAGGTCCTTGAAGAGCCAGAGAGCGCAGCTGGCTGGGAGTAGCTGCAGAACGGATGGGGGAGCCCTTCTGAACCACAGCAACTGGCTGGTGTTCCCAACCACCTGTGGCTCCCAGGGAGAAAGGGCCCACAGACCGCAGCAAGGGGACGGCCGCACATTTGCTGTGGGGGCTGGGCCAGAAAATGGCCCTTTCTCTGTTTGAGAGGGGAAACTAAGACAGGTCAGCCAAGCTGGGAAAAGGCATCCTGCCTTCCAGCCCCTGCTCGCTCTAATCACCAGACGCCCCTGCCCCCCCAGATGACCCAGGCGTAGGGACGTGCACCACCGGTAGGCAGGATGGCCATGCACGAGGTAACTCCCGCGTTTGCTGTACATCGAGCTAACATAGGTGTCTGCATCCCTCTGCCTCAGACAAGGGGCTCGTGGGCCAGCCCTCAGCAATGAGCGGGCACGGCCGGCCCCGAGAATGGCACAGACACCCCCTCCCTGGCGTGCTAAAAGGAGCTTGGAAAAAAAAAAAAAAAAAAATCACTCGGGATCCGCAAGTCTGAGCCAAGGCTGGAGGAGACGCCACGGGGCCAGTGACTGGCAGCACTGTCCTGACTCCCGAGCAAATGGAAGATCACACAGTGGGTCCATTCCTGCGCAGGCCTGCGGTTAAAGCCAGAGGCGGCCCAGGGAGAGAGGAGGCACTGGGTGATGTACCATTGGACCCTCCCCAGCGCAGAGGCAGCTCCTCTGTCCGACCCAGCCCGCATCCTTTGACCAATGCAGGGCGAAGGTCCAGCCTGCAAGAGGCCCTACTCTGATCAATGGGCTCTAACCCCAGGAGGAGCAAGGACTGACACGCTGCCATGTTCACCCTCCTCTCTCCCTGCCCCATCAGGAACCCAGGCACCTGGGAGCAAAGCGGCCATGGCCCAGGTGGGCAGGACCCCAGGAGTCAGGGCTGGAGCCCTGCAGCAGAACAGGAATCCCGTGGGTCCCGCAGCAACATCCCAGGGTCTCTTACTTTGAATAAAGGTTTTAATTGATCACTTAAGAGAGGAACTGATGGGATTTGATGTGTCTTGTAACAGGAGTTAAAGGGTCTTTAACATGGGTTAAGCAAGATTCATTCAGTCTTTTAGTAGGGACATAAAATCCTGTTTAATTGGTTAAATGCAAGCAAACGCCACGTTTAACTGGCTCCAGGGGGCTGGAGCGCCTCCCCCACCCATTGGGGTCAGGCCTGAGCAGTTCCTGCTGCAGGCAAGGGCTGCTACCACTGCAGTTGCTCCCAGGCCCCCGCACAGCTGGGCCACAGGCAGGGGCTGCTCCCAGAACCGGTTAAACTGTTAAACCATTTAACTGGGTACCCGGTAACATCCCTCTTTTAGTAGGGAAAATTGCATCTATGTTCACTACTCTGGGTTTGGTTTTTGGTTTAGCTGCGCAGGGGAATGGCTCTTGCAGGGTTGAGGGGATTGAAGATTTTGCAGGACAGAACTGCAGGGTACGGTGAGGAAGTGGGTGGATCGGCAGCCTGGCAGGGTGGGAAGACACGGTGAAGGGTAGGATCGGCAGCCCGGCAGGGCGGGAAGCACAACTGGCGGCCCAGCAGGGTGTAAAGGCAGGATCGGCAGCCCGGTAGGGCTGGGAGTGCAATCAGTGGCCTAGCAGGGCAGAAAGGCAGGGCAGGGGCAGGATTGGTGGCCCAGCAGAGCAGCCCAGCAGGGCTAGGAGCATAATTGGCAGCCTGGCGGGGTGGGAAGGCAGGGCGGGGGATGGGATCAGCAGCCTGGCAGGGCGGAAAGGCAGGACTGGGCGCGCGAACAACAGCTGTCCTGCACGGGCACTCCCTGGCAGGCCAGCAAAGAGCTGTCTGATGCTCCCCAATGGCTGGGAAATGATGCTAGCCAAATGCGGCCTGAAAAGGGGGATGAATTGTGGGCACAGGTAGCTGAGCATTTCAGTGGAGACTCGTCCCTGGCTGCAGTTAACTCGAAGGCTTCCCTGGCTTGGTACTGACCAGGGGACAGTACGGCCTGTGATGCAGGGGCTCAGATGGGAGGCTCAATGCGAGGCCCTGACTGGCACTGCTAGGCCCCTGAATCCCTTTGGAAGCCCAGCCTGGCAATGCCATATCTGTCCCTTAGAGAGATTTGTAGACTGATGACCCTCCCTGCCTCCCTTTCGGGGCTCAGAGCTCCTCAGGGCCGGACAGGCTCCTCTTGTGGGTCTATGCAGTGCCTGGCACAAGGGGGGGGGAAATCTCAGCCAGGGAGTCCACGTAGCACAAGGGGGATGTGGATCTTGGCCAGAGCTCTCGAGCTCTCCCCTAACCAGAGGGCTGAGGAGGACGAAATGCCTGGGAGTTGAGCTGCGCGGCGAGTGGCAGGCTCCAGGGTGGCCGGGATTCGAGCTGCTGGCGAGGGGCCAGCCCTGCATTCACAATTTAGAGAAGGGCTGACTCGGGCGACATTCCCTGCCAGCCGGGGAAGCGCTTTGCTGACCACACAAGCCAGGCCAAGCTGCTGAGAGGGTGCCTCTCTTGGCACAAGCCATGGGAGCCGGCACAAGGCCCAACAGCCTCCAAGGAGAAAAGCCAGCATGACACTGATGAGAATCAGTCCCAGCCCTGGCTCCATCTGGGGCTGAAATTAACAATCAGGGGCAGAAAGGAGCCACAAAAAAATGAGTCATGGGCTGGAGAAGAGGCTTCAGCTGCGTGACAGATTCATCTAAAAGAGGATTGAGCAGGGACATGACTGTGGCCAAGGGGAGAAAGCACTGGGTGCTAGAGGACTCCATAATCCAGCGGGGAAAGGCAGGACGGTATCTGAGCCATTAGCTATCATCTTTGAAAAAATCATGGAAGTCGGGAGAGATTCCAGAAGACTGGAAAAGGGCAAATCTAGTGCCCACCTATAAAAAGGGAAATAAGAACAACCCAGGAAACTACAGACCAGTCAGTTTAACTTCTGTGCCAGAGAAGATAATGGAGCAAGTAATTAAGGAATCCATCTGCAAACATCTGGAAGATAGTAAGTTGATAGGTAACAGCCAGCACGGATTTGTAAAGAACAAATCATGTCAAACCAATCTGATAGCTTTCTTTGATAGGATAACAAGCCTTGTGGATAAGGGGGAAGTGGTGGACGTAGTATACATAGACTTTAGTAAGGCATCTGACACGGTTTCACATGACCTTCTTATCAATAAACTAGGGAAATACAACCTAGTTGGGGCTACTATAAGGTGGGTGCATAACTGGCTGGATAACCATTCTTAGAGAGTAGTTATTAATGGTCCACAGTCATGCTGGAAGGGCATAACAAGTGGGGTTCTGCAGGGGTCTGTTTTGGGACTGGTTCTGTTCAATATCTCCATCAACAATTTAGATATTGGCATAGAGAGGACACTTATTAAGTCTGCAGAGGATACAAAGCTGGGAGGGATTGCAAGTGCATTAAGGACAGGGTCAAAATAAAAAATGATCTGGACAAACTGGAGAAATGGTCTGAGGTAAATAGGATGAAGTTTAATGAGGACAAATGCAAAATATTCTACTTATAAAAGAACAATCAGTTTCACGCAGAATGGGAAGTGACTGCCTAGGAAGGAGTACTCCAGAAAGGGATTTAGAGGTCATAGTGGACCACAAGCTAAATAGGAGTCAACAGTGTGACACTCTTGCATCCCAGAATCGTGTTTACTTTTTTTCCCATTAACAGGAGCGTTGTGAGCAAGACACGAGACGTCATTCTTCGGCTCTACTCTGCGCTGATTAGGCCTCAATTGAAGTACTGCGTCCAGTTCTGGGTACCACATTTCAAAAAAGACATGGATCCAGAGAGGAGCAACAAAAATCATTCAAGGTCTAGAGGACATGACCTGTGAAGGAAGACTGAAAGAACTGGGCTTTAGAAAAGAGAAGACTGAGAGGGGACCTGATAGTGGTTTTCAAGTACCTAAAAGGGTGTTAGAAGGAGGAGGGAGAAAAATTGTTCTCCTGGACCTCTGTTGATAGGACAAGAAGCAATGGGCTTTAACTGTAGCAAGGGAAGTTTAGGTTCAACATTAGGAAAAACTTCTGTCGGGGTGGTTAAACGCTGGAATAAATTGTCTAGCGAGGTTATGGAATCTCCATCACTGGAGATATCTGAGAGCAGACTGGACAGATACCTGTCAGGGATGATCTAAACCAGTGGTCACCAACCAGTAGATTGGGATCTACCAGTAGATCTTGGAGCCTCTGACGGGGGATCCTGACTGGTTTGGCCAGGAAGCTATCAAGCGCTGGCACTTAAGTTGCCCCTCCACCCACTGTCATGCTGCTCCTGCTCTGCCTTAGAGCTGCCCCCCGGGAGCCTCCTGCTTGCTGTGCAGGGGGTTGGAGGGAAAAGGGGTGTGTGTGTGGATGTCAGGGTGTCCGTCCTCTCCCCACTCCTGTACCTTATCTCCACACAGAGAGAAGGGGATGGAGGGAGCTTGGCAATGCTAATCTCTGACAGACAGTCACACTCATGCACTGTGTGTGTGTCTCACAAACACACACTGTCCTTCACTTTCATCTCTCACCCAACACGTGGGGTAGTTGTTACTTCTTTTACTGCTTGCAAAGTGGGTTATTTTTGGTTTTTGACTGGCCTGTGCATTTCTTAATTTTCGTTTCTGTCTTATGCTTAAATTTAATTGCGTAGTGAGTTCTAAAATGCCTAACCTGTTGTGGCTGGAGTAATTATCCCTGTGGTAACTGCTGCTCCTGGAAGCTATCCTTATGTGCAGACACCACTCCTGCAGCTCCCATTGATCAATTATAGGGGAACCATGTCCAGTAGAAGCTGTGGTCTCAGTGCCTGTAGATGAGGGGCAGCACATGGAGCCATTGCTGTACATGCCAGCTGTTTTCAGAAGTGGTGTGGGGCCAGGGCAGGAGTAAGCCTGCCTTAACCCACTGCTCCACCTGGAAACCATCTCAGCTAAATGGTGCCCAGACAGAGCCTGCTTCCTGAACCTCTTCCTGCACCCAACCTCCTGCCCTGGACGGGAGTCCCCCTAGACCCAAACTCCTTCCCAGAGCTTGCATCCTGAAACCCCTCCTGGACTCCAATCCTCCACCCTGAGCCCCTCCCACACTCCAAACCCCTTGGCCCAAGATCAGAGCATGTACCCCAACTCCCTACCCCAGCCTGTGGAAGTGAGTGAGGATGGGAGAGGAAGGGGGTTGAGTGAGCAGGGTGAGGCCTCAGAGCAGGGGCAGGGCCTCAAAGAAGGGGCAGGAAGGAAATGGGGCAAGGGTATTTGGGTTTGCGGTAGATCTTACATTGCACTGAAATTGAAAAGTGATCTTGTGATTTAAAAGGTTGGAGACCACTGATCTAGACGGTGCTTGGTCCTGCCATGAGGGCAGGGGACTGGACTCGATGACATCCCTTCCAGTTCTACTATTCTATGATTCTATATTCTATGAAGGGCAAAGCTGACTGTGTTCACATGGGAAATAGCCCCAATGAGACAGCTCACGGGACGGTGAGAAACCTTAGACCAAACGCCCCAGGATGGGGCGAACAGGCCGCCTAGCTGGGTGTGAAGAGACTGCCACGAGGGAGGAGACATGTTCGCCCAGCCAATCTCACCTTTGGAAGAGGGAAATGGGGCCTGGAGCCAGATCACACTGAACCGCACCATCTCCCCCAGAACAGCGCCGAGACTGGGGGGGCAGCAGACACACAGCTCCCCTCCTTTGCCTGGCCACGTGTTCATAAACCAAGCCCTGTGGAACGGGAGAATTCCAGCTCTACAACTCCGGGCTCTGGAGCCCATTGCTGGCCCCAGGGAATGCAAGGGCTAGCCTAGAACCAAGGCAAGGCCAGGAGTTGCGCCTCCTCTCTCCCATCTGCCCAGAGGAGGGCATGACCCCACCTTGACAAGGGGAAGCAGGCGCCCATCTCTAAGGGGCACCCCCTTCTGTACCTCAGGATAGGCACTAACATTCCTGCTGGCAATTGAAGGATACAAGATTGAATAAAGGCAGATTTTGAAAGACTGGATCAGCCCTGTCGTGCCAGGCATTGCCAAGACACACAGCAAAGGGCAGGGACTGTCTCATCTGGGATCAGCCCCGTTGTGCCCAGTGCTGCCCAGACACACAGCGAGAGACAGTCCCTGCCCTAGCTGGGATGAGGGCCCTGTCGTGCCAGGTGCTGCCCAGACACGGCGAGAGACATTCCCTGACCCAGCTGGGATCAGCCCCGTCACGCCAGGCGCTGCCCAGACACATGGTGAGAACAGTTCCTGTGCAGGAGGGGGTGGGAAAACAAAGTGCTCTCTTTCAGGGCCCGCAGCTGGGCGCCTGTGACAATGTGAGAACAGGGGGGGGAACGCAACCAGCACCATGAGGCCCAACACACAGGCCCCGGTCCTGCCTGGATCCTTGCCCTGCGACGGTTCAGGCTGACTAAGAGCAGGTATTGGATACCAGCTTGGTGCAAAGGTGTCTGGTCCTCCTGGTGCTAAGCACAGGCTCCCCACTGGCTCTTGCCCAAGCCAATGAAGCCCCCTGGCCGGCACCTGGTTGGGGGCGGGTGCTCTGTAACCAGCCCCAGAGCTTAACTGCTGAGCTGGACTGCACCCAGTGAGGTGTGAGCCGCTCCATCTCCCCTTCCTGATGGCTCTGCCACCAGCCCTTTGCTGCCCCCTCCCCCGCACACCTGTGGCACGGCACACAAATCGCCAGGTAAAGTGCTTTTCCAAGCAGGTACATGGCCCCAATTTCGCTGAAGCTGTGAGGAAATCCAGGAAGGCTCCGGCTGCAGCCCCAGCCGTGCCACACATCTGTTCCTGGGCAGCTGGGAAGGAGGTTCACAGATCACAGGGCAAAGGGGCCTTGTAGCCTGCCCTCTCAGGGAACACAGAGACGCAGAAGCCAGGCACTGAGAAAGCAAACAACTCCCCCTTCTTTCCATGCACAGAGAGTGGCGCCTTGTGAGCTGGGACCCCCGGGATCTGCTGTCACCTGCAGCACAGAGAGCCAGCCGAGGATGCTGCCAAGAGAGCTCCTGGCACAAAACCATTCACCCCAGCCCTTGGCCCACAATAGACTGCAGGCCAGCAGCACGGGAAACCAGTGGCTGCACCATTCCTTTCTCCACAGAGTGCCTGACACAAGCAGCTGAGCGCCATCACAGCTCTTCTGCGGAGTGTGTGGAGGGCACGGCTCTGTGCAAGCCCTCAGCAGGCTGCGTAAGTCCCAGAGAGGCAGGAAGTGGAGGCGGCCTGCACTGGAAACTCCTAAACAGATCTAAGGACTTGGCTGAGGAAACTGATCCCCCTTAGGGACCTCTGTGACCTCGTTGCGGAGTAGCTCCAAGGATCCACAGCCTGCCAGGGCCCAGAGCAACCATCTGCCCTCGCTCCAGAACTGGTGCCGGGACGAGGGAGTTAGCCCGGAATGGCTAACACACACCCTGGCCCAGAAGGGTTTGGGTTTTAACCAGTAAACTTGGATTTCACACCCCGTGCACAAACCGACCTCAAGATGCTGCTGCAGCTAAGACTCCAAGCAGCCCAGAAGGCCACACGAGAAACATGAGGCCTTGCTAGCATCTGCCATGTGGCGTTGATGCCTCATGTTTGAATTGACGGCTACTGCCATGAAATAACGATCAGACTCCCCCTCCCTTTAATTTCCCATAGCTTCCAAAAAAGACATTCCAAAAAAGATAAGGGTGGTGGTGAATGCTGCAAATGACTGTATTATAGCAGTTCAGGGGGGCACGGCAGAGAGGGGACAAATCAGGGCAAATTACCTAGAGACAGGGCTACTTGCAGCCCACAACCTAGGGTCCTCCATTATAAAGGCACCAAACCACCAAAGAGCACATCTGTTCACCACACTCGCTGGCGAGAAACCATACAAGCAATTCCCTAGTAGGGATTCAATAGTGTAAACTGTTAACTGATGTGCTGGGCTCATTGGTTAACCTTCACCATTACACACAGCTTCCTCCCCCCACTGCCGGCAGGTGGAAGCTGGCTCCCCATGAGTACTAGCGCCCCCCAATCCCCAGCATGTAAACGTGTAACCTCTGAAACTTTCAGCAGTTACATATTTACCAAAATAAAGGCATTTTAACTTCCCTATTTCCTAGACACTCCAGCTTCTCCTGAGCCACCACCAGCACTGCTCCTTACACACAAGAGGCTACGAAACCCATCTTGCCAAATCGGAACAGGTTCTTCCAACCCCAAAGGACCAGCCACATCCCAGGTCAATTTATACCTCAGATCTTACGCAAAGAACATGCTGCACCAGTCCTTCAGATTCTAACAGCTAACGGCTTATTCATAAAAGAAAGAAAAGGTCGAGTGTAAAATTGCTAAAGGAAACAAATTACACACACCAATTACAAAGTTCCTGGTGCAGGCCTGCAGCAGAGATGGAATAAACTGCTGTCTGTAAGTCTCTGGAATACGTCCTCTGCTAGGGTGGGTCGTCAGTCCTTTCGGGCTCATGGCAAAGCTGCCCCTGAAGGGATGAGCTGAAGTGAAGACAAAGCTGGAGGAGCCCTCAGGGCCCTCGTTCTACCCTTGCCCACGCGGCGGGAATCCCATTGCTCACCTCCCGAAATGGAGTTTGTCACGTGAGCCAGTCACTGTCCATGCCTGACTCAGGCCTTAGCAGCCATCGCTCACGGGCTGGTCTGAACCTTCACAGCCAAGTTCCTCAGCTGTGCATCGGCACCGCTGGAGGCCCATTGCCGGCCAAGTGCTGCTAGTCGCTGACTAGCCACCCTTACACAATGGCTGGGCGACGCCTGTTGATAACTCCCAGGAGTGAACAGTTGGAATGGGAGGACAGAGCCAGTTCTCAGAACTTCAAATACAAAAATGACACCTGCCCACAAGCAGCACAAACTGAATCAGCGAATCATCAGTTTTCGACAGACACCTCATGGGGCCCACTCAGCACAAGATTTGGTGCAAACATAGAACAGTGGCTGCAACAATGATTCCCACGTTCACATCAGACTCCAATAATGTCACAAATAAACACTGACGTTGTCCGGAATAGCTGAATTCTACCAGGCTAATGTATACTGGAGGAGCAGCCTAGGCCATCTCCCCCAGAGAGGCAGGTGAAGTTTCCAATTTAGGACTGGGCTGGGAGAACGACCATACCTCGCTCGTACATAGCGCATCACCAACCAGACTGCATTTACCCTTCCCTCGCCCTGGAGCTGGGTTATTCCTCCCATTTCAGAGGAAGAATTCCAGAAGCACTGAAATCTATCCAGCTCCCTGGCTGTGGAAGGGCGTCGGACACAGGGAAGGAAGGACTGAGTGCAATTAAGACCTTTTTGGGGTACAGATGCCTGGGGACACCTGAGGCACTGCCCAAGATAGCCCTTGTGTCTATACACAGCTTGGATCTGGCTAAGAGGTCAGCTGCAGACTGGGTGTGATGGGGGCAGGACGGCTGGAGGAAGAGCATCAAGACCAGGCTTCTTGGGCACAGAACCAGCACAATAGGCAGGCGCGGGAATTTGGTCAGACAGAAGTCACCTGCTGCTGGCTGAGTTTGCTGCAGTTGGGAAATGGGGGCTGTGCAGATGTTTTGTGACCAAACGAGTCTGTGCCAGGATGAGGCTGGACTGGAAGCATCAATTTCTCCCCCCACCAGAGCTGCCCAGCCTGGCCCCAAATACTGGCAAGTGGCACATGACGCTCCAGGGGATGGGAGGTACAAACTGGAATTGGGCTGGGAGATTCCACTCTCTTGGGTATTAACAGCTTCAAGTGGGGAGGGCCCATAAAGTTACACCCTCATGCAGCTTCCCAGATGACCCCACCAGCCCCTTGGGGGAGGGTCGCCCAGACCTGCTCCAGTGCAGCATGGGTAGGCTTAGCTTCTGGGCCAAGGGTAACCCTTTTTGCTTCCCTTCGATGGCTGCACCTCGGCAATGGAGCAATCCTGGCGTGCCCATGGCCTCCCAGCCCACAACCACGGAAGGAGGAAGCAACAGGGTGAATTCAGAGAGCAGCCCCTTGACTGGTGAAGAGGAAACAACGTGCAGGCCAGAGATGCTGCAGCCTCTGTATCAGCCACTCTTCCAATCCCCCTTTGCCTATGGCCAGGAGCAAGGGATCCAGCCTGACCCAGAGGCCAACAAGGGCTCAGTGAGCAAACAACTGAGCCAACTGAGGCGGCTGTGCGCGTGGCTGGCTACCGAAGGCCGAGAGGGGCCAGGACTAGGAGAGGCGAACCAGTGGATGAGAAGAGTGCAGGCCCAGCCCTCATAAGAGTGGCAGGGGGTAAATGGCTTGAGGGGTTTGAAGACGGAGCTCACTTATGAGCATGAAACGGCCAGGCACAGGCAACGGTCACCCAGGAATTGGAGCGCGCCAGCCGACCCAGCGCCCCTTTCCTTCACCCCTTGGTAGGTGTTTGTCTGGGTGCATTTCCTGTCCAGAGCTAGGGCCAGGGATCGCTTGCAACGGTAGGATGCGGCCGTGGAGTGCTGCAGGCAAGACATGGTCTGTGCAGCCGCTCCCAGAACAGCACAGGGGAGAAGGCGAAATCAAAGCAAAGCAGCAGAGCTGGCCTTGGGCTTGATCAACTGAAACGCCAGCCTGCAGCTAAAAATAAAAAGCAGATGTTCCCCTTCTCAGGCGAGAGTGGGACAGGGCAGCTCTCCACATTTCGCTGGGGAGGAGCCACAGGTGAGATATTCTGCTGGGGCCGTAAATAACCCGCCAGCATGCGTGGAAAGGGGGAGGGTTAGAGTGAGTATCAAGGGAGCTTAGACCTGCCAGCTGGCTGGCTCGAGGGGGAAAAACGGCTTGTCCCCAGTAGGGAGCCCCAGCTCCCATCCGGCCCCAGGGCTGTGACTGGCTGGCTTGGGGGGCAGGTAGGCAATGGGGCATAGCCAGCTCCCATCCAGGACTGGTTGGCTTGGGGGGAGGGCAGGGAAGCATGTGCCCCATTTTCCAATGGCCACACCACCTTGTCTCATGTCTCCCAAGCCAGAGGTGGGGGAAGCCTCTCCTGGAAGCCCTGGAGTGGGAACTGAGGCAGATTTTGCCCCCTTACAAAGCTTCCCAGCTGTCTCAAGGCCCTGGAGGGAAATGTGCCCCACTGGAAAGTGGATCCCCAGTCCTCTGAGAGCCAGCTAAGTTGGCCTCCATCCCACCAGTCCCAAGCTGTGCTCCCCGCTGCTGGACCTAGAGCCCCATGCAGGCCGCACTCAGAAGGCCTCTTCTCACTGCCCCCCGGTGGCTGGACCTTGGCAGGGGTGCAGCCCAGAGCCTCATGCGAGGGGAGAACAAACAGTTAAAATGGCTGGTTCCTGCCCAGACTGGCCAGAGAACAGCTGAGCAGGGGGAAGGGGTTTCTGCATTTGAAGTGACATGTCCCCTGCAGCCCTCCCCATGCTACAGACCCACCTAAAAATAACCCGATCTGAGAGCCGCAGATTGCATTCCCGCTGCTCCTGTAAGAGTGGCCTGTAAATTGGCCCATAAATTGCTCACCAGAGAAGAGTAGAAGGTCCCTTTTTGGGGTCTGTGGGGCACAGGGAAAGGCAGCACAACTGAACTGTTAGAGCAGGGGTGTCATCTTAGCTTTACTTCAGCTGTGTCTCAACTGCGGCCCAGTGCCTCAATTTCCCCTCTGCAAACACCTGACAAGCCTCTTGTCAGATCTGCAGCTGCGAGGTGTCACAGACAGCAAGCACACGGCAGCATAAACCCATTCCAGAAAGGGAGAAATGCCTCATGCTGAGTAAGGGTAAACACAGCTGGGCTCGGGCAGTATTCCCTTCAATTTTTTCCATCTGTGGGTGGAATACATTTTGTTCTGTGCACCAAGGCATGTGCAGATGTGCACCACCAGGAGAAATGTACACTGCCAGCTGTGGGCACTCTGCTAATCAGCTGGGCAACATTTGAATCTTTCCTGGGTGGCTGCCCAAGCGCTGCGCTTACAGGGAACACTGCTCGGGTGGGTAGGCGAAGTCTCTAGCCCATGCCACCCAGGAGGCCTGAGCAGATGGCCTAACCATACAGATCTAAGACTCTGGTACAGTGCGATGCCCAACGCTTTGCAGCCAGTGGCTAAATTGAGCTCCGTGTTGCAGCTATGGCTCACATGCCATAGCCAATAAGGAATCGGGATTAATTCCTCCCCCCTCCAGCCTGGCTGGGGCTGCGAAGATCTGAGGCTCCATCCCCGACACATCATGCCACTGTTGTATGCTCCCGTTTCTCCATCAGCCGCAGCCCTCCCCCACCCTTTGTTTGCAAAGGCCGCAAGCTGTATGGGGCAGGTCTGTGTCACAGGAGGGCATCACCGATGTGCCGGGCCCCGGGCAGGGCAGAGCGAGGCATATAATCATAGAATCATAGAGCTGGAAGAGACCTCAGGAGGTCATCAAGTCCAGCCCCCTGCCCAAGGCAGGACCAATCCCAACTAAATCAACCCAGCCAGGGCTTTGTCAAGCCGAGATATAAAAACCTCTAGGGATGGAGATTCCACCACCTCCCTAGGGAACCCATCCCAGTGCTTCACCACCCTCCTAGGGAAATAGTTTTTCCTAATATCCAACCTAGACCTCTCCCATGCAGGCTCCGAGGCTGGGGCAGAACCCAAGTGCAATCACAAACTCATTTCCTGTCACGAGCCAGGCCTTGGCAGGGAGTCAACATGCTGCACCCGTGCCTGGCTGAGCCATCTCCACCCAGCCAGCCTCCTGAGTTAAGGGCCCAGATGGACAAGCATGGGGGCTGGCAAGGCGCAGATGCGGGGGTGGGGGTAGAGCCAAAGTTGCAGGTAACTGAACATTGGGTCAGTTCTGTCAGAGGACACAGCAGGATTCCTAGGGGCCAAAGCCAGCTGTGGGCCTCTCTGCACACCCCCAGATGCAGTCCCATGGCCAGAGACACTTGGCTAGAGGAGTCATGTCCCACACCTTTGTGCCTCAGTTTCTCCTCTCTGTGCACTTCACTCCCCGGGGTTTATAACTGCCCTCTGGGCAAGAGAGACAGGCTATAGTGTACTGCAAGGTCTGATTCCTCCCACAACCTGCTGATTTCCCTGCCCCCTCACCACTGAGGCTCAAACTGGTAGGATGGCCACAGCCAATGCCCCAGGGCACGTAGGAGCTCTAGGAAGGGCCCAGGGCCCTATGCCAGCTTGTGATACAACAGCAGCTTTGTCTCAAAGATGGCTGTGAACCACCCTCTTTACACACCCCTGCTCTAGGGAGAAGCAACCCCTGGCCACTCCCAAGTCCTTCCTGCAGGGAAGCCTTCCAGCCAGCCTTCGGCAGCTACTCTCTCAACCAGCTGGAGGGGACCCCAGCTTTATCACCACTCCACGTGCCTGCGAGTTACATGGGGCTGAAACATGCAGAACAAACCCAAAGGCTGGAAATTCAGCCAAATTCTCCCCTCGCTCCACCCACTTCTTCTGGGCCCTTCAGAAAGGTGGCAAAGGTGCCGATGACCCAGGAGATCAGGGATTCGCTCCTAGCTCTCAAAGATGATCTTGGCACCTCTGAGGATCCACTCTGGCTCACGGCACATACATTCAGCACCTAGGGACTCTCATATCGCAGGAGAACTGGACAGCTCCCCCATGGGCACACCGATGGTTAGCTGTCTGTGCTGCGGGGCACCCACCTCCCCCCTCCGAAGGCAGGCCAAGCCAACCTCCAAACATCGCTCTGAGCAGACAATGGGCCAGAGGGCACCAGCAACCCTTGGCAGGACAGAGTAAGGAGGGAATGGGAGCCAGGAAGTTCCAAAAACGCCCCAAGGAGAACTGTTGAGCCAAATATTCGATGAGTGGGTTCCTTCTTGTCACTGAACCATTAGTAACCACTGCAGTGAACAGCAGAGCAAGGACTGATGGCTGGACACTAGTCCCAGACAAATTCCACCGAGAAGTGATGATTCATCTGCCCGTAGGGGTTCTTAGTCGTTCCAGCGCCACACCAAGAATGGGTGCGCTCCTGGGAGGCGCTCTCACCCAGCACACATTTTGGAGCTCACGACAGGGGAACTGGGGAGAATTTTCTGGCCCGGGTTTCACTAGATAGGCTGAACTCGGCAAATTCAGCATTTCTCATGCAAAAGACAAAGCCAGTCCAAATGGCTTTGCCACAAGCCGCCTGTTGGTGGGAGAAACATCAGGACCTGGGAGGACAATGCCTGGACACCACTGCAAATTCTTTTATTCCCTGACCAGTCTTGGTGCTCAGTGCTCATCTGTCTCTCAGTCTCCTCTCACCCATCAGGGCATCCTGACCCCGCGGTGCCTGCACGATGGCTCCAAAGAACCGGTCTTTCCCCCAGACTCCACACGTAGAGCGCTTGCTTGTCGCAGGCCTAGAAACAACAGTGGCCTCCCCTTTCCGCCTCTTAATAGCCTGTTGTTGCATGGCAGAGAAAGGCTGCATTGTGTAGAGCTGCCTCCTTCCACTCTGTACCCAACTTGCACGCTGCCTGGGCTGCTGCATCTTGCTTCACCCTGGGGGTGATGGCCAAACAGGAACTAGTCCAGGGAGCCCCGAAACTAGCACAAGGTTAGGAAAACAGGAGCTGTAAGCAAAGAGCCACAGAATGGGGGCACACAGCCTAGAGGACCAGGGGGCGGGCAGCGGCAATTGTTCTTGTGTCCAGCAAGGGGACACTGCTGCACATTAAGCAGATTACCAGGAGATTTAAGGGAAAGGCATGGCTAAGCCACAGCCCAGGGTGGCACGAGGAGGAGAAATGGATGCTACAAATCCGGTCCATTCTTTGGCTGCCTCCGATTTCGGAAAGAAGCCAGCAGGCTTGGGGTGGCCAGTCCTCACCCATTGCTCTCCACTCCAGAAAGGGGCTAATCACTCCTTCCCACCGCCTGCGGCTTTGACAAGCTCCTGGTTATCTTTGGCTCAGAGAGTCACCAGCCAGCAGCCTCTTTTGACCCAAGCAGCTCAGCTGATCCTCCAGTCGCCACTTGTTGGGACCGGGATGGACTGAGTGGCTAAGCTCCTTAATGCCGGTCTACACAAGGAGTTACTTCCCTTTTGTTCCTGGGGTGGGTTGAACGAATGTGGCCTGGGACACTCAGGAGCCTGGAATGCTCAGGCCCCCAGAAAGGCCAGGAGTGGAAGCGGTGGTGCAGGCGCTCTCAGCCAGTCCCTTTGGGAGCCAGGCAGGGTGCGGCCAAGCTGCACAGCCACGCGCAGAGGGAGCTGTGGCAACTTTCGTTTCCGAGCAGGCAGCAGGATGTGGCTTTTGAGCCGGCAGTGTTGTCAGGGCGCAGTGCGCTGCTCCAGTGCCGTCTGGCAGCACTTCGACTGGTGCCCGCTTTCTCCTCCAAGTGGCAGGGGGCACATCCAAACCCAGCCTGCCTGGGAAAGGAGCCCCGATGCCCTCAACATGCTTCCCTCGGAGGGAAGCCCCCGTGGGCTGGAGGAAACGTCCCCCTCCTCACCCGAGCAGCCAAGGGGAGGAAGGTGCTTGGATGGGGGAGACCCCATGCAGAGGGTCAGGACACTTGGGGTTATCCCATCACCAGCTGGGCATAACAGCTCCTAAGGCTAGAGGGGACAGCTAGGAGCCCAGCTCCTGCCCACCAGACTCACAGCTGGCCCACAGGGACAGGGTGCCTGGTGCGGATGATTTCCTAGTCATCTCTGCTCCACCCTCTTGCCATGAAGAGCTTCTACACTGCATAGGTGTGTCTGAGCCCCGACTTGTGCTGCTGGGGGGCTGGGCCAGACTGATCCCTTCTCCCTTCTCCACTGATCCCCAGCCACATCGCCCTCCCAGGCTTGTCCCCTTGATGTAGTTAGAGGCAGCTCCCTATGGCCCCAAGCAGCCTGGGCCCCCTGCTCTATACCCAGGCTGGGGGCAACTCCTCACTGAAGAGACTCCCCCAGGCCTCAAAAGTTGCACCTCGACATGACCCTTCACCACATCTGCTCCTGCAGCACCAGCCAAAGGCCTGACCCCACCTCGAGCCACACAAGGTTGCATCAGCCTGGCCCTATCGCGGTCATTGCAGGTTGCGCAAGGTGCCCAAGTTCCTGTTTCACACAGCCGCCCCCACAACCAAGCCGCTGAACTGATCTGGGGCGGGTGACTGGCTTTACAGAGGCTCCCGGGGACTCACTAATGGGGAGAGCTGGACTGGCTCTGATCCAGCGGAGAAAGGCAGGACACGGCCCAGCGGTTCAGTTAAACCCAGCTCCGGTCCTACGGGAAACGCGGCACCTTTCCAAGCACCCTCCCCCGCACCGGTCAGCCAAGTTGCCCAGGCCAGAGGGGAAGCATCTGTCTCTTGCAAGGCAGGCCAGAGCCTTGCAGGGAGATGTTCCCAGCCTGCCTGAGGTGCAGGGCTCCGGGCCAAGGAAGGCGTAAGAGGGTCTGAGAGCTGGCATTACAGGGCCGGCTTGAGAGAGCACAGAACTCGGCTGCTTGGCTACCACCAGATGGTCTGAAAAGCCAGAGGAAATGGCCCAGGGTCAGCCTCTCATCTTCTGCCCAGGGGAAGCTGACGGAAGCAGCTATAGGAAATGCCTTATAAACCCGACCCGACACGGGAGCACTGGGGCCAGGCCTGGGGACCACACAGAGTAGTTCTCGCCTGACAGAGACCCCGGTGGGCAGCCAAGCCTTCAACCTCCATAGGGTACCCAAGACAAGTACCCACAGAGAAGACTCACACTCCATTTGGAAGCAGTTGCTCCAGCTACTAATATAACCTTTCCCAGGTGTGCAGAATCACTGGGGGTTAGTTTGCCAATCACTGAATAATGAAGCCGCTGCAATTACCTAAGTGACCACGTCATAAACCATCAAAACAAAGTCCCAGTGGGGCAGGTCAAAACACACAAAGCCAACTGCCCGAGATCCATGCATGGGATCTCCGCCTGCTCTTCAGTGGTCAAGCCCATCGGTAGCTAAACTACTTCCCATGTCCACAACCCTGGGCTTGGACTAGTAAGTTCTCAAGCCACTGTTTCCTTCCTTTGCCTACCTGTACATTTCAGTTGTGGCTGGACTAGGTTTCCTGCCACGTGGGCGTGGCCAGGGAAATCAACGTTGACTGATAACAAGTGTAACCTTCCCAGCCTAACAACAGACAGAAGAGGTGCCCAAGAGAACAGGGCAGCTCTAACAAGCTGGCCGGGACAGAGCCAGGTGCTCCCCGAATGCTTGGCTACTAGCTAACTTTGCAGAAGGGCCCTCCAAAGCCAGGAGAAACTGACATGAGTTTTCTAAGCACTGCTGCACACAGTGCGGTCCAGAGAGTCCTGTGAAGTGCCCTATGGCCTAGTGTCTCTGCCCACTTCTTCAGTGAGGTGATGGCTGAAAGAACCCTCAGAGCCTTTACAGTACTACAGCGCATTACCACACTTTCCCGGTTCCCCCACAAGGAGCCCAGTTGGTCGTGCTGGGTAAATGCCTCTCCTGGAAAGGCTCTGGGCTGGGTCGGATGCCATCTGGAAATGGAGAATCGGCCACTTCCCTGGGGAGTTTGCTCCCTGATTAATTGCCCTCTCTGGAAAAAATGAGTGCGTTTCCCACTAGAACAGGTCTGGCTTTAGCGCCCAGCTGCTAGGCCCGGCTTGATTGTTCTCAGTTGGGTTGAAGAGGCCCATATTTAGAAAGATTTCACATCACAGCCTAGCACCTAGCGCCAGGGTGTCCTGGGATCGACAGGTGCTTCTGCCACACAAGTACACCCTAAGTGACCTGCCCGAGGTGACACAGAAAATCTGTGACTCAGTTTCCCCATCTGAAACGGATACTTCCTCTGGTGGGAGTGATGCTTCGTGCGGGTGGGGCTCTGAGCTCCTACAGGAAGAGATGCCAGCCCCATGGCCAAACAACCAGACCCAGGCCAGCAGTAGCACAGGGGGGAGATGCTGCTTTGTGCCCATGGAAGGGGTTCAGGGTCGAGCTGTAGCAATGACAGATGGAGCGCACTGGAGCCCAAGGTCTTATTAAGCTCCTAGAGACCATCCCGCCCAAGCCCAGCTTGCGGGGGGCGAGGGGGGATCATAGAGCAGCACTCCCTCTCCCCAGTGTTCCAGGCATGGGATCTGAATTGTGCCGGCTCACAGCCCAGCTGATCTCCCAGAGGAAAAGTCGAAGTCACTGGACAAATGACTCACCTGCTGCTGGGCAGCAGAGGGGGCCTCTGGTTCATGGGCAGGACTCAGGCTGGCCCCAGAGATCCTCAAAGCACAGCTGAAGTCTCACTTGCCACAGTTCTGTCAGTGCATGGTGGGATGTGGCTGGCAGCTTCCCAGCTTGTGCAGCAGCCGTATTATGGCAATAACCCACCCATATGGGAGCTGGCCACACCATATACACGATCCCTCTGCAATCTGCAGGAAAGCATGGCTCTGACTGCCACAGAGAGCAGACATGGGGAAGTCATGCCCCTTCGTGCCTCAGTTTCCCTTGGGTATATGTCATTAAGTAGGGGCTTAGCTGGAAGAAGAATGATGTAGCAGGCAGAGATCCAGGGGGCTCCAGCAAACTCCCTGAATGACCTTGAGCGAAGCAGTCTCAGTTTCCCCACAGGTATGAGTTATAGCCCTGCCCTACCTCCTGGAGCTACTCCAGCTATGGGGTGATAGAGCCAAGACAGATACATGGCCCCTCGTCCCTTGGGGCCATAGAGTCAGGGTCAGACAGGAGGGCAGATGACCGCACACCAGTTACCAGGGGTTCCTACCACTTTCTCCAAGGCTCATGCTGCTGGTGGATGGAGCAGATAGCATGGAATGGTCCTTCCAGACCAGCTGGGAGCAAGATGCAGGCTTCGGAGCCCCATCAGAGAGCCCAGCAGCCAGCCGCAAATCCCCCCTCTGCAGGGAAATGACAGACTCCTTCTCAAGAGAGGCTGAGTTGGGCTCTCTGCCATTCCTCCAGCCTCACCAACTTCCCCAGGACTCCCAGGTGTCCGGAGCAAGGACAGGAAGCAGAAGAGCCAGGCTTGTCTGGATCCAACACAATCTGCCACTGCAGAGCTTTCCCATGCACCCACCCATCGGAGCAAGGGACTTTCCCTGCAACACTGAGGCAGCCAGGGGCAGGGAGAATGCTCCCGCCCTTGGAACACTTTAAAGAATCAGCCACCCTTCTTCCAGCCCTGAATCACACCATGCCTCAGTTTCCCCACCTGTGCCACTAACACAAACCCTCCATCAAGTGCTTTGAGATCTATGTCTGAGCAGCACACCATGACTGTGACACTGCCTTTCCAACCCCCACCAGCCTGCAGCAGAGCCGGGAGCCATGGCCGGCGCAGCTATCTGAAAGTGGATGGGGTGAAAGGGAGAAAACACATCCTGTGGGCAGAGCAGGACAACAGGGACTGTTCGTTCATAGCCCCTTCCCAGCTTAGACAGCAGAGCCGGAAGGAAGTTACTTACGTGGTAGGGCCTAGATTATAACAATGCCGCATATGAACTCTGGACGGAAAGATCACCAGGACCTGGCCTCTCCTTTTTGGCACTGCCCATTTCACCACCAGAGGAACTGCGACCCAACAGCATTCCTCCAGCACCTGCAGCACGGACACACCCCCATCCAGGTTCGCAGCTGCTCTGAACAGAGGCAAAACAGGGCAGATCTCACTGCTCTGGGCCTGGGAACGTTTCGGGGAGGGAGGAAGAGTCAAAAGAAAGGAGCGAAAACATGACTCAGCGAGTTGAGAAAATAAACCTTTAAACACAGCCTATGATTACATTAAACTGAGGCATCTTCAAGCCATTGCCTGCTAAAGTGACCTTGTTCTTTACGCCACCGGGGCCTTTCTAGAAGCAACAGGCTCAGGATAAAACCCTGCAGCCTGAAACCCCCGGCCTTGCCTTACAGCCTGCGACAGCTGGTGGATTTGCTGCATGACTCCCCCAGCCACTCAGCAAAGCTCTGTGGCTTTACTGTTGTTTTGGCAACAGGCCGCGGGCACGGAGAGAGCAGAGTGAAGAGGAACAAAATTGCAGCCTCAACCAGTTTCTGGACGAGTCAAACACACACAGGCTTTTAATGAAGGGGACTTCAGCTAGTGGGCTGGGCAAGGCCCAAGAGGAGAATCGTAGGACCTTGAGAGGTCGCCCAGTCCAGCCCTCTGCACTCGGGGTATTATCTCACTTCCTAACACAATGGAAAGCCGGAAGCTGTTCACACAGACACGAGAGAAAGGAGTGGTTTCTCTCAGGTAGGGATGTAGTCAATTAACCGATTAAGTGATAAGCAAAAGCGTATAGGTTAATGCTATAGATTACACACATTCCTCCCCCCCAGTAAATTTTTTAGCAGGCTGACCAGCAGCCCGGCTCAGTTCTGGCTCACGCCAGGTCCAGGACCTACCCCCGCTGTGGCTCTGCATTTAAAGAATATTAGGAGCCAGGCGGGCACGCAGCCCGGCTCAGTTCTGATTCATGCCGGGTCCAGGAGCTCAGACACACTCCGCCCCGGACAAGGGCTGCTGCCACCTCATACAGCTACCAAGAGGCCACCTCGTACTGCTATCAGAAGCAGCAGCACAGGCCAACAAGCAGATGGTCAGCAAGAAGAGCTGGTTTTTAAACTGGCTCCCCTCACAGACTAGCTCCCGCCAGACACCCTGCACTGTTGCCAGCCCCACCCCAAAGAACTATAGACTAGTCGACTAACCGATAAGGATTCATGAGGTTACGCGACTATTCAATTAACTGATATTTAATATCCCTAGTCCCTAGGTGCCTTTGCAGACACCTTAGCTCTGGAGCAGCAACACAGCCTATGCTAGCCTAGCTTGGAGCCCTCGCCATCTTCTCCAACTGCATTAGGAGTTTCAGCTCCTATGCCTGTCCCCAACTCCCACGCGCATGGGGGTTTGCCATTGTGCTCCCCTAAGTCCCAATACTGCTCTCGCTGCCAGAAACTAGCAAGAAGCAGGAAGGGAAGGGAAAAGAGCCACCGGGCAGGGTACTGCTGGAGGCGCCAAACAAAAAGGAGAGAAAACCCCTTCCCATGCAGCTCTGACACATGGCGAGATCTATCCACTGTGAAGCTCTTCGGAAAAGGGAAGAGAACAACTTCTGCTCTGCGTGACAGAATGCGCTGCTGCACAGCAAGAGGAAGTGACTGGCCTCAGCTCACCCACCAATCTCTGGCAAAGCTAAGAAGAGAACCCAAGCGTGCTGTCTCTCAGCCCCACTGCGCTAAATACCAGCACCCCACTCCCCTTTGCAGAGCTTAGTAGAGGAGTCCTGGCTCCTAGCCCCCTCCCCGCAGGTCTAACCCACCCCCAACCCCCCACTCCCCACCCAGAGCCAGGGAGAGACCCTGGGTATCTTGGCTACCAGCCCCCACTCGTCTCAGAGCAAGGGAGAGAATCTAGGAGTCCTGGCTTCCAGCCCCCCCGCTCTAACCCACAAACCCCACTCTCCTCCCAGAGCTGGGGGAGAACCCAGGAGACCTGGCTTACTCTCCACTGAATCAGACCAATGTTACATTAACGGATGTGTTACAGGACATAAAATGGGCTGGAAACATGATGAATGTGACTGTGTTCCTTTCAGAATAGCCATCAGGGCCTTCTCCTCCATCCCTCCTGCCCAGCCTTGCCACTCTCAGCACTTCCCAGAACAGGTTTTGTCTGCAATTCTGAGCCCAGCCACCTCCAAGAGGCCACGTCCTACAGCCTGCCTGAGCATCGTCTACTCAGGCCCAAGGCCTGAGGATCAGGGCCCAACAGCCCTCAGCACAAACGGGGCAAGAGTCATGCAAAGCAGCCACATGGGAAGCAGCTCAGAAGGAGTATTGTAAACAAAGCCAACAGCAAATCACATAGGCCCCACAAAATCTGCTCTGGCCCTATAGGGCCCAGGGCCTCACTTTGCTAGATTGAACAGGGTGCTCGCCACAAAGCAAGGCATCACTCGGAGATACCCTCCTGTGCCACGCTCAACCCCTCAACTCTACCCCTGGCCACCCACAGGACCGCCCCAGACATCCTCTCTGCATTTCCACCTCCCTCCAATACATCTTAAATCCAGACCCATTCAAGCCACCCAAGCGACTAGCCTAGGGAAGAGAAAGGATAGTCTGGTGGGACAAGGGCTGGTGTGGGAATTCAGAACAAGGAGGTTCAATACCTGCTTGATCACGGGAAATCCCTTTACCTGCTAGCGGCACAGTATGGCCCCAATCTCGGCATCTCCGTAACACCCCTCTCCAACCCAGTTCAGCCAATAAATAATCCACAAAGTCACATATTTTGGAGCTGTTTCACTTCCAGGCGACCCAACGTTTGCACATTGATTTGTTCGCACAAGAGGCTTGTCTGATGCTTGTCTAACCAAATTCACACCTCTCTCATACTAAGCAAAGTTGGGGTCTCGCCAGGATGAGGCACCTGCTGGGAACAAGACGAGGGCCAGCTCCGCATTGGAAAAAGTTCAGAAAAGAGCAACAAAAATGATCAGGGGTTTGGAACAGCTGCCATTGAGGAGAGATCAATAAAACGAGGACTTTTCAGCTGGGGAAAGAGGAGACTAAGGGGGATATGATACAGGTATTTAAAATCATGGCCGGTGTAGAGAAAGGAGGGGTCACCAAATGAAATTAATAGGTAGCCGGTTTTAAATAAACCAAAAGCGGTATTTCTTCAGAAAACACACAGTCAGTCTGTGGAACTCCCTGCCAGAGGATGTTAGTCTACCAAGGTTCAAAAAATAACTAGATACATTCATGGAGGCTATTAGCCAGGCTGGACAGGGGAACGGGTGACAGGGGAGGGATCACTTGATGGTCCCTGTTCTGTGCATTCCCTCTAGTGCACTGGCCCAGTCTGGTGCGCCCTGCTGCTGTGGGAGGCAGTGGTGTTGCTGAACGGCGCAGTTCAATGGGGCTCAAAGGGCCGCTCTCTGTCTGGCAGCTCCGGGGGGCCGGAGGCCGGCAGGGCTCACACAGGGAAAGGCAGCCAAGGGGGTGTGGGAGCTGCTGCACGCGGCTCGCCCCAGGGCTGCAGATCAGGCTGGGCAGGGGCAGGGAAGGGGAGGTGCTGGCAGGGACCCCAGGGAGGGGAGATGCTAGGGGGGTGTGTCTCAGACCAGGGAAAGGGGGCGGGGCCTCCCTCTGGGGGTGGGGCGGTGTGATGACAGGGGAGCACCGAGGGCGGGGCCCTGGGGGAGTCTCGGCACAGACGCAGGGCCAGGCGAGGGCGGGGCCCGGCGCGAGGGGGCGGGGCCTCACCAGCCTGCGTGGTGTCGCTCAGGTCCCAGCGCCGCGCGGCGCCGCCCGGGAAGAGCCGCAGCCGCCGCCCTGCCAGGCTCAGGCTGCCCGAGGCCGCCGCCTCCTCCAGCGCACGCTCGGCGCCGGGCCCACCGGGCGGCGGGGGAGGGGGCAGCGCCGGCTCCGCCTCGCCCGCCGCCATCCGGGGGGTTCCGCTCACCGCGGCTGCTGCTGCTGGACTGACCGGCTAGGGCCTCGCGGGGGAGCCAGACTCAGCCAAAAGGGCGGGACTGGAGCTCCGGGGAGGCCAATTAGCGAACAGGGGCAGGGCCCACAGGGTGCCGGCCAATGGCGCCTCGCGGGGCGCTAGTACTGGCCAATCGAACTTTAGGGGGCAGGGGCTCATGCCACGCTGTAGCCATTCCGATCGACGAAAGGGCGTGGTTTCAGCCTGGCTATCGCCCAATCACGGCGTTTTACGGAGTAAGAGCAATTGGACCAACCCCAGAGCAGATAGCTGTACGTTTCAAGATCTCAGCCAATCACATCGCGGACTAGCCGTTTCTGCCCACCCACTTAACTAATGGCAACGTAGAAGGCGAAGCGAGTCTACCAGCTTCAGTCAATCAGACTCAAGAGGGCGGAGCGAGAGTCCTAGACCGGCCCAATCAAAAGGCGAGCTCCTCACTAAGATCAGCTCAGGCTGAGTCAAAAGGCGGCAACAGTTGAATGCCTGAACTGCCGGTGCGCGGGGGCGGGGACGTAGCTTTCTAGCGGTTCAGTGGCAAACTGAATGAGTGACGATCTGGCCGGCCAATGAGAGCAAGACTCCCTTCAGGGCGCCTATAGGCGTCGAAGGCAAACAGAGAGATGCGAGACAAGGGCGCCCAGGGGGCCAATCAACGAAAAAAGTTACTCAGGGTGGGCGGGCACTGATGGAGCGATTGATGGCCCAGCTGCCCCATAACAAGAGAAGGGTGTGTGAAAAGTTGGGACATCACATCAGGGATCAGCCTTTCCCTTCTCCTGCCAGGCACCAGAGGGATAGTTCCCCTCTCGTGCGAAACACCAGGGAGATAGTTCTCCTTTCCTGTGAGGCACCTGAGGCTCTTTCCCCTCTTGTGCGAGGCACCAGAGAATTGTTCACCTTTCATGCAAGGCACCAGGAGTAGGAGAATCATTCCTTTCTCGTGCAAGGCACTGGGGAAGAAGAATTTATTCCCTCTTGTGTGAGGCACCGGGAGATCATTTCCCTCTTGTACGAGGCCCTGGGTGGCATTTGCTTCTCATGCAGAGCCCCAGAGCCACATCCCTGCCCAAAGCCCATGGCCAGGGCCGGATTAAGACCATTAGAGGCCCTAAGCACTGAAAAGATTATAGTGCTCCCCCCATATGTAATTCAAAATAAAAACAATACTATACCGTAAAATAAAATTTTATTTTTCAAAATGACACAAAACTTACATGTATGCTGAAATTAAAATAGCTTCTTTCTAGATTTTCTGATTGCAAAATCTGGATAAGTTCATCGAAGCTGACTCGATGAAGCATGTCCACTTCCATACACAATAGGGAAAGTGAATCAAGTCTGTCCTGACACGTTGTTCTCTGAGGGTTTTTTATTCTTTTCAGCTGAGAAAAAGAGCATTCTGCAGAGTTCTGATTTTTCCCATGATATTAAATATCAAATATCAATTTTTTTCAAAAAAAAATCTCATTTTTTTGGTGCCCCTGCTTTGCTGGTGCCCTAAGCACGTGCTTAGTCTGTCTATTGGGTAATCCAGCCCAGCCCATGGCTGATGCAAGACAGATCCCAGGGTGGCGTTAGGAAGTGCCATGCTGCAGGGAACAGGGCAGGGTGGGCACCTAGTGCTCTCACTCAGCAGACAGGCCTGGCTCTGGAGAGCCGGTGGGCGCTATGGGACCATACAGCAGAAGCAGGCCTGGCCACAGTGGATACAATGGGGCCATACAGCAGAAGCAAGCCTGGCTCCTGTCCGCAGTGGGTGCTATGGGGCTATATAGGAGGGGCAGTGTCACCGAGATGAAGGGAATCACTGGGCTCTACACTCCCATCTGCAGCCAGACGTGACTCTCAGCCAGCAGGTAGAACAGAAGGTTTATTAGTTCACAGGGACACAGTGTAGAACAGACTTGTCAGCAGAGGACCCAGAAGCAGCCAGCACCATCCATCTGGGGAGAGGGGTCCCAGAGCCAAGCCCCCTGTCCCACTAACCACTCAAAACTGATTCCCACATCTAGCAGCCCTAGCCCAAGCCCTTCCTCTGCTCTTTTTTCTCCTTCCCCTGCAAAAGGTGTCATCTGGCTGCACCCTTCTCCTGGGCTCAGCTAGGCTCAGGTTACAAAGGACATAGGCAATTGAGTATCTGCTGGGCTAGGGTCACCTCTCACAGTGAGGCTCACACCCAAAATCCCTATCATTTAGTGTGGTGCCTTGGGAAACTGAGGCACAAACATGGGGTTACTACAGGCCTATAAACCTCACGCAACATAACAAAGTGAATACAATACCAACTTCACTACAGGCAGCCTAGCTCCAGTGTCCATGGGGTGCTATGGGGCCGTATGGCAGAGGCAGGCCTGCCCTGAGGTCACAGTGCCCCAGCCATGATGTCACAGGCTGCCTGTCACCCTGGCACCCGGCTCTGTGAAGCCATGGGATGGGTGCCAGCTCACAGAGCCATGTCCCGGGGAGACGGGCCAGGTGGGGACAGGCATCCTGGGCCATGCTGGGCACAGCCTTACAGGTGGCGGCAGCGTCTTGCCAGTGGCCGGAACCGGGCACCGAGGGCGTGGGCAGGGATGGGTGACAGACGCACGGTGAGGCGGCTGCGGTGCCGCAGGCACCAGCGCAGCTCCCGGCTCTTGGCAGGCGAGGAGGTTGCAGGGGTGAGCAGTTGGAGGGGCAGTGTTGGGTGGTGGCACGCTATAGGGCAGGGGGGTCTCAGCAGAGACAGCTGTGGAACGTAGGATGGGGTGGAATCTCACCGGGGATGCCATGGGGCAGGGGGATAAGAGCTCAGCAGGGGGCACTGTGGGGCACAGGGTGGGAGCTCAGCAGAGGGTGCTGTGCAGTAGGGGGTGAGCCCTCAGTAAGGGGCAGAATGGGAAAGTGGATGGGGGGCTGAGGAGGGGCACTGTGAGGCAGGGGGCAGGTCAGGGTTTAGCTGGGGGTAGGGGGCTCTCCCCAGCTCTCAGTGCAGGCCCCATAACAATCCCCCTCCCCCCCACTGTCTGAGCTGGAGTCACCCAGGTGCCAGCTGCTGTCTGGGCAGGGCAGCCCTGCAGTGGAAGGGCCCTGGCCTGCCCAGCTCACCCGGCACTCAACGGTTGTGCCAGGCTCCCCAGAGCCCCTTCCTCATCTACTCCCAAGCCTGGACCCCCAGCACAGGGCAACTCTTCTGGAGGGCTGAGAGGCAATGGGGGCCAGTCAACAGCTACTAAGGGGGATGTCATGGGGTGGGCAGGGGGCATGGGAAAGGGCAGGTGGGTGGCACGGGGTGAATACCATGGGGCAGGCAGAGGATACAGGAGAGGGCAGGTGGAGGGTATGCTGTGGGATAGGTGGTTGGCACAAGGAGGATGCTGTGAGCCAGGAGGGTGATGGGGGTATGCCAGGGGCAGGTGAAGGTCATGTGGGGACTGGGGTGGTACAGGGCCAATCCCTGCCCACCCTCTCCCTATCCTTCCTCCCACAGGCCAAGCGCCCACGCTGCAGCCAGGCACTGGAGGGAGCTGAGGGCAGGAAGGAACTGGAGGACTCAGCCTCCATCCAGCGCCTCCCCCCAGAGCTGGTGAATCAGCATGGTGCATTAGAGCCAGGGGTCCCTATACCCAGGGCGCTGAGTCCATATAGCCCTCAGGCACTGATCCATATAACCTAGGGGTCCCCATACCTGTGAAGTTGGTCCATATAGCCCAGGGAGCCCTAAACCCAGGGGGATGGTCTGTATAGCCCAGTAGTCCCTATACCCAGGAAACTGGTCCATATGGCCCAGGGATCCCTATATCCAGGGAGCTGATTCCAGGGGTCCCTATTCTTGGGGAGTGTGTCTATATACCCCAGAGGGCCCTATAATCAGGGGGTTGGGTCCATATACCCCAGAGGGCCCTAAACCCGGGGGGCTGGAGTCCCCATAGTCCAGAAAACACTATGACAGGGGTTTGTATTGGGGTCCTGTCCTCTTGTTGCTCACCCTCCCCTCCCCCAGCTGGATCACATCGTCTCCTTCCTGCCGGTGCGGGATGCAGTGGCACTGGGCCAGACCTGCCGCTACCTGCGCCAGGTGTGTGACAGCGAAGGCGTCTGGCGCCGGGTCTGCCGGAGGCTCTGCCCGCGGCTACGCCAGGACGGTACGACCGGTGCACACCCTTGGAAGAGAGCCGCCATCCTCAACTGTCAGTACCATCCACCGCGGGGTGGGAGAGGGCTCTGCACAAGAGGGTTGTGACTTTGTACAAGGGGGCAGGATTTTGCACAAAGGAGAGTGGGGATTGCACAAGGGAGGGATGGGCTTCACAAGACAATAGGGTATGGCACATACTGGGACTGGGCAGCTCTTAACATGAGGAAGGGAGGGGTGGGCCTTGCACAAGGGAGAAGCATAGCTTCATATGAGGGAGGAGCTTTGGAAAGGTGGGGCTTGCAGTAGGATGGGGTGGTTTCCACTAGAGAGGGGCTATGGAAAGGCGGGGCTTATCAATGGGAAAGGCGGGTCTTACACAGTGTCAAACCCCTCCACCCGCTGAGCCCCCACTTTTGTCCCCACCCCCACAGACACGAAGGGCCTTTACTTCCAGACCTTTGGGGGGCGCCGGCGCTACCTCAGCAAGTCAGTGGCGCCACTGCTTTCTCACGGCTACCGCAAGTTCCTGCCCACCAAGGAACACGTCTTCATCCTGGACCATGGTGGGACCCTCTTCTCCCTCCGCAACGCCCTGGTCTCCTCAGCCCCAGGTCACATTCAGTGGAAGCGGGCCTGTCGCTACGTGGTGCTGTGCCGTGGCGCCAAGGATGTGAGTGCCCTCCAGGACGCCCCTGTCGCAACTGGACATGGCAGCCAGGGGCCGCTGGTGGCAGTAGTGGGATGGTTCTCAGGGCTAGGGGAACATTCCCTGCCCCCCGAATCAGCCAGTCCCTGCCTTGGGGCCTGATGGGAGCCAGCGCCCCCTAGAGGGGACAGTCCTCACCTTTGCCATTTACCCTCTGCCTGCAACACCACATGACCCCCTCCCTTTGTTCTCCACCTCACCCCCAGTTCACCACAGACCCCCGGAGCGACACGGCCTATCGGAAATACGTCTATGTGCTGGCGTCGCGGGAGGTGGCAGCAGGTGCCGGGCGGGCATGCGACTGCGTGGAGGTATATCTGCAGGCCAGTGGGCAGCGGGTCTTCAAGATGACCTTCCATGCCTCCATGAAGTTCCGGCAGCTGGCGTTGACAGGGCAGGAGACAGAGCGGTCACTGCTGCTCCTGACAGGTGCCCGGGGGGCAGAAGACGGGCCAGGGAGAACCGTGGGGACTGGGCACCCAGCGGGTGGGAGACTGGGCAGCTTTGGAGGGTCACTCCCCTTAGTGCCTGTCTGCCCCATTGCCGCTCTCCGGGCCTGGGCATGCCGCAGACCCCTGCCTCCCAGCAGCTCAGGGCCCCTGTCTCCGCAGAGGAAGGGAAGATTTACAGCCTGACGGTGAACGAGACGCAGCTGGACCAGCCGCGCTCCTACACTGTGCAGCTCGCCCTGCGCAAGGTCTCCCGGTGCCTGCCCCACGCGGCCGTGCGGGCCATGGCCTCCAGCCAGAGCAGCGCTGCTTACCTCACTGGTATGGGGGGTGGCTGGGCCCGCACGCCCCACCCGCAGCCCCCGCCATCCTCCCAGTGCCCCACACACCCCACCCGCAGCCCCCACTGCGACCTTCTTGATGCCCCTCACTCTTGACCAGCACTCCCCCTCCCAGTGCCCCTCACTCTTGACCCGCACCCCCTGCTTTGCTCCCAGTGGGGAGGGCATCTCTCAGGTCTCTCCCCCTTCCCCAGACAAGGGGGCTGTGTATTTCGAGGTCCACGCTCCGGGTGTCTATCGCGACCTCTTCGGGACCCTTCACGCCTTTGACCCGCTGGATCTGCAGATGCCACTAGCCCTGGCCCTCCCTGCCAAGGTAAGCCCCCCATGTGTGGGGCCCGGGCAGCAGGGATCTGACTCACTGGGGGGAGGGGATGTGGTGGGTGCCAGCCTGGGGCTCGGAGGCGATTCAGGAGATTTCCAGTTTGGGAGCACAGGGCCAAGGTCATGGGGGAAGGTTCCCTGCTGAGGTGAAGCAGCTTGGGGGGCCACAAGCTCAGTTTGGGGATCTGGGGCCGGTTTGGGAGCGAGGGGAAGCTCGGTTTGGGGTCTATAGGGGAGGGGTACTCCATCCAGGGCTTTGATTTTGGGGGGCTGGAATTTGGGGTAGGCCTGATTTCAGGGTGACTAGGGGCAGTTTCAGGGGGCAGGTCGGAGTTTTGGGGGGACGGCGCTGTGGGTTTGGGACTGGGTCCAGGGCTTGGCTTTAGGATTGGCAGGGACGGGGGGGTGTCACATTTCCCCATCTCTGTCCCCTGCCGCTTCCTGACTGGCCCTGCCCCCCCACCAGGTCCTCTCCTGTGCCCTTGGCTACAACCACGTGGGGCTGGTGGATGAATTTGGACGCCTGTTCATGCAGGGGAGCAACCGGTATGGACAGCTGGGCACCGGCGACAAGATCGACCGCGGGGAGCCCACGCAGGTGACAGTCCCCTGAGATCATAGAATCATAGAACCATAGAGCCAGAAGAGACCTCAGAAGGTCATCAAGTCCAGCCCCCTGCTTTAGGCAGGACCAATCCCAACTAAATCAACCCGGCCAGGGCTTTGTCAAGCCGAGACTTAAACACCTCTAGGGATGGAGACTCCACTACTTCCTAGGTAACCCATTCAGTGCTTCACTACCCTCCTAGTGAAATAGTTTTTCCTAATATCCAACCTGGACCTCTCCCACCACAACTTGAGACCATTGCTCCTTGTTCTGCCATCTGTCACTACTGAGAACAGCCTTTCTCTATCCTCTTTGGAACCTCCCTTCAGGAAGTTGAAGGCTGCTATCAAATCCCCCCTCACTCTTCGCTTCTGCAGACTGAACAGACCCAACTCCCTCAGCCTCTCCTCATAGGTGATATGCTCCAGCCCCCTAATCATTTTGACTGCCCTCCGCTGGAACCTCTCCAATGCGTCCACATCCTTTTTGTAGTGGGGGCCCCAGAACAAGACACAATACTCCAGATGTGGCCTCACCAGAGCTGAATAAAGGGGAATAATGACATCTCTGGATCTGCTGGCAATGCTCCTCCTAATGCAGCCTAATATGCCATTAGCCTTCTTGGCTACAAGGGCACACTGTTGACGCATATCCAGCTTCTCATCCACTTAACCCCCAGGTCCTTTTCTGCAGAACTACTACTTGGCTGGTTGGTCCCCAGCCTGTAACAATGCTTGGGATTCTTCCGTCCCAAGTGCAGGACTCTACACTGGTCCTTGTTAAACCTCATCAGATTTCTTGTGGCCCAATCCTCCAATTTGTCTAAGTCACTCTGGACCCTATCTCTGCCCTCAAGCATATCTACCTCTCCCCCTACCTTAGTGTCATCTGCAAACTTGCTGAGGGTGCAATCCATCCTCTCATCCAGGTCATTAATAAAGATATTGAAGAAAACTGGTCCTAGAACCGAACCTTGGGGAACTCCGCTAGAAACCGACCGCCATCCTGACATCGAGCCGTTGATCACTACCCGCTGGGCCCGGCCTTCTAGCCAGCTTTCTATCCATCTTACCGTCCATTTATCCAATCCACATTCCCTTAGCTTGCTGGCAAGAATATTGTGGGAGACTGTATCAAAAGCCTTGCTAAAGTCAAGGTATATCACATCCACTGACTTTCCCATGTCCACAGAGCCAGTTACCTCATCATAGAAGCTAATCAGATTGGTCAGGCACGACTTGCCCTTTGTGAATCCATGCTTACTATTCCTGATCACTTTCCTCTCTTCCAAGTGCCTCAAAATGGATTCCTTAAGGATCCCTTCCATGATTTTTCCAGGAATGGAGGTAAGACTGACCGGCCTATAGTTCCCTGGATTGTCCTTCTTCCCTTTTTTTAAGATGGGCACTACATTTGCAGTTTTCCAATCATCTGGGATCTCTCCTGATCTCCACAAATTTTCAAAGATAATGGCCAAAGGCTCCTCAATGACATTTGCCAACTCCCTCAGTACCCTCGGATGCATTAAGTCCGGACCCATGGATTTGTGTACGTTTAGCTTTTATAAATAGTTCCTAACCTGTCCTTTACCCACCAAGGGCTGTCCATCCTCATCCCATCTTGCGTCACTTAGCGCATTAGTCTGGGAGCCGACCTTGTCCGTGAAGACAGAGGCAAAGAAAGCATTGAGTACTTCAGCTTTCCCCGCATCATCTGTCACTAGGTTACCTCCTTCATCCAGTAGGGGCCCCACGCCCTCTCTGATCACCTTCTTCTTGTTAACATGCCTGTAGAAACCTTTCTTGTTATCCTTCACATCCTTTGCCAGTCGCAATTACAGTTGTGCTTTCGCCTTCCTGATAACCCCCCAGCATTCTCAAGCTATAAATTTAAACCCCTCCCTGGTCATTTATCCAAGTTTCCACTTTTTGTAAGCTTCCTTTTTGTGCTTAAGTTCACCAAGGATTTCCCCTGTAAGCCAATCCGGTTTCCTACCATGTTTGCCTCTCTTGCTACCCATTGGGATGGTTTCTCTCTGTGCCTTCAATAAGGCTTCTTTAAAATACTGCCAGCTCTCCTGGACTGCACCTCCCCACCACCTCCCCACCCCCCACACATCTAGGGGCTTACAGGCACCCCCAAAGCTCCCCTGACTCCCCTCCCACATCCCGGGCCTCTGTGACCTGACGTCTCCTCCCCTCCGGCAGGTTCAGGGCCTCAAGTGCCCCCTGGACATCTGGTGTGGCCTCAACCATTCGCTGGCGCTGCTGCGGAGCGGGGAGCCGGGACAGGCTGTGCTGGGCTGCGGCTGCGGGGCTGGGGGGCGGCTGCCCGGCTGGCCTAAGGGCAGCGCCACTTTCGTCAAGCTCCAGGTCAAGGTGAGAGGAGCTGTGGGGGCTGCACCCCAGAATCAGGCACATTGGGGAGCCAGAGCCTGGTACCACGACTGCCCTGCCCCAGAGGTGGTCGCATCTCAAAGCCGGGCGAGGGGCCCCTGCGTAACCAGCCGCCCTGCCCCAGAGGTGGCCGCATCTCAGAGCCGGGCGAGGGGTCCCTGTGTGACCAACCGCCCGGCCCCAGAGTCAGTCGCAGTTCCCGTCTCTCCGGCAGGTGCCGCTCTGTGTCAGCAGCCTCTGTTCCACCCGCGAGTGCCTCTACCTGCTCTCCAGCCATGACATCGAGGGGGGGCTGGTGTACCGCGAGCTGCCCCCCAGCCGGGCGCCCCCCTCGCCGGAGAGCCCGGGGGCACAGGCCTGCGAGCAGTACCTGAGCCAGCTGCAGGGTTGCCCCACGCTGGCTGGGCGGCTGGCCAAGGTGAAGGAGGCGGTAGGTGCCATGCCCTTGCCCGCCTGCCAGAAGGATTTCCTGTGGGAGGCGCTGGAGCTGATCCGGCGCTCGGCCCAGCCTCGCAGTCCCCCCGCCTGCAGCTAGCGGGGCCCCGCATCCCCTCCGAACCTGTCCCCGATCATGGAGCACGATTGACTGACGCAGACGCTACAATTGTGAATAAAGCACCAGAGGAAAAGCCAGTGTCGCGGACTGGGCGGGCACGACTCCCGGGTCCCCGCCAGAGCACAGGTATGGCCCGGCACCCCGCCCCGCGGTCCGATCCAGGCCCGGTCCCATACCCCCGCGAATCCGATCCAGTTCCAGTAAGCAGGTTCCATGCGCCCCCTGGCGTCTATCTCGGGGTCGGGTTCCGGCGCGGGGCACAGTTTGTCCTCTTGCCAGGGCCTTGTAGAATCCGTGTCTCTTGGGATCTGAATTCACTTCAGATCCACTTCACTTCAGCTCCACTTTCATGCAGGGTTGACTCTGGATCCGGAGTCACACCAGATGAGAACTTACTTTGGAACCACCCCGAATCATGCTTCAGTCTGGGTTTACTCCAGCTCCGGTTTTACTCTGGATTCACTCGCGTTCAGTGTGACAGCAATGTCTGGGCTCAAGGCGGGGGCAACCTGGGCACCCTGGGATGGGGGCATCTCGTGTTCCCCACACACCTAGCTCTGATCCCCTGCCATGAGCCCCTCCCCACACATGGGCAGTTTACCCCTTCACTGGACCCCAAACCTGACCTGGAGGGATGGGGGAGGGAGATGATGTGAGGCTAGTGCTGGGACATGGAACAAGGCACGGGGACAGGTAGTGTCTGTGAAGCCAGCCCCGCCCCCGGAATGGCCCTGGGATCTTTAAATAACCCCAGGGCTGGGCTGGCAGGGGCAGCAGATCGGGAGGAAGGGGCACCAGCAGGGCTGGGGGAACCCAGAGCTGGAAGGGGGCTGTTGGGCAGGAGTGCGGGCACCGGGAAAAATGGGACAGGGGGCGGGGATGTATGTCACGTTTCCTCCACATTTGCGGCACCGCCTGGCACATATCCCTGCTCCTCCCCCTCTCCCTGCTGCTCCCAGCGGATCCCAGCTTGGGCCTTCCTGGGCGGAGAGACGCTATGCTATGCCCCCCCCACCCGCATGGCAGAGGTGCTGCCCTGAATCTACGGGCGACCCCTGGGGGGCGCGTTCCCTTTAAGGTAGGGTTTGGGGGCGCGTCGGAGTGGGGAGTGGAACGTCAGTAGCAGCTGGGAGGGGCGGGGTTGGAACGCAAGTGAGGCAGGAGGCGCGATCAGAAAGTTGAGACGGCCTAGGGGGCGAGGCTTGGCGTCCCGATCAGCGGGCGGGAGGGGGCGGAGCCTGGAGGCCCCCCGCCGCAATCCCTTCCCTCATCAGCTTCTGTCCCAGACACCGACAGTCGCTGCGGGGGAGGGAGCCGGGCTGGTTTCCCCGGTCTGCTACGGTCCCTGACATTGCTACTCCCCGGTATCCAGCCAGGGTTGCATCTCCCCTCATCGCCTGCTTCTGAGCGCCCCCTGCCAGTACCTGCTTCCTTCCGCTGATCCTACCCCCCTCCAAGGATCTGTCTGTCCTCTCTTGATCCTCCTCTGACCCGCAGCTAGATTCCCCCCACGCAGGTCCTTGCCCCCTCTTAGCTCATTTCCTCCCCTCAAAGCCTCCCTCCCCCCTGCAGTGGGAGCACCACAATCTTGCAGCTGTGGGGTGTCCCCCCGCCATTGCTCCTGGAGCTTGGCACATGGATGTGCTGCATGCCCAGCCTGGATCAATGGCACAAGCCTGGCAGAGTCACTGGAGGGCTGCTGCATAGCTCTGAGGGCTGCCCCCTGGCATGGTGAGCCTTCCACCCTGAATGGGTACCTGTGCCCGGACACCCTCTGCCTGCCTCCATCTTCCAGCTCACCATCTCCTGAATCTATTTCCTGGCCTCTTCATCTCCCTGGATCCCTTCCATTCCCCATGCTGCAGCACCAAGTGGTTGTCGCCTGGCTCATCTTTGCAGCACCAGGTCCCCGTGCCCAGGAGATCTGCTTTCCATTGACTATGAGGAGCTTGCAATGAATGTAAATCTGGTCTGGGAGTAGCTGTGGGGGAAGCCCATGGAAAAAAGAAGCATGAACATAACCACACCTGTTGCAGGGCACCAGGACTCCTGGGTTCTCTCCCTCGCTCTGGGAGAGGAGTGGGGGCTGGTGGGTTAGAGCAGCAAGGATCCCTGACAGGGACAAGCAGCTGGCTCGGGACACGTAGCCATTCGCAGGCCTGGAAGGGAAGAAGACTCCCGGATCCCAGTGGAACTTCAGGGCAAAGGGGACAATTTTGAGTGAAGGAACCACCTGAAGGGCCCAGGATGCCCCTGGCAGTCGGTCCTGGCCCTAGGGCCATGTGCTCCCCACAGCCTGGGCCTGCTCTGCCTGCCACCTAGTGCCGCTCCCATGGCTTTAGCTTCCACCCCTGCTGCCCTGGGATGTGTCCACCAGGCAGCCCTTCCCCACCCTCCGGACTCCCCGATGCCCAACAGCAGCCTTGGTTGATTTATGGGGCGATGGGGTCTGTCCCCCCCCCCATACCAGGCCTGGATTTCTGTCCTGGCTCCTCCATAGTATCCCATGCCAGTGGAGTTTGCACATGAATTTCCCATGCAAAGGGGGAGGCTTGATCCAGGGAGCTGGGGCAGGCTAATATGTATCTGTCCCCACCATGGCAGGCAGCACAGCTGGTTTGCTCCTTTATTTGGCTACACGGAGCTGGCCCAGACCCCTAGACGTGAGCCAGCCTCGCTGGACAGGGCACGGGGCACGGCCATGTGGCTTATGGAGGCGGAAGAGCCAAGGCCAGGGAGGTCAGACCCGCACGGCCCCCCCAGCGGCCTGGGAGCAGACAATCCCACACCCTGGGACTCAGGAGTTCTTCTTTGGTGCCCCAGCACATGGCCGCTTGCTGATGCTGGTGAGGGCCTGGTGCTGCTGCTGCCGATATGGGACCACAAAGCTCTCAGGAGTCAGCTCACCAACGCCCCCTGCGTCCACCTGGCCCATGAAGATGTAACTCGAACCTGCAGGGACAGGGGAAGAGTCAGGAGAGGTGCGAGATGCAGCCACCTACAGCTCCTCAGGGAGGAGGGCAGCTGGTCACACAAGCTCAAGAAAGCTCAGCGTGGAGATGCAGCCAACTCTGGAGCAGGGCAGTGCCTGGAGCGCACTCACCTTTCTTGAGGATGGGACACTGGCGGCAGGGGACCTCCAGCTGCACTGTGGCCCCTTTCTCAGCCTGGGGCAGGCTCAGGGTGCCGGCCTTGTAAGTGTTAATGAGTGAGACGGTGGCTGTGACCCGGTCGCCGGCCCCTCGCACGGCAGTTTTCACGGTGCCGGTGATCACTGTGAGATGGAGGGTGAGTCAGGCCACAGGGATGCTCAGCTCAGAGCCAGGGAGCCCATCCCCTCACCCTGACCAGACTCCTGGATCCCTTACCAAAGTCGTTGGCACAGAAGTTGCTCTGCAGACTTCCTGACCGGCGGCATTTCTGGGGGCACTGAGCCTTGGCTGGGGGGAGACAAGAGGGTTAGTGCCTGGGCTGGGGCCAGGCAGCATCCCCCCCAAAACAAACCAGGAAGCCCCCGCCAAACTGCCTTGCTGCCACACAGCATAGAATTGGAATGAAGGGGGCTGCGGGTCGGGAGAGAGCTAGTGCTGGGTCTGGCTCGGGTTTGAACAGGCCCCTCTTACCCGGTGTCTGCGCAGTGGGTAGTTCGGCCTCGGGTAGTGCCCTTGTGGTGGGTTTTGGTTTGGGCTCGGGCACTGGTTTGGGTTTCACAGCAGGTTTGGCTGGAGCAGGCTTGGTGCTGGGCTGGCCCGGTTTGGAGCCAGGGAAGATCCCGGGGGCAGGTTTTGTGGCCTTGTCAGTCGCCTCTGAGTGGCTCTTCATGACGTAGGAGGCAGCAAAGCCATCAGCCGTGACACTGAGATCTGACACGAACTGCACCAGCAGCTCATTCCCCTCCGAGTAGATGGGTCTGTGGGGAGACAGGTCAGAACCATTTTACGGGGAATGGCTGGCTCAGGGGAGCAGGCAATGGGGCATGGGTCTGTCCCCAATAGGGGGTACCAGGAAGGTGTGGGAACAGCCAGGGGCAGGAGCTCATGGAAGGATAGAGGAGGGGTATGAGAACAGCTGGGGTCCGGGAGGGGCAGAGGCTCACCTGGTGGTGGTGGGGGGAAGGGGTTGGGGAAGGGCAGGATCTTACCTCAGGGTGGGGGGAAGCAAGTGGGAACAGCTGGGGGAAGGGGTTCACCCAGAGGTGGGGGAAGGGGATGGAGGGCAGGGCATTCGTACAGCAAGGGGGGTCTCACCCAGGGGCATGGTCCCCGCAGAACTTGCCCACGCGGCGGGAATCATCGCTGGCGCCCCCATGGAACACAGACACGTAGTCGTAGCGGCAGTGGGGATCCCCCTCCACGTCAAACTTCCCGAAGGTCAGCTCCACCACCTGCGGGGCACGGTCAGTCCCACCCAAAGAGCCTTAGCCCCACCCCACATAGCCTTAGCTCCGCCCCAGCCTCCCCTAGAGTCTCAGCCCGTCCCACTCCAAGCTCCACTCACAGAACCATAGCCCTGCCCCAGGCCCATAAAGCCACCCACACAGAACACTAGCACCACCCTAACAGAGCCCTCCCCCTTCCCCCGAGCCTGGTCCTCCTCAAGCCTCAGCCCCACCGCTACCCTTCACAGAGCCCCAGCTCTGCCCCATGGAGTCTCAACCCAGCCCCACCCCCACTGAGCCCAGCCCCATGGCCCACTGCCCCTACCTGGCCTGGGGGGGCGATGATGTGCCAGGAGCAGCTGATGCCAGCTGGGTAGTTGCTCTCAGGCCAGTTTGGGGTCTTGAGACTGCCCTGAGGCTTCTCCAGCTTCCCCCCACAGAACTGATGCTCTGCAAGACACGGTGGGGAGGGGCTCAGCAAGGTGGTGATCCAGGCCTGGGGGGGCCCCAGAGTCTCTACTTGCTCAACCTGCCACCCCAGGATGGGCACCCCTGTGAAGCTAAGGGCTGGCGTGCCAGCATATTGGGGAGTGCAAAGAGGTGAATGTGCATGGCAAGTGTGTGAGAGAGGGCAGGGAAATAGGCATGTGCAGTAAGCGTGCCAATGAGTATGAACTTGTGTGACAAACGGGATTGGATCTGCCTTGTTATGTTGCATGTGATTTCTACTGTCCCATGGTAACCCCTTGTATGTGGCTCAGTTTCCCCGGGGCACTGCACCAGTACCAAGATGGGGATGGGAATTTCGGTGTGACAGCCTCCCACATATACACAATGGCTGGGGACAGGGGTGTGACCAGGTGACACCTTTTCCCCAGGAAGCAGGACAAAGGTTGAGGAGGGGGCCTGGAACCACCCAGGCTCTGAGCTCCTCCTCCCCAGGATGGATGGTGCTGGCCGCTTCTGGTTCCTGTGCTGACAAATCCACTCTAAGCTGTACCTGTCGCCTGATAAACCTTCTGTTCTGCCTGCCGGCTGAGAGTCACGTCTGGCTGCAGATGGGGGTGCAGAGCCCAGTGACCTCCCATGCCTCAGTGACAGCTTGGAAGAATGCAGATGTGCTACACAGGGAAGTGTGCAAATGAATGAACATGTGCATGAGCTATGCAAGCATATAGGGGAGTGCACAAGGAAATGTGAAAATGAGCATGCAAAATTGGCATATGTAGGTGAAAGGTACGTGACTGCTGTGCACAGCTATATGTGAGTGGGCACAGAGAAGTTTGCAAATAAGCATAAGAGGGACTGCATAAGATATACGAGTATGCACCTGTACACCCGCGTGTACAATGACACAGTGGAATAGTGCATCCAACAGGCACTTGGGAGAATGGTGCATTCTCTGCTTGTGAGTGCAGGCCAGGATTTTGTGGGAAGAAAGCTGTATAAAGGTGCAATGCTCAGGGGGAGACGTGCAAATCCCACTAAGGGTGCAAGGCAATGCCCATGCAGCCCTCATGATGCCTGAGCAACCTCTGCTGGCACGCACTATAGTGCAAACTAGGGATGTAATAGTGCAGTCAAATTAACCGATTAAGCTTATCGGTTAATGCTATAGACCAGTGTTTCTCAATCTTTTTTTTTAAAGTACCCCTTTACAAAAAAATTATAAGTACCCCCAGTACCTACAGTTTTCAGACACAATTTTTTTCTACCATTGCAACACATTTGTTTAAACAACTTAACTGTAGCTGGGCGAGTGATTAAATTTTTGGGTGTAAAAAGTACAAAAATAATAAAGTGCTGTAAAACTTATAACAAAAATTCAGTTTTCTCCAAATTTCAGTTGGGTTAACGTACCCCCCAGACTTCTCTCAAGTACCCCTAAGGGTACTCGTACAACTGGTTGAGAAACATTGCTATAGACTACACGCATTCCCCCCCGGCCTTGTCAGTAAATTTTTTAGCAGGCTGGCCAGCAGCCCAGCTCAGTCCTGGCTTGCACCAGGTCTGGGACCTACCCCTGCTGCACCTCTGCATTTAAAGTGTATTGGGAGTCGGGGCACAAGCAGCCCAACTCAGGTCTGGCTTGTACCGGGTTCAGGAGCTCAGACAACCCCCAGCCAGACAGGGGCTGCTGCCATCCTACACTGCTGCCTCTGTTTCAGGGGTGACAGGCAGCCGGGGCAACAGGCAGCCAGGCCACGAGGGGATCTGGTTTTTAAACTGGCTCCCCTCACGAACCAGCTTTCACCTGGCTCCCCACAGACGCAGCAACACAGAGTGGCAGGGGGCTCCTCGGGAGTAGGACCGGATTGCACTGCCTTGGCCCCACCCCCAAGGACTATAGAATAGTCGACTAACCTTTAAGAATTAATGAGGTTAATCAACTATTCAATTAACTGATATTTAACATCCCTAGCACAAACCTCTTCCTGCCTCTATAATGGGGCACAGAAGTGTGCAACCCCCCAGTATATGCAGATGGACAACTGTGCACCTCGCAGTGTGCACACTTCAGCCTGAATGTGCAAGGGTGCAAATTCTCCACGCACTAGTGCAAACCTTCACCGGTGAGCATGCAAATGGCTTGTGCATGTGCAAACCCCTGTCTGAACGTGCAACGCCTCACGCTGCTGCTGGTGAGCGTGCAAACCACCAGTGAGCGTGCAAACTTGCTCATGTGCAAATAACGGGTGTGAGCTCCACCCCACACTCACTTCTGCATGTGGCTAGGCCAGGCAACCTTAGCCAGCTCTGCTCTCCCCCGGCTCAACCCTGCCCCCAACATGCACCAGCCCTCTTTGGGTGCAAACAGCTCTGGGGAGGCACAGTGGGAAACGGGCCATGATCCACACATCCCGATGCAGCTGGAGTTGCCCTGTCTGCGCCTGTGTTTGCTTAGCACATGACTTTGGGGGCAGTGCTCTGGGGGGAGGGGAGCGTGCGGGGCGAAGAGCAGCAGCATTGGGCGGGGGAAGGGCAGCAGCATTGGGAGTGGGGGAGGGGAGAACCGGACTTTTGCAAACCAGCAATTTCCCGGCGGCTGGCCGGCGCCACACTGGGTAATTACAGGCTGTGGGGCGAGTGGGGGGGGGGGAGAGACGGGCGGGTGGCAGCGCCAGGGCAAAAGCAGGCAGTGGGGGTGGGAGGAAATCTCACTCTGTCCAGCAGCCAAGCTCCCCCTCCCCGCAGACCCTCCATCGGCCTCTACCGGACACAGCAATGGGTCGGCGATGCAGGGGTCAGATCCCAGGGTGGGGCAAAGGGGCTGGGGCAAAGGGCTGCTGGTTTGGGGGTGCACAGAATGGGGGGAAGTCCCCCTGTTCCACTCCAGTCTGTGCTTCCAGCATCCTCTCTGCCCTGGCGCCAGCACAGAGGTGGTGTGGGACACACGCCCCTTTGTCCCAGGCCGGGATCTGACCACAATGGCGCCCCCGGGGGGCCGGCACGCGGCTTTCCCCCTAAGCCTAGGGGGCTGTGTGTGCCTCCCACCTGCGGAGGGCGCCATTGCTGATGTGGGGAGAGCCCAGGCAGCTGGATACTCACCGTCCCAATAATCCCAGGGCTCCCAGGCCCACCGGGAGTCTATATGGTTGGGGTCCCACCTCCGCCTTCCGCGCGGCCGGCCTGCAAAAGGTCCCGCAGGTTGGGATGCATGGGGGGAGCCGCTGTGGGGGCTGTGCAAGGTGGAGGCATGGGGACAGATGGCCTGGCACCTGGGGGGGGGGTGGCATAAGGGCTGGGGAGCAGAGGTGGAGGTTCCCCAGCCCCCTCTCTGCCCTGGTGTCAGTGCAGGGCATTGTGGGTAATATATTCCTGGCCCCCTGGCATTGGACAGGGCATTGTGGATAACACACTCCCATTCCGACATTGATGCAGGGCATTGTGGGTAGTGCACCCCCAGCATGCCCTGGTGGTACAAACATCCCTGCAGCCATGGGGGCCCCTCTGCAACCAGCCCCTCCCGGGGGAGCATGTGGCCCCTCCAGCCTGAGGAGGTGTCCGTGGATCCCTCACCGTTGACATGGGGGAGGCCAGCACTGAACCAGACCAGGAACCCGCGGCCCCCGGTGCCCTCGTCCGTCACCATCTGCAGCATCATGTGGTTCCCGGTGGAGAGCAGCGCGCCAGGGCGGAAGGTGCCACAGAAACGGCCCAGGCGCTGGGCACTTGCTGAGTGCCCGTTGTACACGTCCAGATAGTCGTAGCGGCAGCCCGGGTCTGGCTCCAGGTCAAACACCCGGAAGGAGAGCATGACCACCTGGCCCTCTGGCACCTGGGCGAGAGGGGGGGTTAGTGGGGCACTGGTGGGGAGGCACTGGGAGGTAGACAGAGGGTGTGGGGCACACTGGGAGAATGCAGGGGGGATGAGGGCAGTGGGGGCAGGCAGAGGGTGTGGGGTGTGCTGGGGAGGCTGGCAGGGTGGTGCTGGGGAGCAGACTGGAGGATGGGGGAGGGGGCACTGGAGGGCAAGCCAGGGGGCTGAAACAGGCAGTGGGTGGTGTTTGGGGGTCACTGGTGGGGCAGCCAGGAGCACCTGGCTGTGGGGAGCAAGGGAGCAGCAGGGAGGTGGATGAGGCTGGGGGACACGCAGGGGGTGGGGAGAAGGCTGGGGGCGTTGCTGGGGGATGTGGAAGGAGAGGGCTATGTTAGGACTCAGGGTCCTCCCGCTTTCACCCCCATATCACCGTGCTCTCCACCCCAACCTCCTGATCTTCCCGCATCCGTCCCCTGGCGCCTAAGTCCCCCCGCATACCGTGATGGTCCAGGTGCAGGTCTTGCCGGGGGGGTAGTGGTTGGGGAAACCCTCGCTGGCGATGAACCCGGAGTCGCCCACGTGCTCCCCGCCGCACAGGAACACGGGCCTGAGAGATCCCAACAGACAGCATCACTCGGAGACTCCTCGCTCCTGAACCGCAGCCCCTGCCAGCCCAGCCCTGTCTGTGCCCTTCACTCCTGACCCACAATTCCTGCCATCCAGGCCCAGCTGCTCCCCACTGTGGTGAGGAAGGATCCTGAGTCTGTTTGTCCTGGCCAGGGCGCTGGGACATAGGCCAGGCTGGGGGTGGGGAACCAGTCCTGCCTCATGCGGCCTCCAGACACACTGGAGAGCAACCTAACGCCCCAGCCCCCCACTGTCTGCCTGCTGGGGCTGAGACACATGCTCCTGGTCCTCCCTATGGGATGAGACAGTCCCCCCTCACCACCAAGCTCACAACACAATCCACACCCCCAGGCATGGGTCCCCAGCCTGGCGCACGTGTGTGCGACTGGAGAGCACGGCCCACTACAGCGCCCAGGCCCCCACTCCTCTCTCACCACAGGGAAGAGAACCCTGGTGTGAAAAACCAGAACACGGACTGGGGAGAGGCCAGGAGGCACAGTGGTGATACGAGACGAGGCCCCAAGAACTGGGATGTCTGGTGCCATATGGGTGAGGGAGCCGGCTCTGTCCACGTGTCCGGCTCTGTCTGGCCTCTGGCCCCCAGGTTTGGTGACTGTAAAAATTTGGTTTACGCCTCCGCACGCCTATCCCTGGGGTCCTGGCCTGGCCCTCCTCCCCTCAGCTGCTCCCCCACAAGAGAATTCAGAGAATCCAGAGAACTTGGCTCATCCCGGGTCTCTGGCAGCATCAGCGCCACACGGCTAAACCCTTCCAGATGTGCTGGGGACTGGTGCGGCCGGCTCCCCCAGCCCTGGGCTCCCTCAGCCCTGCCGGTGCCCCTCACTCCTGACCCACAGCCCCTGCCAGCCCAGCCCTCGGCTCCCCCATCCCTGCTGGTGCCCCTCACTCTGGACCCACAGCCCCTGCTAGCCCAGCTCAGTGATCGGTGGGTCAGGAGGGGTTGGGGGGCAGGGATCCGTTGGGCTGGGAGAGGGGGGCAGTGGTACCTGGTAACATTGGGGGCGGGGGCCGGGTCACTCTGCCCCATGGCGCAGCCCCATAGCAGCAGCAGCGGCAGCAGCGGTCTCAGAGCCATGCTCATGCTGGGGCCGGTTCGGGGTCTGGTCTCTGCGCGGAGGAGCCGGGAAGCAGCGGGTCGAGCTCAGCGCAGCTTTAATGAGAGCCAGCTGGGGGCGGGGGCAGAGGGAGGGCTCAGAGGCGGGCGGGGGAATGGAGGATCCCCGGGGGGAGGGGTTGGCTAGGGGATTCCTTAACGGAGGGGTGCGTGAGGGGCGGGGCTGGCTGGGAGATTCTTTGGGGGAGGGATGTGTGGGAGGATGGGCTGGCTGGGGGATTCTCTGGGGAGGGGTCCGGGGGAAGGACTGGCTGGGGATTCCCTAGGAGAGGTGTGTGTGGGGAGGGGCTGTCTGGGGATTCCCTAGGAGAGGAGTGTGTGTGGGGAGGGGCTGTCTGGGGATTCTCTGGGGAGGAGTCCATGGGGAGGGGCTGGCTGGGGATTCTCTGGGGAGGGATCCCTTGGGAAGGACTGGCTGGGGATTCCCTAGGAGAGGGGTGTGTGTGGGGAGGGGCTGGCTGGGAGATTCTTGGGGAGGGGTGTGGGGAAGGGCTGGCTGGGGGATTCTCTAGGAGACTGGGGTGTGTGGAGAGGGGCTGGATAGAGATTCCCTAGGAGAGGGGTGTGGGGAGGGATTGGCTGGGGATTCTCTGGGGCAGTTTATCCAGGGGGCAGGGTTGATTGCATTGGGGTGGGGCCTCTTTTCTATGGGGGGGTGCTGACGTGGTGAAGGTTGGGGGCCCATGACCAATCAGCAGCTAGTGCAAACTGGGGAAAGGGGAGGGCTGGGGAACCAACAGGGCAGGTTTAATAGCAGCAGCTGGAGGTGGCACTGTGGGGCAGGAAGGGGATACTCCACCAGATAGGCAGGGCAGGCAGGAGAGCGGGGCTAGGGGGTGCTGTGGGGCAGGGAGAGGGATGGGGGACTCAGCAGGGGTTGCTCTCCTCTGGCAGGCAGGGCTGTAGAGCAGCAGTGGGGGGTAGGATGGGGGCTCAGCAAGGGGGAGCTTTCCTCTGGCAGGTAGGGCTGGCTGCAGAACAGTCCTAGGGGGTGCTGTGGGGCAGGGAACGGGGGGGGGGCATTGTCCCCTGGAAGGCAGGGCTGACCACAGCGCTGTGCTAAGGGGTGCTTGTCCCCAAGGTGTGGGGGAGTCACCAGGCCGTGCACCCCCATCCACTGCCAGACGTGATTCTCAGCTGGCAGGTAGAAGAGGTGGTTTATTAGGCAGCAGGGACACAGCATAGAACAGACTTGTCAGCACAGGAACCAGGTACAGTCAGGACAATCAGTCTTGGGGAAAGGGGTCCCAGAGCCAGGTCCCTGACCCCCTGGCTGTAGCCCAAGCCAGCTGAGACTAACTCACAAGCCCAGCATCCTGCCCCAATCCCCTGCCCGGCCCCTCCTCCACCCTTTGGCCTGGTCCACTGCCCCCTCCCCCCAAAAAAGGTGGCACCTGGCCACATCCCCTCCCTGCTCAAGTTAAGGAGGAGAGTACAACTCAAATCCAACACAACAAGGGGAATAAGCCCCCTCACTTCATCACAGTGCTGTGGGTCAGATGGGGCGCTCATTCCTGCCCAGTGCCTCCCTGCTATGGGGGCTGTCTCTAGATACTCTCCCCCCTGCCCCAGTCGGGGGAGTTGGTAGATGGGGGGAGCTGAGACCACACCCCCGTAAGTGCAGGGTCATCTGCGTTCTAGGTGCTGTTTCCCTGACCTGTGATGCCTCTGTGCCCTATATCTATAGGGGTCCTTATGGGGCTGGGCATTTTTACCCCTGGAGTTCAGGTACCATGGTGCCCCCAGCAGGCTCCGAAGACCACGGCTACCCAGTGCTAAGGCAGAGTGTTCAGGGGATCTGGAATCTCCAGGGGAGCCAGGCTGGGCTTTGGTTCATTATCATGACCATTTCCAAGAACTGAGTTCCTCACCGGCGCTGTTCTTTTTTTTTTTTTGGGGTAGGGGAGGGTTCACAAGGGAGCAGGCCTGCTACCCTGCCGAGTTCACCTCCTTGTTCTACCCTGCCTCTAGCCCCTGAGGCAGCTGCCCTTCTAGACCAGGCCTGAGCTCAACTAAAGCCTGTGGTTGCCTGGATTCATGTGGTGGAGAGTTCCACATGCCCCCTGCCAGGCTATACCCATGTGATGCTCGCTCAGCATGGCCTGACGTAGTTGCAAAGCCAAGGCCAGCTGAATGAGAGGTTGAATCACTTGCAGTCAACACCCCCTTTCCTGCCCCCCACACCCTGGCACAGCAGGACCAGTGCTGGCCATGAGGCAACCCCTGCCAGGCCAGGAAGGAAAATAAACAAGACTCTATAAAGGGCTTTGATGGCAAAGCCAAGCACCGCTGGGCATGGAGCCACTAGCACAGAACATTGACCCCAAGGAGCATGATCACCCAGTGACGCTGGGGAAGTGGGGCAAGAGGTGATGTGAGGACAGAGGCAGTAGCCAGAACTGAAGGCAGAAAAAGCGAGCAGCCCCGGGCTCCCCCAGCCCTGCCGGTGCCCCTCACTCCCAACCCACAGCCCCTGCCAGCCCAGCTCTGGGCTCCCCTAGCCCTGCCAGTGCCCCTCACTCCTGACCCACAGCTCCTGCCTGCCCAGTCTTGGGCTTCCCCAAAAACACTGGTTCAAGACACAGAGGCAGTTTACATGTTTAATACCGGGGGGGGGAGGGTTGATAACAGCACAATATAATTCCCAGACCTGCCCCCCCCCCAAAAGAATAAATCCAACCACAGAGAACGAGGGGGCACATCGTGCAGAAACAAAACACACACACTGACCAAGGGCAGAGGGACCCCCCTGGTGGGCAGAGCCCTAGCAGGGGTGGCTTGAGCTGGTTTCTAAATGGGGGCGGGTGCACACTGCTAGGCATGAGCATCTCAAGTGGGGTTATTGGGGGGTGAGACTTCTCCATCCCACCCTGTGCCTCCCCAAGTGGGGGAAGGGACACCTCAAACCTGGGAGTGTTTGGAGATCAGATGCTAAGGGGAGGGGCTGAATTGGGGGACACCTACGGCACTCCCCAGCCCCTGGCAAGTCAAGGGCTCAGGACCACATTCTGGCAGATTTGAGGCCAGGGACTCACTAGACACAACCCATTGCCCCTAAATGTAGGAGCAGCTTGAGCCTGAGACATGCCCCCAGCCGGGGGACAAAGCCCCCCCCCAGCATTTACCAACAGCAGCGAGGGAAATGCAAGTCCTGGCTCCCAGCTCTACCCCACCAGCTCTCACTCCCGTCTCAGATCTGGGGAGCAAACCCAGGCATCCGGGCTCCCAGCCCCACACATGGTGGTAAATAAAACTCTTGCACATACATGTAGCTATGTCTTCATTGGTGCATTCTTACACAAAAACTCTTTTACGGAAGAGTTCTTCTGCAAAAACTCTTCCAGAAGAGTTGTGCTTTTGCGCAAGAGCATCCATGCCAGTGTAGACGCTCTCTTGTTCAAGAAAGCTCTGATGGCCATTTTAACCATAGGACTTTCTTGCGCAAGAAATTCTTGTCACCTGTCTACACTGGCCTCTTGCGCAAGAACAGTCACGCAAAAGGGCTTATTCCTGAGCGGGAGCATCAGAGTTCTGGCGCAAGCAGCCCTGATTTTATACATTAGAACGTCAGTTTACTTGCGCAAGAACACACAGCCAGTGTAGACAGGCAGCAAGCTTTTGCGCAAGAGCGGCTGCTTTTGCACACGAGATCGCACCAATATAGACACAGCGACAGTGTCTTTCCAAAATCCCCCCAGCCCCCAGACAACACTGTCCTGTGCCAGGGCCCACCAGAGATTCTGTCAACCACCCGCCCAGGGACTCAGCCACCCCCTCCCCATTGCATTAACACATCCTCCCACAGCTTTCCCCCCCCCCCGCATTCTTCTGCCATCTACTTCCTTTACCCCCAGCTGGGGGGAGCCCCGCCGTGTGCCCCATAAAGCTGCTGCTGGAGGGGAAGGGGGTGCCAGGGCCAGAACCCCTCATGGTGAGATGGTGGAGACAATGAACCTGATTGTCCTTGTGCGAGCTGGGCTGAGGATGAGTGATGTGCCCCAGGGGGTCTTTTGGGGCCAGGCGCCCAATGCTTTTCCCTATCGACCCACGGATCCTGAAGTCTCAGGGCCAAACCCAGCAGCAAACCCATTGCCAAGCAGCCTTCCTAGTTTGATTTCCCATGGTCCTCTGCAGCTCCCCAACCCTCGTTCCCACAACCCTCTGTGGCTTGGCCCTCGGCCCCATTTCCCATCATCCTCTACAGTTCCACCAGGGCCTCCACTTTCCCACAATCCTCCACTTCCCAATGTCCCATGATCCTTTACAGCTCACCCCAGGTTCCCATAAGCCTTTGGGGCTTATCCCAATTTCCCATGACCCTCCACTCCCATTTTCCCAGCATCATCTGCAATGGCCCCACTCCAATTTTCCCATGATCCTCTGCCACTCACCCTGATTTTCCCATAAGCCTCTGCAGTTTGCATCAATTTCCATCTTCCTCCTCCTCTCCAATTTTTCCATTACTCCATTTACCATGATCCCCTGCAGCTCAGCCACTGTCTCTGCTTTTCCCAAGATCCTCTTCTCCCCCCTTTCCCCATAATCCTCTGTAGCTCACCACAATTTCCTATGATCCTCCACAGTCAACTGCTGCCTCTGATTTTCCCATGATCCTTCATTCCAGAGCCCCCCTACTCCCTCCAGAGTCTGGCCTGTGGGGTAGGTGCTACACCGGGGTCTCATGGTCCTGGAGGTTCGGGGCCGAGTGCTGACGGCGCATGCGGGGCGGGGTGGTGTAGGGGCGTGGGGCTGGGTTCGGGCGGTGCTGTGGGTAGGGGTGGTGCTTGTGGGGCTGGTACGGCTCTGGGCTGCCAGGGTGGGAGGGCTTGGCCCGGTTGCCGCCATCGAGAGAGTTGCGCCGGCGCAGTCGCTGCCGGCTGCAATGTTTGTGCTGGGGGCTGTACCGCCAACACCGTTGGGGGCTGGGAGAGCCCGGCTCCGACTGCTCCTGCTCCAGGCTGGCTCCCTCCGGTGCCACCTCCTCACCCCCGCCCACCATGAAGGCTGCGCTGGGTCCCCAGGAGTAGCGGTGCTGCGGGTTACTCCTAAAGGGGAAGCGGAGCTTGCAGTCCTGAGGGGGCACAAACTTGCCAGGGGTGTGAAGCTGGCGCCGAAGGCCTCTGCAGAGCTGCTGCTGCTGCAGCCGGGCCTGCTCCTGCTTCAGCCAGCGCAGGCGCCCACGCCGGAATGCTGGGTCCTGCTCCATCAAGCGGCACACTCGCTCGTAACTGGAGGCTGACGGCTCTTCCTTGGCACACAGGGACTCCTGGCTCCCCACTCCATCCTGGGACCCTGCATCATCTTCTGGCCCTGCCTCCAGCAGCGGAGAGCTCCAGTCGTTCTCCAGGTCCTCGTCCACCCCGTCCTCCTGCCAGAAAATGGGGCTGGTGTTAAGGGACAAGACACCTGGGTTCTACCACTAGAGCAGAGTGGGCAGGGGACTGGGAGCCAAAACTCCTGGGTTCTTTCCCCAGCTCTGGGAGGGGAGTGGGGGCTAGTGGGTTAGAGCAGGGGGCTGGTACTCCTGGGCTCTATATTCAGAGACCCCAGAGGAGAATCTAGTACAGTCAGAGCCAGGAATTTCTGGGTTCATTCCCGAGCCATCTGTCACCTTGGAGCTCCTCTGCGTGTGAAGCAAAAATGAGCAGCTGTTGAGGAAGACTGGCCCAGAGTCCCTTCCCCACCCAGGGGTGGGTGGGGGGACGGGCACTCTGAGCTAGGCAGTGCTCATACAGCATCTGACACAACCAGTCCCACCCCAGTGCCCCTCACACACCCAACCCACAGCCCCTGCTGCCCACGTTTGTCGCTTGATGCTTGGGCTCCACCTTGTGGTGAGATGTGGCCCGTGCATGACCAATCCAGTGGGCCTGGCTCCTCCCGGCTCTGGGAGGGGAGTGGGGGCTGGTGGTTAGAGCAGGGGGAGACGGGGGGCAGCACGGACACCTGGTTCTCCCTTCACCTGGGGAAAGGGGAGGACCTGTTCCATTTTCACCACACGGTGCCGCAGCGCCCCGGATCTCCTCATCCTTCATGTTGTTCTGGATTTTGACCTCTTGCAGGATGTTGGTCAGCTTGTCAATGTGGGCTCGCAAATCGTCCACGTCCGGGTGGGAGCTGCCACCTGCCTTGCCGTCTTCCTCGCCTCGCTCCTCACCCCCGCCCACGGTGTCCCAGACGTCCCGGGCCACGGCGCGCCAGGACTCCTTCTCGTGGGGGTCCCGCTTGCCATAGAGCCGGCACAGCTCCTTCATCTTCACAATGCTCATGGCCTCAATCTCTGGGCGGCTGTGTTTGAAGTCATTGAGCGCCGCCTCATAGCAGATCTCCTTCACCGCCTGCATCTTCAGGTCGGCCAGCGTGACCCACTTGGGGTCCTTGGCTATGCGGCGCCGCTGGGGGATCTGGTAGACCCGCAGGGGTTCCCGCCGTTTGCCGCTGCTGGGTAGCCCGCAGCGCTTCACAATGCTCTGCACCTTGGTGGCTGGCAGCTTCTCCCGCAGCGAGGAGATCAGGCGCCAGCTCTCCTCGCATGAGCGCTTGTCTGAGTCGTCCCCGCTGTCCGAGTCCGCGTACTGCAAAAGGAAGGGAAACAGAAAGGGTCAGCCCCCGTCAGCTAGCACCCCCCTCCTGGCTGCATGGTTCCCTCCCAGCCCTCATACCAGTCCCACATCTCCTCCTTGCACAAGTGCTCGTGCAAAGAGCACTTATGCAACTAGTCCTCACTGTCCGAGTACCACAGAAGGACACACAAACAGGGTCAGCACTGCCCGCCAGCACCCCTTCTCAGCTGCATGGCCCTCTCCTGGCCTGTACCCTCCACACCAGCCCCACATCCCTTCCTTGCACAAATACTTGTGAGAGTCAAGTCCACATACTGCCAGGGTGCGGTAGAGGGGTGACAGGGTCAGTGTTGTCAGCCGGCATCCCCATCCCATGTGTGCTGCCCCTTCCTGGATCCGTGCTTCCCAAGGCCCTCCTCGCACAAGTGCCCCTTGCACAAGTGCTTGTCCGACTACATGTACGGGGCCAGGGGGAAGACAGACGGGATCAGCATTGCCAGCTGGCACCCCCATCCCAGTTCAGCTCCTTCCTGGCCCTGCAACCTCCACAGCCCATCCTCAAATGAGTGGCCCTTGCACAACTACTTGTGTGAGTCATCACGGCTGTCCAAAGTCTGTAGACTGCAGGACAGACAGGATCAGCACTGCCGACTGGCACCCCCTTCCCAGCTTGTGGCCGCCTCTGGCCCCGCACCTCCTATGCCAACCGCCCCCAAGCGCTTGTCTATGTCCAGATATTGGGGGCCATGACAGACATAGTGAGGGGTATCAGAATAACCCCCCCCCCCTTACTCCCAGCCTGTTCCCTACCCCATATCCTGTATGAAGCAAACCTGAGAGCGCCTTCACTCCCTGCCTTCCGCTACCTCCCGCCTGCTGGCTACTGCCCCCAGTGTGGCCCTGGGACATGATTCAATTTTTGATGTGAACATGCAGAATGTTGTTGTAGCCACTGTTGTGTGTCTGCCTCAGATTCGGTACAAAGTGGGTCAAGTGAGGTGTCTATGGAAAGCTGATGCTTTGCCGAGTCCGTTGACATGACCCAGGTGCTTGTATGATTTCTGCATGGGAAGTACTGGCTCTGTGCTGGTATTTCAAGTATTTGTATCTGAGCAACAGCAACAGGTGACCCACCTATTGTGGGGTAGAGTCAAGTGAACAGCAGCACTTCACGGACAACAGCTGCAAACCCGCAGGCAAACCTGCACCCCATGGCCAGGTAGCTTGCTCATGTGACAAGCTCCCTTTTGGGAGGTACCATCACACAGCCAGCGCAATGGGATGCCCTCTGTGGCGGACCCCCCATTTTAAGAAATTGACTTATGGATACAAATATGCACAATTCAAAGATGCTTTGGACAAAATACCTCATGTCAAATATCAATGTTAATATCACAATCTGATGGATCTGTATCTTATTTTGGTGTGTGTGTATCACTCCTGTATGAAGTTAGAAATATGGGGGAGGGAATGGTTTATGGTTTTAAATGTGCATATGAAGGCCATTAAGGGTGTTTCCAGTGCTCGGATACCTGAGTGTCTAGGTGATCACCTGTAACAGGCTCCTTTGTCCTTTAAGTCTAAGAAGTGGTTGCTCTTAGGAAGACATGTGACCACTCCTCCAACTGGTAGGGTCTGACCAGGTAATTTTCCACAGAAGGGGAGAATATAGAAACAAAGAATTCCCACCCAAAGGAAGTCTATTTAAGATGCAAGGTTTTCAGGCTCTTTGTCTTGGAGGACACACCCTTAGGGAGACACAGACCCCCCCCAGAGAAAAAGATCTTCCCTGGTTTGGAGGTTTTTTGTCCCACAGGACACATCTCGAAGAACTATTGTTACTGCACAGGGTGAGTAACTTCTTCATTGAGTGATGGCCCTGAGGGTGCACCATAGAATCATAGAGCTGGAAAAGACCTCAGAAGGTCATCAAGTCCAGCCCCCTGCTCTAGGCAGGACCAATCCCAACTAAATCAACCCAGCAAGGGCTTTGTCAAGCTGGGACTTAAACACCTCTAGGGATGGAGACTCCACCACTTCCCTAGGTAACCCATTCCAGTGCTTCACCACCCTCCTAGTGAAATAGTTTTTCCTAATATCCAACCTGGACCTCTCCCACCACAACTTGAGACCATTGCTCCTTGTTCTGCCATCTGTCACCACTGAGAACAGCCTTTCTCCATCCTCTTTGGAACCTCCCTTCAGGAAGTTGAAGGCTGCTATCAAATCCCCCCTCGCTCTTCGCTTCTGCACACTAAACAGACCCAACTCCCTCAGCCGCTCCTCATAGGTCATATGCTCCAGCCCCCTGATCATTTTGGTTGCCCTCCGCTGGACCCTCTCCAATGCGTCCACATCCTTTTTGTAGGGGGGAGCCCAGAACTGGACACAATACTCCAGATGTGGCCTCACCAGAGCCGAATAAAGGGGAATAATGACATCTCTGGATCTGCTGGCAATGCTCCTCCTAATGCAGCCTAATATGCCATTAGCCTTCTTGGCTACAAGGGCACACTGTTGACTCATATCCAGCTTCTTATCCACTGTAACCCCCAGGTCCTTTTCTGCAAAACTACTACTTAGCTGGTTGGTCCCCAGCCTGTAACAATGCTTGGGATTCTTCCGTCCCAAGTGCAGGACTCTGCACTTGTCCTAACCTCATCAGATTTCTTGTGGCCCAATCTTCCAATTTGTCTAAGTCACTCTGCACCCTATCTCTGCCCTCAAGCGTATCTACCTCTCCCCCTAGCTTAGTGTCATCTGCAAACTTGCTGAGGGTGCAATCCATCCCCTCATCCAGGTCATTAATAAAGATATTGAACAAAACCGGTCCTAGAACCGAACCTTGGGGCACTCTGCTAGAAACCGACCGCCATCCTGACATCGAGCTGTTGATCACTACCCGCTGGGCCCGGCCTTCTAGCCAGCTTTCTATCCATCTTACCGTCCATTTATCCAATCCATATTCCCTTAACTTGCTGGCAAGAATATTGTGGGAGACTGTATCAAAAGCCTTGCTAAAGTCAAGGTATATCACATCCACTGACTTTCCCATGTCCACAGAGCCAGTTACCTCATCATAGAAGCTAATCAGATTGGTCAGGCATGACTTGCCCTTTGTGACTCAGGTGACTCCATAGCAGTACTCGCCTGATGGAGGTGGGCATTGGAGTCTAAGTGGAAGGAGGAAGGACTGCATCTGCTAGAGATGTGGAGGGTATTGGCCCCTTGTGCAGGGTATAGTGCTGTGTGAAAGTATGGTGTGAGGACCACATGGCTGCTCTACAAATGTCTGCCAACGGTACATTGTTCAGGAAGGCCTTTGTAGTGGCCATCACATGTGTGGAATGAGCCCTGATGGGCTGCGGTGGCTGTCTGCCCCTAAGCTCATAAAGGGTGCATATGCAGCCTGCAATCCACTTGGACAGGCACTGTGCTGAAACTGCTGTTCCTGTGCATGGTCCTGACCATGCAACAAAGAGCCTGTCCGATTTCCTGGTTGCTCTAGTTCTATCAAGGTAGAATGCAATTGCCCTCCTTGCATCCAGCGTATGTAATATAGCCTCCTTGGGGGAGGCGTGAGCTTTAGGGAAATAGGCAGGTAAGAAAATGGGTTCATTTACATGGAAGTTGGATATAACCTTAGGGAGGAGCTTGGGTGAGGTCTGAGTATGACTTTATCCCTGGTAAATGTAGTGAAAGGAGGGTCTGCCCTGAGGGCTGCGATTTCTCCTACCCTTCTTGCTGATGTTATTGCCACTATGAATGCCACCTTCATAGACAGGTACTGTGGTGGCGTAGTGGCTAATGGCTCAAAGGGTGGCCTGGTGAGCGTGTCAAGGACCAAATTCAGGTCCCATGGTGGCACCGGGGGTGGTGGAGGTTTGGATACATTTTCTGTAAACCTGTGAGAAAACACTTCACCATGGAATGTGTGTGAAGAGAGAGAAGCCATCTACGGGATCATGGAAGGCCATGATCGCTGCCAGGTGGACCTGGACGGAGCTGATGGAGAGGCCCGTGTCGCTAAGGTCCACGAGGTAGTCGAGTAAGGTAGGTACGGGGACTGTGGTGGGATGCAAATTGCGCATCGTGCACCATTGTTGAAAATGCGTCCACTTGTTTTGATAGGTGCTTCTCGTGGAGGGATGCCAACTGTTTAGAAGAACTTGTTTAACCCTGGCCGAACAGGTGAGTTCTTCATTCTGGAACCATGGATAAACCACTCTCCGTGAGTTACATGGTTTTGATACTGAGGTGACATATACTGCCGTAGTGCTGTGTGAGGAGATTTGGCACTTCCAGGAGAGGGATAGGTTGATCTATTGACAGGTAGTGTAGGTAAGCGAACCAAGGCTGTCTTGGCCAGGCTGGGGCTATTAAGATTACTGTGGCCCGATTGGATTGGATCTTGTTGATCACGCTGGTGATAAGTGGGATTAGTGGAAAGGCATAAAGTAGGGGAGCTGTCCAGTGGATGAAGGCGTCCCCTTCTGACCTCTTGCCTAGTCCTGCCCGGGAGTAGAATCTGTGGCATTTGCAGTCATGAGGTGTTGCAAAGAGGTCTGTATAGTTGGAAAGCCCCATTTGCAGAAGATTGAAAGGAGGACATTAGTATTGATCACTCATGCTGATCTGAGAAATGTCTGCTCAGTTTGTCGGCTCTCACATTCTGTTGTCCTGGTATGTACATGGCCATTGGGGTGATCTGATTTCTGATGCACCAGTTCCAGAATCTGACTGCCTCGGCACATAGAGAGTGTGATCAGGTACCCCCCCTGCTGGTTGACATAAAAGATAGGCAGTGTGTTGTCCGTGAGGACATGGATAGTTCTGCCCTTTATCAGGGGAAGGAAATGGGCGCAAGCCCTGCGAATGGCTCTGAGCTCTAGGCTATTGATGTGAAACTTTCTCTCGTGTTGGGCCCACGTACCCTGTATTGACGCTGTGCCACAGTGGGGTCCCCAGCCCATGAGTGATGCATCTGTTATAGTAAGTGAAGGGTCTGGTCAGTGGAAGGGTATATCGACGAGGAGGTTGTTCAGAGATGTCCACCATTTGGGGGACTGCAGCACTGGGAGAGTAAGCGAGAGGTGCTTCGCGAGGCTGTATCGGGTTGGTATATAGTTGATTGCGAGTCAATGTTATAGGCAACGCATGTGCAGCCTTGCAGACAAGACCGCAAATGTCGTGGCCACCATATGCCCCAATAATTGAAGGCACATCTGGACCATGGAGAAGGGGGCTTGTCTGACCTGTTGAACGAGGTTGCAGATTGCCCTGAATCTTTGTGGTGGGAGGTAGGCTCTTGCTGTGACTGAGTCTAGCAATACGCCAATGAACTCTATCTTTTGCCAAGTTGGGAAAAACATTCCCTGGTAATAGTTGTCATGATATTAGTTTGCTGATAGGTAGGGCCTTTGATTAGACAATCGTCTAGGTAAGGGAAGATAATGGCGTTCTGTCTTCTGAGAAAGCTGTAGTCACAGCCTAGGGTCTTTGAAAATCCTCGAGGGGCCGTAGAAAGGCCAAAGGGGAGGACTGTGTATTGATAATGATCTATTGCTCCTAAGCTTTTGCATCTCTGCCCGTAACAGGGGCTCGTGAGAGGGGTCCCTGAAGAGGGATGGGGTAGGGGGCATGGAAGTAAAGGGGATTGTATAACCCGATCTGATAATTTCTAGGACACATTTGTCTGTGGTAATTTGGGCCCACCGTTGGTAGAAAGGTCTCAGGCAGTTACCGAAGGTGACACTGGACTGCACTGGACTTATAGGGTGGTCACTCAGACCCCCGACCAAAATTTCAAATTTGCTGCTTGTTAGAGGTGGACTGATTTGCAGAGGACTAGTTTTGCTAATTTCCTGTCAAAGGGGAGATCCTCCACCCTTGCTTGTAATTCCCTTGGGACCCCTGATCACTGCAGCCACGCGGAGAAAAGCTATCTTTGAGGATGCTAAGGGTTGTAATATGGTGAGTAATTCGTATTGTTTGTCCTGCATTACTATGGCTGTGGGTATAGCTACGACATCCATAGCGGCCTGAAGAGCTGTTTTAGCTATTGATAAACCCTCCTTACTGACGGATTGGAGGTGAGGTCACTTGTTTTCAGGGAGGTCCTGTAGCAAGTCTTGTAATTTGGCATAATTGGCATGATCGTAATTAGCCAACAGTGCTGTATAATCAGATATACAGAACTGAAGTATGGCCGAAGAGTACACTTTGCGGCTCAAGGTGTCTAGCCGTTTCTGTTCTTTGTCATGGGGTGTAGATTCAAATGGTGTTTCACAGAGTCCACCACCAGCAAATTTGGCTGTGGGTGGCTAAATAGAAAGTCCACGTCCTTTGCAGGGACAAAATATTTTCTGTCCGCTCTGCGGTTTGTGAGCGGAACAGAGGCTGGATTTTGCCACAGAGCATCCGAAGGTTCAAGGATAGCTTCGTTAATGGGTAAAGCTATCTTTGAGGATGCTAAGGGTTGTAATATGGTGAGTAATTTGTATTGTTTGTCCTGCACCTCTTGTAATGTAATGTCTTGTGATTGTGCTACCCGTTTGATGTTTCAGGTCATCTGCCGGAGGAGGTGGTGAGATCTGGAATACTGCTTTCTCCTGCCTGGATCTGGGTTCATGTGAGGAACTCTCTGAATCCGACTGGGGTAAGTTGTCATGCTCACTGGAACCCGCCTGAGAAATTACTGACGGTGGTGAGCAGGTGAGGAGGATGCAGTGATTGTGGGTGAGCACCTAGAGGTGTGGTGTTGCTGGGATGTAGAGGCTTGAAGGGAGTGATCCTAGTATGAATGCCAGGAAGCTAGTGATGGAGAAGGAGGGGAGTGGCCCAATGAGAGCCTGCTCCTGTGCCCGCTACCATAGTCAGATCTTAAGGATAGTGGTGTAGGTGAGTGGGGGCCACTCTGTGAAGTGTTAGCGTGCCCCTGCGCTGTGGAGCGTGGTGAGCCAGTTACTCCTCTTGAATCAGACAGATTTGTAGGTGCCGTGTTTTGCGCAGCATTTTCTTGTGCTGCGGTGCCACGGGGCGGTCAAAATCACTCTGCCTGGTCAGATTGGGTGCAAAGGGAAAGCTCACGAGCTGATAGAGGAGGCATATGCGACTTATCTGAAGCTGCTGCATCAGTGGCGCCAGTTGATGTGGCGGTCTTAGTTTGTGCCTCAGCTCTCCTGGCTGGCACTGACTTGCATTTCTCCATGGTACCAGACACTGATGGCACCGGGGAACAAGAGGCTCTAGGCAGCTCGGACAAGGAGCGTGCCGGGGAAGCCCTTGAGGCTTGAGAGCCTTTGTGGGATGATGAAGCTGCCCTTACCCGAGGGCTTTTGCTGTGCCCGCACCTCCTCTGGTTTGTCCCTTGGTGATTGAAGAGACCTTTCCCAGAGAATAGTCTTGAGCAGCATTTTGTGGTCTTTTCTGGCCTTTGCTGTCATATTCAGGCAATTTGTGTGCCACATGAGATTCCCCCAGGCATTTGACATATGAGGCGTAGACACAGTCGCTGCAGGAATCACATTTTTTGAAGCTGGGGGAACCTGGCATTGTTGTGGAGAAGAAAAGCCGCTGCGGCTGCTGCTTTTTTTCCTCCCCCCTCCCTCCCCCTTTTAAGTGAAGTAAACCTTGAAAAAGGTCGAACTAAGTAAACTATGAGGTAAAAACCTAAAACTAATCGAAGATTTCTGTTTTTCCTGTCAGGAAGAAGAGCACTGCTCTGAACTCCGTCTTCAGCCAGGGACGGTTGAAAAGGAACTGAGGAGACTCGCGCCGCACGTGCATTCCACAGGCTCCGGGGGGCGGGTGTGTGTGTGTGTGTGTGTGTGTGTGTGTGTGTGTGTGTGTGTGTGTGTGTGTGTGTGTGTGTGTGTGTGTGTGTGTGTGTGTGTGTGTGTGTGTGTGTGTCCGCACGTGCATTCCACAGGCTCTGGGGTGTGTGTGCGGCCACTGAGCACGCAGGCGCGGTGCGAGGGGTACTGCTCGCAAAAATCTCCAATCCCCGGCGCGCGCACGCACCGAGACCCGAGTGGAGCACCCACAGGGACACCACTCGATGAAGAACACGGTGCCCACAATTGCATTCTCCTCAGACCTGAAGAGGTTAGGTGTCTATATTGCTATTTGGGAGCAGGGGCAGTGATCTCAGCTTTGTGCCTTGACTGGGGGAGACCTGGAGATCTGGCCCAGGAGGATAGGGTGGTGAGAAGCCCCAGAGAGCAAGGAGGCGAGTGTCCATGGCTTCATCCTTTTAGATGCTAAAGGATTAGGGTAAGTTCTAAGGCATAAATTGACCTGGGCCTGTGGCTGGTCCTTTGGGGTCAGAACTTATTTGGATCTGGTGAGATGGCTTTTCATAACCTCTCCCCTATGTAAGGAGCGGTGCTGGCTGTGGCACAGGAGAAGCTGGGTATCTAAGAGGGTTGCTTGTGTGACTTCTTGCAGGCCAGTGTGGCAAACAGAAGTGCCCTGTGTGACTAGTTTGGTGCCCTATAGTGGAGGACCCCCTAGATGTGGGCTGTCAGAAGTCCAGATTGTAACGAACTGGCCCCAATTTGACTTCCCAGAAGTATCCTCACAAGCAGTGTTCCCTCTAAGCTGCACTGCAATGCAGCTTCACAGGTGATTAATCAGCCCCACCCAGTCAGCTCCATGCAGGGATCCCTGAGCCTCTCAGTGGGCAGGGCTGATTAACCATCTGTGAAGCTGGGCTGCCTACAGCTTAGAGGGAACACTGCTCACAACCCATCATATTGCAGACCCCCTTGACTCACACTTCATCCCTGGTACCCTTACCAGCCGCTGCTGCTCCAGGAGCAAGTCAGCCTCCTCCTTTTCCCGACGGTACTGGTTCTCCAGGTCCTGCAGCCTGGGGGGGGGACAGGAAAGGCTATAAGATCAGGGCACCCCCTTGATCCTGGCCTGTGGAGAAGCCCCCCGCGCAAGGACTCCCCGCAATCCCAGAATCCCCCACAGAAGGTCAGGGAGATGACCCCCACAGAACCCCATTGGGCCTCTCCCTGGCTTTCCCCACTGTGCACAGCTACCCGTCTCCACCTCTTCTCCATCTCCAGCTTGATGTCAATGCCCTGGTGCTCCAGCAGCTCACGCTGGGCGAAGCTCCAGTCCACGGGCTCAGCCGGCAGCTCCGCTGGGGCGCTGCGCTCTCGGGCCAGGCGCGCCTGCTCCGGGTGGGTAAAACGGAACACGTGGTTCTTGCCCATCACAATGCGGTTCCCTGAGAGGCAGGAACAGAGGAGGTGAGAGAACCCAGGAGTCCTGGCTCCCAGACCCCTAATCTAACCCCCCAGCCCGCACTGCCCTCCCAGCACCGAGGAGAGAACCCAGGTGTCCGAGAAGCTGCCCCTACCTGACCGCAGGACCAGTGGCTCCATCACCTGCTTCCCGTTGACATAGGTTTCAGCTCCATCGCAGGGCTCCAGTGTGACGATGGCTGCGGGCAGAGGAGACCCCGTGAGATGGGGCCAAGGGTGTCCCGTCCTGTCCAAGGGGAGGAGCACACCAAGGGATGGGGGGCGTCTCAGTCACACAGGCAGGGGAAGGGGAGTGGACACACTTTGATTGGAAGCAGATTCCCTTGTGCCCTGGGGGGGCAGGGGGGAGTGGCATGAGAATGGGGAGGGGACAAGACCCATGGGCACCGTTGGCGAGGGAGGGCCGGACGACAACAGTGATCCGTACCTGAGTGAGTTGGCATCTCAGCTGCCTGCCGCCAGCACAAGAGAGGGGGAAAGAGGCATTAAGGTGAGTGTTGTCAGGGGGACCTGCCCTTCCAGGTCCAGGCCACTGGTTGAGAGGGGCCACTGCAGACTCTCCCCCTCACAGCTTCCCCCTGCTTTCCCCAGAGGCAGGATCCCGGGTCAGGGAGTGTCTTGCCCCGGAGGACCCAGGGCCCCACTGTGCCGAGGCGGGAATGCACTTCATGTTTTTTCTGAATACTGGGTGTGCCTGGGTGTCCCCACATTACTCTCTAGGGAGAAGGGTGGGGGATGGGCACCGAGAGCCCCAGAGGGCAGGTGCAGCTGCAAGGGACTAACAGTGACCAGCCAGCACCATGTAGCTGGGCACCCAATGGACAGGCCCATCCCATGCACGGAGCCAGCCAGAGCTGCTGGAGAACAGAGCCCAGGGGAACAGTTTGCCTGGGAGACACACAAAGCACAGAGGGGGAAGGGGGTCGTGAGGCTGGGCTGCTGGGGGAGTCAGTCCTGAGGTTTGGGATGTGGTGGGCAGAGCCCAGGTCCCTCCCAGACAGACGTTGCTGCAGGTCCCTGCTCCCTGTATCTGTCCTTTGCCAGGATCCCACAGCTTGTCTGCATTACCTGCCGGCTGCCCAGTGGGGAGCAGAGCCTGCAGGGGTAGGGAGGATGAGGTTCCCTAGGATGTCCCACCTGGGGGACTCACTGTGGGGAGCTTCTGGGGTGAACAGGAGGCTCACAGAGTTACCGGGGCTGAGTACTCTGAGGCTGGACCCGGGAAGCCCTGAGCCTGTGATTCTGTGCCACCTGCATGGAGGATGTGACGTTACTGGAGTCTGATGTGAACATGCAAATCACTGCTGCAGCCACTGTTCTATGTTTGCACCAAATCTTGCGCTGAGTGGGCCCCGCGAGGTGTCTGTCGAAAGCTGATGATTTGCTGATTCGGTTTGTGCTGCTTGTGGGCAGGTGTCATTTTTGTATTTGTATCCTCCCATTCCAAATGTTGGCTCCTGGGAGTTATCAACAGGCATCGCCCAGCCATTGTGTAAGCGTGGCTAGTCAGCGACTAGCAGCACTTCCCTGGCGATGGGCCTCCAGCGGTGCCGATCCACAGCTGAGGAACTCGGCTGTGAAGGTTCAGACCAGCCCGTGAGCAATGGCTGCTAAGGCCTGAGTCAGGCATGAACAGTGACTGGCTCATGTGACAAACTCCATTTAGGGAGGGGAGCAATGGGATTCCCTCCGCGTGGGCAAGGGTAAAACGAGGGCCCTGGGGGCTCTTCCAGCTTTGTCTTCACTCCAGGGGCAGCTTTGCTATAAGCCCGAAAGGACTGATGACTCACCTTAGCAGAGAACGTATTCCAGAGACTTACAGACAGCAGTTTATTCCATCTCTGCTGCAGGCCTGCACCAGGAACTTGGTAATTGGCACGCGCAATCTGTTTCCTTTAGCAATTTTACTCTTGACCTTTTCTTTCTTTTATGAATAAGCCTTTAGCAGTTAGAATCTAAAGGACTGGCGCAGCGTGCTCTTTGCGTAAGGTCTAAAGTAGGGGGGGGAACTTCAAGCCCAGAGGCCGGATGCGGCCTCTGGCTTATCTGGGGCCAGCCCCTGAGGCTCAGCATTGTGGAGCCCGCGCTGATGCTCCAGCCACCCCGCCACCCACCCGCAGGGCTGGAGCACACAAGATCTGCCAGCCTGGGCGCCATAGGCTCTGGTGTGCGAGGGGAACGTGGGGAGTGTCTTTCTCCTGCTCAGTCAGGGGCTTCTCACTTTGCTTCTCACTTGTGTGCGGCCCCCCAACCTAAAAAGGGTTCCTCACCCCTGCTCTAAAGTATAAATTGACCTGGCATGTGGCTGGTGTGCTGGGATCAGGAGAACCTGCTGGGATTTGGAGAGATGGGTTTTCATAGCCTCGCACCTGGGGAAGGAGTGGTGCTGTCTGTGGCACAGGAGAAGCTGGGTATCTAAGGGGGTTGCTTGTGTGACGAAGAGAAGTGCCCTGTGTGACTGGCTTGGTGTCTTAGCGAGGAGGATTCCCAGTCATGGGCTGTAAATAGCCCTGGTTCCAAGCAATTCACCCTGATCTGACCTCTCAGTGGTGCCCCCAGAACTTCTTGTATTGCAGAGGGGCTACGGGGCAGTGCCCTGTCCACCCCAGGGGCAGAGCAGATTAATGGGGGGTGCAGGGGGCCCCCCCGCCCATACCTTCCCCAGCAGCATTGGGGCAGCTGCGGAAGACACAGTGCTGCTCCCTGATGAACTGTCCTGTCAGCCTGATGTCCACATCCACCTGGCCCACCCTGCGGAGAGAGGGGCATGAGTGAGCAAGGTGGATCAGGACACACCTGACCCCCTCCCGTGGGACCCCATCCTGCCCCCAACCTGGTCACGCCGTCCTTGATGTGGTACAGCAGGCACTCCGACATCAGCGGGTCCTCATTCAGGTTCACCAGGTGCGGGGTCTGTGTGTGGAGGGGGTGACATCAGTGGGGGGCAGGGCTCAGGGGGCCCAGCTCCCTGCAGAGAAGGGCCCTGCCCAAGGGAATTGGGGTGGAGGGGCCCAGCCCCCTACGGAGAAGGGCCCGATCCTGCGGGATTCAGAGGTCAACGACTGTCGGAGCAGAGACAGATGGGGGGAGTACAGAAAGCAGAATTGGGGCATCTGGGCTGACCCCTGATCTTGGTGGAGCTCTGCGCAGCACTGTACGGATTCCCCCGTCCATATGGCAGCCCCACCACTGCCCAAGGGGTCCTTCAGCTTCTCCACTCACCTTTTTAAGGGAGAAGACCCCCACCGTGCCACCATCTTCCCGCACAGCCACGCCCATCTCAGCCAGGAGTGCCTCCCTGCAGCGAGAGACCCACCTCATGGCACCATGCATCCCCGAAAGGTTAACAGGCAAACTCCCATGGAGATGCGGCCACCTCTGGGGCAGAATGGCTGGTTACACAGGGACCCCTCACGCGGCACTGAGCTGGAGCCACCTCTGGGAAGGGGTGGCTAGTTACACAGGGACCCCTCTGTCATGGAGTGTGAGGGAGTCACCGGACCCTGCATCTGCATCTGCAGCCAGTCATGACTTTCAGCCAGCAAGTAGAACGGAAGGTTTATTTGTTCACAGGGACACAGCACAGCTCAGACTTCTTGTTACAAGAACCAGGAGCAGTCAGTACAACCCATCATGGGGAAAGGGGGGCCCTGGGCCCCTGCCCCAACCCTGCAGGCCAGCTAGGCTCCCTTCTCCCTCAGTCAGCCGAAAACTCACTCACACACGCAGCAACTGGCCCCAGCCCTCCAGGACACCCCACCTGCTCCTTTGTCAGATTCCTGCGCAAAGTGTCACCTGACTGAATCCTCCATCTAGCTCAGGTGACAGGCTGACCTGGGCCATTCCCTATTTGCCTCCCTCAGGAGTTCTCCTGCAGAGATCCCATCCCCAGCTGGGGGATGAGAGTTTGGAGTGCACCGAGGCGGGGAAGAAGAGGGGACGCGCACGCACGCACGCGACAGTAGGAGTCACATAAAGCACAACAAAGCAAACAATGAATATAAAAACCAGAGTGAACACAGGACTACAAGAGTGGACAAAATCCCCACTACATCACACCCTTGCCCGGCGCTGAGATGCAGCCACCTCTGGGGCAGGGGGGGCCGGTTACACAGGGACCCCTCGCCCAGCGCTGAGATGCAGCCACCTCTGGGGTATGCCCGGGCCCAGCGCTCACCTCTCCATCCGAAGGGCCTCGGTTTTCCGCAGCTTCTCCTCCCAGGTCTCATTCAGCTCCGCTATTATCTTCTCTGTCTCCTGCGAATGCCAACGAGCAGCCAGGCTCAGGGCACCTCCAGCACACAGCACCAGAGGCTGAGCCCCTGGGGCCCTGGCCTCTCCCACCCCAACAGGCGTATGTGTGGGGGGACTGCCAGACAGTTCAGGGTAGGGGAGCTCGGAGCCAGGACTCCTGGGTTCTCACCCTGGCTCTGGGAGGGAACGGGGGCTGGTGGGTAATGGGAGTGGAGCTAGGAGCCAGGACTCCTGGCCACTGGAGGGCAGAGTGGGAGGATCTGGGTTGAGCTGGAAGGTTGGAGGAGGGATGGTTAATGTTAGAGAAGAAACAGGCGACCCAGGAACGGATGCGGTAAACGGAACCACTTTATTGCCTATGCACGTTTACCTCGGCCATTCAACACAATGTTCCAGTGGCCCCAACCTGGCATTAGTCAGACCCTTTTATCTATTTTAGTATGTTAATGTACATGTCTATCGCTACTGTTCCTAAAGCCTTATTTAGTAATGTTAACTCCCCAAAAATAAATAGTAATAAGCAAATAATGAATCCAATTATACCTGCCCCTAATTACTAGTCACAGAATTTCTAATTAAATCAACACATACTTATGCTACAAACTAAAAGGTTACAAGGATGTTAACCCCGAAGAGATTATACAGTGCCAATGAGGATAATCAAGATACAATAAAGAAGAGCAGCTGCATGCTTATCTATTTTCCTAGGCTGCAAAATGAAGGGAAAAAGCATGTTTAAGTGTAATGCTGTGGCTGAACCCTGAACCACTAATGCAACAATGCCATTCCAGACCCCTATTCATTTTACACCCCCCCAACACTTAAGACTGGGGGGAAGTTATGCCCCTTGATAGCAGCCCTACCTGCAGTCTCTCCATGGCCTCCTCCGTGCAGATAACCTGGTCATCCAGGATGGGGAAGGGCTCAGATGCCCCATTGAGGGTAGTGGGGGTCTGGGGCTTGGCAGCAGGGTCAAAGGGCAGCGTGGGGGCAGGAGGGGGGCCAGCAGGCTCCTCCCCCTTCAAGCCTGGAGGGAGCATTGAGGTTAGGGGGTTGGTCATGCTCACAGATGCACCTGCACCCCCTCACATCCCCCAGCACCCACCCTTTGGGTAGACACCCCATATAACCTTGGCCCAGTCCCTATGTACCCCATCCTCTGCCCAGAGTGCTGCACAATGGGGGGCATTTGGGAGGCATCCCCCCCTATTTAAAAATGGAGCCTTCTTTCCTCACCCCACTCCAAGCAGCAGCATTTATCAGAGGCAGGCTGCACTGCCCCCACCAAAATCCCCTTAACACTGCCCCTTTCCCCTCTGCCTGTCAGGGCACTCACCGCCAAGGTGGGGAGCGTCGGAGAGGCCCTGGGCGAAAAGCAGTTCCCGCAGCCGGGCCACCTCCTCCTTCAGCTCACGGATGAGCCGGGCATTGGGGTCCTCATTGATCACCGCATTGCAACGGATCTGCTTGGTGCGGTCCGCGTAGCTGGGGGTGTGTGTATGTTAGCAGCTCTGGATGAATGAGCAGCCCTGCTCCCAATCTGCCCAGCTCCTCTCCCCTGCCCACATACCCACTCCTCTCCCATCCACCCCACCACCATGATCCAGAAGTGCCCCCCAGGTCTGCAGTGCTCACCGGAGGGTGCTCAGGGTCTCCTCGTAGCTGATGTCGGCTGGGCTCAGAGCAGCGATCATGGCTGTGCGGGAGTTACCACCTGGGGGAGGAGATGAGGGAGGTTAGTGGGGGAGCCACCCCCTGCTACCCTCCAAGAAACATCCCATTTCTCCTCCATATCCACAGTGGCCAATAGGACACGCTGTCCCCCCATATCCCACTCCTCTAGCCAGGATATTTCCCCCCACGTAGTACGCCAGGACCCGCCCCCCAGGATCAGTGCAGGTTACCCAGGTTTTCTTTGAGCAGCCAGGTGAGCACCGAGTCGCGGTAGGGGATGAAATCTGATTTCTTTTTCTTGTTGTTTTGCTGGAGAGGGAACAAGGGGGCAGGGTGAGAGCCGCTAGGAAAGAGCCGACACCCCCATGCAACCGAGCTTTTCCATGCCCATGCGTGCCTCAGTTTCCCCTCTGTGCAAAGCACTGCTGCCTCCAGTGGGCGCAACAAGGGGTTGGGCAGCTGCTTCTGGGTCAGAGCCAGAGACGCGTGGAGTGGAACCAGCAGGTGGTTGAAGGACTGGCCCTGGTGCTCCTTTCCCCAGACTGATGGGCCCCCAGAGACAGCTGGGATCCTGGTGGCTAGGCTGGGAGGGAAGCCAACTTGGCCAGACCCTCGGGACACTGGCTGCAGACACTGGTTGGGTGCCAGGCCCCCACAGAGGGGACAAGTCTGGCGGGGGGAAGGGGAGGACTCAGCTGGGGGGCCGTGTGGCTGACTGACCAAAGAGGGAGCCCCTCTGGTGGTCCACAGAGGGACTGCCTGGACCAGACAAGGGCGAGATGCCCAACTCCCCACCCCACTCACCAGCTCGGCCAGGGCGGAGATGACCTTCCCCAGCGTGGTCAGGGACTTGTTGATGTTCGCACCTTCCTGTAGAAGGGGGAGAGCGTGGGCAGACCAGGCATCAGGGGGCCACCCACGTGCTACACAGACAGCCCACCACTCCTCCCGGAGGGGTCCAGGCCCCCGGGATGCCAGCCACAAGACACCGCACTCCAGAGGCATCGGAGCCACGGATCCTGCCGGCCCCGTAAAGTGTGCGCGCGTGTGTCTTAGTGCCTGAATCCCATGGAGTCGTGCAGGGCCGGGCCTGCCAGCCCCTGAATGGTGGGGTTCAAATGCTGCCAGTGATACCGACCTTCCACAGCACGTGCGCACCAGGCCAGATAGGGGTGGGGCCAGATGCTGTGGAGCCCTTGACACAGGGCGTGCCACTCAGGGGCACCTTGGTGGACTGGTTAATCTAGTGCCATCCTGGAGGGTTGCGGCTGCCCCCTCCCCATGGAGCAGCAGCTGCTGAGGGGTCCTGGTTCAGGGACTGGGGGCTCTCACCTTTAACCTCATGCCCTTCGCCCCAGAGGAATCCGCCCTCTCGCTGCCGGCCAGATCCACCAGGCTGATTTTGCTGACCTGGAAGGGGGAGCCAGAAAGAGAAGGGGGTCAGGAGGGCTGGACTTTGTTCGCTGCCCTCCCTGGCCTGCCCTGTCCTCACTGAGCCAGGCTGAGACCCAGCAAACTCATTCCATGCCTGGCCTCTCCCAGCTAGGTGAACCCCCTCCCCCCATGGGTCCCACAACTGGGCTGACCTGCCCCCAGCCAGCTCCCCCCCGGATTACCTTCTCTGTGTCCAGGTCTGTCAGCTCATCATGTCTCCTCTGTGTGAAGACGATGGTGAACACGGCGTGGGAGCGGCTGCTGGTCTCATTCATATTGGTGGCAGCTACAGTCCTGGGGGTGGGGGTGGGGTGAGAAACCGGCGGGGGAGGAGGGGAAATGAGGAGCAGTCCTGGCTCCCAGCCCCCTGCTCTTACCCCACTGCCCTGGAGCAAGGGGCTCTCACCTGGCCTTGTTCCCGCAGTCCATAAGGTCAGCCACGTCGGCAAAGGAAGTCACAGCCAGCTTGGACAGATCTTCCACGTAGGGGCCCATGATGGGGTGCTCGCGTACCCGCAGGTTCCCCCGGCTCTTGGGGTTCAGCAGGTCCCGCACCCGCTCGCAGTAGATTTCCATGTAGCTCACCTAGGGTGGGGGGGTGAGGCAGGCCCGGAGAGCAGGGGGAATGAGAGTTTGGGGTGCATGGGGGGGCAGAAGGGGTGGGATGAGAGAGCACTGGGAGGTGCAAGTGGAGGGGGAAGGGTCAGGGTCACATTGTGGGGGCAGCACTGGAAGGGTCTGTTGGGGAGGAGGGGGAGTCCAGAGAGCTGGGGTCTGAAGGGAAGGCTCAGGGGCCACGGATCAGCATTGGGGAGGACGGGAGGGGGTTTGAAAGGAGGGTGAGGATCACACAAGAGGAGTTAGGGGTCAGGACTGGGGCAGCGCTTAGGGGCCTGCGTGGGGAGGCTGGGGGCCAGGCTCGGAGGGGGTCTGGGCAACTCACCTCCACGGAGTAGGAGAGGTCAGGGGCACGACTCTGGGCAATGCGGGCAAAGAGATCCTCACACAGCTGGAGAGAAATGCAACACAGCAGGCTGGAAACACAGGCAGGGCCTCATCCCCTAGCCCAGCCACTCCCCCTCCCCTCCCCCCCCCCAACCGCCAAGCCCTCAGCCCCTCCCCTGCAGCACAACCCCTGCCCCAGAGCACACAGCACCCTACCAGCCCCCACCCCTACCTGCGGGATGATCCCCTGCTGCCCAGTCTCCTGCCGGCCCATCATGGTGTAGGACTTGCCGGCCCCCGTCTGGCCGTAGGCGAAGATGCAGACATTGTAGCCCTCGAAGGCATGAAGCAGCATCTCCTCCCCAATGTCCTTGTACACCTGCTGCTGGGACGCGAAGTGGGGGTCCTCTTCCTGGGGGTGATAGGGTTGGTGGTTCCTTGTGGCTCTGCCGGTGCCCCTCGCTCCTGAACCGCAGCCCCTGCCAGCCCAGCCCTGGGCTCCCCCAACCCTGCCGGTGCCCCTCACTCCCGATCTGCAGCCCCTGCCAGGCCAGCCCTACCAGTGCCCCTCACTTCTCCTTCTCTGACCCACCAGCCTCCACTCTCCTCACACAGCTGGGGAGAGAACCTAGGAGCCCCGGCTCTCAGCACCCCCTGCTCTAACCACCAGCCCTCACTCCCCTCCCAGTGCCCAGGAGTCATGGCAGGGCTGATCTCCCCCTGGCACGTGTGGGGCGCTGTGGCCCACAGAGACTGGATGACTTAGCCAAGGCCCCTGAAGGAGGTGCTGTCAGAGCAGGGACAGGACCAAGCTCTAGGCTAGCCCCACGCCCTGGCCATCCCTCGCCACTCTCCGAGCGTGGGCGCTCACCGAGGTGTGGGACCAGTAGGAATAGTCGAAGGTGAAGTTTTTGGGAGCATCTTTTGTCATCTTGGGATTGGTGATACCTGTGGGGAAACGGGGCAGAGAGTGAGCGAGCCGGGCCTGGGACGCGTTTAGTGCCAGCTGTATCACACGTCCTGCTAGTGCCGCCCGGATGCCTGGCTCCCGACTGAGATCAGGGCCCACACGGGGGCCAGGGCTGTATGGAGCAAAACACACACACAGGCTGGGAGCCCGGACTCCTGGGTTCTCTCCCCAGCTCTGGGAAGGGTGCGGGGGCTGGTGTTCAAAGCGGGAGGATGGGGGGGGGGGGGGCAGACTCATATAGGTTCACTGCACAGCTGGGTCTAGGTCAAACAGAGGGTGACCAGGGCTGTGCAGTGTCACAGCCTGGGCCTCTCACACCCAGCTCAGGTTTGCGCCGAGAAGGCCAGTTGGCTCAGAACCCAGCATCTCCCTTTTAAGCCGGGCGGGCCCTGGCTCGGAGGCCAGGCCGGCTCTCATGCCAGCACACTGCTGCCTTTAAAAGGCTCCCGGGCCAGCTGAGTGACGTCTCGGCAGCCCCTGGGACCATAACAAGTTGAGGACGTTCTGGCTATATTTAGCCGGCATCCACTCCTTGCAGCAGCTGGGTCTGCAGGATGCCAGCACAGGGAAGAGGGCTCTGAGGTTGCATCCCTGCTCCCCCGACCTCAGTACAACAGGCCCCCGGCCCCCGCCACAGAGCGGGATCCCGTCCTTAATCTAAACAAAGCATTTGTAGTTCTCGTGTTTGGGAGGAAAAGCATCAAAACTGAGCCAGATGCCTGCCTGAGCCAGTTGCTAAGGGTGGAAGGAGCAAAACCCACCCAGCTGCCCTGCCTGAGTCTGCGGCGAGCTGGAGCCCATTGCTATGAGGAGGGTGGGGACAGCACTCGTGTACCTCACAAGGGAAAGATCAGCAGGCCTGGCCCCAAGAGCTTTGTGTGTGCCTGCGCGGCGTGCCTCATGCAGCGTGGGACCAGCATTCACCAATCCTTGGCATCCATGGGTTGGCTCATTAGCCTCCAGGCCTGGGGAGCGAACGCAGAGTCTCTCCCCAGCTAACCCAGGCAGCAGAAAAGGTCTGGAACAAACCAGCTTCTGCCTGCTTGTGTGTGTTCAACTGGGCCTGGCAAAGCCACAAAAGGTTTGGCCAGCACTGCAAGAGATGAAACACGCTTGCCACGCCCCGGAGTTATTTTGCCCGGCCCAGCAGCCAACAGCCCAACCCACAACCCTAAGGCAGCTCCAGGCAGGGAAGGAAATCCTAGAAAGCTTGCGCAGCGGGTTCGAAAACCTGGACTCCCCCATGCACAAACTCACCAGCAGCACCCGGTGCCGTGCTTCAGCCTGTACCCAGGGGAGCAGAGAAGCAATTTTATCTGCATACACAGTGTCCAGTGGGGTGGGTTGTGGGGAAGGCTGGGAACCAGGACTCCTGGGTTCACCAGTCCCCACTCCCCTCCCAGAGCTGGGGAGAGGGGACTGGTGGTTGGGGGGGGGGAGTAGGAGCCAGGACTCCTGGGTTCTCTCCCCGGCTCTGGGAGGGGAGTGGGGACTGGTGGTTAGAGCAGGAGGGGCTGGGAGCCAGGACTCCTGGGTTCTCTCCCCGGCTCTGGGAGGGGAGTGGGGACTGGTGGTTAGAGCAGGAGGGGCTGGAAGCCAGGACTCCTGGGTTCTCTCCCCGGCTCTGGGAAGGGAGTGGGGACTGGTGGTTAGAGCAGGAGGGGCTGGAAGCCAGGACTCCTGGGTTCTCTCACTAGCCTTGAACACCCCACGTGGGCAATGAACTTAGCCACTCTGCACAAGCAGATCCATCTACCAAGTGGAGCGAAAGGGTGCGAGAGGGCGTCACTGCCCTCTGTGCTGTTATTTTCATTTAGGTCGGTAGCTCTGGAGCACCCAAGCGAGCGTGTGCAGTGTAATTAGCCAGCTAATGGAATTAGTGCTCCTGTGTTTCTCCCAAGCCCGCCTCCCACCTTCCCTTGAGAGCCACGGAAAAAACTCTTGCCCCCTCCCATCCGTCTGCCTCCCTTCTACCCCAGCCACGTTAAAACCATCCTGGGCGCCGAGCGCAGCCCCTGGGTCAGCTGCCCACCAGCTCAAAAGGCATGCTGGCTTTCTGCACGGGGCCCCTCACACAGACACCCCCAGCCAAGTCATGGAACCGGGGGACGGGCCCTGCTCCTTTTCCACATCCCCCCCTTGCCCTCTGCTCCACTCCCAGCCCACAGACACAGCCGCCGTCCTGCGGCCTTTCTTCCTCCCCTGTCAGTGCTGCGCCCGTTTTGATTCCCACTCAGGGTGGGAATGGGTAACCAGGTAACCGTTACCACGTGAGCATCACTCTTAATGGGTGATGCTCACGGGCTAATGGTTAGCCGTACCCACAAGCAACCTCCCCGCCCACAGCCTGCCACAGGCAGGGGGTTGCTTCAGACCCCCAGGCTCCACCATGCAGGGCTGCTGGCTCCTAGCCTGCATGGGGCCAGGAGCCAGAGCCAGCAGCCCTGTGCAGGGCTGGAAACAGCCGGGCTGGAGTATCCCCTGCCTGCAGTGGCAGGGGGAGGCCACTGTAGCCTGACTGTGGTGGGCAGGGGGACAGTTCTAGCCCAACCAGGCTGAAGTGCCCCCTTGGAGCACCCCCCAACCCCTTTAATTGTTTACCATTTAAATGCTACATTTAACCAATTAAATGGTATTTTACGTCCCTAATTCCCACCTTCAGGCTAGTGGGTCGGCTGTTCCATGAAGTCCCAGCTGCCGGAGTCATGGAAATTACAGGGCATCTTTGCTTCCCTTTGAGTAAAGGGAACAGGAGTTTCTAAGTCTCATGGTGGCAGAGCAAAGTTTGTAAATGTCACTCTCGTAAAGGCTCAGGAGCAAAAAGGAAATACAAAAAAAAAAATCCCTCCATTAATTATTTTTAGGGCCGTATTGAGGCTTTGGGAACATGCTACCAGACTACCATGAGGGTGGCAGAACACACTACTGGACTACCACAAGGGAGGCAGAACACACTACTGCATTACCACAAGGGAGGCAGGCAGAACACGCTACCAGATTACATGGCACGACAATCCCCCCACTATCAACACAACAACTCCATCTCCTGCGGGCTGCCATCGACACTCCAGTGGGGCTAACAACTGTGCCGATTTTATTTGCAGCCCCCCAACACCGCTGGCTTCCCCCTGTTGCATTTCCCCTTGTACGGGCTGGAAATTACTCAGGTAGAGAAACGCCACTTCCTCCTCGCAGAACTCTCAGACAAGACCAAATACCCAAATTCAGATAGGAAATAAGCAGCGAAAATAACCACACGAGCCATTGGGACAACTTCCCAAGGGCCGTGGTAGATTCTCCATCACTGGCGATTTGTAACATCAAAATAAATTCGCACCCCCCCATGATCTGCTGTGTTTCACCCAGGATTTATTTGCAGGAAGCTCTGTGTTATACAGGAAGGGGAGGGTGTCCCAGACTACAGGGTAGCATTGGTCCTTGCTGACCTTTGAAATTGACCAGCTCAAGAACTGAGCTAAATCAATGGTGTGACACTGTGGCAAACTAAGCAACCATCATTCTGTGATATAGTAACAGACGTGTTGCAAGCAAGACAGGAGAAGTCATTCTTCTGCTCTACTCTGCACTGATTCGGCCTCAGCTGTATAACCGTGTCAATTCTGGGCATCACATTTCAGGAAAGATGTGAAACTCGAGAAAGTCCAGAGAAGAGCAGCAAAAATGATTCAAGGTCTAGAACAGAAGAGTTATGAGGGACAATTGAAGTAACTGGGTGTGTTAAATCTGGAGAAGGGAAGACTAAAGCCATGTCTGTACTTACCTGCGGATTAAGACGCCAAAGGTTGATCTTCTGGTGTTTGATTTAGCAGGTCTAGTAAGGACCTGCTAAATCAAATGCTGAGGGTATCCCCGTTGATGCTAATACTCCTCAAATTGTGAGGAGTAAGGGAAGTCAACGGGAGCATTTCTCCTGTCGACCTCCTGATGTGGGGACAGTGCCGAAGTTCAAATTAAGGTACATCGACTCCAGCTACGCAATTAACATAGCTGGAGGTGTGTATCTTAATTTGAACTTCTCTCCTAGTGTAGGCCTAGTCTGAGAGGGCACATGATAACAGCTTTCAAGTACCTAAAAGGCTGTTAAATGGAGGAGAGAGAAAAACTATTCTCCTGAAACTCTGACGATAGGACAAGAAGCAATGGGCTTAAATTGCAGCGAGGAAGGTTTAGGTTGGACATTAGGAAAAATTCCTACCTGTCACGGTGGTTAAGCACTGGAATAAATTGCCTAGGGAGGTTGTGGAATCTCCATCACTGAAGATATTTAAGATCAGGTTGGACAGACACCTGTCATGGATGATCTAGATGGTGCCTGGTCCTGCCGTGAGAGCAAGGGACTGGACTGGACAACCTCTCAACGTCCCTTCCAGTTCTAGTTGGCTAAGAGATTGGAGCAGAAGGCCAATGCTTATTCATGCTGCTTTCAACAGATCCCATCAAATAACTCACACTGAAACATTCGCTCCCCCCCATGACATTGCCCTTGTATACGTTATGGAAATACACTTTGAAGAGGAATACAACCGGACTGGAAGATACTTTATGTAAAATACTTAATGGAAAATATGCTTTAAAAAGTTGTAACCTGCTAAGTGTGTACATTCCATTCGTGTGCATGCACTAGGCCTGTATCAGAAGTTAGAAATATAAAGTACTGGAAGATTTAGCCAGTGTTGCTTGGGTCCTTAACGTACTTAATTGTTGGTGTTTTTTTTTCCCCCCTCCATTTAAATCATTGCTCTGAGATGAGGCTGGGGATGAGGGGTGCCAGGATGCAGGCTGCCCTGGGAGAGAGGACAACCCCAGCCCTCTCTCCCCGCAGCAGCTCGGGGCCAGGCGAGAAGTGCCTCTCCATGGCTTCTGCAGCAGGTACAGCCAGGGGAGGGGTGCATAGAATCATAGAATACTAGGACTGGAAGGGACCTCAAGAGGTCATCGAGTCCAGTCCCCTGCCCTCATGGCAGGACCAAATACTGTCTAGACCATCCCTGATAAACATTTATCTAACCTACTCTTAAATATCTCCAGAGATGGAGATTCCACAATCTCCCTGGACAATTTATTCCAGTGTCTGACTACCCTGACAGTTAGGAACTTTTTCCTAATGTCCAACCTAAACCTCCCTTGCTGCAGTTTAAGCCCATTGCTTTGTTCTATCCTCAGAGGCCAAGATGAACAAGTTTTCTCCTCCTCCTTATGACACGCTTTTAGATATCTGAAAACTGCTATCATGTCCCCTCAATCTTCTCTTTTCTAAACTAAACAAACCCAATTCCTTCAGTCTTCCCTCATAGGTCATGTTCTCTAGACCTTTAATCATTCTCGTTGCTCTTCTCTGAACCCTCTCCAATTTCTCCACATCTTTCTTGAAATGCGGTGTCCAGAACTGGACACAATACTCCAACTGAGGCCTAACCAGCGCAGAGTAGAGCGGAAGAATGACTTCTCGTGTCTTGCTCACAACACACCTGTTAATGCATCCCAGAATCATGTTTGCTTTCTTTGCAACAGCATCACACTGCTGACTCATATTCAACTTGTGGTCCACTATAACCCCTAGATCCCTTTCTGCCACTCCTTCCCAGACAGTCGCTTCCCATTCTGTATGTATGAAACTGATTGTTCCTTCCTAAGTGGAGCACTTTGCATTTGTCTTCATTAAACTTCATCCTATTTACCTCAGACCATTTCTCCAATTTGTCCAGGTCATTTTGAATTATTACCCTATCCTCCAGATTAGTCGCAACCCCTCCCAGCTTGGTATCATCTGCAAACTTAATAAGTGTACTTTCTATACCAATACCTAAACCGTTGATGAAGACATTGAACAGAACCGGTCCCAAAACAGACCCCTGCAGAACCCCACTTGTTATGCCTTTCCAGCAGGATTGCGAACCATTAATAACTACTCTCTGAGTACGGTTATCCAGCCAGTTATGCACCCACCTTATAGTAGCCCCATCTAAGTTGTATTTACCTAGTTTATTGATAAGAATATCATGCGAGACCATATCAAACGCCTTACTAAAGTCTAGGTATACCACATCCACTGCTTCTCCCTTATCCACAAGACTCAAGTATCCTATTAAAGAAAGCTATCAGATTGGTTTGACATGATTTGTTCTTTACAAATCCATGCTGGCTGTTCCCTATCACCTTGCCACTTTCCAAGTGTTTACAGATGATTTCCTTAATTACTTGCTCCATTATCTTCCCTAGCATAGAAGTTAAACTAACTGGTCTGTAGTTTCCTGTGTTGTTCTTATTTCCCTTTTTATAAATGGGCACGATATTTGCCCTTTTCCAGTCTTCTGGAATCTCTCCTGTCTCCCATGATTTTCCAAAGATGATAGCTAGAGGCTCAGATACCTCCTCTTTTTCCTATCAGCTCCTTGAGTATTCTAGGATGCATTTCATCAGGCCCTGGTGACTTGCAGGCATCTAACTTTTCTAGGTGATTTTTAACTTGTTCTTTTTTTATTTTCCTTCTAAAACTACCCCTTCCCACTAGCATTCACTATGTTAGGCATTCCTACAGACTTCTCGGTGAAGACCGAAACAAAGAAGTCATTGAGCATCTCTGCCATTTCCAAGTTTCCTGTTACTGTTTCTCCCTCCTCACTGACCAGTGGGCCTACCCTCTCCTTGGTCTTCCTCTTGCTTCTCATGTATTTATAAAAAGTCTTCTTGTTTCCCTTTATTCCCGTAGCTAGTTTGAGCTCATTCTGTGCCTTTGCCTTTCTAATCTTGCCCCTGCATTCCAGTGCTGTTTGCCTATATTCATCCTTTGTAATTTGTCCTACTTTCCATTTTTTATAGGACTCCTTTTTTAGTTTTAGATCATGCAAGATCTTGTGGTTAAGCCAAGGCGGTCTTTTGCCGTATTTTCTATCTTTCCGACACATCGGAATAGCTTGCTTTTGGGCCCTTAATGTCCCTTTGAAAAACTGCCAACTCTCCTCAGTTGTTTTTCCCCTCAGTCTCGATTCCCATGGGACCTTACCTATCAGCTCTCTGAGCTTACCAAAATCTACCTTCCTGAAATCCATTGTCTCTATTTTGCTGTTCTCCCTTCTACCCTTCCTTAGAATTGTGAACTCTATGATTTCATGATCACTTTCACACAAGCTGCCTTCCACTTTCAAATTCTCAACCAGTTCCTCCGTATTTGTTAAGATCAAATCTAGAACAGCTTCCCCCCTGGTAGCTTTTTCAACCTTCTGAAATAAAAAGTTGTCTCCAATGCAGTCCAAGAACTTACTGGATAGTCTGTGCCCTGCAGTGTTATTTTCCCAACATATATCTGGATAGTTGAAGTCCCTCATCACCACCAAATCTTGGGCTTTGGATGATTTTGTTAGTTGTTTAAAAAAAGCCTCATCCACTTCTTCCACCTGGGTAGGTGGCCTGTAGTAGACTCCTAGCATGACATCACCTTTGTTTTTAATCCCTTTTAGCCTAACCCAGAGACTCTCAACATGCCCGTCTCCTATGTCCATCTCCACCTCACTCCAGGGCAGATGCATGTTCATCTGCTCCTGGTGCTCCCCAGCCAGAGTGAGGAAGGCAGCAAACTGCACTTTCCCCTCGCTCCATGATGAAGGGGAACAGCCGGCAATGTCCCCATACAAATCAGGAGGAGTGGGCTTCTCCTTAAAGTGTGCCTAGAGGGTGGGAGGCTCAGAGCTGGGGCAATCCCAGACAGGAGAGCAGAGGGGTGGCCCCAGCCAGCCTCCCTCACCTGCCTGGTGATTGTCTCTTTTCTGTACAGTTTTGAGTGTCCCCAAACGCATCGGGATGAGGGGGCAGTTTTGGCACAACCAAAGCCAAACCCTGACCCTGCTGTAAGTTGTGATAAGCAGCAGCTGCACTCCAGATGTGGCGGTCCTAGCGCTCATCACAGACAGAAATACACGGACAGATTAGCTCTTCAAATAGATAGCAGAGAAACCTGTTTACGACTCTAGAAGTGCTAAGTGAGGGCCGTCAGTAGGACTCAAGGAGCGGAGTGGTCCAGTATTTTGGACCAGAGGTTCCCAACCACTGTGCTGCGGCCCACTGCCGTGCAGCAGGCCTCTGGCTGCTGGGCCACAGCGACTCTGAGGCCCGAGGCTGGGATACACTGCCCAGCACCTCTCCTCCCACCGCGGCTGTTGGGAGAGTCGTGTCCTCCCCACCTCAGAGCCAACCAGTGCCGGGACGGGCAGGGTCTCCTCCTGGACACAAGAGCAGTTCAGGCGCGGTGGGAGGGTTGCCCGAAGCCCGGCATGTCAGCCTGAGAGCAGCTGCGACCCGGGCAGCAGCGCAGGGCTTGGTGAGAGGGGCAAGATAGGCACTGGGGGCTCCAGGGGCAGAGCTAGTGCTGGGGGGTTCTGGGGGTGAGGGACTCTTAAGAGGTGGAGGGCTGACACTGGGGGAGCACTGGAGCATCCGGGGAGCTGGCACTGGGGGACTCTAAGGGCAGGGCTAGTGGGGCGGGGGAAGGGGCTATGGTGTCAGGGCTGGCACTGGAGGATTCTGGGGATGGGGCTAATATTGGGGCTGGCACTGGGAGGAATCTGGGGTTGGGTGCAGTGGAACTCTGGAAACAGGAGGCTGCCACTGGGGAGAGGTTTCTGGTAGTGGGGGCTTTAAGGGCAGAGGGCTGGCACTGGGGTTCTGAGGGTGGGAGGTTGGCATGGGGGTTGGGTGCAGGGGACTCTGGGGTCTGGCACTGGGGAAGTGGAGGAGTGGGGGGCTCTAGGGGTTAGGGCTGACACAGAGTCTCTGGGGGGCCAGGTATTTTGGTGGACCGGTAACATTTTATTTGCATGTTTGCATAATGAATATGCAAATACGCAAATAAAATTTTACCAGTCCACCACAATTTGTGAATGGGTTTGCAGGTCCCCAGTATAAAAAAGGTTGGCAACCACTGCTTTGGACAATGATCCGTGAATAGCCTTGTTTTTCCTGGAAGTCTCAACTACGGCTGGTCCTGCCAAGATATGTGGTTAGGTCACCTGATGCTCAAGCCAATGTTCCCTCTAATTTTTTCCGTCTGTGTGTGGAATAATTTTTAATGTGAACCAAGGCATGCGAGAATGCGCACCACCAGTAGAAACACAAAACCCAGCTGTGGACGCTGGGCTAATCAGTTGGGCAGCATTTGAATCTCTTCTGAGAGGGCACACAAGTGCACAGCTTATAGGCAACACTGGCTGAAACCCATGTTGGATGCTGTACTGTTCCACTGGCAGTGTGAAAAGTTTCAAGTGAACACAAAGGATCCTCAGCTTGGGCAAAAGGAATAAAAAGGGGGGAAAAACAAACAACAGGGGCTGCTGCCTGACGCTAGGAGACTCCCATTTACCATCTCAGATGGGCTGCTGCATGCACCTGGAACTGCGCGTTGCGAAGGATCAGGCCCAAGCTGGGAGGCTGCCTGGCTTGCGAGAAGGGGTGACTAGAACTATTGTGAGGGTAAGAACTGGCAGAATTGGCACATTAACACATAATGCGTTAGGCCTGGCTGGCAGGTTGTTTTATTTTGCTCAATGACTCATCTTTGATCTGCCTGCTATCATGTGCAACCACTTAAATCCCACTTTTTACACTTAATACACAAAAGTGATCTTATTAATAAACCCAGTGTAAATAATTGTTAGCTGGGCATCTCTCTCTTTCAATGATAAAGGGGGTAAACAATTTAGGAGTTTGCTCTGTGTACAACATTTATACCTGGTAAGACAGCTTTATCTGGGGTTCTGGCCCCACTGGGGCTGTGCACCTGGTTGCTGTGTCAAGTCCCTGTGATTAAGCCATCCCAGAGCTGAGCGGTTATCAGTGTCTGTCACGGTCTGATGTGTGCTGGGACCCCAACGCTGTGCCTTGGCTGGAGGAGACCAGAGGGTCCAGCTCCGCAGAACTGGTGGAGTGCTCCTGACAGCAAGCAGGCCGGCTCAGTGGTGTGATTAGCCCATCAAGTGACAGTCTCAAGGAGATCTCTGTGACCCAACCCATCATATCCACAACTCACCTAGCAGGGGTGCAGCATGTTTTCACATGCTGACCACTTACTCCCACAACTGAGAGTTTAAGACCAGGCCGCAGCGCCACCTGGTGGTGGATGTGTGTCCCTCGGGCCGCACTGTTGCAAGCTGGAGGCAACTCTTGGCTTTGGTCTCCTAGGACAGCAGCTGGGGCTGTCGGAGCACACCATGTCACAGATGCTGCAGCAGGCAGGGGTTAACCAGACGCAGCTGCCCGGAGCAGGGTTAAACCGTGGGTTCCCCAGGCCGCACAAAGACTTCGGCAGGCCGGCGCGCACACGAGCCGCATTCATCGAGAGCCGGGCACCCAGCCAGATGGCAAGGCATTACTGCAGGCTGCGCTTCATGTCTGATCCCGCCCCCGTCGTCTGCGGCAGATGAGCGGGGGTTGGGAGGGCCGGGCCAAGTGCTCGTTCAGAAAGGGCTCGCTGAGAAAGGACAAGCACCTGAGGTGGGGGCACCAACCCACCTTACCTCCCTGGACGCCTTGCGCTGTGGTTCGCTGCAGTCCAGTCACCGCCCCGCTGAGCATTGAGAGCCCCATTCCATTTTGTATCACAGGGACAGAGATTGCCCTCCCCCCCCAATAGTGCTGGATGCTCACAAACCTTCCTGGTTGAGAGCAGGGCCCCCATGGGGCCGGGTGCTGCACAAGTCACCCGCCCTGACCAAGGCCATTCCCCCTCCCTCCATGCCAGGCACTGCCAGACGCACAGCAAGAAACCAAGTCTCTGGGGTCCCCCGGCCCCCACACTCTCAGCTGTGTTGTAGGTTCACCCCCAACCCCACGGCCAGGCCGAGCCGCGCAATCCCTGGCAGGTCACTCCTGGCCCCCTGTGGAGAGACGCGTGTCTCCCAGCTGCAGAGCCCCCCTCCTCCCAAGGGCTGATCTACTCATTCCAGGCATAGTTCTCATAGCTGTGGCTCTGAAGTTGCTCTGTGGGGTGTGCTGGGGGCAAGGCTGGGGGATGGAGCAGAAAAAAAAAAAAATCCCTCCCTCCTCCCACGGGCTGGAAAAATGAACAGGACCAAGGGGGGCAGAAAGGGGAGACCTGGAGACACCCCTGCCCCACCCCCATCCTCAAAGACACAGTGACCCATGATCTCTCGCCTCAAGGGCCTCTCAGGGCCAAAGCAGGGAGTCTGTGGAGCAGGAGAGGGATGATGAAGGCAGAGCCAGATGAAGGCCCTTCTCTCATCAGTGCCCATCACCTCAGCATCAGGCTGGAGGTCGAGTCCCATAAAGGCCAAGAGACATTTCCCAGCACAGGCCACCTCCTCCACACGTCCATGAGGCAACACCCCTCTCCCGCCCTGGGGCTACACCCGTGCTCCCAGCTACCCCGAGATTAACCCCACACCGCCTGGCACAAGAATTAAACACCAGTCTGGCCCACTGAACTCTGGGTTTTCATTCCTGGCTCTCCTGGGCCCACAGCAAGTCAGGCAGGTGGGAGCAGCCCAGGGGTAGCTCTAACACACCTGGGACTGGCTGGGATGCAGAACGCCAGCACTAAAGCCTCTGGCTCAGGATCGAAGCAGCTGGGAACCAGGGCTGGTACAACCGGAGAGACAACAGCTTGCAACACCAGGGTCAGGGTGTAACTGGGCTCCTTCTGGGCAACTCAGGGCAGGTCTGCATTCCCGTGCCACCACCCAGAGAGGGGGGCGGATTAGGACATTTCAGCCCACAGGAAACAGAGTTGGTGTGCCCCCCAGGCTGTGAGCAGGACAGAGTGGGGGCCCCAATGCCCCTGCAGTGGCAGGGGGTTACCAGGTGAGCTATGCCCTGTGCCGCACTGGAAGGGGAAAAACACGCTCGGGCCCCGGCAATCTCACCCCGAATGCAGCGATCGGTTAGACTCTGAGCATGGGAGACAGACCCCCACAGCCTGGCCACACATCTCTGGCCCACCCCGGGCAGCCAGGTTTAGGTGGACTTGGTGGAGGGAATGAGGCCACATCTGTGCTACTGAAGCTACGCTGCTGTACGCTCCTGGATGCCAGTAATCCACACCCCCAAGCAAAACATCCCGACCAAGTCCAAGTCTGGGGAGGGGTTATGTGATGGGAGAACAGGACCCAGCCCTGCCTGATTTTAGGGAAAGTCTCACTAGGAACAGGGATGGAGGTACTTCTGCCTGAGCTGCTCAAGGTGAACACACCAGTGCCTAAGGGAATGACCAAGTGGTGGAGTGCTGTTTGGGGAAACTGAGGCAGGCAGCCCCCTACTGTAGCCACGGCCTGCCTCCTTGCTGCAGCTGAGAAAGCGTTAAACCTAGCAATGCTGAGTTCCTCTGCACACGCCCCCCGCATCTAAGAGCTGGCCTCTGGCCCTATCCCACCCACCCCCCAAGGCACAGAGGTACTCACAGGTAGTTTTCCCTTGCATCTGGATCACGCATTTTGCATCCCGGCTGATCTCCCGGGAGTTGAAAGGCCGCACCCTCACAGCCACCTTGACAGAGGCGCTGGCCATGGCGGCTTTCCTGTGAGCCTCAGCACTCGCCGTGGAAGATCACGTCCTGCCAGAGAGGAAGAGACGTAAAATATTAGCACAGCCTGAGGCTCTCCCCACAACTGGGAGGGGACCCCCGTGAACACCTGGGTTTTTCTGCTCGCTCCCTGGTGACTCTGGGAGGCTAGCTGCCATCCTGCCCTGTGCCTCAATTTCCCCACTGGTATCACCACCATCTTTGTGCAGCGCAGCAAGGCCTTGCGGGTAAAAGTGTCACGTAAAACGAAGGCACTCTCAAGACAGAGCCAGCTGGAACAAAGGGGACTTGTTAAAGCCGGAGGAGAGGACGGTGAGTCCAAGCAGGGAGCTAGGCAGGGCTCAGAGAGAGCAGAACCAGGTCTTATATTCTCAGCCATACCTGCTAGGAAGGGGGAGTCACTACCCCCTCGCCCCAGCTCCCTCCCCTCAAAACTCACATCCAGGCCAGGCCTGCCTCTCTGCAGCAAGGCAGGGAGGGAGGGGTGGCCAAGCAGCAGGGCCACAGGGCTAGACAATGGAGCTGTGTCTGCAGCACAGGAAACCGGCACCATAAGGGGCACGGTAAACAGAACAGAGAATCAAAGGAGAGCACGTTCCCGCTGACCAAACGCCAGGCAGGCCGGGTCAAAAGCCCTCACCACAGCTCACAGCATCCAGTTCCTGTGGTACCCCCCCTTTCCAACCCACAGCCAGAGAGAGAACCCAGGAGTCCTGGCTCCCAGCCCCTCCGCTCTGACCCACCAACCCCCAATGTCCTTCCAGAGCTGGGGAAAGGATCCAGGAGTCCTGGCTCCCAGCCCTCCCCTCCCCTCACCCATCAGCCTCCCTCCCCTTCCAGCTCTTAGGACTCCTAAGGTTACCATGATCACCCCTTGCATGTCAACAGGGGGCACTGTACCAAGGAAGAGAAATCATTTTAATGACGGTCTGTGTTACAAAGGATCCTAGTGCCGAGTGGGGCTCCTTACAGAAATCCACCAGCTGACATCAAGCAAAGCTACTGACAGGAAAAGGTAGGGGTGTCTCCTGCCTTCCTATAGGGCTGGAAACAGCTGGCTGCTAATTCCACTGCTAACACCAATTCCACCCTCCCTCCACTACAGCCTCTCGCAGCCTGCCAGGACACAACACAAATACCCCCAGACGTTTAATCAATGTTTGTATCAGGCTCACAGAGGCGAAGCCATGGATAATTGCCACTCGTGATGCACAACAAAGGAGGGAAATTAACCCATCTGCTTGTAAAGTGGCGTTGTTTTTAAACCTGGCGAAGGATTTCCCACACAGACATGAGAGTCACCGGCCTGGTGTCACCCACTGTTGCCTATGCTGCTACAGGCCATCCTGTCAGTCCATCCCCTTCACAAACTGATCACGCTCCATCCTCACACTTTTCGGTTCAGTAGCCATTCCTGGGTCCCCCTTCCTCCACATCCTCCCCTCAGTCTGCATTTCTCCAGGTTAAACCCACGACAAGCTCAGCTTTGGTAAAACCGGCTCCCCTTCTCAGGTAAGACCTGAGAGCTCAGAATTTCCACCCACTCTGAATAATTGGGCACCCTGCAGAATTAAAGATAGGGATGTAAAAGTGTAGTCGATTAATTGATAAGCAAAAGATTATAGGTTAATGCTATAGACTACATACATCCCCCCCCCCAGTAACTTTTCTAGCAGGCTGGCCTGCAGCCTGGCTCAGTCCTGGCTTGTGCCAGGTCTGGGTTCTACCACTGCTGTGGCTCTGCATTTAAAGCACATTAGGAGCCAGGCGGGCAGGCAGCCCAGCTCAGTCCTGGCTCGTGCTGGGTCTGGGATCTCAGACCCTCTCCTGGACAGGGGCTGCTGCCACCCCACCCCATGCTGCTGCCTCTGATACAGAGGCAGCAGTTCAGGGCGACAAGCAGCCAGTCTTTGAGGTGAGCTGGTTTTTAAACTGGCACCCCTCACAGACCAGCTCCCACCTGGCACCCCACAGAGGCAGCAGCATGGGGTGTCAGTGGGCTCCTTGGGAGTGGGGCCAGATTGCACTGGCTGCCAGCCCCGCTGCCGGGGGACTACAGAATAGTCGAGTAACTAATAAGAATTCATGAGGTTAATCAACTATTCAATTAACCAATATTTAACATCCCTAACTAAGGAGGGTTCAGAGAATCATCAGAGGCCCAGACAAACTCTGTGAGGAGAGATTGGGGTCATATGCCTTAGAGAGGGGACAAGGATAGCAGGCTATAAAATACTGACGGGGATAGGAAAAAGAGACAGGTTCTTCCAGTTTCTTAACACAAGAGACAAGGGGACATTCACCAGAATTGAAAAGGTTATAGCTTCAAGATTGTGAGCAGAGAAAATATACTTCTTCCCAGAACGCATAATTAGCCTGTGGAACTCTCTGCCTCACGATACTACTGTGGTAGAGAATGTAGCCAGAATCAAATCAGCACACTGGAGATTTATCTGGATAATGAGAATTGCCTGAATTGGGATGGTTAATGCGGAGGGAGATTTGACCGTCTCCTATGCAAGATAACTATGAGACCTGTGGCCATATCACATAGTAAGCAGTCATTTTTCCTTGGCATCACAACGAAGATAGATGTGGAAAGAAGTTGTTGAGGTGGCTTTGCGGCTGTTTATGGGGAGTGCCTCCTGGCCCCAACAAAGCACAATCCGTACCATCGCTTGTCTGAGAATTTTAAACCTGTGGGCGACAGAGGCTGCGACATGGCGAGCAGCCCAGAGGTGGGAGCCAACCCTTCAAGAGCGAACGGAGAGGATGTGTCAGGTAGGGAGAGACCACAAACGGCCACAAAGACAAGCAGCTGATGCACGTAGAACATCATGCAGCAATATTTCGAATAGGTCACTGGCCAAAGCGCTGCACGTGGCATTTCACCCACCATCACCCCTCCACGATGCTCCCTTCGCAACGCTGTCTACACAGAACCGTGTGGCTCGGCTGTAGTTTTCATGCAATGTAACTAGCGTTAATCTGCCAGACTGCAGCGCTGTCATCCTCTGCTCTGAGTAGGGCATTCAAAGAGTACCTAGCTCATGGTGCAATACCACAGCAGGTAAGTCACCAGCCCAGAAGCTGGGCAGATTGTTGCAAGTGTTCCCTCACTGCCTGTTACAAATGCTGAGCTGGTGGCACCACCTACTACTAAGATTTCTCAAAGCTTCCTAGCATAACACTCTATTTTTGGTTGATTATCACTTTGCCAAATTTTAATCCTTCATGCTGAAGCTTTCCATGCCAGGAGTCTGCTTTAGGCTACATTTCTCCAGGAAATTTCAACTCGAATGTTTCAGCCGTTGTACATCTCCCATTGCTGTGTTATCTCGACAAGTCACTAACCAAGAAGCATTCACAGTTATAAGGCCTGGCTCTTGGTTCTGCCCCACAGCTGCCCAGTTCTGAGAGCAGACAGCTCTGGTAGCCAAAGGCAGAATGAGGTCTGGCCTCCAACACGAGGCAGCCCGGAGCTCGACAAGCGCCAAGTGGGAATGGGGGTGTGTGGAGATTTTTACACCCATTTGGAAATTCACCAGTGGAACAGATTCTGCAGTAGATTCCCACCACTGGTGAGTCCTTCTGGTGCCTTAGTCTGAGAAAGCTAGTTTAAGTGACCAGCTCAGCATGGGAATACTGGTGTGAAAGTCTCTGGCCTGAGCCAGACTGGACCTCAGGCTGGATCTGGTAGTTGCTTCTGGCTTTAAAACTCTCAACAAAACTTTACCACCGAATGACCCAAAAACATCATCTCATAACAAATGTTCCCACTACTCTTTTCCATCCATGTGTGCAATACATTTTGTTCTCTGCACCAGGGCATGTGTGGATATGCACCACCAGTGGAAATACGTGGTCCCTGCTGTGGGCCCTCTGCCAATCAGCTGGGCAGCATTTGAATCTCTCCTGGGAGACTGCCCAAGTGCTCAGCTTACAGGGAACACTGCCGGCAGTGTTCCCTCTAAGCCACACAGCAGCCCAGCTTCACAGGTGATTAATCAGCCCCTCCCCCTTCCCCCCATCCCAGTCAGAGGCTCAGGGCATGGAGCTAACTGACTGGTGGGACCGATTCGTGGCTGCCATGCAACTTAGAGGAACACTGGCGACAGGCAACCATCCAGTCGGTTTGCAAAACCCTTCAACGACAGAGCGTAACTAAATCGGAGCGAAAGTGTTCCCTAAAGCATGTGCTGCAGATGATGCCCTCTGCTCCCCGTCCTGCCTCCAACGGATACAGAGAACAAAACCAACCCCCACCCACTTCAGAACAGTCCTTGATGTATTTGACAGCTGCCAATCAATATGGGTCTCCTTGTGTCTTTGTACGCGTGTGGGGAGGAGGGGCACTGCAGAGACCGTGCTGGGGGGAACCAGCTTTTAAGCTTAGGCTTATCAGGTAGTCGACTATTTGCTTACATCCCTAATTGCCACTGATGGAGAATCCACCAAGACCCTTGGTCAAATGTTCCAGTGGTTAATTACAGCACCGTTAGACACCTTATTTCTGGTCTGAATGGGTCTAGCTTCAAAATTCCAGCCCTCAGGATGGGTTAAACTGGGGGGTTTCCTCAAACTGGGGTCATGACCAGCAGTCCCTGTAAGCTGGGTGCTTGGGCAGCCGCTCATGAGATTCCTGTGCCACCCAGCTGATCAGCAGCGTGCCCACAACTAGGCTTGTTATTTCTACTGGTGGTGCACTTCCACACATGCCTCAGTACACAAAATTTATTCTGCACATGGATGGAAAAGGATTAGAGAGAACATTGGTCATGACCCTTCATGGGATCACAATGTGGTTACATCTGGGTCGCAAGTTGTGAACTCTATATAGCGGACAGCACCAAGTCCCCATTAAATCGAATCTCTCCCCCCCCACCCCCATCCCCAGCCGCCTGCGTTTTATTGCTGTGTGAAAGGGATCAGTCTTAAAAAAAAGTTTGGTCTAACCCAGCAGTTTTCAATCTCTTCCCCACAATGGTCCCTCCAGGCTGGGATCAGTCACGCCTTCATTTTCTCTTCATTACGATAAATAGATGGTGCTTCTGCACCTCCCACTATAAAACAAGTTTCCTAAACTTCCTCGTGGCTTTTCTCTGAGCCCTCTCTGATGGATCAACAGGCTGCATTGACCAGACACAGCATTCCAGTGGTGGTGGAACCCTGCCAAACCTGGAGGGGGGGAGGAGGGAAAACCTCCCTGTTCACACCTCCCAGGATCACATTAACCCTTTCACATGGGCAGGAGCGGCCTAACGCCAGCTGCGGCAGCTGGCGCCCCAGGCAGGTGGCACGATCGCCGCCCCCGCCTGCTCAGCTGTCAATGGCCGTGACGTCATCACAGGGTGCCCCGTGACGTCATCATCGGGAGCCCGGGGCAGCGGGCTCTAGGCAACTGCCTAGTTCGCCTAGGCTCACGGGCCGCCCTTGCACAAGGGAGCTCCTGTTTGGCTAATTATATGCCACATTCCCTCAATTTTTTCCCAGCAACGCTGCTATCAAGGTGACAGTCCCCTAGCCTGTAAGACTGGGCTCCATTGATTGTCCCTAGATGTTTGCATACAGTACCTAGCCCACAACTGGGGGGCTCGAGGCAATACAGATAAGAAATGCAGAGGGGAAAAGCCGACAACATCAAGCTCCCACTGCAGCCTCATCTCCTCCTCGCCCACTGCAAAGTCTCGGCGGGCTGGGTCCTCCAGTAGTCTGAGGAGTAAGGTGTCGGCCTTGGAGCCTGGGCCTTCGCTACACAGCGGCGCGATTTGCCGAGCCGTCCCCAGGAGCAGAATGCAATGTTCCCAGCACTGAGCCAGCTGGGCTGATGTGTGGGTTCCCGGGACAGCACGAGATCAGTCATACCAGGACGATGGGTATTTTTAGGGCCCAGGAGACCTCACGAGCCATAGTGCTGGGCTCCTGCTGTCCATGCCTGCCTACGTTGGAAGCCTCTCTGCTCAACGGCACCTCCTGAATCCAGCGCTTTGCGCCCGGCCTCCCTGAGAGGGCACCTTCTCTCGGGCTGCGGCGGGAGCCTGCGAGCTCACACGTCTCTCAGCCCTCATGCCAGCTCTGAACTGCACCCCAAAGGGACAGATCTGCTCGGCTGCGGCCTGTGCAGAGGAATTCCTGCAGAGGGAGCCATTCTGCACCCGGCTGCGTGATCACAGGCCAAAACTTGCATGCCACGTGGTGCCCAGCTGAACCGTGCATTCATGCTAGCTCCTTTGCCCTGGAGCAGCATGGCGCTGGGCTGCACCACAGCATGGCGGGCGGGGGGGTGTCCCCCAGGGTCTTGGCACTTCTCACAGCCAAGCTACGTTCCGGGCCAGTTCCACGCTGGATTGCGGGGTGGACTGTCACAGCCTGGCATGATCCCACAATTCACCTGGCACCAGTGGGATTTGCCAGACACTCCCTGGCAGCAGGCTTCCCTGTAAGCTGAGTGCTTGGGCAGCCGCCCAGGGGAGACTGCAATGCCACACAGCTGATTAGCAGAGCACCCACCGCCAGCAGTATGTGTTTCTACTAGGGGGTGCACATCCGCACATGCCTCGGTGCACCTTACAAAATTTATTCTGCACATGGATGGAAAAAAGTAGAGGGAACAATGCTTGGCATTGTCTCCGATAATGGTGCAGAGAGGACCTGACGCTGGCCAGTTTAAGAGAAGACCGTTCCCTAGGCCTAATCGTACAGCGCAGACCAAGTCTAAGTCAGGAAGCCAGCTGGAACTGTTTCTCCAGGGCTGGCTGGGGAGAGCCGACAGGTAAAGAGTGCAATCACCCGCTGCTGGGCGTGCCAAGGGCTGGGAAAACAAGTGGCCATGAGTCACCTTGCTCCCTGTGGGATGAGGCGTTCAGGCAGCAGACGGCTTTTCACAGGCTGGCTGTCTCCTCCCAGGCACACAAGCGCCTTGCAGACTATTTGGTCTACCCAGTTGCCACCCAGGCAGAGGACTGGGCTGCCCTAACATATCCCATGCACTATCCCCGGCAGGAATGGGGAAGAAACATGGTCTGGGGGTGCTAAGGAGCTAAACGGGGACTCCAGAGATCTGGATTCAGTCCCTGGCCTCAGCTGCTGACTGCACGGAGCAATTCCCTCCCTCTCACTGTCTCAGTGGCCCCATTTGTATGGCAACAACGCCTAGGAGCCCCAACCCCAGCCCAGAGCCGCCCTGTACAAACACAAACAACACAGAAAGGCCCTGCCTCAACCACTCACAATAAAACAGGAGTAGAAGATTCCTGGCCTCACAGGGAACCATTATGGCTCATCCACTCTGACCTCCACAAAGCACAGGCCAGATGACTGTTAAGGGAATGTGGATTGGATATATGGACAGTAAGATGGATAGAAAGCTGGCTGGAAGGTCGGGCCCAGCGGGTAGTGATCAATGGCTCGATGTCAGGATGGTGGTTGGTTTCTAGCTGAGTGCCTCAAAGTTCGGTTTTGGGACCGGTTTTGTTCAACATCTTTATTAATGACCTGGATGAGGGGATGGATTGCACCCTCAGCAAGTGTGCAGATGACACTAAGCTAGGGGGAGAGGTAAACACGCTGGAGGAAAGGGATAAAGTCCAGAGTGACTTAGGCAAATTGGAGGATTGGGCCACAAGAAATCTGATGAGGTTCAACAAGGACAAGTGCAGAGTCCTGCACTTGGGACGGAAGAATCCCAAGCATTGTTACAGGCTGGGGACCAACTGGCTAAGCAGCAGTTCTGTAGAAAAGGACCTGGGGGTTACAATGGGTGAAACGCTGGACATGAGTCAACAGTGTGCCTTTGTAGCCAAGAAGGCTAATGGCATACTAGGTTGCATGAAGAGGAGCACTGCCAGTCGATCCAGAGATGTGATTATTCCTCTTTACTCGGCTCTGGTGAGGCCACATCTGGAGTATTGTGTCCAGTTCTGGGCCCCCAATTAAAGGAAGGATGTGGACGCGTTGGAGAGTGTCCAGTGGAGGGCAACCAAAATGATTAGGGGGCTGGAGCATATGACCTACGAGGGGAGGCTGAGGGAGTTGGGTCTATTTAGTCTGCAGAAGAGAAGAGCGAGGGGGGATTTGATAGCAGCCTTCAACTTCCTGAAGGGAGGCTCCAAAGAGGCTGGAGAAAGGCTGTTCTCAGTAGTGACAGATGGCAGAACAGGGAACAATGGTCTCAAGTTGTGGTGGGAGAGGTCCAGGTTGGATATTAGGAAAAACTATTTCACTAGGAGGGTGGTGAAGGACTGGAATGGGTTACCTAGGGAAGTAGTGGAGTCTCCATCCCTAGAGGTGTTTAAGTCCCAGCTTGACAAAGCCTTGGCTGGGTTGATTTAATTGGGATTGGTCCTGCCTTGGGGCAGGGGGCTGGACTTGATGGCCTTCTAAGGTCTCTTCCAGCTCTATGATTGTATGAGTGCACCAAACAATCCCTGCTTCCAGCCCATATCTGATGGTTGAGCTAGCACATAGACTCAATGCTAGCACATTGGCTGTACAGAGTCCAAGTGACAGAGAATCCGCCCTGTTCCTTGGTGAGTTGTTTCAGTGGTTAATTCCATTCCCTGAATGTATGAAGCTTCAGCCTCCTGCCTTCAGATCAGGATAAATGCACTAACAGCAAGGTGTTTGAGAAATTCTGGCAGTCTCAACCTGAACTGTAGATTTGGGCTACTGTACCTCTCTAAACTCAGCTTGGAAGCAGCAAGCTAGAGAGATGTCTAACTCATTCTGAGCTGCGATTCCACTTAGGTTGATGTCCCAGTCTAAGCTAGGGTGACCAGATGTCCTGATGTTATAGAATAGTGGTCTCCAACCTTTTCAATCACGAGATCACCTTTGAAATTTAAGTGCAATCCGAGATCTACTTCATACCCAAATACCCTTGCCAGGCCTCTTTTGTACCCCTTCTCCGAGGCCCTGCCCCTGCTCACTCCGTCCTCCTTCCCTCCCCCATCCTCCCTTACTTTCACCAGGCTGGGGCAGCGGGTTGGGTGCAGGCTCTGGTCTTGGATTAAGGGATCTGGAGTGTGAAAGGGGCTCTGAGCTGAGCTTGGGGCAGGCAGTTGGGGTGTCAGAGGGGGTTCTAGGTGCAAGCTCTGGGAGGGCGTTTGGATATAGCGGTACTTGGGGATAGGGCGGGGGCTTGGGGTGCAGAAGGAGGTTCATGACTGGCGTAGGGTTTCAGGATGTGGGCTCCAACTGGGCCCTGCTTACCTCAGGTGGTTCTTGGGTGGTGGTGCAGTGGGGCTAAGGCAGGCTCACCCCTGCCCTGGCCCTGCACCACTCCCAAAAGCAGCCAGCAAACCACCTCCATCCCAAGTCCTATTGTGCCCCCTCTCTGTTCTGTGGAGATAGAATACAGGGTGAGAGAGGGGCACCTTGACATCAGCACCCCATCCTCTCCCTCTTCTGCCCTGCACAGCAAACAGGAGGCTCCCGGGGGTGCAGGGAGGCAGCTCCCAGGCAAAGGGCAGGAGTTGCACAGCAGTAGGGGGAGGGGCAGCCGACGTGCCAGCACTTGATAGCCTCTTGGCCAAACCTGTCAAGATCACCTGTCAGAGGCTTCAAGATCTACCAGTAGATCCCGATCTCCTGGTTGGTGACCACTGTTATAGAACATTCTGATATTTGGGGCTTTGTCTTACCTTGACCAGGTGCCCTTTAGGCCTTCAATAGGGGGAGAGGAGAGGAGAGAAAAAAAAAAAAAAAAAGATGCACTCTTAACTGGTGGTAGCTAACAAAGTAAAATCCTATCACGAAAACCACATGCTGCCTTGGGCTTTCACTAGGATTTTAGCTAATATAAGTTAAGAACTCTCACTGAGAGAGACAGAGAGAGAGAGAAAAAACTGCCTTAGAGGTATCACGGGCCAAGTTAAGAAATCAAATCAAAGTCTTTCCCTCATTGCTTGCCTGCTATGATCCCAGGTCCCTTTAAAACAAAGCTGCACTGCCCTCTTGAATGCGACTCCAAGGGTGTTTAGCAACCCAGCAAAGAGGAGAAAATCATCAGTGTACATGGTGAACAAGGACATCTAGAAAACTTATTTTTAGTTCCACAGCTGTTCTTGGTGAAGCAACTGAGAAGGGAGGTGAAAACACACCACCAGACACACACACACACACACTCTCTCTCTCTGCCCTCTCTCTCTCTCTTCTGCCCTGCACAGCAAACAGGAGGCGCGAGAGAGAGAGAGAGAGCGCTTAATCATTTTAATGCAAATTTAAATGATTGGTTGACAGTGCAGAAGTACAGAGTTTGGTTTTACCCTCCAGAGATGTACAAGAGGGCAATGGAAAGTTACCCGCAGCACCCTGCAAAAATCTTTCACCTCCACACCCCCCGCCACGCACTACAAACATCCTTACGACTGGTTTCAAGTTATCGCATAGACAAATTGCCTCCCTTCCAAACAAGCTCCTTAAGCTACCTTCTTTATGCCACATCCCAATTTAGAGGGGAGCAACTAAGCTGCAGGAAACTAGCAAGATATCAACTGGCTTTTAACAACTTGTGTAACAAACTAAATGATGCCCAGTGCTAGTAAAGTGATTTAAGCCCAGCCATCAGCATGCCCAAAAACTTCAACTGGCCTTGTTTTTCAAATCACATACCCTCTGCCCCATTATGAAATCCTGACAACAGGGCTTAAATCACAGGACTATTGACACACCTTTATTTGCCTACAAAATAATTTGTCTGAAGACAGAGTTTGAAAGATTTATGAATGTTATAAGGGGCAGAACTGTCTGACAGCAGGAGGATTGGACTTCCAGTCCCATGTCCCAGTAGCATCCCAATCAAAATCTAGATTAGAATTTAGCTGCTAAATGTTAAGCTGTCTCTACTGAGCATGTGCAAACTGCAACTTTTCAAACAAGGCCTCACTTACAAAGTTGTTATACTAATTAGGGATATAAAAGAGTAGTTGATTAGTCAACTACCTGATAAGCCTAGGCTTAAAAGCCAGTTCTCCCCAGCACCCTCTCCGCAGCGCCACTCCCCCAGTACGGTGGGGAGCGCAGGGAGGCTGGCCCGACAGCAGGAGCCCCTGTCTCCAGGGTGTAGTTGGGACCCCCCACGGACAGCAGATGCTTCCTGCTGGGCCCCCCTCGCAAGGACAGGGGCTGCTGGACCCAGCGCGAGCTGGGACTGAGCAAGCCCAGCTCAGTTCCAGCTCACACCAGGTCCAGGATAGGGATGTTAAATTTAGATTAATTGGTAGGGCGCCTCCACCTTTGAAGTGTAGCAACAGCCCCAGGGCTACTGCTACACTTCAAAGGCAAAAGCGTTGCGGAAAGTCCGCTGCTGGCCCCGTGCTCCCCGCAGCATTTCAAAGTGGTAGTGCTGCATGGAGCCCAGGGTTAGCAAAGGAGTCCCCAGATGGCCCTGGGCTGCAAGTGGCATTTCAAAGCAGCAGACCCCGGGGCTCCACGTGGTGCTGCCACTTTGAAATGCCACGTGCAGTCCGGGGCCAGCTGGGGAGCCCCATGCTGCATGTGGCGTTTCAAAGCGGCAGTGCGTGTACAGCCCAGGGTCAGCTGGGGACTCCCATGCTGACCCCAGGCTCCCTGTGGCACTGCCACTTTGAAGCACCTCCTCTTCTTCCCCTCTCCCCCACTGCCTCTTTCTGATAGAGACAGCAAGGGGGGATGGGGGGGAGCGACTAGTCAACTAGTGTGTTGACTGTCCAATAAGTTGTTCACATCCCTAGTCCAGAGCTACCCCCACTGCAGCTCTGCAGTTTAAATGCAGGCTGTCTGCATGGCTACAATTACCCGCCTCTAAACACCCTCAATACTAATACTGGAAGATTTACCTGGAGCTGCTGGGGTCCTTAATTCATTTTTGTTTTTTGGAAAATAAAATGACAATGTCCATGCTTCATTTAAGTCATTGCTCTGGGATGGGGGTGAGGGGGGTCAGTCTGCAGGCTTCCCCAGGGACAGAGGGCAACCCCAGCCCTCTCTCACCGCAGCAGCTTGGGGTCAGGTGAGAAGTGACTCGCCATGGCCGCTGCAGTGCCAATGGGCACAGCTGGGAGAGGGGTGTATGTCGTCCAGCTGGAGCAGGTCCAGGTTCATCTGCCTCCCGTCTCCCCGGCCAGAGTGAGGAAGGCAGCAAACCGTGCACTTTCCCCTCACTCCCTGACAAAAGGGAACAGCCAGCAATGTCCCCATATGAATTAAGGGGGAAGGGAACTTCAGTCCCCACCCATCTGCACACCTAAAGGGCACCTGGAAGGCTCAGGACAGGCCTGCCTCCAGCCGGCCCCTTTCACCTGCCTGAGGATTCCATCTCTTTTCTGTATGGTTCTATGAGAAGCAATCCTATTGCAGGCACATCCCATTGTCCCGCTACAACCAAACCCTGATTTTGCTGTACGGTATGATAAGAACGTTGTATACTGAATTGGTAGGTCCTAGCTCGTACCCCACCCCCTCTCTCTAGATAGCTATCACTATTAGGGGTGTGTTTTTAACTAGTAGTTATACCACATAATCCCAGCGTAGAAACCATGAGATTGGTATAAAACAGGGCAATAATTTTTTGCCAGAGGCCACTTCAGAAATTTTTCAAGTGGCCCCAGGCTGAACAGGAAAGGGTGTGGCATCAAGTGGAAGGGGTGGTGCCCCACCCCCAGACAATGATTGGTCTGGGGGTGAGGGAGTGCCTTTGCCCTGCCACGGTCCCCCTAAGGAAGGAGTGAATTCTCTGGCAACAACAGAAGGACTGGGTTATAGGGACCTGACAAAATGAATCCCACCAGGGAGGTGACCAATGGACCTACACTGATCTCTTCTTCGTCATCACTGGTCTTCCTAATGCCATTGGGGACTCTTGCGTCTTATTAAATCTTCAGCTGTCTTTGTTCTGTGCCATAAGCCACTTACTACCCCCACACTTATATCCCATCAGCCTCTCTCCTAGGCTAAGAGATTCTCTGATTAATGGCTTTTCTGGTGCATCTCTCCTGTAACCTTGTTAGTTCTTTATGCTGCCACAGAACCAAATGTGTGTCCTGGCAGCAGTTTGCTAAGAACATCAGCCTACTTGGTAAGGAGGGACATGTCCAAACAGGACTGAAGTGTGCCATGGCAGTCCCACATACACTCCCTGCTCAACCAAGAAAGAGTTAAAAAAAACCCACAAGCAGCCCTCAAGGAACATGGAACTATCCCTTCAGAACACGAGAAGGTCCCTGGGCATAGTGGTTCCCCAGTCCTCAGAGTGATTCAAGCAATAGGGGCTCGATCAACCCTGAGCTCAGCACAGCCTGGGGAGGATAAGACTTTGCACCAAAGGATCTAAGGTCTTTTGCATCTGGTTTGTGCAGACCTAGGATCCCAGCAAGAAGGAACGTCCGGAAGGGAAGAGGCTGCACGCATACAGGGTGGGACGTCCTCGGTCTTGCTCCTTGCCCAGCTTTGCATCGTCACCGCACACCAGCCACAAAGGTGCCCCACAAACACCCCACACTCCAGGGTGACTCACTCTCCAGGGAGCCCCTGTGCGGGGAGGAGGGGGAAGCAGCAGCACCGGATGCACGGTGGTTCTTATGAATCGGGACAACCAGGGCAGAGGATCACTCCGTACCCAGATGCGGGGATTTGTGCCTGCTGCTGCGCAGAGCTCTGCAGGCCAGCCCTCCCGGTGTGCAAAGCCTGCCAGCAGCTGTGCCCCTTTCCCCACACTGGCGATCTGTCTGGCCAGGACCCTCTTCCCTCCCCACCCCGCTGGGTCACCCTCTCCCAGGGCAGTGCAGCCTGGCATTGGAGGGACCCCCACCTAAAAGCCTCCCCCGTCCTGCCAGCTGCTGCTCGCAGGGCGGCGGCAGAGTGGAGGAGGCTTGGTGTGCTCCCCCTGCCTCCAGGCCAATTAGGGCCTGGGGGAGGGTAGCAGCAGGGCCTCCGCAGGCCGGATTCACCTGCTTAAGGGGCCGGGATCCAGCCCACGGACACCCTTTTGCCCACCGCTGGTATAAAAGGTGACATATACATACTTAGGTCTAGAAGAATGATTGTCAGTAAACGTCAATTTCAGTGTAGTTACACAAAAACAAAGGGAAAAAAATTCAATCCATCAGGACTGAAGTGTCTAGATAGGCAGAATCCCAGAGAGTCTACTTCAGAGCCTGGCAGTTTGATTTAAGGGTGGTCACTTTGTGTTTTAATGGTTACTACTCTGTAAACGTGTCAGCATCTCCTGTCACTGATAAGAATCTGGCCCATCCCAAAAATGTCCTGTAACTGTGCAAATTTACACCAATATAATCAAACACGCTTAAAACCTATCATGTTGCACAACTATCCACCTTTAAATGGATAAAAACTGAAAAAATGCTTAAAAATAAACATTGATTGTATCCACTGAAGTTATATTTAAAAAGCATTGAATTCTGTCAGTTGCACTGGTATAGCTCATTCCCATGCAAGAATAAACTTGTCACTGCATCTGCACTGCAGAGGATGCACGGGGAGATACCACTTTTGCAGCACAACTCTTTTCTTTTAGATGCAATAAAACAGTAAGAAAATTATCCCCCCCCCCCCATCAGTGTTATTAACAACCTTAGATGCATCATTTTTAAGAGTCTAGCTTGATTTTCCAACATTTCTGCTCTCCGTTGACTTCCTGAGTTATTTAAGGTAGGCACCTGTTTGGCCCCTGCCACAGACGTTTGGATACCTCACAATTTTTAGTGTATTCACAACCCCCATGAGGCAGGGAAGTGTCGCTGTCCCATTGTCCGGGAAGCGAGAACGGAAACACGAAAGTGGAGTAACTTGCTCTAGGCCACACAGGAAGTCTGACTGAAGAATGAGACAGGTCTCCACCCCAGCAGCAACATCTACACAGCTACTTCGAGTCCTGCAGCAAGACTCTGAGTCAGCTGCCCCAGGGTCTGGGACTCACTGATGGGGGTTTTGCACAATGCAGACATACCCTAAGCCACAGGGTAAAAGGCAAGGCCCTCTCCTGGCTCACTAACTGGCTGAAAGACAGAAAAAGGATAGCAATAAGTGGTCGGTTTCTACCATGGAGAGGGCCCCAACGCTCTGTACTGAGACCCCCATGCTGCTCGACTAGGGACATTAGAAATTGTTTAATTTAATAGTCATGTAACTGCACCAAATCTTGGCAGTTAGATGATTATTTGCTGGTCCATGGGGGTGGAGCCAGCAGCCATTATGCTCCCAGCCGCACTCCTGGGGAGCCCCCTGTCACCTCTCTGCTGCACCGAGGCTTGAAAGCCAGCTCCCCAAGTGCACTGGCTCCCGCTGGCCTCCCTTACCCTCGACACTGCTGCAGCATGTGGGGGAGGGGGGAGCGGGAGCTCCGTGGGATCCGGTGCTCATGGGGAGCTGGCTTAAAAGTCCTTTATAACTACAGCAGGGCTACTCCACACGCAGCCCGCGGGCCGTTTGTTTGCGGCCCACGGTGCAGTTTGGGTTTACGCAGGGCTCAACACGCGGCCTGCGGGTGGGATCCTTTGAACATGGACTCCACTGGGAACACGCTCCACAATGGCGAGGCGTCTCCTAGGCGGGGTGAGCACTGAAAGACACAAGTGGATGGGCTGGCTGGAACAGAGGGGTACAGGGTGTCGGCGTTTTAGCTCCCAGGAGGAGGTGCCGGGAGTGCCGGGGCATTGTGTGAAAGAAGCTATTTGCATATACATGCAACCACACTGAAGTTGCGGCCCTTGGTAAGTATCATTGTGGCCCCCGGGACTTCCAAAGTTGAGTAACCCTGACCTACAGCAAACAGCTGTGTAGTAATTTGGCCTCCATTCCCCCTCCGCCGTGCACACTTTCTGCTTGAAGTTATCTGCAGATGCGAAGCACAGAGATCAAACAACCAACCACCTTCTCGCCCCCTCCCTAATTACTGCTCCAAGCCCACGACCGATGGCACTATCTCCATCTGAGGACTCCCAGGGTAGCCCTGGTGCCTAGTGCTCTCCAAACCCACCAGGGCCCCCTGGAGCTGTGAGGAGACCAGAGCAGATGAAGAGAATAGCTTCCAGCCTTAGGACATAAAAAAACAACCAATGTTAAAAATCATGTAATGGGGTAACTGTGTAACCACTGAAAATCTCGGCAGTTACACAGTTACCTGCAGCGAAGCCTCCCTGGGAGCGGGGCCACCAGCCCCTGCTGGCCTGTAACTGACACAGTTATCTGTTAACTGATGAGTCACATACTCAAGCCTGCTTTGTTCACTGCACCCCGTTCTGCCTTCCCATCCTCCAAACACTGATAGAAAAGCTGGGAGCAAGGTAGGGTTTCGTTGTGCGCGTGTGCGCACTCTCCTATGCACACAGGGTCGAGACAAGACTAAAACTAGGCGTGGCTCTGCAGGAAAAGCCGGTCTGGAAGGACCTTCCTGGCTGAAAACAGGGGAGTTGGTTTCCTCCGGAGCAGCAAGGAGCAAGGTGCAGCGGCCACAATAGCAGGGAGTGAGCGGAATGAGAACAGACTGTTATCCCCACAGCAGACTGGGTCACCCTGAGCTTTGGAGGCCTCTTACCAGATGCTCATATACTGTCAAAGAGGCCCCTACAGGGGCTTATCGTACACACTAGGGATGTTAAAGACTAGTCAACTATCTGATAAGCCTTTGCTTATGGGATAATCTTTTGACTAGTCGATATCTTCCCCCCCCCCTTGCTGCCTCTATGAGATAAAGGCAGCAAAGGGGGGGGGAGAGGAGAAGGGGTACTTCAAAGTGGCAGTGCTGCACAGTGGTGCTGCCACTTTGAAACCTCAAGGTGGCCGCCTCTGCGTGATTCAAAGGAGCAGCCCTGGAGCCCAGGGTCAGATGGGGACTTCCCAGCTGATCCCGGGCTCCTTGCGATATTTCCCCAGAACCCAGGATCAGCTGGGGAGTCTCCAGCTGACCCCGGGTTCCAGGGAAGTGCCCCAGGCTCCTAGCAGCATGCAGCGTAGCATGGAGCCCGGGATCAGCGGGTGACTGAGTCCCCCGCTGACCCTGGGCTCCATGGCTTTGGAATGCACAAGAGCCCCCTCTGGGGACTCTTGTGCATTTCAAAGCAGGCACGCCACATGCAGCCTGGAGACAGCAACCCGCAGGGGCTCTTATACATTTCAAAGGAGGAATGTGGAAGTGCCTATAGACTAGTCGATGGAAATTCCATCGACTAGTTGACTACTCAGTTAACCGCATTTTAACATCCTTAGTACACACACTCACCTCCTCTCTCCCTGACTGTTCCTGCCCCGGAGAGCTGATGATTTTAAATTGGCCAGAGACAGGGAAGACAGTTACTGCTATAGTTAACACATGGGAGGGAAACTGAGGCACAAAGCAATGATGTGCCCAGTCCCACAGGAAGCCTGTAGGACAACCAGGACTTGAAACCTGAATTTCCTTCTTCCCAAAGCCAGAGCTTTAAGTCAGGGAGTAGGGTAATGGCTAGGGCCAGACACCTGGGTTCCATCCCCAGATCAGCCCCTGAACCTACCCTGTGACCCTAGGAAGTCACTACTCCTTTGTTTCCCTTCCTACTTTCCTCCACCTGGCCTATTTGGGAGCTCTTCAGGGTCTCTTACTATGCAAAGAACAGAGCCTAGCATGACAGGCTCGATACGCTGCCATAATAGGAATCCCGGCCCCATGTACTTTGGAAATAGAGATAGAAACTACCAGAAAATAAACCTGCTGATGCGTTCAGTTCTACTTCTTTTCAGTACCTCACGCTTCTGAGTGGAGGCGAGGGTCTCTGCAGCAGGCAAAAGGCATGTTTGCAAAGTTAATGCCAGGCAGGGAGGGCAGGAAGAGCTTCCCCACCACACCCAATGGCCAGTGCTCTTCTAACAAAGGAAAGACCGGGCCACACCCCTGCACTGTTTCTGCCCCTTTTCCTCAGAGGCCAGTGTTGGGTTTTTGTTGTTGTTCCCCACATGGGATGTTGACCAGACAAGACACTGGCCTGCTTTCAACCTTCATCTCCCGGTTTCCCATGCCTTTTGTTCTTGATCCAGAGAGCTGCTCCAATGAATTCCTAAAGCCGATTCTTGCATCAAACTTCTCCCCTCCCATCAGAAGCCAGACATTTATATATCCCTCTTCGCACATGGTGAGAGGAGACCAGTTCATTAGATTGCCCACATCGACCAGTTTTAATGCAGTGTCCTTTGGGTCCCACTTAGCCTTGTAAAATCCTGGATTGATTTAAGTGCGGGGGTGGTGAGAAGAATTTGGGACGGCAGAGCCCAGCTTTTGTTTGATGTACCGCCCAAGAAGGTCTGCAGTAGGTAAATCATTGTTCTTTTCCAGAGACCCCCTTAAAAAAAAAACCCACACATCAAAACATGCAGCCACCCAGCCGCTGGGGGAAATTGCAGCTGCTTCCCTCAAATCCTTCCACACCTGGTTTCCAGGCTGCAGCCCATGGAGAAAAGCAGGGCTAGGAGACCTGGATTCTGTGGACAACCAGACAGCAGGCCTTCAGACCTCTCTCCCCACAGACCTTAAACATTCACTGCGCGTGGGGGACCCCAAACACCACTAGGGATGTTAGCTATCGGGTAACTGAATAGTTGAGTTACCACATGAATTCTTATCAGTTACATGAATATTTGTTAGTCCCCGAGGGTGGGGCCGGTAGCCAGTGAGTTCTGGCCCCACTCCCAGATAATCCCCTGCCCATCCTGTCCTGCGGCCTCTATGTCAGAGGCAGCAGCATGGGGTGCCAGGTAGGAGCCGGTTCACAGGGGGAGCCAGTTTAAAAATCAGCTCCCCACACAGTCCAGCTGCCTCGCAGTACTGCCTCTGACACAGAGGCTGCTGCAGGGGGAGGAGGAGCGGGGGAGACGGCCACAAAGGAGCCTCTAGCCATGGCAGCCCGGGCGGTTAACAGACAAAGGCTGATCCAGAAGCAGCCTCTGTCCATGGGGAGCCCAAGCTCCCCGCGGACAGGGGCTGCTCTGCCTCCCATGGAGCAGCCTCTGTCTGTGGCGAGCTAAGGCCCGCCATGGACAGAGGCTGGTCCACCAGCAGCCCCTGTCTGCAGGGAGCCCGAGTTCCCCGCAGACAGAGAGGTTGTAGACGTTTTAGACACAGGCCTGGTCTACAGTACAGCAGAAGTTTGAAGAAAGAGACATAGCTGGAGTTGACGCATCTTAAATTGCATTTCCACGCCGTCCATACGACGGGAGGCCAACAGAAGTAATCCATCCCGCTGTCTTCCCTTACTCCTTGTGAGGAGCAGGAGTACTGGAGCAGGCAGGGGTGCCATCTGGGTTCAATTTGGTTGATCTATACTAGACCCGATAAATCAAACCCAGGAAGATCGACCACTGTAGCCTCAATCTTCTGTGTAGTGTAGATGCGCCAACATGTTTATTTTAAGTTAAGGATCTGAAAATAGCTCTTTGTTTTACATGCCAGAAGTGAATTATATTATAGTAAACTGACAGATCTACCCGGCATTGCCCAGTAGTGCTGAAACAGAACTACCCCAAATGTCTGTTTCATCTCTTTTCTGCAAGGTTTATTGAGAAGCAATCCTATTCCAGGTTCACCCTATGTTTATGGCTCATCTTGGTTCAGTCTCTTTCAACACTGGCTCAGTTATGTCAGTTGTGAGGACTGTACTTGCTCTGGTGATTCTGTCTTTTCTGTTGGGTTTTATGAGAAGCAAACCCATTCGAAGCACATCCCATTTTCCTGGCACAACCAAACCCTTACGTTGCTTTTAGTTATGATAAGAGAAAGCTATATCCCAAATTTGGCAGCCCCAGCTCTTACTGTTTAGGAGGAGTTCTTGATCAAACAGAAAGAGACAGACAGACAGACACACACTCTAAAATACACAGTAGATAAAAATTACACCTTGTTCAAACAGGGAGGTAAATTAACCGAAGGCTTACCAAGGGATGGGGCAGATTCTCCATCACTTACAAGGCTTTTCTATTCAAGACTAGATTCCCTTCTAAAATCGCATCCTGTAGCGTGATTAGTAGTTACAGGCTTGATGCAGGAATCTCTAGGTTAAATTCCCTGCTCCACGTTCTATAACCGGCCAGACTTAGGTTCTTTTGCAGATTTTCACCTAGATCCCATTTTCAAAAGTGACTTCAGCACTTTTCAAAATCTCACCTTTTGACAATCACAAGAGTCCCTTCTGGCCTGAAAAATCACTCTTGCGATACCTGAAAGCAGCAGAAGACAGGTGTCCTCACTTCTCGCAGAAGAAATACAAAATTCTACTTGGAACTTGTTTTTAAAAGGGTCTTTGTATTTGAGGCTCTGCATCCACCTCACCAGAGCTTTTCAGCTCACTGCACACCGGAACCAGGCAGATTGCCACCCCTCACCCATCTCCACAGTGGCAAGATGTGTGTGTTTAAAACATTTGCTGTCTCAGCTTTGCTCCCAGCCTGTCCGCGTCTTACTCCAATTACAAGCCATGTTCACAACTGCTGCTCGGACTGCTACAGGGGACGGTGGAGAAATAACCCCCCCCCGCAAAAAGTCACAAAATAGTCTTGTGAAGTGATCCCTGTAAGCTGGGCGCTTGGGCAGCCATCCAAGAGAGAGCCAAATGCTGCTCAGCTGATTAGCAAAGCGCCCACAGCCAGCAGCATGTGTTTCTACTGGTGGTGCACATCCACACATACCTTGGTGCACACAACGAAATTTATTCTGCCCATGGATGGAAAAAAACTTAGAGGGGACATTGGTCTTGAGCAACTCTAAATCCGATACGTAAAGTAAGAGCCAATCTGCAATCGAAAAAGGTGGCCAATGTTACTTAGTACTCTGAAACAGGAATTCCCTATTACCTAGCATGTCTGAATTAGAGGCAGCCTTCTTCAATGCACCAAAAAGCCTCTGTTATCCTGCAGATGTAAGCCAGGAGTCATTTCAGCCACATGCACAGAGTGAACATGCGGTAACAGCAAGACACAAGAAGTAATTCTTCCACTCTACTCCTTGAGGATCAGGCTTCAACTGAGCACTTCAGGAAAGAACTGGATAAATTGGAGACAGTCCAGAGAAGAGCAACAAAAATGATTCAAGGTCTAGAAACATGATCTTTGAGGAAAGACTAAAAATAAAAGGGAGGGGTTGTTTAGTCTGGAGAAGACTGAGGAGGGTGGGGGACTAGATAATACCTTTCAAGCGCATAAAAGGTTGTCACAAGGAGGAGGGAGAAAAGTTATTCTCATTAACCTCTGAAAATAGGGCAAGTAGTAATGGGCTTAAATTGCAGCATAAGAGGTTAAGATTGGACATTAGGAAAAACTTCCTAATGGTCAGGGTGGTTATACACTGGAATAAATTGCCTAGGGAGGCTGTGAAATCTCCACCATTGGAGATTTTTTAAGAGCAAGTTAGACAAATACCAGTCAAAAATGGTCTAGATACTGGCAGGAGTAAGAATGGATGCAGGGGGCTGGACTAGATGTCCTCCTGAGGTCCCTTCCAGTCCTAGGAGTCTCTGATTCCAGGGAGCATCCTCCAGAGACAAACACATCAGCAAATCTACCACCCTCCAAACTTTTTTTTGCCAGGACACCAACACATGACTCAACAACGTGCGTGGAGATCCCCGTCTTTCAAGATGACCAGTGTGTATCCTGGTTTTCAGGTAACTCCCCTGTTACCTTGTACTTCGAGTGAAAGCTCTGTGGGAGAGGGGTCCTATCTTTTTATGCTGTGTTTGTACTATACTTAGCACAACCGGACGCGAGGGCCTTGCCTGGAGCTGCTAGGCATTACAGTAACCTTCTATAGAGAGAGAACAAGATTCAGAACACGGCTGAATGGTCGGTCTAGCACCTTGCTATAACAACAGGGCTTAAAGCAACTTTATTCCAGCAGAGACAAGGAAAATTTAGACACGGAGACTGTCGCCCATCAGGGGTTTAGGAAGTTTGAGGATCTTCTCCTGCCTTTAATCCTCGCTCCACAACAGTCTCAAGAGCAGTTCCAAAACTTAATTGTGATTCTGAGTGTCAACCCTGTCTATTATAAATCGCTGTGGAGAGGCTTGACAGAAGCAGTACTTTGAAACGGAAGTATTTGACTGTTCCAGAGGTATGGGGAATCCACTAGTTTGCCTGGCGAAGCAGAGGAATTGGAGTTGTAAAGTTTTGCAAATCCCAAGTGCAGAGGTCTGGGTGCTGGCAGGGAGCAGAATCCTCACCCCCCGAAAGCAGACAGGCTGGTAAGAGTTATGAAACAGCTCTCCCTCTTGCTGAACAAGGAGGGGTCCAAAAGAAGAGACAGCTCATCAAAAGGCTGCACTCCCCGGAGGGAGTCCTGGATTTGGTTCGCAACACAGGCATGCACATGCAAGTGATGGGGGCACCTGCACATTTTGAAAGGCAGCCAGAAAACACAACAAGTCCTTCTCCCTTCTTTAGGAGAGTCACAAGTCACCACTTAACTTGCGCAAGGGAGCCCAGCAAAGCCTTTGATTTCTGCAAAAGCCAATCCCTGCTTGTCTCTTATCGCTGCTCCTCTTACCCCTACACCAGGGGTGGGGAACGATTTTGGGTTGGGGGCCGCTGACCCACAGAAAAATTAGTTGGGGGCGCACGCAAGTGAGAAGAAAAAAGAAACAAACCCTCACTGACATGACCCTGACTGAGAAGGAGAAAGACACTCCCTACATTCCCCCTTGCACACCAGAGCCAAGGGGGGCCAAGGCTCGTAGATTGTGTGTGCTCCAGCCCCAGGGGGAGGCATGGTGTGGGGGAGGCTGGAGTGGCAGCGCAGGCTTCCCAGTGCTGGGAGGGAGACCCAAGCCTCAGGACAGATCCAGGCAAGCTGGGGGCTGCATCCCCCCAGGCCTTAGGTTCTCCACCCCTGCCCTAAACAAATACCATGGGGCTTGCTTAGCAAAACACCCTCTGCATCCCAATGCTCCCACAAATCAGTTACAGTCATTTATCATCCCCATCGCAAGCTGGCATCCAGCGGGGCTTGTCACAGCAAATCACAGTTGTTTTGTGCACAATGCACTCTGATTCAAGAGATCTGGGTTTGAATTCCCACTCCCACCTGCCTAAGGCAACCTTGGGCAAATCTTTGCTGTGCCTCAGTTTTCCTATATGGAGGTCAGTGTGCATAAGCCTTCCTTCCTCTCTTGGAACACAGATTTTGTAGCAAGATAGAACATCGTACTGGGATGGCTACCAATGCAGGCAAAACACAGGTGCGGATGCAATTATCCTTGTCTAAATGGCTTAAGGCTTCTTCAGCATAGCAGAGAAAGGTCTAACAAGACTAGTGGCCAAAAAGCGAAGCTAAGCAAATATGAATGGGGAAATAAGGAACTTTTTGTAAACAGTGTCAGTAATCATTGGAATAACTTCGTATGGTTTGAAGTCAATGTTCCCTCTAATTTTTTTTTCATCCATGTACACAATAAATTTTGTTATGTGCACTGAGGCATGTGTGGATGTGCACCACCTGTAGAAACAGACACTGCCAGCTGTGGGTACTCTGTTAATCAGCTGGGCAGCACCTGACTCTCTCCTGGGTGGCCCCCCAAACGTGCAGCTTACAAGGAACATTGGTTGTAGTGAATTCTCTGGCACAGGCCATTTTAAAATCAAAATGGGATGTTTTACCAACAGACCCATTCTAGTGTAGCCAGGGCTCTCTGCCGTGCATTATAAAGGAAATCAGATAGGATGAACACTAGGGATGTAAAAGAGTAGGTTTATTGGGTAGTCGAGTTGACTACTCGCATTTCCCCCCTGCTTGCTGCCTGTGTATCTCGGGGAAGAGTAGGAGCCAGTGCTGGGGTGAGTCAGCTTAAAAGCCAGTTTCTGCAGCACCATCTCTGCAGTGCATTGGGAGGGGGGCAGAAGTGCAGCGGCCCTGCCTTTTAAATGTAGTAAGAGCTGGGACAGTGCGGATGCAGTGCTAGCTGGGACTGAAGCAGTTCCGGCTTGTGCCGGATCTCGGACCTACTACCGCTATAGCTCTGCAGTTTAAATGTGGTAGGAGCTTGCACATCTGGCTCCTACTACATTTAAACTACAGCACCCCCTTATCAACTAACTGTGTACTCGATACAAATTGTATTGAGTACATGATTAGTCATTTACGCGATACTTAACATCCTTAATGACCACAGCTATACCTTTGGATCCATGAATGGACAGCATCTGAAAATTTCTACCCGAGACATAAATGGGACATTTTGCAAACAGCTCAAAAGCATACTGAATGTCAGGACAGTGATAGAGACGCAGCCGTGTCAGGACGAATTTGAGAAATAAATTGACCGAGGACTTATACTAATTAGATGTGGCAAAATACAGACATACGGCAGAGGTGGCAATGTCACACATTTGAAGATAGTAGTGCTTCCCACAGGAAATCTGAAATCATCTTCCAACTACCACAATGCATTATGTGTACTGGTTACCACTGTTCGTACCATCCTGAAGTTTTCTGGCAAAGCAGGAGTTATTTGAACAGCTGCTGCGGCCTCAAACCCAGTCACAAGAGAAGGATCAGCCATGCTCACAGTAAACCAGCAGCATTAGACAAGAATGCCTGACAAAAAGGCGAGGCGATAAGAAACAGGGAAAACTGCAGCAGCCCAGATAACCGCAGCCTGCCACTCTTCTTGCTTAAAGCCACAAATCAAAGTCAACCCTAAACCGCTTGGGAAAGAGAAACAGAAAGGATTGGTTTCAAAGTTATATTAACTCACCGACCTACTTAGAAACAAACAAGGCATCCAGCCAGTTCTGGTAAGCAAAGGTCAGGGTGGAAATGAAGGGATGAAACAGAAATTTACAGACGGATCAAAAATTACAAAGCCCATCGTGGACAACTTACTGAGAACTGGAAAGTGACACAGAGAATTCCTAAACTGGACGTGATTAAGTGGATTTTTTCTCCTCCTCCCACCTCTGAGCTAGCTGGCATTCAGAAGTAAGGCAGTTTCCAAAATACAGGATCCATTCCTGGGGTTACACCAGTGGTTAAGAATCAACAGTTCAATTCTTGGCTGTCACAGACTGACAGAATTTCTCCAGACCTCAGTTTTTGCTTCTGTAAAATGGGAGAACTAGTATGCCTCATCTCCCCAGCGGTGTTGGGAGGATACCTTGGTGTGCAACACACTTAAAAACAGCCTACCCAAATGCTAAAAATCCAGTGGAGGCTGGAAGTGTACTTGCAGCAAGTGCTAATTTCAGACTAACAGTCCCTCCACAGGAGCCAAGCCTGTGACCATCTGGCAGAAACAAAATGAAACACTACTCATGTCCATCAGGTATTGGTGTTTGGAAGCGCTTTGGCCGCTCCTCAGCCTGACTGGTGATCAGAAGCTAATGGCTAGGTTGCATTAAGAGGAGCATTGCCAGCAGATCCAGAGATGTCATCATTTCCCTGGTAAGGCCACATCTGGAGTATTGTGTCCAGTTCTGGACCCCCCACTACAAAAAGGATGTGGACGCATTGGAGAGGGTCCAGTGGAAGGCAACCAAAATGATTAGGGGGCTGGAGCATATGACCTATGAGGAGAGGCTGAGGGAGTTGGGTCTGTTTAGTCTGCAGAAGCAAAGAGTGAGGGGGGATTTGATAGCAGCCTTCAACTTCCTGAAGGGAGGTTCCAGAGAGGATGGAGAAAGGCTGTTCTCAGTAGTGACAGATGGCAGAACAAGGATCAATGGTCTTAGGTTGTAGTGGGGAGAGGTCCAGGTTGGATATTAAGAAAAACTATTTCACTAGGAGAGTGATGAAGCACTGGAATCGGTTACCTAGGGAAGTAGTGGAGTCTCCATCCCTAGAGGTGTTTAAGTCTCAGCTTGACAAAGCCCTGGCTGGGTTGATTTAGTTGGGATTGGTCCTGCCTAGAGCAGGGGGGCTGGACTTGATGACCTTCTGAGGTCTTTTCCAGCTCTATGGTTCTATGATTCTAAGCCTCTGGAAGGATGGGGAGGCATGTTCCTAACAGGAGCCCAGCCGCAGCAGGGCACGTGTGCTTGCCATTGAAGGCTGATGAAGTTCATCAAGAATGTGAGTATGCCAAGAGCAGCAGCTAAAAAAAGCAATCCAGGGGTGGCATGCGGTTAGAGGGGAATCCTTTCACAGAGTATTCTCTGTGCAAAGTGCAGCACTGGGATGAAGTGACAGGTTAACGATTGGAGGAAATTTCCTAGCATGGAGATCTAGAGTAGCCTCTCCCTGGTGAGGATAATTTACAAATGAAACCAAGCATCCACTATCTTCTGGGGACCTAAAGCCAATCTTGCACGAAGGTGTTCCTACTCTAAGAGACAGAGGTCTGAACGCTATAGAGAAATTAGCAAGACTGCACATGCTGAGATTTTCAAGGGGACTACTACAGGCCAGTCCTTAGGATTTATGGCAGTGATCACCAACCAGTCGATCGGGATTGACTGGTAGATCTTGGAGCCTCTGACAGGCGATCCTGATTGGTTGGACAAGAGGTTATCAAGCCCACCACTTCAGCTACTCCTCTCCTGCCCTTTGCCTTGGAGCTGTCCCCTCAGGAACCTCTGCTTTCTGTGTAGGGCAGGGGAGACAGAGGAGGGGTGCTGATATCAAGGTGCCCCCTCTCCCATCCTGTATCCTATCTCCACAGAGCAGACAGTGCACAGCAGGACTTGGGATGGAGTTTTCTGGCTGCTTTTGGGAGTGGTGCAGGGCCAGGACAAGGGTGAGCCTCCATTAGCCCCACAGCACCACCACTCAAGAGTCATCTGAGGTAAGCAGGGCCCAACTGGAGCCCACTTCCCAAAACCCTATCCCAGTCATGAACCCCCCTCCTGCACCCCCAGTCCCTGCCCTAGCCCCAAGCACCCCTCCATCCAACCACCCTCCCAGAGACTGTACCTAGAACCCCCTCTGGTACCCCAATGGCCTGCCCCAAGCTCAGCTCAGAGCCCCTCTTAGACTCCAAATCTCTTAATCCAAGACCAAAGCCTGCACCCCAATCTGCTGCTCCAGACTGGGGAAAGTGAGGGAGGATGGAGTAAGCAGGGGGGCGGAGCCTCAGAGAAGGAGCACAAAGGAGGCGAGGCAAGGATATTTGGGTCTGAGGTAGATCTTGGATTGCACTTAAATTCAAAAAGTGATCTCATGCTTAAAAAGGTTGGAGACAACTGATTTATGGGCTCTAGGCAATACTGTTAAACTGGTGCCCCTATACCTGAGAGCAGCCGGGGGAATGATGATTTTTAGAGATGTAACTTTATATTCTTCAGCAACAGAGTAATGAAATATTTTTAAAATAAATTTTAAAACTAAGGTCCTGTCAACTCAGTCAATTCAGAAACTGACAGTATCTACCTGGGGCTGGCAAATGCCTGTTAAATGGCTTCATTACCACTTGAATGACCTTTTCAGGGGTTTGATGTTTTGCTAATAGGTCTGGCAGGCTCTCACTTAAGTTAATTTGATCCTCTCTGCAGGAAGCAGAGCCACAGAACAGGGATAGGAAGAGGTGGGTGGGTGGACATTAAGATGCAGTGGTATCCCAAATTTCCAAGTGCTCTATGCAACTTCATATTCTGCATATGGGTAAGGATTGCCCTGGACTTTTATGAAAGCAGAAATAAGCTTGTTCAATCTCTACAAACTAGGCCCAACAGTTAGATTTCCCACCAGACCTACCCTAATTTTCCATGCTATCTATGATAACTGTCTAAAAAACCAGAAGCAACAACAAATTCTAGCTGCGTCAGTTTTCTGAGACGCTTTCCAACCAATCCAATTTTTGGAGCCCGTGTGGGGCAGGCAGGTGGGTCACTAGCCTTAGCTGGCCCTGCCCCAAACCCCTGCCAGTCTGACTTGGCCAGGAAGACCAGCAGGACCCCTCTGCCAGCTGAGCAGACAGTTAATCATTTAAAAGTTAAAAATTTTGATGTTTAATCAGTTAACTATTTAAATGCTTTTTAACATCCCTAATACACAGACCCCCCCATAGGACCTACAGACCATGTCCAAAATGTTCAAAGGGGTCTACACCTCCATTCAAAATTTCAAAAAAAGGTTATGCCATTAGAGAGTTGTCTGAAGTCAGATCTCCCACCACGTAGGTGTACGCAAGGTCTTTAGATGACACATTTTCGTCTTTGTGAATCAGAGGGCAAAGAGGGGAAAAGAAAACCTCACTTCACACTTCTAAAAATAATCCATGACCGCACAACTTTGTGTTCTGAAAACCTTCCTGTCCTTAAATCAATCGGGAGCCATACAGCGCAACCTGCTGTCCCCCAAAACAGCATCCACACAGTTCCTGGAATTGGGGAGGGCTAGCTGTTCACCATTTTCACCAGTATCCTTTCAGGATCTATTACCCATGCTCAGCCCAGCATCTATCCACCACCCACCCCTCTCAAATCTGGTTAGCGACATCCAGAAAGTTTCTACCCTGAACAATTAGCGTTTACCCACTTTCCCCACACCCACAGCACCAGTCCCACCTGGCTCCTTGCAGAGTAACCTGCTCCCTATGGGTGTGTCTAGATTACAGGGTTTTTTCGAAAAAACTTCCCATGTCTAGACTGTTGCTGCTTTCTTTCAAAAGTAAATCAAAAGAATGCGTCAGTTTTTTCGACCGTGGAAAACCTCGTTTTACGAAGAATAACGCCTTTTTTCAAAAGTGCTCTTTCAAAAAAAGGTGCTATGTAATGCAAACTGTGCTTTTTCAAAAGAGAGCATCCAGACTGCCTGGGTGCTCTCTTTCCAAAAAAAGCATCTTGCTTTTTCGAAAGTACTGGTTGTAGTCTAGACACTCTTTCGAAAGAGGCTTGCAGTCTAGACTAGCCTATCTGATCCTGGAGCAGCACATGTGCAGCACGTGATCCAGACCAGGTCTCCCACTGCCCTCCCTCAACTTCCCCAATGTACCAGCAAAGCGTTTCCCAGTGCCCGCCCCCTCCCCTGCTTCTCCCAAAGGGAATCCCGCTCCTGCCCCCTTCCTGCCCCATCCTGTGTCTTTCTTCCCCTTCTGACAGACAACGGCCTCCTGCCCTTGGCACCCCCTAAGTCCCACACAGCATGGATCAACTAGGTGTCTCTCTCCAATAAGACAATGCCCCCACCCCCCGCATCACCCAGCATAGGGGCCCTCTCTCTCCCACATCGCTCAGTCACGGGGTCCCTCTCCCCTGTGCGCTGCCCCCGCCCCCACTCCCACTCCGCATCGCTCGGCTACGGGGTCCCCCGCCCTGGCCCCACCCCGCATCGCTCAGCCGGGGTCCCGTCTCCTTTGCCCCCCACGGCCACTTACCTTTCTTCCCAGCGGTCCCGCCGCACCATCCCTACTCCGAGTGCGAGAGGGCGGGCAATTGACCTGCAAGCCCCCCGCCCCCTCCCCTTAGGCTTCTAGAGCTGCGCATGCCGGCGGGCGGGCGGGGGGCTGCAATGACAAGCGAGGGGGGGCTGCCCCGGCTTTGCACTGGGGGAACAGCAGCGGCCGGCGCCGCCGCGCTGGGCACAGGGCGGTGCACGGGCCCTGCGATGTCGCGAGACGGGAAAGCTGCCGGCCCCTCCCCGGGAGGCCTTAAAGGGGCGAGGCAAGGGTTGGGTCTGGGGCACTGCGGTGCAATGTCTGGGGCCATGCTGGGGGGCAGTGTCCGGGAGATGCTGGGGGGCGCGGCAGTGCCTGGGGATGCTAGGGGCAGTGTCTGGGGGTTCTGGGGGCAGTGTCTGGGAGATGCTGGGGGGAAGTGCCTGGGGGGATGCTGCAGTGCTGGAGCCTGGAAGGCCCATTGCTGAGCCAGGCACAGGGGAACCTGGTAGAGGAAGAAATTTGTGGGACCCATTGGAGAGCTGTTGGGCACTGCCTGGTGTGGGGGAAGGAGTGTCACCCTAGCCTGCTGTTAAATTCCAAGCCCAGCCTGTTTCCAGTTCAGTGACCCAGCAAACACTTTGCAGACCAGTCTGTGTGTGCCATACCATCCATCCCCTGTCTCTCCTGCCACAGGAGTCTGTCCCCCAGGTCACCTTTCCCCCACAGCCCAAGGCACTGGCAGAGAGGATAGAATCATAGAGCTGGAAGAGACCTTAGAAGGCCATCAAGTCCAGCCCCCTGCCCAAGGCAGGACTAATCCCAATTAAATCAACCCAGACAGGGCTTTGTCAAGCTGAGGATGCAGGCAGACCTGTCATTTGTTCTCTTGAATCGCAGCTTTCATTAAAAAAAGGGTGTGGAACCAGAACAGCAAGAGACTAAGGCCTGGGCTGCCCTAAAACTTTAAGTCAACCCAGCTGTCTTATGCAGGGAGAAATCCGCCCCACTGCATGCAACAGAAACAGCAGTGTCTGCAGAGAGCCTAAGCCCATGGATCTGAAAGGATGTCCACCCAAATATGACCCAGGTTGCCTGAGTCAGCTGAAAGCCTGCATTCATTGCTCTGAAAGGGGAGAGCTGGCCCCTAGCAACAAAATTCACTCATGCCAGCGCCGACACTTGAAACATCAGTGCTATTTTGCTGCTTGTTGGAGCCTCTCAGAAGAGAAGCATCATACAATGGTGGTCTGCCCTCATATTTCCCAAAGTGGTGGGGTGGAGGCACACCCCAAAAGAATTAGTTGGTTGAGGGAAGAGGAAGATACATGACAAGGGCCATACTGGGTCAGACCAAAAGTTCATCTAGCCCCGTATCCTGTCTTCCAACAGTGGCAAGTGCCAGGTGCCCCAGAGGAAAGAACTGAACAGGGAATCATCAAGTGATCCATCCCCTGTTGCCCACTCCCTGCTCCTGGCAAACAGGCTAAGGACACCATCCTTGCCCAGCTAGGCTAATAGCCATTGCTGGACCTAACTTCAATAACTTTATTTAGTTTGTTTTTGGTCTGTTATAGTCTTGGCCTTCACAACATCCTGTGGCAAGAAGTTCCATTGATTGACTGTGTGTTGTGCGAAGAAATATTGCCTTTGGTTTGTTTTAAACCTGCTACCTATTAATTTTATTTGGTGTCCCCTCGTTCTTGTGTTATGGGGCAGGGAGGCCTTTAACAATGAAGGTATCCCAGTTACCAAGCATACAAGTCTTTGTGCCTCTGGGGGAGATGAGTAAGAAAATCTGTGTGCATATATAGGAAGCCTCTGTGGGAGTTTCATTGTTTTTTCCATTATTCACATTTTTACTCCCCATCCTTCTCCCATCATAAAGATCTAGATAATTTTTTTAGGAGGGTTAGAAAATTAAAAAAAATTGATCTTCCCTCATTATCCTTTTAATCGTTTCCCTGGCACTTTCAATCTTCTTGGACAATAGACCAGCCGAAAATGTTCGTAGCATAGAAAATTACAGTGAAACTCAGGAAAGGATTGTAAAGGGCCTGGCGAGATAAGGTGTGAGCTGTTATATTAGAGACAGGCTGCCCTCTGGTGTGTTTCTAATGTACAGCACACCCACTGGGAAAAACAGAGCCCTGTCAAGGATGTTCTAAAAATTGGTGCTTGGTCCTGCCATGAGTACATGGGACTAGACTTGATGACCTCTTGAAGTCCCTTCCAGTTCTATCATGAGTGGGGGGGTTGGCACACAACTGGCCTTCAGCTGAGGGAGTGTTTTAAGGAGGGATTTGAAGGTAGATGCTGAGGTAGCTCTGTCGCTGTTTATTGGGAATGCCTCCCACACAGGAAGGGGAGAAACAAGAAGGAGCTATTGTCATCTGATTTAGCAGGTCTAGTAAGAACTTACTAAGTTGAATGCTGAGGGCACACCCATCAACCCCAGAACTCCTCACAGTCACGGTTGTGAGGAATAAGTGAAGCCAAAAGGAGAGTTTCTCCCATCGACCTCCCACTATCATGCCGCCCCAAAAAATGGATGCAAGGTACGTCAACTCCAGCTATGCAATTCTCATAGCTGGACTTGTGTACCTTGCATCCATTTTCTCTGCCAACATAGACATGGCCTTTAGTAAACTGCTTTTGTGCTAACTTCACTTATATCTAGCAAGTTTTTCCTAATATTTGACCTCAGTCTCTTGCCTAGGTTACTTTTTGTCCTGCCTTGAGTGGGCACAGAGAACAATGGATCACGGCCAGTGTTCTGTCTAATTTTTTCCATCCATGTGTGGAATAAAATTTATTTTGTGCACCAATGCATGAGCAGATGTGCACTATGTAGCAACACACACTGCTAGCTGTAGGTACTCTGTTAATCAGCTGAGTGGCATTGAATCTCTCCTAGGTGGCCCACTAAGCGCTTGGATTATAGGGAACATTTGGGCTTGTTTTATAACAGCATTTAAAGTGATCCTTTCCCCTTTTGGGCTTCTTTTCTCAAGGTTAAACAAACCCAGATTTTTTTTTAACCTTTCCATGTAGGTCAGGTTTTCAATATCTTAGATTATTTTTGTTGCTCTCCTTTGGACAATTGCCATTTTGCCCATACTTGCTTCAAGTCCAGCATCCAAAACTGGAGGCAGTACTTCTACCAAGGTCTGTTTGGCGCCATCATTTTAAGCATTCGATCACTTCCTATTTCCCTCCAAATGTCGTATAAAATATCTTCTTCCTAGGATGGAAGAAAGAGATTTAGAGTGTAAAAAACTATTTGGGCCAGAAGGCGTCTTTTTGTTCTTTGCAGCACCTAGCACAAAGGAGTCCGTGATTCTTAGGTGCAACCACAATACAAACACCACAATACCCTTCCTTGGTGAAACTGAAGTACTGATACATTAAGTGATGTGATCAAGGTTGAATAGGGAGTGTGTGGCAGAGACAGAGAAAGAACTTGGATCTCCTGAGCTAAGGCCTCTCTTTAATATGTCAAGAGTAGCTCCACTTAAGGTCATCTGAAGAAGTGGGTTTTACCTACAAAAGCTCATGATACTATATATATTTTTTTATATATATATTTTTTGTTAGTCTCTAAGGTGCCGCAGAACAACACACTTTTTAAGAGTAGCTTTGTCTTACATGCTGTGCCCATAGGTGTTGCTACATGTGAGAAGGGGCTGAAAAAAGGTGGAGAAAACCACTTAGGGGAATGGATCACATTATTAACAAGATACTTGTCAACAAGGTTTGAGACTCAGGACTCCTGGGTTCTCTCTGCAGCACGGGGTGGGGAGGGGATATAACAGGAGTGATGGACGCCAGGATGCCTGAGTTCTCTCCCCAGCTCTGGGGGTAGTGCGGGCTGGAGGGTTAGACTAGGGTGGCTCAGAGCCAGGACTCTTGGGTTTTCTCCCTGGCTCTGAGAGTGAAGAGGGGCCTGGTGGGTTAAAGTAGGGGTGGGGTGAAGTGAGGGGCTTGGAGTTAGGACTCCTTATAGGTTCTCTTCCCAGCTCTGGGAGGGAAGCGGAAGCTGGTTGGTTGGAGCAAGGTGAGGGCTGGTAGCTAGGACTCCTGGGTTCTCTCTCTGGTTCTATGAGGGGAGTGAGGTCTAATGGTTGGAGTCAGGAGTCCTATGTTCAGTCCTCAGAGAGGCCATTGCTTTGCTGTGTCAGCTTGGGCACTTTAGGGACCTGGCTGGGTCTGACACTGCCTTCTTTGACATTGGTGGGATAGCGCATCCATGCACAGCTTCTAATTAACCACGTGTAGACACATGTGTCCTGTCTCCCGCCAGGTAGATTAGCTGCTTCTGATCTTCACCCTCTGATCTCAGCTGGACCCCTCCCATTCTGACTCTCCTTGCCTACTGATTTCAACCCTTGCACGGCACAGCTGAGCACGAGCAGCCGTAACTACTATGGCCCCATACCGCTTATGTCCTGGCCCACGTGGGCTCTGAACAAACACAGAAAAGCCCACAGAAGTGGTTTTGAGGCAAGGCTCCATAAAGGAAACAGAATAGATTGTTCAGGGCCAATTTTCATGGGAATGTGTGAGGTCGGGGAGCACCCAGCCCCAGTATCCATGCCCATTGTAATGTCCCAACACGAGGCAGGCCCAGTACCCTGTTCACCCTGCTCCTGCAGATGGATGTTGGTTCATGAGAGCAGCCATGGTGGGCAGGCATGACGGATCTGGGGCCATCCGCCTCGTTGCATAAAGTGGGTGCCCACTGTGAGGAAGTGCAGGGTTAGGGTTCTCCAGCCACCCCAGGGTTTTTCTCATTTTTTCAGCCGCCTACCCTTTCCCCGCTTTTTCCCAGGCCCCCTTGTGGTTCTTCCTGTCTTTTTTTTCCAGCCCCCCAATGGCTTTTCACACATTTTTGCAGCCCCCAATGGCTTTCCCTGCCTTTTTTCTAGCCCCCCCAGAGACTTCCCCTGCCTTTTTTCTAACCCTTCCAAAGGCTTTCCCTGCCTTTTTTCTAGGCCTCCCAAAGGCTTGCTCTGCCTTTTTTCTATCCCTCCCAGGGTTCCCCCCCCCCTTTTCCCAGCCTCCCAAAGGCTTTTCCCACCTTTTTTCCAGCTCCCATTTCATAGAATCATAGAATCATAGGGCTGGAAGAGACCTCAGGAGGTCATCAAGTCCAGCCCCCTGCCCAAGACAGGACCGATCCCAACTAAATCAACCGAGCCAGGGCTTTGTCAAGCCGAGACTTTAAAACCTCTAGGGATGGAGATTCCACCCCCTCCCTAGGGAACCCATCCTAGTACTTCACCACCCTCCTAGTGAAATAGTTTTTCCTAATATCCAACCTAGACCTCCCCCACTGTACGTTGAGACCATTGCTCCTTGCTCTGCCATCTCTCACTACTGAGAACAGCCTCCCTCCATCCTGTTTGGAACCTCCCTTCAGGAAGTTGAAGGCTGCTATCAAATCTCCCCTCACTCTTCTCTTCTGCAGACTAAACAAACCCAAATCCCTCAGTCTCTCCTCATAGGTCATGTGCTCCAGCCCCCTAATCATTTTGGTTGCTCTCGGCTGGACCCTCTCCAATGCGTCCACATCCTTTCTATAGTGTGGGGCTCAGAACTGGACACAATACTCCAGATATGGCCTCACCAGTGCCGAATATAGGGCAATAATCACTTCTCTAGATTTGCTGGCAACAGTCCTTCTAATGCAACCTAATATTCCATTCACCTTCTCTGATGGAATGGAGGGTTGATACTTGGGCCTCAAGTCCTCTAATTTTCTCTTCCAAAATGGTGACCAGCTTGCACTTAGTGCAGAGGAAATCCTTTCTATCTTCTGGGAGAAAGACAAACATGGCACATGCTGTGCAGGTAACAACAGCAGACCTATCACTATCCATACCTGTCTTCCTTCAGAGAGATTCCTCAGATGCTTGTAAATGCCTTTTTGAAGGGCAGAAGAGAAAAAAAATCAAGGAAAAGACCACCAAACACTATGGGGCTCCCCCCAAGGCGAACTCCCAGGCAAACTCCCCTGTTCGCTGCTCACGATGTTCGTTCTGGCTGCCTTTTTATAAGACTGAGGCTAGACCCGGCTCAAAGCCTTGCCTCTAATCGAATCAGCCCCTGAAGGCCCACCTGAAACAAAGCACTCCCAATTCACACTTTTCAAACTGCCTTTCTCCACCTCTTTTCCAGCCTCCCATTCATTTTCCCACCTTTTTCCAGCCCCCCAATGACTCTTCCTGCTTTTCTTCAAGCCACCCTCCAACAGCTTTTCCCAGCACTCCAACGACTCTTCCTGCTTTTTTCCCATCCACCCTCCAACAGCTTTTCCCGCCTTTTTTCCATCCCTCCCAACTGTTTTCCCCGCCTCAGACTTGAGCTGCCTGAGGTGAGGAGAAACTACCCCATGGGCACCCGAGGGGGGGGCCCTCACACCCTGTTCCCATGGCTGTATGTAGGGTGTGGGGCAGTGCCCCCAACCTTATACAGCCCCCCAACTTACCCTGCCTTCTTCTCCCCCACATACCACATCCCTCAACAGGGAGAGGGGAAGCCTGACCACCCCTCCCCCAACATATGGGTGCCCTGAGGCATCGGGTGGGTCAGCTGTGGTAGATCAAGGAGGGGGCATTAATGGGATGAGGGTGCTGAAGGGGGAGGTACCAATGGGGCAAGGGTGCCGAGGAGGGAGGTACCAATGAGGTGAGGGTGCCAAAGACGGAGGTTTCAAGGGGGTGAAGGGGCTGAGGAGGGAGGTACCAATGGGGTGAGGGTGCCAAGAAGGGAGGTATCGAGGGGGAGAGGGGGCTGAGGAGGGAGGTACCAATGGGGTGAGGGTGCCAAGGGGGGAGGTATCGAGGGGGTGAGAGGGCTGAGGAGGGAGGTACCAATGAGGTGAGGGTGTTGAGGAGGGAGGTATCAATGGGGTGAGGGTGCCAAGGAGGGAGGTACTGAGGGGGTGAGGGTGCTGAGGAGAGAGGTATCAATGGGACTAGGGTGCTGAGGAGGGAGGTACCAATGGGGTGAAGGTGCTGAGGAGGGAGGTACGGATGGGGCAAGGGTGACATGGAGGGGGTACCAATGAGGCGAGTATACCATAGAAGGAGTACTGATGGGGTGAGGGTTTTGTGGAGGGGATACAAATGAGGTGGGAGAGCAGCCAGATACAGGCTTTTGGGTGGCACATGGCTGGCAGGGGGCAGTACATCAGGGCATAGGAAGGGATGCATTACAGGTAGGAATGTGGATGGGTAAATTGGAGGTGTGCCCTTGCACAGTTCTAGTACCCACTGGGATGTGTCAGTTAGAGGGCAGCAGAGTGGTAGCCGGCGGGCACTGCCAGCCCTGAGTGATGTGTCACCACACAGCAGTGATCTGTCCCATGCAGGATTGAGGGACCCACCCCAGCACGGTAGCAGGGAGCCTTGTGGCTGAGGAGCTAAAAGGAAACCCTGCAACTCTCCCAGCAGTGGCCAAGCATGGAGGAGACCCGCACATCCCTCATCCCATTCGCAAGGTACGTTCACTGAAGGCTCCAAAGCAGGGTCCATTCACAGGGGTCTTTTGGTAACAATCCATTGGAGGGGGAGGCTGAGCTTTCAGCTATATTGGTGTGTTTTGGGGAGTCTGAGGCCACATAGATAGAATGAGCGTGTGGGGTAAGACAAAGAAAAGGACAGAAAGAGAGATAGGTGTGTGGGGATAGATAGATAGATAGATAGATAATATGGAGATAGACAGATAAATGGAGTTTACAGGGTTGGATGATAGATAATATGTGAGATGAATGGCTATATATGCAGCTGGAGAGAGAGAGATGGGTGGAAGGAATGACTAGATGGATCAATTGATAGATGTATTTGGAGATGAAAGGATAGACTGGTAAACATGTGTGGGGATTGATGGTGGGGATCCACCTGTCTGTCTCTGTGTTCTGCATGTCTGGCGATCTGGACAAATATGTGCCTATCTATCTAATATCTGGACAGCCGAAGATGAAGTTGGGGGTTTTTTTTAATGTTTTTTCTGTTCCTATAAAATTGGGACATCTGCTCACCCTGCTTCCAATCTTTTACTGAAGCTGAAGTGATGTAAACTCTCCTCTGAGCTAAAACTAAGGTCCATGCGCCTCGTTAACAAACTTACATATCAAGCTAACGTTTGATTAACATGACATGAAATGGCAGCATGCTGAAATGCTGGTGTTATATATGGAGAGATTGGGAGCTTTCAAATCTCATTCTTCCCCCTATGTTTCATTAACCAAAAATTATATTGTAATGTGCTGAATATAAGAACATAAGAACGGTCATGCTGGGTCAGACCAAAGGTCCATCTAGCCCAGGATCCTGTCTTCTGACCGTGGGCAATGCCAGGTGCCTCAGAGGGAATTAACAGAACAGGGAATCATCAAGTGATCTATCCCTTGTTGCTCATTCCCAGCTTCTGACAAACAGGCAAGGGACATGCCCAGTATGGTTTTCGATCCTTCCCATCTTGGCTGATAGCATGGACCTATCCTCCATGAATTTATCTAGTGCTTCTTTGAACCTTGTTATAATCTTGGCCTTCACAACATCCTCTGGCAGGGAGTTCCACAGGTTAACTCTGCATTGTGTGAAGATATACTGCCTTTGGTTTCTTTTATACTTGCTGCCTATTAATTTTGTTTGCTGACTTCTAGTCCTTGTGTTATGGGAAGAATTAATTAACACTTCCTCATTTATTTTCTCCACAGCAGTCACAATCTTGCAGCACTTTATCATATCCCCTTTTTGTCATCTCTTTTCATCTCTTTTCTGAGATGAAAAGTCCCAGTCTTATTAATTTCTCCTCATATGGCAGCTGTTCCAGACTCCCCCAAATTCTTATTGCTGTTTTCTGAATCTTTTCCAATTCCTGTATAAATTATCGAGTCCCCAGATTTAGCTCCAAAATTTGCATGGTAGGTGCTTGGACCTAACTTGTATCAGTGAACACTTGGTGTCACATCCCACTGGGTTCCTCCTGAAACCTGACCGTCTTTCTCCAGCTCCATTCCCCATCCTACAGCTAAGGGGATTGTTTTCCCTCTATCTCCCTCCAGTGGTGGAAAAACGCTACTCATGAATAAGCAGCAATAGGAGACGCTAATGTCAAGTGCATGGACTTCATTTATCTGCTCACAGAACAGTGGGAGCTGCCAGCATAACTAGCGTTTAAAGAAATGTAACTGGATGACCAAAGGAACGGATCACCGTTGCCACCCAGAGCTGGATAAAGACTCTTTTTGTTTAATGTTTTAGTATTATTAAATTTAATGATCCCCTAAATAATACACTCCACCAGGAAGAGAAGACAGTGTTAAAGGATATTATCATCTTGGCTTCATGCCACAGGCGAGGATGGGTAATATTGAAATTCTGTTTAGCTTCCAGTCTAAATTTCTTCCTTCATAACCTGTATGTATGCTGTTTGCTTTCATTCAGCCATAGCAGGTTCACTGGCAAAAAGGCCAGAAGTGAGGGACTATTTGACGATCTTCCATCATATGTCTACGCTTGTACTTGATTGACAAAACTATTGCCATTCGTGCGTGCTTAAATCCCTTTCCCCACCCCCATGAACTACAAAGCTTTGTTGTGACAAGTGAGAGTGTGAATGCTACCTTGTCGTACAGGGTGGAAGTATTTTGTCCGTAAAAGTGTGGATAAGCAGCATTCACACACGCTGACTTTTAGTGACACAACACAGCCTTGTCACAAGAAGCTGCATAGTGTAGACATAGCCCTCGTCTGACCCTTTATATAACATAAATGCACAGAATTCAACCCCATTCTCTTTGTCTTGAGCCCAGTAACTTGTGTGGGACTGGGGAGTTTCTTGTAATGGTTAATCATTCTGTCTGTGAAAAAAATTGTGCCTTGGTTTCTAATTTTAATTAATCTGGATTTAACTCCCAAGCCAGGTTCACATTAGAAAACTTTTGCTGGCATATACTTCAGAGTTACGAACACCAAAGTTACAAATTCACAAGTCAATTACACACTTCACTTCTAGAGCCCTGCATGGATACAAAATTTGTATCCATATCTACATCTGCAAAAATGAACTGCAGATATCGTAGAATTATTGAACACTAGAACTGGAAGGAACCTTGAGAGGTCATCAAGTGCAGTCCCCTGCCCTCACAGCAGGACCAAGCACCGTCTAGATCAGTGGTGTGCAACCTGTGGGTCACGACCCCCCCAAGGGGTCGCAGATGTCTTCCTGGGGGGCCGCCAACGGCCGGGCCCAGTCCCTGGCCGGTCGGATCTAAGCACTGTGCCGCACTGCGGGGCCACCAATGGCCGGGCCCAACCCCTGGCCACCCAGATCTAAGTGCTGCGCTGCGCTGCTCAAATTATCTTGGGGGTCATGACACGAGTGTATGGGGGTCGCGGTTGAAAAAAGGTTGTGCACCACTGGTCTAGATCATCCCTGATAGATGTCTATTCAATCTGCTCTTAAGTATCTCCAATGATGGAGATTTCACAACCTCCCTACGCAATTTAGTGCAGTGTTTAACCACCATATCTGCATTGACATCCGCTGAAGAGGATACCCACGGCTATAAAGCGGATAGCCACAAATTTGCAGGGTTTTAGATACAACATTTGAATACACATCTGCAAAAATGAACTGCAGATAGCCACATTCACAGATGTGGATACCCACGGACATAAAGCGGATATCCTCAGATTTGCAGGGCTCTGCTCATTGGAATAAGAAAGACACAATCTTGCAGCAGCATAGTTATTTAAAAATGCAAATACAGTGAAGAACTATGTTAAATATCAACTACTAAAAGTATAAAGAGGATAAGAATAACACATTTGTCTTCTGCATCGTAAAGTTTCAAAGCTGTATTAAGTCAATGTTCAGTTGTAAATTTTTGAAAGAACAACCATCATGTTTGTTCAGAGTTACGAACCTTTCAGAATTATGAACAGCCTCTAGTCCCAAAGTATTTGTAACTCTGCAGTTCTACTGTGCTGTAGATTAGGAGTGTGATTTTTTAACATGTTGTCTACACTGGCAAGAAACTTTAGTGTAGATGCAGCTCCATCAGCATAAAAATGCTTTTTGCTGGTATCACTTATTTCATGAAGGAAATTGGTAGAACATATACTGGCAAAAGAAATTTTTGCCAGCGTAAGAGGCATGTATACTAGGCAAACTTGCCAGTATAGCTACATTGGCAAATCTTTTCCAGTGTAGATTAGACTCCCAGCTGTTGCTTGTTGCAATGCCTTTCTTCACTGGATTACAGAATTTACATTTAGGCTGTGTCTACAGTGGCACCCTTTTTCGGAAAAGGGATGCTAATGAGACCAGTCGCAATTACAAATCATGGGATTTAAATATCCCCAGCGGTATTTGATTACATAACTGCCGCTTTTTCGGCTCAGGGCTTTGCCGGCAAAAGCGCCAGTCTAGACGGGATCTTGCGGAAAATAAACCCTTTTCCGCAAGATCTCTTATGCCTACTTTCAAGTAGGCATAGAGATCTTGCGGAAAAGGGTTTATTTTCGCAAGATCCTCTCTGGCGCTTTTGCCGGCAAAGCCTCGAGCCAGCAGTCTGAATACCGTGATATTTAAATCCCCAGCAATTTAATTGCGACTGGTCTCATTAGCATCCCTTTCGAAAAAAACAGCCATAGAGGGATAGCTGCACTAGTCTGTGCAGCAAACACAACAAAAGAGTCCTGTAATACTTTAAAAACTAACACATATATTAGGGCATAAACTTTTGTGGGGGTGCATCTGACGAAGTGAATGGAAGCCCATGAAAGCTTATGCTGCAATAAATGTGTTAGCCTTTAAAGTGCCACAGGACTCCTTGTATCAGCATTTAAGAATTTCAAAGCACTTTACAAGCATTAGCTAATTAATCTGCATCTCTACACTGTGAGGAAGGTTTTCTCACCCTGTTTTGCAGGGGGAGGAAATCGAGGCATGGTTACCTTCACATTTTAAGACATCTCACAAAGCTAAGTGACTGGGCAACAAAATGACAGACGAAATTTAACGTTGATAAATGCTAAGTAATGCACATTGAAAATTAAATCCCAACTATACATATAATATGATAGGGACTATATTAGCTGTTACCACTCAAGAAAGAGATCTTGGAGTCTTTGTGAATACTTCTCTGAAAACATCCATTCAATGTGCAGCGGGGGTCAAAAAAGCAAAGAGCATGCTAGTAATCATTAAGAAAGGGATAAGAGAATAAGACAGAAAATATCTTAATGCCTCTATATAAATCCCCCATTTACACCCACATCTTGAATACTGCATACAGATGTAGTTGCCTCATCACAAAAAAGATAGCTTGACATTGGAAAAACTTCGGAAAATGGCAACAAAAATTATTAAGGAAATGGAATGGCTGCCACATGAGGAGAGATTAATAAGATTGTAACCAGTTTGGAAAAGAAACGACTATGGGGGGATATGATAGAGATCTATAAAATCATGATTGCTGTGGAAAAAGTGAATAAAGAAGAGTTATTTACTATTTCCCATAATATGAGAACTAGAGGTCACCAAATGAACTGAATAGGTAGGAGGTTTAAAACAAACAAAAGAAAGTACTTCTTCACACAATGCACAGTCAACCTGTGGAACTCCTTGCCAGAGGATGTTGTGAAGGCCAAGACCATAACAGGGTTCAAAAAAGAGCTAGATAAATTCATGGAGGATAGGTACATCAATGGCTATTAACCAGGCTGTGGGGATGGTGTCTCTAGCCTCTGTTTGTCAGAAGTTGGGAATGCACCACAGGGGATGGATCACTTAATGATTCCCTGTTCTGTTCATTCCCTCTGGGGCACCTGGCATTGGCCACCACTGGAAGACAGCGTACTGTGCTAGATGAACTTGTAGTCTGACCCAGGCTATGCCTAGACTGCAGGCTTCTTTTGGAAGAAGTTTTTCCAGAAGAGATCTTCTGAAAAAACTTCTTCTGAAAGAGAGCGTCCATGCTGAATGGATGCTATCTTGCATATAAGCTGTGATTAGTATGGACGGAGTGGCCACCAGGACACCTGTGCTTTTTCCTCTTTCCTCTTCTTTTGAAAGAACTCCCTCTTTCCCATCCACACATTCTTTTTTCCGAAAGAGCTCTTTTGGAAAAGGCGTTCTTCCTCGTAGAAAGAGGTTTACCCATGTCAGAAAACCCCCTCTGTTCTTTCGATGTTTTTTCTGAAAGAACGCGATTGCAGTGTGGACGTAAGTGAAGTTTTTTCGGAAAAACGGCCATTTTTCTGAAAAAACTCTGTAATGTAGACATAGCCCCAGTCTGGCCATTCTTATGGTCTTATGATTTGACTGTGTTATTCTGTGCTGTCTTCTTTCCAGTTGTTTTAATTAGGGATGTGCACTTAGCCTTGCTGCTCTGATGGGAAAGAACCTGGGTAGTTAATCACAACCATTATTATCAGCTCAATTATTTGCTTTCTGTGCCAAAGTTGTACTTAGCTGTTGGAAAAGAAAGACCAATTTCAGGGCAAGTCTGGTCTGGTTGCCCCTTTTTAAGTGTCTAATTTGGCATGGGGGCTATGGGATGGTTGTGCTTATGGTAACTGATGAAGACAAGCAGTCGACCAAAGAGGTTGAAATGGAATGAGGTTGATTTTCTCACAGTGCAGAAGAAGAAGAGACTCATGTTGCATGAGCGAGAGAAGGGAACAAAAGCAATCTGCATCCAACCCTCTCTCCACTGAGTTTCGTCATCTCAAAACCACCCAGTGCTGATGAACTTGGGCCATGTGCCCATTTGAATAGTGAAGGCAAGGAGGGGAAGGATTCTGCTGGTGCTGATATCAGCATGTCCCTTGTGGAGGGAAGGGGGAAGATCTTGTGGTTTCTGGCCAACAGAAGCTGCGATCCTTATGCTGGGATGGGTGCAGCATGTGACGTTTCCTTCCCCCCCACACCTTTCCCAAAAGTTTCCCTGGTTCTTAACAAATCTAAACCCCTCCTCCCTACACTAGTGATCTCATCCATAAACTGAGTCCCTGCAGTTCTGCCTGTCAACCTGGCCCTGCACGTGGAAGTGGAAGCATTTCAGAGAATGCTACCACTGAGATCCTGAATTTCAATCTGTTACCTAGAAGCCTAAATTTGGCCTCCAGAACCCCTCTCCTATCCTTCTGTATGCCATTGGTACCTACATGTACTATGACCACTGGCTCCTCCCCAGTACTACATAAAAGTCTATCCAGATATCTTGAGAGATCTGCAATCCTCGCACCATGCCAGCAAGTGATTCTTCCGGCCATTACAAATCCAGCTGTCTGTTTCTGATGACTGAATCCCTCATTACTAAATCCTGTATCTTCCTAATAATTGGAGTTCCCTCCCCAGAGAGGTATTCTCAGTGCGAGAGGATACCACAACATCATCTGGAAAGAGGACCCCAACTCTGAGATCATCATTTCCCTTTGCTCCAGTTGGATAGTCTCCTTCCCTGTGACTTTCACCCTCCTCAACAACAAAGGATGTCTGACCGGAGGTGGGACAATTCTACTGTGTCTTGAAAAATCTCATCTGTGTTCCTCTCTGTCTACCTAAGCCTCTCCAGTTCAGCCACCCTGGTCTCCCTGAGGGCTAGGAGCTCCATGCACCAACTGCACACACATGCCATCTGCCCAGGGGCACGTAATCATACATGCTACATTGAGCATAGTAAACTGGATAGCCCCACTCTGTTGATGGGCTTCTGCCTGTATTCTCTTTTTACTCCTCATCCTTTCTTGATCTTTTTTAAATCAGGAGGTTTTGGTTTTAGTTTTAAAAGGTTTAAAGAATGTTAAATGTATCTAGCCCCCTTGAACTCTGCTTCTACAGACCCTAGTAAAACACCCGTTAGTCCATTTTTTTTGTTTCTTATCTTTTGACTGGAGAACCTGACAATGCTTTTGGGATCATCGAATGATCCGTAATTACCCTGCCTTGGTTTATAAACAAACTTCCTGCTGCAAAGGCCCTGCTGCTCCCAGCTTCTGAGTTCATCGCAGTTACACTCTGGCTGTGTTGCAATTAACATTGCTGGAGCTGAATTCATCATAGTCACACTCAGGCTGTGTGGTTGTTAAAGTTTCTGGAGCCGAAACACCTCCCCTCCCCACTCCTTCCTTTGGCCCTGAATGTTCATGATGCCTATGGGAGTAGCAGCTGGTGGATTAGAGCAGGGGGACTGGGAGTCAGGACTCTTGGGTTCTCTTCCTAGCTCTGGGAAGGGAGTGGAGACTGCGGGGTTACAGCGGGAAAGGCTAGGTGCCAGGACTCCTGGGTTCTGCCCCCAGTTCTGGGAAGGGAGTGATGTTTAACCAAGAGGGGAGGCTCCTGCTACATGATACTGGGGAAAATCACTTCACTTCTCTCTTCTCTGTATATAAATAAATAAATAAATAATACTGATTCTCAAGTGCATAGAAACTTTGGTTCCCCAATTCACCAAAGTCCTTAAGCAGACTAACACAGCTACCCCTCTGAAACTTAAGCATGTGTGTTATCTCTATAGACGGACAGCTAGGTCTGGATGGATGTGCATGGAGGAGGCTAGATGGATGGGTTTGCACAGGATGGATGAATGTGTATGGGTAGCAACAGAGCAACAAATGGATGGATCTATCAATCAAATCAGGGCCATGTTGAGTAACACTGGCAAGCAGCTATTTTGCATTTCTTTAAATATATTAAGTTTATCTTGAGAGTTTTTCCTTTAAAACATACTCCCAGTTTTCTCCCCCTGTTCACTTCTATTTATTACTTTCCGCTTGCATGCTTGCTTACAGGCAGTCCAGGATGGTACGCCGATATAACCCAAGAGCTGGTACCATGGGGCTTCCCACCCATCAGCAAGGCGTGTGCTACCACAGCGATGAATTTTGGAGCCAGCTTAGCCAGTGGCCAGGGTAGGGAATGATGCACTTCCTACGCCTCGTCTTTCTTCTCAGCCTGATTATATTATGGTGATAGCTCGAACGCAAGCATATTCGACCCTGTTAGATAATCCTTTCATGCATGTGCCTCGCTATGGTACGGCAGCACACGGGCGGATTCTAACAATAGCTTCTCTGCTGAACTGTTGTGGGACTGGCTTTTTAAACTCCATTGCTTACAACCCAGCTCTGTTAAATGGAAATGCTTTGGGCTTAATTGGCCTGGCTGGTTTCATAAACACCATCTATTCCCTGGGAATAGAGAACACAGTCTGGAAAGACTGAACTGGCAAGTGGCTCTATGCCAGTGGTCTCCAACCTTTTTAAGCACGAGATCACTATTTGAATTTAAGTGCAATCCAAGATCTACCTCAAACCAAAATACTCTTGCCCCCCCTCCTTCCTGCCCCTTCTCTGAGGCCCCGGCCCTGCTCACTCCATCCTCCCTCCCCCACCCTTCCTCCCTTTCACCAGTGGGATGGGGTGCAGGCTTTGGTCTTGGATTAAGGGATTTGGAGTGTGAGAGGGACTCTGAGCTGAACTTGGGGCAGGCAGTTGGGGTGTCATGGGGGTTCTAGATGCCAGAGGGTGTTTGGATGCAGGGGTGCTCAGGGTGCAGGAGGGGGTTCATAACTGGGGTAGGGTTTCAGGATGTGGGCTCTGACTGGGCACTGCTTACCTTAGGTGGCTCTTGGGTGATGGTGCAGTGGAGCTAAGGCAGGCTTACTCCTGTCCTGGCCCTGCACCACTCCCAAAAGCAGCCAGCAAACTCCATCCCAAGTCCTGTTGTGCCCCCTCTCTGCCCTGTGGATATAGGATACAGGGTGGGAGAAGGAGGCACCCTGACATCAGCACCCCTCTTCTGGCTCCCCTGCCCTGCACAGCAATCAGGAGGCTCCTGAGGGGACAGCTCCAAGGCAAAAGGCAGGAGATGTACAGCAGTCGGGGGAGAGGGGCGGGGGGGGAGCTGCTGAAGTGCTGGCACTTGATAGCCTCTTGGGCAAACCAGTCAGGATCACCTGTCAGAGGCGCCAAGATCTACCAGTAGATCCCGATCGACTGGTTGGTGACCACTGCTCTATGCTGTAGAAAGAAATTTGAGGCACCAACACTCCATGTTCCCTGAAATCCCATTATTTACACAGATGTTACAGATAATTTCAAGGGGTAACCCCTGAGCTTGGGACCCTAGTGTAGTTGTCCCACCTTCCATCTCTCCCATTAGTCCAGCTCAACCGATGCCATGGCAAGTTGCTGCCACACTCTGTGCCCAGTTTTCCCTCCCGACTCTTTGTCTCTGTTTCCCAGATAGATTGAAATCTTTCTGGGGCAGGGACTGCTTCTGGCTACATGTCAGCAGAGTGTGGACCTAACTTCAGTTGGGGTGTTTCATTGTTATTTTATTAGAAACAATGACATGTAAGAACGTGATTGTATTATTGTTATGTGTATTACTGTAGTGTCTATTAGCCTCAGCCATGGACTGGTATGCTGGATGCTGTACAAATAGAGAAGAAAAAGACAGTCTCTGCTCTAAGCAGCTTACAATCTCTATGTCTCTTTATTATTGTTCCCTTTATACCATATATATTCATGCTTCTCCCATTCGTTCTCAGGTTAGGTGTCATTAGCATAAGGGATTAGGCGTTATGCAAATTCAATGCAAATTAGACACCAGTGGTGTGTCATTGGTTTTGCAACATTTGGACACTACTGAGTTATACAGATGATGGAATTAATCACAGTGGGTGTTTGAAAAGCATCTGCCAAGATTTGAGCTGCCGCTTTTATCCAAACCCTTCGGTTATTTCTCCAGCATGTGCCGCTGGCTAATGAATGTATTTTCTCTCCAAGTTACTAACGAACATCTTTAGGAATCATGAAGTCGCAGCTGAAGCTGCATTTATTTATCTTTCAGCCCGCATTGGATGAAGGAATACAGGGAAGCAACACCCCCGCTGGTATGTTTCCATATAGGCACAAGGGTTTTTTAATTATTTGCTCAACTCCAGTGGAACTAATATAGCATGTAAAAATAGGCACATGCAAATAGAATTCATCTGGATTGGTGAGGTTTTTTGCAAACCTAATTTGCTCACAGCTCCACAGGTTCCAAACCCTTCTGAGGTGCAGTACATGGCATGAAAAATGGGAAACTGATTCCTTACCCGACTGAAGGGCTTCTTATACACTGTTGTACGGGGGGGCCACACAGACCCTGACCAAGATTGTGACTCCATTGTCCTGGGTGCTGTGCAGTCTAGATCCAAACTGGGCCAGATTTGATTGCATTTACACTGTGTAAATCCAGAGCAACCCCACTGACTTCAGTGGTGTCCCTCCAGATTTACATCAATGCAACTGAGAGCAAATTTGACTTCAAGCCTTCACCAGAGTCATTCCAGATACCAGTTTGGCCCTCACTGTGTGAATTTCAGAGGAGTCACTCCAGATTTACATCCATGGAACTGGGCTCCACATTGAGTTCCTATTCTCAAAGAGTTGTGGGAGGGAGGGCACACACAGGAGCATCAGCTCCCTGGATAAAAATATTTTACCTCTTTTCCTGTTTATTGCTACCAGGACTATGAAAGTTGCTGTTCTAAATTTTCATGGCTAGTGAAAGAGCTATTTCCCACCTCACCTCCCCGATTCCCTTCTCTTTAAAAATATTACTCATGTTATTTTGCCTGCCAATTACTGCCCTTCTGAGGCTCCCTGAGTATGCATGGAATTTATCTCTAGCAGGCACATGACAAATACTTCGTGTACCTGCATAGTCATCAGTCCCTTGAGTATCAAAGCAGAAGCTAATGGTGATCTGAGCAACAGATGTTCACTCAGGCCCCAAATTCCTCTCCTCTCTTTGCTATGGTCTCTCTCCCTCCTCCCCCAAGACATTCCTGACACAAACCATCTCCCCCACAGTCCCGCTCACCCACTCATCAGTTGGTGCAGTAATGGCGTTAGCCCCCACGATTAATAATTTGAAATTATGCATATGGTAATTGCTTTCCATAATTTGCGTGGGCAATGATTCCGCCATCTCCCTCCCCCCTTCCTTCTGAAAAATGTTCACTTTGCAATGCCGAGCTCCGCAAAGGATGGCTTTATGGATCTCCAGGGGAGGGTGTGTGCGCAGCAGGGGGTAGTAGGGATTGGCAGAGAAAGTACAGTAGAAAAGAGTATTCAGCTTTTAAACTTTTCAAATTTGTTGAGAGTCATGTCTAAAATGCATATATGTATGCTCCAGCCGCAGAGATACATTTTTATTTGAAATACAGTACCAACTATGGACCCCAACTGAGATCGGGCTCCCCATTGTGCAAGGCACTGTACACAGCTGTGTGAGATCAGGGCCCTGTTGTATTTGCTCCCTAGGAATTAGTTTCTGCCGCAAAAAGTGGACAGTCTAAATGCCAGTATAAGTGACCAAAAATCCTCAGTGTCTCCAAAGATGGCCTGTGCACGTGATTTCCACAAGTTTTTAACAATGTGGGAAGAGTCAGTGTTATTTGGTTGCTAATATCATTAGGGACCTACAAAAGGAGATCTGAGACAAGCTGCTAAAATTCTTAAAAGGACACTGTGTTAATTAATTTTAACTCATAAACTAATTAACAGGTTTGCCTGAAAATGTTCAACCACCTCACTGCATGCCCAAAGAACAAGAGCTGGAATTTTAGGAAGGATGAATTGTATTTTGCAGAAATCATAAAAAGGTTACAAGTCTCAGTGAGATAGCCATATTAGTCTGCATCTGCAAAAACAATGAGGAGACCCTGTGACACCTTAATAGATCTATTTGGGCATAAGCTTGTGTGGGGACACAAAAACTTATGCCCAAATAAATCTGTTTGTCTTTAAGGTGCCACAAGACTCCTAGGGTTTTTTTTTTAATAAAAAGGTTGGTCCCAGCTTTAAGTGCAAAACTCACCTTAATTTTGGCTATGAATCCTTGACTGGTGTCTCCGTGACACAAAAGACAAGACACGGAGGTGGGAGTGGAAACAGGCACAAAGACAGAAAGTGAGTTAATCCAGGTCAGTGGCTGACCTGGGAAATCAGAGGCTTCCTGACGAAGTTTGAAGCCAGAATCACTCATTAGATGAACTAGTCTGACCTCTTGTGCAACGCAGGTCATGGGATTTCAAGCCCGAGACATCTAGATGTTTGAATAAAAGGCAGCCAGCCTTGACGTAAAGATCGAATCTGCTATCTCCCTTGGTAAATTGATCCCATGGTGAATACTGCTCCTTGCTAAAAATTGGTCCCTTATTTCTAGTTGGAATTTGTAGACCCCTGAGCAGACACAAAATATATATCTGCATCTGCATCCGTAAAAATGATCCATGGATATCTGCATCCACATCTGTGAATGTGGATACCCATGGATATAAAGCGGATATCTGCAAATTTGCAGGGTTCTAGATACAAAATTTATGTCCACATCTATATCTGCAAAAATGAGCCTCAGATACCTGCATTCACATCCATGGATTTGCAGGGCTCTAGGAATTTATCTAGCCTCAGATTCCAGACAGTGGATCTCTATCTGCTTTTTGCTGCCAGGTGAAATAACCCTATGAAAAATCTTCTCACAAAGATTGATAGGCCGAGATCAAATCACCTCTTCTTGGATAAAATCAACTGAGTTTCTTTAATCTCTCGACTGTCCAACTCTTACGTCATTTTCACAGCTCTTTTTTGAACCCTTTCCAATGTGGGTTTTGAAACTTGGATGATCCAACTGGATGCTGTATCCCAGCAAGGTAGACATGGGTGATCTCCCTACTTCTGCTGGATAGTCCCCACCTAGCACAGCCCCTCTCACTCCAAAGCCCGGCGTTGTACCAGATTACAAGTCCCTGAGATGTTTTTGGAGAATGGTTAAATATACCGCCCACCTGCAAAGCAGTGAGGAGGTACCAGTAAATCTCTCTCTAAAAAAAATTAAAAATGCAAGCTGTGTTTTTCTCCCCCCTGCCACTGACTAGCTCTTTAGATTAATTATCTTTGTAGGGCACCGAGTGCATCTCTGAATGTTGTTGTTGTTCCCCACTTAGCACTGCTACTCCTGTTAATGAGGAAAGCTCTTGGCTTTGGGGAGTTCATTTTTAGCTCATTAGCAGTGAGATGGAGGGTGTAGCGGGTGGTAAGAGCAATTTGCAACTGGCATGCTTATTAGAAGAGGCCAGAAATCTTGGTGGGAGTCAGGGGCCAAGACAAAGTGAGAGGAACATGAGCAGCCTGGTTTGGGGAGGGAGGAGGTAAGGATGGGGTGGTGGGACAGAAGTATATTCCTGTGTACTGTACTTACATTCTGGTACCATTTGGGGCCCTGGTGGTGGGCCCCATACCAGCAAATTCTTGGCCAGCAGCCCTTTCTTGGTGTACAGCTAAGAGCACATCTGCTGATCTGAGCCAGGACAGTATGTTTTCATGAAACTGTGGTGGATTGAAAACTGTAAAAAAACTGACAATGTAAATCCTTAGGGGTGCCTGGCCAGGGGTGTCTATAGGACAGCATGCAATCTGAGTCCTGAGTAGTCATCCTGCCGAGGTGGACCAAGTGAGCTGCTGACTCAGGAAGCAGTCTGCTTTCTCTCTTTGTTTTCGACTCAGATGTGAATACCCCTAAGCAACAAAGTTATACCAATGTACGTCTGTAGTGTAGACCAGACTTTACAGCCATTCAGGAAACACACCAGTGCCGTTTGTGCAACACTGATTGAATACCCCACCAGATAGCTCCTTCATGTGCCTCTGTGCCCCTCTTCAAAAGTCTGCAGAACACTGCAGCCTGAAAACACTGCTCCTGACTGGCTAAGAAATGCAGGTGTCATTATTTTTGTCACACTGCCTCCCACTATGACCTGATTTTTTTGTCTCATCCACCTGTGATATCTCATAGCTTGGGAACAGGGACTACATCTCTGTACAGCATCTGGTACAGCTGGGTTCCCTCTAGCCTGACTGGCTTCTAGGTGCTCCCACAACTTAAATGTTTATTTATAGTTTCTGGGTGGTTCCTGATTTTAAAGTGTAGGATCCAATGGCAGGTGTTGGAAGACGCTTAGAAAAGAGAGAGGGACCCCAGAATAGTCTGGTGGTTGGGGCGCTGAACCTTGGAGGAGACCTAGGATCACACCTTGCTTTGACTAATTTAGATGAGAAATGCTACAAAGTCTTTTGTTCACTCACTTTCTTTTTCTGTGAAAAAGTCTCAATTTTATCCTGATGCAAAATGGGAAAGTTTCACAAGACAGGGAAAACCATTTCCTACCTGGGTATAGGCATGATCTCCATTAAGACCTGGAAAAACTCTCCTTTGGAGGGAGATGGAAAAGACTGTGACTGTTCCCCACAAAAAAGAAGTGAAGAAGAGGGGATTTGCTAAACCATGAAAGGTGTAGAGAAGAGAATGCCTGCTCTCTCTGCCTCACAACACAAGAATGAAGGGACATGCATGAAACTGAAAAAGGATTGATTTCCCAGGCAATGCATTGCTAGCCTGCGGAACACTGCCCCTTGACGTTACTGAGGCAGAGGATGCAGCAAGATTCAAAGAGGCGCTGGCCATTTATATGGATGAGAATAACCAGAGGTATGTTAGCTAATGCTATGAGATATTAGACTTTGTGCTTCCTTGTTTAAGCCAATCCCTAGCAATTAGAGGCTGGGATGAGACCTACTGTGGGGCAGATTAGCCCACTGCTGAGAGGTCTTGTGCTGTCCTCTGAAAGAGGATACTGGGGTCTGATCCAGACTAGCAGTTCCTGTGCTCTCTTTACCTCCTAGATGTCTAGCTCTGCCATCCACAGGCCTGATGCTCAGATAGATGCAGGCTCCTGGGAAGTGCTGTCCATCCCTCCAACGCTTCCTTCTCCTCAGGAGCTGTGCAGGAGAAGTGGCAGGCTGAAACGAAAGAAACTGGAGAGCAGTAGTGTGATGTCGGTCTGTTATCACCTGGAGGAACTGAAGAAAAGGCAAAGCCGCATTGATCAGTATGGAGCTGATTGGACGTATGAGGGAAGGGAATGTGTGGGACTTGTTTTGTTTCTATATTTATGCTTGCACAGTTTCAGGAAATCAACATATGTGCAGCAAAACACTAATGGTGTGAAAAATGAGAGCTCCATGCATATCTGAGTAAAGGGCTAACTCTGTGGGGGTTTACTGGTGCACAGAGCTTTCATCATGGTTCCATCGATCCATACCCAGTAAGGCCACAAAGTGACCATGTAGTTTGACTTCTTGCTTGTAGCAAGCCTGCTAGAAAAATACCCTATTTTGATTTAAAACCTGCGCATGATGAGGCATCCAACACAGCTCCTGAGAAATTGTCAAAAACTTGCACCTTATTTCCCAGTCTGAATTTGTCTAGCTTCTCTTTCCAGCCACTGGATCATGGTGGACCTTTCTCTGCTAGACAGAAGTGCCCTGAATCGAATTTCTGTTTGCCATGATAGAATATGATCAAGTCACTACAGGCGGCCCCCGTCTTGCGATGTGATTGGTTCCCAAGGAAGCATCGCAAGTCGTGGGCGTCGTAATTCAAACCCTCATGTACGATAAGTGTCATACGCTGTCATAAATGTGGGCCAAGGACGTAAGTTGGGGTTTTGGCCCTTCTAAACTTACAAAAATTGTTGTAAGTGGGGGGGGGGGTTTGTAATTCGGGCGGTCAGAAGTTGGGGGTTTCCTGTATTAACCTTCTCTTAAAGCAAATAGGTTGAGCTCCTAGAGTCTCTCACTACATATTAAACCAGGGGTCTCCAACCTTTTTAAGCACGAGATCACTTTCTGAATTTAAGTGCAATCCAAGATCTACCTCAAACTCAAACACCCTTGCCCTGCCTTCTTTCTGCCCCTTCTCGGAGGCTCTGCCCCCTGCTCACTCCATCCTCCCTCCCTCCCCCATCCTCCTTCCCTTTCACCAGGCATTGGGGCATAGGCTCTGGTCTTGGATTAAAGGATCTGGAGTGGAGGAGGGGCTCTGAGTTGAGCCTGGGGCAGACAATTGGAGTCCAGAGGGGGTTCTAGGTGCAGGCTCTGGGAGGGGTATGGATACACGGGTGCTCGGGGCTGGGGCAGGGACTTGGGGTACAGGAAGGGGTTCATGACTAGGGTAGGAGTTCAAGATGTGGGCTCCATCAGGGCACTGCTTATCTCAGGTGGCTCCTGGTTAGTGGTGCAGTAGGGCTAAGGCAGGCTCACCCCTGCCCTGGCCCACTCCCTAAAGCAGCCAGCAAACTCCATCCCAAGTCCTGTTGTGCCCCTTCTCTGCTTTGTGGAAATAGGATACAGAGTGGGAGAGGGGGCACCTTGGCATGAGCACCCTTCACTCTCACCTGCCCTGCATAGAAAGCCAGAGGCTCCTGTGGGGATAGCTCCAAGGCAAAGGGCAGGAGGTGAACAGCAGTAGGGGAAGGGACAGCTGAAGTGATGGGCTTGATAGCCTCTTGGCCAAACCAGTCAGGATCACTTGTCAGAGGCTCCAAGATCTACCAGTAGTTCCCAATCGACTGGCTGGTGACCACTGTGCTAGTGGGTGCTGCACTAGGAGGGACAGGAGCTCAGCTGGGAGTCTCCCCTTGCAGTTAGTGCTGACTGCGAAGCCCCGCTTGTCTTCACAGATATTTGCAATCATTCAATAATTCATTGCTTTTTAAGTAAGGTGTCCTGGCCAAATTCCAGCCTGAGTAATTATAGTTATAGGGTGACTTAATTGCAGTCTATAAGTACTTACAAGGGGGAGCAAATATTTAATAATGGGCTTTTCAGTATAGTGAAGAAAGATCTACCACGATCCAATGGCTGGAAATAGAAGCTAGACAAATTCAGACTGAGAATCTACTCTATGTTTTAGAGAATTTGTTTGATCAAAGACTCCTCCAAAATAGTACGAGCTAGGACCACCAAATTTGGTATACCGCTTCCCCTTATCGTAACTTAAAGCAAGGCCAGGATTTGGTAGTGCCAGGAAAATGGGATGTGCTTGCAATGGGCTTGCTTGTCATAAAATCATACAGAAAAAAGACAGAATCAGCAGAGCAAGTAAAACTTTTAAAAAACCAACGAGGAGTCTTGTGGCACCTAAGGGTACATCTAGACTGTCATGACCAACAAAGCTTCTGTCGACAAAGAGCGTCTAGACTACATCCAGCGTCTAGACTACATGAGAGTGTAGACACAAAGGACAGTGTAGATGCAATAACGCCTTCTGTCGACAGAACTCTGTCGACATAAGGCGTTATTCCTCGTAGAATGAGGTTTACCACCATCGACAAAACTGCCGAGTTCTGTCGACGTTATGTCTCAGAACTCGGTGGTAGTGTAGATGCAGGTATAGTTTTGTCGACAAAAGCCCACTTTTGTTGACAAAACCCTGTAGTCTAGACACACCCTAAGAGACTAACAAAAATATACATATAGTATCATGAGTTTTCCTGGGCAAAACCCACTTTTTCAGATGAGATGATCTTGAGTCTACTCATTGTTTTTTTAAAAGTTGTTTTTCAAGTTACTGACTAACTTGGCTACCCTCTGAGACTTTCAAAGCAAGTACAGGCCTCACAACTGACATAATAAACAAATGTTGAAAGAGACTGAACCAAGATGAGCCAGAAACATAGGATGAACCTGGAATAGGATTGCTTCTCAATAAACCTTCCAAAAGAGATAAAACGGAGACATTTGGAATAGTACTCTGTTTTGGCACAGCTACATCAGTGCTTAGGGCTTGTAAACTAGAAGACAAATGTTATTGCAAACCACATTGACTACAGCCCTTTTTTGTTAAAATATAGCGAATGACTAGTGCTTATAGTGATGAAGAAACAAAAGATGCTTAATGGAATTCCTGAATTATGGACCTGAGCAATGGAGGGTGACTCTGCTATTAAGGCATAAATGTTTAACCATGAGAGTAATTAAGCATTGGAACCATTTACCAAGGGTCATGGTAGATTTTTCATTAGTGTCACTTTTTAAATCAAGATTGAGGGTTTTTCCTAAAATCTCTGCTTTAAGGTTTATTTCAGGGCAGGTCTCTGGCTTGGGTTCTACTGGAGGTTACAGGGATTGATTGCCATGGTCTCTCCTAGCATTTGACTCCATCAAACTTGTCATTTAATGAAACACAGTGAGTCTTTGGTACAGGAGAAACCTCTGCGTTACAAACACCTGTTATGAACTGAGCGACCAACCCTACACCTCATTCGGAACCAGAAGGGCACAACCAGTACAATACAGTACAATACAGGCACTCCCTGTGTTACAAACATCACACATACAAATGAAAGCTCACTGGCAGCTGCAGGGGAGCTGGCAAGAAGCACAGGTGGTGGCGAGTGGCACAAGTACTGTCTAGAAGACTCTGAAGAAGCAGGGGCTGGTTGCGCAGCTGATGGCTGAAAAGAAGCAGTGTTTTGAAGAGGAAACCGGGGCTTCTTTCTACCCAGTGGCTGCATGGCTGCCCCTGCTCCTCCAGGATCCTCTGGCCCATACTTGTGCCACTTGCTACCTCCTGGTGAGCGGGGGCTGGATGCAGCCTTTGGCGGTGGTGGGGGGTGGGGTGGAGATGGGGCTGGCCTCAGGAACCAGTGCAGAGCCTGCATGAGAGGGGAGGCTTGGCAGCTAGATGCCCAGAAGTCCCCTTCTGAATTTCCATCTACCTCCTCATCCTCCTCTAATTAAAGCTGCCTTTCCTCAAGCACCAGCGCTCAAGGTTAAATAAAAAAAACCTATTTTTACTATTTTTAATTGCAAATATACAGTATTTCAGCTACATTACAGGTTCAATAGAGTTTTGTGAGCTAGCCTGGGAACCTAACTAGCATTTATCACATTGTTTCAATGGGAAAATGTGTTCTGAGTTCCAAACAAGTGACTTACAAATGAACTTTGGGAACACAACCTGTTTATAAGTTGGGGACTTCCTGCACTGTGTTGAAATGCTAACTACTTTAAAAGAGAGAGAGAGAGAGAGAGAGAGAGAGAGAAGCAAGACAGCTTTTTTCTTTTGCATTGTTAAACATCAAATCTGTACTAAAGTCAATGTTCAGTTGTAAACTTTTTCAAGAACGACCAGAATGCTTTGTTCAGAGTTACGAACCTTTCTGAGTGACGAACAACTTCCCATTCCCGAAGCGTTCATAAATGTGAGGTTCCGCTGTCATGTTTCATAACCCTGAGTTTGCCGGAATGGGTGAGCACTTTAAGATCTGCATTTTCCTGTTCCCAGCACTGCAACAGGCAAACCATTGCATCTCTCAGGCAAATATTGGTCTCTTTGCTCCTATATGGCCCCCAATCTGCCATTGTCACACTACCCACCTTTTAGCAATATGGCTGTGTCTTTTTCCAACAAAACTCTTCCACCCTCTCCAAGCAGTGTCTGCTTTTTCGGCAGGAGAGCTGTTCACACTATTACTTGCCCTGGCAAAACTATTGTTGTTCGGGCATTTTTTTAAGCACGTGTGAACAACAAAAGCTTTGTCACTCAATTGCCAGTGTAGACGAAGCTTCAGGTCAGGCCTCTAGGGGATAATGTGGCGTGTTCAAGTGCTTGCAAACCCTATCCTATGCTTTGCGCATGGTGCTATACAGGCTGAAGAGGCTGAAATGGGGTGGATACGGCTCCCCCACCGACGCTGAAGGGCTCAAAGGTGCAGCTGAATCTCTAGCAGAAGAAATACTGAGTGGAAGAGACCTGCCCAGCCATGAGACCAAGCCAAGACCTTTGTGGATCTCTGAAGAGGACTCTTTCGCTAGCAGCAGTGGCAGTGGGCTGGTGAGCGGGGTGCGTAGATCACAAAGCTATTGACTGCGTGCAGTGGACATTTCGATTTTTGTTCAACACAGAAAACAGTAGCACTCAAAAGTGTCTTCATGATCAGATGTGCTCATTCATGATCCGGCTAGTCCTATAACTTGTTCCTAATGGTGGAACAAGAAACCCCACACAGGAACTCTATTCCTAACCAATGTTACCTCTTGTCTTTTCCATTCATGTGTAGATTTTTCCATCCATGCACAGAATAAATGTTGTTATGTTCACTGAGGCATGTGCAAATGTGCACCACCAGGAAAAACACAAAACCTAGCTGTGGGCACTCTGCTAATCAACTGAGCAGCATTAGAATCTCTCCTGAGCAGCTGCACGAGCACCCAGCTTATATTTACAGGGAAGACTGTTCCCAACCCTTGATTATTTGGGGATCAGTTCATGCCTCAAAGCAGGAGGAGTCATACGCATTCCAAACCTCTTGCTTACTTTGAAATCCAGATTAGTCTAACTCTGGATGTTTTCTTTGCTAATCACAGAAATGTCAGGCTAGAAGGGACCTTCATCTAGTCCAGCCCTTTCCACTGAGGCAAGAATAAGTGAACCCGGGCCATTTTGCTGATAGGTTTTTGTCTAATCTGTTCTTAATAACTTTCAGGAAAGGGGATTCCATGCCTCCCTAGGTAAACCTGTGCTTATCTATAACTGTACCTGTGCTTATCTATCCTTATAGCTAGAACATCCTTCCAAAGATCTACACTAAGGCTAAGTCTACACTGCAGAGTTTTTGCGCAACAAGTCACAGAGCGTCCACACCTCAAGCACGTTTTTGCGCAAGAACATTTACAGTGAATCAACAGAACAGAGGGGGTTTTGTGGTATAGGTATTCCTCTCTCTACGAGGAATAACTCCTTTTTGTGCAACAGCTCTTGTGCAAAAAGGTGTGTGTGGACAGAAAACAGGGGGTTTTGCACAAAAACAGCCTATCAAAAGAAGCACAGGTGCCCTGGTGGCCATTCTGTTAATGGCAATCAGAGATTTCTTAGTAATAGAGAGAGCATCCATGTAGTCTGGACGCTCTCTTGTGCAAAAGCGCATCGCTTTTCCAATGCACTTTTGCAGTGTGGATGCACTCTTCTGCAAGAAGTTTTTGCAGAAGGTCTCTTCTGCAAAAAGCTTCTTGTGCAAGAAGCCTGCAGTGTAGATGTAGCCTAAATCTCCTTTGCTGACAAGTAAACCACATCCTTCTTGTCCTGCTCTTTGTGGACTTAGGGTGTGTCTAGACTACAGGTTTTTTTAAAAAAGTGGCCTTTTTTCGAAAAAACTTCACCTGCATCTAGACTGCTGCTGCGTTCTTTCAAAATTAAATCTTTCGACCGCGGAATACCTCATTTTACCAGGAATAACGCCTTTTTTCGAAAGTACTCTTTCGGAAAAAGGCATTATTGAACACAAACAGGGCTTTATCGAAAGAGAGCATCCAGACTGCCTGGGTGTTCTCTTTTGAAAAAGCGGCTTGCCTTTTCAAAAGAAGTGGTTGCAGTCTAGATGTTCTCTTTCGAAAGAGGCTTGTAGTCTAGACGTACCCATAAAGAACAATCGATCATTTGCCTCTTTATTAGAATGGTTAACAGATTTGAAGACTGTTATCTGGTCTCCCTGCTAATTCTGAAATTCTTCATCTTTGATTGTCACTTTTCTCTTTACATTTATTAAATTATAAACAAATATAAATTTCAAAATAAAAAAATAATTTTGAACCCTGATTTTTAAAATGTCAAAACAGGAGGTTTTACACAATATAAAATCTTCCCCTCAATTTTTGTCAAAACAGGAATATTTGTTGGAACTAAATGTTTCCATTCTGATGAACTGGCATTTTCCATCAAAAAAAATTAAAAAAAAATTGAATCAGCCAGCTGTAATCACATCCCTTCTTATTCATCTCATGGTCTTTTCAAGTAGCTGCCTAAATATAGCCCTCTCTCTTCTGTGGATGACTTTAATTGCATTCAAATTCACTCCCTTTAGAAGTGCAGGGCCAGCGCAGGCAAGCTGCCTTCAGTTCTGCGTTTAACATCACTGACAGAATTTTCTGCTCAGTCCCATTTGGTCCCTCTTCATATTGATGATGATAGAGTCCAAGGCAGAACAAACCTGGCTGGATTTTCAGATCCCAGGCAATGTCTGCTGATTAAAGGATTCATAATACTGTGTCTCATAGAATGAGCAAATTTTCTCTGGAAATCGGATCCTTACACAGATGTAAATGGGACTTGGGCCTTCATACCACTGCCTCAGCGTGAGGGGATGGGCTAGATAGCTTCCTGAGGTCTCTTCCACTCTGACATTTCTATAGCCCTGGGAAATGGTCCCCAACTTGTATAGCAGCTCTTAGGAGAAGCCGTCTTTATAGTAATTGGAAGAAAGGTTGCCAACATTCTAATCCCACAAAATTGAACACCCCTGCCTCGTCCCTTCCCTGAGGCCCCGCCCCTTCCATGAGACTCTGCCCCTTCTCCAAGATCCTGCGTCTGCTTGCTCCATGCCCCTCACTCTCACTCTCACCCTCACCCAGCTGGGGCAGGAGGTTGGGGGCAGAAGGGGCGTGAAAGTTTTGGCTGGTGGTGTGGGCTCTGAGGTGGGATGGAAGATGCGGGTGTGGGGTACAGGGGGATGTTCTGGGATGGATCAGGGGGTTGGGGTACAGGAGGGGGGGTAAGTGTTCTGGTTCAGGGTGTAGGCTCTGGGGTGGGTGGGGTGGAGGATATGGGTTTGGGGTCCAGGAGGGAGGTGAGTGTTCTGGCTCAGGGTGTAAGCTCTGGGGTGGGACGAAGGATGAGGGTGTGGGGTGCAGGAGGAGGTTCTGGGATGGGTCAGATTTAGTCTGCAGAAGAGAAGAGTAAGGGGAGATTTGATAGCAGCCTTCAACTTCCTGAAGGGAGGTTCCAAAGAGGATGGAGGGAGGCTGTTCTCAGTAGTGATGGATGACAGAGCAAGGAGCAATGGTCTCAAGTTACAGTGGAGGAGGTCTAGGTTGGATATTAGGAAAAACTATTTCACTAGGAGGGTGGCGAAGCAGTGGAATGGGTTCCCCTAGGAAGGGGGTGGAATCTCCATTCCTAGAAGTTTTTATGTCTTGGCTTGACAAAGCCCTGGCTGGGATGATTTGGTTGGGAGTAGTCCTGCTTTGGGCAGGGGGTTGGACTCGATGACCTCCTGAGGTCTCTTCCAGCCCTATCATTCTATGATTCTAGAGGGTTGAGGTGTGGGGGGGGGGGAGAGTGAGTGTTCTGGCTCAGGGTGCAGGTCTGGAGGGGACTTTGGGGAAGCAGCTGACAGATCCCTGTGGCCCCTAATGGTAAGGAGGCTTTGTACGCTGCCATCACACCTGCAGGCACCTCCCCCCTGCCGTTTCCGGCTAATGGGAACTGTAGAGCCAGCACTTGGGGCAAGGGCAGCTTTACAGAGTTTCTTTGCACGTAGGGGCTGCAGCAACCTGGCAGCCACTTCTGGAAACAATGTGAAGCCAAGGCCAGTAGGGCTCCTGCTGCACCACTGACCAGACTTTTAACTGTTTCTGAGCCCTCTTCCTGGAAAAAAATGCTTTTCCCCACCTCTTTGTCTGGCTTGCCCCCTTAGCCTACAAGCTCTGACTCGGTGCAGCACCTTGCATAATGGGCCCCTCTGCAACACATTTCCTGTTATTCTAGTAACCCTTCCCACTTCCATTGCAGCTGGCTTGCCCGCCACCAAGCCGCCACCACGCCGCAGAGCAGCAGCGCAGCCCCCTGGAAATCTGGGCATTCCCCTCCGTTGTGGCTGCGACTGACCAACACCCATTGCCGGTCAGGTGCCTGCCTCAGGAAGCCTTCTGGGGCTATGGGCACCAGCCAGAGGAGTGATCCATCGTGGCAACCCAGGCTAGCCTGTTGCCTTTTTGAAGTGCTCAGTGTGAGCATGGGAGCTCTTGCCTGTGCACACTGGCAACAGGCCATGTATTGAAAGGGTATTAGTGCTTGGTGCCTGGTTATTGGCTATTTGTCCCTTGTTTCTTTTGGCAAGGAAAGCAGCCACTTTGTTCTTGGCATTCTCAGGGCGCTCTCAGTAGCCAGAAAGACATCAGCAAAGACTTCAGGATTGTTTCCATAGTGATGCAGTGCGAATGGAATAGAAGAGGAGGCTGTCTGCATTATACGCCGCCCTCCTTCTCCCGCTCCTACATGTTTTAGTTATCCAACGCTCAGAGAGCAAATCAACCTAAGCAACAATGTCTAACACACCTGCCACCTACAACACCAGGAAGTCATGAGCTACCCCGACGCTGGATGAGACAGATGCTGAAATGGTATCAAAGCAATGTCCCCTTGCTGCCCTCTACCCCAGGAAAGATTCAGATAAGCCTCGAACCTGGGAACTTTTCTGAACCTGAGCTGAAATCTGGAGCCACTTTCCTCCCATACCTGCAGCTACAGAGCTGTCTCTACCCGATGGAAGGCTGCCTTGGCCATTGCTGGTGAATGCCAGTTTTGCGGGAGACAGCTTGCGCTCCTCTCTTCCTGCGGAAAAAGCAAAAGTCATGGGTGGCAGGATCCCCAGACGCTTGCAGATGATTCTCTTCTCTCCAGTGAGAGCCATCCAGGAGAGGTAAGTGTGGGGCACTTAGTGAGAGGCTAAACTGTTGGACTTCTCCAAAACTTCATGTCATGGAGAGGGGTGTGAATCAGGCCCAGTTCTTCTGCTGCTCCTGACCCTAGTTTCATGGTAATGAATTATAAATCCTGCCTCCAGGAAAACCTTGAGCCCATGGAATCCCAACACCTTTTTGAAAACCCAATCCCCTCCTGGCTCATTTGGAAGGTGAATGAAAACAGCTAGGATGAAATTCAGTTAATCCCTTATGCTGCCGCCCTTCTGAATGGGGCGTGAATTTTCCCAGCAGAACATTCTGGGTTCTACCCTCCAGAGGAAAGTAGGGAATTTTGAAAACCCCACTGCAAACTTTTAATAATACCACCTATTTATTTTTTAAGAAAATGAGCTACAATCTTTTTAAACTTGGGCCAGAGAAAGTACTCCCCTGCCTAGAATTGGGCTGTGTTTTCCAGCATCCACAAATGCACATGACCTTTCCAGCGCTGTGCGATAAAAGCATATTCTTGGCAAAGTTCAAACACACCCTATATATTGGCATTGTAAAATGATAAGCATTGGGCTTTGGAAAACATTGCACAATAGCACACTGTGACTATTCTAGTTGCACCAAGACCTTTCTGTATTGCAGGTAACTTACTTTGGAGAGGTTTTTAAATTCTACTTATGTTCCCATGCAAGTATTGATTGATATATATCAGATGGTTGCTGAGCATGTGAGTTACTGCTCACACGTTTGGAAAGGGGTTTGAATCAGGCCCTATAGAATTAGTTAATGTTGTTCAGTAATATTTGAGGTACCAATTCAGTAAAGAACATAAACACATGCTTAATTTTAAACACATGTCTAAGCTTATTGATATCCAGCAAAATATACAAACACCTAGCTGAATCCAGACCCTGAATGAGTCAGGTTTTTACTGTTCTGTAACATTTAATGTTCACTTTTTGATCTTTGCAAGTTCAGTAACAGTTAACAAAGGGGTCTATTGTTGAAATATAGGAAGATAAGTGACCCTAACAGTTTATTGTGCGGGTGAGGACAATTCCTTCGTTTATCTCACTGTTCAGCTAAATTTGGTATAGAATTTGTGTAGCGATTTTGCTCCTGTTTGATGTCTTGTCTCAAGAAGTTATTTAGAAGTTCGTTATACTATTCTGTACTAGTTATGGGAAATGTTCCCTCTTATTTATTATCCCCACTATTAAACAAAGTGGAAACACTTGGCAGTATTTATATTTTATTTCTATTGAAAGAGCATTGTGGAAATTAGTGGTAAATGTGACAGAGCCAAATTACTGCCAGGCTAGCACTCTTTGGGGCCTCCCTTATGCCCCGTGCTGGGCAGACACAGCACGGGAGATTGAGAGCTCTTCAACAAGAAATGCTGCTGCTGGCCAATGCTAGTGTCCCAGAGGATAGAGGAACAGGATCTTCTTGGTGTCGTTATTTTTCTCAGGCTATCTTGCTGTGCATAATTGCAGGTGCCCAAGACGTATCTGTTGGGTGCAGATTATCTTTCCTGTGGAGTTAGATTAATGAAAGAAGCTGGCAACACATGGGCGGAGGGCAGTGCAAAGGGTTGCAAATTACTTTTACAATTACTTCAAATTTCCAAGTCATTCCCTCCGGGCATCACAAGCCTTTTTGGCTTTGGACCAGCAAGAAAGAAAAAACAAACAAAAGCCCCCCAAGGAAACACATGAGTGGTATGAGGGGATCCAAAGCACACACACAGCTGCCCAGGGAAGGCCATGCATGCTTGGTAAAAGTGCAGATTATCTCATCCGATTCAGCGTTCCAACCCAATCCACACAGAGAGGTGCAAATTCCCCTTCTGATTCCACTTCCTGGAGTTGCCTGTTTGCTAACAATGGCCGTAATACTTTCATGCCAGCGTGTCCAGTTCCAGGAATGGGACGCTGTGCCAAGAAAGAACTGCTCCCCTAAGCTCCCGCTTCAGTGAGTGGCTGAGGGTTCTGAAACAGCATCTCTCCCCAGGCTGTTACAGTACTTGTAGTCCTGGGGCCACTGGTAGGATCCAAATCCACAGATTTTCCATCCAAACTTTTTGGGGATGAAAAATTAAGAATGAGATGGAATTAAAATGTCCTCAGAAAAGGAATGTGTCCTTTGACAACTGAAAAGTTTTCCACTGAAGACCCCAAAATGACATTTTTCCATTTGGAGCAGTTTGGGGACTAAAACATTTTTTTAAACATTTTTGGCAATTCTTTGGTCAAACATTGCTCACTTTTTGGAAGCTTTCAGCTAATGTTTCTTATTTATTTAGCCAAATTGGTATTAATTTTCAGTTGCTTGAAAACAATAAAATAAAATAAAATAAAATAAAATGGAGGGTTTTGGCCAAAAGTCAGAATTTTCAACTGAAAAAGTTGACAGTCCATCACTGTATCTTTGGCTGGCGTTGTTCTGATTCTGCGACTGAGATTAAAACCTGCAATATTAACAGCTCCTTATTGACAAGTATCAGAGCAGAAGTTGTGTAAGTCTGTATCTGGAAAAGAATGAGGAGTTCTGTGGCACCTTAAAGACTAACCGATTTATTCAAGAATAAGCTTTCATGAGCAAAAAACTCAATTAGATGCTCTGCTTTTTGGTGACATTAGGGCTTGACTACATTGAAATTTACCTCGGATTACATTTTTCCACCGTAACTCCTTGGGTCTAGCTCTTCTAGACGCGTGCAACGGTGCTGTCCTTCAGTAGTGCTTTCCATCCCTAGCTCTCCAAAACCTTCACAGAGGAGACCCGCATCAGATGGGACTGTTGTGATCTAGTGTCAGACCTCCTGGATAGCACAGGCCAGATAACTGCCCCAATGTAATTCCCAGAGCAGATCCATTAGAAAACCATTCCATCTTTGTTTAAAAATGGTCTGTGATAGAAAACCCACCATGACACCAGGTGAGTTGTTCCAACCGTTAATCACTCTCATTATCAAAAATTTATACCTTGAATTTGACTTGCTTCGACTTCCAGCCGTTGGACCACAGGGATGTTAATATAGGTTAATTGAATAGTTGATTAACCTCATGAATTCTTATTGGTTACTTGACTATTCTATAGTTCCCAGGGGTGGGACTGGCAGCCAGTGCAATCTGGTCCCTCTGCCATTCTGTGCTGCTGCCTCTGTGGGGTACCAGGAGGGAGCTGGTCCACAAAGGGAGCCAGTTTAAAAATTAGCTGATAAACAAGCAGCAGTGTGGGATGGCAGCAACCCCTGTCCAGGGGGAGTCTGAACTTCCAGATTTAGCATGAGCTGGAACTGAGCCGGGTTGCCTGTGCACCTGGCTACTAATACACTTTAAATGTAGGTAGGTCCTGGACCCGTGCAAGCCAGGACTGAGCCGAGCTGCTGGCCAGCATGCTAAAAAATTTGCTGGCGGCAGCTGGGGCGGGAGAAGAGGGGGAAGGCCAGGAAATGCGTGTAGTTATAGCATTAACCAATAACCTTTTGCTAATCGGTTAATTGACTGCACTATTACATCTCTATTGGACCAGGCTATGTCTACCTCTCTCTGTTAGATTGAAGAGCCTGTTACTAAATATTTGGTCCCCCTGTAGGTTATCATAAACTGTGATTAAGTCACCCCTTTTAACTCTCTCTTTGGTCAGCTAAATGTATCGAGTTCCTGGAGTCTTTCTTATAAGGCACATTTTCCAATTCTTCCTTCCTTCTCATGGCTTCTCTCTGATCCCTCTGGTTTTGCTCCAGCTCTGCTCCCAGGCCCCAGCGCAGAGGGTGCTCTGCTCTATGGGCTCCTCTCTGCTCTAGGAGAAGCAAAGTATGCTTTAGCACAGCCATAAGGGTGCTCTCGTTTACATCTGGGGACAAGAGCCAAATAGAGTGCATCTATACTGCAGGGCTTAACTCGAAATAAGCTACACAAATTGAGCTACATCAATTGCATAGCTTATTTCAAAATAAGGAGCATCTGCACAGCACTTATTTTGAAATAGAGCATCCTTCCTCCGACTTCACTTACTCCTCATACAATGAGGGTTACAGGAGTTGGAGTAAGAAGTCTTCCAGCTTGACAGTATTTCGACCTTATTTTGAAATAACTGCCTGCTGTGTAGACGCGGACTAAGATATTTTGGAATAACACTAGTTATTTCAAAATAATGTTGCTGTGTAGACATACCCATTCAGGGAATGCATAGCTACCTCCCCACCTTGCTCCAGTTCTGCCCCAGCCCCAGAAACTGGGCAATGGAGACTCAGGAGCCCTTGGGGGAAGACTGGCCCTGATTCCTCACTGATTACCCTTTAACATTGGCTTGGCTCAGGCCTAAGCGCTGACATGTGGCACAGGTGAGGGTGGGGAATCCATCTCAACATGTACACTGCAGGCCCTAGAGCGGGTCACTATGCAAAACTTTGGGTCATGTGGGAACCAGACCATGGCAGCCAGTGATGGAATGTACAGAAAATTATGTGCAATGGGGTCATATCATGGAAACTAAAGGAATGAGCAGCATGAATAACTATGCAGTGAGCCATACTGTTTGGCTGTGTTTAACTGGTTAACCACGTACATGAGGGGCGGGAGGCCAGCTGGGATGGAATGTCTCCCACCCGCAGCATGGTGGGCTGCTCCACCCAGGCTGGAGCACTGGTTAACCATAAGTGATAAGGATCACCCAGTGAGGGTCATGCTTACCGGTTAACCATTTACATCCCTTACAGAAAACATATCCTGTAAATCAGAGGCTCCCAGTCTCTTTGAGGATATGCAAAATCTACTAAAATTTTACAGACCCCCCTCCCCAAACTACATAGCTGTGCCAGCAGCCAGCAAATCACTCAACTCGTGCTGCTTCCTGAGCCTTCAACACAGGTTGAAGGATATACTGACTGCAAGAGGTACTGTGCAGACACCCTTATGGTACCGCCACAGACCCTCAGGGGTCCATGGACCACAGGTTTGGACCATTGGTAGATCACAGAATCATTTGCTGTGGGCCCTATAGCCAGGCCCCATAAAGACTCGCTGCACCACAGTCCTACACCGGGGTCCCGTGGAGACCTGCGTGCCGCGGTCCCTACACTGGGTGTGATGGCGTGTCGGGGTTCCCCCTGATCCTGCAGCCCCGTAGCAGCAAGAACAGACTCCGCCAGCCAGTAGAATAGAGAGGATTTATTGCTTCTCCAGGATACAGCACAGCACAGACGTGATGTGGCTACAGGAGTCAGGGCCCGGATGCCTCAGACCCCTTGTATTAGGGGGTCCATTGCCCCCTCAACCCTCCGCACCCAGCTTAGTCTGTTCCCTTCATATTTTCTAGCCCAAAACTGCCTCGCTCCCAGACTCTGCCCCCCAGCCAGGTGATCGTTTCCGCCTCCCTGTCTTTGTCTCTCCTCCGGGAAGAGCAGCGTTATCTGCACATGCTGGGACTAGGTGTCTGGGCCAATACACATGTGGGTGAGTCAGTGGGAATCACACATCACAGCACAGGGGAACCACTGGTTACAGAGCAGACAGCACCCCCACTACGTCACACTGGGGGCCTATGGAGACTTGCGTGCTGTGGTCCCTACACCAGGGCCCCGTGGAGACTTGAATCATAAAATCATAGAATACTAGGACTGGAAGGGACCTCGAGAGGCCATCGAGTCCAGTCCCCTACCCTCACACCAGGACCCAGTACTGTCTAGAGCAGTGTTTCTCAACCTTTTTTTGTTCATGGCCCCCTTCTGAGCCTCATTCATCATACGCCTGGCAGTTAAGTTTGGGTGGCCCCCTACTGTTCTGGTTTTTTCCATGTGGCCCCCCAGAAGTAAGGCATGGCCCCCTGAGGAGCCATATGGTCCACGTTGAGAACCACTGGTCTAGACCATCCCTGATAGACATTTATCTAACCTACTCTTAAATAGCTCCAGAGATGCTATAGAGAATGCTACAGTCCTTACAAGTTCTATAGAGCCCCCTGCACTATGGGCCCTATTACGGGCCCCATAGAGACTTGAATGGTGCAGTCCATATGGACCCTATAGAGACCTACGCACCGCAGTCCCTACAAGCGCTATAGCTTGCACATCACAGTCCGTACGGGCCCTATGCGTGCTTCGGTGCTCCCCAACGCTACAGAGACCCATGAGCTGTGGTGCGGGCCCCTTAGGGAGCCTCACGCTTGGTCCCTACGCACCCCATAGAGCCCCATTTACCGCCCCCCCGCGTGCCCCTTAGCGCCCCACGCACCCCGCTCCCTACACGTCCCTGAGCGCCGCCCCGCCCTGCCCTGCCCCGTGACGTCACGCCGACGGCCCCGCCCCGTGCGCGCTGCGCTCACACGCAGCCGGGCGGCGGGGCCTGGGCGCTGAGCTGCGCTGGGCGATGGCGTCCGGCGGCGCTGGAGGAGGCGGCCGCGAAGCCCCGGCAGGTAGCGGCCCGAGCGGGGAGCGGGTACTTGGGTGGGGGGCGCGCTGGAGGTACACAGGGGCGCACTGGGAGCCGGGGCTATACCAGGGTAGGGGGGTTCACGGAGGGGGCACCGGGGTGGGGTGCACTGGGGCAGGGAGTGGGTGATGGGTGGGAGATGCGCTGGGGTGGGGTGATGGGGAAGGGGCTGGTGGGAGTCTGGTGCAGCAGGGCATAGGTGTTGGTGTGAGCATACACTGGGGATGGAGACTTGGGGAAGGGAGCGGATGATGGGGTCTTTGGGGATGGGGGTGGGGAGATGGAGGAGCTGGTGGGGGTATGTATATTGCTGGAGCTGGGGAGTGGGTGTTGGGTTGGGGCTGCATTTGGGGTGGGGGTTTGCATGGGGCAGGGGCCAAGGAGTGAGTGCTGGGGTGTGTGTCTGGCACAGGGATGGGTCAGTGGGGAACAGGGAGCAGGTGCCAGGTTGGGAGTGCATTGTGAGCTGTGGGCAGTGAGGGGCTGGTGGGGGTCTGTGTACGAGTGGGTGCTGGGTTGGGGAGTGCACTGGTGGGGCATAGAGCTGGTGGACACAGGGATGGGTTGTTGGGGGGACAAGGAACAGGTGCCAGGTTGGGGGTGTGCTGGTAATGTGGGAGGCTTGGGCGCAGGAACGGGCTGGTGGACACTGGCAGTGTGACTGGCCCTGTGACTCCCTGCCTCGATCCTGAGGCTGTGCCCCCCAGCACCTAGACTGGGTGGCTGAATGGTTGGCATGGATCTGCGCTGGCTACATCTGAGATTGCCCCTTCCCCTTGTGCCAGGAGCTGCAAAGACCCTGGGTGAAGGGTTCTGGGCCTGGGCGCAGGCTGGGTTATTCTCTGCGCTGCACATGTCACTGCCGCAGCTACCTCAGGGCCAGGGCGGCTGGTTACACAGGGACCAGCGCAGCTGAGCTTTAAGAGTGAAGAGGGGTCAGGTGGTTGGAGCCGGGGGCCGGGAGGGCATCTGGATTCTTTCCTTAGCTCTGGGGTGGGCAGTGGGGCTGGCTTTCCTCTTCCCCAGGTGCTGTGTGTCGCTGCCCCGGGTTCCCTGATTCACCCAGCTCCTGAGTCGCTTCCCCTCTTGCAGGCTGCACTTCCCCTTGACCTGGCTGTCTGGGAAAAACTGGGGAGAAACCTCCTTGCACTTTGGCCCTGGCGGGACTGAGCTGCAGAGTCACTGGCCCTGGCTGCTGCCCCTTGTGGCTGCTGCCTCATTAAAAGGGCAGCTACAGGGAAATCTACCACTATAAACCTCCCTCCTGCTGGGATCTCAAAGCTCCTTCCAAAGCGCAGGGCTGGGTCTGAGCCCGGGATAAAACCCAGGAGTCCTGGCTCTTTCTCCTCCACCCCCACTCTAACCCAGCAGCCTCCACTCTCCTCCCAGAGCCCGGGAGAGAACTCAGGAGTCCTGGCTCCCAGCCTTTCTCCACTCTAACCCCAGGAGTGTTTCCTTTGTCCCCGGGCTGCTCGTGAGGAGCAATGATGTAGGGTGGGTTTATTTTTCTAGGGTCTCACATTGCCTGCTCGTGCCCTGCAGCATTGGGGGTTTTCCCCCATAACTCTTCCTTCCAAAGCGGGTGACGCTAAACTTAGCCCAGACAAGAGGGGGTCCACATTCGGGAAGGGATGGAAAATCCCATTTAGTTAGTTAACTGCATCCCGACAGGGCTGGAGTGGGCCCCCCCCTTGTCCTTTGCAAGCAGGGGTTGCTCCAGCCCAACCTAGCCTGCAGCCCCTCCTGCTGCAGACAGAAGCTGCTCCTGTGAAGCATCCGGGCTCTCCGGAATAGCCCCCAACCACAGTGGCCCCGCAGAGCTGGAGCAGCCCCATTAAGAAGAGTGAGGGGGGATTTGACAACAATCTTCAACTTCCTTCAGGGGGGTTCCAAAGAGGATGGAGAGAGGCTGTTCACAGTTGCAGGTGACAGAATGAGGAGCAATGGTCTCAAGTTGCAATGGGGGAAGTCTAGGTTGGTGGGGAAGCACTGGGATGGGTTCCCTAGGGAGGGGGTGGAATCTCTATCCCTAGAGGTGTTTAAGTCCCGGCTTGACATAGGCCTGGCTGGGATGATTTAGTTTGGGTTGGTCCTGCTTTAGGCAGGGGGCTGGACTGATGACCTCCTGAGGTCTCTTCCAGCCCTAGCATTTCTATGAGGTGTCCCTGTATAACTGGTCGCCCCACTCCAGAGGTGGCTGCTTCTCAGCACCAGGCATGGGGACCCTGTGTAACCAGCTGCCTCTCCCCAGAGGTGGCTGCAATGTTGCAGTGGACCAGGAGTCTCTGGATAACCAGCTCCTACACTGACCCTGGAGGTGGCTGCATTTCGTGTGGCAGTAACTGGAGAAACAAATCCATAGTTGGAGTGAGATGGCAGCTCAAAGGGCTGAGGACTTTGATCTGCTGCACTGCGGGGCAGTGAAGACCAGGCTGGAGGGTCCGGGGTTCAGGCATAGGTGTCCTGGCTGAATGGGTTGATCCCTGGCTGTGTGTGATGCATAGTCCTGCTTCTCTTCCCTTCCCAGGTCTGAGCCCTTTCCCTGCGCACCATGATTTGAGCCCCACGTGCCAAGTGCTCTAGTCCCCCTGCGCCAGGCCCTGATGATGAATAACAAGGAAACCACAGAGGTCTCTGGTGAGTTAGAATGGGGATGAGACCCCCCCTCCCCCTCCAGCTCAACTCACAAGCATCCATCCCCCAGCCAGAGAACCCAGGAGTCCTGGCTCCCAGCCAGCCATGCTCTATCCCACCAGGCCCCACTACCCTCGCAGAGTCGGGGAGAAAACTAGGGATGTTAATTAACATTTCAAACGTTAACTGGCTGTATGTTAGGTTTCATTGGTTAACCCTGGAGCAGCCCCCCAGTCGTGGCATGACAGACTGTGGGGGGCTGCTCTGGCCCCAGCCCTGCCGTGGATGCAGATGAGGGGGAGAGGTGCTGTTCCAGACCCACCGCGTGCTTTGGCCCTGGCCCTGCTGCAGCTGGAAGAAGGCTGCTCTGGTCCTGGCCACAGGTGGTGGGGGTCACCTAGAGAGAACCCAGGAGTCCTGGCTCCCAGGCCCCCTGCTCTAACCCACCAGCCCCCAACCCCTTCCCAGAGCTGTGGGGGGAACCCAGGTGTCCCGGCTCCTGGCACTGTCTGCAATGCTGGAATTTGTGTCCCCTTGTCTCTCCAGAGAAGAGCCACCACTTGAAAGTTTTCCTGCCCAAGAAGCTGGTGGAGTGTTTGCCCAAATGCCCTGCCCTCCCCAAGGAGCGACTGCGCTGGAATACCAATGAGGTGGGGAATGGGGCAGGAGCCCTGTCCCCTCTGCTCCAACCAGGCCCCAGGGCAGGGACTGGCTGGCTCGGGGGCAGGGAGTGGGGCTGGGGCGTGGTCCCTCTTTTGAGCCTGTGGTGTTATCCCCAATTTGCCCCATTGTCAGGCACTTGGACCCTGAGTGATGGGGGCACATCAAAGGGGGAATTCGTGGGGGGCGCCCCCCAACCTGAGCTGGACGTTCTTGTCTCTCTTAGGAAATTGCCTCCTATCTCATCACTTTTGAGAAGCATGAGGAATGGCTCTCCTGCTCTCCCAAGACCCGGTGAGCATCCCACAGGGAGTGGGGGTATGGGAGGCCGGGTTTGCAGTTATAAGGGGGGGGCTGGGAAAGAGGTGGGAGGTGGCAGGGAGGACCAGAGAGCAGCAGGTAGGGAGAAGCTGGGGTACACTGGGGGAGCTGATCTCTGGGAGACATTTGGTGGGAGCTCAGCTCACCCCTGCAGTGACTCCTCCTCTTCTCCGGCATCAGCCCCCAGAACGGCTCCATCATCCTATACAACCGGAAAAAGGTGAAGTACCGCAAGGACGGCTACTGCTGGAAGAAACGCAAGGACGGCAAGACCACGCGGGAGGACCACATGAAACTCAAGGTGCAAGGCATGGAGGTAGGCTTGGGGGTGAGCCCTGGATGCTGGGGGTGGGGCTGGTGGTACTGTGGGAGAGAGGAGCTGGGGCTGGGGCTCTCTTATAGGGGGCTGTGGGGCAACTTAGAGCCAGGAGGGAGTAGGGGCTGGGAGAGACCAGGTTGGTGTCCTTAGAAGCTGAGCCCAGGGATGTGGGGCACAGGGGTGGAGGAGCATGGTGGGGGTTGGGCACCCTCCAGAGAGGGGATGGGTTAGGCAAGCAAGGGGCTGGCTGCCCTTTGGGCATGGGCCATGGACACCAGTGTAACCAGGCCTCCCTATGGGTGGGGAGTGACCTAGACCACCTCCTCCCCCCCCGAGTGCTGAGAAGTGCCCTACTCTCCCCCTGTCTCCCCACAGTGTCTGTACGGCTGCTACGTCCACTCCTCTATTGTCCCCACATTCCACCGACGGTGCTACTGGCTACTGCAGGTACGGGGAGCCGGGCGGCGGGGTCTGCATTAAAGCACCACAAAGAAACCTCTGAGGGCTCTGAACAGGGATTTCAGAGCTCCCAGCCCCCCTGCCCTCCCAGAGCAGAGGAGGGAACCTGGAGTCCTGACCCTGCCCCTGCCCCTGCCCCTGCAGAACCCTGATATTGTGCTGGTGCACTACCTGAACGTGCCGGCGCTGGAGGACTGTGCCAAGCTCTGCGGGCCCATCCTCTGCTCCATCAGCAGCGACCGCAAGGAGTGGCTGAAGTGGTCGAAGGAGGAGCTGGTGAGCCAGCTCAAGCCCATGTGTAAGGAGAGGGTGCCAGCTGCGGGGACTTGGGTGTTGAGGGTGAATAAGGGCCCCGGTGGGGGTGCTGTGCAGAAGGGAGGAAGCCTGTGAGGGGCAGGGATGGGACAGAGGATCTGGGGGGGCAGCCTGGCCGCTCTCTGCTCCATGTCTCTGTCCCCCTCTCCTGCAGTTCACGGGATAAAGTGGAGCTGCAGCAACGGCAACGGGACCACGGAGTTCTCCATTGAGCAGCTGGTGCAGCAGATCCTGGAGAGCCACCAGGCCAAGCCCCCACCCCGCACGCATGCCTGCCTCTGCAGTAGTGGCCTCGGTCAGTGCCCCCCTGCCCCACCAACTGTGGGACCCAGGCGTTCTGGCTCCCAGCCCCCCCCACTGGGACCTACTGGCCCCCACTTCCCTCCCAGAGCTCCCAGCCCCCACTGGGACCTACTGGCCCCCACTTCCCTCCCGTCCTGGCTCCCAGCCCCCTCTGCTGTAACCCACCAGCCCCCGCTCCCCTCCCAGAGCTCATGGAGAACCCAGGAGTCCTGGCTCCCAACTTCCCCCCTCCTCAGCAGGGAGCTCGTCTCTGCCTTTGGTGGTTCAGGGTTCTGCTGGCACCCCCTAGTGGCCAATGTGAGGTACGGTGGCCAGAAGTGCCTGTGCTGTCCCATACCCGCAGCCCAGAGCCAGCCTCCCCCTTCCTGGCTGACTGCTGTGCCCAGTCCCTCCCCTTCCACATCCAGGGCTGGTCTCCTGGGATCCCATCAGCCTGGGGGCACCATGGGGGGTGGGTGAACCCCATGCACTGGGATGGTAAGGGCACCCTAATGTCCATCCCACTGTCTGTCCCTCCACAGCACCGCTGTCTGTCTCCCTCTGACCCTCCCCTCCCCATAGCCCTGTGTGTCCACCTGCCCTTCCCCACACGCTGCTGTCTGTGTGTTTGTCTGCTTTGTGACTCTGCTGTCTGTTGGTGCATCCCCACAGAGCCTGTTTGTCTATCCCCCCGATGGCCCCAATTTCAGCCTGCCCCCACACAGCTGCGTCTGTCTGTCCATCCCACAGGCAGCCCAGGCCATGTCCCGCACAAATGCAGCAGCACCAAGCACCGCATCATTTCCCCGAAGGTGGAGGCGCGGCCCTGCCCAGTCCCGGCGCTCCCTGAGCCACAGCGTGTGCCTGAGCCCAAGCCGGAGCCAGAGCTGGCCAAGCCTGACAGAAAAGAACCCCCAGCGCCCAACGAGCCCTCCTCTTCCTCCTCCCCAGATGCCCCTCGGCCTTCATCTGGCGCAGGTCCACCCGGCAGCTCCTACCGAGGTGAGCGGCCACCAGCTGCTGTGGCACTGTCAGTGGGGCTGCCAGGCAGTGCCGTCCTAGTCATGACCGGCCTGGCCGGGGCCCCAGAGAAGCCTCTAGGCCTCACGCCCAGCCAGCACCTGGTGGCGAGTGACCCTCCAGCACCCGCTGGCCCTGTTAGCCTGGCCCTGCTGCCAGGTCCCGGCCTGGTCCTGTCTCAGAACCTGGAGGCCAGCATGGAGACAGGGGAGGCCGGATCCAGCGCCTTCGACCCCGACTGCTTCCTCAACAGCCCCGCCCGGGGCCAAACCTACGGGTGCCGGGCACCGGAGCCACCTGCCCCGGCCTATGCGCCCCCCACTGCTGGCAACTGCTTCTTCATCCAGGACGATGGGGGGGCGCCGGGGCGGGGCACCCAGCCCTCCTCCCGGGAGAAAGGGGAGACACCCATGGAGACGGGGGTGTCCCGGCCAGGTGGTGGGGCAGCGACGGAGCAGCTGCAGGAGGAGCTGTACTCCATCATACAGACGGCAGCGGCTGGGGGGCCGGACCTGCCCTTCGGCCTCTCCTTGGACAGCTTCATCTCGGAACTCATGACGGAGGAGGCTGGGGCTGGGGGGGGGAGAAGCCCCCCATGCCCAGCTCTGCCTGACACCCCTGGTGAGGCGGCTCCTCCAGGGGGCGAGGCGACTCCAGGCCCCCAGTCTGAGGAGCTAGTGAACATCACTGATTTCTCGCCGGATTGGTCTTACCCAGAGGTGAGTCAGGCGGTAGGAGTGTCGGGGGGCAAGGGGAGCAGAGATAAGGGGGGACCCCCTGCAGGTCATTAACATGGCTCTTCCCCACCTCCGTAGGGCGGTGTCAAGGTGCTGATCACGGGGCCGTGGATGGATGAGACGGACTCCTACACCTGCCTCTTCGACCGGGTGGCTGTGCCTGCAGCGCTCATTCAGTCGGGTGTCCTACGCTGCTACTGCCCCGGTATGGGCCACAGGGCTTCTCCCTTCTAGGGAGCGCAGGCTCCTACCCATCCCTAGGGCAGGAACTGGCTGGCTCAGGGGGCCAGGAAACGGGGCATGGGACCTGCTCCCTCTAGGGGGCGCCAGCTCCCATCAAGCCCCAGGGTGGAGACTGGCTGGTTCAGGAGGACAGGACTGGTCTATGCTGTCCCCTCTCACTGCCCCTCCTCCCGTAGGCCATGAGGAGGGGCTGGTGGCCTTGCAAGTGGCCCGTGACTCCCGGCTGGTCTCCACCTCAGTGCTGTTCGAGTACCGGGGCCGTGGGTTTCTGGCGCTGCCCAGCACCCAGCTGGACTGGCTCTCCCTGGATGGTGAGTGGGATGGGGGCTGGGGGAAGATGAGGGGCAGGGAGCAAGTGAGGTGGAGGCTTTTCATGTGACTGTGGGAACTAATAAGGGAGCAGGAGAAATTCAGAGGGGCTTGGGGCACCTCATAAGTCAATGCAAACAGGGATAGAGATTGGTCTCTTCCCCCTCCCCTCCCCTCCCCTTCCCCATCCCAGTTTCCAGATGGTTGGAGGGAGGGAGCAGGGCTGGAAGCCAGGAGACCTGGATCTTTTCCTCATCCTCATGAAACTTGCATTGCCCTGTGTTCTCCCTGGTCTCAGCATCTCCCCCCGGAAGGGGGGGAGCAGGAAGTGATTGGAGAATCAAGGGGGGTCCTCATACTCCACCCCCCCAGTGCCAGCCAGAAGACAGCTATTCCAGACTGAGCCAGCAGGTGGCAGCATAGCCCATCAGCCAGCTGGTGGGAGAGGTGGGGTGTGTGTTTTGGGGCATGTAGGGCTGGGAAGGGAGCAGAGCACGGACATGGGGTCCTGGGAATGTGTGAACCTGTGGGAGTGGTGGGTAGCCATATACATCAGCTGGGCCAGATGTAACCGAACTAGACAGAATTCTCCACCCCGCCTCCAAAACTGAGGGCAATCCCCTCCAGTGCAGAGATGCAGCCACCTCTGGGGTGGGGCGGCCAGTTTACAGGCACCCTTCACCCAGCACTGAGATGCAGCCACTTCTGGGGCAGGGTGGCTGGTTACACAGGGACCCCTCCCCTGGCACTGAGATACAGCCATCTTTGGGATGTGGCATGACAGGTGTCTGACAGCAATGGTGCACCAGACTTTAGGACAGGAAATGAAGGCAAACGTTCCATGCAAGTGAAACTGCCACTGCGATTTCGGCAGGGTGCCTGGATATATTTTTAGCACTGAGGCGACAGACCCCAGAACATGGTGCCCCCTGCTGTACAGCGCTCTTGGGGTTCCTGTTCTGTCCTGGGAAGCTTTGGGAATGCACTGGGGAGGGAGCTCGGAGAGGTGGCAGGTGGGTTCTGGGCCGTGGGTCTGGCTTGAGCCAGGTGTAGAATGTGTGGTTGACTAATAACTGGGAGGGGGGATGCCTCCCTTTCTGGGATGAAAGTTACGTCCCCTTGGGACAAAGGAGAAGAGGCCTGGTGCTGGCATCCTGTCCTCCCTGTGCTTGTCTGGGGCACGGGAAACGGGGGCGTGGCTGGGAGACCTCTGTGCCCCCACAAATGCCCAGATAGCTGGTCTCCAACTGCACCCACCAAGGCGCAGCAAAAGTTACAGGAGGCTGCTCAGTTTGGGATCAACCAGAGTGTGAATCGGCCCCTGCTCTCACCCACCAGCCCCCACTCCCCTCCCAGAGCTGGGACTCAGGACTCCTGAGTTCTGGCTTCCAGGCCCCCAGCTCTGACCCCCCTGGCCAGTGGACAAATCCTTTGATGCTGCTGCATGGCAGGCAGGGTAGTTCTTGGCTGTCGTCAGGTGCACACCCACTGTAGCCCATGCCTGTGGGGGTGGAATTTCCAGTGGGGTTGGGCCGGGTGCCCGGTTTCCATGGCCATGAGTCACCGGCCTCAGAATACCTTGGCTGGGTGTAAGGGGACACCTTCCCCAGCTGCCTGGGTTTGTTTCACTGCTGCTTGGCGTCATGGCTGCCAGTGACGCGGCTGGGCCAGGGGGCGGAAGAGCAGGGGTCTCAGGCCACTTTCCAGGGTGTGGTCCCATCCTGCTGAGGTGTGAACCCCGGCGTCTGGGCTGGATTGTTAAATAGGGGCCATGTTCCACCCCAGAAAGGGAGTCAGAGCTCAGTGCTGGCTCTCAGCCCACCCCTGCTGTAAGCCCCAAGACTCCAGGTCCCTCCCAGAGCTGGGGAGAGAACCCAGGAGTCCTGGCTCCCAGCCCATCCCCCTAACAGTGCTGAACTCCCTTGTGCCCCCCCAGTTGTATCCCCCAGACGCTTGCCCACGTGTCCACACAGATGCAGCCTCGCACTCCCTGCACGCATACCTGTAGCAATCCCTGCCCACACACACAGGCCCATGTGCCCAATCCTACGCCTGACCTCCGCGCACACAGTCGTACAATCACACACCTTACCCCCGGACACCCTGCCCAACAGTGTCACACTAGCCTCACAGTCATGTTCTGCACAATTGCATGTTACCCCCCCAGACAGCCCTGCCCACAGTTGCACACTGCACAGTCATACACCTTGGCCCTGGACACCCCTGCATACAGTCACACACCATGCAGACGCCCCCAGACGCAGTTGCACGCCCTGCCCGCTGGATGCAGTTGCACGCCTTACTCCCAAATACCTCCCACACACAGTTGCATGTTGCACAATCACACATTCTATCCCCAGACATCAACACACGCCTAAGTCACACTGCCCTCCCCCACGGACCCAGTCGCACTCTGCCTCTGCACACAGGCACACTAGACAATCATGCATACTAGCACTGCACACTCACACCCCCTATCCCCAGACACCCCTGCAGACAGCTGCACATTGCACAATATCACCCTCCTTCCCGCACCGCCACCTATCCTTACACCCCACCCCAGCAGGAAGGGGTTAACAGTCATCTGGGCTTTCCCCAAGGAGCCCCCCTCCTCTGCCCTCTGTCAGCAGCTTGGGGGCCAGCCCCTCCTCCCCGTGGCTATTTCTGTCCCATTGAGAGCCAGGGCAGTGGGAGGCCCTGTCACAGTGCAGAAAAACCGCACTGCAGGCTGGAGACAGACTGCCGCCCTAGGGGCTTGGCCTGGGATCCCCGGCTGCCCCCTTCTTGAGATGTCACCAGACCTCAGGGGAGTTTGGGAGGAGCAGTTGGTTTTTTGCCACCTTGTGGGGCCCCAGGACTCCTGGCTGGTAATTCCACCCTGCTCCTTGCTCGTGCACATGTGAGTGGGGGGAGCCAGCCCCCCATCCCTGCCAGGAAATTCCAGCTCCTGCAGGGAGTCATTTGAACACGCCCGCGGGAAGGACAGAGCCATGGACAAGGAAGGTAGCAAGGTTGGGGGGTCAGGAGGTCCCACCTGGGAGCCAGTGAATCATGCCTGGGGTACCCCACTACGCTGTCTGGGGGGAGGTGGCTGGGGTGTGCCAGGCTGGGTACCCCAGTGCGCTGTCTGGGGGGGGAGGTGGCTGGGGTGTACCAGGCTGGGTACCCCAGTGCGCTGTCTGGGGGGGAGGTGGCTGGGGTGTACCAGGCTGGGGTACTCTAGTGCGCTGTCTGGGGGGAGGTGGCTGGGGTGTACTAGGCTGGGGTACTCTAGTGCGCTGTCTGGGGGGAGGTGGCTGGGGTGTGCCAGGCTGGGTACCCCAGTGCGCTGTTTGGGGAGGTGGCTGGGGTGTACCAGGCTGGGTTGGGAAGAGCAGGGTGGGTGGGTGGGTGGGTGAATGGGGTGTATTTGAGGGGTGTGGCAGTGGATGGATGGGGGTGTTATTGTGTGACAATAGGAATGCAATGGCAGTTTGATGTGGGTGTAGTGGGGGTGAAGAATGGGGGTGCACTGATGGTGTATTGTGGGAGGAAGGGCGGGGGTGTATTGTGGGGTCCCATGGTGTCTTGTGGAGTGCGGGGCCACACTAGAACCTCAGCAGGACCCCCCTCCATTACTCCCCCCCTTGCCTCCGCCAGCCCAGCGCTGTCTCCCCTTAGCTCCACTTCCAAATGGGGTAAGGGGCTCAGCTTTCCCTGCCTGGTGTCAGTACAGGAGTGGGAGGGGGTGCTACACCCAACCTTGGGGGTGTTTCCTAACTGGCTAATCCCTATGATAGGCAGATTAGCTGCCTGGCCCCATTCCACTGTCCCCGGAAATTAACCAGGCTAATCCCAGCAGGAGAGATGGGGCGGGCTCAGCAGGTTTTCGTTGCCCGGACACTTAGGTTCCCGACCCAGCTCTGGGAGGGCAGTGGGGACTGGTGGGTTGGAGCTGGGGGACGCTGGGAGCCAGAACTCCTGGGTTCTCACCTCACTGTTGGGAGGGGCGTGGGGGCTGGTGGATCAGAGTAAGGGAGCTGGGAGCCAGGACTCCTGAGTTCCAGGGGTGGGGGGGATGTATTGCTGTGTGGCTCCCCCTCCCCCCCACACACACACCCTGTCCCCAGATAACCAGTTCAGGATGTCGATCTTGGAGCGCCTGGAGCAGATGGAGAAGCGCATGGCAGAGATGGCAGCGTCCTCCCAGCAACAGCGGGGGGCTGCCGGGGAGCCCCCCCACACCCAGGTGAGCCCCCAGGCAGGATTCTCAAGGGAAGAGCCGCTGGTGCTGGGTTGATGGTCTAGTGTGTGTCAGTGTTTGGCCCGCTGGCTTCTCGTAGTCAGGCCAGTTCCGCCCACTGTTTGTTATTGTAGGGTGTCAGGATCACTGTGGCTGAGTTTATTGCAAGCTGTCGTGTGTGTGTGTGTGGGGGGGCGGGTATTCCAGTACAACTCGGGTCAGTTACTGTACAAGCCCCTGGGTATGCCCAGACATGGGAGTCCGAACACCTGGTTCTCTCCCTGGCTCTGGGAGGGGAGTGGGGACTGGTGAGTCAGAGGAGGGGGGCTGGGAGCCAGGGTCCTAGGTTCTCTCCCTGACTCTGGGAGGGGAGTGGGGACTGGTGGGTCAGAGCAGGGTGACTGGGAGCGAGGTCCCACTGCTCCTTCCATCCCCCCCGTGCTGTGCCTGGCTTGACGTCATGCCCCCCCATAAGCCTTTATCTGTGCTGCTATTTCGGACCCTGAGGGGGGTTAATTTTAGCCACGTGGCGGCAGGCTCGGCAGAGTGCCCGGCGGCTGCTCCTGGCTGGGGTGGGGGGATTACAGAGGCATTTTCCAGCCTGCCCAGCCAGGACAGGCCAGGCATTCTTTCCAGCCTGAGCAAGGGGAAAATCAAGACATAGAGGTTGGCTGCAATCTGGTGGGCTGTGTTAAGTCATAGGGGGTGAGATCCCAGGGTTCCCTTTGTGGGGCTTTATACAAGCCTCTCATGGCCAGGTGAGGCCAGACACTGAGCCCCCCTTCTAACCCTCCGCCCATCCCAGGGAGATCTGCTGGGTCGTTGTAGGTTCCTCTGTCTGTCCCCTCCAGAGATCCAGGGGTGCCTACTACCAGGCTAACCAGCTCCCAGCACCGAGATGCAGCCGCCTCTGGGGCGGAGCGGACAGTTAACTAGGGACCTCTGCCCACAGGCCACTTCTGACTCCTTCGAGGACCGGATCGTGGCCCTGTGTGAGAAGATGATGTCTCGCTCCTCCTGGCTTCATTCTGACACCCTGGTCCATGACATCAGCTTCCGGGGCATGACTCTGCTGCACCTGGCAGCTGCCCAGGGCTATGCCCGCCTTATTGAGACTCTCATGAAGTGGAGGTGAGTTCCCCATGCCGCTGCAGGGCAGCCTCTGCTGCAAGAATAAGGGGGGAACCCTTATCCGTACAGCTCAGGTGGGGTCTTTAGGGGGAACCCCTATCCGTGCAGCTCGGGTGGGGTCTTTGGGGGGGGATCCCCATTCTCCACTTGTGGGCAGGGTCCCTGACTCCTGGTTTTCCTGCAGGAATCTCAGTGCCGACAGCTTGGACCTGGAGCAGGAAGTAGATCCCCTGAATGTTGACCACTTCTCCTGCACCCCGCTGGTGAGTGGGGGACCTCACCCTGGAAGGAGCTTGTGGGGGGGTAGATGAGGCATGTGCCAAGGGGAGGGACTTGTAGATACACCCATGTGGGAGAGTGCCCCCCTGCTGAGCCCCCACCCTGCACCAACCCCTAGCACAGCCCTGGGGCCAGCCCTGCCTACCAGGGGAGAGCGCCCCCTGTTGAACTCCTGCTCCATGTCCCACAGTGCCCTCTAACTCCTTGCTTTCTGCCCTCCAGATGTGGGCGTGTGCCCTGGGCCACCTTGACGCAGCCCTTCTGCTGTACCGCTGGAGCGGCCGAGCACTCTCCATCCCCGACTCACTGGGCCGGCTACCTCTGACTGTGGCTCGCTCCCGGGGCCATGTGGCGCTGGCTGCCCACCTGGAGGACCTGCAGCGCCAGGAGCCAAGTTCCGAGGGTGTCGCGGACAAGGGCTGGGGGCAGCAGCGCCCAGCTGAGGCCTTGCGCATCCCCTCTCCACTCTCTGCCAGTCCCGACACTGGTACGGTGCCTGCCGAGTGTGGGGGTCGGGTGTCTCTGGGCAGGTAGTGCTCTCCAGGGCTCTCCCCTCCCGTGCTGACCCCCCTCGTCCCTTGTCCCAGGGCTGAGCACAGTAAGCAGCGTCTCCTCACCCTCAGAGCTGTCGGACGGCTCCGTCTCTGTCACCTCGGCCTACTCCAGCGCTTCTGCTCTTCGTGACTCACCCACCGGCAGTCCTGAGCCAGATGGCACCATGGACTTTGGCACCGCCCCTGAGGGCCCAGCCAGCTGGTACCTGCAGGGAGACCCCCAGCCCACCTGGTCTGCGCTGCTCCCCCGGTGAGCCCCACTTCTTCATGGAGTACGAGGGGCCCTCTGAGCCAGAGCTGCTGTCGTATGCGGAGAACACGGAGAACGAGGACTATCTGCCAACTGCTGATGTGCTGCAGGTAGCGGGGGGGTGAGCGATGGATTGGGAGAGCTGGGTGTAGTGGTGGGGGGGGGAGGCGCTAAGCAGGCTAATGGTTTGTGATGGGGGGACATGGGTTCTCATAGTAAAGGAAGGGAAACTCAGGCAAATTGACCCCCAAGTCACTAGCTGGAGTGGAGCTGAGGAGAGAACCCAGAAGTCCTGGCTCTCAACCCCCCTGCTCTGACCCACCAGCCCCCCTCCCCTCCCAGAGACAAGGAAAGAACCCAAATGTCTGGTGTCTGCCCCCCAGGTGGACATGATCACGCTGGCGAGGCAGATCATCGAGGCAACACCAGAGCGCATTAAGCAGGAGGATTTCAGCTCTTCAGCTGAGGTGCCGCTGCGGGAGCGAAGTGGGAACATGGGGCTGAGCGAGACCATGTCCTGGCTGACCAGTTACCTGGAGAGCGTTGATCAGCTGCCCAGCTTCTCCCAGCACAGGTACTGGGCCTGCCCTCCAGGGGACACTGGCTCCCATCCCCTCCCAGAGCAGGACTGACTGGCTCCACGTGCCAGGTCACTGGGGTCTGTCTCTATCCCTGCCCTCCAGGTCGGTGCCCTCGTCACGGGTGTGCCTGAGTCCCCTGCAGGCCTCAGTAGGGGAGCTGTCTTTTGACCGCCTGCCCCCGCCCCCCACGGCTGCTGGGTGGGCCGAGTTCCTCAACGCCTCGGCCAATGGCAAGATGGAGAGCGAGTTCGCGCTGCTGACGCTGTCCGACCACGAGCAGCGGGAGCTGTACGAGGCTGCTCGTATCATCCAGACGGCCTTCCGCAAGTACAAGGTGCCCCCTCCTGACAGGCCCCCTGCTTTAGCCCGAGTGCAACAAGCATCTGGCCCCTTCCTTGCCATGCTGTGCCCCTGGTAACGGATCCCCATGGCAATGGGTATCCTGCGCTGTACCAGCAACCAGGATCCCTCCCTGTGGTGTCCCCCAGCAACCGGGATCTTGCAGTTCCCTGGCAACTGGAAGCCCCATAGTAACAGGCATCTCCTCTCCTCCCCCTCGCCTCCTCCCCACAGTGCCCTGCCTGGCAACAGGGAGCCCTCCTGCCAGCCCTGGGTGCCTGACACCCTCCACTCTCCCTCCAGGGCCGGCGGCTGAAGGAGCAGCAAGAGACGGCAGCTGCCGTGATCCAACGATGTTATCGCAAGTACAAGCAGGTAAAGCCCATCGGGGGTGCTCCATGCTGCCTTTTTGGGAGATGCTGGCTGGGGATACTGCTCCAGGAGCCATGGGCCAGCTGGCATCACCTCTGGAGCCAGACCCAGGCTCCCTCCCTACTCCCCAGCAGAGCTGTAGGTGTAAGCTGAGTCTGTTGGGTCTCATCCTGGGAGACGCCCTTGCCCCACTAACCCACCTCTTCTCTGTCTCGCAAGCTCACATGGATTGCATTGAAGGTAACAAGCGGGGGCTGCCATGGAGAGGGCTGCACATGGGGGAGGGGGGATACACTGGGGGCTGTGTGGGGCATGAATTGCTGCTTCTTTTCCCATCTCTGGGAGGGGAGTGGAGTGGGGGCTGGTGGGTCAGAACAGGGGGCTGGGAGCCAGGACTCCTGGGTTCTCTCTCTACTCCTGAGGGAATGCTTATAATTCTGCAAAATTGGACATATTTGATTTGTCAAAACAGCACAGATGCCACTTAGGGTTCTCTGTCAGCATGTCTGTAACATAGACACCAAAAACAATGAGTCTGATGTTTTGCTTTGACAAACGGATCCCTGCCTAGGTAGATGAACACAGATTCCATGGAGTAATTCACATAAGGTACAACCCAGCACCATGTTTCCTTCCTTGTGTGAAGCTGGGCAGAGGCTGGGAGAGGTCTGGGGAGCTGAGGGAGAGGTCTGGGGAGCTGAGGGAGAGGGAAGGATCCTATTGTGATCCTGTAGGAGGTTTATCTTGGGGGTGAGGGGGAGTGCCTCCCCCATGCTGACCCAGAGCCTCTCCCATTCAGTCAGACACATCTGTCCCTGTCCTTAGTCTGGTGCCACAGCGACCTCAGGTGGGCAAAAGGTGGAACTGCAGCACCTTTGGGTCAGAAACATCTGTGGGAGGTAGAAAAAATTCTGTGGCACACATTAATTCTGCATATCTGCAGTGGCACAGAACTCCCACTGGAGTATCTCCCTAGCTCTAGTGGCTGGTGGGTTAGAGCAGGAGGGGCTCCTGGGTTCTCTCCCCAGCATTGAGAGGGGACTAGGTTCTGGCACAGTGCCCCGACTGACCCCACTGCTCCCCTGCAGTATGCCCTGTATAAGAAGATGACACAAGCCGCGATCCTGATCCAGAGCAAATTCCGTAGTTACTATGAGCAGAAGAAGTTCCAGCAGAGCCGACGGGCCGCGGTTCTCATTCAGCAGTACTACCGCAGCTACAAGGAGTATGAGAAGCTCAAACAGGGCCACCGCGCCTCTGCCACCATGCAGCAGAAGATCAAGTAGGTGCCCGGACTCCTGGGTTCTCTGCCTGGCTCTGGGGTGGGCGTGGGGGCTGGTGGGTCAGAGCAGGGGGGCTGGGAGCCAGGACTGGGTTTTGTTCGCTTCGTCTGTTGTCCCTTTCCTCCTTTAGGCTGCAGTGCCTGGTATGGAGCTCAGCTCTCCACTGACATGTTCTCTCCTAGCACCAGGCCACTCATTGCTCAGTATCCACAGGGCCATGCCTCTTTACAGGCTTATGGGGCAGGGAGCCAGTCTGGGGAAGCTGTGCCTCCAGTGCCCTCTGGGTCTGGGTAGGGTGACATCCACACCCCACATGTAGGATCTGAGCTCTTCCTTAACCGTGGATGCTTAAATCTCCTGTTCTGGACTGACCTGGTCTTCCAGCAGAAAAACCAGTGAAGGACACCCACTGCTGTCATATCCCTGGCTATGAAAAGATCCTACCCCACAGGTGGTTGCCTCTCTTCGCCAGGCAAGGGCTCCCCTGTGTAACTAGCCATCTGCACCTTCACTTCTTACCTTCTCTCCCTGTAGGGGCACGTTCCTTACAAAGAAGCAAGATCAGGCTGCCCGTAAGATCATGCGGTTTCTGCGCCGCTGTCGACACAGGTATGTGGGGCAGGAAGCGAGATGGTGTCAAAGAACTGGGATGGGGGATCCCAAGCAGGGAAATGGGGGGGAAAGCTGGGATAGGGGCAGCTTTACTGGGGTGGGAATGTGGTGCATTGGAGGGCCTATGGTCGGGGTGGGGCAAGACAGAAAGTGGGGGATTCAGGGAGGTACTCCCAGAGGTGGGATCTGGAGAAAGAGGGGACCCTTGTGGGGTGGGATTGAGGATTGGGGTGTCAGTGCGGGCCCTCACTTCCTCCCTCTTTCTCCACCCCCAGGATGAAAGAGCTGAAGCAGAGCAAAGAGGTGGAAAGTTTACAGAAGCGAGGTCTTGCTACTTAGCTCCCCCATGCTGACCCCATCCTGGGTGCCATTCCTCCTGGACCCCTCCAGTGGCCAGCTAAAGTCCAAGGCAGCCCAGCTGGAAACCCAGGCATCTGGGGTTGGCTGCCCCCATCTTTGCTCTTTTTTTCGGACTGTGACAATGGAGTCTTAATGGATCAGACCTCCTGTCTTAATGACTGTGCAATAGCAACTGGCTGTGTTGGGGGTGAAAGGAGGACTTGATCTCCATGGACTGTGAGACCCCCCAAAATGAACGTGAGGACAGTGCAGGTGGGGGGGGGGAGAAATCTTTTCAGAACGGAGGTATCAGCTGTTGTGCACATGTTCTCCCCACCCCACCCCACCCCACCCCAATCTCTCCCCTGCTCACTAACCTCACCTAGTCTTTGTGCCAAGTTATCCCCTCCAGGTTGGGGGCCAGGGCTCCTGGGTGCTCTCCCTGGCTTGGGGAGGGAGTAGGGGGGTCATGTAGAGTTCAGTCTGAGGGGAGGGGTGCCATGAGCCCCTTCCTTCCTGTACTTAAAGGGCCCTCTTTGCATTTTGGTCCCATGTGACCGCCCCCCCATCTCCCCTCCCACCTGGCCAGCGGCTGGGGCCGGCTGTGCTGAGAACTAGTCTCTGGTTAGCTGTGGTAGCGCCTCAACGCCCCGCCCTGCCTCTTACACACGCTGATTCCCAGCTCGCTCCGTACCCCGGTCTCAGCGGACTCCCCCGGCCCCGCATGGTCTCGGCTGACCCCCCCGTTCCCCTCCATAGTCTCAGCGGATTCCCCGGGCCCCGCCCCCGCATGGTCTCGGCCGACTCCCCCGCCCCGCATGGTCTCGGCCGACGCCTCGCTCCCCCCTACCCCCCGCATGGTCGGCGCGTGCTGCAGCGCGGCCCCTGCCCGGGCCTGTACATAGTTGTAATATACCCGCGCGCGTGCACGCCGGGCCTCGGGCGAACGGAGCGTCCCGCCTCGCGCTCGGGCTGTTTGTAATATTTACATTAAAAGGGAAAACGCAGCGAATGGTGCCGGCGGGACTCCCTGTGCTGCACGGCCCGGGCTGGACCCACGGGGTGAGGGAGGGGCTGCGACGTCTCTATGCGCCCTGCACCTCCCCTTTAAGGTGGGGAGGGGCTGGCTTCCCCTTTAATTTACTGGCTGTTGTCCTCCAACGCTGCCTCTCACCTCCCCTTTAAGGCTCCCTGTCATTGCTACGGGGCGGAACTTCCCCTGACGGCCCGTTGAATATGATTCGCCGCCCCTTTAAGGCTCCGGCGTCCGCGGGATTATTTCTCCTCCAACTCTTTCCCGCCCGTCTTTAAGACGGCGCGGGCGGGGTGTTTTTTATCCTCCGACAGGGCGCGGAATCTCGGCTCGGCTCTGCTCCTTTGGTTCCGGTGACGTACGGAAGGGGTGGGGCCCGGTGTTTCCGGGTTCCGGTGGCCCGCCGGAAGGGGCGGAGTGTGGCGCCATGGCGGAGCTGGACCTGCTCGGCTCCATCCTGAGCTCCATGGAGCGGCCGCCGGGGCTGGGCGACCAGGAGACGCGGCGCCGCGCGCGAGGTCTGACGTCACGGCCGAGGGGCGGGGACCGGAGGCGCGAGTCGTAGCCAGCTCCGCCCCCTGGGGCCTGCCCCGCGACCCCCATTAGCTGCCCCACCGGGACAGAGCTCCCTGGCCGCTGCCTGCGGCTCCCCGCCAGAACGTGCGGCCCGGGGGCGGGGACCTGTAGCTGCGAATGGCGGTGGGCGTAGGGAGCGGGCTGTGAACAGGCTGGGCCATAGCTAGAAGCGGGGCGGGGGGGTGAGCTGTCGGGCTCTGCTCAGTAACTTCAGCCGTTCACATATCGGCAAAGAGAGAACGGTTAGTGAGTTTGCAGCGAGCACCAAGCTGGGAGGGGGAGCAAGTGCTTCGGAGGATGGGGTCAGAATTCAAAATGATCTGGACAAGCTGGAGAGATGGTCTAAGGTAAATAGGATGAACTTTAATAAGGATAAATGCAAATTACTCCATTTCGCAAGAAACAGTCAGTTTCAATGGGAAGCTGCTGTCTAGGAAGGAGTACTGCAGAAAGGGATCATAGTGGGATACAAGCTAAATATGGTCAACCGTGTAACTCTGAAAAGCAAACATGATTCTGGGATGCATTAACAGGAGTGTTGTGAGCAAGACATGAGAAGTCATTCTTCCACTCTACTCTGCGCTGATTAGTCCTCAAATGAAGTATTGTGTCCAGTTCTGGGCACCGAATTTCAAGAAAGATGAAAGAAATCAGAGAAGTACCAGAGAAGAGCAACAAAAATGATTCAAGGTCAAGAAAACATGACCTGTGAGGGAAGACTGAAAGAACTGGGTTTGTTTAGTTTAGAAAAGAGAAGACTGAGGGGGCCATGATAGCAGTTTTCAAGTCCTAAAAGGGTGTCACAAGGAGGAAGGAAAAAAATTGTTCCGCAAGGGAGGTTTAGGTTGGACGTTAGGAAAAACTTTCTAACTGTCAGGGTGGTTAAGCACTGGAATACATTGCCTGGGGAGTCTCAGAGGGATAGCCATGTCACTCCTCTGAAGAAGTGGGTTGTGCCTATGAATGCTCATGATAATTTAGTCTCTAAGGTGCTACAGAACCACTCTTTTTTTACATTTTTTTGCTTAGGGAGGTTGTGGAATCTCCAGCACTAGAGATATTTAAGAGCAGGTTAGATAGGCAACTATCAAGGATGATCTAGAATAGATGGTGCTTGCCCCCATGGCAGGACCAGGGGACTGAACTTGACCTCTCGAGGTCCTTTCCAGTTCTAGTATTCTGTGATACTATGACCAGGCTGTAAATAGAAATGGGAGTGGGGGTGGGGAAGGGGCCAGGGGTGAGCAATAATTTTTGTCTAAGGGCCGCTAATTTTTGAAGTGGCCCTGGGCCACGCTGGAATGGGCAGGGCTTCAGCTGAGCGGCAGCTTGCAGTTGACTTTAAGTGCTTAGCCCAGGAGACTTCATGTGCCCCTCCTCTGCCCCCAGGCCCTGATTGGCCTGAGGGCAGGGCTCTGAGGGCCAGATCAACTTGCTTGGCAGGCCAGATCCAGCCTGCAGCGGATCTTTTGCCCACCCCTGGTCTGGGCTATAAACAAAGATGGGGGAGGGGCTCTGTATAGATGGGGCTATAAATAGAAGCAGGGGTGAGGGAGGGATACTGTAGAGACCAGGCTATAAATAGAAGCGGGAGTGGTGTTATACGCAGAATTGGACATGCCTGGTGCTCACTGGCAGTGCTAAATGGTCCCAGTTTGACGCTGACCCCCGTATCCTCTGGCTCCAGGATGCCCTCCTGGAGCCAGTGTCTGGCCCAAGACCTCGAATAAGAGTCCCACTGGTCACTATGGCAGGCGTTGCAGTCTGAGCGAGGCAGGAGAGACAGACACTGCCTGGCCTTGCTCTAGGACCGGAACCCTCCGTATCAGGTGGGGCAATTGCTGAGACCCACATGCCTCACAGACTACAGGGGTAACCCTTGGGGTGGCACCAGAGGGAAGGGCTTTTCTTTAAAGTCACCTAAAGGAGAAAACCCAGGTGTCCTGTCTCCCAGCTCCCCTGTTGTCACCACCAGATTCTGAGCTGCTTGTTGTCTTGCCCTGGCAGAACAAGCTGCCCGGATGAAGAAGCTGCAGGAGCAGGAGAAGCGGCAGAAGGTGGAGTTCAGAAGGAGGGTGAGTGACCCACAGAGGCTTCCTTTGGGCAAGGTGGGAGCTGGCACCCCCAAGAGGGGACAAGACTTGGGCCCCATTCTCCACCCCGTTGAGCCTTCCCTTCCGTGTCCCCTTTCAGATGGAGAAGGAGGTGTCTGATTTCATCCAGGATAGCACGCAGACCAAAAAGAAATTCCAGCCTATGAACAAGATTGAACGCAGCATCCTGTGAGCCACTAGGGGCGTGGGGCATATGTAGCGGGGAGAAAGGTGGGGCCGTAATCCTTGGGCAGCTACATCCCAGAGATGGCTGCATCACAGTACCAGATGAGGGGTGCATGTGTAACCAGCAACTCTGCCATCTCAGCACTGGGTGAGGGGTCTTTGGGCCCAGCACCTGGAACACTGGCCCTGCTCATGGGTTCCATTTGCAAATAAATGTGTTTTTTCCTCTCACACCCCAGGCATGATGTGGTGGAAGTTGCTGGGCTGACATCCTTCTCCTTTGGGGATGACGAAGAGAGTCGTTACGTCATGATCTTTAAAAAAGTGAGCAGTGTCCCCCCCACCTTCTGCTGCCCTCCCAGCAGAACCTGGGTATCCTGGCTCCCAGCCTTCTCTGCTGCTCTATCCTACCAGCCCCCACTTCCCTCCCAGAGCTGAGGAGAGAACTGAGGAGTCCTGGCTCCCAGCCCCAGGCTCTTGCCCACCAATCCCCATCTCCTTCTAGAGAACCCAGGAGTCCTGGCACCCAGCCCCCTGTTCTAACCTTCAAGATACCCTGCCCCACACACACACCTTCCCTCTAAGAGCCAGGGAGAGTACTGAGGAGCCCAGGCTCCCTGTCACACTGGGGCTGGAGTGGGATCAGCATGTGGGAAGTTCTAGGAGTTCTGCTCTCCACTCCCTCCACTCCACTTTGGGGTATCTGACTCTCTCCCCTGCCCCCTAGGAATTTGCCCCATCGGACGAGGAGCTGGAGGCCTATCGCTGTGGGGAGGAGTGGGACCCTCAACGGGCTGAGGAGAAACGCCGCCTCAAGGTGCGTTGCCCCCCTGGCCATGCTGCCCCCAGGGCAGGGTAGGAGTGGGGGGGCTGGGGCATCTCCTTGCCTGTCTGTCCATGGGTGGACAGGAGTGGGAGTGGGGGAATGACTTCACTCTGCATGGGGATGTATCATTTTCTGAGAGGGCGGGGCCTCCCAGGGTGGGTGGGTGGGCAGGGCTCAGGTGTGACTTCCCTTTCTGTGGAGGGGTGTTATTCTATGAGCTGGAGCTCCCAGGGTGAATGGGTGGGACCTCCTATGATGGGTGGGGCTGGGAGCAGGTCTTGCCCCTGGGCAGGGTGGAGGTGTGACCTCACTCTCTCTGGGGGGTTTTACTCTCTGTTTGGGTGTGGCTCCCGTGGCGGGTGACGCTGGGGTGTGTCCCTGCCCCATCTCACACACCCCTACCCCCTCCAGGAGCTGGCTCAGCGGGAGGCAGAGCAGGAAGCACTGAGGGGTCCAGCTGTGGTGAGCCCCAACACAGACTACAAGGACAAATACAGTCACCTCATCGGCAAGGTGGCTGCCAAGGACGCTGCACACACTATGGAGGCCAACAAGGCCTACGGCTGTGGTGAGCACTGGCCCAGACATCTGGGTTCTCTCGGGGGGCTGACACCAGGATGCCTGGGTTCACAAAACTGGGTGACTGGGCCACAAAATGGCAGATTACGTTCAATGCTGATAAATGCAAAGTAAATTGGAAACCACAGTTTCAGCTAGACACAGAAAACAAGAAGGGCTAAATCAGATGGTACTGCTTGAAAGAGATCTTGGAGTCACTGCAGGTAATTCTCTCCAGACATCTGCTCAGTGTGCAGCGCATGGCGAGTTGGCTACCAAGGCTAGGAACCTTGAGGAAAGGGATAGAAAAGATCACATTGCCACTACAGAAATCCATGGGGCACCTGTCCCATGTATTGGAATTGGAAAAGGTTCAGAAATGATGAGGTGTCTGAAAAAGCTTCTATGTGAGGAAAGATTAGTAAGACAGGGACTTTTCACCTTGGGAAAGAGATGATGTGGAGGGGGTGTGTGTGTTATGGTAGAGATCTATAAAATCATGACCAGTGTGGGGACAGTAGCTATATACACAGGCGCGACTACCTACCCTTTCCTGGTTACTCTTTGCAACCAATCCACAGTCATGTCCAGTAAAAAATATATATAATGTAAAATATAATAATCCAGATTAAGTATTTATTAAATAAGTTAAAATCTTCATATATAAAAGGACAGGTGAAAATGTAGTCATGGATATAGAGGTACTAACAACCAATAATACATGATGGAAAAAACCAAAGTTAAGATATGTAGAAATATCTCAGAGGGTAGTCCTAAGGTGCCACAGGACTACTCGTTTTATGGAGAAATATGTACAATATAAATCTAGTAGGATACTCGGAAAGGCGCTCCGGGGTCACTCTTTGTCACTGAATATAGCAATCATGTCAGTAGTGGCACACAACATGAGTCTACATACGTTTTCCTTAAGTTCTTTCCACTCTCAATTCCATGGAGCTGTAATAATTCATCATTACCTTGGCTCCATTTGTCTCGCACCACAGTTACAAGGCCAAAAATATGGACATTTCTACTCCCAGTTAGTTCTTTAATATCCTCCTCCAAATTGGAGTAATAAGTCACCTTTTCCCTGTGGGTCTTCTCCAAACTATCAGAATTGTCTTCCCATCGAACAGGAATGTCCTCCACCCTGGCAGTTTTCTAACAAAAACAATATCAGGCTTACATAAATGGTCATCTTTATTCCTTAAATACAGTTCCACTACTGTTTTCCATCCCAACTTACCCATTTCATCAATCAACATAGCTACTACCCTGTTACGCCTTTTTATCCAAGCATCTTTCCTGGATATATGCGGACTTCTTTCCCTAACCTTCCCACACCATGTACACACAGCCTGCATATCATTTCTCCCTCTAGCTAGTGTCTCTCTGGTAGAGAAAACATTAGCACTTAATGTAGTGCAGTGATAAATGAACAGGATTTAACAGAAACGATCTAATAAGAACATAAGAATGCCTTCATACTGGGTCAGACCAAAGATCCATTCTACTGCAGTGTCCTGTTTTCTGACAGTGGCCAATGCCAGATGCCCCAGAGACAGTGAACAGAACAGGTAATCATCAAGTGATCCCTCTCCTGTCATCCATTTCCAGCTTCTGACAGAGGCTAGGAACACCATTCCTACTCATCCTAGCTAATAATTATTGGTGGACCTATCCTCCATGAATTTATCTAGTTCTTTTTTGAAGTTAAAGTCCTGGTCTTCACAACATCCTCTGGCAAGCAGTTCCACAGGTTGTCTGTGCGCTGCATGAAGAAAAACTTCTTTTTGTTTGTTTTAAACTAAGGATGTTAAGGACTAGTTGAGTATCCGATAAACAAAAGCTTATTGGATAGTCAGTCAACTAGTTGATTCCCTCCCTTCCCTCCCTCCCCTTTGCTACCTCTATCAGATAGAGGCAGCAAAGGTGGGGGGCGGGGGAAGGGGAAGGGATACTTCAAAGCGGCAGCACAGCTGAGCCAGGGATCAGCTTTGTGGTGGCTGCCCCTTTGAAACCCCAAGGCAGCGTTTCAAAGGGGCAGCCACCACACAGCTGATCCGCGGCTCAGCTGTGCGGCACTGTCCTTTTGAAACACTGAAGTGGCGTTCCAAGGGCCACCGCCCTGGAGCCCAGGGTCAGCTGGGGACCCCAGTTCCGAGCGGCATTTCCCCAGAGTCCCTCTCTGAGCCCGGGCTCCATGGCCACTGGGGACTCTTGTACATTTCAAAGCAGGCACTCCACGTACAGCCTGGAGTCAGCGGGACTTCCCGCTGGCCCCGGGCTGTATGCGGACTTCTGCATTCCTACTTTGAAATGCCCCAGCGGTGGTTCTTGTACATTTCAAAGAAGGAATGTGGAAGTGCCTATTGACTAGTCGAGTAGTCAATGGAAATTCCATCGACTGTTCAACTAGTCAGTTAACCTCAATTTAACATCCTTATTTTAAACCTACTACCTATTAATTTCATATGGTGACCTCTAGTTCTTATGTTATGGGAACAAGTAAATAACTTTTCCTTATTCGCTTTCTCCATACCTGTCATGATTTTATAGCCCTCTTATCATATCCCCCCTTAGTCTCCTCTTTTCTAAGCTGAAAAGCCCCAGTGTTTTTAATCTCTGTTTATATGGCATTTGTTCCAAACCTCTAATCGTTTTTGTTGCCCTTTTCTGAACTTTTCCAACGCCAATGTATCTTTTTAGAGATAATGCGGCTACATCTGTATGCAGTATTCAAGATGTGGGTGTACCATGGTTTTATATAGAGGCAATAAGATATTTTCTGTCTTATTCTCTATCCCTTTTTAAATGACTCCTAACATTCTATTTGCTTTTTTGACTGCCGCTACACATTGAGTGGATGTTTTCAGAGAACTATCCACAATGACTCTAAGATCTCTTTGAGTGATAATAGCTAATTTAGTCCCCACCATTTTGTTGGGATTATTTTTTTCCAAAGTGCGTTACTTTGTATTTATCAACATTAAAATGTATTTGTCATTTTGTTGCCCAGTCACTTAGTTTTGTGAGATCTTTTTGAAGCTCTTCACAGATCAACAAGGAATGACTAATCAGGTCATTTGAAAAATATTTAATCCCAATTCCCTTTCAAATTCTACCTCCCTCCACTTTTTTGTATTTCGGGTAACCGCTCTCTACATTATCAACTAAATTTTACCCTGCATCTATATACAATATATCTATCCATCAGCTCATGAAACAATATGCCTTCTCCACTTCTGAATTAGCATATTGTGGGATTTGAATACTAAATTTAGTCAATGCAAATCTCCCATCTCTTCCTCTAGCATAAAATAGCCCATCAGTCGTGTACTAACGGAGGTGTAAAATCTTAACAACTTTCTTCTTTATAATATCCAAATCATCTAAAATATAAAAAGGAGGCTCAATTAAAAGCAAATTATAAAACATCCTGGGTAAAATATATGTCATAAAATCATCAGGTTTTGGGCAGGTTTCAGAGGTGCTTCACATAATTTATTGCACCCGTCAGTCATTTTCTCCTTTAGCAATATATCACCCAGCCCTGCCGAAGGGTCTGTCTTTGCACCCAAATATTTTTCAAACTGTCCTGATTGACAGTCTGTCTTCTCTTTGCCCAATTTCCAATTATCCTTGGGATTAACCACGTAAGTCTTACACTTCACCATTATGTGAAATCCCTTTGCTTTCCTAACATTTATCTTCAAACTAGCATTTTGGCAGAAACAGTCTAGAACAGTGCTTCTTAAACTGTGTTCCATGGGACACCCATGTGCCGCGGAGAACAACAGAATTCAAAATGGCCACCCTTAAAGGGGCAGGCAACCTTTTTTTGCCTCAATAACTTTCCCCCAACCCTTTTTTTCTCAATAACTTCCCCCCGACCTTCCCTCTCCTCCCCAACTTTTTGCTCAACAAAAAAAAATCCTTGGTGTTCCTATAAAAAATTTTTGGGTGTTCCTCGGTCTTAAAAAGTTTAAGAAACACTGATCTAGAATCTCAGGTTCCTAATCATCCTTTGAAGCGTCCCACTTAAAATGGCCACATCAGCAGCAGAAGTCAAGGCCACAAAACTTTTCCCTAGAACACTGAACCCCAAGCCCTCAGTCTCCAGTTTAACCAGCAAAGGATCAATGGCTATTAAACAGTATTGGAGATAAGGGGTCTCTGTGTTTGCCCCTCTTATGTTAATGGACCCAGCACACTTACCACCTACCCCTTCCCTAGTGATGCAATTACTATAAAGATCCCTAACAATATCTATAAATCCCTCGTTAATCCCAAATCTCTTAAGGCCAGCATAATATGTCCATGCCCTGTTGAGTCAAATGCTTTGCCAAACAGCTAGCTCCTGTCCATTTTGCTTAGCCCCTTTAATTAACTTGTCTAAAATCACTATTTCTTCACAACCTGGTGCCGAAATAAAACCTTTTTGTCTACCAATGAATCTTAACTGTAGACATCAGTCTTTTTACTACCATTTTTGTATATAGCCTCACACAAACAGAGTCAATTGTTAATGGCCTCCAGGAGGATAATTTAGACAATTCCTCCTCCCCCTGTACCTTTGGGATTAAAATAGTCCTATTTTCTTAAAAACCGTCTGGAATCTGTTAAGTTAAAAACCCTATCTTAAACATTTTAACAAGTATACAAGAGTCCAAATTAAAAATTGTGTCCAGTTCTGGGCCCCCCACTATAAAAAGGATGTGGATGCATTGGAGAGGGTCCAGCGGAGGGCGACCAAAATGATTAGGGGGGTGGAGCGCATGACCTATGAGGAGAGACTGAGGGATTTGGGTTTGTTTAGTCTGCAGAAGAAAAGAGTGAGGGGTGGATTTGATAGCAGCCTTCAACTTCCTGAAGTGAGGTTCTAAAGAGTATGGAGAGAGGCTGTTCTCAGTAGTGAGGGATGGCAGAACAAGGAGCAATGGTCTCAAGTTGCAGTGGGGGAGGTCTAGGTTGGATATTAGGAAAAACTATTTCACTAGGAGGGTGGTGAAGCACTGGAATGGGTTACCTAGGGAGATGGTGGAATCCCCATCCCTAGAGGTTTTTAAGTCTCGGCTTGACAAAGCCCTGGCTGGGTTGATTTAGTTGGGATTGGTCCTGCCTTGGGCAGGGGGCTGGACTTGATGACCTCCTGAGGTCTCTTCCAGCTCTATGATTCTATGAAAAATTTCCCATAGATCCTTAATAGTAACTTTATCCTGGCCTGGGTCACTGTCTTTCCAAATCTCTCTCAATAAATCCCTCACCTCCTCTGCTGAGATCAGACTCAGTAATATCATAATCCACCATTTCGGTGGCTAGAGGCCATCCTATCGTATTTCCATGTCCAACCTTCCCTATTTTCCCTGTATAATTCTCTTCGGTCTCATTCAGGGAAATACTACACCTAGGCCTGTCTGGCTTGCCCATAATAATACAGTCTAACCATCTCTTATCCTTTCCAAAGAGTTGCTGATAAGATTTAATTTCTAAGATTATAATGTATAGTGCGGTTACGCCGAACTCGAAAAAGTGGAGGAAGGTGGAATTTGAAAGGTGGTGCACCTTAAGATGCCAGGGAACTGGGATTAAGTTTTTAAAAATGACCTGATTAAGAATTCTTCTTTGATGAGACCGTATCTTGCCTAAGAGAGTGTTGTTTACTCCTTCTCATAACACATGAACCAAGGGCCACCAATGAAATTCATAGGCAGCAGGTACAAAACAAGCCACAGGCCGTATTTCTGCACATCACGCAGAGTCAGCCTGTGGAACTCTTTGCCAGAGGATGTTGTGAAGGCCAAGACACTAACAGGGTTCAAAAAAGTGCTAGATAAATTCCTGGAGGGTAGGTCCATCAGTGGCTACTAGCCAGGCTGGGCAGGAATTGGGCCCCAGCCTCTGTTTGCCAGGAGCTGGGAATGGGCAACAGGGGCTGGAATCACTTGAAAATTCCCTGGTCTGTCCATTTCCGTTGGGGTATCTGGCATTGGCCACTGTCGGCAGACAGGACACTGGGCTGGATGGACCTTTGCCCTGACCCAGTCTGGCTGTTCTGATGTTCTCTCTTTTTTGTTCCCACCAGTGAGAGCTGGTGGGTTAGAGCAGCATGGGGACTGGGAGCCAGGCCTCCTGGCTTCTCTCCCCAGTTCTGGCAGGGGAGCATGGTCTGGGGGTTGGAAGAGGCAGAGCCAGGACACCTGGGTTCACCCGCTCACTCTCTCCCCTCCAGTTCCCGTGGCTAACAAACGGGACACGCGCTCCATCGAGGAGGCCATGAACGAGATCCGAGCTAAGAAGCGGCTGCGGCAGAATGAAGACGCAGAGCCAGGCGGAGCTGGGACCTCCTAGTGTGTGGAGGGGATGGGGGTCCTGCCCAGAGCCAAGGGTGGGAGGGATCCCTGGGACTGACTCCACACCTGCTGCTGTGTGTAAACCTTATTTGGGGCATCCCAGACGGCGAGGGGGGATTGCGCTCCCACTCTCCCATATAACCAGGTACCCCACCCAGTATTTACCCCGTAGCCTCTGAATGGTTTTAGGTTTTCAAGGGGGGAATATTTTAAAAGATTTGTTTGGCATTGTTTCTATCTGTAGTGGGGGGAAGGAAGTCCCCAAGCATGGGGAGGGGAAGAGTCTCTTTTTGGGGGGTGGGTTGTGAGAGAGTAGAGAACTGGGTACAGTGTCCGCTTCCTCCACTGGAGGGCGCCTGGGCCCCACGGCAAGCTGCAGTATCCCACTTCTGTCACCAGAGAGTAGTGCTTCCCCAGCCCTGCCAAAAGGTCCCAGCTGCCCCCACTGCATGCAGGGGGAACGCCCTGACCCTGGTGGGAGGGGAGCCCATAACCTGCATGGTGGGGGAACACTGGAAATCCATGGGGGGAAGGGAGGGGCCCTAGTGCCACAGTGCGGGGGGGGTGTGGGGGGGCTGGGGCTGGGATTTTAACACGTTCTCCCTACTGGGAGCTCTGGGCCCCTCAGTGAATTGGTGATGGGCGGGGGCTGTTTATTTAAGTGTAAATAGAATCAATCCCCCCACACATGCTCTAGGGTGCAATGAGGGGCAGACAGAGCCCAGGAAGTCACCTCCCCCTCCCAGCGGCAGCAGCTCCCTGGGGTGTATTTGGGTATGTGTGGTGATGGGGGCCATAAGGGGAGCTGTCCTGGCCCAATAAACTGTCTCTGTTGAATCCAAGTCACCCTGTCTCCTCCTGCTGGGGTGGGGTTTAAGGGTTACTCTGTATGACTGTGTCAGGTGCGCCATACTGTGTGCAGTGGAGATTCCCCTCCCACCCACAGAGCCGAGTCCAGATGGGGTCAGACACCTCTGCTGGAGCTATTGGGCCAGGAACAGCATCAGCTGGAGACGCCCCTCCCCCACGGCACCTGTCACTACCTTTTAGGGGGAGTAGTTTCCTGTCAGTCCCCAATGACCCCGTCACATCCCACTCCCCTCCCAGAGTTGTCCTGGCTCCCAGCTCCTGCTCTGACCCACCCGCTGCCACCCTTCCCAGAGCCAGGCAGTGAGCCCAGGAGTCCTGCCCCCAGATAAGAACCACACAGTCTCTGTGTCCAGGTGCCTTTATTTGGAGTTCAGCGCTGGGGGTGGATAGGGCTGGGCCCAGAGGTGCCATCGCTCACGGGTGACTTTGTTCTGCCCTAGGTGGATCCTGGTGCAGAGGGTCCCTCCAGCCATGAGCCTGGGCTGTGCCAACGCTGGGGTACACGGTCAGGGCTCACTTGGCACGAGGATTCCTGAACTTGCGCCCAGCAAAATGAGCTTTGTCACCCAGGGCCTCCTCGATCCTGGGGGGAGACAGGCCAGGGTGAGCTGTGGGGACCACGAGAGGAGGAGACCCTACGCCCGGCCTGAGAGCCAGCTGCCTGAAGTTGGGAGCAGGCATGGCATGGCTACCCCCCTCCATTTGCTCCCACCTGACCCAACCAGTCCCTGCCCTGGGGCTAGAAGCTGAGCTGGTGCCCCAGCTGCCCCATTCCCTGCCCCCCTAAGCCAGGCATTCCTCAACCTGGGGCTGGGTGGGAGCGAGTGCCCCCTAAAGGGGACAAGCCAAGCCCATTACCTCATCAGCTGGTTGTATTTTGCCAGTCGCTCTGATCGGCAGGGAGCTCCAGTCTTGATCTGGGGGGACAGGCAGAGTGGAGGTTAGGGGCTGCCTGTTACCTGGGAGGAAGGGGAGCGTAGCCCCCGTGGCTCACCTGCCCAGTGCACAGCCCCACCACCAGGTCTGCAATGAAGGTGTCTTCGGTCTCCCCGGAGCGGTGACTCACCATCACGCCCCAGCCATTGCTCTGGGCCAGCTTGCACCTGGAAGAGAACAGGGGCGGGGGGAGGCAAAGAGGTAAGTCCAGCTCTGGGGGGATCCAGACCTAACCTTATGCCCCCCACTGCAACTGTCCAGCAGCTCACCAAGCGCCGTGCTAGTGGCTACGCGCAGAGAGAGAACCCTGGAGTCCAGGCTCCCAGTGCCCCTGCTCTAACCCACCAGCTCCCGCTCCACTCCCAGAGCCAAGGAGAGAACCCAGGCATCTTGGCTTCCAACCACACCCCTGTGCCCCCAGAGCCTCCACCCCCAAGCATGCTCACGCCTGGATGGACTCGGTGACGGAGCCAATCTGGTTGACTTTTAGCAGGAGGCAGTTGCAGGCTTTCAGCTCCACGGCTTTCTGAATGCGCTTGGGGTTGGTCACAGTCAGGTCGTCGCCCACAATCTGGATGGGCACCTGAGTTAGGAACTTCTGCCAGGTCTCCCAGTCATCCTGGTCGAAGGGATCCTCGATGGAGACCACTGGAGGGGGGGCAGGGTGAGATACAGCACCCCCTGGAGTGTACAGGTTCCTCCCCATTCCCTGCCCCCCCGAGCCATCTAGTCCCTGCCCGGAGGCCAGGTAGGAGCCGGTGTCCCCTAGAGGGGACAGGCCTTTGTGTCCCTGAGCCAGGCGGTCCCTGCCCTGGGGCCAGGTGGAAGTGCCCACTAGAGGGGACAGGCCCCTTACCAGGGTAGTTCTTAATGAAGCTCTGGTAGAGCTCTCCCAGCTTCTCTCCGCTGATGTAGCGCCCGGGGTCGTCAGGGGATTTGAAGTCCAGGTCGTATTTCCCGCTGCGGTAGAACTCGGAGGCGGCGACGTCCATGCCGATCACCACCTTGTCCGGGTAGCCAGCCTTCTCAATGGCTGACTTCAACAGCTCCAGTGCTGGGGTCAGGAGAACACACAGCTAGTGAAGCCTACAGACACAGGTGTGTTGCCCCACCCCAGAAGTGGCTGCATCTCAGTGCAAGATGAGGGGTCCCTGTGTAACTAGCCCCCCTGCCCCAGAGCAGCAGACCCTAGCATGCTGTGACCTTTCCTGGTCCATGCTCCCCACAGCTCCAGTTACCAGCAGCTGCACTAATTATGGCTGCGACATTTGCTGAGGGAGTCGGGCTGAGTCTATAACCCAGCCTCAGAGAGTCTTGAAACTCAACCCCAGATCTATAAGTAGCTGCTACCCCCTTCCTGTCAATCTGCAGCCAGAGAATGGGGTGAGAGAAAACCCAGGAGTCCTGACTCCCAGCCCCCACTCCCCTCCCAAGAGCGGGGAGAGAACCCAGGAATCTGGTACCTTCATTGTTCTCCAAGATGTTGGGGGCGAAGCCGCCCTCGTCTCCCACGTTGGTGGCATCCTTGCCGTACTTGCCCTTGATGACAGCCTTGAGGTTGTGATAGACCTCCGCCCCAATACGCATGGCCTCCTTGAAAGTGGCCGCTCCCACTGGCAGGATCATGAACTCCTGCATTGCCAGCTTGTTCCCTGCGTGCGAGCCCCCGTTGATGACGTTGAATGCCTGCCGGGGAAGGGACAGGTTATAACCCAGGCGTCCTGGCTGCCAGCTCCCCTGCTCTAACCCACGAGTCCCACTATCCTCCCAGAGGCTCTCACCGGGACAGGCAGGATGAGCTCTGCGTTACCAGCCAGGTCAGCGATGTGTCGGTAGAGGGGCACTCCCTTTTCTGCAGCCCCAGCCTTGCACACCGCCAGTGACACTCCCAGGATGGCATTGGCCCCAAACTTGGCTGCGGGGGAGAGAGACCGGATTAGCCCCTTCCCACAGTCAGGTACCAGGGAGAGCTGCGGAGGGAAGGGGCGGGGATGGGTTTGCTTAGGGACTGGAGGAGAGGGACCCAAGTGGGCATTGGGCACGGGCGGAGGGTCGGTGGCAATGCCTCATGCTCACATTTGTTCTCCGTCCCATCCAGGTCGATCATGATTTTGTCAATTTTCTCCTGCTCCACAACGCTGAGTTTCTGGGGGGGGGGAATAGAATAAGGGAGGGGTCACACAGGCACCAGGGGGAGCTGCCCCCCACATCCAAGACTCTTCACCCTGACCCTTTCCTCCAGGCACCCACATATACATAGCTACACTATTGCACCCAGGGACCCCCACAACTCATCTCTCCCCTCCCCCAGCTAATCTCACTCCTGGGTGTCTCTAATAGCTGGGCTTGCGCTTCCCAACCTCCTGCCATAGCCAGGTATCCCCAAACCAGCTAGGCACCATCCACTACCAGGTACCTTTTAGTGCTCCCCTCCCCCCATAGCCAGGCAATCCTCCATGCCCATGTACTGCCACCCCCCATAAACACCCCCAACAGGCGCGAGTGGGCGCTGTTACCTTCTCAATGAGTGCTGGGGCAATGGTTTTGTTGATGTGCTCAACAGCCTTCAGCACCCCTGGGGGGAGAAGAACGGAGATGTCATACCCAGTGGGTCTCTTGTTCCCCACTAGCTGCCCCTGTGCTCCCCACCTGTCCGCCAGCTGCCTGGGCCATCCTCATTTGGACAAGCCATGACATCTTTGGAGTTCATTTGAGGAGATGGAAATTTTTTTAAATTAACTAAATTCTAATGAACAAACTACCCAAGAATGCAGCATCCGGGACCTTTAACCAGCTAATAAACCAACCAACCAATTCAGTCAACTAATGAACGAACCAGTCAACCCTACCAGCCATTCAGCATCGCCAGTAAACCAATCAGCCAACCCTGCCACCCAACCATCCAATGAACCTCTCGGCCAACCAGTGCTCCTATCACGCAGCCAGCCAGTGTCTTGGCCAACCAGTCGATCCTAGCAACCAACCAGCCAACAATCCAGTCAACCAGCCACTCCTACCAATCAACCAGCCAATGAATCTCTCAGCCAACCCTACCAAAAATATGGGTTTGAGGCTTTTATCACCTCTGGACATTTATCCAGCAAGCGATGGCACCTCGAGCTGACCTTGCCCTGGCTTTGGACGGATGGAGGAAGGGTTGCGTGGGGATGGAGGAATAAGTCTCCCCCTCCCCAGTTAGCGTCACTGTCCTCACTTGCCAGCCCCTTACCTTTGCCCAGGTACCTAGACTTGTCTCCATCCCTCAGCTCCAGAGCCTCATAGATGCCAGTGGAGGCACCGCTGGGGACGGCGGCCCGGAAACGACCTGGGGGAAACAAGGGGAGTAATTACTATAGGGTTCCCCACCTAGCCCAGGAGAGCCTCACTCCCATCAGCTTCCCCATCCCAGCATTAGGATAAACCACCCTGGCCCCATCAGACTCTCCCCATGCATCCACCCCACCCCCAACACACACCGCAGCCCTGGCCCCCACACACCCTTGGCTGTTTGCAGATCCACCTCGACTGTGGGATTCCCACGGGAGTCCAGGATCTCACGGGCATAGATCTTCTGGATGGACATGGCTGAAAGGACAAGGAAAAAGAGGGGGCTTCAAACAATACAGGCCCAGGAATTGTTCCCCACATGCGCAGCCACCCTCTTCCAGAGCCAAGTAGAGAACCCAGGAGTCCTGGCTCCCAGCCCACTGCTCTGACCCACCAGCCCCCCCTGCCCCTCTCAGAGCCAGGGAGAGAAACCAGCAGTCCCACAAACCCTGGATCCTCATCCTGTCCAAAGCATGTCTGAACCCTTTAAAATTTGCTCACCCACCCACTCCACACACACACCCTGGGCAGCTGCCAGGGTTAAAAATAGAGTCACGCAGTTCCTGAGGGCTGGCAACTTGAGAGAGAGGTCACCCTATCCCCTCATAGAGAGCAGGCAGCCTGTAGCTGGAGTCCAGAACAGACAGGCTCTGGGCTCCCAGACTCCCAGCCCTGCTGGTGGCCCTCACTCCCGACTCTCGGTCTCTGCCAGCCCAGCCTGGGCTCCCCACCCTGCTGGTGCCCCTCACTTCTGACCCTCAGTCTCTGCCAGCCCAGCCCTAGGCTCCCCCCCACCCTGCTGGTGCCCCTCACTTCCGACCCTCGGTCCCTGCCAGCCCAGCCCTGGGCTCCCCCCCACCCTGCCGGTGCCCCTCACTCCTGGCCAGTGCCCCATACCTGCTCCTCTGATGTACAGAATAGACAAGAGGGAACCTTACTGGGTTGGGTCTTGTCTCTGGCCGGTGGCTGTCAGGGGGGTGGGCAGCTGACAGTGCCCAGGCTGTGGCTGCCTCCACCTTTTTATACCCGGGCATCCCCCGCCCACTAGAGGCCAGTTAGGGACAGTCTGTAAGTGTCCTGCCTGTGCGGCACAGGCCAGCTGTGAGACGAGCCACTGGCACATGCACAAGTATGTGGCCTCATGAGAAATCTCACACACAGGCCCCCACTGCTCAGCTGTAACCCACCCACCCACACTCACTCCCCTCTCAGGATTGGGGAGAGAACCCAGGAGTCCTGGCTCCCAGCCCCTGCTCTATCCTATCAGCCCCCCACTCATCCCCCTGCCCCTGAGAGCTGGGCTAGAATCAGGCACTGGAGCATTTGAGGGCCTTCTTCCTACCATGGCTGGCAGGTTATTAGCCCTGCATCCCCATGGCCTCACTGTGAGGCCCTGGGGGTCCGGAGGATGTGAGCAGGTGTTTTTGGGGGGTGGCTGGGGGCAGCATCAAGTCTGGTATGGACACTCCACACAGCTGCTTTCCCAGGTTGGCCAAGGCCCACGTGTGTGCAGTACGTCTGCCCTGCACAGCTTGCACTGGGGCAGCGCCCAGAGCCCCACAGCCTGTCCCCTCTAGGGGGTGCCAGCTTTCACCTGGCCCCAGGATGGACTGGCTGGCTCAGGGGGATGGGGAATGGGACAGGGGCCTGTCCCAGCTCCATGACTCACACGATCCCAGTCATAAGCTGGAAGGAGCAGCTGATACCTTGCACCCTGGGGAGCTGACCCCCAAGAGGGCGCTGTCCCTGTTGCTCCCTCCCATGGGGCCTGGGGGATCCCCACCCACCTTGCTGGCCTCTCCAGGCAGCTGGGGTCCCTCACAGATGCTCCCTCGCCCTATATTTAGCCCCTGGCTAGTTCGCTAAAGGTCAGAGGCACAGGGAGCCCATTCCAAGCCGCGGGCAAAGGACAAGGCAACCTGAGCTGCTCTCCTTACATAGAGCACAGGCCTGAGGAGATGGGGGGTTCCCGGCCCTGGGGAGCCCTGGTCCTTGGGGAGCCTCAGCCTGGGGAGCTGGGGTTCGGAGTGAAATGGGGGTGGGTCATAGCCATTCACCCCATTCACTGAACACCTGAACCTGACTGCATCAGACTGAGGTACTTAGAGGGTTAGAGCAGGGGGCCTGGGTTCATTGTCTGGCTAGGGAGGGCCGGGGGGGTCGCTGTAGCCAGCACTGGCCTGGAGCACACATGAGTTCATGTGTTTTGTATCTGCAGGCTTGCAGGAACGGGAGCGTTACCAAGTGGCCATGCCGGGAAGGTCACCTGTTTCCTTATAGGCTAGAGCAGGGGTGGCCAACCCGCGGCTCTTTGAGTAGAGAAATGCAGCTCTTAGGGTTACAGCGCGATTGTCATTCAGAGCCTCGCACCCAGACTGCTCATGGCCGCTCTGCGCATACGTCCCAGCGCCTGGAGGGGGAAGCACGTGGCGGTGGCGGTGGCTCCGGTGAGACCCAAGTTCTGGGGGAAGGGGAGGGCATTGGGTTAGAGCGGGGTGCTGGGGGTGCCTGGCTCTGGAGGAAGGGAGGAGGATAGGGTTAGAGCAGAGGGGCTAGGGGTGCTTGGCTCTGGGGGAAGAGAGGGGACTTGGGTTAAAGCGAGGGGCTGGGGGTGCCTGGCTCTGGGGGAGGGGAGGGGCATTGGGTTAAAGCAGGGAGGCTGGGGTGCCTGGCTCTGGGGAGAGGAGGGCATTGGGTTAAAGCAGGAGGCTGGGGTGCCTGGCTCTGGGGGAGGGGTGGGTGCATTGAGTTAGAGCCGAGGTTGGGGGGGGGGAGCTGAAGCACCTTTAACTCAAAGTCTTTGTGGATGCAGAATAAGGCAGCCAACACAGATGTCATATTTAAATTCCAGGGCAAAAAAAGAATCAGCATGTGCCTGGTTTACACTGTATTTCTTTAAAGAAAATTCAAAGGCTATTGTTTGCCCAGCTGAAGCAATTATTCTGAGATATGAGTCTCTCCCTTATTGTTTTTGAACCGCTCACATTTGCAGTCTGGGACAGAGCTGAATTTTTAGAACTATAAAAAAGCCACAATCTTCATAAGTTAAAAAAATGAGGAAACCAGACCAGAAATCAACAGGCTGGAGTGAAACAGGCACTTCAAATTGTGCTCTTGTCTGAAATGTCCTGTAATGTTATTTTTATCACTATATTTTGTGTACTATATATATCTATATCTCTATATCTCTATATATAGATATATAAAAATAAATATATAATATGTGGCTCTTTGCACTACTATCCACAACTATTTTGGCTCTTAGTCTCTAACTGGTTGGCCACCCCTGGGCTAGAGCCCTTATTGCTCAGCAAGATGCATCCATTAACCATGGGAGAGAGGCGATGCAGGGTGGGGGATAACAGAATCATAGACTCATAGAACACTAGAACTGGAAAGGACCTCGAGAGTCATCGAGTCCAGTCCCCTGCCCTTACGGCAGGACCCAGCACCATCTATCCCCAGTAGATGTCTATCCCACCTGCTCTTAAAAGTATCCTGAACTTTCATGGGCACAACCCACTTCTTCAGCTGAATGGAGCAGTTTCACTGGCAGCAAAAATACGTGGCAGGAGTGGGGGACGAAATGTGTCCAGCTTTTCTCTTCATAAACAGATGTTCTGTCAGGACATGAGAGTCAAAGAATGCCCCAGACTGGCTTTCCCACAGCTGATTTGGACAATACTGTGATGCGCTCCCTTCCACGGCAGCTTCTTTTGCCTTTGTAAATGTGCTGGGTTTGCTGCAGACCCAGTGCCTCTCAACGGTGCACTGCTGCTGGCCCCACTCGCGTCAGTCAGATACGCACAGTCCCCTCCTCCTTGGATCTTGAACCTGCAACACAGATGCCAGGGAGCTGGTGTTAGGCAGGAGCTGGGCATTTCCGCCTCCCCCCACATCTGTAACAGCCCCTGGAGATTCCCCTTCCTGCCCCAGCACCTGGCCACACCTCCCAGAAGGGGGCAGCGGGGCAGAAGGGCCAAGAGGGTCTAAGATCATTGGAGTGGGGCTGGGCCTGTCCCCTCTAGGGGACACCAGCTCGCACCTGGCCCCAGGGCAGGGGCTGACTGGCACAGCCTGTCTACACTACAGAGTTCAGGGAATGTGTCTGCTCTTCCGAAATTTTTTTGAACGAGCAGAGGTGCTTTTTCAGCTTCCCTGTAAATCTCATGTTACGAGGCAGAAGGGATGTTCTGAAAAAGGGTTGTTTTTTTCCAACATTTGGCCCAGTGTAGCCAGGCCAAATGTCGGAAAAGCTTCTTCTGAAAAAAGAAAGTGGAAAATCTACACAAATTGCAAACCTCAATTTGCGTAGCTTTTTCCGGAAGAACAGTGTAGTGTAGACATAGCCTCGGGGGGCAGAGAATGGGTGTGACAAAATGGGGATTTCTGGGGGGTTCGAAGGAGTTACCTGCAGGGGTGCACTCAGTGTCCCTGGCTGTTACTGGATTAACGAGGGGAGGGAGAAGGAGTTTGTTGTTCCAGGGACCAGCACAGAACTGGGGACCCCAGCGACTGGGGACCAGGGGACCCAGCTGGGATGGCAAAGCTGGGTCTGGCCAGTGGGAGGCCAATGGGAGAGGATCCCGGTGTCTTGCCCAGCTGGTCCCAGCCGGGGGGACAAAGGACGGAGGAGAGGAGAGACAGAAAACAAGGGGGTCCCAAGTGACCCTGATTACCTGGGAAGAAGACAGAGGTCAGGGGAGGGGCTGCAGGGGCAGGATATGAGGGTTGGGCTGGAAGGAGGGGGCTGCTGGACTGGGCAGGGGGAGCAGGCAGAGCCCACCTGGCTGCAGGGGAGATACTCAGACGTGCTGGGCTGAGGGGGGCCAGGCCTACAGGCCTGAGAGTTCCTGTGCTGGGTTCAGTGCTCAATGAACCCTCCCGTGTGACGCTGGCAGAGAGTCGCTCCGGGCTGAGAACAGGGCTGCACTAGTCCCCCCTGCGAGTGGAGGCCCCAGAGCCCAGAGCGAGTGGACTCCCCGAGGGGCCCAGGGCAGAGCCAGGCGCGCTGGGAGCTCAGAGAGGGGCGGACCCCACAGGAGAGAGTGGCCCCCCGAGAAGGGGCTGTCACGTTGTCGGGGGTTTCTCCTGGGGACCGATGGGCCAAGCGTGGGCACCACCTGTGAGCTGTGCCGAGGTGGCAGCAGAGGCTGGTTTGTGGTGCACCCTGTAGGCCGTTGGCTGTGGGTGCTTTGCAGTGAGTGGCTGCCAGTGACAAACGAGGGTGTTGAAGGAACCAGGGGGGGAAATGGCCTGTGCCTGGCTCTGTCAGAGCGACCTGGAATGTCTGTGCAGGGGGAGGGGGCTGAGCCGTGGGAGGCTCACTAAGGAGCAGCTGATGGCTCTGCTAGTGGAGAATGACCTTCCAGATCCCAGTGGGGCTCCCGTGCGGCCCGAAGAGCCGGGGGCAGCCATGGGGCAGACAGGGTAGCAGCTGGGAGTCCATCAGACCCGACTCCCCGGTCAGCAGGATGGCCCCCAATCCGGGTTCTCCCCAGAGGAGCTGCAGAGACGGGCTGGAGCTGAAAGTGAAGGAGCTGGTGCTAGGGGAGCAGAGGCTGGTGGACAGAGAGCGACAGGACCCTGCTGCATGAGCTGGGGTTGGGGGAGAGGCGGCCAAGGGAGTAAGTGGGGGAAGGGTGCTGGGGGCCACTCCGCAGAGGACGTGTCACCTGGTGGGGTGGAGCAGCTGTAGGAGATTTGCCCTCCAGCCCTAGGGGTGTGGCCGGCCAACTGGCAGCCCAAAGATCTGCGCCGTGCCGGGACACTGACCGATGGGCTTGCGCCAGCAGATCGGGCGGGGTGGGGGGAAACCCACATCGGGGATTCAGAGGTGGAGTCACCCAGAGACCCCTCGAAGGTGGGACCCTGAGAAGCCCAGCCCAGGATGACCCTGAATGCTGGGGCAGGCTGCCTCCCCTCCCCCCCCCCAGGGGACTAGAGGGACCTGAAACACAATTACTGGGGCCAAAAGGGACAGATGGTGGCGCAGGGCTGGGGGATGAAGGAAATGGCAGCCAGGCAGAGCCTCCGAGTGCCTGCTGGGTGGGAGCCCCAGGTGGGAGCTCACCTGGAGGAGGCACCACCTGCCTGGGGGGAGGATGCAATTGACTGGGCTGTGCCAAGGAGAGGGGGCCCCCCAGGCCAGGCCAGGCAAGCTGGGGAAGGTAGGGCGCCAGCCCCAGAATACCCGTACTCAATCCGAGAGTGGGATGGGCCCTGGGAACAATCACCACATCATCCCCACTGAGGTGGGGGAAAGAAAAAAAAAGATCTATTGGCATTGGAAAAGGTTCAGAAAAGGGCAACAAAAATGATTAGAGGTTTGGAACAGGTGCCATATGAAGCGAGATTAAAAAGACTGGGACTTTTCAGCTTAGAAAAGAGGAGACTAAGGGGGGATATGGTAGAGGCTATAAAATCATGACTGGTGTGGAAAAAGTGAATAAGGAAAAGTTATTTACTTATTCCCACAATATAAGAACTAGGGGTCACCAAATGAAATTTATAGGCAGCAGGTTTAAAACAAACAAAAGGAAGTTTTTCTTCACTCAGCCCACAGCCAACCAGTGGAACTCCTTGCCAGAGGATGTGGTGAAGGCTAGGACTTTAACAGGGTTCAAAAAAGAGCTAGAAAGATTCATGGAGGTTAGGTCCATCAATGGCTATTAGCCAGGATGGGTGGGAATGGTGTCCCTAGCCTCTGTTTCTCTGGAGGTGGGATGGGATCACGTGAGGATTACCTGTTGTGTTCCCTCCCTCTGGGGCATCTGGCATTGGCCACTGTCGGCAGACAGGACACTGGGCTGGATGGACCGTTGGTCTGACCCAGTCTGGCCGTTCTGATGGAATGTCTGGGACATGGGCGTGGAGTGACACTGGCACGGCCCCAGGCCATGGGCCCAGACCAGCTAGTGCCTAAGGATGTTAAGTAACGGTTAATTTACTACTCGTCTAGTTGATAGGCATTTCTGCAGCCCCGCTGGGGCTCTTGTACATTTCAAAGGAGGAATGCGGAACTCTGCGTGGAGCCCGCGGCCAGCGGGAAGTCCCACTGACTCTGGGATGCATGCGGGTGCCAGCTTTGAAATGTACAAGAGTCTTGTACATTTTGAAGCGGCAGCGCAGCATGGAGCCGGGGTCAGTGGGGGACTCAGATTTGAACTGCCACGCGGAGCCTGGGCTCCATGCGTTGCCATAGAGCTGATCCCAGGCTCAGCTGTGTGGCCCTGCCGCTTTGAAGTATCCCCTCTTCCCCCCTGCTTTGCTGCCTCTATCTGATAGAAACAGCAAGTGGGGTGGGGGAATCAACTAGCTGACTAATCCTTAACATCCCTACTAGTGCCCGGCACATACCTGACCCTGAGGGAGTGTTCGGGCCACGCCACGGTGCCTGTAGCAAAGATACACCTGAAATGGGGTCTTAGGAGAGGCCCAAAGAGGTTGGGGGGCATGATCAGCTACCCACGGAGGCTAATGGGTAACGACCGGAGGACTGGCGGGAGGGCACTCAGAGCACCTTGGTCCTCACCTGGAGCCAATCAGTGAGGGATGCAAGCAGGGCCAGTCCTAACCAATTGGCGGCCCTGGGAAATTGCCTGGCTTGCCCGTAGGGTTGCCAGATGGTTTCCAAAAAATACCAGACCAAAAAAAAAAAGGGTCGGGGAAAACCTGGGGGGAGGATTCGGGAGGTTGGGCTGAAATGCATTGTGGCCCGCCCCTAAGACTGGCTCTGTTGGCAGCCCCTTGAAAATGGCAGCCCCGGCCGACCACCCAGCTCACCCACCCCTACGATTGGCTCTGGATGCAAGACCTCCCAAAGGGGGGAGTGAAACACCGAGGGCAGGGCTAGACAGGGGAAGGCCAGAACCTCGGGCCCAAGGTAGGGCAACTAAGGCATGACCCTCCAGGGCTGTACCCTCAACCCCAGCAGCGGAATTCCAGATGTGGCTGCATGGGGATCCCTCCTCGGAGAAGCTGAGGGCCCTGGCTGGCCACAGGGGGTGCAGGGATCCCAGGGGGTGGACCACAGGGAGAGGATCCTGTGGGAGCCGGGATTCCTGTGCTGGGAATGGATTGGCCCGGAGCAAACTGAACCTTGGAAAGCCGGAGGCAGTTGGGGGTTCCCCAGTGGTACCGCCACAGGCTGTTGTACCTGGCCCACGATATCCCCTTTTCGGGGCATCAGGGACTCCAGTGCACCGGGCAGAGGCTGCTGCAGAAGCCTTTTTGGCGGCCCAACAATACTGGACTCCTGCCGGGAGGAGGAGGCGGCCCAGGATAAGTCTAAAGCAGCTTTGAGGGCCCTGCCCATCACAGAGGAGCCTTTCCAGAGGGTGGCCCTGGATACAATGGGGCCCCTCAGCCAGGCGACCCAATCTGGGAAGAAATACATCCTGGGGGCAGTGGATTTCGCTATTCGCTACCCCCAGGACCTGGCTCCATCCTCTTTTGAGGCAGACACTGCGGCTGACGCACTGCTGGCCATTTTCAGCAGGGTGGGGTTCCCCAAGGAGATCCTGGCCAGGGCGCAGAAGGGGCGGAAAGTCTGGTACGACGGCTCCGCATGTGCCCGTTCCTATGCCACAGGACCAGGTGATGCTTCTCATCCCCGTGAGGCCGACCAAGCTGCAAGTGGCCTGGGACGGCCCCTTCAGGGTCATCGGAGAGGTAAATGAGGAGAACTACGTGGTGGAACCTCCAACCGGGCACACAGCCACCGGGTCACCATGTCAGCATGATGAGCCGCACGGGGACAGGGAGAAGTTGGTGCTGGCTGTATGTGGGCAGTGAGGGGACAGGGGGAAGGGTCTCTTCCCAGAGGCCAAGGCTGGTACCTCGCTAGAATCAGTTCCCCTCTCAGACCAGCTAACTCCTGCCCGGCACACAGAGATCAGAAAGCTGCTGCACTCCCACCAGCGGCTGTTTGTCTGGCCTGGGCTCACTAACCTGGCTGTTCACCAGTGGAGACAGGAGCCCATCCCCCCTCAGGCATACCCCATCCCGGGTCACTGGGAAAGCAGCCCAGGACTCGGAGAGAGGGGTCGGCGACAGGCCGGCTTTAGGGGTGATCCCCCCTTTCTCCAGCCCTGGGCCTCGCCCCTGGTGTTGGTTCCCAAGAAGGACAGGACAGTCCGAGTCTGTGTGGACTGTCGGAAGCTCAGTGCCATCACCGTGTCCGATGCCTCCCCCATGCCCAGGCCTGACGAGACTCTAGTCAAGTTGGGGGCGCCCAGGACCTCACTGCTGTGGATCTCACCAAGGCTACTGGCAGGTGCCTTCGGACCCAGAGGCCAGGGCGCAGTCGGCCTTCACCACCCAATAGGGCCCTTCCAGTGCCTGGTCCTGCCTTTTGGCCACGGGGGGGCGCCTGCCACTTTCTAGCGCCTGGTGGAGCAGTTGCTGAGGGGGTGGAGCGCTTGGCTCTGGCTCATATTGACGATATCTCTGTCTCTAGCCAGACCTAGGGCACCATGTGTCACAGGTGAAGAAGGTGCAAGGCGGGGATGGCAGAGGTGTCCAATCTGGGCCACAGGATCGGCGCGGCCTTCTGAAGCCGGAGCCGACTAAAGTGGAGGCCTTCAGGGCTTGGCCAGTCCCCAGACTAAAGCCAGGTCCAGGCTTTCACTGGGATGGCGGGCACTACCGGAGGTTTGTGCCCCTTTAGCACCCTGGCAGCTCCCCTGACGGAGCTGGGTAGGACAGGCCAGCCGGACAGGGTGGCTGGACCGAGCAGTGCCAGGGGGCTCTCTGTGCGCTGAAGGGGGCACTAGTCCAAGGCCCACAGCCGGTCAACCCGGATTTTAGCAAACCCTTCCTGGAGTTCACCCAGCCCCAGAGCCCGAGCTGGGCGCGGTGCTGATGCAAACTGGCCCTAGTGGGGAGAAGTGCCCCACTGTGCACTTGACAAGACGCTGCTGCCCCGGGAGCAGCGCTCCGCGGCCAGAGAAGCAAGGCCTGGCCCCGGGCCGGGCCCTTCCAACGCTGCAGCCCGATCTATTTGGGCAGAGATTCCCGGTGTGCACTGACCCCGGCCCCGTTCCTGGCTGCACCAGGTGAAAGGAGCCAACGCCGAGCTGCCGAGGTGGCGCCTGCTCCTGCAGGATTATGACATGGAGGTGGGTCCATGTGAAGGGGAGCGCTAACGTCACAGCTAATGCTTTACCCCAGGGCGGGGCCCTGCACTTCCCCAGGCCACCGGCCAAGTGACCCTGCTCAGTTCAGACTGGAAGGGGGAGAGTTGTGACAAAGTGGGGGGATGAGGGTATTGTGGGGGTTCAAAGGTGTTACATGGGGGGGGGCAATCAGTGTCCCCAGCTGTTACTGGTTTAAGACGGGGAAGGGGAGGGAGTTTGTTCCAGGGACCAGCACAAACTGGAGACCCCAGCGACTGGTGACCTGGTGACTGGGAGACCCAGCTGGATGGCACAGCCAGGGCTGGCCTGTGGGAGGCCAATGGGCTGCAGGAAGAGGACCCAGGTGATCTGCCCAGCTTGTGGGGGGGGGGAGGTTGGGGGGGTGGACAAAGAAGGGAGGAGAGGGAAGGTGGAGAAGGGAGGGGCCCAGGCAACCCTGATTACCTGGGCAGAAGACAGAGGCCAAGGGAAGGGGCTGCTGGTAGGGTTGCCAGATGGTTTCAACAAAAATACCAGACACACTTGACATAACATCACAATCTACATTACATCTTATTTAGAAAATACTGCACATTTCTATTTTCTCATTCATATTTTTTCAGTTGGGTGGGGGCCTGTCTCCTCTAGGGGGTGCTGGCTCACACCCAACCCCAAGGCAGGGACTAGCTTGGGGCGGGGTGTGTGAACAATGGAGCAGGGGCTTATCCCGTGTCCGTCCCTGGATGGGAACTGGGCAGGGAGTGGCTGGCTCCAGCCTATTTATATCTTGGGTCCTGAACACAATTCGGTTTCTAGGTGAATTAGACTCTAGGATTTCCCCTCCCTTCCAGTCCCATGTGCTCCAAAGTGGGGCCCAGACCCGGAGGGAGGCGGGGGGGGTCATGAGCCCTTATTGGCTAGGCAGGTGTGGCATGGAGAGAAAGGGTGGGTGTGCATCAGGGGTGGCTGGGAGAGGAGGGGTTACCGTGCTCAGAGCTGTTCCCCAGGCAGTAAGTGCCCGCATGTGCAGGCTGGCTGCTGTCAATGAGCCCACATGAACCCTCAGTCCTTACAAAGTCGCAGGCCTCTCAGGGAGTTAACTCCAATGCCCTGGGGAAACTTTCTGCCAGAGCTGGGCAGAGAGCTCAGGAGTCCTGGCTCCCGGCTCCCGCTCCCCTCCCAGATCTGGACCCTTCGCAGTGGCAGGCGAAGCGGGAGGGACAGCTGCTGAGTCCCTGGAAGGCCTTGGTGCAGGCGGTGTGAAGTGGTTTTCTAAAGGCTGCACCAAGCCTGGCCCCATGGGTGCGTCTTGCAATAGGCTGCTGGCTCCACAGGCGCTCTCACCACCTGGCCGGCCTTGGGGCCTGAATCCCTGTGCAGCTCCCTGTGACCTACCCTCCTCCCAGTGCCCCCTAGAGGGGACATGCTCCTGCCCCATGCCCTGTCCCCCTTACCCAAGTCCTGGGCCCCTCTGGAAGGCCTATATATCATGTGATAACTCCCCATATGGACCCAGCCCGGCATGACTCACACTTGGACCATGCCCACCCAGCGGGGCCCCCGACGCCTACTGTGGCTTTACAAGGCCCTGTTGAGAGTTCACAAGGGTGCTGTGGTGTGCTCCGAGCCCCCACCAGCCTGCTGGCTCCCTGCTGCCCTCTGCTTTCTCCTCGCCCTGTCTGTCGGCCAGATCTCTGCACCCCTTCCCTCCCCTGCCAGCCTCGTCCTGCCTCCTGGCAGGACCCCCCATACACCTTTGGCTCAGGCAGTCTTTGCTGCCTACCACCTGTGGGGCCCACCTGTCACCCAGAGCTGGTGCAGGAACCAGGCCAGTCTGGGGTGGACAGTGTGGGGGCTCAGCTAGGCCCCTCCAGGCAAGTGGATCCTGCTCCTTCCCCATTCCTTACCTCACCCTGACGTCATTGGGGCCCATCGCCTCCCAGAATCCCCCTGGGCAGGAGCCACATGTCCTGGCCTGGGAGTGGTGCAGACCCAAAAGCAGAGGCTGCCTCCCATAGGCTCCAAACATCAGGGACACCCCATCCTTCTCCCATCCTTTTAGAAAAGAGGAGACTGAGGGGGGATATGATAGAGGTGTATAAAATCATGAGTGGTGTGGAGAGGGCCGATAAAGAAAAGTTATTTATTAGTTCCCTAAATAGAAGAACTAGAGGACACCAAATGAAATTAATGGGTAGCAGGTTTAAAACTAATAAAAGAAAGTTCTTCTTCACACAGCGTGTAGTCAGCCTGTGGAACTCCTTGCCAGAGGAGGCTGTGAAGGCTAGGACTATAACAGAGTTTAAAGAGAAGCTAGATAATTTCATGGAGGTTAGGTCCATAAAGGCTATTAGCCAGGGGATAAAATGGTGTCCTTAGCCTCTGTTTGACAGAGGCTGGAGAGGGATGGCAGGAGACAAAGCGCTTGATCATTGTCTTGGTCCACCCTCTGGGGCACCTGGTGCTGGCCACTGTCGGCAGACAGGATACTGGGCTAGATGGACCTTTGGTCTGACCCGGTACAGCCTTTCTTATGTTCTTATGTTCTTATGTTCACCAACCTCTCCTCCCCTCCCAGAGAGTGAACCCAGGAATCCTGGCTCCCAGCCCCCCATCTCTAACCACCAGCCCCCACTCCTTTCCCTCCCATCCCAAAGAGCTGGCTGCCTATCAGATCTCAAGGAATGCACCTATGTCCCCAGCTGATGTTACTGCCCTCCAGCAAGGTGCTCTGATGAAGCTGCTCTAACCCACACCCCGGCTTTCTGCCCCATTGTGATGGTTTGGTCAGGCCCTCCAAGATCCTGTTCCTTCCCAACAGAAAGCATAGTGTGGGGGACAGAATAAAATGCTTAGCTGGAAAACTAATCAGAGAGCTCAGGGTGACTAAGCTAATTGCCCCGCTGATAAGATAAGGAGCTCAGGGGATACTGAGCCTGGATTTCCCTGGCTAGTGGCTCCAGGGTGTGAGACCAGGGTCCCAGTGTAACCTGCCACACTGCCCCAGAAGTGGCTGCATCTCAGCACCGGGCGAGGGGTCTCTGTGTGAGCAGCTGCCCCGCCCCAGACGTGGCTGCATCTGTGCCAGGTGAGGAGTCCCTGCATAACCAGCTTTCCTTCCCCAGAGGTGGGCACATCCCAGCAGCAATGGTCTGGGACAGGCATCATGTGGGGCCGTGGGGAGTGAGAGACGCAGGGGCCCCAGCTCAGTTTCAAAAGGCCTGCAGAGTCCAGACTCAGCCTGACCCATCCCCCCATCCTCTGCCCCTCCCCCTACCGACAGGAAGTGAGACTCTCCACCCCTGCCCCCCCACCGCAGAGGAAAAAGTTGTACTGAAGAAGTAAAAAGTTGCAAACTGACATGTAATCCTTCCGCCAAATAGTCCATGACGCAAATTCTGGGCTGGGCCAATAGGAACCCGCATCTCAGGTTAGGGGTTTCCCTACCTGGTTCATAGGGGAGCCTTGTGTGGCCTGGTGTGTCTGAATGGACATGTGTGTGTCTGGCTGGGGGAAGGGTGGAGTCACATATGTGTTAGCATGTCAGTGGGGAAGAGGGCTGCACATGTATGTCCTGGTGTGTAGATGAGTGGCGCGGGTGTGATTGCTCGGAGGTGGGGGGGGGTTACCCATGTATCCATGCATACTTGCAGACAAGTGTGTGCATGTTTTTGAATGCTTTGTGCATGGGCACAGTGGGTTCTTGCCTGCAGTCTTGGCCCAGTGTTTGCATGCTGACGTGTTGGTCCATGTTTGTGTGTGTGTGAGAAGCCTAGAGTAGCAGAATAGAGTTCACATGTGTCCATGCATGTCTGAAGTTTGCCTGTGTGCCCCAACATGTGAAATATTAAGATTCCTAGGGCCTGCCTGGGCATGCAGCTTGCCTGTGCTATTGGGCACATGTTGACACATATGATGTGTGCACGTGGAAGGGGACATGGGCCAGTATATGCCTTGTGGAGCCCTGTTTTGGACCTGGGAGCATTCGGGGGAGTCAGGCCCTCTGGCCCTGAGAGGTACACCTAGATGGCTCTGAGAGTGGGACAAGGGGGGTTTGAATGATATGGGGGGGCTTTCAGGGGCACATGTGTGGGAGGGTGTGAAGTGGGAAATGGTGGGCACATGGGGGACGAGGTTGCCGGATGGACAGCAGATGGAGTATGGTGGGAATAGGATGCCCTGCTGAAAAGGGGGTACATGAGGGGGAAGTTGGTGCAATGCAAATAAAGGAGACCCTAGGGGTGCATTGTGAAAAGGAGGTACTATGGGGATACACGAGTGAAAGGGGATACAGTCTGAAAAGGTGCTGTGGTGGTACATGAGGGAAAGGGGGGTGCAATGTGAAAGGGGGGTCTTGTGAGTGCCTGAGGGGAAATGAGTGCAGTGTGAAAAGGAGGTGCTGTGGAGGTACATAAGGGGAAAGGGGTGCAGTGTGAAAAGGAGGCACTGTGGGGGTACACCAGGGAAAGGGGGTGTAGTGTGAAAAGGAGCTGCTGGGTACATGAGGAAGGGGGTACAGTGTGAAAAGGGGCACTGGGGGTACATGAGAGGAAAGGGGGTGCAGTATGAAAAGGGGGTGCTGTGGGGTACACGAGGGAAAGGGGGTGCAGTGAGGAAAGGGGCGCTGTGGGCTACACGAAGGAAAGGGTGCAGTGTAAAAAGGGGCGCTGTGGGGTACACGAGGGAAAGGGAGTGCATGAGGGAAAAGGGGGTGGTGGGAACCCACTAGGGGTGCATTGCAAAGGAGTGCATTGCGGAAAGGGGTGCCTAGTCCTGGGGTGCACGGAAAGAAGAAATAGATCCGATCTGGGGGGGCGGGCCGGCGGATGGATTCCAGGCTCGCTGAGCCCCTCCCCCTGGTGGGGGCTGGCCTATGTAAAAGCCGCGCGCCGGGCCCGGGGGGGCCCCCACGCGTTTTGCCTTTTGCACTTCTGCCGCTCTCAGGTGCCTGCTCCTCCCCGCGCCCAGGCCGGAGTGGGCGAGTCCGGTACGTCCCCCGACCGGCAGCACCCCCCCGCACACACACACTCTCGCCGCCGCGTGCCACAGGGCGCGGTTGATTTGGTCGCGTCCGGCGGGGCCTCCCCGGGATTGTGCAGGGCGCGCGCCCGGTCCAGCAGTAGCAGCAGCAGCAGCAGCAGCAGCCATGAGCGGCTGGTCCTCCTACATCGACAACCTCATGGCGGACGGCACCTGCCAGGATGCGGCCATCGTGGGCTACAAGGACACCCCGTCCGTGTGGGCCGCCACTCCGGGCAAGACGCTGGGCAACATCACGGTGAGGCCCTGGCGGGGGAGAGGGGTGCATTGCAAAGGCAGGGGAGATGGTGAGGCGCATTGCAAAAGAGGGGCCCGGATTCCAAAGAGGGGAGGCAAGTGCCTGGGAGGGCTGCACTGGGAAAGGGGGGTGCGTTGCAAAAGAAGGGACCCCGGGAGGGTGCACTGAAAGAGAGGGGAGGCAGGAAGTGCTTGGGAGGGCTGCATTGCAAAGAGGAGGAGGCTGGGGAATGACTGGGGGGGCATCATTGGAAAGTGGGGATACCTTGCAGAAGAGTTTGTGCAGGGGGTATAGGAAAGGGGGTAGGGAGCCTGGATTCCAAAGAGGGGAGGCCGGAAGTGCATGGAGGGCAGGAAAAGTGCAGGGGGTGTATAGCAGAAGGGGGTAACAGGGGACATTGCTAAAGAGGGGCAGAGGAAAGTAAGGGGGGGGTGGGTGTAGATGTGGGTGCACTTGAGAGAGGGGGATCCGAGGGGGGGACCAGGCCCTTGTGGGGTGTAGTGTACAAGTAGGCCCGAGTGTATCTGGGTGAAATGGGGTGCTTGGAGTCGGGGGGAGGTGTTAGATCGCCAGGGTGAAAAAGAGGAACTGGAGGGACAGGGTGATGGACGCACATGGAGAGTGGGGGAGACCCTGTGGCTGCAAAAAAAGTTTGCAAAGTCTTTAGGGGGAGGAAATAACCCAGAGTTAGCAGCGCGCAGCAACCCCCACGACTTCCTTCTCTGCAGTAGCCTCCCTTTCTCACTACCAGCACCCCTTTCTTTGTGGAAAGAAAGAAAAAGCCACTTCCTCTTGAAAAGCCTCACAGCATTGGGGGGGGGAGGGGGGAGAACATGGTTCCCCCCAGCCTCCAGTTCCTTCCAAGGCTGCTTTGCAAATACGGGCCCAGAAGGACCCCTGGGGGCTCTCAGACTCCATCCCTCCGGGTGGGTGTGAATAGGGCCTAGCTAGCACCTTCTTGCAGGCTTTGCGGCCAGCCCCACCCTGCTGCTGACTACAGGGCCCAGGCAGCTACCAGGAGGAAATGACTCAAGAAGAGACGGAAGGGGGAGGACATGAGGCCTATATCTGTCCCTGCCTGTGCAAGGCAAACTGGCTCCAGTGTCAAAATTCCCTGATGAGTCTTATCCCACCCTCTGAGACAGGGATGGAAACACAGTTCATCTGCTAGCCTAGACATGCAAGTTTTTAGCTTTAATTTTTTACTGCATTGGGAATCCGATTTCCTGGTTCTGTACGGTGCTTTCGTGGCTGCCGCGCCCCAGAGATGGCTGTAATCTCAGGGCCAAAGATCCCTGTAAGAGGAGCTGCTCCACCCCAGAGCCAGCTGCAGCTCGCCTCCATCCTTGTGGCAGAGTTTTAAAAGTCTAACTTTGTGTTGCACCCCTCAGAAGCCCCCCTCTTGTGCACTCCCAACCCGCATGAACTACAAACTGCAGCATCAGGTTGCAGGTATAGGGTGGGTTGGGGGAAAGCGGCTGCCAGACTGAGTGCTGGGGCTCAGTAGTTGCTGTCTTGAATCAGGGATTCATGTGCAAAAAAATTCCCTTCTCTCCCCACTAGCAGAGAAGAAACTCTTGCAAACTTCTCAGAAAGCCAGCTACCCCCTCTGCTGGGTTAATAAAAAGGGTGGAGGCGGGAAGCAAGTTTACCGTCTGTCTGTATTTAATCTTTTCCTTTCACTGCCACGTCTTTGCCTGCTGCTGCTGCGGGCCTGAATCTGTCTCTCTTCTAATCTTTCCAGATCTCCCTTTTTTTCCTGTTCCCCTCCTCCCTGCTTGCGAAAACAAAAATTCTTTCGTTCAGTTCAGCGTCTGCTTCCCATTTCTGTGTTTAAAAAAAACCAAAACAAAACCCTGCCTCTGCTCCCAGTTCAGGGCCTAACTTTTTCTCCCTCCTTGTGGAAACTTTTTGGCTGAGAGTACAAAATATTTTCCCGCTTCAAATGCCTTCCTAGCTAGTGTCTAAGGCTGATTCCTCTCCCTTCCTGTCTGGAAAACACTTACGGTGTTTAGAGTCTCCTGCCATCTTGTCCAGCTTTCCTGGCCAGAAAGAGAATGGGAAACCAACTAGGATCCTGTTGGATTCCAGATGAGAGTATGGGTGAATTCCAGGCTAGGGATGTAACTGGTTAACGGGTAAGCTTCACCTTTACCTCACCATTATCTGGTAAGGGTGATGCTTACCAGTTAAGGGATCTCGGTTAAATGGTTAACATTACCTTACACCAGGTAACTGGGACTTTACATGCCTACTTCAGGTCCCTTGCAGAAGCGGCTCTGATCTGAAGTGACTTGGGTATGAGTCAGCACCGAGCTGGTATAGACCCATCCCTGTCCCGCTCCTGCAGTTGTACAAGTGTGTCAGCATACCCCCGCCTCCTCCCCGGCTGCTGCTTTTAGAGGGGAGGTGAACATGGGGAAGGGGGATCTGGAACACTTCCCCCTTCCCCTCATTGCTGCTAGGACCAACAGTCTCTACTCTCCCCTAGAATGGGTCAGGGATGAACTGCTCATGTGCTGGGGCCCATCTGGGCCCCCTCTTTCTCTAGTGCTGGCTGGGAGGGACACTCACAGGACCTTAGCTAGGCAGATTCTGGTATATCCAGGTCACCTGAGGGGGAATACCATGCCCATAACATCCATGGGGATCCCCTAATATCTCCCAGGATTTCTGGGTTCTCTCCCTGGCTCTGGGAGGTGAGTGAGGGCTGGTGGATTAGAGCAGGGAAGGCTGGGAGCCGGGACTCCTGGGTTCTCTCCCTGGATCTGGGGAGGGGGGGTTATGCTCTGGACCCTCTCCTAGTGTGCAGGGTGTCTGTCCCTGCCCCACATCTAATGGGACATCAAATGACACCCCTCATTCCTGGGCTCAGCAACCCTCCTTCCTAAAACCCCACCTTATCCTGTCCCGCTGTCTTTCCTGGTTGGGGCCTCTCACCTGGTGCTGGGTTTAGGATTGAGGTTGGAAGAAGGGGGAGGAAGAGGGTTAGAATCTTAAAGCCCCCATTGTAGGGTGGAAACAGATGGGGGGGGGAGATGTCAACTGGGGGAGAGGGGCCAAGAGGCTATAGAGGAAATAAGCTGAGAATGTGGCAGGCTGGGGGGGAGAGCCTGCCCTGCAGGTGGGAGGAGCTGGGGAGAGCAGTGTCTGCCCATACAGGAAGCTCTAAGATGGGGGAATGCATGGGGGTGGAGCTAAGACAGCTCAGCTCAGCTGCCCCCTAGAGGAAGAGGGTGGAATTGGGTGTCCTGTCCCCGTCCCCCCCCCGCGAGATACCCCATCACTGATTCAGTTGGGGGTGCTATGAAAACTTAACAGTATCCCCAATGCTGCATTTGCTGTCTCCGTGTGGAGCACACTTGTGCTAGGTGGGCTTCCTCCCCCAAGGCAGTATGAGGGGGAGGAGACTGCCTTAACTTGGGTCATGGGGAGGTTTGGGGTATGAATTCAGGGCATGCCTCCCACTGCTGCAGGCATGGCAGGATTGCACCCAGAAGGGGGAACTCTCCTCTCCTACACCCTGGCTTCTGGCAGATAATAGAAATGGGGCTTGTTAGATTTAACAGCTGATCTGAGAACTCTGGGGTTCTGCCCAGCTCTGGGAGGGGAGTGAGGGCTGGTGGGTCAGACAGGAGGGGGGGGCTGAGAGCCAGGACTCTCCATGGCAGCAGGCCACAGGGCTTTTGGAGGCAGGGTTCCCCTAGCTTGTGCAGCATGACCCCTAAGCTCTCTCCTCCTTACCCCCCACCCCCAGCCGGCAGAGGTGAACGTGCTGGTGGCCAAGGACCGCAGTAGTTTGTTCGTCAATGGGCTTACGCTGGGGGGCCAGAAGTGCTCGGTGCTCCGGGACAGCTTGCACGTGGAAGGCGAATTCACTATGGATCTGCGGACCAAGAGCTCGGATGGGACGTCCCCCACCTACAACATCGCGGTCTGCATGACCAACAAGAGTGAGTGCTGAACACCTGTGTCCTCTTCCTTCCCCCAGAGGGGTGCTAGCAATTGCAAACTAGGGTCTGCTGGCTGGGGAGGGGAGTGTGGGGGCTGGTAGACTAGAGCAGGGAGGGCTAGGAGCCTGGACTCCTGGGTTCTCTAATCCACTCCTTGAAGGGGAAGCCCAGCCTCCTTATCTCTTGCAGCTGGGACTGCCTGTCCAGCCCTCCCTTCCCCCAGTCTTGAAGCCAGCAGCTGCTGCTTGGGCAGCCAGATCCCCCCCCATGGTGGGGCCCACAACAGCTGTCCCCGGATCCAGCTGCTTAACCAGGGAAAAAATGGTTGATTAGCCAGCCTTTGTGAACAGCTGCAAAGGAGGGAGGCAGCAGGACTCCTGGGTTCTTTCCCCAGTTCTGGGAGGAGAGTGGGGGCTGGTGGGTTAGAGCAGGAGGGTTCTGCAGCTAGTCTGGGAGGGTGGCCTGGCTCCTTACTGCTTTTTTTTCCTCTGCTCCTGCAGCAATAGTGCTGGTCATGGGCAAAGAGGGGGTTCACGGAGGCGGCGTGAACAAGAAATGCTTCGAGATGGCCAGTCACTTGAGACGCTCGCAGTATTGATGCCTGCCCGCCTCTCCGCTGCGGTACTACTGAAGCCCATGCTGGCTGGGACCACCCGGGCCCCGGCCCCTGCAGGGGCAAACCTGCCCCAGGCCTGGATTGCCACCCATTCCTCGCTTTCCCATCCCCACTCCGCCACTTTTTCTATCACAAAACCTCTTTGTTGCTGCCAAATTTTTTTTCTGGTTTGTTTAAAAAAAATAAACAGTTGTAGGGTTTTTTTTGGGGGGGGAGGGAAGGGATGGAAAAAAAACTATATTGCAACCAGAGAAATAAAAAGGAAATTTGAATAATTCTAAGGAGATGTCTGTCTAGTGTCTGCTCGCAGAGTGGGGGCCTTTGAACTTATGGGTGGTCTGCCCAGCTCTGGGAGGGGCATGGGAGGGCTGTTGGGGTAGAGGGAGGGATGGGGGGCTGGGACCCAGGACTTCTGGGTTCTCTCCCTGGCTGGGGGAGGAGTTACTGCACCTTGGCTTCAGTGTCCTCCGTGGCGCTCCCCCCCTCCCCCCTCCAGGGGGCAGGGGGAAGCCTGGGAAATCCCTGCCCTTGGATTCTCTCTTCCCTCCCCCCCCCCCACTCCCAGGAGAGGCACAAAGTCCTAGACACACACCCTTTTCTTACACAGCCAAGCCTGAGTCATGGTGCAGGGAAGGGCTGATCAGCTGACGGGAATGGGCCAGGGATCTGCCACAATTCTGGCCCACAGGGATTCTGGCTGGGGTGGGCAAGGGCTCCCATTTCTGTTCTTGCCTGTTGTGGGGTGATCTCAGCCCCTCACCCAAAGCCAGTCCTGGGCACCCTGCTGCAATGTTCCCATTCCTGCAGCCCTGGGGAGACTGGGGGTTATCAGGACACCTGGGTTCTATTGTTGGGGGGGAGAAATGGTAGGGCTGGGTTTTGCTGGTGCTTGAGGGGGTCTGTGCAGCTGGGTGGTCGGGGCTGTGTTGGGCACAAGGGGAAGGGCCTGGAGCTAACTGGCTCCAGATACTCCTCGAATGAAGCACCTCAGACCTGCCAGCTAACTTTCCTTACACCTCTCCCCCCCACAGCAACACTAGCCCTGTGCTCAGTGCCACCGAGGGAACCATGCAGGAATGTCCTGTTGCCCAGCCTGTTCCAGACACTGGTGTCACTGTAGGGTCTGTCCCTTGGAGCTAGGATTTCTGTTTCCCCTTGATTGGGCCAGAAGTGGCACATGCCCCTTGGGAGTGGCCCTTGAGATCAGCCCTGGTCTGTGGTTGAGGGGCATGGTGCAGCAACAGAGTGAACAGTTCCCCACTGCCCTGGAGGTGCTCTGATATCCTGCCTTGGGGTGGGGTGGGGAGCTGGTCCCAGATGGGAGGTGGGAGAGAGAGCCCTTCTCTCCCCTCCATGCCCAGGCCTTTGTAACCACAGCTGGGCCACCGTTGGGGACCATACTTCCTTAAGGGTCCCCTGTGGCATGTGGGCACCTCAGTCTGCCCTTTGGTGACTTCCCAGCACAGCCCCATCCAACACAATGACCACAAAGAGGCATGAGGCAAGACAGGGCATGGTCCTTTTATTCAAAGCTGGGTCCAGCTGGTGGGGACCCTGCTGATGCCCTGGAGACTGGCCAGGGTGGTGAGACACCCCACCCCATACCACCACCATGATTTAGCATGTGTTAAAAAAGCAGCCTACAAATCTTCTCCAGTGAAACTTCCCCAGGTGTAGTATGAATGGAGCAACCTCCTCCCCATGCTGACCAGGGACAGACAAACACATTAGTAGCCCCCAGGAACCCTGGGAGTGGGCTGCTAAAAGCACATGCAGACACAGGGCATGCCCCCTTTGGTCCTGAACTCTGCAGTCTCCACTCTGCATCCTGTGTTTGAGCCACACCTACAAATCAAACAGGAGCAGAGCTCAGGCTGGCCCCAGGGACTAAGAATAGCTGAAACCTGACAGCTGTTCTCAGATTAAAAGTGGGGTGCAAAGGAGATAGAGCCCCATCCCCTGCTAGCTACCTAACCCAACTGGTAGCCACTGTGGGCAAGGATGGGTCTGGCTTTGGGTCCACCCTCAGCTGGAGCTGCAGGAGGACAGATGGGGGAACATGGGCTGAGACAAAGGACACCCCAAAGAGTTCTAGGTAAAGCCCCCCAGCAGGACTCAGGTAGCCAAAGCTCCCAGCAAAGGGGATGTAGTAGGGGAGAGAGGATTCAGAGGGCTGAAGGATGCTGCAAATGGAGCAAATTCACTGGCTTGTCAAAGGGCATGCCTCACCTGGCGCTGGTGTGATGAGAACCGAGAGTCCTTCATTTGCCCAGACTGGGGGGAGGGGCCATCTCTACATCATCTGCTCCTCCTGGCCAGCAGGGACCAACCCAAGCCCCACAGCAGGGCCAGAAAATAGAGAGGGGCAGTGTCTGCCACTGAGTGGTGTGGCTGCCCTGCGGGGAGGCTGGGAGTGGGTGCAGGCCCCAGCAGGAATGTGGCCAGGCTGCAGTGTTTACACCCAGCTGGTCACAACTTACTGGCTATGCAGTCAGCTCAAGGCTGAGCCCAGGATGGGGGGGAGGGGTGGTTGGTTTGCTTCAGTGCTGGGTTCCCACCCCTCCTGAGAACTCAGAAGTTCTGGCTTCCAGACCTGCCCCCCTCAAACTCAGACCCTATTCCCCTGACTACCAGCCCCCACCCCCCACTCCCAACTCCCCCCCTCAGAGCTGGGGTAAGAACCCAGGAGTCCTGGCTCCCAACTTCCCCACTCTGACTAGACTGAATTTCCCTCAGCACTGGGAAACCGGTCTGCCCCCATGTTCCTCACACCCCAAGCTGTGCAAAGCAAACCCTCCAAACCACCCTTGCAAAGCCCTGACACCGCACATTCACCCCAAGGCAAGCCCCAACACTGGAGCACTGGCACATAATGGATCCTGTAGGCTGCAGGCCTGAGGTGGGACCTGGCCACCCCTTCATTCCTACAGCAGTGGGAAGCCCACATTTTGTGCACAGTTTAAAATACAAAGAAAGCTCAGGGGGTAGATACCCCCCTGGGGAGTCCATCCAGCCACCCTGGCCAGGGATTAGACGAGAATGCTGCCCCTCAGGCCATCAGGGGACTGGCCCTGGGGGGTACCCAGAGGCCTCTCTTGCTCCTCGGAGCCTCCCGCATTGGAGGGTGAGCCCTGTGCTGTGGCCATGCTGCCAAAAGAGGGGATGCTGGGGGAGGGGCCCAGTAGCGGGGCTCGCTCAGAGTTGCGCTCTTCCTCCTCCTCTTCGCCCTGCTGACGCCCCTCGCCATCTGAGTCCGAGTCCTCGGCTGTCTGCAGCACACGCTGCTTACACACGGGACAGGTCTTCTTGGTCTGTGTCAGCCAGTGGTCCACGCACCGACAATGATAGGCTGTGGGGGAAGGAGGGTTACACCCGCCACCAGAGTGGAACCCAGGCATCTGGGTGGCTCCCTGCCCCTGTCCTAACATCAGCCCTCACTCACAGAGCTGGGGAGAGAACCCAGGAGTCCTGGCTCCCAGCCCCCTTACTTTAACCACCAGTCCCTCCTCCTCAACCAAAGCCAGGGAGAAAACCCAGGACTGCTGACATCCTGTGCTCCATGCACTCCACTCCAGGACGAGGGCCCATTGGGAGTTGCTGTGTCTCTGGCCTGGCCCAGGTTGCCCCAGCCTGGCTGGCTCCAGCACCCTCGGGTCACTCACCATGAGCACAAGGCAGGATCCGCAGCCGGTCACCCTCCTCATACTCATCCAGACAGATAGCACAGACATCGTACTCGTCTCCTGGCAGAGAGATGGGAGGGAGTCTCAGACCTGACATATGGGGTTGGGCTACTGAGGCACAGAGGCCAGGCCAACCCCGTACAGTGAGATAATATCTCCCAGCCTCCACTACTCTCCCAGGGAGAGGACCTAGGAGTACTGGGGAGAGGCTTAGAACTGTATTTGGGCTGTGCTTAGTGTTGGGACACAGGGAGATGCTGCATTTCATGAATCCAAAGACTTATGCTCACAGAAGAGTATACAAGGCCAGAATTGTCCTTGCACCCACATCCCTGCTCGAGAGGTGGCTGCATCCCAGCGCCAGGCAAGGGGTCCCTGTGTAACCAGCTGCCCTGCCCCACAGGTGGCTGCACCTCAGCACCAGGCAAGGGGACCCTGGGTAACCGGCCAACCTGCCCCAGAGGTGGCTGCATCTCAGCGCCGAGAGAGGGGTCCCTGTTTAACTGGCCGACCCACCACAGTTTACAGAGGGCCAGGACCTGCCAGCACAGGGCCAGAGGCCTGGGTTCAGCTTTTGCCTGCTCAGCTCTACGCCTGGAGCGTCTCACGGAAAACAGGAAGCTCTGACTCCCCCCCCCTCAGCGCCCGGGAGGGGAAGCGGTCAGAGGGGCTGCAGAGTGAACCCAGTCGCTCCTTATAAGGTAAATGCAAGCACTCCCCAGCGCTTCCTCCCCAGGCACTTACTCAACCTGAAAGGCCTTGCTCAGCGGCCCCACCAGGCGGTGATACGGCTGCAACAGCTTTAGGAAGTGTAGGACAGGGTCGGGGGAACAGGACTCCTGGGTTCTATTTTCAGACCTGGGAGGGAAGTGAGGCCTGGGGAGGGCAGATCAGAAGGGGGGAGGGCCCATTCAAGTAGTAGAAACAGTACCAGAAGTCCTGGCTCCCAGCCCCCCTGCTCTTACCCACTAGCTCCCACTCCACTCCCAGAGCTGGGGAGAGAATCCAGGAATCCTGCCTCCTGACTGTGGGCCCACAGAGAACCAGGAGGGGATTTGGGGCAGTGTTCCCTCTAAGATTTTCCATCCATGAGCAGAGTGAGTTTTGTCTTGTGCGCCAACAATGAGGTCATGTGCACTTGTTCAGATGTATGCACCCACCAGTGGCGCTGCTCCCCAAAAAGAGACTCTCCTAAGTGGCACCTCCCACCTTGTGGGGAGAAGGTGAGGCATGCCCCTCCTCCCCCCAGCTGCCCCTCACAGGGCTGGCTGTGAGTCCCCACCTGGGGCAGAGGGAAGCAGCTGCTATCACCCTGGGTTTGCAGGGAGTAAGGTGCTGGGGGGTGGGGCACTGACATGTGGGGAGGGGGACAGCATTGGGGGGGGCAGGGTGCTCTGAGGGGAAAAAGAGAGGTATGGGAGGGGGGAAGGGAGACACAGGGGACCCCATCCCCAGGAGCAGCTGCACCACAGCCTGGCTCCAGCTTTGGGCAGCCGCCACCACAGCCCACCCAGGGTATAGTCAGGAAGTCGCTATGTGGCCCTGGCTACAGCTCCAGCCCCGGTGAAGGGCTGGAGCTGGCCCCAGGAGCACCCCCCAAGCCACTGAACAGCCCTCCTGCCATGCAGCTCCGGCCACTAGAGCAGTCCTGGTCCCCACCATGCAGCCCCAGGCTCCAGAACAGCTCCAGCCCTCACCATGCAGCCTCAGCCGCCAGAGCAGCCCCGGAGCCCCACCATGCAGCCCCCCCCACAACAAGGGCCTGGCCAGCTCTGGCCGCCAGAGCAGATGCTGGCCACCCACCACGCAGCTACAGCTCTGGCCCCGAGCGAGGCCATCGGAGCAGTTGCCACCCGCCAAGCAGCCCGCAGCTCCAGCCCCAGGGAAGGACTGAAGCTAGGGCTAGGGCTGCACGGGGATTGTCCTGCTGCTCCTGGGGCAGGGCTGCCACCTGCCATGTGGCCCCACCCTGGAGCAACTTAGCAGCCACTGTGCAGCTTTGTTGAGGAGGCGGGCTGGCCTCATTCTTGGTGCGCATCCGTGCAGGCGCACACCTTAGCAGGAACACTGGATTGGGAGAGGAATATGGGCTCCTGTAGCCCATGTCCTGACACCCACTGCTCCAGCAGCCTCGTGTCTCCCTGCTGTCCCCCCTTCCCTGCTGCACTGACCCCCTGCAGGAGCTCAGCAGGAGCTGGCACCAGTCAGCCTAGTTTGTGTGCCAGCCCCCAGCCCTGCTCCCACTCACCCAGGGACCTTCAACAGCTGGATCTGGGGGCAGGGATCCAAGCCTTTGGCCGCAGTGCTCCCGGCCCTGCCTGCCCGGAGGGCCCCCAGAGCCTGCATGGGGAGCTGAGCCAGCACAGTCCAGGGGAGGCTGACCCCAAAATGGACCCCACTGTTGCAGGCCCACCAGCCTCCCCACCCCAGTGTTAATAAGGCCCTGGGCTGAGTCTGGCGGGGAAGCATTTACCAGCCACGAGGTGCCATGTAACCACACAGGTCACAGACCGTGGGGCCAGAACCCTTCCTTCGCCACTCTTGCAGAGCTGGGTCAAGGCTGAGCCATCTGCTGCAGCTGGGGAGAGACCTCAGGAGTTCTGGTTCCCAGCCCCCCTTGCTCTAACCCAGCAGATCCTCTCCCACCCCAGACCTGGGGAGAGAACCCAGAAGTACTGGCTCCCTGCCTGTAGCCCGCAAGAAGCACACCAGGAATCTTAGCATGGTTTTGACATGGTGATGGAGCTGGGAGCCCTGAATATGCTATGCAGGAAAGAGGAAAATTCAAGCATCCCCCAAAATTCACAGTGAGCATGTGAGCACAGGGGCTGCTGAAAGTGGGTGAACAGGGTGTGGGAAGAGTGCTCAGAGCCGTGGGATGCTACTGACACCCTCAGGCACAGTTGCTCGCCTCCACCCGGGCTGTGCAGGAAGCTGGAGAGGGTGTGGGAGGAGGCTCCTGTGAACCTGTCACATTGGGTGCACCCCACTTCTGAGGAAGCACCCACAGTCTCCTTTTCCTTCCCCTGTACCCTCAAACTTTCCCCACGTCCCTAGATCTGCCCCAGCTGCAGGGACTTTTCATTTTAATGGCGGGTTTGGTCTTCCCCCCCCCCCCCAGTGAGGTGGGAGGGGATCTTGGTATGTGGGGGGGGCTAGGCTGTTTCCCCCTCCCCAGTGGGAACCAAATGGGGCTGCTGAAGGACAGATGGACAGGCAAAAATGGAGGGAGGAGGGCAGCTCGACTAGTTCCTAGGTGGAGAAGGGCCCTCTGGTGGGGAGACACTGCATTGCATTGAGTGGGTGGGGGTGGTTCTGGGTAGTGATGGGGGGTGCCCTAGCATGCAATATGTGGTTCCCATCACACTCATTGCATGTTGGGAAGGGGCCCCTGCTAAGCCCATGCCCCACTCTCTGCCCCACAGCACTCCCTAGCCCTGTCAGGGGAGAGCATCCCCCTGCTGAGCCTCCACCCCACAGTGACCCCTCTCGCCACCCTGGGTCCAATCCTGTCTGCCAGGGGAGAGTGCCCCTGCTGAGCCACCCACCCTGCCCTCTGCAGTTCACCCAGTGCCACCTGGGCAGCTCTGACTCACATGGGGCAGCTCCCAAGGGGGTATGGCCAGTGGCAGCACCCCTTATTGTCTAGTTACCTTTCTTATACTTCTGGATGGGTATTTTCTTTAGTTGCTCCTTGGAGAGCCGGTTCCGCCGCAGCCTCTTCCGGTGCTGCACACAGCGCACAATCTGCCAGCAGGGACGGGAGATGTCTTCAGGGAGGCTCCAAGACCCCCCCAACTCCCAGTGCTCTAACCCACCAACCCCCACTTCCCTTCCAGTGCCAAGGAGAGAACCCAGGAGTCTTGGCTCCTACCCCCCACTCTAACCCCCACTACCCTCCCAGAGCTGGGAAACCTAGGACTCCTGATTCCCAGTCCCTCTGCCCTAACCCATCAACCCCAATCCAATCGCAGCACCAGGGAGAGAACCTGGAGTTCTGGCTCCTAGCTCCCCTGCTCTGACCCACCAGCCCCCACCTCTACTCCCACAACCAGGGAGAGAACCAAGGCTGGCAGCTCCTGCCCCACATAGTGTGGTGGAACAACTCACTAGGATGGTACACATGACAGCAATGATGATGCCGACCACGCCGGTGAAGGGGATAAGGTAATAGCCCAGCGGGAAGATGTACTCAGGAATCAGGATAACATGCGCGCTAGGGGGACAGAGATGGTGGGGTTGGTCAGTGTGGAGATTCTGGCCACTAGCCACCACTTTGCGTCCAGAGAAGAGCCCAGGAGTCCTGGCTCCCAGCCCTTCCCCCGCTCTAACCCACCAGCCCTAGTCTCCTCCCAGAGCCAGGCCTGGCTCCCAGCTCCCCCCTCCCACTCTAATCCAACCTCATTCCTATTGATGGAGCTCCCAGGAGCTAGTGAGAACCCCGTTTTGCCCATCAGGACAGACAGGCAGGCCAGCAGAGCAGCACCCATATGCTCAGGTGGGTGAGACCAGGAGTGCTCTGAGGGGGTAGGGAGCTGGGTCTGCAGGGATCCCTGTGGGCTCAGGGGATGGACCTTGGAGACCTGGGGGGAGGGAAAAGAGGCAGGTGGAGTCTCCCATCAACCCTTTCTCTGGAGGGGGCCCAGGCAGTGCAGTACCCAGGGACAGGCTGCCCCCAGAGGGGCAGGGCATACCCCTTCTCATAGATGAACATGGAGTGCAGGTATTCTGAAGCCGTCTGCCCCACGAAGACTGAAGGGATGGCGATCTGCTCCCGGATCCTCTCTGTGGGGCACAACGGGGATGGAAGGGGCAAAGAAATAGGACAGGGGTTCAGCCAAGCCCACAGCATTTGGAGTCTAAGCCCCACAGGAAACACCTCAACCTTCTCCAGTGGCTGCCTTTTGCCTGGAGCTCTCAGGCAGCGGGTGAGGGCTGATGTGTGGGGCCATTAGGAGGATCTGGCAGCAGGAGAGGCAGGCGACAGAGGGCAGGATCGGAGGGGGATTCAGCAGCAGCGGAGGTGTGGGGCAGGATCAGGGGAAGATTCTTGGAAGTGGGGAAGGTGGGGGCAGAGGGCAGGATCGGAGGAGGATCCCTGGCAGTGGGGAAGGTGGGGGGTAGAGGGCAGGATGGGGTGGGGGAGAATTCAGCAGCGAGGGAGGCAGGCAGTGGGGCAAGTGAAAAATGTGGGTCATGATGTGGGGGAGCCAACACCCACCCCCCCTACTGAACGTAGGGGCAGAGCCCGGGGAGAGCCAAATTCCCACACTCACCATCATTCCAGGCCATGTTTAGCAGTTTGTCGGAGCCAGTGTTATGCACCACGGCGGCGTGAAACCCTGCCTGTTGCGCGTGCCACACCTAGAGGGGTGCAGGGGGATGGGTAAGGGAGACAGTGCCCTCCCAGAACCGGCGAGAGAACCCAGGTGTCCTGGCTCTCAGCCTCCCCCCACAACCCAGGGGCTGGGGAGAGAATCAGGGCCAGATTAAAATATGCTGAGGCCCAAAGCAATGTCAAGTTTTAGAGGCCCCATAACACTACCAAAAGAGTGAAATTCAGTAATTTGTTTGTATTTAGAGGGCCCTTGTAAACTGAGGCACTAAACTGTGGCTTATTTAGCTTATGGATAAATCTGGTACTGAAGAAAACCCAGGAGTCCTCGCTCTTATCCCCGCTCTAATCCACCAGCCCCCACGCAACTCCCAGAGCTGGCAAGAGAACCCAGAAGTCCTGAGTGCAGCAGATGTGTGAAAAGGGCTCTTGGACCTCGTGGTTCAGGGCAGAAGCTGGGTGTGGGGTCAGGATGGGATCTGTCTAGGGGTCCTGGCAGTGCACTAGGCTCTCCCCTGTGATTGCCTCCCTGGGACTCTCTCACACCTTGATGTCAAAGTTGCAGTTGTATCTGCGGATGAGGGCGATGAAGCGGGTGGCATTGCTGGGGCCTGGGGGCCCCTCGATGGGTTCACAGGCATTGCTGGGCTTGGCCTCCATCAGGTAGCCCTGAAGCAAAGCAGCACATAACAGTCAATACCCCATAGGCCTGCAGCTGGACAGGATGAATCGAGAACAGAGTCCAGGAGTTCTGGCTCCCAGCCCCCCTGCTCAAACCCACCAGCCACAACTCCCCTCCCAGAGCCAGGGAACCTAGGACTCCTGGCTCCCAGCTCCCCTGCTCTGACCCACCAGCCCCCAATTCCCTCCCAGCACCAGAAAGAGAACCCAGGAATCCTGCCTCCCAGTCCCCTTGATCTAACCCACCAACCCCCACTCCCCTCCCAGAAACAGAGAGAGAACCTAGGAGTCCTGGAGCCCCCCTATTCTAACCACCATGGAGCTTGCTGCCGGAGCAGCAGCGACGCACCACAAGTCCTTCCCTGGGCAGAAGCGCTCCAAAGAGGGCAGGCAGGTCTGAGAAGTCCATAGTGAAGTTGTGATCCGTCACCTGGGGGGGGAAGGATTAGTTTGGGGTGAGAGGGTCTGGTACCCCCCAGCTCGTCTGCACTGCTCCCAGGTACCCAACTTCCTGGTTCTGTTCCTACCCCCCAGGGCCTGGAAAGCCCATTTCAACAGGGACATGCCATGCCCTTGGCCACTCACCGCGTGGATGTAGGCAGCCACCGGGGGGAGCAGCAGGCAAGCTTGGAGCAGCAGGGTTGCAACGGGGCTGGAGAAGGCATGTTTGGGCAGCATACTATCAGGTGGTGGAGTCCTGCAGAGGGGAGACCGTGAGCCTGGAGCATGAGATCCACGACAGCCATGAGACCCCCCCCTCACCCTGCCAACTTTCCCCCACACTCCCTTTTCCACCCCACCGAGGCTGGATCATCCCCACCAGCCCCTCTAGCCTGGTGTCAGGTGCTGAGAATCCCTCCATATGGTGCTGGGTGCTGCACACATCCCATATAAGACTGTCCTAGCCCCAATGGCCTTCCACAACATGGGTCTGTGGGGAAACTGAGGCACAGAACAGTTGCTTGCCCAGTTAGGCCTAGCTGGGAGCAGACTCTGTCCCCTCCAAAATGTCCATCCAGTGACCCCTTGTGACGTAGTGGGGGTATCTGGCTAGTTCCTATGCTGGCTCTGTGGTAACCCCCACTGGCTGACCCTAACCACGGCCCAGCGGCCCATTATGCAAAGAGGGTCTCTCAACCTGTCTGACCAGCTACCCCCCAGGGAGAGAGACAAAGGAAGGTGGATTGCTGCCTGGGCTGGGGGGCAGGGCTGGAAGAGAGTTAGTTTGGTTTCTGTCTGGGATCATGGAGGAACCAGCCTAAGCCAGGGGCTGGGATTTAGGGGCCCAGTCTCCCCCATCTCAAGGGGGGGCTGAGGCATCCTAGACCTGCCCTGTAACCAGATTACATCGGTGCTGTTCTGTGCTGTGCTGTGCTGTATCCTGGAGAAGGAATAAACTCCCTCCATTCTACGGGCTGGTGGAGTCTGTTCGTGCCATTACGGGGGTGCAGGAGTCAGGGGACCCCAACGCGTCGTCACACCCCTCCTGCCCTTCACATCAGCAGCTGCTGCCACTCCCAAACCAGCTGTGAGTTGCAGAGTGGCACTGCTAGGGAGCTGGACTCTGCGGGCACTGCGATGCTTCCTCACAAACAATACTCCAGCAGGGTCACCCTGAGGCCCATGCCTAAGGGTCAAAATTGGCCCAAGCTGCTAACAGTGAGGAGGGAAGGGGGGACCCTGCATAGATGCTCAGGATGGCTAGTGCACAGCAAGCCTTGTTGGGAGTCTCGGATCTGCCCCCCATTGCATCCCAGCCTGTTTGCACAGGGAGATGGCGCTGGGGCTCGTGGATAGAACAAAGGGCCTATTCACTACCCACGAGGCTGTGTAACCCTGGGCAAGAACACTGAGGTACGTGGGGCCCAGAGCTCAGCCAGAACCAATGGGCCGTCGCTCCATGGGAGATGCTGGGGCCAGATCCCAGCCGGGACCAATCAGTGTCCCCAGATGCATTATACCCTCTGGGTAGCCAGCCCCTGATTTGCAGACAGCACTGTGCAGCTTCACCACAGACCATACCAGGACTTCTGAGTTCTTCAGAGCCCAAGTGGATCCTGGCTATGAACTTTAACAATTCCCATCCTCTCATGTCAATTTATCATCGCTGGCTTCTCCCAGCAGCAGATCCTGAGAAAGATCCAGGGTGACACTCCCACCCAGCTTCCACCCTCTGGCTGAGGGGGAGAGAAGGCTGGCAGGAGGGATGCAGGGAGGAAGTGAGGGGCAGGAACCCCGTGGTTCTTTCCCCATTTCCGAGGGCAGCTGTACCCAATGGGAGTGAGATTAGAAGGGGAAGCTGGTGGCCAGGGGCGGCTGTCTGGCAATGCCATGGCAGGGGACAGAGATGGCTGAGTATATGCTGCAGGGCCCAGGGCAGGGGCTGACATTCAGCTACTAGAAGCTGATTAACTCAGGTGTAACCCATGCTGGATTTACATGTGGGGCGCAGAGCTGAAGGCACAGGCGGCAAACACAATTTGGCTGGGGCACCACTGCATTCTAGTTCCTTATTGATTTAACCCCACTCCCCGGCCTGAGGCAGGGAGAAAACCCAGGAATGCTGGCTTCCAGGCCCCCTACTTTAACCCACCAGTCCCCATTCCCCTCCCAGAACCGGAGCAAGAACCCAGGAGTCCTGGCTCCCAGCTCTACTTGCTGAGCTGCCAGCCCCCACTCCCCTCCCAGCACCGGGCAGAGAACCCAGGAATCCTGGCTCCTAACACCCTCCAACCACTAGCCAAAACTCCCTTTGATAAACAGCATGATGAGCCCAGATCTCAGCTGCGAGGTGGGGTCAGCGCTTGGCCAGGCCCTCCAAGGGCCCAGATCTCAGTCAGAGGGACCTGCAAGGAGTAGGGATGTTATCATATAGTCATTTAAATGATTAACCAATAAGCCTGGGCTTACTGGTTAATCCAAATGACTACATGCACACACACCCTTGCTGCCTCTTGCTGGTGGGCAGGCGGGAGTTGGTGCACAAGCATCCGATCCTGCAGAGCTACCTCCCCCAACCCCGCTCCAACACTGCTGCCTCTGATAGAGAGGGAGCAGCGTGTATCGGCTCACGCAGAGCCACCTGCCCCTCCACGCTGCTGCCTCCTACCAGAGGCAGCAGCACATGGGTGGCAGGTGGGAGCCGATATGCATGGAAAGCCAGCTTTTAAGCTGGTTCTCTGAGTGTGTCAGGTCTGTGGAGCTGCTTGCCCCTCCCTCCCTTGCTGCCTCCCAGAGAGGCAGCAGGGGGACAGGCAGAAGCCCGTGCTGGGGCGGAGCTGGCTTACACGCCAGCTCCCCATGAGCACCTGCTCCGTGGATCCACCTGTCTCCCCCACTCCCCATGCTGCTGTCTCTGATAGATTTTTTTAAATCAGCTCCCCTCACAGACCGGCTTCTCTTGCCTCTGATACAGAGGCAGCAGTGTGGGGTGGCAGGGGGCTCCCCAAGAGTGGGGCAAGGAGTGCACTGGCTGCCAGCCCTGCCCCTGGAGAATATTTTAGTAATCGTGTAATGATAAAATTTTTGTGACTACATGATTACTAAAATGAACATTAACATCCCTAGCAGGGAACTTTGCCCAAACAAGTCTGGGTGAGGACCAGAAGCTGATGCTCTCAGTTTCCCAGTCTAGGCTGGGAGGTGCTTGGCTCCAGCCTGGTAGAAGGTGCAGTGACCTGGCTGCCAGGAGGGATGCAGGGCTGGTCTCTTTATGCCATTGGCAGAGGACCATGGAGCAAAGTTCAGGGTGGTATGGCCAAGATCAGGAAAGGGCTGAGCAGGAGCAAAGAGCCAGCACCAGGCTAACGGAGTAGTGGGCAGGGCCAGGACAGCAGGGCAGGGGGAGATTTAAGCCCTGGCAGTTTGGAGCACTTAGCGCTGGCCCCACAGGGCAGTAGCCTTTGAAACAGCTCAATCCACCTCTAAGATTAGGGGTTACATTGAGACTGGTGGCCCCCTGTAGTAGAGCACCACACATGGGGCTGTCCCTGCTTTGAAAGCTTACAATATAACCAGTGAGACAGGCAATGAGTGGGAAGGAAAACTGAGGCACGGAGATGCCAGGAACTGCCTAACAGGTCAGTGACAGAGGAGAGAATGGAATATAGGTGTCCTGAGTCACAGACTTAGGCTGTGCCCACTAACCATTTCTGCCAGTCTTCTTTCTGCAGTCAGGGGTCATGCAAACTGCACTCCCTTTTCCCGGGGGGGGGGGGAGGAGGGGTGCGAGGGGAGTCTTGGGCTGCTGCCTCAGCAGTGCCCACTTTGAGGGGGACATAGGGCACATCTACACTGCACGGGGAGTGGCACTCGCTCACCAACCCAGCCCTGGGATGCAGCCACCTCGGGGCCAGGGCGACCGGTTACACACGGACCCCTCCCCCGGCAAGGAGACGCAGCCACGTCTGGGGCGGGGCAGCCAGTTACGCAGCGGGTCCTCGCCCGGCGCTGAGATGCGCCCCAGCATTACTCCCTCTCCTGATTGTGCTGAGCATGGTCTCCTCTGTGTGACCCCAAACCGCAGCAGCACCCCCCTCCGCTCTCTTCCTTCTTCCCCCCAGAGGCCCTCTCTTGTTTAGCTGGTGCCTGTAGGGGCAGCCCCACACTGACCTGTGCTGGCTCCTGCAGCAGCAGGATTCTCTCCCTGGAGCAGGGCGGGGTCTGGAGCAACGGCCCCCCGCTGGCTGCAAGAAGGGGGGGTCTCCCCTCTAACTCCTTCTGTTTACAAATCCTCTTCCCGGGAACAGGGAGCTCTCGCGAGAGGAGGCGGAGCAACCCCGCCCCACAGCAACCCGGGCGCCTGGGTTCTCTCCTGAGCTCTTGACGCTGGTGTGTTGGGGTGGGGGCTGGGAACCAGGACTCCTGGGTCTTCTCCTCGTTTCTGGGAGGGAGTGAGGCTAGTGGGCTAGAGCAGGGGGGCTGGGAACTGTTCTCTCCCAGGCTCTGGGAGGGGAGCGTGGACTGGTGGGTTAGGGAGAGGGTCTGGGAGCCAGGTGGTCCTCACTTCTGATCTGCAGCCCCTTCTAGACCAGCCCTAGGGTGATTCAGCACCACCTCCACACGGCTCTGCATTTGTGGTCTGGGCTTCCTTTGAGCTGAGCAGTGCATTAGAGACTGGATAGGCTGAGATACACCAGTTCATGGCACGTCTGACTGTATTGGAAGCCAGCTGCACCATACCCCTGCCGATCTCCAAGCGGGACCTGATGTGTTGGTAGCCGGCCATACGAATGTCTGCAGGGATTTTCATGCAGCTGCACGGTGGTGTTACCAATTGTTGTACGGGTCAGTTGCTGTCACCCAGTCTGCCCTCACCCTGGTGTTTGCAGTAAGTGTGGCAAGCTCACTGAATGGGGCTTGAAGAAAATACATACCACAGACACATGCAAAAAATTGAACAGAGTGGGTCAATTGTGTAGTTGTCCAGTTTTGTCGCATTGTTTCCCTGCCACTCTCAAGTTGGTTCTTGTCTGCTATGTTGATAAAGAGCTCTTTGTGGCGGGTGTGTTTGTACAGACCCTACTGTCATGGGTCCAAGGTGGAGGAGCTCCTGGCTGCTATGGTAAGACACCTAGTCTATAATAAAAGTGACATAATTAGTCTAAAGAGGGTCAGGTCTGGGAGGCGCTAAGCAAAAACCACCAGGGTGCTTTTTGGAGATGGAAGAAGGGATTCATTTCTAGGGGGTTCCCGCCTGCAGTGAGGGGAGGAGCTCTGTAGGGGCACTAGTCCCACCACAATGCCCTCTGTTGCTGTGCTGCTGGAGGCGGTCTCTGCTCCGTATCTGTAATCGCATTGGCCCTGCTTCGGCTTACAGCCGTGCCACTCATCTTGCTGCCAGGTGCTCTGCTGTTTCTCTGGATCCCAGCCCCCTGTCTGCCCCATGGAGCAGAAAGAGAGAGGACAGTCTCTCTCAGCTCAGCCAATGGAGAAAGGAAACAGAGTCTGGGAAAACCACTAGGGAAGGCAGTGCTTTTTAAGGAAGCTGGGGTTGGGGGGTTACCGGGCTAGCCTCTGAGTGTAGGAGTTCATTTCCCCCCCACCTGCCCCATGGCTTTGCCCAAGACCAGATATGGTGTCACTTTCTGTGCCAGTCAAATTCCCCCTCCCAACTAGCTCACAGAAAGGGAGAGAAATTGGTGCAACAAAACACTCTGGCTATGTCTACACTCGCGGCTTCTTGCGCAAGTATGCCTGTTCTTGCGCAAGAATCTGCAGAGCATCCACACTGCCCACCGGCTCTTGCGCAAGAAGATTTACAGTACGGCGTGGTAAGAAAGGGCTTCTTGCGCAAGAGCTACGCTCTTTTCTAACAGGTGTAAGCCCTCTTGCGCAGGAGCTCTTGCGCAAGAGGGCAGTGTGGACGCTCGGCAGGGATTTCTTGCGCAAGAAAGTCCTATGGCTAAAATGGCCATCAGAGCTTTAAGAAGAGAGCGCCCACACTGCCATGGATGCTCTTGCGCAAAAGCACAGCTCGCACATGGCAGTGTGGACGTTTTCTTGCGCAAGTCTTCTTGCACAAGAACCCTTGTGCAAGATGTTCTTGCGCAAGAAGCCACCAGTGTAGACATAGCCTCTGGGAGCTTGTATCTGGCCTAACTTTGCCAAGATTGCCACCTACAGGTGCTGGTTCCCAGTGCCTTCCCCTGCTCTAATAGTCCCCACTCCTCTCCCAGAGACGGGCATAAAGCCCAGGAGTCCTTAGGAGAGGGAAACTGTAGGCTGCAGCATGAGGCCTGAGGCACCAGAAACACCACAAACATGGGGTTACTGGGCACCTTCCTAGACAGCTGGGTCTTTTTATTTGCATGGGCCATGGTGCCATCTAGTGCAAGATGCACTTGCAGCAATTCATGCCTCAGCACCAGGAAAGCACCTTTCCTCCCTCAGGGAGGCTCTCTTGTCTCTGTGCTGCGAAGCCACACGGAAGCAATGAGCAGGACTGTGCATCTAAGCTGAGCTTCCACTCTGGTTTGAGCCCAAGCCCCCATCCTGTCCACAGGCAAATCTGTTCGACTCAAGTTAGCAAGTGCTCCAGGTCCCAAACTCTGCAGGACCATAGTTTGAGCCCTGCTGTAATTCATGTCCAAGGCCTGTCATTTGGCAGTGATGAGAAGAGGCTGCATACCAAATTTGGTGGTCCTCGCTCTTACTGTTAAGGAGGAGTTCTTGAACAAACAGATAGGAGTACATTTCTAAAGTATATAGTAGGAAGAAGATATATGTCTCACATCCCCAATTAGTTCAGCATCTGCTCTACTGAATGCATTCTCAACTCCAAATCAACAAGCAAGCTGGGCAGGTGCTGGATCAGTAAGACAGCACACCTCATGGAGCAGTCCCACCTCATGGAGCCCTAGGCAACCTGGGAGCACAGGGCTCTGTGCCTTGTCCCTGAAAGCTTTGCTGTTGGTGGCGGGGGGGAGGGGAGGTCTCCTTGACCCCATTCAGGACTCCCCTCCAGTGAGCCACTCTGCCCCATGGAGGTGGAGGAAGCGGTACAAGACCTGGGGGCTGGACCCTATTGGGACTCCATTTCCCACTTTAAACAGAGCTTGCTTGCAAGCCTTTAGTGACTGCACTGCGTAGAACGGGGCTGAGACTCAGTGTAACCCCCATTTCTCTTCTTTCACACTATTCACCCCCAAACATTGATTTCTCTCATTTCAGCTGCTGTTTGCACTTGCTCTTAGATGGGGTAGCAGCATTGGAGTGACAGCAGTCAGAGGGAGTGCAAGGGGCCTGGCACAATTTGTGGGGGGGCACTGAGACTGCTCCAGGAGGTGCGCTATCTTGCTGATCCAGCATCTGCCCAGCTAGCTTGCTGATTTGGAGTTGAGAATGCGCTCAGTAGTGCAGATGCTGAACCAACTTGGGATGTGGGACATATATCTTCTTCTTAGGGATGTTAAATGTCGATTAATTGACTAGTCGAGTAACCTCATGAATTCTTATCGGTTAGTCGACTGTTCCTGGGGGGTGGGGCCAGCAGCCAGTGCACTTCACTCCCAAGGATGCCACTGCCACTCTGTGCTGCTGCCTCTGTAGCAGCAGGAGCTGGTCTGTGAGGGGAGCCAGTTTAAAAACCATCTCCCTTCGCGGACTGGCTGCCTGTCGCCCTCTGCTGTTGCCTCTGATAAAGGTCTAGGGTGGGTCTGAGCTCCCGGACCCAGCGTGAGCCAGGACTGAGCCAGGGTGCCTGCCTGCCTGGCTCATAATACACTTTAAATGCAGAGCCACAGCAGGGGTAGGTCCCGGACCTGTCGCAAGCCAGGACTGAGCCAGGCTGCTGGCCTGCTAAAAAATTTACTAGCGGAGGAGGTGGGGAGAAATGCACGTAGTTTATAACATTAACCGATAAGCTTTTGCTTATCAGTTAATCGATTACACTATTACATCCCTACTTCTTCTTACTATATATTTTAGAAATGTGCGTTTGTCTGTACATCTGTCTGTGAGTCTGTTCAAGAACTCCTCCTTAATGGTATGAGCTAGGACCACCACATTTGGTATGCAGCTTCCTCTTATCAGAACTTAAAACAAGGTCAGGGTTTGATTGTGCCAGGACAATGGGATGTGTGTGACCTGTGATTGTTTCTCATCAAATGGAAAGGGGGGGGGGGGAAGGAGCTGTTATAGCAGGGACAGTAATGTTCCTGAATGACCCCAGGGGGGCAGAAAGCACATGGCACAGTTATCCCCCAGAATGACCCCAGGGGGGACAGTAAGCACCTCAGCTCCAGGGAGCAGTCACCGGCCGACCAGTGCAACCTCCTCTGCCCTGGCCTGGCCCCAGGGAGCAGCCACCAGCCAGTCAGTGTGGCCCAGCCATCCCCATACCTTGCCCTGAGCCCCACACTCTGTCCCCAGTGCCCTCTCCCATACCTCCCAGCCCCCTGCTCTGACTCCTGCACTCCCACCCTGAGTCCCTCCTCACCTCCAACCCTAACTCCTGTAGGGACACACCCAGCCTCCTGCCCTGAGCCCCCTACATCCCCAAGCTCCTGCCCTGACTTCTGCACCCCCCCAACCCCATCTCCTGCCCTGAAGGATCACTGGGTAAGTTTCCTAGTCAACTATATATTTTAGAAAGTGTGGCTGCGTCTATACTGGCATGATTTTTCGCAAAAGCAACCGCCTGGGATCACCTGTAAACAGCCCCTTTTGTCCTTTAAGTCTTAGAAGTTGTTGGTCTTAGTAAGACATGTGACCCTTCCCTAACTGGTAGTGTCTGACCAGGTAATTTTCCATGGATGGGTGGAATGTAGAAATAGAATTCCCACACTAAAAGAAGGCTATGTAGGATGCAAAGTTTTTAGACTTTTGTCTTTGGTTGGCATGTCACTGCCAAGAGAATAAACCAGAGACCACAGGGAAAAAAGATCTTCTCTGGCTTGGAGATTTAGCTGAAATAAGAACACTTTTAGGGTAAGTTTGTACTGAACTTTTCATGGTAGAACTAACTATGCATTTACTGAAGCTTCAGGGGGTATCCGAGTTAGTCTGTACAGGTAAACTGAAAAAACAACAAATAGTCTGGTAGCACTTTATAGACTAACAAAACATGTAGATGATATCATGAGCTTTCGTGGGCACAGCCCACTTCTTCAAATGAGCGGAGTGTTGGATGTCTATGGGCTGTGTCCACGAAAGCTCATGATACTACCATACATGTTTTGTTAGTCTATAAAGTGCTACCAGACTATTTGTTGTTTTTTCAGTTTATGCATTTACTGTTATTTTAAATTTGTAATATACTTTGCTCTGCTTGTTTTCACTTGGCAACCACTTAAATCCTACTATTTGTACTAAATAAAATCACTTTTATTTACTCTCAAGAGCAGTGTAAATAATTGTTACTTGGGAGGGCAATCAGTGTGTACATCCTCCTTTCATTGTTAAAGGAGGCTTGCCTGAATGATTTATTTGGGGAGTGGTTTTCTTGAAAGCTGTGGGGGAAACCAGGATATCTGGCCCAGCAGGATAGGGTGGTGATCCCAAGGAGCAAATTCACGAGTGTCAGTGGCTTTGTTAGTACACTGGGAAGCACCTCCAAGGGCTCTTCTGTAACCACACCTCGTCACAGCCCTTTTTTGTTAAAACATAGCGAATGATAAGAGTTTATATGGATGAATTAAAAAAATACACTTAATGGGTTTCCCATTAAAAAAATTACTTAAAAAATTAAATGGACCTATTTTAACAATCCCCTTTTAAAAGAAATCTGAAATAAAAATGAACATAATAAAAATAACACTGTATTTTTGAAAAAAAAAAAAAAAGCATTTCAATAAAGCATGTACATTTTTCCTTTTATTTAAAAAATTGAGTTAAGGATCTGCACAACGCTGGGTAAATCTGTTAGTATATTTTAGACAGTTTGTGAGTCTATGTGTGTGTGTGCGCCCGTGCATCTCTGTCTTTGAATCCGTTTGCTCAAGAACTCCTAAACAATAAGAGGTAGGCCCATCAAATTTGGTATGCAGCTTCCTCTGAACGTAACCTAAAGCAAGGCCAGGAGTTGGTTGTGCCAGGACAATGGGATGTGCCTGGAATGTAACTGTTGCTCATCTAATGGAAGGGAAGGAGTGTGAGAGCAGGGACAGCTATACTCATAAATGATCACAGGGAGCAGCAAGTACCCCAGCCCAGGGGAGCATCCTCTGGCTGGCCGCATGGCCCCTGCCACTCTGGCCTACCCCAGGGAGCAGCTGCCAGCCGCTGCATGGCCCCCACCATCCCAGGCCACATGGCTCATGCTACCCCGGGCTTCTCCCAGGGAGCAGCCACTGATCAGGCCACGTGGCCCTAGCTGCCCCAGCTCAGTCAGACTCCCATGTCTGGCCCCAGGGAGAAGTCAACAGGTGACCTGCACAGCCCCCACTGCCCCAGGCTGGACCTGGACCCAGGCCATGACGGGTAAGTCTTCTTGTTATAGATATATGTCTGGTGGGGTTTTGACCGTGTTACATTCAACACGGTGATGTTAACCATGCGAGGGGGACATGTCACCGCCACACTGTAATAGTTCATCCTTGGCGTGTCCATCCTGCGGTGGCACTGGAAATTACAAATGGCATATGAGTGTCTGGTAAGGATGGGGAGTGGGGTGCTGAGTATCATCCCCAAATATTTAAGGGGTTCACCTGTGGAGTATTTCTGTGCAGTACTATTTCCTGGGGGACAGACGTGGGGTATTTCTGTGCACTGCTATTTCCTGGGGGGGCACCAGTGGGATATTTCCATGGAGTATTATTTCGGGGGGGGCTGTCACGGGGGGGCTAAATATCACGAGGGGGAACTGAGTACCAATGCCCGAGTAGTGTCTCTGACGGGGGTGGTAGGAACCAGACCCCGGATACTAACGCAGGCGAAAGGGGACCGGTCTCCAGCCCTGCTGGCCCCTCCCCCGTTGCAGGGCACTGTGCGTCCCAACGGCCATGCCAACCGCCCTTCCCGCCAAGAGCGGCTATCCCACCGCGCGCGCCCTCACTCAACGCCCTTCCCGCCACGCCCCGCAAGAGCAGACCAGACTGCGCGCGCACCTCAGCAGCTTCGTGCTATCCGGCGCGTCGCAGTCTCTCCGGCCCCGCCCCCGGACCGGAGCGTTGGGTGCGTGCGCAGCCCTTCCTGGCTCCGCCCCGGCCCCCTAGCGCTGGGTGCGCGCGCAGCCGGTGTCACCTTGGTGCCGGCCCGGCCTGGCCCGAGCGATGGCGGCGGCAGGGTCCGAGCGTCCCAAAACCTCCCCCAAGGCCGTGAAGTTCCTGTTCGGCGGCCTGGCCGGGTGAGCCCCGCCCCTCCGGGCTTGACCCCCCCCAACTCCGCCCCTCCCCCTCCTCCTCGCGGGATCCGACCCCCCCCCCAGACCTTCCGCCGCTTCCTCTGCAAAGCCGGGGAGATACCCCAGGAGTCCTGGCTCCCAGACCCCGCTCCGCAGCCCCTCTGGCCCCTCCCCCACCCCTGAGCCAGCCCCCATAGTCCCCTCCCTCACTCTCCCAAGAGACCCCTCAGCCTTCTTCCCACGGCGCCCCCGCAGCTGCACCCCTTGAGCCTGTCTCCCACTGTGTGTGGGGGGGTGTTCTCCTGGGGATGGGAGACACCCCTGTTCCCATGGGGATGGGCAGCCCCTTGGCGCTCGGTCCCCTTCCCTGCTGGGCTGGGGGTGCGCCCAGGGCCCTGCCCCCGCAGTACAGTAGCCCCTGACACCCCTGCATGGCCATGTCCCCTTTCCAAACTCGGCTGCCTTCACTCTCCTTCCCCCCCTTCCCCCCGCCTGCGCATTCCCACCTCATCTCAGAGACCCCTAGACACAGTGCCTTTGGAGAGGCCTGGGAGCCAGGACTCGGTTCTCTCCTTGGCTCTGGTATAGTGAGATCACTGGTTACATGATGCCAAGGGCACTGCAGCATTTAACCAATTAACTGATAAAACAGATTTCTACATTCCTATTCTGGGAGGGGAGTGGGGGCTGGTGGGTCAAAGCAGGGGGTTGGGAGCCAGGACTCCTGGATTTTATTATGCCTGTGAAGCACACAAAGGTGTAGTTATTTTTCCAAGATCACAGAGTCAGTAGCTGCTGGGAAAGACTTTACATCTCTCTAGGTCAGGCCTTTGGAATGTTTCTTCCCTTGTTTTCTAAAGCTGTCTGCAGCCCTTAGATGTGAGGCCTGCAATCAGTGCAGGATGTAACCAAGCTCTGCCTTGGATGCCAAAATGAGGATTTGTAATTAGTAAGGTTAGGCTTTAGCTGGCACCATAATGAGTGCTTGTGTGCTCAGGACTTGGCAAACTGGCACAGTGTGGGATTGCGTGTCTAGCAAAGCGTGGTGTTAGCCACTTGACTTGGCCAAAAACGTTAATAATCCTCTTGTGCAGCATGAGAGTTTCCTTGAGCTGGAGGGGCACGGATTTAGCATGACTAGGGAGTTTGAGAAGGACAACAAATGAGGTTTGAAAGCCTCCTTCCTCGTTAATTGCTATTTCTCTTACTCTTAATAAGCATTTCCTGATGACAGTTATTCTTCCACGTCTAGGGAGCTGCATGCAGCCTACCTATGCTGATTCAAAGAGGGAAAAGTGGACCAGCTAGCTCAGGGAAATTAGGGAACGGGCTAAGTCTTTCATCTTCAATAGGGCACTGGTTCGGGGGTGGAGGGCAGGCTAGCATGTTCTAATGATTCATGCTATCCCCCATAAAACACTCCCCTTTGGATTGTCCAAAGCAAATGAGGCTAGTGTTTTCATTGATGTCAGCAAGACTGGCAGGACTAACTGCCACGGAAGGACCAGCTGTGGTGACCCTTCAGGCACCCAGGAGCCCAGCTGACATGGCAGGGTCAGCAACTGGACCTGGGAGAGGGGTGCAGCACATGGCAAAGGGTGGTGACCCTTCCCTCCCTACCTCTGCATCCCCTTAGATCAGTGTTTCTCAACCCGTGGTACGAGTACCCTTAGGGGTACTCAAGAGAAGTCTGAGGGATACGTCAACACAACTGAAATTTGGAGAAAACTGAATTTTTGTTTTAAGTTTTACAGCGTTTTATTTTTTTTTACTTTTTACGTCCCAAAATTTCATCACCCACCTGGCTACGATTAAACTGTTTAAACAAATATGTTGCAATGGTAGAAAAAAAAAATTGTGTGTCTAAAAACTGTAGGTACTGGGGATACTTATAATTTTTTTTAAAGAAGGTATTTTATAAAAAACAGTTGAGAAACGCTGCCTTAGACACTTAACTGCGTAACCAACAGAATTTTGACCTGTTACATGGTTAATGATTTTCTATATTTTTTTTACATCCCTAATCCCCATACAGTTTATCCCTGTGCACTCATTAACTGCAGCATATATGCTGGTTCCCTCCCATCTGTCTTTTGTAAACCATTCTGTGTGGCTCCGCAGCATGGGGGCAACTGTGTTTGTGCAGCCCCTGGACCTGGTGAAGAACCGCATGCAGCTAAGCGGGGAAGGAGCCAAGACCAAAGAGTACAAAACGAGCTTTCATGCAGTCAGAAGCATCCTCAGGAAGGAAGGCATCCGTGGCATCTACACTGGGTATGAGGGGCCGAAGGCACCTTTGAAAGGGCTCCTTCGTGCTGGCACAGAGATGTGGGGACATTCTCATCTAGAGGGCACCAGCTCCCATCAGCCCCAGGATGGGAGGTTGACTGGCTCAGGGAGGTGGAGAATGGGATGCAGGGCCTCTCTGCTGTAAAGGGTACCAGCTCTGATCCGGTTTCATGAAGGCAGACTGACTGGCTTGGGGAGGTGAGGAATGGGACATGGGGCCTTTTCCCACTAGGCTACACATTGCATGTAGTGACCAGACTCATTGCCTTATAGTGGTAGGCGTTGTCTGCCCCTGTAAGAAATGGTTTGAGCCTGGTGAGCCTGGCGCCGATCTGAATTTTTGTCAGATCGGCGCCTTTCCCCAGTACAGAGCTGGGCCATGCTTTGTGCACATCGGGGTGATGTTGAGTGAGGATGAGGGCACATGGGGTGCTGGCAGAAGACACACCTTGTGTTGCTGATGTGACCCACCTTTCCCAGGCTCTTCCATGTGCCAGGCCTCAGGGCCTGCGTGGAAATGCACCTAATTGTCATGGCACAGCTGGGCCCAGGCCTGGAACTCCCAGCTACACACAGGCCTGTAATCCTCCTGTTCTCGGCAGGCTGTCGGCAGGGCTCCTGAGACAAGCAACCTACACCACCACCCGCCTGGGCATCTACACCATCCTCTTCGAGAAGCTCACCAAGCCTGATGGCACGCCACCCAACTTCTTCATGAAGGCGGTGATCGGCATGACGGCTGGCGCCACTGGGGCTTTTGTAGGCACACCAGCCGAGGTGGCGCTCATCAGAATGACGGCAGATGGCAGGTGAGGGAGCTTAAAGTGCATGTGACACGATGTTGTTGCCTCTTCCTTGCCTGGCGGTGGGACTTTTAGCCCCCACGAAAAGCCTGGTGTCCCCTGTGCCTAACTGGCCTGGCACAAGCTCTATATGGTCTCCTCATGTAACCCAGTAGGTCCTGCTCAGAGGTGGTCTGTGTGTCTGGGGACAGTTTGACTCTGAACAGCCACCTTGCTTCCCTCTTCTGTTTGTGTTCTTAGGCTGCCCCCCGACCAGAGAAGAGGCTATACCAATGTCTTCAATGCACTGCTGAGGATAACCCGGGAAGAGGGCGTGCTAACACTCTGGCGGGTATGACGCTGGTTAGAGGGCTAGGCCTGGTCACGCATGCAGCCATGAGATTTGCTGGGTTTGTGGGATTAGCCTATTGGCAGACACATTTGAGGGGCTTGGTGTTAGTCTGGGGCAGGCTTCTTATAGAAAGCAAGCACTTGGATATCCCATTCCCTAGTGTCTGCATGCATTTCCTGCATCCCCCATTAACCACCCCACTCTGTTTGCATGGCAGGGCTGTGTCCCCACCATGGCCAGAGCGGTGGTTGTGAACGCTGCCCAGCTAGCCTCCTACTCTCAGTCTAAGCAGTTCTTGCTGGACTCTGGTAAGTCCTGGTTTTGTTGTGACTGACATCATAGTAACACTGCAGATAGGTTCCAGTTACTTGAGCCAGCCAGCATGGCAGTATTATGCCTGGTGCAACTCCCTTGCTAACCAATCCTGACTGCCCCCAGGAGGTGATAAGATGTTATCCACATTGGACTGAAGCACAGAGGGCACGGCAGCTTCCCAATATCTCAGTGGAAGAGCTGGAGAGAGAATCAAGGAGTCCTGGCTTCCAGCCCCCCTATTCTAATTGTTAGACCTGCTCCTTTCTTATGGATTATGAGACAGGGACTTGTCAAGTTGTTCTCAGTGGTCTTAGCACCACGGCTGGGTGGGAGCTAATGGGCCATCTTTCCCTGTGAGCCTGGGGACAGCAGGGATTTGAAACCTGGTCTGCTGATGCTCAGTGAGATAGGGGCTCCAATGGCTTAGGTCTGATCTCCAGGATGGCAGCAGGTCCTAAAATCCTCCCTTTCTCCTCTGCAGGCTACTTCCAAGATAACATCTTCTGCCATTTCTGTGCCAGCATGATCAGTGGACTGGTGACCACAGCTGCTTCAATGCCGGTGGATATCGCCAAGACTAGGTGAGTGGGAGGTGTTCAAGATTGTGCCCTGCATGCTGGCCAAGATGGCTTGTCCAAAGACCCTGGCTGAAGGGGAGCATGGAGATGGGGCAGAAATAGGGAGTGGAGGCTTTTGTTGCCATGGGGAATGTGCTCCTGCTCCAGCATTCCTGCCATGTGGGTATTTTGTGGGCTGAGTTGGTGAGTTCTCAGCTGTGCACGTCATGACAGGAGGAAATCACCTCCTGTCAGCAGCCTCAAGAGCAAACTCTGGATCCAGACTCTTCCCCACCCAGCATGGGCAGCATTACCCATAGTGCCCTGGTTCTGGGAGCGGGTCTCATAAAGACTTGACCTTGCTTAACTTGCAGGAATCACAGGGCCAGCTGGGTTGGGCTGCTGGCTTTCTTGTGTCCCAGTTCCACCCTTGATCCTTAGATACATAGAAACTGATCTTGATGTATAAATAACTGGCAGTCACATGCTAAGCGCCTGCTGCTGGCTTAAAGGATTCCTCTCCCTTTCCTCGGTGCACACAGGATTCAGAACATGCGGATGATCGACGGAAAGCCAGAGTATAAGAATGGGCTGGTAAGTGACAGCTGGAGCCAGGGGATGTCCTGGGATCTGCCACCTTGGCCGCATTGTGCCCTGGGTTGTGCTTGGGGTGTTGGATTTCTTTAATATTCTTGCCCCTGTGTCCAGCTGGCAGGTTCTCTCTGCCATTCCTTGGCAGGTTTCTATTGATAGAGCAGCTGAGCTGCCCTCCTGGCAGTGGGGAACTGGAGAAGTATACGGCAAGTGTAGAAGGTCAGGAGCCAGGCTCAGCCATAAGTGGAGAACACCCCAGCTTTCAGTGAGATGCAGTGATTAGCTGTTCCATGGATTCCAGACATGCACATGCCCTTTTGTCCTGTACCTCAAAGCCATTTGGAGATGGGTCTTGTCAATGTGGGGGGCAGGGTGGCTAATTGGCCAGACGGGAGCTCCTGGCACGACGCTGGGCCCTAAGGGGCTCATGCGATCCTGGGCTGCATGAGCGGGAATCTCATGTTGGGGCAGAGTGGTGATTTTACTACTGGATTATGCATTGCTGTGACTGCCTCTGGGATCCTGTGTCCAGTTCTGGCACCCACAATTCCAGCAGAGGGGATTAAATCGGAGAGGGGCCAGAGAAAAGCTATGAGGAGGATTAGAAGCCCTGCCTTCAAGTGAGAGAGCCAGGAGGTCAGTTAACGTAGTGAAGAGAAGGTGAAGGGGTGATTGATCCATCTGAGACACAGGATGTAGGTACTTACAACCTCTTGCTTGAACTACTCACTAGTGTAAGGATTTTAGCCAGCTGGAGTCAGCGTGGTGCATTGGTCACGCTGGCAGCACCAGAGTAATGGCCGCCCTGTGCCCACCACATGCTAACCTCTGCTTTCTGACTTCCAGGATGTGCTGGTGAAAGTCATCCGGTACGAAGGTTTCTTCAGCCTGTGGAAGGGCTTCACCCCATACTATGCCCGCCTGGGGCCCCACACAGTCCTGACATTCATCTTCCTCGAGCAGATGAACAAATTCTACAAGAAGTTCTTCCTCAGTGCCTAACAGGAGGCCCTGCCCTGCCACAGCTGGGCTTCCCCCCAGAACGCAGCGCTAAGGAGAATGCCTCCTTGGGGCCAGCGTCTTGGAATGAGACCCATCTCTCACCAGGCTGTGAATCATGGATCTGGCTGGAGACCCTCCCCTTCGTGTTTGGTGTCAGTCATGTTGCAGTTCTCCCCTGGTTCCCAAATCACGACAGGATCGGCAGGGAGGACAGTGCAGAACCTCAGAGCTTCTGTATGGACGGGGTGGGGTGCTCCAGCCGTCTGTGGATTATTTATTGGGGGGGGCCAAGACTGGGACAGTACTTTGGGACGTGAACCCTCAGGTAGCAATGGCCGCCCTGCGTGCGATGTGCAGGTCTGTGCATTGGGCCAAGCCTTGTATCTTGTCTGTCCCTCTTCTAGTTGCTTGGAACTCAGTAAACAGATCATGGTACTGATTGCACATTTACTTTGGGGTTCAGGGGGTGGCTCTCTAATATTCTGCAGCAGTGTGTCACAGATCCAAGGGATGTGAGCTATAGCCCAGCTTTTAAACAATCCCCCATAAGGGTCACCTGCATGGCCTCATAACCAAGTCTTGAGGCTCCAGCTGTCCTGATTCACCCTGCAAGTTCTTCCCTAGCAGGCCCAGAGCCCTCTGTCCTGCAGGGACCCAGGCACCCAGCCAGCATCTGCAGTGACACCCATAGGCCTTTTCAGAGCAGGGCCATTCCTGGGCTGAAGGCCTGAAGTTAGTGTAGAGAAGCAAAGGTCTTGGCCAACCCAGGGCTTTCAGGGACTGTGCCATGGCAGAGCCATCTTGGTTCTCTCTGTGCCAGGTGTGCGCCTGTCATTTTCCAAGGCTGACTGTAGCCTTGCCTCATTTTTCCAGTTGTTAGGTGTCAACTTGCAGTCCCATTGTTTTGCTAGCTCCTCCACTGACCTGGCTCCAGTTCATCCATCCAGTCCTTTAGGGACCCACCCAGCCTCACACGACTCTCACACCTCATGTATTGGGCAGCTTTTAACTCCTTTGCACCCACTGGCCAGCAGTCAGTCACAGCCTGGCCTATGAATCACAAACAGGCTGGACGATGCCTGCTGGTTAAACGTGTGCCTTTATTAGCTAGAGCAGACAGAAGGGAAGTGAAATTGCTGACAGTCTTTGCTGTCAGAGGTCACTGTCCTGCACACCACCAGCTGGGACCAGGCAGCACCAAACACACTCTGTATTTGCCTCTGCCAGCTTCTGCTTTGCTTTGGCGAAATGTAGAGTGCACTACACTGGGTCTGAGCTGGTGGGGCCTGGGGCGAATTAGTGTGGAGCATGGGGGAGGCCTCCCAGAGCCTGAAAACTGCATCAAAGCCCAGTGCTGAAGCTGATGCAAGCTCCTGCCTTCCTCACAAGCCTGCAGCAGAGTCAGGGAAGGGTTGCAGTGGTCCTAGGGCAGGCACGGGTGGAAGTGAGGGGGCTGGAGGACTCCCAACTGCCACTTCTGTGTGTGTCGCATCCCCATTTATTACTTATTTTTCATCCCTGCAGGCAAGCTTTGCAGCCTGGGATGGTCCTGAGGCTAGGGGATGGGCAGGCTCCCAGGGCATTGTGGGACAGGATTGGTGTGTGATGATCCGAGGCTGGCGCCTGAGAGGCCCAGGTTAGGGAGGCAGTGGAGACAGGAAAGTGAGCTGGGACCAGGTGTGGCATGGTCTGCAGTGGGAGCAATGTGCAGAGGATGAAACCCACAGGGCCCATCTACACTAGCTTAGCAGGTGCTGTAACCATGTCTGGACCCCATCCAATCTGACAAAAGCTAATGCCAGAGAGCTGTAGGTCCCCAGAATCTCCCTGCTCTGGAGGGGACAGCCTTGAGGATGAGTTGCAATTGCCTCTGGGGTGGGATGTAGGGTTGTTCATACAGGGACTCCTCGCCCAGTGCCAAGATGCCCCTGTGTCAGGCAGGGCTGCTGTTTATACAGGGACCCCTCACCCAGTGCTGAGATGTCTCTTTCTGGGGTGGGGTGGCTGTTGCTGAAATGCATCCATGTTTGGGGTGGAGCGACTGTTCATACAGGGGCCCCTTGCACAGTGCCAAGATGCATTTGTGTCTGCTATGAGGTGGCTGTTCATATAAGATCCCTTCACCTGGTGCCAAGATGCATTCGTGTCTGGGGCAGGATAGCTGTTTATACAAGGATCTGTAATAACTTGGGTCTAACATGTCTGGGGGTGGTAGTGGGGTATCTGTGTCCCCACTGCTCGCTGCTTTTCTTAATTCTAACCCCCGTCCCTTGGGCCTCTCCCGGGCTCCCTGTTGGACACTGAGGTGGGGTGGGGCCCGGTGGGGTGGGGCCCTCCCTAGCACCAGCAACCTTAGGGATGGCCAAGCCCAGGCCTGAAGCGGCACCTTGCAGCTGTGTGGGTCAGGGCCATTGTGACTTCACCACAGTACATGTGATCATGGGGCATGGCCCCCAGACTAGGAGCCTTGGCCCCGGGTTAGGGCAAGGGAGCTCCCTCTGGACATCTGCCTGGCCAGCATGGCTACCCCCATGTGCTGTCAGTGACTGCAGCAGGAGGGGGAAAAGGCCGGGTGAGGTAAGGCAAAGCGGGGTCCTGGCTATAGGTCTGGCGGCTGGGGGAAAGGGTCGTCGGGCACCTGGTTGAAATGTCCCATGAGGAAAATGCCAAGGGTGCCAATGGTGAAGAGCAGCAGGGCAGCCCAGAAGCAGAGTTTGTCAATCACCTTTCCGATCAGCACCCAGTTCTCCATCTCCTGGGGCAGAGAGAGGGGTGTCAGCATGCCGGCGCACTCAGTGCAGGGATGCAAGTCGCCTGGGTTCTCTCCCTGGCCCTGGGAGAGGAGTAGGACCAGGGGGAGCTGGAAGCCAGGACTCCTGGGTTCTCTCCCCAGCTCTGGGAGTGGGTAGAGCAGGGGGGCTGGAGCCAGGACTCCAGGATTCGTGGCTGGGGGATTAGAGTAGGAGTCAGGGTAGGAGAGAGACCCAGGGATTTCCCCTCCAGTAGGCTGCAGCGTGGGGCTGGCTGATATGGGACTCACAGCACTGCTGGCGTTCTGCTCCCTGGTGGCCTCTGTGATGAAGTTGCAGGCCTCCACACACTCCCGGATCTCAGGGGCCACACTGGCCAGGTTCTTGTACAAGGTGCTTGTGATGCCCACGTCCACCCCATCTGCAGAGGGAGAGGCGGGGTGGAGTTAGGGACCCAGGTATCCTGACTGCCGGGGCAGGTGGGGAGTATTTCTCACCACAGGTGGGGCTCCGGTGGAGGCCATGCCGCTGGCCCTGGTGCTCGAAGACGAGCTCACTGCGTGGCTTCTTCAGGATGTACTCCTCAGCCTTGAGCATGATGGCGAAGGAGCTGCGCCGCCGGGTGGGAGGCACAGCCCAGGGATCCCCCGAGGGCTCCAGCGCCGAGCCCAGGTACCGCGGGAGGACCTCTAGGAGCACCTGGGGGAAGAGGTGGATGTCCAGGCTCAGCCCTTGATCCTGTGCCTGCTCTCTGCCACCACCTTGCTGGTCCCCAGTGTAGGCTCACTGCCCCCCTCCTCCAAGCTCCACTGGCTTCCCCTTTCCACTCCCAGGTTTGGTCTGTCCCTTGTACCTCCTGTCTGCATCTCTCCTTTCCCCTCCAAGAGCAGTGCCCCCACCTGCTTCTCCCCTCCCCATCCAAGCATGGTGCCCCTCACCCCCTGTGCCTCCTTCCCCCTCCAAAAGTGGCACTGATTCCCTATTGCTCCAGCCCTCCAGAAACATCCTCCTTGGTCTTCCCATGGAGCTTTGCCCCGAACTCCCCCCACCCTGTACCTGGCAGCCTCTCCATCTTTCTGGCCCCTCCACTGCACAGCCCTCCAGCCCCACCCCCCACTCCTGCTCCTAGCCACTCCCCCAGCTCTCACATGTTTGAGCTGCTCAGACATGCAGTGAGTGTTGGGGGTTCGTAGAGACACGTTGAGCACAATGACGCAATTCATCACGATCAGCGTCGCCACCCCCATGACGAACATCAGGTACCTGCCCGGGAGAGAACCCAGAAGTCTTGGCTCTGAGCTCCCTTGCTCTGACCCACCAGCCCCCATGCCCCTCCCAGAGCCAGGAAGAGAACCCAGGAGTTCTGACTCCCAGACCCCCGTGCTCTAACCACTAGCCCCCTCCCACAGCCAGGAAGAGAACCCAGGCTAGAGCCTTGTGTGGATACAAAATGTGTATCCTGATCTGCAAAAATGAGTTGCAGGTTCAGATACCTGCAATTTGCTGGGTTCTAATCCAGGAGTCCTGGCTCCCTGTCCTCTCCTGCTCTGGCCCACTAGGCCCCATGTCCCTCCCACAGCCAGGCAGAGAACCCAGGAGTCCTGGCCCCCAGGCTCACCAAGTGATCCATCATCCATTGCTGGCAGTAAGATGATTAGGGGAACCCACAGCATGGAGTTGCCTCTCTGCCCATCTGGCTAGTAGCGATTGAGGGACCTATTCTCTGTGACTTTAGCCAATCCATTTTTGAACCCAGTTATATTTTTTACCTTCATAACATCCCTTGGCAGGGAGTTAGAATCATAGGCTGCGTCTAGACTGGCAAGTTTTTGCGCAAAAGTGGCCGCTTTTGCGCAAAAACTTGCCAGCTGTCTACACTGGCTGCTTGAATTTGCACAAGAACACTGATGATCTAATGTATGATCGTCAGTGTTCTTGCGCAAATACAATGACTCTCCTGCTCAGGAAAAAGCCCTCTTGCACAAATGCTTTTGCGCAAGAGGGCCAGTGTAGACAACTCAGAATTGTTTTGCACAAAAAAGCCCCGATGGTGAAAATGGCGATCGGGGCTTTCTTGCGCAAAACCGCGTCTAGATTGGCACGGATGCTTTTCCGCAAAAAGTGCTTTTGCGCAAAAGCATCCATGCCAATCTAGACGCTCTTTTCCGCAAATGCTTTTAACGGAAAAACTTTTCCGTTAAAAGCATTGGCGGAAAATCATGCCAGTCTAGACGTAGCCAACGACTTACAGGGTCCCACCCCCTGCCCAAAGCAGGACCAACCCCAACTAAATCATCCCAGCCAGGGCTTTGTCAAGCTGGGACTTAAAAACCTCTAGGGATGGAGATTTCACCCCCTCCCTAGGGAACCCATCCCAGTGCTTCCCCACCCTCCTAGGGAATAGTTTTTCCTAATATCCAACCTAGACCTCCCCCACTGTAACTTGAGACCATTGCTCCTTGTTCTGCCATCCATCACTACTGTGAACAGCCCCTCTCCATCCTCTTTGGAACCTCCCTTCAGATAGTTGAAGGCTGCTCTCAAATCCCCCCTCACTCTTCTCTTCTGGAGACTAAATAAGCCCAAATCCCTCAGCCTCTCCTCATAAGTCATATGCTCCAGCCCCCTCATCATCTTTGTTGCCCTCTGCTGGAACCTCTCCAATGGGGGGCCCAGGATTGGAACCAATACTCCAGCTGTGGCCTCACCAGTGCCAAATAAAGGGGATTAATCAAATCCCTATATCTGCTGACAATGCTCCTACAAATGCACTCCACTATGCCATTAGCTTTCTTGGCTGCAAGGGTGCCCTGTTGATTCATATCCAGCTTCTCATCCACTCTAATCCCCAGGTTCTTTTCTGCTGAACGGCTGCTTAGCCAGTCGGTCCCCAGCCTGTGACCATGCTTGGGATTCTTCAGTCCCAAGTGCAGGACTCTACACTTGTCCTTGTTGAACCTCATCAGATTTCTTTTGGCTCAATCCTCTAATTTGTCTAGGTCACGTATCTACCTCATCCCCTAGTTTAGTGTCATCTGCGAACTTGTTGAGGGAGTTCCACAGGCTGACTCTGTGTGTGTGATAAAGTGGGGATTATATTCACTCTCTTTGCTTAGTTACATTGCATGGGATTTCTACTGCCTATAGTAACCCTGTGTGTACGTGCCTCAGTTTCCCTGGGCACTGCACCAATATCTAGATGATGAGAATTTCGGTGTGGCAGCCTCCCCCATGTACACAATGGCTGATGCTTTCTGTAACCTGAGCCTGGGAGGGGTGTGTGTAACCAGGTGACACCTTTTGCAAGCCAAAGGCTGGAGGTGGGGGCTGACTGCAGGACTGAGACAGACTGCTGGGTGTGTGAAGGAGTCTTGTTGGCTTGGGGTGCAGAGATGGGGGGCAAAGCCCTTGGCTCTGAGCCCCCTCTCCCCAGGATGGACAGTGCTGGTTCCTGTGCTGACAAGTCTGCTCCACGCTGTATCCCTGTCAACTAATAAACCTTCTCTTCTACCTGCCGGCAGAGTCACGTCTGGCTGCACATGGGGGTGCAGGGCCTGGTGACTCCCCACCCTCAGTGACAGCATGATAGGAAGAAATACTTCTTCTGGTTTGTTTTAAACCTGCTGTCAATTCATGGGTGTGTCAATTCATTGGGTGACCCTAGTTCTTGTGTTAAGTGAAGGTGCAAATAACACTCCCTTATTCACTGTCTTCACACCAGTCAGGATTGCATGGACTTCTTGTCATGTTTCCAAGTCCCAGTGTTATTAATCTCTCCCTCATACTGCTTTTCCAGACACCTCATCATTTTTGTTGCCCGTCTCTGATCTTTCCATTGATCTTTTGTGAGATGGGACGACCACATCTACAAGTGGGATCAAGGTGTAGGCATCCCATGGACTTCTAGAGAGGCCATGTGAGATTTGCTTTCTTATTTTCTACCCCTTTCCTAATGGTTCCTAGCATTGGTAGCCTTTTCAACTTGCACCACATTGAGCAGATGCTTGGAGAGAATTAGCTGTGGTGACTCCAAGATCTTTTTCTTCAACAGTAACAGCTAATTTAGCTGCTCTCGTTTGCACTCCCCACCACTGTGTCTAGTTGGGACAGTGGTTTCCAATGGGCATTACTTTGCATTTATCAGCATTGAATGTCATCTGCCATTGTGTGGCCCAGTTTTGCAGGGTCCCTTTGTAGCTCTTCACTGTCTGCTTTGGACTTCACTACCCTGAGTCATTTGGAATCGCTTGCAAATTTTGCCACCTCCCTGTTTACCCCTTTTTCCAACTCATTTCTGAAATGTGTCAAAGGTCCCAATACAGACAGCTGCGGGACCGCTCCAGTCTGGAAACTAGGGTACATGCCACAGTTAGTGGCTCTGCAGTTTCATGTCTAGTTCCTTCAGGGCTCCTGGGTGATCCCATCTGGGCCTGGCAGCCCCACTGATTGCTCTGTGGGCTGCCTGCTTCTGATGGTGCGGTTAGCATTTGTGTCTTTTGCTAGCTGCTCCTCAAAAGTCTTCTTTGGCCTGCCTCATTCTGCTTCTACGCTCCATGTGCCAGTAGCTTCTCTGTTTTCCTCAGCTGGATTTGACGTCCAGTTTTGAAGAGATGCCGTTTTGTCTCTCTTCCAGCGTGGCTGGGTTTTGGTCCTGTAGGTTTGAGAGCCTCCCTCTATTACGGTGTTTTTAAAAAAATTCCATGCAGCTTGCAGGCGTTTCAGGCTTGGGACTGTTTCTTTTAATTTCCATTTAATTATCCACTTTGAAGCTACATGCTTCTCTATGGGGCTCCTATGGTGTTTCCTCCTCCTCACAAGGGTGTTGGATTCAATTCATTATGGTCACTGTTCCCAAGTGGTGCGGCTGCCTTGTATTCATCTTGGGCACCAGATACTACATGCCATATAGCACTGAACAAAGAATTGCCTCTTCTCTCATGGGCTGCAGAGCTGCTCTGTGTCCTGCCCTGAGGTGACGAGTCCGCAGTCCCTTAGAATCCCCCCATTACTGTTGGGTTTTCTCCTCAGCCACCTCCTGGGCAGGGAGTGGGGAATAAGGCAGGCAGGAGGAATTTACTATGCACTTTGGGAATTTCCTGCCAGAGAGATTCTGGGGCACTGCTAGATTCAATTCAGGTTTTTACTGTATTCGACTCTCTGCTTCCTTTCACTTTTAGTGCCCTGTCCTACTGCCAGGGGCAGATGACCATTTTGCGGGGCCCAGGGCAGCACATTTTGCGGGGCCCCCCTTTGCTACAGCGCATGCGCGGGGCTTTTTGAAGCGCGGGGCCCGGGGCAGCCGCCCCGCTCGCCCTGCCCTATATCCGTCCCTGCCTACTGCCACTGCGAACCTGAGCTCTCTCATTCCTATGTATTTGGTACAGGCTCCCCAGCACTCTGCTCTGACCCACTAGCCCCCACTCCACTCCCAGAGCCGGGGAGAGATCCCTGGAGTGCTGGTTCCCGGGGCAGCAGGGTGCAGGGGTCACTCACTTGCCAATGAGGGGGACGCTGAGTGAAGTCTCTGGGATTTTCTGGGCGATGAGGAAGAGGAAAACAGTCTGAGCCAGCAGCACTGAGATGGACAGAGTGCATTTCTGGCCGCCAGCTGCAGGGGGCAAACAACAGGGGTGACATGGGGCAGTTTGGTGGTTCCCTTGCACCCTGGTAGGCCTTCTCCTGCCCAAAGTATGCTGCTTTTTGACCTGGGGATTCATGTGCCTATCCTGGGCTTCTTGTGTTAGCAAAGATGTCGTGCCTGGCAGGGTGGGGTTTCCCATGGCTAGGCAGGGTTTTCCATGACTGAACTGGGTTTCCTATGACCAGAGTGGGTTTGCTGTGGCCACAGTGGGTTTGCCATGGCGGACAGGTGTCCCTGTGGACAGAGCAGGTTTGCCATGGTTGGTGTGGGTTTGCTGTGGCCGGGCAGGTGTCCCCATGGCCGGAGTGGGTTTTCTGTGGCTGGACAGGTGTTCCCATGCCTGGAGCACATTTGCCCTTTGTGGAGGGTGTGCCTGGGGCAGGAGCAGGTTTGCCGTGGCCAGCAGATGTCCCCGTAGTCAGAGCGGGTTTGCCATGGCCAGCGGTCATCCCCACAGTTGGAGTGGGTTTGCTGTGGCTGACGAGTGTCCCCTTGGCCAGAGCAGGTTTGCCATGGCTGGCGGGTGTCCCTGTGGCCAGAGCATGTGGGCAGTGGGTGTTGCCATGGCCAGAGCGTGTGGGTGGTGGGTGTCCCTGTGGTCAGAGTGTATGGGCGGTGGGTGTACCCGTGGCCAGAGTGTGTTTGCTGTGGCCAGCGGGCATCCCCGTGGCCAGAGTGTGCGGGCGGTGGGCATCCCCGTGGCCAGAGCATGTGGGCAGTGGGTGTCCCCGTGGCCAGAGTGGGTTTGGTGTGGCCGTTGGGCGTCCCCATGGCAGGAGCGTGTGGGCAGTGGGCGTCCCCATGGCCAGAGCGTGTGGGTGGTGGGCAACCCTGTGGCCAGAGCATGTGGGCGGTGGGTGTCCCCATGGCCAGAGCGTGTGGGTGGTGGGCGACCCCGTGGCCAGAGCATGTGGGCAGTGGGTGTCCCCGTGGCCAGAGCTGGTTTGCTGTGGCCTGCAAGCATCCCTGTGGCCAGAGTGTGTGGTCAGTCGGTGTACCTGTGGCCAGAGAGTTTTTGCTGTGGCCAGCGGGCATCCCCATGGCCAGAGTGTGCGGGCGGTGGGCATCCCTGTGGCCAGAGCGTGTGGGCAGTGGGTGTCCCCATGGCCAGAGCATGTGGGTAGTGGGCGACCCCATGGCCAGAGCGTGTGGGCAGTGGGAGTCCCTGTGGCCAGTGCGTGTGGGCAGTGGGTGTCCCCATGGCCAGAGCATGTGGGCGGTGGGTGACCCCGTGGCCAGAGCGTGTGGGCGGTGGGAGTCCCTGTGGCCAGAGCATGTGGGTGGTGGGTGACCCCATGGCCAGAGCGGGTTTGCCGTGGCCGGCAGGTGCTCACCTTGTGCAGGCAGGAAGTAAACTAGCACGACGAGGGAAGAGATGAGCACGCAGGGCACGATGATGTTGATGATGTAGAAGAGGGGCTTGCGCTGGATGATGAGTGAGAAGCGAATCTCCTGGAAGCCGAGCGCTTCCCGGCCCAACTCCGGATGCAGCACCCTCCGGGCCGGCCGGTGCCGGATGGCCCACTCCCCATTCTCTGTAGTGCAACAGGGTCATGGGGGCAGGGCCCCTGCCAGACATCTCCTGCCTTTTGGGGGAGATCTATGGGGGGGCCTGCCTTTTGGGGGAGATCTATGGGGGGGCCCTGCCCTGCTCCATACCCACCATGTCCCAGGTCCCTCGTACCTGTGAAAGCTTCTGGGTCTATATCGATTTCATCGAAGGGCCGCGCTGTCTCCTCATTGATTGAAAGCTGCAGATCGACTTCGTTCGCACTGTACGTCTGAGACCTGTGGTCACATGGGGGTCAGAAGTGGGCACTCTCCCCTTAGGGTCAGTCCTGGTGCCTGGGGAGGGGGGGGTTCCTGTGTGGCCTCCCCGCCCCAGAGGTGGCTGCGTCTCAGCGCCAGGCGAGGGGTCCCTGTGTAACCAGCCGCCACGCCCCAGAGGTGGCCGCATCTCACTTACTGGAAGACAAGGGAGCAGTTCTGCCAGTCGAAGGGGAAGTAGGTGACCTCGATGGCACAGGTGCTGCGGTAGATGGCGGGGGGCAGCCAGTACATGGCCCCCCCAGGGTATACCAGCACATTAGCATAGTAGGCGATCTCAAACTGTCCATCAATGCTGGGCGGGAGGGAAGAGGGAGTTAGAAAGGGGGGGCTCAGCTCCCTACTTTAAAATCCCTGCAGCCCAGCCTGGAAAGGGACATCCCTGTGCCCTAAAAATGAGACCAGCAGCACCTGGACGCAATACACCAGCTTGAGTATGCACCGCGCTGAGCAGAGCGGAAGAATTGCTTTGTGCATCTTGCTTGTGACACTCTGGATAATACAGCCTGGAATTAAGTTTGCTTTGTTTGCACCAGTGTCATACACTGTTAACTCTATTTAGTTCGTGATTCACTGTGCATGACCCCAGACCCCATTCCACAGTGCTCCTTCCTGTGCTGTCACTTCCCAATCTGTATGTGTGAAACTGATTGTTCCTGCCTAAGTGGGGTCCTTCGCATTTGTCCTTATTGAATTTTATCCTGTTTACTTCCAGCCATTTCTCTGCTTTGTCCAGATCATTTTGAATTTTCATCCAATCCCCCCACCCCAGCGTGACTGAGACCCATTGGTCCTGCTCTCCGAGTGGGCCTTTTCAACTGTTTGTGCTCCCGCCTTATAGTAGGTTGGTCTTGTCCAATGTATCTCAAACCGGGGTGTGTAGACCCCTGGGGGTCCACAAGGGAACTCCAAGGGGTCCGTGGACCCCTCGAATCAGCTCCTCCCTCCCAGTGCCTCGGGGGCTAAGGCAGGCCTCCCAAAAGCCAAGTCCCTGCAACCACTAGGCACATGATTGGTCAGAGAGGCTCTGCAAGCTGTCCCCATCCAAATGTTGGCTCCAGAGCTCCCATTGGCTGGAAACTGTGACCCATGGGAGCTGTGGGGGCGGAGCCTCACTGGCCACTCATGAACCTAGGGGCTGCAGGCATCTGGTGGCCACTTCTTGGTAGCTGTGGTAAGTGCTTCTGGCAACCCATATCGCTCATCACAGGCCTCACCCCAGAGCCTGTGCCCACAGCCAGATCCCACATCCTCCCCTGCACCCTAAACCAGTCTACAGCCCCTCCTGCCCCCTCATTCCCAGCCTTGCACTACAGTCCACATCCCCACCTGCATCCCTCATCCCCTCCACATCTCAACTCCCTGCCCCAGCCTGGCAAAAGAGAGGGTGAGAGAAGTAAGTGACAGTGAGAAGGGGGATGGAACAAGGGGTGGGGGTGGGGCCTGAGAAGGGGCAGGGCAGAGAGGTCCCTGAAAAAAAAATTAACTCAAAACGCAGGCCCTTGGATGGGTAAAGTCTGAGACCCACAGGCCTAGTTTCTGCTTCCTCCATTTGCTTATGAAAAGGTCACACGAGCCAGCGTCAAAAGCCTCTGCCCAGCCTCTTGGCTTGTTACTCAGCCACAGAAGGTGGTGAGCTCAGTGGGTAATTCCCCTTTGTACAGCTGGGCGCTAGATTTGCCCTTCCCTTCCTTTGGGGTCTCTCCCAGCCTCCACCGCGCCGTGGAGAGCATCACAGAGGGCTCCCATCTTTGCAGCGCGCCTGGCTGTGTTTTGCCAGGCCCTGTCCACTTGGCTACGTAAAGTGTCACGCGCTCTGTGCCCACTGCAGTCTCAGGCCTGACCCTGTTTGCACGGCTGGCTGCAGTGCCTGGTCACTGCTCTCTTCTTCAGGCTGCAAACCCAAACGAAAGGGCAATTCCCACACAGCTGCAGTTTTTGTTATTGGCTGGGTGAGCAGCAGCCGCCCTGCCTTTGCCCTGCCTCTTGCTGCCGCTGCAGCTGTCAGATGTTTCCTTGTTACCCAGCAGCTCCTCCTGGGCCTTTCGACTTTTGTCCCTATGTGTTTCTGTTGCGCTTTGGAGTGTGTAGAGCAAAGCCAAGGGGGCTGCAGCAGCTGGGCAGGCGTTTGGGGGCATAGGTGCTTAGAGGGGGCCAGTTCTCAGCTCCCTGTGGGCTGTGCTGGGCACCTGGGGCACGGACTGAGTGTGAACCGTTGGGTTGTGGCGTGATGGCCAGGCAGCCAGCGAGGGCAGACAGCGAATACGGGCTGTGCTCTGGGGTCTGTAGCCCACGGGCTCTGGCCACACAGATAAATTGGTGCTTTACGGTTGGGCGGGGGGAAACCATCCACTGAACTTCACGAAAGAAACAGAAACGTTCCTGCCCCGTCAGGCCCTTCTGCAAACAGTGGCCCAGGCCAAACGTGGCCAGAGCCGCCTCTGGGTAACGTGTGCTGTGGGCGGTGCTGCGGGGAGACCTGCTGCAGCGGCTATGTGCTCGCTCAGCTCCCTGTGAGTCACAACTAACCAATGGATTCAAGGAAGTTTTTGGCTTGGACGCCCGAGCGCATTTACATGACAGCAAAACCGCTCCACTTCCAGCACCTTCCCCGCGCAGCAGCCAGGGCAGCCTGCTTGTCGGGAGTCCCAAGGGGCCCAAGCAGGGCTGGGCTCACAGCCTACAGCTCCTGGCTTGCAGGGTGGTGGGGGTTGTACTCTGGTCATCACTTTATTTGCTCAGCTGTTGTATTCACTGCGTGCATAGTTGTGTGTGATTCTACTGTCCTGTGCTGTTCTGTAGTAATGCTGTGTGTGTGCCTCAGTTTCCCCTGGGCAATGGAACACTTCCTGGAGGAGGAGAAGGTCGGGCATGACTCACTGTGGAAGAATGTTCAGTCTCTCAGGTCCTGAGGACCAGGTGACAGCAGATAACACCTTGTCCTGGAATCTGAACAAAGGAGGTGGGGGGTGGGGGGAAGGAGAGGCTGCCTGGAGGGCTGGGATTAGTTGCTGGGGGTGTGAGTTTAGTTTTTCAGCTGGCCCGGGGAGAAGGGAATCTGGCTGGCTTGGGGGGGCTGGGCTGTAGGGCCCACCTTACCCCAAGATGGATTGTACTGAATGTTCCTGGGTCCTGTGCCAACAAGTCTGCGCTATGCTGGGTCCCTGTGAACCAATAAACCTTCTGTTCGACTTGCTGGCTAAGAGTCACGTCTGGCTGTGGATGGGGCTGCAAGGTCCGGTGTTTCCCACACACACTGTGACACACCTATTGATAGCATCAAAGTGAGAGCGATGCCAGCCGGCCAGAGGAGGGAGGCCGGGCTGAGTCCATGGGAACAGCTGTATCTATGGGGCTCAGGGTGGTGTGCCCCCAGCCCCCTTCACACTCTGGGAAGGCCTCCGGGTTCTGGTTTCACTAGGGTCTGGTTGGGGGAACAGGCTGGGGATCCACTTGTTCACAGCCTCTCCACAGCATCGCATCCGATTTGAAGCCTCACAACCAGCCCCACAGTGGTGCCCAGAGCGAGCAAGAGACAGGCCAGGTTCCCAGGAGGGAAGAGGTAGGAAAAAGCCCCTAGGCAGGGAAGCCCTGTCCTGTCAGCCCTAGGCTGTAAATCTGCACCCCAAACCCATCCTGCAGGGTCCACTTACCCTGATATTCGCACTCCAGACCTGCCCCATGGTCCCTGAGTTCTGCTAACCCGGCATCCCTCAAAACCCTGCTAGCTCCAACTCCCCCAGTCTCCCATGGTACCCAGGACCCCAAGACATCCATGCCCCTCCCCCACGGCAGCTCTCCCCCCACTGGTGTGTTGAGTCTCACTTGTTCTCCAAGACAATGTCAGGCAGCCAGACCATGTCGGAGGGGACTCGCAGCGAACGGATCCCTTCAAACTCACTCTCGCTGTAATTCAGCCGATAATCCACCCATTCCTGGGGGCACAGACAGGAGGTGAGGTAGGGGACCCCCTTGCCCTGCCGGCACAGAGCTGAGTGTGGGGAGCCAGCTGGGGCTGCGGTTGGGAGTGAGGGACACCGGCAGGGCTGGGGGCAGGGCAGGGCTGGCAGGGACTGTGGGTCGGCAGTGAGTGGCACTGGCAGGGTGTGCGGGGGAGGTCCTCAGGGCAAGGTCACAGGGTCACTCCCTGGGACTGGTGAGTTAACAAGGGGGGAGGAAGACCAGCTGGGTGCCAGGACTCCTGGGTTCTCTCAGCCTCAGGAGGGCACTGGGGTGTGGTGGGGGTGGGGCAGGAGATCTCGAGTTGGGGGTCTGTTACTCACAATCTTTATCCAGACATTGGTGGTCAGAGTCTCCTCCTTCTCATTCTGCAACAAGACAGGCATCAGTGTGATTGTGGGGGCTGCAGGTCAGGGGTGAGGGGCACCAGCCAAGGGGTGCGTGGGACCACAGGGGCTGTGGGTTGGGAATCAGGAGCACTGGCTGGGTCCACATGTGGGGCTCCACAGACCGCAGGTCAGGAGGGGCACCAGCCGGGACACACACTGGGCACCAGAGCTGAGGTCAGGAGCAAGGGACCCTGGGCCCTGGGTTGGGAGTGCAAGGCCTGGGGCTGCGGGTCGGAAGTGAAGGGCCCGGGGCTGCGAGGGGCTCTGGGCCGCGGGTCGGGAGTGAGGGGCCCGGGGCTGCGAGGGGCCCTGGGCCGCGGGTCGGGAGTGAGGGGCCCGGGGCTGCGAGGGGCCCTGGGCCGCGGGTCGGGAGTGAAGGTGTCTCACCAGGGAGATGAGGTTGGTCAGCGTGAGCATTAGCTGCACGTCCACGATGTCATCAGGATGCCGGACGGGCCGTGTGTTCTTGTCATAGTTGGCAAAGAGTTTCTCATAGAGCTGCAACTCCTCGTTCCTGCCTGGGGCCCCTTGTGGGGCAGGCAGGGGTCAGGCCCAGGTGTTGTGGATGCAGCCACCCCCAAACCGACTGTCCCATGCTCCCCTCCAGTCCGTTTACCTTCCAATTCTCCGCCTCTCCCCACCCTCCTCAGCAGCCCCCAAATACAGCCTGGCTCCATTGGTCCCCAGAGATCCCAGGTTTCCTCCCCGCAACTTACCACCAAGGGCCTCGCCAAGCAGGGCCCAGACCAGCACACAGGGCCCCCACATCGTGGCCGAGTCCCTTCCCAGCTAGGGCTGATTAAATAGGGGCAAGTTATTTTGAGCAGCTTCCGGGGTGGGACGGACACCGGATCTCCCGCCCCACCAGTGTGGAGTCACTTTCACTCACCTCCTCCTGCTCCCTGCACCTGTTCCCAATCCATCCCAGGGCCTGACAGGCCCAAGCACTTTAGAGAGAGAGCCAGACCCACAAGCCTCACTCCCCTCCCAGAGCTGAGAGAGAACCCAGGAGTCCTGGCTCCCAGCCCCCTGCTCTGACTTACCTGGTGTCCTCCCAGAGCTTTAAGGCCACAGGTACTGAAATGCAGCCACCTCTGGGGTGACCATTCACAGGTTCATAAAGTCCAAGGCCAGATGGCACTATCGGGACCATCTCATCTGACCCCAGCAGGAGAGCTGCCCCCGCCCCCCGATCATTCCCACAGCAGACCTGGCAGGAACCCAGCTGGTCTCGAGTTCACCAATTGTCACCAATAAAGACTTCATCATGACTCTGGGGACAGCCCCAGGCCTTTTCAGCTGCGGCTCTTTTCTGATTTAATCCCCCCTGCTGGAATTGTGGGTGCCAGAACTGGGCACAGGATCCCAGCGGCAGTCTCAGCAGTGCCTAATGCAGCAGTAAAATCACCGCTCTGCCCCAACACAAGATTCCCCCTCATGCAGCCCAGGATCGCATGAGCCCCTTGGGTCCCCAGCGTCGTGCCAGGAGCTCCTGCCTGGGTCTGGCCAATCAGCCACCTGCCCCCCAGGTGTGTTTCAGAGCCGCTGCTCCCCAGAAGAGTCCTCCACGCCTACTGTCCACCAGTGTTTTGTATACACTGGCATTTAGCCACCTTCAAATCTATTGGCTTGTGATGCACATGGCTCTGAGCTGGTGCCCTGGCCCCGTATTTCCCACTCCCCTAAGGTTTGGGTCATCTGCAAATTTATCGGGGTCAGTTTGTTTTCGTGCAGATCGCTGCTAAAGACATTAACTAGCAAAGTGCCCAGCCCTACAGGACCCCCCGGAAAGTGACCCACTCGCTGACGAGTCCGTATTTCCAAGTGCATTTCAGAGCTCTCAGTTCACCACTGTTTTAGTTCATTTTGTACGGGCCATGTGACTTGTACAGCACGCTAGTGTTTTAATGACAATGTGGTGTGGTAGCAAGCCAAGCACTTCACAGAAGTCCTAGTCTACTACATCAATACAATTACATACACACACACAGGTTTGACGGGCACTATTTGCCACAATCCCATGCTGATTTGCATGAATCACTTTCCCTACTTTCATTCTTTATTAAACAAGGCCTCCAATATCTTCCCAATGGGTCTATAAATACTCGAGTCAGCCCATTTGCCCCTTTCAAACATTGGTCCAATGTTAGGCTTCTGCCGGACTTCCAGAAATTTCCCAGAGCTCCATAATGTACTGAAAAGGAACATGAATGATCTAGTGAGTTCTCTTGGGTGCAAGTAATCAAGTGGTTATCTTTCGAAAGGCAGCGGGGGGAGGGTATGTTTTATTGGTGGAAGAGACAAACTTTCACAGCCCATCTTCAGGGCTGGCAAGGGACTCCACCTCACAGCTAATGCAAGGCAGAGCAGATTAGTTTGCTTAGGCAGCTAACACATTTCAAGGGGCAATTCACAATGCCGAGGTCCGATAACACTCCTCCAGTCATGGGAATAGGGGTGGATTGGGATGTTCCTAGAGTCACAGGATCATTAATGATTTACAGCCCAGACTCTGTGGGAACTACTTCCTGGAAGAAATCTTTGCCAAACCCCCCACCAGACCAGCTCCTACTAACTCAAAGCAGGGCCAGCCCCTGCCAGAACATCAGGTGGGAAACCTGTAGCCATATCTTTGCTGCTGTATGGCTCAGTGCACAGGTCCTACACCTGCGTGGGATACCCCCTTCATGGCCCTGGGAGACACCTCTAGGATGTGTGGCTCAGCACAGCAGTTTTTCCTTACCCCATGACTGGGAGTGTTAATCGGCCACTTCCCCTCACATGGTCCCCTGGCTTGTCCATGTTCCTGATAGGATACACTTCCTTAACACTGCCAGCCACCCAGTTCCCACTCCCACCTTCAGCTTCCCTCATCAACGTTCTATGGCTCCTGCCTGCGACTTCCAGCCCGTGCACATGAAGCACGGCTTTACAGTCTTCAATGGGAGGTTGGCTTTTTGGGCCATGAGGAAAAGGTCTGGGAGAAATCCCCAGCTGACACCACCGCTGGTCTGCAGAAATCCCAGGTAACCAGCCGGTTTCCAGCCTGGAGTGTAGGTGGGACAGGGCTGGAGGGTGCCATGGCTGGACAGAACAGGAAGGAGGCAGTAGGGCAGTAAGTCCTTCAAAGGAGAAAGAATTCACTTGTGCTCCTGCCACTGCAACACCTGCTGGCGGGGGTAGTGTAGGCCCTAGGGCTCCATTTCTGTAGTGTGCCCCAGCTCTCTGACCTCGACCGCGCCATGCCTGTCCCACCCTGGCTACCCGAGAGGAACCAAGATGAACCAGCGGCCATGCGTAGGGGCTCAGCAGGGTGCTGCTAACACCATACAGGGAGGCCGGCACCGCCCGCAGAGGTGGAGCAGCTGGGGATGCTGCCCTGGCCGGCCCGGAGACACAAATAACTCCTGGGCAGGAAGGGAAAGTCAGAGAATTTGTTTTTTTTATTAATAGATGAAATTTCAAGGCCACGGCGCAGGGGATGGGGGACCAGTCTGCAGGGATGGGGGCTTGATAGACAGATGCAAGCAATGTACAGAGGAAACTGAATACCGGGGGGTCCCCACAAACTCCATAACACCCCCACACTCCTGATGGCTCTTGGGGGCCCCAGGCAGGACCCCTCCGCTGTACAGGGCACGAAGGGGGATCGAGATGCTGTCCCTGTGCCTCCCTGCTGTTTAACCCTTGCAGTGATGCTGCAGCCAGGCTTCCATGGGGCTGGATGGGAGCTGGAGCCATATGCCCTGATCCCTGCCCCCTTGAGCCAATGAGTCCCCACCCTGAGGCCAACTCTCCTGGGTCAGTTAGAGAACAACCCCAAATCCGCCTGGGGGGCTCTCTGGCCCCCCATGAGCGTAGTGAGGGCTTTAAAGTGCTTCATTAATGAATCATTGTTACAAAATAAAATAATTAAAGCAAAATATACAGAGAGCCTGCAGGGGCCTTGTCGCTCCCCGCTCAGTGCCCCCCCATACATTCACCCTGCCCAGACACATGCGGTGGGTGGCCCCTGTCTGCTGGGCCCAGGAGCTGCAGTGCAGACAACGCAAGGGGATGAGTTCTGGGGTGCACAAGGCAGTCGAAGGGGTGCTTTGGGGGGTTCCCTACCACCACCACTGCAGCACCTACACACACGGCTGAAAGTGCCCTGGACCCCAAGCCCAGCCCCATCCCTACCTGTAAGCAAAGCGAAATTGGCACAAAGCTATGGGTTTATGCCCCCAGCTACTCTGAGTCCCCTCCACGAGGTTGGGGCGGGGGGGAGGGAGGGCGGTGCAGCACCCCACACCTACAGCACTGGGATCCCCTCAGCCTGGGCCTGCTGCCACCTTCCTTGTGTTTCACAGGGGAGCTTGCCCTTCACCCCATGTACGCCTGGGATCGCTAGAAAGCTGCAGAGAAGCAGCCACCTCTGGGGCAGGGCGGTTGGTTACACAGGGCCCCCTCGCAGCTATAAACAGAGCGAGTCCCATGGAGCCAAGGGAAGGGGAGAGTGAAGCAGGGGGAGTTCACTCAGTCTGTCAGTCATGGGGGGGGAAAACACTGTCATGATGGAAATCCCCCCCAAAGCAGCATCAAACATAGGTGGGGGAGAAGGTGGTCAAGGCATCGGTTCTGCTGATTGGTCCGTCCTGATCCTCGGTGGCTGTGGGGCGGAGTCTCCGGCATATGGATCCAGTGTCTGAGCTGGCCCGGCCCCGCCCCTCCAGAGGCAGTGCCAGACCTGCGGGCGGGACCTTACCAGTTCATGATGCAGTTTCTGTTGAGTGTCATGAAGTAAACCTGGCTGCTGCCCCCGGAGCGGACGGAGGCGAAGAAAACCTGAAGGGGAGCAGAGCAGAAGGTCTGGGCTGGGGCGGGTGGTTACACTGGGACCCCTCGCCTGGTGCTGAGATGCAGCCACTTCTGGGGAGGGGCACAGCAACTCTAACATCCTTGCTGCAAGGACACTGGGGTCTGAATGAGCAATGTGGAGAATGCCCCCACCCGGTCCATCTAGCACAGCACCCCCAGCGCCCACCTTGTCATTGCGCTCGCAGAGGAACTTGAGCCGCTGGGCCCGCTTGTGCATGAACACGCCGTCCAGGTGGCCGGTTTCCACGGAGCGGATCTCAATGGCCTTCTCGCCCCAGCCCATGATCTGGTTGGAGCAGATGTACGCTGGGGGAAGGGACGAGAGTCAAGGGAGGGGCACCTTGTCCCCCTGGACCAGGTGTGTGGCTCCCAGGCCCCCTGCTCTAACCCACCAGCCCCCCCTTCCCTGGGAGAGAACATGGGGGGAAGTGTTCCCTCTAAGCCTTGAGCCTCTGGCTGGGGGAAGAGGAAGAGGGACTGATTAATCACCTGGGAAGCTGGGCTGCCATGCAGTTTAGAGGGACACAGCCAGTCCTGGCTCCCATCCCCCCTGATCTAACCCCCCAGCCCTTATTCCCCTGCCCACCACAGGGAGGACCCCTCGGGAAAGACCCAGCCATCCAGGCTCACCCACGGAGGTGGGCATCTCCCCCCACTGCAGCACCACGTCCTTGATGATGCGCCCATAGGTGTTCACGTAGACGCCTTCGTCCTCATAGCAGAGCAGCATCTCCACGCCCTCTGTGTGGGGCAGGAAGATGATGGCGTGGGGCGTGATGTGGGTCTGGATCTGTCGGTACAGGGCAAAGGTCAGGGGGCAAAGGGCAGCCCCTGCAGAACAGCCCAACTCCCACAAGAGCTCTGGGTGTGCCGTCCCAATGCCTTGCCCCCTCCCGAGGGCTGGCTCCCTGCAGGCCGCAGCCAGGCCCTACTCACATGCACGGGGATGTAGATGTCGTAGTTGTTTCCCGAGTCCACATCAATGGCATGGAACCCGGCGCATGACCCATAAATGACCTTTAACCTCTGACCCTCCTCCACTGTCAGCTCAACCAGCAGAGGGCGGTGTGGCAAGTCTGCGAAGGACTGAAATCGGGGGAGAGGAGAGTCAATGCTGTGAGCCCCCCCAAAACCTGTCAGCCTCCTGCTCCTACCACTGCACCCCATGTCCCCCCGGAGCCAGGGAGAGAAGCCAGGTATCCCGGCTCCCAGCCCCCCCATCAAACCCACCAGCCCCCACATCCCTCCCTGAGCCAGAGAGAGAAGCCAGGTATCCCGGCTCCCAGGTATCCCGCCTCCCAGCCACCCCGTCAAACCCACCAGCCCCCATGTCCCTCCCCGAGCCAGAGAGAGACGCCAGGTATCCCAGCTCCCAGGCCCCCCATCAAACCCACCAGCCCACACGTCCCTCCCCGAGCCAGAGAGAGAAGCCAGGTGTCCCGGCTCCCAGCCCCCCTGTCAAACCCACCAGCCCTCACGTCCCTCCTGGAGCTAGGGAGAGAAACCAGGAGTCCTGGCTCCCAGCTCCTGCTGGTACCTTGAAGGCCATGAACTTGTGGTAGGGTTTGGGGGCCCAGGCGTAGACCTCGACCGAGTTCTTGAGGGCGATTACCAGGAACTTGATGCGCTCGGACTTTACTGCCAAGAGGGAAGGGCCCCAGTGAGCCCAGTCCGGTGCCCGTCCGTGAGGTGAGGGTGGCAAGGCTGGGAGGTAGGGGAAGGCAGCCATGCCACTGGGGGGACTGGAGACATGGCTGCTCTGGGAAGGCTGGTCTCTTTCCCAGGCAGTACAGGGGTTCAAGTCCTGGGCACAGAGTGGGGGGCTGCACTGTTGGCAGGAGGCCGGGGGTTGTGTGGCCAGGAGGGACATGGCTAGGCCATGAGGTGGCAGCGTGAGGTGCTCTCTTACCCACATGGTCAGGGCTTGATGAACGGCGGCGAAAACCGCTTGCCAGCCCCCTACTGTGCATGCACAAGAGCCACATTGCAAGAGCCGCATTGCGCATGCGCGCGCCACAAATGAACGGGGCGTGCGGCTGAAATCTACTCGCCATGGGCGAGTAGATTGTATTGTTTGTCGAGCCCTGCACATGGTAGTGGGGGGTGCCCATGAGGCGGGAGGGGCATGGATGTGCCGGGCCAAGTTCAAGGGGACTCTCTTACCCACACAGTAGTGAGGTTTGGCTGGTAGAAGGGGGGGCCAGGGGCTGAGGTGCATGACCTGGGCCTTTAGTCAGCAGTACTAGAGTGTGTCCATGGGGCTGCGAGGGCTGTGGCCAGGGCCCTCACGCATGCAGTGGTGGGTGTGTCCATGGGACTGAGGGCTGTGGCCTGGGCTCTTACCCACACGGTAGTGCACGCAGCCCTCCATGTCACCCACGGTGGTCCAACCCTGCTTCTTCTCCACCTCGGGGTCGTTGTGCAGGATCTTGTTGCGCAGCCAGGACAGGTAATAGACACGCAACTTGTTCCTCTTTCCTGCGCGAGATGGGCCTGAGCTGGGGCGTGGGCAAGGGGGCAAGGAAAAGCTGGCTGTGGGGAGCTGGGGGCTACAGGGCACAGGGACGAGTTACAGGCAGTGCAGGGATGGAACTTACCCAAGATGGTGGTGAGCAAGTTGAACCCTGGGGGCCAGTGGGATGCAGGGGGGTATGTTGGGGGGCTGTGGGACAGGCCATGGGGTGGATGGGCCCTTATCTGAGGTGGTGGTGAGCAGGTTGACCCCCAGGGGACAGTAGGGTGCGGGGGACAGGGTGAGGTGTGGGAGGACAGGCTGGGGCACCGGGGAGGGTGGGGGTGTGGGGCAGGCCAAGATAGAGGTGAGCAGGTTGAGCCCCAGGGGACTGTAGGATGTGGGGGGAGCGGGGCTGTGGGGCAGGCCGTGGGGAAGCCCTTACCCGAGATGGTGGTGAGCAGGTTGAGCCCTGTGGGACTGTAGGATGTGGGGGGAGCAGGGCTGTGGGGCAGGCCTTACCCGAGATGGTGGTTAGCAGGTTGAGGCCCTCCAGCACATCCATCTGCTGGAAGCGGCGCCGGCTGATCAGCCCATAGACCTTGCCTTGCCCGCTGCGGTCCAGCAGCAGCAGCCCGCTCTCTGTGCCCACCAACAGGTTCACGCCTAGGTGGGGGCAGGAGTGAGAGGTGGCGGGCCCCGGCCAGCCTGAGACCCCTCCCCTCCACACCCTAGGACCTCCCCTGCCATCCCTGGGGCCACACCCCCTCGCCGGGACCCCCTGCGAGAGGGCCCCCCCCGGAATCCCCCTGTCCAGGGCCCCATCTCCTCCAGACAGGAACCAGACGCCTCTTAGCTCCCCCTCAACTGCACTGGGGCCCACTCACCCCACAGGGCAGCACAGAGGATCTCTGAGTTGAAGCGCTTCTTGTACTTCCGGATCTCAGGGGTGTCGCTGTGGGGCCGCGTGTTGGTAGGGTTCACGTTCACCACCGAGCCCTTCCGCACCTCCAGCTTCAGCTGCTCCAGCTGGCTGGGGTCAGCCCCCACCAGCGCTGGGGGGAAGATGGGGTTCAGTGGCTGGCTGCCCCCAGCCCTCCACTGCATGGTGCTCTGGCCCCCCACAGCACCCCTCTGCTGCACGGCAACGCCTCCCTCGGCTGCATGGCAATGCCCTCCACCACCTGGTGCCCTGTTCCCAGCACTGCTCCACCACAGAGCAATGCCCCCCCCCTCTGCCAAGCCCTCTGCCGCATGGTACCCAGCCCCTTGCAGGGCCCCTGGCCACACGATGCACCCACTTTGGAAACTCCCTCGGGAGCCCCCACCACGCCCAGCTGCTCGGCGCCAGCTCACCGGTGATGGGAATGCTGTCCCCGCCACCCGCGCTCTGGTAGATGCCCAGGTCCACGAACATGGTGAAGGAACTTTTGCCAGGGGCCTTGACCAGCCCCCGCGACTGGTACTGCAGGGGATGGACACACAGAGAGGCAGGGTAAAATGCTCCCCCATAATCCTCCTCCCTGACAGTGGGATCACCCCTGGCCAGGGCTCCCCGCCAGGCCCCCCCCAACTGTTCAACACCTCCCACCGCCTGGCCAGGGACTCACCCCTCCACCCCACCGCCTGGCCAGGGACTCACCCCTCCCATTCCTCTCCTCCCACCGCCTGGCCAGGGATTCACCCCGCCCCCCGCCCTCTTCTCCTCACACAGCCTGGCCAGGGATTCACCCCGCCCTCTTCTCCTCCCACCGCCTGGCCAGGGATTCACCCCACCCTGCCCTCCTCTCCACACACAGCCGGGCCAGGGACTCACCCCCCCCCATTCCTCTCATCACCAACACACCCCCTTCCCATTCCTCTCTTCCCACAGCCTGGCCAGGGACTCACCCCAATTCCTCTCCTCGCACAGCCCAGCCAGGGGCTCCCCACCTTCTGGGCTCACCTCGCTGGTGCTGTCCTTGGTGGGGGAGCTGGCCTGTCCCTTGGGCTCGGTGGG